>CP136058.1:33790794-35019636 GCA_032464435.1 Aegilops umbellulata | reverse complement strand
ATATACTAGTTTACATTCTCATATAAGAACGTCTAGGCGACTATCGGTTGGGGAATCGTCATCTATGATGCAACATGCGTACAATCTTGCACTTCTACACGCAGATAATTTAGCTTTTTGTATACCAAATCACTACGAAGATAGGTTGTAGGTAGATAATGTGTGGAGTCCCTCTCCCTGCCCAATATATCAGTGCACTTATTGCTCCCTCTTGCTGATTAGAATAGCCAATTCTCCATCAATTATTTCATTGTCTTCTGGTTTCAACTTACAAGTTCAAAGTCAGACCTAGTAGGAGACAAGTAAACAAACAAACAGACAACTGATGGGTGTATGTATGTAAAATTTTCTCATGAGCTTTGCTACAATTTTGTGGTTGAATGTTTTGTTTTCTATTTTTCTTTTTTTGAGAAAAAATGTTTGTTTTCTTATTACACCATATACGTAGCGTCTACTAAAGACTTGAAACACCAGGTATGTTCCCTAGTGGGCTACAAGTAGCACCGTCCCTCTAGCCATCCAACCAAATTCAAACATTTCAATAAGATCAATCTCCAAAAGTTCTAACAACTAGCATTTTAAAAAAGGATCATTTTCTATTTAGGACAGATTTGATCAGATGTTTTCACGAATTTGCGCAAGTTCGCATGTTTAAATGTAACGCACATGCACATAGGTTTTCAAAACCTTTTAAATTTTATGCATGCAGACCTAATATCTAAACTCAAGCACCCACCCTTGCATCATGTGCACATAAATTTGCAAGCACAGTGAACAATGTCGTTACCGTCATTATATTTGTTTTGTATTTTTGTATACTTCTTTTTTGCATATTTCTTATGCATACATTTTCAAAAAAAAAAAAAACGCATGCCCTTGATTGCCACGGCTTTGTGAGCAATTGTGTTTCCTTTTGCCATTGGTATTACTGTAAACAATAGCTAACATGATGCTTTCTGGTTCGGCTAAAACACGGCTAGTTGCGATTTCACGTCCAAGCAACAGTGTGCTGATCTATGGTTTCTTTGTATTTCGAGGGCTGAATTTTTCTAATTTTGTTTGAAAAGGTTTCAGGACTGAATGAATAGAGTTTTCGCGGTCTATCTTCTGAGGATTGAATGAATAGAGTTTCGCGGTCTATCTCGCGAGGGTTGAATGAATAGAGTTTTTGCGGTCTATCTTGTGAGAGCAACTCTAGCCGACCCCGCAAAGCGCCGGCCCGCAAAACGGGTTTGCAGTTCGCGCAAAACCGCTTTTGCGGGCCGGCGAGGGCTAGCACAGATGCAGACCCCCAAACGGACCCGTAAAAAAGTATATTTGCGGAATATGCTTTTTTACGGGTCGGCTATGCGGGTTTTGCTCGGGCAACAGCGCAACGACCCGCAAACAGAAAAACTGCAAATCTGAAATTTGTCATAGGGTTTCACAAACAAGTTCAAATCCAAATGACATAAACAGTTTGCGCGCGAATAAAAGCGAAGTTCATTACGCAAAAGAGGGCATGCAAAGGTATGCGCCCATGTCCGGCATCATCTTGGGGGTCGATCTTCACTCGGCGCCATGGAGTCCATCTTGAAGTTCATCGGCGCCACCGTAGCCACCTCCATCGCTTGTTCCAACTCCCACACTGAAATCATCCACATTGCCACCGTATGGAGCAGAGAAAACATCACCGGAACTGGCAGACGGACCGGCCGAGGCGACCATTCTCCTCTTCAAGATCTCTCTCCTTGCCATATCATGCCATGTTTTGGTGACGTCGTCCATATCATTGCGATTCATTGACATGATCTTGTTCTTTTCGGCGAGCAACAATGATAGCGATTTGTTTTCAGAGGCGCGTACTTTTCTCTCCTCAATGGCAGCTCTGCGCAGCCACTCTTTCTTGAGCATTTGCCATTTTTCTTGCTTCTCTTTTGCCTTCTTTTCGGCCAACTCTTTCTTGATCTCCAACGACTTCAACAACATTAACTCGTTTGATTGCACCATGGCATCAATCTTCTCCCTCAAGCTCGATGCTTCTTGCTCTCTCTTTATCTTCTCTCTAGTCTTCTGGTCGCCATTAGGCTTGTTCAAATTTCTTGGGGCATCATCATCCTCTTATGTTGAACGGCGTCGCCGGAGCACCTCCTTGCGGGGGGGATGGAGTGAGAGGTTGAAAAAGATTTGTTCCTTGAAGTCGGAACCTTCCTCCGCTTTGCGTCCGCGGCCTTGCCGGCCTTCTCCGCCGCCGGCCGGGATCGCACAGCGACATTGGCGCCCGGAGCGCGGGCCATCGCGGCGGGGGCAGCCGGATTCCCGCCCTGCACAACCACGTTGCCCTGCCGCTTGCGGGCAGGCGTGGCGTGTGCTTGGACGACGCCGGCGGGGCCTACATGGCCGGCGACGAGATCCGCCCGAGGGGAAGGGGCGTGCGTGACCTCGACGGTGACGGGGGACAGCATGGGATTGTCCAAGGCGGCGAGGGACGGCCGGGGAGGAGTAGCCGGAGCTTTCGGAGGGGGGGGGCAATGGTGGCGGAGGGTGCGGGAAGCGGGAAAGGGGGCGCGGAAATGTCCTTCCCGCCAAATCTCGCGCCGGATGGGGGTTGAGCTCGGGTCGGCCTTCCAGCCCGTGAAGATAGAGGTTGGGGGAGAAGATTTGCCGCGCCCCGCAAAATGTTTTGCGGGCCGGGGCGTTTTGCGGGGTCTGCTCGTGCAGACTTTTTGGTCCCGACCCGCAATTCGGTGGTTATTTTGCGGGTCGGGACGTTTTGCGGGGTCTGCTAGAGTTGCTCTGAGGGTTGACCAACGGTTTGGCCCGTTTAAAATCCAAAGAACCGTATTCCGCACCAACCTGTTCTGCACACACACATAAAATCCCAAGAACCGCTGACTAGGGTATACGACTTCATCTTATCCAGCAAACAGGAATCAAATAAGTGAGCAGGTAGCCAGACATCAGTTCTTTTGTGGCCGTGATTCTTGTGCTATTACATCAGTCGGCGGCAATGGATGAACCAAAGACTTCTTCATGCATGTATATCCTCATCTCTCTTTTTTTTTTGTACAACCTTGATTCCTCGGAGTCCAACTGTGGCACTTCTATTACATCAGTCGGCCACGGAACGGATGAAGGAACGAACGACTTTTTCATGCATGTTTATCCCGTTTCTCCTCCAACCACAGTGCAACAGCGGAATCCCGTGGCACTAATATATCATCGGTGATGTCAACAATTTTTGATGAACTGAAGAATGTCAACTCTCCGCCGTGATGGATGCATTATTGGCCTAAAATAATCTCGACCAGGCAGAGATCTTGTTCATGCTTATGTTCTTTTCATCTGTTGGCACAATTGGATCAATTTGGATTGTGACTATATTTGCCATATATTGCCACATTTGACACACTTGCCTTACTTGAGTTGCGCAAATTGTTAGCCAAACTTTGGCTTGCCTAACGGAATCTTGCCACATTTTTTGTGTCTATGACATGTGGGGTTCACTGCTTCAAAAAAATTCTTGCCTTAGATGTGGCTAGAACCAAACACCTACCTAACATAGTCAAACTTGCCTAAGGTGAGGCAGGCAAAGTGTGGCAAGGTGTCGCTAGGAACCAAACAGCCCCTCGAACCGTCCTCAAACAATGGGCGCCTTAAATCCGTCCTCAAACGCCGTGCGCCTTAGTATGCATGGGTGGCTACAACTTTTTTAATGATGGGTAAGATCATTTACGACTGGGCGCCTTAAATTCGTCTCCGGTCACAAAAAATCGACCAAGCCTTGGCACGCACGCCGAAATCAGAGGCGTGCGCCGCCTGCCGCAAGAGGTAGCAGGAAGGGGAGAGGAAGGAGGCGGAGCAGTCCGCGCGGCGCCGCCACAGGATGCAGGTGGAACCCGACGAGGACGCGCGGCTTCTCGATTGGGTCTACCGCCGTTCGCTTACGACGGCGGAGACGGACGCATGGCGGCTCCACTGGAAGAACGCCAAGGCGCTCCGGATTGCCATTAAGCAGTCCGAGCGCGAGGCGGCGGCGGAGGCAGAGGCGGCTCGGCTCGCGAAGCTCAAGCGGTAGCAGGACAGGGCCGTCCCACATTCGAAAGGCCTCATCTTCCTCTCCGACACCTCCTCGTCCGATGACGACCGCCATGGCTCCTCATCCGACGACTCGGACGATCCTCCACCAGTTGCCGACACCTATAGCTGCGCTGGTGACACGAAGGGCAAAGGCCTGGCGAGGAAGTGGTGAAGCTCCGTCGTCCCCGCATTTTATTTCAAGTTTTTAGTAATAGTTAAAGCTTGTCCGATGTTTATGTGAACTTTGGCGATCTTTTGAACATCCGTTGGTGATCGGAATGTGCATTTCTATATCTGATTCTATGTTTGTTTGATGATCTATGTTCTACGTTGCATGCTTTAATATGAATGTAGGATACCGGATATAAGATACACGGATGTGGATGATAGGATTTGAGAAGTGCCCTGTCGGTGTCCGTGGACGCACCTGGGCGAGTCCGGATTTGCATGCTGCGGATGTAGATGCTCTGACAAGAGGTTTTTTTTTTCATTTGGAGATGGAAGGGGTCAGAAACGCGAAGGGGCGGGCCGCTTCCTCATGCGCCGTGGGTAGCGTCGCATACACACCCCTGGATCGATCAGGAGGCGGGGTGGCTGACGTGGCGGCCCCCGTCGGGCATCTATATATAGCGGCTGCAGCTGCAAACCCCAGCAGCCCAAACCGAACCCAAACCGTCTGTGCAACCGCGAGCGCGCATAGAGATCCGTGCCGTTGGGAGAGCTCGATCGGGCGGCACATTTAAACCCCAAGCCCGGGTTGGTCGAGCGAGGCGGCGCGGAGAGAGTGGAGAGGATCAGAGGAGGGAGGTGGTTGGCATCCATGGCGGGTCATGCGGCGGCGGGGGCGGGGGTGTGCGCGGCGCCGATGCAGGCGACGTCGCACGGGGCGTTCCAGGGCGACAACCCGCTGGACTACGCGCTGCCGCTGGCCATCCTGCAGATCTGCCTCGTCGTCGTCGTCACCCGGGGCCTCGCCTACCTCCTCCGCCCGCTCCGCCAGCCGCGCGTCATCGCCGAGATCATCGTAAGCGCCCCTCCCTCCCTCCCCTTCTCATTGCGCCGCCTCCGTTGGTCTAATTTCCCATGCGTACGATTTCCCATGCGCCGCCTCCGTTGGTCTAATTTCCCATGCGTACGCAATTCATTTCGCTCGCCGCTTCGCCGGCCGGTTCAATTTGAAGTAGATCGCCGTGATAGCTAGGGTTTCAGTCCGCCGGCTAGTTCGTTCCGTGCCGTCCGCGCGTGCATGCCCGGCCCTGTCGGCGCTTTTACCGGGGACGGCGACGGCGACGCGCGGGTCCTCTCAGAAGAATCCAAGCAGCCGGTCCGGTCCGTTCCGCGTCCGCTGCCGAATTTTCTCCGGCCGCGGCGTGCACGGGCCTCTGAACCTCCGAAGGCGCGAGGGAGAGACGCGCGTCACGTTCTGCTGTTAGTCCACTTTGACTGGTCGATTAGAAAAATCGGGTGGCCGGAGGGAGCCGGAAGCGACGACGGGACAAACGGGTCCTTCGAGTCAGTCAGCTTTTCCATCGCTTTCCTTGCCTGCTCGATCCCATTTCTTTGTTTCTAGTACGCGATGGAGACAGTCAGCCTGGCCTCAGTATTGGATCTTGTGGGGGCACGTGGCTAGGAGCTACTTAATCAGGGGATTTGGTAAGATATTAGTACTAAATTTGTTGCTAACAACTCTAGGTTAACAAGGTCAGAATAAAAGCAAGTATATTCGGGAAATTCGTTATGCGTACCTGAGACAGCATCTAGCAGCTCTGGCTTTCATTATGGGAAAAATGAATTGCTACTAACTCTAGGTTAAGTAATTGCTACTTACTAACTAGGTCAGAATATTCGGGAATCGATGGACAGAAGAAACCCGTCACTTGAGACAGCATCTAGCAGCTCTGTGTTTCCTAACATGAAAAATGTAAATTATGATGTGAGATGGTAGTCGGATTGGTGGGGAGTTAGATTGAGTTCCATCAAGGAGTAGGTCTCAACGGACGCGTAAAAAGCCCAGCAAAAGAAGGAAATGAAACAGAACACCCATTTCCATCGCCTTGGAAATGGACGGTTTCGGGGAGGAAAATGTTCAAACTTGTAGTGTAGCCAGCCAGCCGATGCCGATTTGCTATGCATATGCACTCGTTAATTACACTGCCAATTTTGGCGCCATCGTCGGGCTTAAGAGTACATGGGCAGGTAGAGACCATGTGCTGTAAGACCGATTCAGTTCAGTACTGTCTAAAATTAGCCACCACACTGCCGTGAAGGTTAATTAAGTAATCCGAAAATGAATTGCGTGGGAGCATTTCAGTTTCGCCGAAACGAAGGAAACCTACGGACGGACAGTGCCATGCTGCTCACGTGGCCCGATCCCAACTCCCCCGGGGCATGCTGCCCCGGATGGGCTCTTCCTGATCGATCGCTTGCCGACCGATAATAATAAATTACAGTGCAAATTTGCGCACAGCTGTCTAGAGATTAGGGTTATTCGCTAGCTTATAGCAAGAAGAAAGGAGATTCTTGGCATCCCCTAAGGCCTAAGACATGGTAGTACCATATATATATTGATTATATTGATTTCTGAATCCGTAGAAGATCATCTCATGGTGATGTGCACCACGTCTGGGGGACACCAGGAGAAGATATGATCAGCATCCGATCTCCAATCACAGCTTGGTTGCAGTTGTGAACTGTGATTCTCACCATGTATATATGCGCTAGCAAGCAGCCTCTTTGCTGTCAGCAGCAAACAGTGCTGAGGAGCTGTTTAACGACTTTCTTTCAGTGCCGACGGAAAGTGGCCGGCTCGTGCACGGGGTGGACGTTGAAATGTGCGGGTGACGACGTTGAGATGTAGAGATACTACGATTCTACTTGGCGATCCGCAAGTCAATGGCTCGTGTGTTTGTTTGAAACGGGCACTGTGATCAACATGCTGACCTGCACGACCTCCCCACACCGCACCTTCTGTTGAGAGTTCAGACACATGCGTGTATAGCACCCTCTTATTTTGGAAATTTAAAAAGCATCGCCTGTTATTAGTTGTACGCTTAGAATTGGTCAATGAAAGAACGTGGACATGTTTTTGGCCATTGTTCACAGTCAGGTTATAACTTGCTTCTGTTGCTTGCCTTGCTTAACTACTCTAGTAGTCAGAGACAAAGGGCTAAAGTAAACTAAGGGTATCTAATCTACCAACAGTAAGAAATGTGGAACAAGCAAGGTGATTTGTTAAGTGCATTATTGTTAGTAGAAAGATATGCTTGCTGGCTATTATTACCTAGCTAGCTGTCATTGACTTGCAACTGCACCTTGCTTAAGCAAGAGAAAGTACTGCCAACTGCCAGCTAGATACTTACAAGCTTACTCCTCATCATCAGGGTAGTAACTTGTAACGGCTTTCATATGGACACGCATCAGTAATTTTGCATCCTTTGCCGGGGATTCTCAAACACCTGAATATTCTTTTCTTGGTTGCTTCGACTAGAATATGTTATCATTCAACCGACCTTCGAGCAAAATGCTTGACAAAATGGCAACTACCTCTCTGAACTCTAACACGGCATGGACTTAGAGAGATCGGAGGACCACTACCCTATGGGCAGTTTTCAGTTTTGTCATCGGTTTTACAGGATGAAAAAAATGACCTCACTTTTAGCTTTTTCATAGTTGACGTCGGGTTCACAGGATGACACGCTATGAACAGTTTCGCACCATTGTTAATTTTCCTTTTTTGCAAGTGTAACTGCAATCTTTACTGCATCTGAATCATTATCTGAATCCAAGTGCATAATAGACCACGCACTGCTTGCCTTGGTTAACTACTACTACCTCCGTTTTGGAACTAAAACCACGGCACTTATTTTGGAACGAAGAGAGTAGTAGTCAAAGACACGGGCTAAACTAATGGTATGTACCAACAGTGAGGAATGTGTAACAAGCAAGGTGATTTGTTAAATGCATTATTGTTAGTACTCCCTCCGTTCGGAATTACTTGTCTCGAAAATAGATGTATCTAGAACTAAAATACGTCTAGATACATTCATTTCTGCGACAAGTAATTCCGAACGGAGGAAGTAGAAAAATATTTGCTTAAGCAAGATATAATATGGCGCATACTTGCCAAGTGCCAACTAGTAGCAGCAAACTTACTCATCAGAAAAGTAACTTGTAACAGCCTCATATGGAGTATAATTAAGTTGCCTACTAGTTACAAACGTACTCATCAGCGAAGTACTCCCTCCGTTCTATAATATAATAATATAATAATGTCTTTCAAGCAATGTTAGCTTCAAAAACGTTCTTATATTTCCAGATAGCAGCCTGGGATTATTTTCCTTGCTTCGGTCACAATCTTGTTTGGAGTTTTGGCATGACACACACAGATACCTACCTGATTTGGTGGACAGATTTCACTCTGATCTATTCGAGTCCAGTGACAGCATATCATACTGCAAACTGCTCATCAAATCACGAATGTGGAAAATTAATCTGATTTGTCCGTTGGTTGACAATTGAATATACTTTTTTTTTAGCTAGGCAATTGAATATCCCTTGATTGACAATTGAATGGTACTTTTTTTAAGCTAGCACAATTGATTTATCCCTGGATTGACAATTGCATGACAAATATCGAAATGGATGGAATGTTTGATTTGGGCCTGCTTACTGAAATGGCATGCGTGCATGGTTGATGCAGGGTGGAGTCCTGCTGGGCCCGTCGGCGCTGGGCCGGAGCAGCAAGTTCTTGCACGCCGTGTTCCCGGACAAGAGCCTGCCGGTGCTGGACACGCTGGCCAACCTCGGCCTGCTCTTCTTCCTGTTCCTCGTCGGCCTCGAGCTCGACATCGCCGCCATTCGTCGCACCGGCAAGAAGGCCCTCGCCATCGCGCTGGCCGGCATCTCCCTCCCGTTCGCGCTCGGCATCGGCACGTCCTTCGCGTTCCGTGCCACTATCGTCAAGGGCGCTCCGCAGGGGCCGTTCCTCGTCTTCATGGGCGTCGCGCTCTCCATTACCGCCTTCCCGGTGCTCGCCCGTATCCTGGCCGAGCTGAAGCTCCTCACCACTGACATCGGCCGCATGGCCATGTCTGCCGCGGCGGTCAATGACGTGGCCGCCTGGATCCTGTTGGCGCTCGCCGTTGCACTATCTGGAGATGGCTCGCCCATCATCTCGCTCTGGGTGCTCCTCACTGCTACCGGCTTCGTCATTGCCGTTTGCGTTCTCCTCCGGCCGTTGTTGGCGTGGATGGCGCACCGGTCTCCCGAGGGTGAGCCGGTCAAGGAGGTGTACATATGTGCCACCCTCGCCATCGTCCTCGCTGCCGGCTTCGTCACTGACGTCATCGGCATCCACGCACTGTTCGGCGCGTTCATGGTCGGCATCGTTGTCCCCAAGGACGGGCCTTTTGCGGGCGTGCTCATCGAGAAGGTGGAGGACCTCATCTCGGGGCTCTTCCTCCCGCTCTACTTCGTCTCCAGCGGCCTCAAGACGGACGTGGCCACTATCCGGGGAGCCAAGTCGTGGGGCCTCCTCGTGCTCGTTATCATCAATGCCTGCCTCGGCAAGATCGGTGGCACGGTGATCGCGTCGCTGTGCGTCAAGATCCCCGTCAGGGAGGCCGTCACGTTGGGGTTCCTCATGAACACCAAGGGGCTCGTGGAGCTCATCGTGCTCAACATCGGCAGGGACCGCAAGGTGCTCAACGACGAGTCGTTCGCCATCATGGTGCTCATGGCCCTCTTCACCACCTTCATCACCACGCCGATCGTCATGGCCATCTACAAGCCGGCGCGGCCGTCGGCGCCATACAAGCGCCGCACCGTGGAGGGCGGAGCACCGGCGGACGCGGACAGCGAGCTGCGCGTGCTCGCCTGCTTCCACAGCAACCGCAACATCCCGACGCTGCTCAACCTCGTGGAGTCGACGCGGGGCACGGGGCGGCACCGCCTCGCCATGTACGCCATGCACCTGGTGGAGCTCTCGGAGCGGTCGTCGGCCATCTCCATGGTGCACCGCACGCGCCGCAACGCCATGCCCTTCTTCAACAGCGGGGACAAGACGGAGCAGATGGTGGTGGCCTTCGAGGCGTTCCAGCAGCTGAGCGCCGTGAGGGTGAAGCCCATGACGGCCATCTCGGACCTCGAGACCATCCACCGGGACGTGATCGACAGCGCCGCCGAGAAGCGGGCGGCCATCGTCATCATGCCCTACCACAAGCTGCTCCAGCACGACGGCTCCTTCCATTCGCTCGGCTCCCAGTACCACGCCGTCAACAAGCGCGTGCTCCGTGGCGCGCCGTGTTCCGTCGCCATCCTCGTCGACCGCGGCCTCGGCGGCCACTCCCAGGTCGCCGCCAAGAACGTGGAGTTCTCCGTCGCGATGCTCTTCTTCGGCGGGGCGGACGACCGCGAGGCGCTGGCGTACGCGACGCGCATGTCGGAGCACCCGGGCGTCGCCGTGACAGTGACGCGCTTCCGGCCCAGCCGCCCGTCGTCCGACGAAGCAGCCGACCAGGCGGCCATCGAGGCGTTCAAGGGCAAGGTCGAGGCCGTGAAGAAGGACGGGTCGGCGATGTACGAGGACGTAGAGGCGTCGGCCAAGGAGGAGGTGCTCCAGGCGATCAACTCGCTGTCCAAGTCCAACATGTTCGTGGTGGGGAGGATGCCGCCGACGGAGCCGCTGGTGGAGAGGCCCGAGGAGCTGGGCCCCGTGGGAAGCTACCTGGCGTCGTCGGAGTTCAAGACGTCGGCGTCCGTGCTGGTGATCAAGAGGTACGACCCGGCGACGAACCCGGCCAGCAAGAGGTTCGACCCCAAGGCGAGGCCGCCGGTGGCCACGGACGTGGAGGACGAGGAGATGGGCGGCGCCGGCGCCAGCGCCAGCGTGGTGCCCGTGCCGTGGACGCCGCAGAACGACCTGGCGTGAGCTGATCGACGACGAGCTCCGGCCGGCTTCGTGGCCGTCAGACGTGGTGTGCGTGTGGACTGTGGAGTCGCGACGCGATGAATTGTACATAGCTAGTGTGTGTTGTTGTGTAGTGCTGCAGCCTAGGGACACATGCTGCTGTTCGTCGAGCCTTCGCTCGGCTGTATCCACCGTTTCTATCTTTCTCAAAATTCGTCCAGAGTTTCTCAAGCATCGTGTGTTGCATCCAGTATGCATTTCTCATAAAAAAAGAAAAAGCATACGTACGTACGTTCAGTTTTATGTACCGGAGCGCATTTGTTTTTACGGCAAAGCTAAAATCCTGCCGACTGTTGATTTGCAACAGATCCGCACTATTCGGATGACGATCATTCTGTATCGGACGGTCTAACGACGCGACGCGCTTTTTACGCGAGCGTACCTAGCGTGGCGCCCGCGCCGCGAAGATTCGGTTGCCTTTTCTTCTATTTCTCACCGCCCGCAATTATTGGATCGGCTTTAATTATCCTGATCTCCTTTAAATACGTACTGCGCCTCCTAATTTTATGCATGCGTATTTAAATCATAATTTCCGTCAGGATTTTTAGGAAAGTAACTGTCATATTAATTTGGGCCTCCTAATTATATGCATGCACATTTAAATTGTGATTTAACGCAAAAATACATGTGTGCCGAGGGATTTGAACTCTGGTTGTTTTGTTTAAGCTGTAGCTAGCCAACCAATAAATCCACCATCTTTCTGGTGTTTATGTTCAAGACAACTTGTATTTGATCTGTTGGTTTGAACTACTATTGAATTGCCAAACTGACAAACAACAAAATCGACCAGAAATTTTAGAGAAAAAATTTACCGCTCAACGCTCCAACACATATGAGATCTAAGCGAAGTTGAGTGAATCAGGATTTCAAATCTTTTACCCTCTTTCGTGCCAGAATCGTGAAAGAGAGGATGAGATGTGTTGTCTCACTCGAAGGCCTCATCATGCTAACTTCTATGTGATCATCGCATTGCAGACCATATAACTTACTTACAAACATTATCGTAACTTTTGACCAATGGGAGAAAGTTGTTGAAAACAAACTCTGCTAACTTCTTTGTCAACAACATGATAATTTATGCACTGCAAATATGATAACTTATGTACAAACATCGCAATAACTTTCTTGAACAGGAGAAAAAAGTTGCTGGCAAACACACTCCTGGATTCTATGTAAATAGCATGGTAATTTAAGCATCATACATGTGATAACTTCCGTACAAATATTGCGGTAAATTTTTTTCCCGAGGAGAAGGGTTGTTTGTAAAACATACCTCTAATAACTTACGTGTAAATATCATGATAACATACACCACCAGAGCTGATACTTCGAAATAAAACTTCTTAAAAAGCATACCCCGTAACTTCTGCACAAGTAGAATGATAATATGTACATCTCAGAGATGATGACTTACGTACAACACCCTGGTAACTTTCACCAGGGAATTTTTTTAATATGGTGTGGGACAAAAAAAAAAGACTCCCGGTAACTTCTCATGGTAATATACGCATCACAGAGTAGATAACTAACGTAGAAACACTGCGGTAATTTTTTTGACCCTGAAAAAAAAGTTGTTGAAAAACATACCCCGATAACTTCTGTAAATAACATGGTAATATACGCACAATAAAGGTGATAACTCGCGTACAAGCACCACGATAACTTTTGACTAAGGTTTTTTTAATGTAAACCAAATAATTTTGTGTAAATAACATGATAATATTCGACCGCATACCTTATAACTTACGTACAAACATCATAATAACCTTGGACAGGGCAAAAAAGTTGAAAAGCATACACTCGGTAATTTCTATGTAATTAATATGGTACTTTACGTCTTCGCAAAAAAAACATGGTACTTTACGCACAATAAACCTTATCATAGGTGGCCAACGAGCCATCTCTGTCACTACACGGCCCGACACACGCCTAAACGGGCATGGCCCGACATGACCCGTAAAAATCCGTTTTATAAGAGACGACACCGTTGCTAGACTATAGTATTACAAACGCGATAATTTAATTACAAATACCATGACAAATTTTGACCCGGACAAAAAAAGGTTGAAATATACCCTGATAACTTCAGTGCAAACATCATGATAATTTACGTATTGTAGACGTGATAGTTTACGTTGCCCAGACGTGATAACTTTTGACCTGAAAAAAATGTCGTCGAAACATACCAACATGAGATCTAGTTTTGAAGATCTCGTCGAGACGAATTTTTTATGTGAAGATGGAATTTGAATCGAAGCGATGGTTTGAGCTATAAAACATTTTAAAGTTTGAAATAGAAAGAATCTTTTGCTGACATCATCTTTTTTGTCTCCTAATTTGTATGCATGCATGAAATCCAAGTGAGCACGCGTGCATGCTATTCCTTCGTCGTAAACACGATTAGCTAGTATTTTTTTTGAATAACCACGATTAGCTAGTATAAAAAGTAGAATTAGGTGAGTGATTAGTTGGAAAAGGAAAAAACAATCGTTCGGATCTATTACTATCTTCCGGTCGTCTGGAAGTTAGTCATGTCCTTGTTTTTAAAGAAAATAGATTTTTTTTAGCGTGCAAAGAAAAATAGATGTCCTGGACCTCTCTGTTTGCGGGCCTAAAAATACTGTGCGAGGAAATTTGGCACAGGGCTGTATCCACCGTCGAACGGAAGGTGGAAGATTGCTCGGCGGCTTTATTTCATTTCAAATTTTCTGTTTGATTTTAACTATTTTCTTTCTTGTTTAAATAAAATATGAACCTTCTTTTGAAAAATATACACAAATACTTTTTAAATGCATGACCACCTTTTATAAAACTACATGAGCATTATAAAAATGGGTGAACACTTTTCTAGAAACTACATGAACATTTGTTCAAAGGCTGAATAATTTCCCCTAAAAAAAGGCGTGAATAATTTAAAAAAATCACATGAACATTTTAAAAATGCATGAACACGTTGAAAATTAAATGAACAATTAAATACGTTAACACTTCATAATAATATATGAAAAAATTAAAAATAATATGAACTCTCAAAAAAGTTTAAACGACTTATAAAACTATATGAACATTTTAAATCACATGAACATCCAGTTTTTGTTTTGAATAAAGAGTTTTGGCCATCCACAATGTCTTATAAAAAACTTGTTAATAGTGAACTCTTTGTGTCTCAAATTTATATGGATGATATTATCTCTGGTTCTACTAACCCACCCTTTAGTGAAGAGTTTGGTAAGTGATGGCCAAAAGATACGAGATGTCTGATTGGTGAATTGCCTACCTAGCATACGCCGACACGGTTTTACGTCACCCCAGTCGGGCATATAGGAAGGGAGCTGATCCTGGCCCGACGACGTCCAACAGTCGGGTTGACAGTAAGGGACACCGTCCGGGTAGACATGGGAGAAGCAGATAGTAGTGAGGGAGGCAACTAAGTTCGGACTGTTGGGGAACGTAGCAGAAATTCAAAAAAAATTCTACGTGTCACCAAGATCTATCTATGGAGAAACCAGCAACGAGGGGAAGGAGAGTGCATCTACATACCCTTGTAGATCGCTAAGCGGAAGCGTTCAAGTGAACGGGGTTGATGGAGTCGTACTCGTCGTGATTCAGATCACCGATGACCAAGTGCCGAACGGACGGCACCTCCGCGTTCAACACACGTACAGCCCGGTGACGTCTCCCATGCCTTGATCCAGCAAGGAGAGAGGGAGAGGTTGAGGAAGACTCCATCCAGCAGCAGCACAACGGCGTGGTGATGATGGAGGAGCATGAAAATCCAGCAGGGCTTCGCCAAGCACCGCAAGAGAGGAGGAAGAAGAGACGCAGGGCTGCACCAACGAGAGAGAGATCGAATCACGTGTGTTATGGGCAGCCCTAGGCCTCACTATATATAAGGGAGAGGGAGGAGGGTGCGCCCCCTCTAGGGTTCCCACCCCTAGGGGGGGCGGCAGCCCTAGATGGGGAAGGGGGAGGCGGCCAAGAGGGGAGGAGAGGGAGGCGCAGGGAGCATGGGCCTTAGGGCCCATCTGCCCTAGGGTTTGCCCCCTTCTCCTCTCCCTTGCGCCTTGGGCACTTGTGGGGGGGCGCACCAGCCCACTTGGGGCTGGTCCCCTCCCACACTTGGCCCACACAAGCCTCCGGGGCTTGTGGCCCCACTTGGTGGACCCCCGGACACCTCCGGTGGTCCCGGTACACTACCGATAAATCCTGAAACTGTTCCGGCGACCAAAACAGGACTTCCCATATATAAATCTTTACCTTCGGACCATTCCGGAACTCCTCGTGACGTCCGAGATCTCATCCGGGACTCCGAACAACATTCGGTAACCACATACATGCTTCCTTTATAACCCTAGCGTCATCGAACCTTAAGTGTGTAGACCCTACGGGTTTGGGAGACATGCAGACATGACCGAGAAGTTCTCCGGTCAATAACCAACAGCGGGATCTGGATACCCATGTTGGCTCCCACATGTTCCACGATGATCTCATTGGATGAACCACGATGTCAAGGACTTAATCAATCCCGTATACAATTCCCTTTGTCTATCGGTACGATACTTGCCCGAGATTCGATCGTCGGTATCCCAATACCTTGTTCAATCTCGTTACCGGCAAGTCTCTTTACTCGTTCCGTAAAACATCATCCCGTGATCAACTCCTTGATCACATTGTGCACATTATGATGATGTCTTACCGAGTGGGCCCAAAGATACCTCTCCATTTACACGGAGTGACAAATCCCAGTCTCGATTCGTGCCACCCAACAGACACTTTCGGAGATACCCGTAGTGTACCTTTATAGCCACCCAGTTACGTTGTGACGTTTGGCACACCCAAAGTATTCCTACGGTATCCGGGAGTTGCACAATCTCATGGTCTAAGGAAATGATACTTGACATTAGAAAAGCTTTAGCATACGAACTACATGATCTTGTGCTAGGCTTAGGATTGGGTCTTGTCCATCACATCATTCTCCTAATGATGTGATCCCGTTATCAACGACATCCAATGTCCATGGTCAGGAAACTGTAACCATCTATTGATC
The DNA here is from genome assembly GCA_032464435.1 of Aegilops umbellulata. Taxonomy (NCBI): domain Eukaryota; kingdom Viridiplantae; phylum Streptophyta; class Magnoliopsida; order Poales; family Poaceae; genus Aegilops; species Aegilops umbellulata. Next base: position 35,003,563 of record CP136058.1, on the reverse strand, counting down.
AACGAGCTAGTCAACTAGAGGCTTACTAGGGACATGGTGTTGTCTATGTATCCACACATGTATCTGAGTTTCCTATCAATACAATTCTAGCATGGATAATAAACGATTATCATGAACAAGGAAATATAATAATAATAAATTTATTATTGCCTCTAGGGCATATTTCCAACAGTCTCCCACTTGCACTAGAGTCAATAATCCAGTTCACATCGATATGTGATTAACACTCAAGGTCACATCCCCATGTGACTAACACCCAAAGAGTTCACTAGAGTCAATAATCTAGTTCACATTACCATGTGATTAACACTCAATGAGTTCCGGGTTTGATCATGTTATGCTTGTGAGAGAGGTTATAGTCAACGGGTCTGAACCTTTCAGATCCGTGTGTGCTTTACAAATCTCTATGTCATCTTGCAGATGCAGTGGCCACGCTCTATTTGATGCTATTCCAAATAACTGTTCTACTATACGAATCCAATTTACTACTTAGAATAATCTGGATTAGTGTCAAAGTTTGCATCGGCGTAACCCTTTACGACGAACTCTTTTTCCACCTCCATAATCGAGAAAATTCCTTAGTCCACTAGTTACTAAGGATAACTTTGACCGCTGTCTTGTGATCCATTTCTAGATCACACTTGTACCCCTTGACTGACTCATGGTTTGGCACACTTCAGGTGCGGTACACAACATAGCATACTTTAGAGCCTACGACTAAAGCATAGGGGACGACCTTCGTCCTTTCTCTCTCTTCTGCCGTGGTCAGGTCTTGAGTCTTACTCAATACTCACACGTGTAATACAGCCAAGAACTCCTTCTTTGCTGATCTATTTTGAATTCCTTCAAAATCTTGTCACGGTATGTATTCATTTGAAAGTATTATTAAGCGATTTTGATCTATCCTTATAGATCTTGATGCTCAATGTTCAAGTAGCTTAATCCAGGTTTTCCATTGAAAACACTCTTCAAATAACCCTATATGCTTTCCAGAAATTCTACATCATTTCTGATCAACAATATGTCAACAACATATACTCATCAGAAATTCTATAGTGCTTCCACTCACTTCTTTGGAAATACAAGTTTCTCATAAACTTTGTAAAAACCCAAATCTTTGATCATCTCATCAAAGCGTACATTCCAACTGCGAGATGCTTACTCCAGTCCTTAGAAGGATTGCTGGGGCTTTGCATACTTGTTAGCATCTTTCAGGATTGACAAAAATCTTCTGGTTGTATCACATACAACCTTTCCTCAAGAAAATCGTCGAGGAAACAATGTTTTTGACATCCTATCTGCACAATTTCATAAATAATGCAGTAATCGCTAACATAATTCAAACAGACTTTTAGCATCGCTACGGGTGAGAAAATCTCATCGTAGTCAACTCCTTGAACTTGTCGGAAAACATTTTAATGACAAGTCGAGCTTACTTAATGGTGACATTTACCATCATTGTCCGTCTTCCTTTAAAAATCCATATGTACCTAACAGCCTTACGACCATCAAGTAGTTCTTCCAAAGTCTATACTTTGTTTTCATACATGGATCCTCTCTCGGATTTTATGGCCTCGAGCCATTCATCGGAATCCGGGCCCACCATCGCTTCTCCATAGCTCGTAGGTTCATTGTTGTCTAGCAACATGACTTCCAAGACAGGATTACGTACCACGTTGAAGTAGTACGCATCCTTGTCATCCTACGAGGTTTGGGAGTGACTTGATTCGAAGTCTCATGATCACTATCATAAGCTTCCACTTCAATTGGTGTAGGTGCCATAGTAACAACTCTTGTGCCCTGCTACACACTAGTTGAAGTGACGGTTCAACAACCTCATCAAGTCTCCACCATCCTCCCACTCAATTCTTTCGAGAAAAACTTTTCCTCGAGAAAGGACCCGATTTGAGAAACAATCCCTATTGCTTTCGGATCTGAGACAGGAGGTATACCCAACTATTTTGGGTGTCTATGAAGATGCATTTATCCGCTTTGGGTTCGTGCTTATCAGCCTGAAACTTTTTCACATAAGCGTCGTAGCCCCAAATTTTTTAAGAAACAACAACTTAGGTTTCACTAAACCATAGTTCATACGGTGTCGTCTCAACGGATTTGTGTGGTTCCCTATTTAAAGTGAATGAAGTTGTCTCTAATGCCTAACCCATGAACGATAGTGGTAATTCGATAAGAGACATCATGGTATGCATCATATCCAATAGGGTGCAGTTATGATGTTCGGACACACCATCACACTATGGTGTTCCAGGCGGTACTAGTCATGAAACAATTTCCACAATGTCTCAATTGTTTACCAAACTCGCAACTCAGATATTCATCTCTATGATCATATCATAGATATTTTATCCTCTTGTCACGACGATATTCAACTTCACTCTGAAATTACTTGAACCATTCAATAATTCAGACTTATGTTTCATCAAGTAAATATGCTCAGTATCTACTCAAATCATCTGTGAAGTAAGAGCATAACGATATCCACTGCGTGCCTCAGCACTCATTGGACTGCACACATCAAAATGTGTTACTTCCAACAAGTTGCTTTCTTGTTCCATTTTACTGAAACCGAAGCTTTCAATCATCTTGCCCATGTGGTATGATTTGCATATCTCAAGTGATTCAAAATCAAGTGAGTCCAAACGGTCCATCTGCTTGGAGTTTCTTCATGCGTATATACCAACAGACATGGTTCACATGTCTCAATCTTTTCGGAAATGAGTGAGTTCAAAGATCCATCAACATGGAGCTTCTTCATGCGTTTTATACCAACATGACTTACATGGCAGTGCCACAAGTAGGTGGTACTATCATTACTATCTTATATCTTTTGGCATGAACATGTGTATCACTATGATCGAGATTCAATAAACCATTCATTTTAGGTGCAAGACCATTGAAGGTATTATCCAAATAAATAGAGTAACCATTATTCTCCTTAAATGAATAACCGTATTGCGATAGACATAATCCAATCATGTCTATGCTCAATGCAAACACCAAATAACAATTGTTTAGGTTTAACACCAATCTCGATGGTAGAGGGAGCGTGTGATGCTTGATCATATCAACCTTGGAAACACTTCCAACACATCTCGTCAGCTCACCTTTAGCTAGTCTCCGTTTATTCCGTAGCTTTTATTTCGAGTTACTAACACTTAGCAACCGAACCGGTATCTAATACCCTGATGCTACTAGGAGTACTAGTAAAGTACACATTCTCATAATGCATATCCAATATACTCCTATCGACAGCCTTCTCATCTACCAAGTATCTAGGGTAATTCTGCTCTAGTGGCTGTTCCCCTTATTACAGAAGCACTCAGTCTCGGGTTTGGGTTCAACCTTGGGTTTCTCCACTAGAGCAGCAGCTGATTTGCCGTTTCATGAAGTATCCCTTCTTGCCCTTGCCCTTCTTGAAACTAGTGGTTTCACTAACCATCAACAATTGATGCTCCTTCTTGATTTCTACTTTCGCGGTGTCAAACATCGCGAATATTTCAAGGATCATCATATCTATCCCTGATATGTTATAGTTCATTACGAAGCTCTAGCAGCTTGGTGGCAATGACTTTGGAGAAACATCACTATCTTATCTGGAAGATCAACTCCCACTTGATTCAAGTGATTGTTGTACTCAGACAATCTGAGCACAAGCTCAACGATTGAGCTTTTCTCCCTTAGTTTGCAGGCCAAGAAAATCGTCGGAGGTCTTATACCTCTTGACGTGGGCACGAGCCTGAAATCCCAATTTCAGCCCTCGAAACATCTCATATGTTCCGCGACATTTCAAGAATGTCTTCGGTGCCTCAATTCTAAACCATTTATCATTACCGAACTATCATGTAGTCATCAAAACGTGTATGTCAGATGTTCGCAACATCCACAGACCACGTTCGAGGTCCAGCACACCGAGCGGTGCATTAAGGACACAAGCCTTCTACTGTCCGCATAATTGCTACTATCAACTTTCAACTATATTTTCTCTAGGAACATATCTAAAATAGTAGAACCAAAGCGCGAGCTTACGACATAATTTGCAAAGATCTTTTGACTATGTTCAGGATAATTAAGTTCATCTTATGAACTCCCACTCAGATAGACATCCCTCTAGTCATCCAAGTGATTACATGATCCGAGTCAACTAGGCCGTGTCTGATCATCACGTGAGACGGACTAGTCAACATCGGTGAACATCTTCATGTTGATCGTATCTGTCATATGACTCATGCTCGACCTTTCGGTCTTCTGTGTTCCGAGGCCATGTCTGTACATGCTAGGCTCGTCAAGTCAACCTAAGTGTTCCGCGTGTGTAAATCTGTCTTACACCCGTTGTATGTGAACGTAAGAATCTATCACACCCGATCATCACGTGGTGCTTCGAAACGACGAACTTTCGCAACGGTGCACAGTTAGGGGGAACACTTTCTTGAAATTTTAATGAGGGATCATCTTATTTACTACCGTTGTTCTAAGCAAATAAGATGCAAAAACATGATAAACATCACATGCAATCAAATAGTGACATGATATGGCCATCATCACTTTGCTCCTTTTGATCTCCATCTTCGGGGCTCCATGATCATCGTCGTCACCGGCATGACACCATGATCTTCCATCATCATGATCTCCATCATCGTGTCTTCATGAAGTTGTCACGTCAACTATTACTTCTACTACTATGGCTAACGCTTTAGCAATGAAGTAAAGTAATTACATGACGTTTATGTTGACACGCAGGTCATAAATAAATTAAAGACAACTCCTATGGCTCCTGCCGGTTGTCATACTCATCGACATGCAAGTCGTGATTCCTATTACAAGAACATGATCATCTCATACATCACATATATCATACATCACATCCTTTGGCCATATCACATCACATGGCATACCCTGCAAAAACAAGTTAGACGTCCTCTAATTGTTGTTTGCATGTTTTACGTGGCTGCTATGGGTTTCTAGCAAGAACGTTTCTTACCTACGCAAAACCACAACGTGATATGCCAATTGCTATTTACCCTTCATAAGGACCCTTTTCATCGAATCCGATCCGACTAAAGTAGGAGAAACAGACACCCGCCAGCCACCTTATGCATCTAGTGCATGTCAGTCGGTGGAACCGGTCTCACGTAAGAGTACGTGTAAGGTTGGTCCGGGCCGCTTCATCCCACAATGCCGCCGAATCAAGATTGACTAGTAACGGTAAGCATATTGAACAAAATCAACGCCCACAACTACTTTGTGTTCTACTCGTGCATGGAATCTACGCAATAGACCTAGCTCATGATGCCACTGTTGGGGAACGTAGCAGAAATTCAAAAAAATTCCTACGTGTCACCAAGATCTATCTATGGAGAAACCAGCAACGAGGGGAAGGAGAGTGCATCTACATACCCTTGTAGATAGCTAAGCGGAAGCGTTCAAGTGAACGGGGTTGATGGAGTCGTACTCGTCGTGATTCAGATCACCGATGACCAAGTGCCGAACGGGCGGCACCTCCGCGTTCAACACACGTACAGCCCGGTGACGTCTCCCATGCCTTGATCCAGCAAGGAGAGAGGGAGAGGTTGAGGAAGACTCCATCCAGCAGCAGCACAACGGCGTGGTGATGATGGAGGAGCATGGAAATCCACCAGGGCTTCGCCAAGCACCGCAAGAGAGGAGGAAGAAGAGACGCAGGGCTGCACCAACGAGAGAGAGATCGAATCACGTGTGTTATGGGCAGCCCTAGGCCTCACTATATATAAGGGAGAGGGAGGAGGGTGCGCCCCCTCTAGGGTTCCCACCCCTAGGGGGGCGGCAGCCCTAGATGGGGAAGGGGGAGGCGGCCAAGAGGGGAGGAGAGGGAGGCGCAGGGAGCATGGGCCTTAGGGCCCATCTGCCCTAGGGTTTGCCCCCTTCTCCTCTCCCTTGCGCCTTGCGCACTTGTGGGGGGGCGCACCAGCCCACTTGGGGCTGGTCCCCTCCCACACTTGGCCCACACAAGCCTCCGGGGCTTGTGGCCCCACTTGGTGGACCCCCGGACACCTCCGGTGGTCCCGGTACACTACCGATAAACCCTAAAACTGTTCCGGCGACCAAAACAGGACTTCCCATATATAAATCTTTACCTCCGGACCATTCCGGAACTCCTCGTGACGTCCGGGATCTCATCCGGGACTCCGAACAACATTCGGTAACCACATACATGCTTCCTTTATAACCCTAGCGTCATCGAACCTTAAGTGTGTAGACCCTACGGGTTCAGGAGACATGCAGACATGACCGAGAAGTTCTTTGGTCAATAACCAACAGCGGGATCTGGATACCCATGTTGGCTCCCACATGTTCCACGATGATCTCATCGGATGAACCACGATGTCAAGGACTTAATCAATCCCGTATACAATTCCCTTTGTCTATCGGTACGATACTTGCCCGAGATTCGATCGTCGGTATCCCAATACCTTGTTCAATCTCGTTACCGGCAAGTCTCTTTACTCGTTCCGTAACACATCATCCCGTGATCAACTCCTTGATCACATTGTGCACATTATGATGATGTCCTACCGAGTGGGCCCAGAGATACCTCTCCGTTTACACGGAGTGACAAATCCCAGTCTCGATTCGTGCCACCCAACAGACACTTTCGGAGATACCCGTAGTGTACCTTTATAGCCACCCAGTTACGTTGTGAAGTTTGGCACACCCAAAGTATTCCTACGGTATCCGGGAGTTGCACAATCTCATGGTCTAAGGAAATGATACTTGACATTAGAAAAGCTTTAGCATACGAACTACATGATCTTGTGCTAGACTTAGGATTGGGTCTTGTCCATCACATCATTCTCCTAATGATGTGATCCCGTTATCAACGACATCCAATGTCCATGGTCAGGAAACTGTAACCATCTATTGATCAATGAGCTAGTCAACTAGAGGCTTACTAGGGACATGGTGTTGTCTATGTATCCACACATGTATCTGAGTTTCCTATCAATACAATTCTAGCATGGATAATAAACGATTATCATGAACAAGGAAATATAATAATAATAAATTTATTATTGCCTCTAGGGCATATTTCCAACACGGACCGGCTATGTTGATGGTACTACCAACTCCCCCACCGACCTCATTCGTCTCCCAACCATAGTTGGCTCTAACCCCTCCTCTAATGTGGTGTTGTGAGAGCAAGAAGAATAACATGCATGCTCTTTCTCTACAACTAGAATCGACGTGACCGGATCGAGGAGCCTAAACGCTAGGTGAGCCCCTCCACGACTCCGTTCTTCTTTTGATCTAGCTTTGTTTTCAATTCACCGGATGCACGAGAGATGGAGGAAGTAAAAGTGGAGAGAGAGAGAGAGAGAGAGAGAGAGAGAGAGAGAGAGAGAGAGAGAGGAGCATGTAAGTTCATCTAGTGCCCCTTAGTGATTTTGGTGTATTGAAGACTTATAGGTTAAGTGTCTAATGCGTTTATGAGTGTACACAGGTCTATAAGTCTATGAGGAGTTTGATATTTACAGAGAAAGTCGACCCCTAAAAATGAAGTTCTTCGACTGAAGACTTTGATATACTGAAGACTTTCTGAAGACTTTGAAAGTGAAGAAATTGATGTGACCTTGAAGACTTGGTATTCATTCGAGGAACATGAAGCGTGAAGACTTTTGTTTTCGTAGTTTCATTTTCTCTTTCTTGAGTCATAGGAAACACCGTACTGTTAAAGGGGGTCGAGGAAGTACTAAGGAGAAAATTTCCATGTGATGCTCATCTCAAATCCTACACCTACCAATACCTTCCAGTGAAGCCATTGGAATTATCATACAGTTCAGTCAATTTCTTCAGTGACAGAGACGCAGTTCTTCTGTTCACTAAGGACTTTGCTCTGACTGAGGAGTTAGGAATTCGCTAGTGCGAATTGCCTACACAGTGAGGAACATGATAGCCTGAGGAATTTGAACCTCAAATTTCCGACCGTTGCTGTGCTACGCGCCAGCTGTCCCAAAATATCTTGTCCACCTAACGGTCATATCATTGAAGGGCATTTATGTCTTATCATGTCGGGCTGCTCCCTAGGCTATAAATAGCCGCCCCCTACAACCACTAGCTGGTTGGCTGCTCCGAGAGAACTTGACACTTGTCATTTGAGAGCAACCCATCCTCCGAGGACTTTGAGCGAAAATCATCAAGTGAGGAAAATCCAAACCCAAACCCAAACACCTACAAACCCAAAGTGATTGAGCATCACTGAAGAGATTGATCCTGCGTGGATCCGACGCTTGTTACCTTTGAAGACTGTGCTTCTTCCAGACGGTTAGGCATCAAGGTCTAGAGCATCCAAGAGGAATTGTGGATCGCCGAGTGACCAAGTCTGTGAAGGTTTGGAAGTCACCTGAAGACTTACCACGAGTGATTGGGCGAGGACTGTGTGTCCTTAGCTCAAGGAGAATACGGTGAGGACTGTGTGTCCGGGACTAGGTGTCCTCGAGTTTAAATACTCAGCCGCTCCAACCAGATGTACAACTGAGACAGCAGTTGGAACTGGTCTACCAAATCATTGTCTTCACCAAGCTTACTGGTTCTATTTCCTCAACACTTTCATTTCCTCATTACTGTGTTGTGTGTTTGTTCATATCTGTGTTTGAAGACTTTGACTGAAGACTTTCTCAATTTCCTCAGTTCAATTTCTTCAATCTGTTTTGTCTTCATCTAGTGTTATCCTATGTTTACGCTTTCTGTACTCTGTGTTTGTCTTCATTTCATCATGATGACTATGCTTGAATTCTGTTATGTTTTCATCTGAGTACTTATTCCGCTGCTAATAGTTCTTCGCTAAGGAATTTCCTCACAATCAAATTCCTAAGTGAAGAACTTCATAAAAATCGCCTATTCACCCCCCTCTAGTCGATATAACGCACTTTCAATTGGTATCAGAGCAAGGTACTCCCTTGTTCTGTGTGATTTTGGTTTAACCGCCTGGAGTTTTAGTTATGTCGACCGCGGATATGAAGAAGGTGCCATGCCCCATCTTTGACGGTCACGAGTATCCCAAATGGAAGGCCATGATGAAGAAGCGTCTCATGGTGATGAACAGTGAGCTGTGGACCGTCACTGAGATTGGTCTGACCGATCTGTGCAAGATGGCGGAAGCTGATGACATTCGCAAGTACACTCAACTCAACCTCACAGCAAAGGCCGTCATCTGCTCCAGTCTGTCTCGAAACCAGTTCGGAAACATCATGCATCTCGATCAGGCGAAGCTTATCTGGGACCGTCTCTCTGATGTCTATGAAGGCCATCGAACCTATCATGATCCTTGGTTCGAGGACTTCAAGGAATCTCTCAAGTCAATGACATTTGAACCAGAATCATCATCCTCCTCACCATGTCTCATGGCAGATGGTGAACAGGTAACTGAATGCTATCTGTCTGAATCTAGTGATGATGAATCTGGTGATGAATTTGGACCCAGCTATGTCAAACTTGCCTCACTTGCTGCTAAACAACAAAGAGCTTTGGAAAGGGCTAACAACATGCTTAGTAAGAGCAATGATATGTTGGGTGAAGAAATGGATTAATCACAAGCTTTGGCTGAAAGTCTTCAGAGACTTCATTCTAAGTATGACTCCCTTCAAGATCAGCATAACTCTCTCTTGTCCGATTTTGAGAAGATAAGAGTGAGTTATGAAGATCTTCAGAAGGAGCGCGATTCATTACTTGCTCAACAAATCAACGCTGCTCAGGAAGAATTTATTCCTCCATGTTTAAAATGCATTGAACGAGAATCTGCTAATTCCTCACCTGAATGTTCAAATGCTTCAAATGTTACAAATTCTTCACTTGCCTCTGCTATCACTAATTCCTCATCTGAGGACATTGCAAGTATCACTGATGATGCAGGGCTGAAGGAATTGTACATGTCAGGCATGTACAAAAGCCTCAAAGGGCATCAGACTCTTTGTGATGTGCTTAAAAAGCAGATCCTCAACAGGAACCCTAGGAAAGAGGGTATTGCCTTTGAGAGGAAACTCAATGCTGATGGTACATATTGGAAGCCTGAGCAGTACCCCAAAACCTAATGGGTTGCTGCAATGGGACCTCCAGTTGATCCATCTAATTTATCTGGCTATACATGTGAATCTTCTCATTCTTCTGATGAGTCAATTGACTCCAACTATAAACTGTTCAAAAACCAGAATGGTGAAGTATTTGCTAGATATGTTGTCACTAACTGCAGGAATGGTTCTCCTATGAAGAGAATCTGGGTTCCCAAAAGGTGCCTTGAAAGTCTTCAGGTGAATGTCCTCACGACACCACCTGTGAAGAAAAGGAACCCCAGATCATATTCTTCATATGGACCAAATTCTTCATATGGATCCAAGTCCTCATACGGACCAAATTCCTCAAGGGGATCAAATTCCTCACATGGATCAAAATCCTCATATGAACATCATCGTGCTAACAACTCTGTTTCGCAGGGAAGAGCCAAGGGCTATGAATATGAGCATTATTCTTCAAATTATTATGTTCATAAGTCCTCGAAGAATTTCTCTGCTTATTCATATGCTTACCCTAACCGCTCTTACGTGAAATGAAATGGTTTGGCCGCTATGCCACCATTCTCATATGGAGCTCGCAGAGTGATGAACTCTTTGCCACCCCTTCAGATGTGGGTGGTGAAGAAAAAGAACTAATCTCTTATGCAGGGTCAGGTCTCCAGACGCATTGTAACGTCTGAAGAATTTGCTGGGGACCTGACAAAGTGCCTGAAAGGACGCAGGCTAACCATGATGAAATGAACTTTCATTTCACACGTCCTCCCTCTGCTTTATTTGTCTTACTACTTGATGAAATTGATCTGATGAATTGTGATATCATATTCTTCACTGCTGAAGTATATGAGACCGTAAGTTGCACTAATTCATCTGCAGGATGATCAACCCAAAGCCACTGAATGGGTACTTGATAGTGGATGTACAAATCACATGACTAGTGACAAGAATCTTTTGATGGATGCTCCCTTATCATCGTCACATATGAAGCATATCATCTTCGCTGACAAAAGCAAAAGTCAGGTATTGGGTCTAGGTAAAGTTGCTATCACAAAGGATCGACACATGGACAAAGTCATGCTTGTTGAGTCCTTAGGATACAACCTTATGTCTGTCTCAATGCTCTGTGATCTTGATATGGTTGTTGTGTTTGGCAAGTATCGTTGTGTTGTGATTATGGAAGCTGACAATTCCAAAGTCTTCGAAGGCTTTAGGAGAGGAGACTTGTATATTGTTGATTTCTCTGCAGATTCACAACCAGCCGTGTGCCTACATGCAAAAGCTTCAGAAGGATGGCTATGGCATCGACGACTTGGTCATGCAGGCATGAGGAATTTGCACACGCTTGCGAAGAAGAAGCACGTCATTGGCATTGAGAATGTCAAATTCCTCAAGGATCACTTGTGCGGTGCCTGTGAAGCTGGAAAGATGACAAAGGCCAAGCATCCAGCAAAAACCATCATGACCACCACTCGTCCATTCGAATTGCTTCACATGGATCTCTTCGGTCCTAATCACTATTCCTCTGTTTCAAATGAAGCATCTCAATATGGCTTTGTTATTGATGATGATTACTCTCGTTACACATGGGTACATCTTGTCTCTTACAAAACTGAAGTGCAGGAAGTCTTCAAACGATTTTCCTCGAGGGCTTCAACCAACTTTGGTGTGAAGATCAAGCACATCAGAAGTGACAATGGCACTGAGTTCAAGAATTCGGGTCTCAATGACTATCTTGATGAACTTGGTATTACTCATGAATTATCTGCTCCTTATACTCCTCAACAGAATGACGTCGTGGAGCGCAAGAACAGGACTCTTGCTGAGATGGCTCGCACTATGCTTGACGAATACAAAACCCCTCGTCGTTTCTGGGTTGATGCAATTGATACTGCATGCCACATCATCAACAGTGTATATCTTCACAAATTCTTCAAAAAGACTGCCTATGAACTCCTCACTGACAAGAAACCAAATGTGAGTTATTTCAAAGTCTTCGGTGTTAAATGCTGGATTAGAGATCCTCATCACAACTCTAAATTTGCACCGAAAGCACATGAAGGTTTTATGCTTGGTTATGGAAAGGACTCGCACACCTACAGAGTCTTCAACAATGTTCTTCACAAGATTGTTGAAACTGTAGATGTGCGGTTCGATGAAACTAATGGCTCGCAAAGAGAGCACCTACCTTCTGTGTTAGATGAACCAGCACCTGAGGATTCTATCAAACACAAGGCTACTGAAGATGTCATTCCTACTGAAGAATCTGCTGAAGAATTCATTCCAGAGCGTGAAGGACGTCGAGCTGATGCACCTGAAGAAAATGCTGAGGAAATTGATGCTGAAGAAAATGCTGATCAAATTTCTCAACGACAACCAGCTCACCCTCGCGTTGCAAAAGAAGTGCAAGTGGAGAAGATCATCGATGACATTAGAGCACCAGGTCCTCTCACCCGCTCAAAAGCTTCACATCTATCTAACTTTTGTGGGCACTTTGCTTTTGTATCTATCACAGAGCCCGCTAAGGTAGATGAAGCATTTCTGGAGCCTGAGTGGATTCAGGCCATGCAAGAAGAATTACATCAGTTCAAGCTCAACAATGTATGGGAACTAGTCAATCGACCCGATCCTCGCAAGCACAACATCATTGGCACAAAGTGGATCTACCGCAACAAGCAAGATGAAAATGGTGTTGTGGTGATGAATAAGGCTCGACTAGTAGCTCAAGGCTACACACAGGTTGAAGGAATTGATTTCGATGAAACTTTTGCACCTGTTGCTAGACTTGAGGCTATTCGCATATTACTTGCTTATGCTAACCATCATGATATCATATTATATCAAATGGATGTGAAAAGTGCATTCCTCAATGGTAAGCTTGAGGAAGAAGTATATGTTGCTCAACCCCCAGGTTTTGAAGATCCAAAACATCCTAACAAAGTCTTCAGACTTAACAAGGCCCTCTATGGCCTCAAGCAGGCCCCACGGGCGTGGTATGATACATTGAAGGAATTCTTCATGAAGAAAGGCTTCACACCCGGTTCACCCGATCCCACTCTCTTTACTAAATCTTATGATGGTGAACTGTTTGTGTGCCAAATATATGTTGATGATATCATCTTTGGCTGTACTGACCAACGTTATAGTGATGAATTTGCCTATATGATGAGTGAAGAATATCAAATGTCTATGATGGGAGAGTTGAAATTCTTCTTAGGTCTTCAAATTCGTCAACAGCAAAACGGCATATTCATATCTCAGGAGAAATACCTCAAGGATGTCCTGAAGAAATTCGGCATGCAAGATTGCAAAGGCATAAAAATTCCTATGCCCACAAATGGTCATTTATGCACTGATGAAAATGGTACTGACTTCGATCATAAGGTATACCGCTCCATGATTAGCTCTTTATTGTACTTATGTGCATCTAGGCCAGATATAATGCTTAGTGTTTGCATGTGTGCCCGATTTCAAGCTGCACCGAAGGAATCACACCATAAGGCTGTGAAGCATATTCTTCGATATCTAGCTCACACACCAACACTTGGATTATGGTATCCCAAGGGCTCAGACTTTGATCTCATTGGATATTCTGACTCTGACTATGTTGGTGACCGTGTGGACCGCAAGTCAACATCTGGTACTTGTCATTTCCTCGGACGATCTTTGGTCTGTTGGTCCTCGAAGAAACAGAACTGCGTATCACTGTCTACTGCTGAAGCTGAGTACATTGCTGCTGGTTCTTGTTGTGCTCAACTGCTATGGATGAAGCAAACACTCAAGGACTATGGCATCAACGTGAAGAATGTGCCTCTCCTCTGTGACAATGAGAGTGCAATCGAGATTGCTCACAACCCAGTTCAGCACTCGAAGACAAAGCACATTCAGATTCGTCATCATTTTCTTCGTGATCATGTGTTGAAGGGCGACATTTCTATTGAGCATGTGAAGACTGAATAACAGCTAGCCGACATCTTCACTAAGCCCTTGGATGAGAAGAAATTTAGCAAGTTGCGGTGTGAGCTAAATATCTTAGAATCTTCGAATGTACTTTGAAAAGGCACTCATCCTAACACTTATGCAAAATTGATGACTTAGATGTCAACACATGAAGGAACGTTTTTCTTCAATCAATGAAGAATAACACTCTAAGTGTGAAGAAATTAATGAAAAATTTGATTCTCAGAACCCTACGACAATTGTACGCGGTGTCTGAAATCATCATTCTTATACGGTGGGTCACGCCACCACAAAAGTTGAAAATCTTCAATTTGAGTTTTTCCTCAACTTTTGAAATTCCTCAGTTGTTCAAATTCTTCAACTTGCAAAATCTTCACTTGTGTTGTCGTTTTTCTTCATTGGCTATATATATATACATATATATATATATATATATATATATATATATATATATATATATATATATATATATATATATATATATATATATATATATGAGTTTATGTCCTCTACAACATTCACTTATAGCTATTTCTTCAAGTTGGATCTTCTGCTAAGTGAATGTGATTGGACCCTTCCCTTCTATGCTATACTCAATCCAATCTGTTCACAAATTCTTCATGTGCGTTCTATTTTGAAACTCGTTCAAATTCTTCACTGTATCCTTGTCAGCTGAAGAAATTGCGAACGGAACGTTAAAACTGATCTTATCCAAACTTTCGATTTTGCCGCTCAAACCGTTCCGCATCCCATGATGCATTATTTTACTCACCCACGATCTTACACGATCTCCACTACACAGTACGTGGGCGACACATGTCGTGAGAAGGAGAACGGCCAGGGGCACGTTCGTCCTAAATCTTCGGACGAGCAGTTTTTCACCGTGGCTATAAATACCCCTGTCCCCTTCCTCACTTCTTTTACCCTGCTCGATCTCACTCCCCCCGCTCGAGCTTCCGAACCCTAGCGCCGCCGCTACTCCATCGTCGCCGGTGAGGAAGAGCTTCACTGCCTCGACCTCGTCGCCGTCGTACTCGCGCCTACTACAGAAATCTTCACCTCTGCCGCCGCCGTAGACGTCTTCCTCCGCCAAGTTAGGGCGTGGAAGATCTGCATCGACGAACTTCCCTGTTTCAACGCACAGTTCGTCGTGTTCTTCGTTCAGGGTAATTAAAAGCTACTTTTACTGCCCTCTTTGATTCGAAACTTTTCTACAAAATCTTCAAAGGTGTTTTATTCTTCAAATCCTCACACACAAAACACCTCACAAGTTATCTGTTCTTGATTCATTTCCCTAAGCATCAATTTCTTCAAAGATTCCTCAATTGTGTGGATCCTCGATCTATACAACTCTGGAACCTAAGATATAGCGCGCTTAGTGAAATTCTTCAAGACGAATCTGGTCAAATTCCTCAAACTTGTTTTTTTATTAAAAACCCTCTGAGAACGCATATGACCTCTCCAAATTCCTCGCAACTATACTCTGTTCACAGGTACACATGTCCGCTGCTGAATCATTAGGTTCTCATCAACTTAACTCATTTGCAGCGTTCCTTGAAGAAAAGTTGCATACTTCTTCAGAGAACTCAATTGTTCAAATTCCTCAACTGAAGAATATGGCTGATGGTAAAAGGCCTCAGAAAGGAGGAAAGAAGCCTGAGGTTATGACTGCATTTGAAATCCCTAAGGATATTTATAAAGATTACTGCACGCCTGATGAATCCAAATTTGGCAAAGAAGATAAAAATCAGCGCAAGGTGCGCAATCAAAGGATTGAAAGGAGATGGGCACGTGAATGGAGGGAGTACATGTACGTCACTCCCAAGTACATGAAGAAATTCGCACTGAACCCTCCATGCCCAAGAGCCCCATTGGCACCTGGCCAAGTGGCTGATCTCACTAGCATCAAGCGCGGTGAGGATTTTCCTACAGAATGGGCCAAGCGCCAAGCTAAATTGGCAAGGCAAGCCAGAGAAGCAGTGAGGAAATTTAATGAAGACTCTGCTGCTGCTGCTGCTGCTGCCACTGAGGCTTCTGTCAAGCCGAGGAAATCAATGCCCAAGAAGCCCGCTCGCAAGCCAAGTGCTTCACCAGTAATGCCCTCACGGCCCCTCTGCAATGCCCTCACGGCCAGACACCTCAAAATCTTCAAAGCAAATTCCTCATGCTGCTCCTGCTCCACCACAATCCTCAGATGTCCCGACAAAGTCCTCAACACCTGTGCATCTGGCCTCGTGCCAAAGGACAACTGGCGTCTCTATCGCCTCTGGTGTCTCAACTAGTTCCTCAGCTGCACCAAGTTCCTCAGCCGGACCCTCTCTGCTGAAGAAAAAGGCTACTGCTGGACGCGGTACTCGCCCAAGTCCCAACAAGAAGCAGGTAGTCTTTACTGTACCATCTGATGATGATGAAGCTGATGAAGAAGAACTTGCTGAAATCATCAGAGACCGCCAAGAAAGGGCTGCTAAAGCCAAAGGCACACTTGTGCCCCTACTGCTGGATCCAAGGGCGATCCTTGATTACATCAATATTTGGCATAAGGATCCCAACACACCTATGCCTGATTTAAGGCTGACACCTGGCCAAAGTCACATGCTGACTCACTTCATCCAAGAGGAGAAGTGGAAATATGATAGGGCCAGGCAAATCAAGAAATCGCAGTATAGGAAAGAGAAACTGCTGAGGAAAAATGTTCTCACAATGAAGCATGAAGAACTCATCAAGATGCAGGCTGACATCAAAGCCCTCAGCGATGACTTTGATGCATACTATGCTGACTGGAAAGGAGCAAAAGTCAGGTTTGTGAAACTGACTGAGAAATTCACCAATGTTGCAGCCCCATCGCAACAAGAAGTTCCTCAAGCTGAAGCATCTGTTCAGCCCACTGAAGAACATGCCAGCACCGCTGATGACTTTCAGGCTGCTGAAGAAAATGCTAGTTCCAGGGCTGATGACTCCACTCCAGCTACTGAAGAAATTGCCAGGGCATCCACTAGTGGTGCGCCTGAAGAAACTGAAAAAGAAAGGACAACTGCATCAGTTGCTCCTGAGGAAACTCAACCAGATTCCTCAGCTCCACCTGCGCCTACACCAGCTCCTATCCTTCCATCGGCATTAGATGTGAAGAAAACCAAGGCTGCAGAGCGAGCTGCAGTGAAGAAAAGGAAAGCATCAAATGCTTTAGAATCTTCAGCTCCCAAGAAGATGAAGCCAATGACCAGCTCATTTGCAAATCCAATTGATGTTGTTCCTATCTCATCCATGCCATCAAAGGACCTTGTTCCTTTTGGTGAAGACTATGAGATCCCAAGTCGATCAGATGAAGAAACTCAATCTGCTGCTTCCTCAGAGCGGATTGATGAAGAAATTGAAGTGGATTCAATCCCTTCAACCCCAATGGTCTCATCAT
Source organism: Aegilops umbellulata (assembly GCA_032464435.1). NCBI lineage: Eukaryota > Viridiplantae > Streptophyta > Magnoliopsida > Poales > Poaceae > Aegilops > Aegilops umbellulata. The sequence continues at coordinate 34,986,142 of CP136058.1, read as the reverse complement.
CAATGCCTCAGTTTGATGCTGAAGAGGCTGGTGTTGAAGAAATTGATGAAGAAGATGTGGATATTGGAAGCACAACTCCAGTGATGAATGACGACTTTTGGGAAAGTCAGCATCCCAATTCCCCACTCTTCACCTCACTGCAGCAAATTCCTCACTCCCCTGCACCAACTGTTCAAATGGGCCCCGAAGAAACTCATCCCAGTGCATCTGTGAATGAAGAAATTCCAGCCACTAGTGCTGAAGAAACTGCTGCTGAAGCTGAAAAGGTGACTGCACCTGAGGAGGAACCAGAAATTCCTCAGCCTGAAGAAACTGAGATCGTGATTCCTGAGGTTGTGATGCAACTCACTGACACTCCTCTACCAAAGCCAAAGGATCCGTTCTCAAGGAAGCAAAAATTCAAGGCTGAAGACTTCTTTGGCGAGCATGTGTTCTTCACTGAATACAACCCTTATGACTCTGCTCGCATAAGGAAGAGGCGTTTCTGGACAACAAGTCAAGCAAATTTCTATTCCTCAGTGCTTTTCAACAAGGACAAAGTCTTCGACCATGCACATATTCCTCATGTGGATATGGAGTCCATGCCGTGCTTCACGCTAGTCCTCAGTGTTCTTCACGACGCTGGACTACTCAATTTCTGCACTGACAAATGCGATTGGAATGAAGAACTCATTCTTCAGTTCTATGCAACATTGCACGTCACCGGCAACTCTGAGGATGTCAACTCATGGGTTCTGGACTGGATGACTGAGAACACCCACCATAAGGCCCCAGCATCTGAATTGCTTCGTGCCCTTCCTCTGAGTCCACCCACTGAAGATACACGTTGTATTTACAACGAACCTGAGCTTTCAAATCACTATATGCAAGTGCTGATGAAGCCTTTGAAGCCAGGGCAGGCCCCTCGAACCACATTCCTCGTCAAGGAATTGTTGTATGTGCCTAGGACTGTCTATCGGATTCTGACGAAGACAATGAGTCCCATCAAAGGCCACGACTCAAGTGATGAAGAAGTCGTTGGCATCATGAAGAACATGCTTTTCAACATCTGTCACGGCGTTCCCGTCAACTTTCATGATTTCTTCATGAGGACTTTGGCAAATATCGCTATGTCGCCATTTGAGCTGAAGCCTTATGCACCTTGGATTATGAGATTCATCAGGACAAGGTCTTCACTCAACTACAAAGCTGAAACTCTCAACCACTTCAGCTACTTGCCTCCCATTGAAGTCCTCAAACGGACATTTTCCTCAGCTGAAGAAAAGGGCAAGGCTACTGCTGTGATCGATGAAGGCATTCGTCCATTGGATGGTCAATTTCGCAAGGCCGCATCTTATTCCACCAATGATGACTCTGCCACACATGACTCTGTCGCCAACACTGCCAAGCCAAATCCTCAAGCCACAGCACCCAGGGTGATGACTGATCGTGAGTTACTCCTCAGACTTCATCAAAAGGTTGATCGCAATCACAAATGGGTCAAGCGTCAGTTTGGTTCAATTCTTCACAATATGACTTCAACACACAATGCAGTGAAGAATAACCACTACTACCTTCATGAAACCCTCAACCGCACCTGGGCTATTCTGTCTCAAGTCTACGGCGCTGATGATCTGAAGAAAATGGGTCTCAGTGAAGAATTTGCCTGGTCTGCACCTCCTCCGAAGAAATACAAGAAGGTCCCAGTTCCTTCTTTGGTGGCCAGTTCATATTCTTCATCACGCGACACTGGTGAAAATGAAGACTTGGACGACACTGCGGCAGGCCCTACATCAACGACCGACCCCAACAACGCTGGCGCTCCTTCATCAACTTGAATATCTTCAGGGGCGTTAGTCCTCAGTTTCGATCCTTTTGGTCTTTTGATGACAAAGGGGGAGAAATCTGAGTTAGACTTCAAGCGGATCTATAATAAGGGCGTTTTTTGCTAAGTTACAACTCTCGTTCTTCCGAAAACTTTTATTGGATCGAGTTGCAATCTTAAACCCGATGGTGCGCTGATACTTTTGTTGCACTATGCTCTGATGCTTTTGATGCGCTATTCTGCATGCTTATTCCTCATTAATATTATCGCACGCATGCTGAATTACATCAGGCACCATATTTCATCATGCATTTCAAATTCTTCCTATTATATATCAAATGCGTGTATGAATTACAAGATATAGGGGGAGATCTCCATGATTCAACTCTTCAAGTGTGCATTGCTTCAAAAGCAAAGTCCTCACTATGCACATCTTCAGGGGGAGTCTTCTATATCTTGCAATCAAATTCCTCAGTATCAGTTTTTACACGTCATATATTTATCCCCGTTGAAAACTTAACCTATGTTGTCATCAATCACCAAAAAGGGGGAGATTGTAAGTGCACCTAGTGCCCCTTAGTGATTTTGGTGTATTGAAGACTTATAGGTTAAGTGTCTAATGCGTTTATAAGTGTACACAGGTCTATAAGTCTATGAGGAGTTTGATATTTACAGAGAAAGTCGACCCCTAAAAATGAAGTTCTTCGACTGAAGACTTTGATATACTGAAGACTTTCTGAAGACTTTAAAAGTGAAGAAATTGGTGTGACCTTGAAGACTTGGTATTCATTCGAGGAACATGAAGCGTGAAGACTTTTGTTTTCGTAGTTTCATTTTCTCTTTCTTGAGTCATAGGAAACACCGTACTGTTAAAGGGGGTCGAGGAAATACTAAGGAGAAAATTTCCATGTGATGCTCATCTCAAATCCTACACCTACCAATACATTCGAGTGAAGCCATTGGAAATATCATACAGTTCAGTCAATTTCTTCAGTGATAGAGACGCAGTTCTTCTGGTCACTGAGGACTTTGCTCTGATTGAGGAGTTAGGAATTCGCCAGTGCGAATTGCCTACACAGTGAGGAACATGATAGCCTTGAGGAATTTGAACCTCAAATTTCCGACCGTTGTTGTGCTACGCGCCAGCTGTCCCAAAATATCTTGTCCACCTAACGGTCATATCATTGAAGGGCATTTATGTCTTATCATGTCGGGCTGATCCCTAGGCTATAAATAGCCGCCCCTACAACCACTAGCTGGTTGGCTGCTCCGAGAGAACTTGACACTTGTCATTTGAGAGCAACCCATCCTCCGAGGACTTTGAGCGAAAATCATCAAGTGAGGAAAATCCAAACCCAAACCCAAAACACCTACAAACCCAAAGTGATTGAGCATCACTGAAGAGATTGATCCTGCGTGGATCCGACGCTTGTTACCTTTGAAGACTGTGCTTCTTCCAGACGGTTAGGCGTCAAGGTCTAGAGCATCCAAGAGGAATTGTGGACCGCCGAGTGACCAAGTCTGTGAAGGTTTGGAAGTCACCTGAAGACTTACCACAAGTGATTGGGCGAGGACTGTGTGTCCTTAGCTCAAGGAGAATACGGTGAGGACTGTGTGTCCGGGACTAGGTGTCCTCGAGTTTAAATACTCAGCCGCTCCAACCAGATGTACAACTGAGACAGCAGTTGGAACTGGTCTACCAAATCATTGTCTTCACCAAGCTTGCTGGTTCTATTTCCTCAACACTTTCATTTCCTCATTACTGTGTTGTGTGTTTGTTCATATCTGTGTTTGAAGACTTTGACTGAAGACTTTCTCAATTTCCTCAGTTCAATTTCTTCAGTCTGTTTTGTCTTCATCTAGTGTTATCCTGTGTTTACGCTTTCTGTACTCTGTGTTTGTCTTTATTTCATCATGATGACGATGCTTGAATTCTGTTATGTTTTCATCTGAGTACTTATTCCGCTGCTAATAGTTCTTCGCTAAGGAATTTCCTCACGATCAAATTCCTCAATGAAGAATTTCATAAAAATCGCCTATTCACCCCCCCCTCTAGTCGATATAACGCACTTTCAGAGCCGCTATCGCTGCTAGGTTTTCACCTTACATCCCTCACATAGCACGAGTCACGTAGCACAAACTTAAACAAATTCCACGTCCTTGCCACACCAATGAGGCACAACAGTCATCCACTTCCCAACCATTCACAAACATGACACAACATCTAACAGATCCAATTGGCTAGAAATTGCGAGACAGCCGGAAGGTACCACCGTGATTTGATCCAATAGTAGAAGGAATGGTTGAGACTCTGGTTGCGCCAAATGGCACAGGAAACCGATTAGAACCAAGAGGTGTGTCATCATAGTTGAGTGAACTAATTACATTGTTCGATTAGCCAACAAACGAAGATAAGATCATAGGCATAGACATACGATATTATGTTATCCATTACATGTAGTGTGTTTGAACTACACAACTTAAGTGGGTGAGACGATCCATTATAGTCTGAGTACAACACGAAAGCAATATAAAAGTCCAAAGTGACGGTAACCCACGCCTGAGCCTCGGCTCATTTGCACCAGGTGAACAATAAATTTGGAAAAATAGTAGGAAAAAACTGAATCTTTTTGGCATTGTAAACGCTTCAGTGCACTAGAAGCGTGGAAAATTTCATGATGAATAGACATCGACAAGCTCAACAACAAAAAAATCTAGTCTCAACCGTGTTTTTTCAAAGTTACTTACATACCCTTTTTTCTTCTAAGCACTCCTTAAATGTCCTTTCACCACCAGATTTTGCACGCATCTAGCACATAGAGCATCTACAATGTTAAAAAACAGATTTTTTTAGATTCATTTTCCTATTTTTCTCGAATTTACTGTTCACGGGAAGGAGCAGCCACTACTTGAGCTATATATATGTGATAGTGAAGGCTTATGATGTCCTTAGAGATAGATAGTGAACGGTATGAGACGGGTGCTTTCCCTTGCGTCCAAAGTAAGGGTGGATTAATGAGTTGCTCGACACGTTAACTCGTGCTCATTAAGGCTCGGCTCGTTAAGCTTATCAAGCTTAACCAGGAGAAAACTCTGGTAGCTCGTTTAAAGATTGTTAAGCTTGTGAGTACTTGTTAGCAAGCCTTAACTCATTTTGCTTTGACTATGATGTGTTTTAATTGAAGGGAAAAAGTGACCACATGAGGAGATACATAGTTATTGTCTCATATGGGGTAGTTTGGATCGATTTGATGGAATAAATGGTTGAGGTGGCAAGATATTATTGTCACTTAACATAAAACATGTATTATTGTCACTTAACATAAAACATTTGTTGTGTTGTATTGAATTAATGAGCTTAACAGGTTGCTTGTGAAACTCGTTAGATTGCTCATTAAGGTTAACGAGTTACGAGCTTTTGATCCAGCTCTAGTCTAATCCTCCCTTCGTCCATGTTTGCCGCATTTAAAAAGTGTTTGTTGTGATGGTGGATCTCCTATCATTTCCTTTCATAAGATGAGCCATGACACGAGCACCACTTGTAGACTACTCGATATAAAAATTTATTGCTCATTAAAATTGAATTCTAACAAAAAAACATTAAATGGATATAAATGCCCATGGATGCAATTCCAATGGTAGAGGAGTTCAAGGCAAGGCTCCTATGCTTATTAAAACCATGGCACTGAGTCGGAAAATCCATTTGCTATTCTAATATTCTGCTAGGTAAAAAAATGCACTAGCGATTGATTGGCCACGAGGCTGATGGCTGACTATTCGTCATTGCGTCTGACAGATCAACCTTGACTAGACTTTATTGGCAGTTCATCAAAATCTGGGTGAACGCACTTCTGGAGATACACTTTTGTGAAGTGAACCGAGCAAAGTAAAGATAACAGTGATTAGGGTGAAGTATATAAGGGTAATGATCATAGATAAAAGATGGGATGCATAATGCCATTACAACATGAGGTTAGTCACAACTCATCGGCAAGGAAATGAGAAGGAAAGATGACCTAACCCTTGACAGGCCAAAATAATTTAAACACTCAAGTACTTCTTACATGTGGCCATACAAAATGCTACATATTGTTCTGCCTCTCAAGGATGTCATAAATGCAAAGGGTGTCCCTTATGCCAAATCATTCCATAATAGCACATCTGGTGGGCGTAAGAACCCATAGAGGAAAAGGAGTAAAAAACCCAAATCCAGTAATTAAACACCAATGACTAACAATTTCTCTTCTGCCCCAATCGAGCGACCATAGCACAGAAAATTAAGTCACCGCACCCCATTTTCATCTGGGGCACAAAGAGCCAAGTAGGGACAATTCAACATAGGTTCCAGAATTGATGGCGCAATGCATCTGTTTCATAATTCATCATGGATAAGGACAACTGAACAAACTTTCCAAGTCAGCTTTTCATTTGGCCATGTAATGGAATCCACAAACATCTTGACAATATTCATATGCAGAACCAAAAAAAAATGATGCTGTCTATATGATAGGAAAGCTAATCCAACACAACCTTCACAAAAAAATTGCAATACAACAATGGTCCCAAGACAAATGACATGCAGGTTAATAACCTGTGGCATAAAGGTGTAGTCACAATGGCTATGTGCGAAACTTGACAGGGTTGATATTACCTATCCAACCAATCAGCATACTCACAGCTATAATCAACATTCATATTCTTGAAAATTCAACAATCAACAACTCAACAATGATTCAGTTGTTCATTACATCATTTCACTGAAGTAAGGAACACAGATGAGGGGCACATATTCTAGTCATGTAGAGCAAAGTAAAAAATATTTGCCTTGGTCAGAATTAGCGGCGCAAAAAACATTTCGTGGCTAAGACAAATACATTGTTTAGCAGAGCTGAAGTGTCGTTACCCAGCTATTTAGAACCAAGGCCCTCTAAAAAGCAATAAAAAATAAACTGGAAATATCTAAATAATAATGAATACGAACAACTGGAAATATATGAACTGAAATTTAAATAATAATGAAATATGTTCTAAAAGTATAGTCTAATAAGAACCTGAGGAAACAAATTTGAGCTTGCTAAACTAAGATCTCAGAAAAAAAATCTAGCCAAGCATATTCTAACTACATGAACTCTTAATAGAACAGAAAAAAATATAGTATCTTGTAAGCATAGGATAATTGTAACACCCCGGTAGTTAAGCTACAGTAACCACTCACTGATGGTGCCATGTCATCACAATTATTTTCTAAACTTCACTTTATTCCAAACCGAATTCAAATTCAATATAAAATAAAGTCAAATTATTATTTCTCCAAACGGTAAAACAAAAATGTACGCTGGGTTGCAAAAATTCACTAACAATTTGACATAGTGAAACCAACATTTTGTAAAGTATTTAAATACCTTAACCTATAAATCAGGGACAAAACGGTGATTTAAAATGCCTTTCTAATTATTTAAAATTCTAACTTTTTCAAATGCCCCCCAAACCATTTTACGTCAGTGCCTAAATTTGCATTGAAATTTTGGGCCAAATAACATAATTAACAAAAGACATTTGCTATTAAATTTAATTGCAGATCATAAAAAAAGGAAAAAAAAGAAAGGGACCTAAAACTACTTTGCGGCTGGGCCTAAAGTGGGCACGCGGCCCAGCCCACCTCCCCAGCTCCTTCTTCCTGTTCACAGTAGCCGCGTGGACAGAGGGGGCGCGTCCATGGCACCGATGGCCACGTGCCGGCCATCGGGCGACGCCTCGGCGACCTAAATGGCCGTCCACACGCCCCCTCAAACCCTAGCATCGCCAATCTTTCCCTCCTCGCGCCGCTTCACTCGCTATAGCCGTCGCCCGAGACCATCGTCGTCGCCCCACCGTCGATGCCGTGCTCCGGAGCCACCCCGCGTCGCCCATGGAGGTCCAGGAGCTGTGCTGCGTCCTTCTACATTGACTACTTCAACGGATCGGACGGGATTGGCAGTACATCGTCGCCATCGAGCTCCTCCCTACGTTTCGGCCGCCGCCTCGAACCGCTGCCCCGGCACCGCCCCGGCCACCTCGAGCTCGCCACCGCCTTCCTCTCAGTAAGCCGCACCTGTTCGCCCTTTTCCCGCCTCGAATCCGCGCCGTTTGTCCACGTTCCGCGCTTCGGCCGCCATGGCCGGATGTCCTGCGCTCCGCGTACCCTCACGCCCGCGGCCGCTCCTGGCTGCGCCCTGGCCTCATGCCCCGGCGCCTTGTCTCGCGCATGCCCGGAGCCGCAGCTGCTTGCTGATTCCCTGCCCGCTGCTTGCACTGCTTCTGCTGCTCTGCGTGCTGCCGCTTTGCTTGTACTGCTGCTCTTGCCGCTGGCGCTGCGCACTGCTGCTGCTCCTACTTGCTGCTGCTCTACGCTGCGCCGCTACTGCTACTGCCTGTTGCTGTTTCCCCGCTTGCTGGCCGTGCCTGCTGGCCGCGTCCCCCCGCGCCGCGCTCGCCGCATCTTGGCCACGCCACGGCCATGGGCATGTGCCTGTGTGCTTGTGTGTGATGCACAACCACATCATGGCCGGCTTGTGCCACTGCACATGGCCCAGGCCAAGTTAATTAGGGCCTAATTAAAGGTTAGTTAGGGGTAACTAGTGGTAGGTTAGCTAGTAATCTATGGCATGTGGGACCCTCCCAAATGAGTAAATTAGTTAGGTGTATTTTTAACACATGTGGCAATGACACGTGGGACCCATTGGCACTGTTCATATGTTGACCGGTCAACCTTTGGCTGGGTCAACACAACCCCACTGGCCCCACTGTCATACAAACGGGCTAGAGTAACACTAGGTAACAAAAGTTTATTCTGTGAATAATTCGAATTATTAATAATTCTAGAATATTGTTGAAACTTTAGAAAATTAATATAAAATAATCTGTAACTCGGATGAAAATACTTTATACATGAAAATTGCTCAGAACGACGAGGCGAATCCGGATACGCAGCCCGTTCGTCCGCCACGCATTCCTAACATAGCAAACACGCGACTTTCCCATTCCGGTCCAATTGTCCGAAAACGCGAAACACCGGGGATACTTTCCCGGATGTTTCCCCCCCTTCGCCGGTATCACCTATCCCTGCGTTGGATCACCTCTAGCACTGCGTTTGTCATGTTATGCTTTGATTGCTCTGTTATTTATTGTGTTCCCCCTCCGTTACTTCTTTCCGGTAGACACCGAGACCGCCGCCGCTGCTGGTGCCCCGATCGACTACGTGTTGACGACCCCTCCTTCTTGTCTGAGCAACCAGGCAAGCCCCCCCTTTGATCACCAGATATCGCCTATTTCTTCTCTATACTGCTTGCATTAGAGTAGTGTAGCATGTTACTGCTTTCCGTTAATCCTATTCTACTGCAAAGCCTGTCATTGTTGCTACAGTTGTTACCCTTACCTGTTATCCTACTGCTTAGTATAGGATGCTAGTGTTCCATCAGTGGCCCTACATTCTTGTCCGTCTGCCATGCTATTCTACTGGGCCGTGATCACTTCGGGAGGTGATCACGGGCATATACTATATACTTTACACTGTTACATTACCTGTGATACTGTTCGGAGATGGGGGCTGAAGGGGCAGGTGGCTCCATCCCGGTAGAGGTGGGCCTGGGTTCCCGACGGCCCCCGACTGTTACTTTGTGGCGGAGCGATAGGGCAGGTTCAGACCACCTAGGAGAGAGGTGGGCCTGGCCCTGGTCGGCGTTCGCGGATACTTAACACGCTTAACGAGATCTGGGTATTTGATCTGAGTCTGGCCATTTGGTCTATACGCACTAACCATCTACGCGGGAGTAGTTATGGGTATCCCGGCGTCGTGGTATCAGCCAAAGCACTCCGTGACGTCAGCGACTGAGCGGCGCGCGCCGGGTTGGACCGCGTAACGTGACTTCCTTTGTAATGGAGGTTGCTAGGTCTGCTCTCCGACCGCGTACGCAACGTGCCGGTGTGCTCAGGGCGATGGGCCCAGACCCCTGCGCGCTTAGGTTTAGACCGGCGTGCTGACCTCTCTGTTGTGCCTAGGTGGGGCTGCGACGTGTTGATCTTCCGAGGCCGGGCATGACCCAGGGAAGTGTGTCCGGCCAAATGGGATCAAGCGTGTTGGATTATGTGGTGCACCCCTGCAGGAAAGTTAATCTATTCGAATAGCCGTGTCCCTCGGTAAAAGGACGACCCGGAGTTGTACCTTGACATTATGACAACTAGAACCGAATACTTAATAAAACACACCCTTCCAAGTGCCAGATACAACCCGGTGATCGCTCTCTAACAGGGCATCGAGGAGGGGATTGCCGGGTAGAATTATGCTATGCGATGCTACTTGGAGGACTTCAGTCTACTCTCTTCTACATGCTGCAAGACGGAGGCTGCCAGAAGCGTAGTCTTCGACATGATTAGATATCCCCCTCTTATTCTGGCATTCTGCAGTTCAGTCCACTGATATGGCCCCTTACACATATATCCATGCATATGTAGTGTAGCTCCTTGCTTGCGAGTACTTTGGATGAGTACTCACGGTTGCTTTCTCCCCCTTTTTCCCCCTTTCCTTTCTTCTGGTTGTCGCAACCAGATGTTGGAGCCCAGGATCCAGACGCCACCTTCGACGACGACTCCTACTACTCTGGAGGTGCCTACTACTACGTGCAGCCCGTTGACGACGACCAGGAGTAAGTTTAGGAGGATCCCAGGCAGGAGGCCTGTGCCTCTTTCGATGTGTATCCCAGTTTGTGCTAGCCTTCTTAAGGCAAACTTGTTTAACTTATGTCTATACTCAGATATTGTTGCTTCCGCTGACTCGTCTATGATCGAGCACTTGTATTCGAGCCCTCGAGGCCCCTGGCTTGTATTATGATGCTTGTATGACTTATTTTTATTTGTAGAGTTGTGTTGTGATATCTTCCCGTGAGCCCCTGATCTTGATCGTACACATTTGTGTGCATGATTAATGTACGATTGAATCGGGGGCGTCACAATAATTATTCACAAAATCAATGTTCAGACATACTGCAACAAAGTTGAGTAATCTAAGCTACTTTTACAAAGAATTTCCAGTCCTTTTTCACTGACATACACAACAAAATAGAAATAAATTCAAGAGGATCACCTGTACAACAGACATTCTTTTCAGCAGTCTTCACTTACATCGGAAGATTGTAGGCCAAAACATAAAGAAAATTGTATTGATAAGGACGAAGACTACCATTTGTAATGATCTACAGGAATTTCAATAACAAATTACCCAATCAGTTAATAGTGCAAATCCATATGTAGAATGGCTTCAGTTTGTAACAAGTACATACTTTTCAGGTGTATCTAGAAACAAAATCCTCCAGCAGAGGGGTAGAGAAATATCACTAAGCAACACTAAGGAAAACAAATCCCACAAGCTCCTTGTGCTACCTGATGTAGAATGTATGCACAATTAGGATAAAAGGGACAATGTACGTTATTTTATTATGGTCTGTGCGATGTATTCCCAACATGCTAATATTGAGATAAAACCTTCAACAAACATCCAAACTGACAAGCTACCCAAGAAATTCTTTTCAGCAATCCTCGTATTAATAAGAACATAACCTAAAATATCATTAAAAGATCATTGTTAAGGAAAAGGCATCAGAGGCAAAACACTGAATGTATTAGCCATAAGATCCTTCTAAACTCAAGAAAAACAACAAGAGGTTCATAAATTAATAAAATAATCAAATCAACTAATCACAGGATCAAATTAAGGAACATGCATCTTCAAAAATTACCTTGTATAGTCAAGGTGGGGTGATCTAAAAACAGAAAGAATAAGCCAAGCAGGAAAGGAAGGGAGAGACCTAGCATTGCCATTGCTCTGCCGTTGCTGCCACCTCCCTTGTCGCCACTGCCACCCTTGTCCTTGTTGTTGTTGTTGCCGAGGAGGTCAACCTAACCACCTGTCATGCTCCACTGCCGTCCATGAGCCCTTCGTGAGGTGAGTTCGCAGGAGGTGAAGTCAGCAGTAGCAGTAAGCAACTCCTAATATAATGCATACAAATGGTTCATACAAATTAATGCAGACAATACTTCTGTAATGATAATCAAGGAAATCTGGAGTACGTGATGACATGAGGTTGGCTCTTTTTCAAACTAATAATCTTAATCAGGAGCCATCGCACAATGTAAAATCCCCGAGCTGGTAAAGGAAAGTGTTCATAGTCTAGAATGTGCCTTGGACGGATTAAAAGCTGAAACATTATTGCGACAGGATGGTATGCCTTCGTCAGGTTAAGGTGGAATATATTTTGACAAATTGGTGCCTTACTCTTCTGGGCGAGCAAGCAAGACCTGTGCTATGACAAAATTACTATACAAAGAAAAGGAAAATAAGGTTCTAAGTATCCAGCAATCAGTCCATCCATGGATGTGTGCCTATTTGTATTTGATACTACATCCAGTGCTGAATAGGCGCAAATAACATAGTGACAAACAAAAGACAATCAGATATAACTCAACTGGGCAGTCATTCACGAGCATAGCACAGCTGACAAAGCAATCAAGTTAGAGTCTTTTTACGGTACCCTGGTACTCCCCAAGGCCTATGTGGAGTACCAACTAAATCCAGCTGTTAATATTGGAGGGCATTAGAGACATTTTAAAGTTCACGTGGTGGTTTGATTACCCTAATCCAATCGACTTGTGTCTACGGCGCCGCCGCAGCGACCGAATCAGCCGCCGCCATCTCAGTTTTTGAGATCCGTCGCCTTTGTTATATACGAATCTGCCAGCGTTGCTGAAATCAAAACGATCTTCTTTGTTATAAACGAATCTGCCAGCGTTACTGAAATCAAATGGGCCGCCCCTGTAATTTGCTGATCATAAATTCCCCCATGTCCATATTCAATCAGCGTGATTCAGAAATCCTTGTTGGATCGTTCATGCCTGCATGATTTTGTGTTTCTCTTCGCCAAGGGAAGAAGGACCATACGTTGGTGCACGACCGAAGAACTCGCTGGTGCATGATCGAAGGTGCATAAGTTGGAGCATGAACAAAGAACTCGCTGCAGCTGACCGCCGGAGTAGCATCATACTAGTCATCGAACTTTGGATCTGAGTCTAGCTCTTGTACATGACGAATATACCCTCAGAATTAAGGTACTCCCTGGTATTTGGCTGGAGTACTCCTCGATGCTTTCAATGGAGTACCATTTAAGCACGCCCGTTGGATCTGAATAAATGGATGGCTCATATTAAACCCAGGGTACTGTAGAAGAACTCTCAAGTTAACGTGGTTTATTTGGCGTGCGTCTTTCCTGGTATTTAGGCCGATCATAATGAACACTTGGAAAAAACTCAGTCGTGTCGAGAAAACAACTCCAGATAGTGATCCAACCGTAGCCCGCTTGATCTTATCATTCATTGGGTATAGAGCAACAACAAACATGGATTGTCAACGAGACAACAATATTTCTGTTATAATGGTCCCACCTGAAAATTTAGAATTGGCAAATTTATGAATGTAAATAATAAGTACAGACTTTCCAACATTGGGGCACCAACTCCACAAGCACAAACAGCTGTTAATTACAGAAGGAAGCCTTAGATGAGTTAAACCTACACCGAGGACTAAATGAAGCAAAGTATGATCTGGGTTAGACGAAACAGAAAAACTAGTGCAGCTATTATACATTGAGTGCTTAAAATCGGCTGAGTCAAATGAAATGATAGAAGTATCAAGAATCCAGTTACTAACAAACAAGACGCAGTCCCATGAGTCTGAATCCAGTTAATGTGATATTGATTTGGGAATAGCTACTATGAAGGTTCAGTCATTGTGTGTCCTATTAAGTTAACCAGCTCATGGCCTAGTAGGTTAGTACTGGAAGGTTCTGTCTGTGAATGAGCTTTATTTAACAGTGACATAATATAGATTTTCAGAAAGTTATCTAGCAGGCTACCGTTACAATTGCTAATTAGGTAAATATAAACACCCCTCTCAAAGCTTCAACAAGTTTCAGAGCTTAACACCTGACTGTTGAGTAAAATACAGATATCAATTGAGGTTCACATCACACAATAAAGAATGGATAAACATGAAACTAACAGTGCGCTAACCCGATTAATACAGTTGCTGTCGTGTGAATTTATTCAGATGCAATCCTGGTTACATGCTTCCACATGATCAATTCCCATCTGCATACCGGTGTAAATATGACCTTGTGAGTCCCAGCCTCAGCATTAAATCTCATTGCGTAATAAAACATGATTAAATCCCAGAAATCGCATCAATGGCTCAACTACATATGCCTGAATTGCAAATTTAGGAACAGCCAGGCAGAGTACTCGGCCTGTTATCAAAGGATGCAAATCAGAAGGGATGGAAGGGTCAGCGGTGAGGTTGGTGGAGCAGGGCGTGCGTCGGGCCGACGTTCGGCTGCGGCAGCGCACATGAACGTACCTTCGCGCGGCCGGCCGGTGTGCGTGTGACGAAGAAGTGCGAGGCCCTCCGGCCGGCGGCTGTCGTCCGGGCCAGGCGGGGGAGGAGCAGCGGCGAGGGGGGTGACGCAGCAGCCGACGAAGCAGAGAGGAGGTGGCGGCGGAGTTGAGAGGGGGTGTTCTCTTTCAGCCGCGGGAGCCCAGGAGGAAGGTGTGACCCTTTTGCTGAGTGATTAGTCCCACCTCGCCGAGCGAGGCGGGTGGGCGAAGGCGCGGGGCGTACAAATAGGCGGGGAGGGGCTAGCGGTGAAGGTTGCCTTAAACTAATGAGTAAGGAAAACAAAGCGGTGCGGTGAGAGCCGCTCGCGGTGCGGGGTCAAAACCCGCACGGCAATTTTTGCAGGGGGAAGAGGCTGGCGCGGGCACGGACACTGCTTACTTTGCAGGACTTGCCTGTGCGGGCCTCCCTACCCACCAAATCTAAACTCCAAACCTTATTTAACCGTCAGATTTGTCTCTGCTCGAATTTCTGCAACATAACGTGTGCCGAATTTTTTTTGCAGCAGAGATGATGTTGCAGAAATGTTTGCATTTTTTTACAACAAAGTTTAAGTTGCAGAAAAATTATGCAATAGAGATAATGTTGCAGAAAGGAGGTGACATACATGGACGAGGATCTTGAGAGAAGCATGGAAGGCGGGGATCGAGATCTCGCAACACACCAGTTGTTGCGGTGAGGGAGATTGAAACAACTACTCAGATGCAAAACTTAGTCTATGTAAGACATTGCTTCTGAGCCATCTAACTAAAAATCAAATCCGACGGCTATGGAGACGGCGAACACACACATCATCATGAGTCGGATGATTTGAATCACACCTCCCCCCCCCTAAGTATCCAGGACTAGTTTTTGTGCTTACAAATCGGTCAATCTCATAGGGACATATTATATCCGTCGCCTGGGGCGTGAGGCCCATATCCCATTGTCTATACTAGCGAAAGGGTCATGCGTTGCAAAAATATATATCATAATCTCCAATTTCCATGACCATATTTTATTGCATCACCGAGATTCACTATCACTCTCAAATTCGTGAAATCATGAACACATTCTGAAATCATGAACATTTTCTTAAACTCGTGAACATTTTTCAAATTCGTTAACAATTTTACAATTTTTTGAACATTTTCTAAAATCAAGAACAATTTTTTCAATTCATGAACATTTTATACTATTTGCAAACGTTTTTTAAAAAGTGTGAAATTTTTTCTAAACAATTTCCCTGAACGGCGAACATTTCTAGGATCGACAAGCTTTTTTTCGAAATTGGTGGAACAATTTTTGAAATTCATGGAATTTTTTTATTTAACAAACATTTTTTGAAATGCATGATCATTTTTTGAATCAGCGAACAGTTTATGAATGAATAAACTATTTTGTAAGTCACGAACAGTTTTTGAATTTTTAGGATATCTTTCCATTAATGAACATTTTTTAAATTGGCGAATTTTGTTCAGTTTCATTAACATTTTTAATAAGCGATCTTTTTAAAAAAATCATGAACATTTTTTTATTTTCCAAACATTTGTTTTAAAATTTTGAAACATTTTTTAAATAAGCAAACATTTTTTACGAAATCGCTAATATTTTTTGAATCCACAAACATTTTATGATTTATTTAATATTTTATTTTGAAATTCTCATTTCTTTTATGTTTGAACTTTTTTTAAGTCCCAAATTATTTGAAGTAGAAAAAATGAAAAAGGGAAAGAGAAATAAGAAATAAAATTTAATAAACAGACCGCCCGGACTTGGCCCGGACCAAACGGGCACTCTGCGTCTTCTCCCAGCACGCAAAGCACGGGATAGGAGGTCCCTACTGCATAGGCCGGCCCAGGCGGGGGATTCAGTGTGTGAAACTTTCTTTTATCACTTATAGGTGGTATTGGTGGGTAATATTTTGCAATTTTGGGGGTAATTTTCATGACGTACTGCCCGAAGCAATAGCCCCTTTATTATTATTAGGTATAGATAAAATAATCTTATTGTAAAAAAACGTAACGATTGATTGCACATTTCCACAACTTTTTTGTACTAAAAGATGTAAGTTCACTTTCTTGATGTCCAGTGGGACTTAAAAGATGTACCATGGAAGATTGGCACTTGTCTTTACTTGTTATCTTTTGCAAACTTTGTGCTATTTCACTTATGTGTGGCATATGGATAGATGGCGAAAGCAAATTGGAGTGCACAAGTGACTCCGGTATTTTGTAAACTTTGTGCACATGAGAATCTAAAGGGGAGTATACCTCTCAAAGTTTTGAATGCTGGTGGGCACAAAAATGTAGATATTGGTTTCTTGGAGCAGACATGGAGGCATTATGGTAAGATGCGATTAAAAAATGTTGGAAATATGAGCAATTTACCGAATGATTTTATTAACGGAAATACTAGATAAAGCATGACTAAAGTAGCAGAGATAAAGCAAGTCATGCGATCTGACAGATAAAAGGTAGATAATATCTGCACATATAAACTAGAATGGAACATCCCTAGAGTAGACAGTAGACCAAGTTGCATATATGAAGTAGAACCTATCATGTGTAGGGCAAAGACTAGAACAAGGAACTGTGGCAGAATCTCTAACAGAAACAAGAAGACGTACGGGACAGCAGCTGCAACAGTAGCACTGGACTTGGGGTCGGTGTCCTCGGTAGCCATGTCGTCGAGGAGGTTGTCGACGTCGGGGAAGTAGTCGTCGGAGTCCGGGGCGTCCGTGACGAAAAAGTCAGTAGTCGCGCAGAGTGCTCCCCAAAAACCTTATCACCCTTCTCCCGTACAGGACTAAAAGAGGTGCGATTTCGGAGGCCTACTGTCCCAACCTGCGGTGCACGCCGCAAGTCGGGATGAGGAAGATCGTAGCAGCAGCGCAGTGTTCAGAAACCGGTGGCAAGAGGAAGAATGAGTTCTGGTGCTTCTCTCTGAGAGGAGAGACCTCCCTTTTATAGGCGCAAGAGAAGGAGGCGAGAGGCTGCGCCGGAAGCTGAAGGGAATGCGGGAGACGAAATGAACGGGCAGCAGCCGAAGGGTGCAGCGTTCGTATTCAATATCCACTACAGCAAAAACTTTCCAGCTCCCGAGTGGCCTTTCGTATACCCATAGTGCGTGGCAAAAATTTAGACATCAGCTCGGCTCATTCCCGCAACCCGCGGCGCGTCGTGGCGAGGCGAGCGGCGGAGGAGGAGCGCGTGTGGATGTACCTCTTGTTCTCATGCTCATACAGGTGGGGAAAGAACCTCCCTTATAAGGAGGTCCAACTCACACTAAACTAGAAATGTGGGACTAAACTTTAGTAGTATCCCTTACCTTGCACAAATGGGCTAAGTGGGCCTCTAGGATTTATTAGAAATTTCTTAAATTGTTATTGGGCTGGCCCATAAATAGATAAAATTCCAGCAATCCCCCACCAGATCCTAGAGGCACATAAAATTTGCCTTTAGTTCCAAAACACTGTTTTATATACCGGTACTGCATTGGAGACTGTTAAGTTGAACTTCCACCTAGAACTCTATGCTACACTAGTAAGCAACTTGAACGGTGGACTGGGCCTTGAACTGCAAGTTTTCTGCGAATCTAGCTTCACATAAAGCCTTGATCGATACGTGGCTACCGTGGGCCTTCCCCGCGGGTGGAGCTTATGTGTCATACTCCGTGACCTTTCATGAGTTTACTAGAGAGAACCCTACTCTCATAGATTGCGACGTTTGACAATCAGACTCATATAGGTGTGTTCTTCAAAAGATGTTCTGTAGGATAACATCTCTGCTTAAATGAGCCACTTAGAACACATTAAGATATACATCAACCTGCCATGCAGATTAGGAGAGTATTGCATCTTCATGGAGTGGTATTGTGAATAGTAAGGATACTCTCCTCTCAGTTGACCAACAGCTTGTCTTCCACATCTAATTCACGGGATCTCCGATCACAAAGAATAGGTTACCACTGTGAACAACTCATATTGTGGGTCTCATACCCATCTCCCTCGATGCATTATCTATCACATTACGTGATAGACCCTTAGTAAAAGGATCTGCCGGATTTTTAGACGTTGGGATATAATCCAATGCAATAACTCTAGAGTTTTTCATTTTCCTGACAGACTTTAACCTTCTCTGAACGTGTCTTGATGACTTCATGTTATCCTTTGAGCTGCTCACTTTCGTAATCACAGTTTGATTGTCGCAGTTCATAAGGATACCCGGTACAGGTTTCTCAACAACCGGCAAGTCATTCAAGAGCCGGCGAAGCCAATCTGCTTCGACCGTAGCTGTATCTAGTGCTGTAAGTTCTGCTTCCATTGTTGACCTCGTTGTCGGTGTCAAAACCGGCAGATCTCGGGTAGGGGGTCCCGAACTGTACGTCTAGGCGGATGGTAACAAGAGACAAGGGATACGGTGTTTTTACCCAGGTTCGGACCCTCTCGATGGAGGTAAAGCCCTACTCCTGCTTGATTAATATTGATGATATGGGTAGTACAAGAGTAGATCTACCACGAGATCAGAGAGGCTAAACCCTAGAAGCTAGCCTATGGTATGATTGTTGTTTGTCCTACGGACTAAAACCCTCCGGTTTATATAGACACCGGAGAGGGCTAGGGTTACACAGAGTCGGTTACAATGGTAGGAGATCTACATATCCGTATCGCCAAGCTTGCCTGTTGGGGAACGTGGCAGAAAATAATGATTTTCCTACGGTTTCACCAAGATCCATCTATGAGTTCATCTAGCAACGAGTATTCAGATTGCATCTACATACCTTTGTAGATCGCGAGCGGAAGCGTTCGCTAGAACATGGATGATGGAGTCGTACTCGCCGTGATCCAAATCACCGATGACCGAGTGCCGAACGGACGGCACCTCCGCATTCAACACACGTACGGAGCGGATGACGTCTCCTCCTTCTTGATCCAGCAAGGGGGAAGGAGAGGTTGAGGAAGATGGCTCCACTAGCAGCACCACGGCGTGGTGTCGGTGGAGAAACAGCACTCCGGCAGGGCTTCGCCAAGCACATGACGGAGGAGGAGAGGTGTAGCAGGGGAGAGGGAGGCGCCAAGGCTCAGCGGTGCGGCTACCCCCTCCCCCCCCTTTATATAGGCCCCTGGGGGGCGCCGGCCCCCTGGAGATCCAATCTCCAAGGGGGGCGGCGGCCAAGGGGGGTGGAGTGCCCCCCAAGGCAAGTGGGGCGCCCCCCCACCCTAGGGTTTCAACCCTAGGCGCAAGGTGTGGGCCTAGGGGGGCGCACCAGCCCACTATGGGCTGGTTCCCCTCCCCACTTCATCCCATGGGGCCCTCCGGGATGGGTGGCCCCACCCGGTGGACCCCTGGACACTTCCGGTGGTCCCGGTACAATACCGGGTGACCCCGAAACTTTCCCGATGGCCGAAATAGCACTTCCTATATATAATTCTTTACCTCCGGACCATTCCGAAACTCCTCGTGACGTCCGGGATATCATACGGGACTCCGAACAACATTCTGTTTGCTGCATACTCATATTCATACAACCCTAGCGTCACCGAACCTTAAGTGTGTAGACCCTACGGGTTCGGGAGACACGTAGACATGACCGAGACGGCTCTCGGGCAATAACCAACAGCGGGATCTGGATACCCATGTTGGCTCCCACATGCTCCTCGATGATCTCATCGGATGAACCACGATGTCGAGGATTCAAGCAACCCCGTATACAATTCCCTTTGTCAATCGGTACGTTACTTGCCCGAGACTCGATCGTCGGTATCCCAATACCTCGTTTAGTCTCGTTACCGGCAAGTCACTTTACTCGTACCGTAATGCATGATCCCGTGACCAAACACTTGGTCACTTTGAGCTCATTATGATGATGCATTACCGAGTGGGCCCAGAGATACCTCTCCGTCATACGGAGTGACAAATCCCAGTCTCAATCCGTGTCAACCCAACAGACACTTTCGGAGATACCTGTAGTGCACCTTTATAGTCACCCAGTTACGTTGTGACGTTTGGTACACCCAAAGCACTCCTACGGTATCCGGGAGTTACACGATCTCATGGTCTAAGGAAAAGATACTTGACATTGGAAAAGCTCTAGCAAAACGAACTACACGATCTTGTGCTATGCTTAGGATTGGGTCTTGTCCATCACATCATTCTCCTAATGATGTGATCTCGTTATCAGTGACATCCAATGTCCATAGTCAGGAAACCATGACTATCTATTGATCAACGAGCTAGTCAACTAGAGGCTCACTAGGGACATGTTGGTGTCTAAGTATTCACACATGTATTACGATTTCCGGATAACACAATTATAGCATGAATAAAAGACAATTATCATGAACAAGGAAATATAATAATAAAGCTTTTCTTATTGCCTCTAGGGCATATTTCCAATATTGCCTTCCACACCAAGGAAAGTCCCATCCGGACACGGGACGAAGTCTTCAATCTTGTATCTTCATAGTCCAAGAGTCCGGCCAAAGGTATAGTCCGGCTATCCGGACACCCCCTAATCCAGGACTCCCTCAGTAGCCCCTGAACCAGGCTTCAATGACGATGAGTCCGGCGCGCATATTGTCTTCGGCATTGCAAGGCGGGTTCCTCCTCCGAATACTTCATAGAAGATTTTGAACACAAGAATAGTGTCCGGCTCTGCAAAATAAGTTCCACATATTGCCATAGAGAGAATAGTTTTTTCACAAATCTAATCTGCTGACGTATTCCGCAGCGTGACATCACACCACGACCAAGCCTTTACTCGAATCGTTTTTATTGTCCCACCTCAGCGCGTTTTGCGAGGCAGTTTCCTTGGCACGTCTTGTCGAAGCAGAGATCGTGTCCCCTTTATTTACGGGATTCTCATCAATACGGACGTGGGTAACCCCGTCGTGCCCGTTGGTATATCTCCTCGATCAAAAACGAGTCCCAAACGGTCACGGGGAGAGCTCTTGGTATTCAACCTCTTATAAAGAGACCAAGGCCTTACTCCTTTCTTTTGATCTTAATCGAGTTCGCCCTTCGCCTCGAGTTCCAACACCCAAGGCTTCAGATTTCAGGCGCTTCGGACCTTCGACAATGTCCGGTTCCGACCTTCGAGGCCGATGGATGCCTTCCTCCGTCAGGAAGGAAGACGTGCTAAAGCTGAGGGAGGCCAGGTTTTTGACCGGCAAAATCCCGCATAGGCTGCCTGCCCCAGGGCAGGTTATTCCCACTCCCAAGCCTGGTGAGAGCGTGGTGTTCGTATCTCACTTCCTCCGAGGGTTAGGCTTTGCGACAGATCCCTTTGTGAGGGGGCTCATGTTCTATTATGGGCTGGAATTTCACGACTTAGCTCCGGTGTCCATCCTCCACATTTCATCATTCATCGTCGTGTGTGAAGCCTTCCTCCGCATTACACCTCACTTCGGATTATGGCTCAAGACCTTCAAAGTAGAGCTGAAGATGATCGAGGGACGGCACGTGGAGTGCAGAGGCACTGTTATAAGCAAGAATGCTGATGCTCCATGGCCCGAGGGTGATATGTCTCCAACGTATATATAATTTTTGATTGCTTCATGCTACTTTATCTACTGTTTTAGGCAATATTGGGCTTTATTATCCACTTTTATATTATTTTTGGGACTAACCTATTAACCGGAGGCCCAACCCAGATTTGTTGTTTTATGACTATTTCAGTATTTCGAGGAAAAGGAATATCAGACGGAGTCAAAACGGAACGAAATCAACTGGAGAAGTTATTTTTGGAAGGAAACCCACCTGATGGACTTGGACCCCACGTCAGAAGAGCCACGAGGCGGTCACGAGGGTGGAGGGCGCGCCCCTGCCTCGTGGGGCCCCCGTAGCTCCACCGACGTTCCCCCTTCACCCATATATACCGTCGTACCCTAAAACTTCCAGAACAGAAGATAGACCGGGAGTTCCGCCGCCGCAAGCCTCCAGAACCACCAAAAACCAATCGGGTCCCCTTTCCGGTACCCTGCCGGAGGGGGGATCCATCTCCGGTGGCCATCTTCATCATCCCGGCGCTCTCCATGACGAGGAGGGAGTAGTTCACCCTCGGGGCTGAGGGTATGTACCAGTAGCTATGTGTTTGATCTCTCTCTCTCTCTCGTGTTCCTCTATGGCACGATCTCGATGTATCCCGAGCTTCGCTATTGTAGTTGGATCTTATGATGTTTCTCCCCCTCTACTCCTTTGTGATGAATTGAGTTTCCCCTATTGAAGTAATCTTATCGGATTGAGTCTTTATGAGAACACTTGATGTATGTCTTGGTGATCAACTTGCGGGTTTCGTGACATTGGGAACCTATGCATAGGGGTTGGCACACGTTCTTGACTCTCCGATAGAAACTTGGGGGCGCTCTTTGAAGTAGTTTTATGTTGGTTGGATAAATCTGAGATTGTGTGATGCATATCGTATAATCATGCCCACGGATACTTGAGGTGACAATGGAGTATCTAGGTGACATTAGGGTTTTGGTTGATTTGTATCTTAAGGTGTTATTCTAGTAAAAACTCCAGGGTTGTTTGTGACACTTATAGGAATAGCCCAACGGATTGATTTGAAAGAATAACTTTGTGGTGGTTTCGTACCCGACCATAATCTCTACGTTTGTTCTCCGCTATTAGTGGCTTTGGAGTGACTCTTTGTTGCATGTTGAGGGCTTGTCATATGTTCTATCTATGTTATTATTGTTGAGAGAACTTGCACTAGCGAAAGTATTAACCCTAGGCCTTGTTTCCTATCATTGCAATACCGTTTACGCTCACTTTTACCACTTGTTACCTTGCTGTTTTTGTATTTTCAGTTTACAAAAACCTATATCTTCTATCCATATTGCACTTGTATCACCATCTCTTCGCCGAACTAGTGCACCTATACAATTTACCATTGTATTGGGTGTGTTGGGGACACAAGAGACTCTTTGTTATTTGGTTGCAGGGTTGCTTGAGAGAGACCATCTTCATCCTCACGCCTCCTACGGATTGATAAACCTTAGGTCATCCACTTGAGGGAAATTTGCTACTGTCCTACAAACCTGTGCACTTGCAGGCCCAACAACGTCTACAAGAAGAAGGTTGTGTAGTAGACATCAGAGGGCTCTTTTCAAGAGGATCCCAGCCTATGGCAACGGGAGTGGTTTGATATCACAACTCCCAGGGGTACCAAGTGGGTGGCACCGCCTGTTTTCCGCTCGGGTCCCCCGCCCCGACTAGCGTCATGGGTCAATAAGGGGCTGGACTGGGGACCGGCAAAGGACGTGCCTCTGTTGCAGGGCTGCATCCGTGATCTCCTGGAAAGAGACATTAGTCTGGTCGTGGTGACGCAGGTCATGTTGATTCGCCGAACCCTGCCCTGCAAACGTCGCCCCCTCCGCCTGTGGGAGTTCAATCCGGAGGGTCCACGAGCTCTCCAACATTTTATGGGCGCGACGCCCGTGGAGATGTACAAATTGTTCTTCAGATCACAAGCAATGTGTCCGGACTCGACCGAGGATGCAGGTCTAAGCTGCAATCGTCCGGATACTCAAGTAAGTAGCCCTGTGCCCGGACACGCTATCCATATATTTATCATAACATTGCCCTTAAAAGAGTTGTCCTTAAAACAGGAGTGGATAGCGAAAGCAAAGCTAATCAGGTGTCCCGCCCCCCTCCCTGAGACCGTGCCGGATCCCGTGTTAACCAGGATGTTGGAGGTTGCACCTTCAGAAGAACGTGGGGGAGGGACAAGGAAGCTACTGCCTCTCTGAAGGAGGCTGTCCGGAAAGGAGGAATCGAAAATTCCTCTCCTCAGGGGAAGAAGAGGACCGCCTCTGATGACCCGGAGACCATGGTCTCAAAGCGGGGGAAGAAATCTTTGCCAGAGGGTCCTTTGTCGGGGAATACTTCGGCCGAATTATGCCCTCAAGGGGATCAGCCCTCCACCGAGCCGTAAGTAGAGAGGGGTTTTTCTTTTTTAAGAAGTAAGAGAAATCCTTGCTTTATGTCCGAGAAAAGTAACCGAAAATTTACCTTGTAGCTCGGACCTTGGCCCTTCTCAGCGGAGCTCGTCTTCGGGGGATCTTCTTCCGGAGATGATGGAGAGCGGAACGCCTCCCCCCGCCGTACCGCCTTGCGAGGCGGGCGACCCTGAGGTATCGTCGCGGAGGGTTTCTTCGAATCCGGCGGGGCCGGAAGGTAGTCACATGGCCCCTCGAAGCCCTCCGTGTCCGGCCTTCGAAAAAGGCCATCAGACGAGTCCGACACCGTCTGGTGCACGGTCGGAAGGACTGAAGGATCTGCTAGGGCGAGCGTCTATCTCAGAGGAGAACCGTACGTTAATGGGTACGGTGATTGAAAGGATTTCATCCGCGGAAAGCGGGTTGCACGAGGCCGTCAGGAGTTTACTGACAGGTTTTGAGGTACGCGAGATGATGTACCTTTTACAGTTCCGCATATTTAAGATGCGCCCTGTATAGATAGTAGCCCCTGAGACCCTGTGTGTTGTCAAAAGTGATGGCGCGCAGAGGATCATAAACCCAGGTATAATATGCCGCCTTCCTATGTAGGTGGAAAGGTGTCCGGTGGCCAGCCGGACTGATGAATTTGCCGAGCTAAAGCAGCAGCTTGACGTGGCAGATGCCGACATCACGCTTGTCAACAAGCGGCTTGACGAGGCCCAAGGTATGTAATTTCTCCGGAGGCACCTGGTAAGAGGAGCTTGCCAGTATCTTTCAACATGTGCGTTTGATGCAGATGGTGCCGCCGCCATGGAGAACCTTCGGGCGGAACTCGCCCGTGCCAAGGAGCAGGCCAGGAAAAGTGATGCGACTGCCGTAAAGGCAATTGAAGAGCTGAAAGCCGAACAGGCTGCTCACTGCCGAAGCAAGAAGGAAATAGCCGAGATGGCTGTAAAGTTGAAGAACGCTGCTGACCGTTGCAAGCTTCTTGAAAAAGAAGATCGGACGGTACAGACGGACCTGGAGAAGGCCACTACAGCAGCCAAGGATGCTCATTCTACGATGAGAGCGATGAAGGAGGAGCTACGTCAGGCCGGAGATATTGCGGCTGGAAAGCCCTTTATGCTGCGGAGGAAGTTCGGGGATCCTAAACATGCTCCGTTGGACCGGATGTGGAGTACGGCGGATAATTATCTGGATTTGGCGGCAAGTGCCGCGGGCGCGGCGGAACACTTCCGAGATCAAGAAGATCGCGAAGTGGAAAAACTCTTCTCGTCGCAGTTCCACAATCCAGAGCCTTCGCTTCCATTAGCCGATCGTTTGGCCAAATGGGCCGAGCTGAATAGGTTATCCGGACTCGCCATGAAGTATGTCATGAGTCATCTGTGGCCGGAAAGTCCAGAGCCGAAAAGTTATTTTAGCTTGGTGCAGCAGTTCCTTGGTGCGGTGCCGCATATTAATGCAATGAAGAGGTCAGCATGCATAGAGGGCGCGTGGATGGCTCTTGCCCGTGTCAAGACATACTGTGCGGAGATGGAGGCCACCGCTATTGCATCCCGAGACTCGGACAGAAGCCGAGTACCTGTCGAGCACTATTTTCAGGAAGTTCTGCAGGGCGCTCGTTTAATAGAGACGCAATGCTCGAAGGATGTTATTTCGAATAGCATGTATTGTTGTAAGACAATATTTTGATAAATTGTAGAAGCTTTTTATACTTGTGCCTGCAAGTATTATAATGCCTCCTGTGCGGCTGTTTAAGATATATGTATATATAATCTGAAATATGGCAGTCGTCGGCTTCAGCCCCCACGCATATAATGCGGGGGTGTTTGCAGAAGGCGCATTTTCACACTTAATCCAACGTCTTGGTCCACAAAGGAGGTGATAGCGCAGCGAACTAGGCAATCGGACTATAATGCTTTATCACTTTCACTTAGCCATAGGAGTTTGACAGTGGGGCTACTATATAGCTCCTGGTGGCGCTTGCGCTCGCCCAAACTCGGGGCCCGTGTGTGCCTGGCCGGGAAACGGCCCTTCGTTAATGCGGAGGAATCCTAAAGATTCCGATTGGTCATCGAGTGGTTGACCAGTCTCACGCTATATCATGAGAATCAGTTTTCGGCTTTCTCTACTGAGGTGCTCGCCTGGCCGAACCGAGGCACAATCGCAGTAGTTCTCCTGGTGCCGCCTTAGCCGATAGAGCGGAACGTAAGGCAGCAAAACACAGGAGCTGGGCAAACCCAACATTTGACCAAAGACATGATTCGGAGCTGATGCATATAAGGCAAAACTCGCGACGCCGAACACTCCCTAAGGTATTTGGTCTTTATGAGAACGGGCTGAAAAACGCCCTTGGTAATAAGCCCCTTGTGTCCAGGTACGCGCAAAGTTCTGACGCGGCCACATGCCAAGACGCCAGCCTCCTCCTTGGTTATACCAAGAAACCGGGGGATGTGTATCAACAAGAGACAGTAAAAAAGGTTTACGCAGGGTCTTAATCTAAAAAGAATCCTTGGAACGGGTCCCTGTTGCACGTCTGCGCCTGTGTCTCCGTTGTGCCGTATCCTGGACGGGTGTAGCACGGTGTTCATCTGTAAAAGAGAGGAACTTTAGTTGAAAAAGATCGTGCGAAATGTATGTTATACTAAATAAACAAAGTATAATTCAAAATTGGTAAAATTGAGCATTATTGTCTCTTGTTTTACATGCGTGGAGCCCCTAGTACAGGGGTGTACGGCTATTGATCCTTTATCAGTTGTATGTTTATGCTGGACTCGTCTAACTGTGTCTGTGGTCTTAACGACCCGTTTAGGTGCTTTGATTGGTGGAGCCGTTTTAGCGTGTGGCTGTCAAGGCAGCCGCACAGTCTTCCGCGCGGGAGGAACACTCAATATTTCCCTTTAGTGAGATGATGCCTCGTGGACCGGGCATCTTGAGCATAAGAGATGCGTAATGCGGTATTGCGTTAAAGCGGGCGAAAGCTTCGTGTCCCAGTAATGCTTGATAGCTACATGAAAATGGGGCGATGTGGAAGGTTAGCTTTTCGCGGCGGAAGTTGTCGGGGGAGCCGAACATAACTTCTAGCAGGAGAGAACCCATGCAATGGGTATCCGGGCCTGGCGTTACTCCTTGAAAGGAAGTGTTGCTATGGCGAATTTTTGTTGGGTATATCCCCATGTTGCGGATTGTGTCCTGATATAACAGGTTTAGACCACTTCCGCCGTCCATCAGGACATGTGTAAATTGGAGTCTGTTGATTATCGGATCTAATACCAAGGCAGTCCAGCCTGCGTTTCGGATACTTCTAGAGTAATCCTGATGGTTGAAGGTGATCGGTTTTAACAACCAGTGGCGAGACTCCTTTGGGATAGGCCGTATGGCGCGTATCCCTATATGCGCCACTCTGCTTTTCCCTTTTGTCACGTTAAGTAAGTTTACTGTTTTGACTTCTTATGGGAAATTCTTTTGTTTCCCGGTGCTCTGCTTGTGGGGTTCTTCATCCTCCTCACTTGGTGTGTCGAGCCCCTTGTGTTCGGCATTGAGTTTGCCGGATTGCTTGAAGACCCAACAATCTCTGTGGGTATGATTTGTAGGCTTCCCGGGAGTACTGTGGATTTGACATATCTTGTCCAAGATTTTGTTTAGGTTAGACAGCTCGTCCCTGTTATCCTTGAGGGGCAGCTTTTTCTGATTCTGCCGCGAGCTTTTGAATCCGGCGTTGACTGCCGTGCTCGTTGGGCCGTTTCCCTTATTCCGACGCTGGTCCTTGCTGCGTCGCGGTTTCCCATTTCCATCCCTGACTTTGGATGTACTTGGATCGCTGGTGCTGCATCTTGCCAACCAGCTGTCCTCTCCCGTGCAAAAGCGGGTCATGAGGCTTGTTAATGCGGCCATTGTTCTTGCCTTTTCTTGGCCGAGGTGTCTGGCGAGCCATTCGTCTCGAACGCTATGTTTGAAAGCTGCTAAGGGTTCGGCGTCCGGACAGTCGACTATCTGGTTCTTTTTAGCAAGAAATTTGTTCCAGAATTTTTGGGCTGACTCTCCGGGCTGTTGAGTTATATGACTTAAATCGTCTGCATCCGGAGGGCGGACATAGGTCCCTTGAAAATTTGCCCGAAAAGCATCCTCGAGCTCTTCCCAACTTCCAATGGTGTTTTCGGGAAGGCCTTTAAGCCAATGCCGGGCTGGCCCTTTGAGCTTGAGGGGTAAGTATTTTATGGCGTGGAGATCATCTCCTCAGGCCATGTGTATGTGGAGGATATAATCCTCAATCCAGACTCCAGGGTCTGTTGTTCCGTCGTACGCCTCTATGTTTACGGGATTGAATCCCGCTGGAAATTCGTGGTCCAGCACCTCATCGGTGAAACATAGGGGGTGTGCGGCACCCCTCTATTTGGGTGTGCCGTGATGTTCGGATACTTGTTGCGTTGCATTGCTTACTAGAGCTTGCTTTTTTGGCCCGTAGATAGATCTGGCTGGGCCATCTTTTTGATGCGAATCCTTGGGTGGATCGCATGCCGGCTTGTGTGCGGCGTTGTTTGCCGCTCTATGTTGGCCATGGGGTCGTTTATCCGACCGGGTGGCTTCCTTATTTTTTGATTGCGGGGGCTCTAAGGCCTCCTCATCAAATTTGGGCAGTAGTTTTCGCTTCAGGTAGCTCTTTGTGTGGCGACTACCGCCGTATTTGTCTGCGGTGTTAAGTACTTTGCTCCATCTGATTCGGAGTGCGTCTTCCGCGGTTTTGAGCTCCCGCTTCTACTTTTTCAGGCTACGTGCAGTGGCGACGAGCCTTTTGTGGAGGTTCCTCTGCTCTAGCAACTTGTCCGGCGTGAGGTCATCCGGACTGTTATCTTCGCCGGGGACGGGTTGTTCGGTTTGTTTGTCCAAGTTGCCCTGTTCGGATGGTTGCTCGAAGGCATGTTCACCGTCCGCCGGCTCGCCCTGCTCTATGGCAGGGTCTGTATGGCTACTGTCTCTGTCGAGGCGGGACTTGGAGCGGCGCTTACGTCGCCGTTTTGATTGCTTTTCAAGGGAATGATCCCTCGTGGCGTCCCTTTGTTCCTTGTCGTCGCTTCCTTTCGGTGTGTCCACCATGTATACATCATGAGATGAGGTGGATGTCCAGTTCCCTATAGGTGCTGGTTCATGTTCATCTCCTACATCGTCGTCCATACCGTCGATGTCTTCGAAGTCGAAGTCAAGCACGTCGCTTAAATTCTCGACAGTGGCTATGAAGTGGGTGGTGGGTGGGCATCGAATTTCTTCGTCGTCCGCATCCCAATCTTGCCGGTCATAGTCCAGCCAGGACTATCCTGACAAAGAGAGAGACCTGAGTGAATTCAGAATGTCGCCGAAGGGCGAGTGCTGAAAGATATCCGCGGCGGTGAATTCCAAGATCGGCGCCCAATCGGATTCGATTGGCAAGGGCGTGGAGGGTTCGGAGTGCGGAGAGGAGTCCGGCACCCTGGAGTCACGGGTTTCGCAGGGGATAAGGCTGGTGTTCGGCTCGATCGCCGTTGAGACTGCAGCCCCCGGACGGGGTCTATCCACCCATCCTCGATCGGCACAGTCGGCTACGAACTAAGGGTCGGAGCGGATGCGGGTGCGGCTTCCAGGGCACTGTCCGGCGGCAGAGCTAAATCATGCTTATCGTGGCAGTGCGGCGCGCCCGGCTGTGGCTCAAATCCGTCGAAGATCAAGTCTCCGCGGATGTCCGCCGTGTAGTTCAAACTTCCAAATCTGACCTGATGGCCAGGGGCGTAGCTTTCAATCTGCTCTAGATGGCCAAGCGAATTGGCCCGCGGTGCAAAGCCACCGGATACGAAGATCTATCCGGGGAGAAAAGTCTCACCCTGGACCGCATCGCTGTTGACGATCGGAGGAGCCATCGGGCCTAAAAATGACGACACGGAGGAACTCTCAATGAAAGCACCAATGTCGGTGTCAAAACCGGCGGATCTCGGGTAGGTGGTCCCGAACTGTGCGCCTAGGCGGATGGTAACAGGGGACAAGGGACACGGTGTTTTTAACCAGGTTCGGGCCCTCTCGATGGAGGTAAAACCCTACTCCTGCTTGATTAATATTGATGATATGGGTAGTACAAGAGTAGATCTACCACGAGATCAGAGAGGCTAAACCCTAGAAGCTAGCCTATGGTATGATTGTTGTTTGTCCTACGGACTAAAACCCTACGGTTTATATAGACACCGGAGAGGGCTAGGGTTACACAGAGTCGGTTACAATGGTAGGAGATCTACATATCCGTATTGCCAAGCTTGCCTTCCACGCCAAAAATGTCCCATCCGGACACGGGACGAAGTCTTAAATCTTGTATCTTCATAGTCCAAGAGTCCGGCCAAAGGTATACTCCGGCTATCCGGACACCCCCTAATCCAGGACTCCCTCACTCGTTAAGATGGTCTGCTTGCAAGACTTCCAAGAAACAGCGCCATCTCCATGAGTGAATACATATCCGCTCATGGCCTTTATCTCATCAGCATCTGAGATCCCGTTTGAGTCACTATACCATTCAAGCACCTTTGGGTACCCGGTTGAAAGTGCTAATGGCACTTATGCTATATTTTGATGTGATGACAATGTGGTTAGTTGAACTAATATCGATTGCTAAAGTTTATCTCAGGTTATTGGTTCTAAGTGCCCGCGATGGAGATGTGTGATCCCCCCATTTAAAAAAGGTCTAAGGCGTGGTCTTTCGACGCTTCGAAGGTTTAGTTTTGGTTTGCTTCGAGTCATAGGAAAGACCGCACTATTAAGAGGGGTTTGTGTGGATAAATGTTGTGTGGGAATGCCATTGCCGAGCCTTACTCTCTTACCCTTCCCACTCTGACCACCTAAAAAGGACCCAGTGTGTGTGTTGTGGTACTCAGAAAGTTGCAACAGAAAGTTACTGGGTACCCCGTGCGCACGGGGTCTTTTGACCCCCGTGCGCACGGGGTACTGCGTAACTCTCTGGGTACCCCGTGCGCATGTGGTCTTTTGACCCCTGTGCGCACGGGGTCCTATGTAAACTCTCTGAGTACCCCATGGGCACGGGGTCTTTTGACCCCCGTGCGCACGGGGTGGTGTGATTGTCTCTGAGTACCCCGTGCACACGGGGCTGACTTAGCCCGTGCGCACGGGGTCCAACGGGCAGAAACCCCACCAGCCCATGAACACTATATAAAGGGTCTTCTTCCTCCTCCAACCCCTACCCTAATATCTTGTTGAGCTCCACCATTGCTACACCCCATTTTGCTCAATACTCTCAATCCCTCCACCCAAACTTGTTGAAACTTTGGGGATTGTGAGAGCAAGACCCGATCTACAACTTGACCAAACCAAATCGTGTTCCTCGCAACATTTCTTCCCCATTGACTTGTTACTCTTGGATCTTGGGCTCCTAGGCGGTTAGAGGTTCCTCCGGAAGCTTCCTTGCTTGTGGTGTGCTCCGGAGAAGTTTGTAAAGGTGTGGTGGTCGCCTTCAAGACCAACCCCGAGTGTTTCGAGGCTCATCTGTTGGGGGTGACTCGAAGGAGAATACGGTGAGCCTTTGCTGGTGTTCCGCAAGCTTTGGCTCCAGCACCGCTCCAAACAGAGATTAGCTCTTCCCCAAGGAAGAGTGAACTTTGGGTTAAAATCCGCGTCCTCGTCTCACTTGTGGTTAATCCTTTCCCGCACCTTTCCTTGTTGTTGTATGCTTGTTGGCTTGCTAAGTAGTTTGTTGCCTAGCATATTTATCTTGGAGCTTGCTTGTCATATAGGTTGCATTCACCTAGTTGCATATCTAGTGAACTCTTTTATCCGCTAAGCCTTAAAATATTCAAGAAAGATTAAAATTTGTAGTCTCCTATTCACCCCCCCTCTAGTCGACCGTATCGATCCTTTCAATTGGTATCAGAGCCTCGTGCTCTAATATAAGGTTTTACTACCTTAGAGGATATGGTCGATCTAGGGAATGAGGGAGGTGGTCTACCCGTTGCGGGGGATGGTCAAAACCAACCCCCCGCCGCAACCGAGGCACTTGGTACTCCTGTCGTTGCTCCCGCCGCTCCTACCAACCCGAATGTTCCCTTGACCGCGGCCGATCTTCTTTCAATGTTTGCGGACCTCAAAGTCTCTATGTTGAAAGAGGTTCGGGCCTCGGTCAAGGAGGAAATTGATTCTCGCTTAAAGCCATCAACGTCTGCATCAAACTCATTTAATACAAATGAGGTTCATGATGCGGATGACTCGAGGGAACCTCTTGCTTCTCCGGCTCGTACTCAAGTTCCCCAGTACAATGCCGTGGAACCCTTTTACTCTCCTCAACCCTTGCCACATCCCCGCATTAATCCTGTTGGGCCCCCGCCCCCTTTGAAAGCTAATGCATCTGCTAAGTGGAAGCTAGATATGGAGTCTCACATGCGCAGTGCTTCAACTCAATTGTGGTGGATTGTGGTCAATGGATTCAACCCGAAGGACCCAATGAATCTCACTCCAAGGGAAGTAGTTGACGATCAACTCAATGCTACCGCACACAACATGCTTCGCAATGCTGTGACTGAAGACTATAGTGATTCCATTGCTCTTCTCAAAACCGCGAAGGAAATTTGGGATTGCCTTGAAGAGGCTCTTGAAGGATATGAAGCAATTCGAAGATCTCGGTTGGCCTTGCTCAAACAAGAAGTCAATCTCTTTGTGAGGAATGAGGGTGAGTCCGCAGAAGAGGTTTACCGAAGGTTGAAGTCCCTTGTGCTCAACTTGAGAACCTTTGGGTGCACTTGGGCAAATGATGATTTCATCAAGGATAAGTTCATAGATGCTATGGTTCTCACAGAACATACCATGGTCATGATGGTTCATCAACGTCCGGACTATCACAAGTTGACTTCGGCTCAAGTTGTTTCCACCTTCTCTACCCATGTTCTTTTGGAAACCAAGTCCAAGAAAACATTTGCAATAGCTCAAGCAGCCAAGAACTCCAATCTTGCCTTGAAGGCCAAGAAAGTGATGAGCCAATCCTCAAGGGAGGAAGAAGTGAGTGAAGAGATATGTGAGGAAGATAATGATACCTCGTGCCCGGCAAATGACTTTGCAGAAGACTTGGCTCTCTTAGTCAAGAAGTACTTCGGGACCATGGCAAACAAAGGAAGAAATCTTCAAGGAAGATCGTTTGGACGAAGGAAATGCTACAATTGTGATAGCCCAAGACACTTTGTTCATGATTGTTTATATGAGAGACGTGAAGAAAAGTCCGAGAAGCTTGTGCTTAAGAAGAAGAAGTTCACCAAGTTTGCAAAGAGGAAGGGTGACAAGGCTCTTGTTCATGAAGAATACATGTCTGGAGATGAAGATGACGGTGAGGATGATCAAGTGAGCACGGCCGCCTTTGCCATGCATGCCACTACCTCCTCCTCCACCACCGGCCTCTTTGACTCTCCATACGAGGACAAGCCATTCACTCATCGATGCCTCATGGCCAAAGAGGTAAACACAAAGTCCAAACCCAAGAAACCCGACAACTACACTCCCAATGTCTCATGTGAGATAGTGGAGGATGAGTGTGAGGAGGGCGTGGATAATGATGAGGAATCCTTAATGGCTTTCATGAAAACTCTTCATGGTGAAGCTCGTGCTCGTTTTGGCGATCTCCTTAAGTCACTTGTCGAACGCGATGACTTTATTGAGAACGTTGAGAACCTCCTTATAGAGGAAAAAGAGAGAGTTGATCTCCTCGAGCACGAACTTAATGAAGAGAGTGTCATGAGAGCATCACTTGAGGAAGCCTTATCTGCTCATCAAATTGACTTTGTCAAAACCAATGATGCTTTGCAACTTGCTCTTGAGAATAAAGATGCTCTTAACGTTAGAGTTGAAAAGCTTCTAGTTGACCATACAAGACTTGTTGAGGAGCATGAGTTCCTTGTGATTAGTTCCAAGGTTGTCAAAGGTGACCTCATTGCCCTCATCGAGTCTTATGCTCAACTAAAAGCTACAACCATTAAGGCCCTCACTTCCGTACCTCATATAGATTTAAATGATGATGCGTGTACGGCTAACTTTGCTCATTATTGCACCTCTCTTTAAGAGGAAAATAAGAAGTTGAAAGCTCAAATTGAGAAAGGGCTTGTATCATGCATCCAAGGGGAGAAAAACCTAAACGACCTCTTGAGCAACCAAAAGGAGTGTGTTGCCAAGTAGGGAGTTGGGTTTAATCCCGCATCTAAGAATGGTAAGAAAAAGAAGAAGAAGAAGAAGAACAAGAAGATTGGTCCGACTCCTACCCCTCCCCAAAAGGTAGTGTTTGTGCAAGAAGGGCACAAGGAGAAGGAGAAGGAAATGAAGGGTGTTGGGAATGGAAAGGTCATTAGGGACAAGGTCATTCCCAAGAATTTTGCCGGCAAGAACAATCCATCATATGTTCTCATGAGAGGAGATGATGGCTATACCTTTGCAAAATTTTTTGGAACTAACTATGATGATTATGCTTGGACTATTTGGGTTCCCAAGACCCTCGTTGTTAACTCACCAAGACCCATTGCAAAATGGGTACCTATAACCAAAGCTTCATTATTGTAGGACTATGTCTCCGGTGGAACTCAATGGGTGATTGACAGTGGATGCACCAATCATATGACCGGACAAAGGGAGATGCTTGTGGAGTTCGTTGATTCACTCAAGGCATCCTCGAACATCTCCTTCGATGACAATAGCAAGGGCAACGTATTGGGTTTGGGCAAGGTGGTAATCTCTAATGATTCATCTCTTTCAAATGTCATGCTTGTCCAATCCCTTCACTACAATTTACTTTCAACTATTCAATTGGCTCGTGCCGGATATGATTCACATTTTGGTGAATTCCATGTGACCGTATTTAAGAGAAGCAATCTCAAAGTGGTCTTTGTTGGGCATGTTGAAGACAACCTTTATGTGGTTGATTTCTCGAAAGAGAAAACTCATCTTGCAACATGCCTAATGGCCAAGGCCGACGTGGGGTGGCTATGGCACCGTAGACTAGCCCACATGGGCATAAGAAATTTACAAGCTCTCTTAAAGGGGGAGCACATTCTTGGACTAACCAATGTGTCTTTTGCCAAAGATCGTCCTTGTAGTGCTTGCATTGCCGGAAAGCTTCATGAAAAAGCTCACAAAGTGAAGACTATCATCACCACCTTGAGGCCCCTCAAGCTTATCCATTTGGATCTATTTGGGCCTCCAACATATGATAGTTTGGGAGGAAGGAGATATTGCCTTGTCATTGTTGATGACTTCACAAGATATACTTGGGTGTTCTTTCTCAAGACTAAAGATGAAACTCAAGAAACCTTCATCAATTTTGCCAAATAAGCTCAACGTCAACATAACTGTGAGATCAAGGCAATCCGAAGTGACAATGGCACCGAGTTTAAAAATTATACAATGGATGAATTCTTGAGTGAAGAGGGGATAAAGCACCAATTTTCCGCACTATATACTCCCCAACAAAATGGTGTTGCGGAGAGGAAGAATCGGACTCTTATTGAGATGGCTAGGACCATGCTTGATGAGTACAAATCACCATACAAGCTTTGGGCAGAAGCCATCAACACCGTGTGCCATGCTTCAAACCGGCTTTATCTTCTCAAGATCAAGAACAAGACCCCTTATGAGCTCCTAATTGGGAGAAAGCCCAACGTCAAATACTTCCGGGTATTCGGTTGTAAGTGTTTCATTTTAAACAAAAAATCCCAGTTAGCTAAATTCGAGTCTAGAACTTATGAGGGCATATTTGTTGGATATTCATCAAACTCTCATGCTTACCGAGTTCTCAATAAATCCACCGTATGCATTGAGGAAACGGTAAATGTGGAGTTTGATGAAGATAACGGCTCCCGTATGGAGCAAATCGTTCCTAGTGTTGTAGGTGATGAGGCTCCTTCACAAGCTATAAGGACAATGGGGATAGGCCACATTCTTCCACAAGAAACACCCCATGTTCAAGTATAAGAAGAAGGAGTAAGAGCCCCTCTTGCGGATTTTCCACAAGGGAAGTCATCACCTGCACCACC
Source organism: Aegilops umbellulata (assembly GCA_032464435.1). Classification (NCBI taxonomy): domain Eukaryota; kingdom Viridiplantae; phylum Streptophyta; class Magnoliopsida; order Poales; family Poaceae; genus Aegilops; species Aegilops umbellulata. The sequence continues at coordinate 34,949,915 of CP136058.1, read as the reverse complement.
TGTACAAGATGCTTCGAGAAATAACGAACCTATCCAAGAACAGGATCAAGACCCTCATATTCGTGAGCAAGATCAAGAGCAAACTCTTCCGAATAATGAATATTCAATCGTTGAGGCTCAAGATCAAGCTCAAAGTCATGATCAAGATCAAGATCAACCCCAACCACAAGTGTCTTCATCATCATCACTTTCTACTGAGCAAGAACCTGTGATTGCAAAGAGAAGAGTGTCTCCAAGGCTAAAGCAATCTCAAGGGAAAGCTTCTTCATCAAGTCCAAAACCAAGTGAAGAAGAGCTTGATCGCAAAGAGCAAAAAGTGGCCGCCAAGCTGAAACATCTTCAACACCCCACCGAGAACATCTACGGAAGCATCAAAAAGGGGGTAACTACTCATAGACATTTGGCAAACTTTTGTGAACATCACTCGTTTGTCTCTTGTGTTGAACCCCTTAAGGTGGAAGATGCACTTGACGATCCGGATTGGATAGATGCCATGCATGAAGAACTCAACAACTTCACACGCAACAAAGTATGGACCCTTGTAGAAAGACCCAAAGAATTTCATAATGTCATTGGAACAAAGTGGATTTTCAAGAACAAACAAGATGAGTATGGACAAGTAATAAGGAACAAGGCAAGGTTAGTGGCACAAGGTTTCACCCAAGTTGAAGGTTTGGACTTTGGAGAAACTTTGGCCCCCGTTGCCCGTCTCGAATCCATTCGCATCTTTCTTGCTTATGCCTCTCATCATGATTTCAAATTATATCAAATGGATGTTAAGAGCGCATTTCTTAATGGTCCTCTTAAGGAGTTGGTGTATGTCAAGCAACCTCCCGGTTTTGAAGACCCCGATCATCCCTCTCACGTTTATGAACTCCATAAGGCACTCTATGGACTCAAACAAGCACCTCGTGCTTGGTATGATCACCTTACGGCGTTCCTAAGCGAGAAGAGGCTCCAGATTGGGGTAATAGATTCCACTCTCTTTACGAAGAGGGTAAAAGGAGAGTTGTTTGTCTGCCAAATATATGTTGATGATATTATCTTTGGGTCAACTAACCATGCTATTAACGTTGAGTTTGAGAATCTTATGACTAAGGAATTTGCGATGAGCATGATGGGAGAGTTGAAGTTTTCTCGGTTTTCAAGTGAAGCAATTGAGAGGCGGAACCTTCATCAATCAATCTCGTTATATCCAAGACATGCTCAAGAGATTCAAAATGCAAGATGTCAAGCCAATGAAGACACCCATGGGCAAAAATGGTCAACTTCATCTTGATCCAAATGGTAAAGAAGTGGATCAAAAGGTATATCGCTCTATGATCAGTTCCTTGCTTTACCTTTGTGCATCTAGGCCAGATATTATGTTGAGTGTGTGTATGTGTGCAAGATTTCAATCTGCTCCTAAGGAGAGCCATTATTCGGCAGTGAAAAGGATCCTTCGATATTTGGTTCATACCCCAAACTTGGGCCTTTGGTACCCCAAGGGATCATCATTTGAGTTAATGGGTTACTTGGATTCGGATTGGGCCGGAGACAAGGTTGATCGCAAGTACACATCGGGTTCATGTCAATTCCTAGGGAGATCGTTGGTAAGTTGGTCTTCAAAGAAGCAAAATTGTATATCTCTCTCCACAGCCGAAGCCGAGTATATTATGCCGGAAGTTGTTGTGCACAATTATTATGAATGAGGCAAACTTTGATGGATTACGGTGTCAAATGTGACAAAGTGCCTCTTTGGTGTGACAATGAAAGTGCCATCAAGATCGCCGAGAGTCCAGTTCAACATAGCAAGACCAAGCATATTGAGATTCGTCATCATTTAATTAGAGATCATGTGACCAAGGGAAACATTGAGTTACTCCATGTCAACACCGAGAATCAACTTGTAGACATCTTCACCAAGCCCCTTGACGAAGCAAGATTCCGCGAGTTAAGGCATGAGCTAAATATCGTGGATATTAGTAACTTCGGATGAAATCTTGCTCACACACACATACTCATGTACTATCTTGCTTAGATGTAGGCACATGTCTAGGGGGGGGCTAGCTCAACTCATGAGCTATCTTATCCTAGAAGTGCATAAAACAAACACAATCTTTCACATAAGCCACTTTAGGTGGTACTTGTGCTTCAAAGATGAGTATTGGTCTTGGGCCCAAGGTTCATATCTTCGCGGTGCCATACCAAGTAAACTCAAACATGGTGGCCTCGGCCACCGCCCTCACTTGAGGGTTGTGTTCGTGTTTGTTTCGCTTGTGTGGTATGTTGTTTGTTTTTTTGTTGGTTCTTCTTGCTTCTCTTTTGGTACAAGTGCTCCACATATTCCCTTTCCATAGTGATAGGACTTTCCTTGCGGCGTATTCAGAAATGTAGACCGAGTGCTTTGTGAAGTAGGGGCAAGAGTATTCACTTAGCCCTGTATTTAAAATAAAACCACTCATGTCAAAATTCCTGAATACCCCGTGCGCACGGGCCTGTACCGTGCTCACGGGGCCCTCGTGCCCACGGGCTCTGTACCGTGCGCACGGGACCCCCGTGCGCACGGGGCTCACTTAGCCCGTGCGCAGAGGGTCTGCGGTTCCTGGCCCTGATGAGGTGGGGTGTGGGGGGCTCGGGTTCTTTCCCACCCATTCGCCCCCTCCACTCCCCAGGACGCCTCCAGCGCCGCCGCCGTCGCCTCCTCTCGCCGGAGCTCCTCCGGGCTTCGTCGGGGTTCCTCCTCCGTGGATCTGGATCCCGATGGGGTCCTCCTCCGGTTGGTCTTGCCTCCCTGTTCTATCTCCTTGTAGTCCCTGTCTATTTTTCTATCTTTAGGGTTTCTTTGCTCCCTAGATTCGTTGGCCTCAACTAGTGTGTAGATAAACGTCTAGTGCCTAGATCTAGGTCCCTCTGCTACACCCACTCCCGGAGTTCGCTCTAGTAGTGGCTGTCGCTGGGAGACCCCCATGCCCACGGTTCTGTACCGTGCACACGGGACCCCCGTGCCCACGGGGTCTAAACCCCCGTGCACACGGGCTATCCAGGAACTTTTTGCCTAGATTTTTGTCTATCTCCTTGCCATTCATCTTGCACTTGTACTCATTTGTGTTTCGTGCTTTGTGTTGTTGGGTGTTTGCGTGTGTTTCAGACTCCGCTGACAAGAGGTCTGAGTTTCGTCGCAAGCGTGCAAAAGGAGGATCAAAGGACTTCACCATTGCTTGTCGTCAGCCGTATGAAGGCATGGGTCAGGGGTCTGGGTCAGGTCAGGGCCGTGCTCGTCGTGCAGCCTCAAAGCGGCCCATTGTTGAGGCTTCCGATAACTCTGAGGAAGAATATGACTCCCAAGATGATGTTTACTCCGACAACCCCAATATTGATGATGAGATAGAAGAAGAAGAAGAGGTTTGTGGTGAGGAAGATGAAGAAGAGGAAGAGGAGTCTAGTCCGGAGCAAGCCATTCCGGGCGGACGTGACCTCCGGAATATGCCTCTTATCAAGTGGACCAAGCCAGAGATCTGGGCTGAGAGACAGAGCCATCCGTATGTTAAGGCCATGGGTATGGGAGTGGATCCCTGTTTCAAGAATGAGTTTCAGCAAAGGATCTATCATGAGCTTCTTATGACCAAGTCAAAGAAGTTTGCTCCTCACAAGCAAGTCAACACTGAGAGTTTGCGCGACAATGATCATCTCTATCCCGGTGTGTACTCCGCTCTTGGACGCCTGGGTCTGATTCTGTTTGTCACATTCAACCACCCCTACAATGAAGATCTAGTGATGCAGTTCTTCGCCACTCTGTACTTCACCAATGATTCTGCTTGCACCCTCACATGGATGTCCGGAACGCATCAGTGCTCAGCTCCTATGGCAAAGTTCTCCGAGATCATTCCCTACCCGTTCATGGATGAAGAGACTGTTTCTGATGAGTTTGGCATTGTTCGGGAAAGTGGGCAGCGCACTAAGGATGAGATTGCCTTTGCTTACAAACAAGAGAAGTCTTTTGTCACTGGGTCAATCAAAGACCTCTTGCCTCTCTATGACACTATGCGCCACATCCTGCGGTATACCCTCACTCCAAAGGCCGGGGGTTCCCATAACATTCGGAGCTCCATGCTTGATGTCTTTGTGTATCTTCATCAGAATAAGAAAGTGGATGTTCTGGATTTCATGTACTACGAGCTACGTCAGTGTGTACAAGAGAACAAGTCCTCGATCTATGCTCCATTCATACAGGCGTTGATTGAGACCGTCTGTCCAGCAAAGTACATTGCCAGCTTCGAGACTACTGTGCCCAAGCGCAACTCCAACTTGACTCTAGCTGCTCCTGCTCCCTATGCGCCTATCAAGAAGGGGCGCAACCCTAGGCCTAAGGATCGTGCTACTTACACTCCAGGCATGTCCTCTACTGCACGGATCCCTCGTGGTAAGGCCAAGTCTGTTGGCTCTAAGGCCGTCTTTGCCAAGGGAGAGAAGAAGTTGTTGTTCAAGACCTTGAGCAACATGTTCAAGATGTGTCAGTTGATTCAACGTCATCAGATCAAGGAAATCAACAAGGAGAAGCTTGTTCGGCGTGAGCAGAAGGCAGCAAGGGCTGCTGCTGGTAAGGAGGTCGGTCAAGGTTCAGAGGACGTCGACAGTGAGGCCACTGCCCGGTCTTTCCCAATGGCCGGGTGGCGTTTTGATGATGATGATGATGCCTCGAGTGCTCCTCCTCTTGTCTAGTGGGTCTCGTGTCGCCGTTTGTCTCCTTTTTGTTGTCTTGATGACAAAGGGGGAGAAGTGGTGTGTGTGTTTGTGTGTTCGTGGGTGTGTTGAGATCTCAAGCCTCGTGTTTTTCTCGCTGTTGGTTGGTTTTAGTTGGCTTGAGATACTTTTATTTACCTTCCGTCTGTGTGGTTGTGTGACTCTAGCTTTATTGTGAGACTCTAGCTTTATTATCGACCTTGCCATTATCCTCTTGTGCTTTTTGGGTCTCACATGATTTGCTCACCACACTGTGTCATGAGATCTAGGCACTGTTATAGGTTTATTCTGATGAATCTCATGACTTATCAATAATGATCTTGGTCGAACCTCCTATGGGTGTACTTGATGCATTCTTGTTTTCGGGCACACATATAGGGGGAGCTATCATGATCATTATTTGTTCCATGGCTTTCTATCTGTTTATCCTCTTTGCCGTGCTCTAACCACGTTGTCATCAATGCACCAAAAAGGGGGAGATTGAAAGTGCTAATGGCACTTATGCTATATTTTGGTGTGATGACAATGTGGTTAGTTGAACTAATATCGGTTGCTAAAGTTTATCTCAGGTTATTGGTTCTAAGTGCCCGTGATGGAGATGTGTGATCCCCCCATTTCAAAAAGGTCAAAGGCGTGGTCTTTGGACGCTTCGAAGGTTTAGTTTTGGTTTGCTTCGAGTCGTAGGAAAGACCGCACTATTAAGAGGGGTTTGTGTGGATAAATGTCGTGTGGGAATGCCATTACCGAGCCTTACTCTCTTACCTTTCCCACTACGACCACCTAAAAAGGACCTAGTGTGTGTGCTGTGGTACTCAGAAAGTTGCAACAGAAAGTTACTGGGTACCCCGTGCGCACGGGGTACTGCGTAACTCTCTGGGTACCCCGTGCGCACGGGGTCTTTTGACCCCCGTGCGCACGGGGTCCTATGTAAACTCTCTGAGTACCCCGTGCGCACGGGGTCTTTTGACCACCGTGCGCACGGGGTGGTGTGATTGTCTCTGAGTACCCCGTGCGCACGGGGCTGACTTAGCCCATGCGCACGGGGTCCAACAGGCAAAAACCCCACCAGCCCATGAACACTATATAAAGGGTCTTCTTCCTCCTCCAACCCCTAACCCTAATGTCTTGTTGAGCTCCACCATTGCTACACCCCATTTTGCTCAATACTCTCAATCCCTCCACCCAAACTTGTTGAAACTTTGGGGATTGGGAGAGCAAGACCCGATCTACAGCTTGACCAAACCAGATCGCGTTCCCTACAACATTTCTTCCCCATTGCCTTGTTACTCTTGGAGCTTGGGCTCCTAGGCGGCTAGAGGTTCCTCCGGAAGCTTCCTTGCTTGTGGTGTGCTCCGGAGAAGTTTGTAAAGGTGTGGTGGTCGCCTTCAAGACCAACCCCGAGTGTTTCGAGGCTCATCCGTTGAGGGTGACTCGAAGGAGAATACGGTGAGCCTTTGGTGGCGTTCCGCAAGCTTTGGCTCCGGCACCGCTCCAAACGGAGATTAGCTCTTCCCCAAGGAAGAGTGAACTTCGGGTTAAAATCTGCGTCCTCGTCTCAATTGTGGTTAATCCTTTTCCCACACCTTTCCTTGTTGTTGTATGCTTGTTAGCTTGCTAAGTAGTTTGTTGCCTAGCATATTTATCTTGGAGCTTGCTTGTCATATAGGTTGCATTCACCTAGTTGCATATCTAGTGAACTCTTTTATCCGCTAAGCCTTAAAATATTCAAGAAAGATTAAAATTTGTAGTCTCCTATTCACCCCCCTCTAGTCGACCGTATCAATCCTTTCGCCAGTGTAGTGAATTCCATAATTTGCAGTGCCTTTTAAATAACGCAAAACTCTCTCTAGAGCTTTCCAATGCACATCTCCTGGTTTTGAAACAAACCGACTCAGTTTGCTAACAGCAAAAGAGATGTCAGGACTTGTAGCACTGGCTAAGTACATAAGCGAGCCAATAATCTGAGAGTACTTCAATTGGTCTCTAGCAATTCTTCGATTCTTTTGAAGCAACACACTAGCATCATATGGTGTTGGAGAGGGCTTGCAGTCACTGTAGCCAAAGCGACTCAAGATCTTTTCCACATAGTGAGATTGAAGCAATGTAATCCCACCATCATCGTCTCTCAACAACTTGATGTTCAGAATGACATCAACCACTCCTAAATCCTTCATCTCAAAACAGCGAGATAGGAAATCCTTGACCTCCTTAATAACATTTAGATTTGTTCCAAAAATCAGTATGTCATCAACACACAAGCAACGCATAACTTCCTCGCCCCCACCATGGCTATAGTACACACATTTGTCAGCTTCGTTCACAACAAAGCCTGCAGCTGTTAAAGTTCTTTCGAACTTCTCATGCCACTGTTTGGGTGCTTGCTTGATTCCATACAAAGACTTCAGCAACTTGCACACTTTCCCTTCCTGACCATCTATTACAAACCCATCTGGTTGTTCGATATAAATTTCCTCGTCCAACTCTCCATTTAGGAAAGCAGTCTTAACATCCATTTGATGAACGAGAAGACCATGTGAGGCAGCTAGTGAAAGTAGAACTCGAATAGTGGTCAGTCGAGCCACAGGTGAGTAAGTATCAAAGAAGTCTTCACCTTCCTTTTGGGTATAACCCTTAGCAACGAGCCGAGCCTTGTACTTTTCAATAGTACCATCAGGCCTAAGCTTCTTCTTGAATACCCATTTGCATCCTATAGGTTTGCACCCATAAGGACGATAAGTTATCTCCCAAGTTTCATTCGCCAAGATGGAGTCCATCTCGCTACGAACCGCTTCCTTCCAGTAGTCAGCATCTTCAGATGCATAGGCCTCTGAAATAGAACTGGGAGTGTCATCTATGAGATACACAAGAAAAACATCACCAAAGGACTTTGCAGTCCTCTGTCTCTTGCTCCTAGTAGGAACTTCATTGTTTTCCTCCACAGGACTTTCAAAGTGTTCCATCGAAATGGCAGGTTCAGTAATTGTCACTGGTTCCTGATTCGATGAACTAGGCATCTCCTGATTAGATGATGTAGCCATATCCTTCATGGGAAAGATATCTTCAAAGAAAGTCACATCATTCAACTCCATGATCGTACCGACATGCATGTCAGGTACCTCAGATTTTACAACCAAGAATCTATAGCCAATGCTATGAAAAGCATATCCCAAGAAAACACAATCCACAGTCTTTTGTCCAAGCTTCCGCTTCTTTGGAATTGGAACATTGACTTTCGCCAAACAACCCCAGGTTTGTAGATAAGAGAGTTTTAACCTTTTCTTCTCCCATTCCTCGAATGGAGTTATCTCTTTGTTCTTTGTGGGGACTCGGTTTAGGACATGACATGCCGTCAATATCGCCTCCCCCACCATGCCTTGGAAAGACCCGATGTGTCTAACATGGCGTTAACCAAATCAGTTAGAGTACGGTTCTTTCTTTCGGTTACTCCATTTGACTGAGGTGAATAGGGAGGCGTCCTCTCATGAATTATACCATGTTCCGCACAAAAAGCATCAAATCCATTGGAAAAATACTCTCCACCACGGTCGGACCTAAGCCTCTTGATTTTTCGATCAAGTTGGTTTTCCACTTCAGCTTTATAGATCTTGAAAAAGTTCAAAGCCTCATCCTTAGATTTCAGGAGATACACACGGCAATATCTAGTGGAGTCATCAATTAATGTCATGAAATATTTCTTTCCACCTTTTGTCAAAACACCATTCATTTCACATAGATCTGAATGTATGAGTTCTAGTGGTGCAAGATTTCTCGTTTCTGCAGTCGTGTGAGACTTACGAGGTTGCTTAGCTTGCACACAAACTTGACACTTAGATCCCTTGACATTGGTGAAGCTAGGGATTAAGTTCAACTTCGCTAGTCGCGACATGCAACCAAAGTTAACATGACAAAGACGTGAATGCCACACATTGGATTCACTATTGTTGTAAATATGATTAACAACTTTATTGCAAACGTCTGATAAGGATAAACGAAATAGACCTCCTGACTCATAGCCTTTACCAACAAAGGTTCCATACTTGGATATTACAAATTTATTCGACTCAAAGACAAGCTTGTAGCCATCTCTACACAGAAGAGATCCGCTAACAAGATTTTTATTGACGGAGGGGACATAATGCACGTTCTTCAGCTGCACGATCTTCCCCTAAGTAAACTTCATATCGACCGTGCCAACACCACGAAAAGAAGCACTTGAACCGTTGCCCATCAGCACGGTTGAAGTCCCTGCGGTTTGATAAGACGAAAACATGGAAATATCACCGCATACATGCACATTAGCACCCGTGTCAATCAACCAATCAGGAGAATGACATACTGAAAGAATAGTGGGAAATATACCATACCCAACATCCTTCATGTCAGTGTCTCCAATGACAACATTAGCGGTCTTGCCGCCTTTTCCAGGATGACGCTTGTCATAGCGATTAGGGCAACTAGGAGCCCAATGATCAGGATCTCCACACACATGACAAGCACCTTTCTTCTTGTCATTCTTCTTCTTGAAGTTCGTGTGCTGCACAACCTTGTTCTTCCCATCAAACTTTGCTTTACCATCAAACTTGCCATTGTTCTTGAACTTGTGGGGCTGGAAGTTCTTCTTCTATACCAGATTGGCACTAGATCCTCCCTCAATACCTCGAGCACGTGTATCCTTTGCCCTCGCCTTTTCTTCCACATCAAGACTGCCAATGAGATCCGGGACGGAAAACTCCTGCCTCTTATGCTTCAGTAAGGTAGCAAAGTTCCTCCATGAAGGAGGGAGCTTAGTGATGATACCTCCGGCAACAAACTTGTCCGGTAGCATACAACTGAAGTGCTCAAGTTCTCTAGCAAATGACTGTATCTCATGAGCTTGCTCAACCACGGAGCGCTCTTCAGTCATCCTGTAATCATAGAATTGCTCCATGATGTACAACTCAGTGCCAGCATCCGAGACCCCAAACTTGGCCTCGAGTGCATCCCACATATCTTTTCCATTATCAATTGACGCATAAGCATCAACTATGTTCTCACCAAGAACACTCAAGAGAGCAGCCTTAAACAGAGTATCCATTTTCTGAAAAGCTTGTGCTTGTTGAGCATCAAGCTCTCCTTCAGGTTTGCCGAGAGTGGCGTCATAGCAACTCATGGTTTGAAACCATAAGACTTCTCTCATGCGCCACCTCTTATAGTGGATACCCTCAAACATAGGAGGTCTCATAGAAGCAGCAAAACCACTCGAGGTAAATTGCCTATAATAAGGTTTTTGGATTGTTGGAAATATGAGCAATTTTACCGAATGATTTTATTAACGGAAATACTAGATAAATCATGACTAAAGTAGCAGAGATAAAGCAAGTCATGCGATCTGACAGATAAAAGGTAGATAACATCTGCACATATAAACTAGAACGGAACATCCCTAGAGTAGACAGTAGACCAAGTTGCATATATGAAGTAGAACCTATCATGTGTAGGGCAAAGACTAGAACAAGGAACTATGGCAGAACCTCTAACAGAAAAAACAAGAAGACGTACGGGACAACAGCTGCAGCAGTAGCACTGGACTTGGGGTCGGTGTCCTCGGAAGCCATGTCGTCGAGGAGGTTGTCGACGTCGGGGAAGTAGTCGTCGGAGTCCGGGGCGTCCGTGACGAAAAAATCAGTAGTCACACAGAGCGCTCCCCAAACCGAAGGGTGCAGCGTTCGTATTCAATATCCACTACAGCAAAAACTTTCCAGCTCCCGAGTGGCCTTTCGTATACCTGTAGTGCGTGGCAAAAATGTAGACATCAGCTCGGCTCATTCCCGCAACCCGCGGCGCGGCGTGCGAGGCGGGCGGCGGAGGAGCGCACGTGGATGTCCCTCTTGTTCTCATGCTCATACAAGTGGGGAAAGAACCTCCCTTATAAGGAGGTCCAACTCCCACTAAACTAGCAATGTGGGACTAAACTTTAGTAATATCCCTTGCCTTGCACAAATGGGCTAAGTGGGCCTCTAGGTTTTATTAGGAATTTCTGAAATTGTTATTTGGCTGGCCCATAAATAGATAAAATTCTAGCAAAAAACAAACTGGGACAATCAGATGACCTTGTATAGGGATTGGTTAATTCTTAAAAACAAAGGGACGAGTCTTGGTTGGAGTGATGAAAAATAAATTATTATAGCTGATAATGAGCGGTGGATTTTTTGGGTGAAGTAGTAAGATTTTTTATTAAGCTACAATTGTTATTTAGCTAGTATTGCACCAGTACTTTATGTTGACAAGTACCAACTATTTATTAATCTAGCAAAACAAGGACTTATTGTAGTTTCGTAAAGTGGCTCAGATTTTTTGAAGAATCAAGTATCATTTATGAGAATATTATTTAGTTCAATCATGTTGTTATGGGCTGCCTGAGGCACTACGGTGGAAGCACAATTCTTGCTTCTCAAGAAAGCAAACCTGCTTCTCATGGAAGCACATTTTTTTAGAAGTACTAGCACATATACCCGTGCGTTGCAACGGGAGAGATGTTTTTGCGAGAAGAATCGGGAGAGATAATTGATGTGTCCATCAAAATGTTCTCCACAATAGTTGTGCGACAGAGCGGAGAGCTGTGGTGTTTTTGTGGGTATGTTTGGCCCACGAGATGTTTATAGTAGTGGGGTTAGTCCGAGTGGCGGCCACTATCCATCTCGTGCCTTTTTTTCCTTCAGGTCCACCTCCTTGTCGAGGTTGTGGTGACCTCCAGATTTCTTTTAAAAAATGAGCATTTTTTTTGAAAAAGCACTAATTTCTGGAAAAAGACAAAAAACTTGAAATTGGAAGATTTTTTAAAATTCACATTTTTTTTAAAACATGACCATTTTTAAGGCGGAGAAACGGACATTTTTCAAATTCTTGAACAATTTTTTAAAATGGAAACCTTTTTTAACATTCAAAACCATTTACAAAAATGTGTTTTTTGTCACGAACATTATTTTTGAATTGTTAATATTTCAATAAAAATAATATTTTTAGAATTTTTATTATTTTTAGAATGGTATTTATTTTACTAATCTCAATTTTTTTGGAATTCTTTTGAAAATGGGACAGACCTTCTCACTTCTCGCTGGCGATCATCGCGCTGGCCACAGACCTTCTCACTTCTCGGCTCCTCCTCCGCGCGCGCATGGCCTCATCCGCCTCTTCTGCGGCTCTCTCCGCCCTACCTTTTCCCACCTGCTTCTCCTCCGACGACGACTCCGACGACTCTGACGACGCCAAGCCCCTCCCGCCTCCACCCATATCGGCAGAAACCTGCCCTCCTCCACCGAAGCATCAGCATCAGCAGCTGCGGCGATGGCAGCTGGAGCGCGAGTGCAACGTGGCCATGAACGCCCTGGCGCGCGCGGGCGACGTCGACCAGGTGCTCGCCATCTTCGCAGAGCTCAGGGCTTTCGGAACTGGTCCGGGTGGTGCCTCGCTGCCCAATGTGCTCTGCTAGAACACGCTCATCAACCCGCTAGCCGAAGCTGGCCACGTGGAGGAGGCCCACCTTGTGTTCGACGAAATGCTTGCAGCAGGGGTGGAGCCCAACGCGTCGTCCCTCCACATCCTTGTCAAGATGTATTCGTGCAAATCTATGCAGTTTGACCTGGCGTTCAATGAGATCGTCCGGATGCGAGAGCTCGGGGTGGAAGCCGACGCGGGCACGTACTCCACGCTCGTCACGGGGTTGTGCCGTGCGGGAATGGTCGAAGAGGCGTTGGGCGTGCTCGACTGGATGCAGTAAGAGGGGTGCCCTCCCATGGTGCTGACCTACACGCCCATTGTACAGAAATATTGCCGAATGGGCCGCGTCGAGGAGGCCAAGAAGCTGATGGACGGGATGGAAGGCGTCGGCTGCCCTCCCAACGTAGTCACCTACAATGTTCTGGTCAGGGCTCTGTGTGATGCCGCCGAATTTGAGGAGGTCAGGCAGGTTTTGATGGAGAGTAGAACCAAAGGTTGGACGCCCAACACTGTCACATACAATACGTTTGTGGGTGGTCTCTGCAAGAAAGGTAGGGCTACTGAAGCACTCGAGCAGTGGGATGTTATGGAAGGCCATGGGTTGGAGCTAGACCTGGCCATGGGCAGCCCGGCCCGGCCGGCCCGGCCCAAAAAAGCCCGACCCGGCCCGGCCCAACGCTGCCCCCGGGCCGGGCTCGGGCCTAGATTTTGAGCCCGGTGGCCGGGCCGGGCCGGGCCCAGGCCCGTCGTTTTTACAGTTTTCTGAAGGTCGGGCCGGGCCAGCCCGAGGCCCGACGGGCTTTTGCATGTTCGGGCCGGGCTCGGGCCCAGAAAACAGGCCCGATGGCCGGGCCGGGCCGGGCTCGGGCCTGGGTTTTTTTCATCGAGCTTGGCTAGGCCCGGCCCGAGGTTTGGCCAGGTCTAGTTGGAGCCCACGGATTTTACTTTCAGTATTCCCCTGAATTGCCTTTGCCATGCCTTGAGGATTGCCTATGCCATACACTTGTTAGAGTGGAGTGCATCATCGGAACGGTATGTCGGTGTTGTCGCGTACAACACTGTGATGAGCAGGTTATGTGAAATGGGTCGTTGGAAGCGTTTTCTGAAGCTGTTGACAGACATGATCAAGAGAGGTGTGATGCCAAACACGAGGACCTTCAACATCGTCATTTGTGCTCTTTGCTCTGCTGGAAAGTTATCCATAGCCAAGGGCCTGGTCCGTAACCCATGGGTTTCTGCAGATGTCGTGACGTATAATACACTCATTTATTATTGGTTTCACTACTGTCGAGATCTTCGTGAGGTTTGCCGCCTAATTTCCGACATGGCAGAAGAGAAGATCGCTCCAGATGAAGTCACCTACACTACAATCGTCGATGGGTTATGCAGAGATGGAAAGTTCGATACGGCCACCAGAAACTACTTTCTACAATCGCTTGAGATTGTACTGTCAGGGGATCATCTTGACGTCCTTACAGACATGCTTGCTTCCACAGGCAGAATCTGATTCGCGAAAAAACAAAAAAAATTTGCAAAATCTGGGCATGGTAACGATAACTCGACCCTTACAAACATGCTTGCTCAGAATGGCAAATTCTGGGCATTGTAACAATACCTCGACCCTTGATGGTCGGAGGGTCGGCTTTAAGAGAGGTAGTCTGCACAGCCATCCCAGATGGAGGATCCCAATCAAGAACCCCATCAGGTTCTCACAAGCTAAATGACGTCCCACCAGTTAGGTGGTCAGCACGTCCACTTTGATTCGTTATATGGGAAGCGAGGACTAGAGGTATGATGATTTTAAATGTGCTTTTGGCGTCAATTAGAACTGACTGAAAGTTGCATAAATTTCCAGTCACTTTTTTCCCACCTCCAGGACAAATTTCATACAGCAGACACAAGCCACAAAGTAACTGGAAGTATCAAATTTTCAGTCGTTTTTCCTGCCTCTAGCATGAATTCAAATGTACCTAAAAGTTCCTTAACATTCAGTCACTTTTGTACGGACACAAACATAACTGACTAAAATCTATTTTTGTTACAGGCAGCTACACAATAGACAGACCTGATATCGGGTGTTGATTTACAACCCAACACTAGTAGAAAACGGAGCTTTAGCGCCAGTTCGTAAGGGCCTTTAGTGCCGGTTCCATAACCGACACTAAAGGGTGGTCACTAAACCCCCCCCCCCCCTTTAGTACCGGTTCGGCACGAACCGGCGCTAAAGTGCCACCATGTGGCGTGTGCTCGCGCCCTGGTATGGGGGACCTTTAGTACCGGTTGGTGTTACCAACCGGTACTAAAGGTTTTATTTTTTGAATTTTTTTTGAAAATTTTGGATTATTTTATTTTTTTTATTTTTAATTTTTCTGAATTATTTGATGATTTAGTCTCCAATCACCTCTCTTAACTGCTCAAGTGTGGATCACTCATTCCAAATCATCTAACTTCTCGACCGGTCACCCATCCCTCTCACTACTTCAGCCCGAGCACGCTTAACTTTCATGTTCTATTCTCCTTCGTTTCCAAGTCTGCACTCGTTGTTTTCCTGACATATGTAAGCTGTCAATCCTATTAACCCTCAGCAGTTTAGCTTAAGCATGAAGTCACACGTTTTACCGTTTGAGTTTGAAACTATTATTCTAAAAAACAATAATTATGTAGTAACACTAATATTTCCTGAATAAGTAGTTTGGCCATAGTTTGACCACAGTTTGACCAGATTTGACCAAAATTCAAAAAAACTGAGATACTTATTTAGTAACACTAATATTATTGCGTAATTATTTAGTAACATTCTATATTTCACTGGTAGAAAAAGAGGCTTCCGTCCAGCCCCATTAGTCGCGGAACTGTAGGAACCGCGACTAATGAAGTCTTTAGTCCCGGTTCGGCAGACGAACCGCGACCAAAGGCCTGGGCCCAGGGCGCTCGGTGGCCAGCTGGTGCACGTGAGGGGCTTTAGTCGCGGTTGGCCAGGCCAACCGCGACTAAAGGTGCCCAAAGGCCTTTAGTCGCGGTTGGCCAGGCCAACCGCGACTAAAGCTCCTCCCCTATATATACCAGTTCAGCGCACTCACTTAGCCATTTGGTGTCACTTCTCTTCACAAGCTTCACAAGGGGGTGTAGGTTTGCTTTTGGTTCCTCTTATGCACACAAGGTGTTTGATGAAATGCCCCAAGAGCCACACTTGAGGTTCCTCATTTATTTTTTTCCTCCTCGATCGCGGTTAGCAACTTGAACCTTTCATGCATGTGTGTCATTGATAAAATATGCATGTGTGTTGTTCATTGTTTAATTTCTATTGTTTATAGCTAGTTAGTTTAACAAATGCATGATGGTTAATTATATATTTTATATTATAATAATGCAGATGAATCGGCAATGGATGTACGGTAACCGACTCTCCCGCGAGTTCACTACGGGTTTGAAAGATTTCCTCGTAGTGGCTAATGCGAACAAGCAGAAGGGTTTTGTTATCTGTCCATGTGTTGACTGTAAGAATCAGAAGGGTTACTCTTCCTCAAGAGAAGTTCACCTGCACCTGCTTCGGCACGGTTTCATGCCAAGCTATAATTGTTGGACCAAGCATGGAGAAAGAGGGGTTATAATGGAAGAAGATGAAGAAGGGGATGATTTCATCGGTGAAAGCTATCTTGCTGATTTCGGTGATACTTTCATGGAGGATGCTGAAGGTGAAGGGGAAGGTGAAGGGGAAGGTGAAGGTGAAGAAGAGGCACGTGATGAGACCGTTGATGATCTTGGTTGGACCATTGCTGATGCACGGAGACGCTGTGAAACTGAAAAGGAGAGGGAGAATTTGGATCGCATGTTAGAGGATCACAGAAAGTCGTTGTACCCCGGATGCGATGATGGTCTGAAAAAGCTGGGTTGCACACTGGATTTGCTGAAATGGAAGGCACAGGCAGGTGTAGCTGACTCGGCATTTGAAAACTTGCTGAAAATGTTGAAGAATATGTTTCCAAAGAATAACGAGTTGCCCGCCAGTACGTACGAAGCAAAGAAGGTTGTCTGCCCTCTAGGTTTAGAGGTTCTGAAGATACATGCATGCATCAACGACTGCATCCTCTACCGCGGTGAATACGAGAATTTGAATGAATGCCCGGTATGCACTGCATTGCGTTATAAGATCAGAGGCGATGACCCTGGTGACGATGTTGAGGGCGAGAAACCCAGGAAGAGGGTTCCCGCCAAGGTGATGTGGTATGCTCCTATAATACCACGGTTGAAACGTCTGTTCAGGAACAAAGAACATGCCAAGTTGTTGCGATGGCACAAAGAGGACCGTAAGTCAGACGGGGAGTTGAGACACACCGCAGATGGAACGCAATGGAGAAAGATCGACAGAGAGTTCAAAGATTTTGCAGCTGACGCAAGGAACATAAGATTTGGTCTAAGTACAGATGGCATGAATCCTTTTGGCGAGCAGAGCTCCAGCCATAGCACCTGGCCCGTGACTCTATGCATCTACAACCTTCCTCCTTGGTTGTGCATGAAGCGGAAGTTCATTATGATGTCAGTGCTCATCCAAGGTCCGAAGCAACCCGGCAACGACATCGATGTGTACCTAAGGCCATTAGTTGATGAACTTTTACAGCTGTGGGGCAGACCTGGTGTCCGTGTGTGGGATGAGCACAAACAAGAGGAATTTGACCTACGAGCGTTGCTTTTCGTAACCATCAACGATTGGCCTGCTCTTAGTAACCTTTCGGGACTGTCAAATAAAGGATACAATGCATGCACGCACTGCTTACATGAGACTGAAAGTGTACATTTGCCAAATTGTAAGAAGAACGCGTACCTTGGGCATCGTCGATTTCTTCCGAAAATTCATCCAGTAAGAAAGAAAGGCAAGCATTACAACGGCAAGGCAGATCACCGGCCGAAGCCTGCAGAACGCACTGGTGCTGAGGTATTTGATATGGTCAAGGATTTGAAAGTCATCTTTGGAAAGGGTCCTGGCAGACAATCAGTTCCGAAGGGAGCTGACGGGCACGCAGCCATGTGGAAGAAGAAATCTATATTCTGGGAGCTAGAATATTGAAAAGTCCTAGAAGTCCGCTCTGCAATCGACGTGATGCACGTTACGAAGAATATTTGCGTGAACCTCCTAAGCTTCTTGGGCGTGTATGGGAAGACAAATGATACAAAGGAAGCACGGCAGGACCAGCAACGTTTGAAAGACCCTGATGACCGGCATCCGGAATGGTTTCAAGGTCGTGCCAGCTACGCTCTGACCAAAGAAGAGAAGGTCATCTTTTTTGAATGCTTGAGCAGTATGAAGGTCCCGTCTGGATTCTCATCCAATATAAAGAGAATAATAAACATGGCGGAGAAAATGTTCCAAAACCTGAAGTCTCACGACTGCCACGTGATTATGACGCAATTGCTTCCGATTGCTTTGAGCGGGCTCCTGCCGGAAAATGTTTGAGTAGCCATTGTGAAGCTATGTGCATTCCTCAATGCAATCTCTCAGAAGGTAATCAATCCAGAAGTTCTACCACGGTTACAGAACGATGTGATCCAATGTCTTGTCAGTTTCGAGTTGGTGTTCCCGCCATCCTTCTTCAATATTATGACGCACCTCCTGGTTCACCTAGTCGAAGAGATTTTCATTCTCGGTCCTGTATTTCTACACAATATGTTCCCCTTCGAGAGGTTCATGGGAGTATTAAAGAAATATGTTCGTAACCGTGCTAGGCCAGAAGGAAGCATCGCCAAGGGCTATGGAAATGAGGAGGTAATTGAGTTTTGTGTTGACTTTGTTCCTGACCTTAAGCCGATTGGCCTTCCTCGATCGCGGCACGAGGGGAGACTAAGTGGAAAAGGCACGATCGGAAGGAAATCAACGATATGTATGGACGGCCATTCTCTGACTGAAGCACACCACACTGTACTGACCAATTCCAGCTTGGTGGCTCCGTACTTTGAGAAACACAAGAATATTTTACGCTCGGACAACCCGGGGAAGCCTGAATCCTGGATTAGGAAGGTCCACATGGAGACTTTCGGCAGTTGGTTGAGAAAACATTTAATGAATGACAATGATGTTGTAGATCAGCTGTACATGTTGGCCAAGACACCATCTTCGACTATAACGACTTTCCAAGGGTACGAGATAAATGGGAATACATTTTACACGATCGCCCAAGATAAAAAGAGCACCAACCAAAACAGTGGTGTCCGCTTTGATGCAGCAACCGAGAATGGGCAAAAGGTCACATATTATGGTTACATAGAGGAGATATGGGAACTTGACTATGGACCCTCCTTTAAGGTCCCTTTGTTCCGGTGCAAATGGTTCAAGCTAACAGGAGGTGGGGTAAAGGTGGACCAGCAATACGGAATGACAATGGTGGATTTCAACAATCTTGGTTACCTTTACGAACCATTCGTCCTAGCGAAAGATGTCGCTCAGGTTTTCTATGTGAAGGACATGAGTAGCAAACCGAGGAAACGGAAAGATAAGAAAACGATCAGTACATCATGCGATGATCCAAAGCGCCACATTGTTCTTTCAGGGAAAAGAAACATCGTGGGAGTGGAGGACAAGACAGACATGTCAGAAGATTATAATATGTTTGCTGAAATTCCGCCCTTCAAAGTGAACACCGACCCAAGCATTAAGTTAAATGATGAGGATGCTCCATGGATACGGCACAATCGTAAGCAAGCAGGGACACAAGGGAAGAATTGATGTGTAATAATTTATTGTACCAGACTTTGTATTTGGTCGATGAACTGAATGATGTATCAAACCTTTTGTCAAACCTTCAAGGGATTAGTTTTATTTTTCTGATTTATTTTATATATAATTGTATTTTTAAGATTTTAAAATGAATTAGTTTTATTTTTCTGATTTTAAAAGGAAAAAGGAAGAAGAAGAAAGAAGGAAAAAGAAAAAAAAACAGAAGAAAAAAGGAAAAACAGAAGAAAAAAACAAACAGAAGAAAAAAGGAAAAACAGAAGAAAAAAGAAACAGAAGAAAAACATAAGAAAAAAACAAACAGAAGAAAAACAGAAGAAAAAAGGAAAAAGGAAGAAAGGACGAAAAAAAAAGAAAAACAAGAAAAAGGAAGAAACAAACAGAAGAAAAAAATAGAAGAAAAAAGGAAGAAAAAAACAGAAGAAAAACAAGAATTTAAAATGAATTAGTTTTATTTTCTGATTTTTTTGATATATAATTGTATTTTTAAGATTTTAATAACATAAATAAATAAGTAATTAGAAACTTTAATAGCAAAAATAATTATCATAAAGTAAAATAAATAAGTAATTAGAAACAAAATAAAATAAAATAAATAAGTTTTTTGTTGTAAGTAGAAACAAAATAAATAAATAAAGCAAAAATGAAAACAAAAAACAGGCAAAAAATAGAAAATATGCCACCTACTGGGCCACCACGGCCTGAATACGACTAGAAACCCATTATTGGGCCAGGAGTCAGGCCCGCAGAAGGCCCAGTAGGCCCACAGGCTCATAGTAACAGAATAGGCCCGTAAGCCTGCATTTGAGAGGAGCTCGAAGTGGTGAGCGCAGCCGCGCTTATAAACCACTGTCGAAGCCTCTCGGCTAGCGAGGTGGGACTAAACATCCCACCGCACAGCGCCAGTTCCAGCACATACCCTTTAGTCGCGGTCCGCCTCCCCAACCGCGACTAAAGGCTCTATCTGCGCGGGAACGAAAGCGGCGCCAAAACCCTTTAGTCGCGGTTGGTGTGGCGGACCGCGACTAAAGCTATCCTTTAGTCGTGGTTGGTGTGGCCAACCGCGACTAAAGGGTACCTTTAGTCGCGGTCCGCCACACCAACCGCGACTAAAGGTCTGTCTATATATACTGCACTTAGCAGATTCTTCTCTCGACGCCGAAGCCCTGCCCCGACGCCGATCGACGCCGAAGCCCTGCCCCGACGCCGATCGACGCCGACGCCGACGCCCTGCCCCGACGCCGACGCCCTGCCCCCAGTGAGCGCCGCCGCCTCCGCCCCGAGTGAGCGCCGCCGCCGCCCGTGCCCTGCCCTAGCGCGCCGCCGCCGCCGCCCCTGCCCTGCCCAGCCCTTGCCCGCCGCCCGCCGCCCCCTGCCCGCCGCCCGCCGCCCCTGGCCCTGCCCCTGGCCGCCGCCGCCGCCTGCGCGCCGCCCGCTGCCCGCCGCCCCTGCCAAAAAGGAAACAAGAAAAAAAACAAGAAGAAAGAAAAAGGAAGAAGAAAAAAAAGAAAACAAAACAAAACCAAAAGAAACAAGAAAAAAAAGGAAGAAGAAAGAAAGGAAGAAGATAAAAGGAAGAAGAAAAAAAGAAAGAAGAAAGAAAGAAGAAAGAAAAAGGAAGAAGAAAAAAAGAAGAAAGAAAAAGGAAGAAGAAAAAAAATGAAAACAAAACAAAACCAAAAGAAAGAAGAAAAAAAAGGAAGAAGAAAAAAAAGGAAGAAGAAAAAAGGAAGAAGAAAAAAAGAAAGAAGAAAGAAAGAAGAAAGAAAAAGGAAGAAGAAAAAAAGAAAGAAGAAAGAAAGAAGAAAGAAAGAAGAAAGAAAAAGGAAGAAGAAAAAACAAGAAAGAAAAAGGAAGAAGAAAAAAATGAAAACCAAATGAAAACCAAAAGAAAGAAGAAAGAAAAAGGAAGAAGAAAAAAAGTAACTTAAAACTTGATAATTAACAAAAAACCGTAAAATTTGATAATTAACCAAATGGCGAGGGTTATACATGTGTGTTGTCCTCGCCTCCCTCTCCGTGACGCCGTCGTCTGCCGCCCCGTCTCGCGCTCTACCGCGACACCCTCTCCCACCCCTTCCTCGCCCCCTCCTTTTGCCACCACCCTTTCGCCACCGCCACCGCCACCGCCCCCCTTCTTCACTTAATTAATTTGTTTTTACTACATGTTTTCAGGACTGACATAATGGCGGACGATAGAGCTGACCCGATTATGGACAACTATGATCCGAACGGTGAAGCACATATGTTCGGCATCATAAACGGCGATATTTTATATGTGCCGAGCGGACAAGAAGAAGATGATATCTCTTCTTATCTGAACCTTGACGGTGAAGATGAAGGGCGCCGTCAGCAAGATGATGCCGAACAAACGTCGTTAAACGACGATCTTCAAATGGAAGTAGCAACCACCTCCGGCGCCGAGGTATATATATACATTGAGCCTCTGGTGATACAAACTAACTGATTTGAATAAATATGTGTGTACTAACGTGCGCGACTCTCTTTCTTATTTTAGCCCTCGGCCGGATCGTCGAAACAATCGAGTACGTCGTCAAAGCGTGGCGCAACCAAGACGATGAAACAAGGAGAAACATGCACCATCGAGGTTGTCGATAGTGCAACCGGCAGGCCGCTGGAGCCCCGCAAGAACGCCACCAAGTTTGTCAGCCAATGCGGAGCCGTTGTTAGAGACAACGTCTCGATCACCGTCCAGGAGTGGAATGAGCCAAAGAAGGCACGAATTGCTGGTTTCACTTTTGTCGATAAGAGAACAAAAAAAGATTGCTTCAAGAAGCTTATGGAACATTTCGTTCTACCTCCGAAATACAACAAATTCGATGAGGAGGGTAACAAGATTGAGGAAAACAAGGAGAGGAGGAGGCTAGTCAAACAGTTCGCTCTTCGTAAGATGGCCGACGCATTCCGGAAATTCAAGCAAAATCTAGCCCATGACTTTGTCAAGCAGAACAAGACTCCGGATTTCAAAGGACAATATGAGAAACTGAAACATGATTGGCCAGAATTTGTGAAGCAAAAGAAATCGGAGCAGTTCATTCAAATATCGAAAAAAAATAAGGAAAATGCGGCTAAGAAGGAGTACAATCATATTATGGGGCCAGGAGGGTATCGCCTTTGGCAGCCTAGGTTGGAGAAGATGGAGAACGAGTTGAGGGCGCGAGGAATCCGTCCAGGTACGGAGGGATGGGACCCAAGGGCCAAAAGCTGGTGGTACGGGCATGGGGGAACGCTGAACCCGGAGACAGGGGAGTGTGTTTACCAGGGCAAAATAATTAAACCCACCCAAGCCCTTATTGACGCAATGAGGGATGCTCAAGAGGGGAAGATCAAGTTCAACAGAGAGAACGACGCACTGACAAAAGCCCTCGGGAATCCTGAACACGGAGGACGTGTACGAGGCATGGGGCACATTCCGTGGAAAATAGGGTTCCCCCAGAACGATGACCCGTACGGTTACAGAAGCCGTAAGAGAAAGATGGATCGGGAAGCAGATGTTGTGGCGCGGTTGGCATCGGAAATGGATGTGATGAAGAAAACCGTGAGTGTACTAGTAGCCGAAAGAGATGCAGCTCGGGCGCAGCATGAAGATCATCCAGCGGATCTCGGAAGCCAGCAGCGGAGAAGCAGCGTGGCTTCCACGGAGGCCCCATCGGCTGGTGCAGATGCACCGACGATCGAAATTACTGCACCGGAGCCTCTGGTGGTCGAAATTACTGCACCGGAGCCTCCTCGCTACCCAGTGGACGATATAAAGGAGAGGAAAGAATGTCATCTGTATTATCCTATCGGGAACATGTCCATGAAGGTAGCCATCGGCAGTGCTTTACCATGTTTACCTGGAGCACTCCACCACAACAACCCCATTCAAGATGGCTATGCTCGTGTCACGGTGGAGGACATAGTCCAAGGGTTTGAGGACCTGGAGATTGACATTGCTACACCTAAAGGGGAGAAAAGACTTGGAGATGTCAAGCGCCATTTCATTCTATGGCAAAAGAAGTTTATCAAGTTTCCAGGCGAGGCGCCAAGGACAACAAGTCCACGCCCCTACGGTGGTGGTGGTGGCGGTGGCGGTGGTGGTGGTGGTGGTGGTGGTGGTGGCGGTTCACCTACACCTCCGTCACGTTAGCCGACGCCTCCCAGTCCACAATGTCCGGCGGGTGATCAGACGCCGCCCCCCAGTCCTCGTCCGGCGGGTGATCAGACGCCGCCCCCCAATCCACCTCCGGCAAAGAAGCAGAAGCAGTCCTGGATTATTAACCCGGACCCTTATGTACCTAAGACCACAAAGGTACCGGAGCCATCACTGAAGCCTCTCCCCACAAGGCCTTGGGAACGTAGTGCCGAGGAAACTGCCGCGGCCGCGGCTGCTGATCTTGAGAAATGGAAGGCGGACTGCAAGAAGAAAAGAGAGCCCGAGCCCAAGCCAGTATTTTCTGATGAGCAAAAGAAGTGGGCTAAGTCATTTTTGAGCACACCGTCCCAAGCCGCGAAAAATCTGCCTGACGACTATGCACGTGAACTTCGTAGGCAGGCACTCATGTTGAAGGAGAAGAAAGAGCGGGCGGAGAACCAGGAGAACAAAGCCTTGGAGGAGGCCGAGAAAACGGAATTAGAAAGTAAAAAAAGCGGGAAACGAGTTGCCCAGCTCGGGGAACAAAGTAAACAATCGATTGCCCCGCTTATAGTGAAAGCCGCCGGTCCGGATGACCCCGATATCATAGCAGCTGCGGCAGCACATGGATTGACTGTAACGAGTGCCAGAGAACAAGCGGCCAACTTAGGTATTACTGTTCGTGAACTGTTAGGCCTTGATGAGGCGCCAGTGAAGGAGGTAGTAATTACATATGTGAACAATGGGCCTCTCGTCGAGCCTGCGCAGGAAGAGGATCTACCTCCACAAATGAAAGGTCTGCTGAAATGGTACAAGGGTTACATAAAAAATAAAAACGCCAAAGAATATATTTATGCGGAAGTTAGATATGAGCATCACTTCAAACATTACTATGTACAAATTCATCTGAGTGAATTGTTCCAGCTTTTCAATCTGTGCGAGCTCGACAAATCTATCATCAGTTGCTACGTTCTGTAAGTGATTTATTTCTACCCCATCTCGTTCATATTGCCTGCACTATATATATGTCCTAACTATATTGTTGTGTCCGCTATTATACATGCAGAATGAAGATTAAGGAATGCAGAGTAAGGAACATCCATGATGTTGGGTTCATTGACCCACACATCGTTAATGGATATGTGTTGCAGCATCACCCCGCCGACATGGAGGCAGACCTGTGGCAGTTTCTTACAAAGCAGGAACTCAAAAGTGACATTCTATTTCCTTACCATTTTGGGTGAGTGTTTCTGTCTTGAGCACATTCTCTTTTGTTTACTCCATGCATGGTATGTGGCCGGCTAATCGATGAGTTATGCATGACGTACTGTGCATGTATCGTGTCCGCAGGTTCCACTGGATTCTGCTAGTAATTAAAGTTGACACCTCAGAATGTCTCGTCCACGACTCTCTGAATATGGATCCAAAGCTTTGGGGCGGCATGAAAAGAATGCTGCAGAAGTACTTATTTTCATTCATTTGCGCTCTATATCGATCGGCCTATTTCGTTCATTTCCTAATATCAAGTAACTAATAACTCTCTTGTTCATTTAATTTTCTTTGCCTCGTAGGGTTTGGAGACTGTTCGTAGATACAAAGGTCAGTGAATTCAAAAAAGAGCTAGAATTCAAAAAGTCAAAGGCTAAGAATGGTGGGGATATTCAGCCAGCGGGGACCAATCTATGTGGATACTATGTCTGTGAGATGATCCGGAGATACACCTCTGAGCGGGTTCCGAGTGATACCAATGCTCAGAGGAATAACCTCCGGATGATGCTTAGTCCAGAAGCTCGCTTCCGACCACTTCAAGAGGAACTAGCTGGATGGTTCAGGAGGGAAGTCCTCCATCCTAAAGGAGAACACCATTACGAGGACGTAGAACTTTATATGCATTAAATTATGTATGGAAACTTGTTCAAAATTGTATATGGTCATCCGATGATATTTAATATATACTGTATATTCCTCTTGAATTCTTTTTGGTTCTAATTTCAAATTTGTTTGAAATTGTACATTCATATGCATGTATGTAGTAGCATAGAATATGTGAAACTCCTTCAAAATTAAAATAAAGCATAAAAAAAATAAAACAATACAAATTAAACAGAAAACAGGTTTAGGGGGGGCAGGTTTAGGGGGGGGGGCTAAAACCCTAAACCTGCGGCGGCCTTTAGTCGCGGTTGGCCAGAAGAACCGCGACTAAAGGTCCTCCGCCCCGACGGCCACCTGGCGCCCACGTGGACGGGCCTTTAGTCGCGGTTCTTAAGCAACCGCGACTACAGGGGGGGGGGGGCTTTAGTCCCGCCTGTTTGGTCGCGGTTGCGCAACCGCGACTAATGGCAGTTGCGAACCGCGACCAAAGGCCCTTTTTCCACCAGTGTTTATTGAATCAGTTGTTTGACCGGTTTGACAAGATTTAACCAAAATTCAAAAAAATATAAATTAGAGCATATCTTTTTTTCCTTTTACAATTTTGCCATTTCAAAAATTGTCCTGAACCCTAAACCCGGGACTTAAAACGTCGGAAACTCTATGCTAAACAGTAAAAACTAAGGGTTTAAACCTAAAACCTAACCCTAAACTCTGAAATCTAAACTCTAGCACTAATAACTAAAAACGTCTAAAACGCCCAAAAACTCTATTTTCCCTTTGGAATTTTGTGATTTTAAAAAATTGTCGAAACGGAAAACTGGTTGTTTCAGTGGATCAATCTTTTTGTTCTGCAAATTTTGATATATTATATGTATTTTTCTAAATTAGA
This sequence comes from Aegilops umbellulata, assembly GCA_032464435.1. Taxonomy (NCBI): domain Eukaryota; kingdom Viridiplantae; phylum Streptophyta; class Magnoliopsida; order Poales; family Poaceae; genus Aegilops; species Aegilops umbellulata. The sequence continues at coordinate 34,924,094 of CP136058.1, read as the reverse complement.
ATGATTTAGTTATGATTTTTTCAAGTTTGAAAATTGCCCTATAGTCCCGGTTTGTGTCTCCAACCGGAACTATAGGTTAGACCCCTTTAGTGTCGGTTCGTGGCACGAACCGGTACTAAAGGTTGGCCCTTTTGTACCGGTTTGTGCCACAAACCGGGACTAAAGAGGCTCGTGGGGCCCCGGCCTGACGCCGGCCTGCCACCACCCCTTTAGTACCGGTTCGTGGCACAAACCGGTACTAAAGGTTCAACACGAACAGGTACTATTGATCGCCGCCACGAACCGGTACTATTGATCACATTAGTGCCGTTTTTTTACAAACCGGCACTAATGTTCTTCACATTTAACCCTTTTTCTACTAGTGCAACCCAATCACAGTTGTGACAGGGAAAACAGCCGCTGCGACCAAATATCTCCTTCCGCCAGCACAACGACAGCAAGGTTGACGAGCCAGAGAAGGAGACTTTCGATATTGTACATTGAGTTATTGCGCCTTGGCAGGTATTTGAGGTTACTGCGGCGAAGAGGGTTTTGGGTTGCAGGTATGGCTATCCCACATGATTTTGCTGGTTCTCGTATACGTGTAATCAATCAATGATGAAATCTTTCTCTCATACGTGGGGGTAACCTTCTTTCTAAAGGTGGCGACCTTATCAACCCTGCTACAAGGCAATGGGATGAGGATCTCGTGACCGAGACTTTCTGGAAGTTGATGTGCAGCATATACTATCGATTCCTTTGCCGACATATGAGATATGACATAGAAGATTTCGTTGCATGGAGCCTGACAAAGAACGGGATTTTCTCTGTATGTACTGCCTATTATGCTGAATGGGATCATCGACATGGATTCGAATTGAGGCGTACAAATGGTATAGGAACTGTCGATTCAAACAAGATATGGCACCGTATTTGGAGTCTGCAATGCCCTGGCAAGGTAAGAAATTTCTTATGGAGAACACTGCACGGAACTTTGCCTTGTCGGGTCACCTTAGCGAATAGGCATATTAAGGTCTCTCCACAATGCCTGACGTGTTCCCGTGGTGCAGATGATGTGCATCATCTCCTCTTCAGTTGTCAAAAGGCCATGGAAGGCCATGGATGTGGTGCAGATGATGAATCCTCAATGATCTCCAACCTTCCATAAAAGGCCATGGAAGTTTGGAGATCATCGAGGATTGATGAAATAATACAGAGAGCATGTGATACTGCTCATGTGGGTGAATCCGTTTTGGACTTCTTATTAATTACAGCTGCATGTTCATGGGTTTCAGTTGCTTGGGCAGAGAAACATTCATGAAATGATAGCTATTGCAGCGTGGTATTATTGGTGGGAAAGATGCAAATTAGTTCATGATGATTAGAAGGTGCAGCAACCTAGCAATATTGCTATGTCTGCGCGTGCTCTTACTGCAAATTGAACTGCAGCAGGAGACACCCACGGTGAAGAAAAGAAATGGTGGCTGGATCAAACCACCAAGAGGCCAGGTGAAGTTGAATGTCGATGCTGCTTTTGATGTAGACCTTCTTGCGGGCGCATCTGCTGCTGGGTGGTTAATGTAAAAATAAATCAATCAATGGTGAACTCTTTATCTCATACTCCTAAAAGAAAATGATATTTACATTCCTACCTCTAGTTGGCTCCCACTTATCTGTTTTTTTTTTGTCTTAGCTTGCAAGTGCCCTCAATTTCAATACTTGAATTAAATGTGTTCACACCTGTTAATATGGGTGTTTTTGTAGTACTTTCTGTTTACATGGTACTCATGGATTATAATTTTTTATATCAATTAGGAGGACAAATTATTACCCTTTAGGGCTCGTTTGGTTCACGGGGAAAACCCAGGTATCCCCGCCTAATCCCAGGGATAGAAAGGCACGTGCTAACCTCTCCCAGGGAATTCTGAAGGGCCATTTGGTCGAGGACCAAGTCAGGGAAACTTTGGCCCTCCCCGGCCGAATCCCTGGGACGAGAAAACACCAGTCACGACTCGTGGGAGAAGTCCCTCGTTTCTTTCGCTCCCTCTGTTCGCAAACCACGCCGCCGTCTCGCTCGATCTTTCCTTGTCCCTCCCGTCGGCCACCTCGATTGGTCGACCCCTCCTCTCTCCTCTGTTCCAAGCTCTCCTCGCCGAGGAACAAAGAAGACGAGGACCTGCTCAAGCCCCTCCGCTGCATCCAATAGGCTGGATCCGCATCTCCGGCGGCTGCTAGCTCCGGCGGCGAGATCTGGTGTGTTGGTGACTGCTTCACACGTATCAACGTCAAGATGAATCTGAGCAAAATTTCCCCCGCTCCTCCCAAATGGCGATGCAAAATTTCCCTGGGCTTTTCGTTTTGCCAGGAATTTTCAGTCCGGGGCAGCTCTACCCCGAGTACATCTCCCCCAGCAACCAAACAAGGCCTTATAGATTAAAGGACAAAAAAAACATTTTAGGTCGGCTGCTCGGGAAGGCTAGCGAGGAGCCGGCCGCTCGCTAGACTTGTCAAAAAAAGGGGGGGAGGGGGGTTTGACAATTTGCCACTTTTTATTTTACACTTTGACAATTTGCCACTACTTATATTGTATTTGATCTTTTACCACTCTTTACTTTGCATTTTGATTTTTTGCTCCTCTCATGTGGGACCCATGAGGAAATCCCTAAACTGCCCTTTGGACCTAATTGACCACACACGGGATGATGTCTGTCCACATCTCCCGGTCCTATCCCCTCGTTCTCTCTCTCTTGTTTGCAGTAGCATGCTCGGCGCCTGGCATCTTGCGCTATGGCAGCAACGACCGGGAGCTAGGGGCGGCCTCGAGCATGTGCTTGGGCGCTGGAAAGGAGCACCAGCTTGACGGGGGGATGCAGCGTCGTCGAGCCACAGTGCTGAAGGCACCGGGAGCAGCAGGGGCCGGCGGCGGCTGTGCATAGCCTCGTGAGCTAGGGTTCATCCGGATTTGGGGAATCAACTGATCCAAGTTTCGGTCAAACAAAGCATAAAGGGTATACTTGCCCACTGTTTTATGCATATATTATATCAATCATTTGCGGGTATTGTTTTTGTGTTGAAAAGTGGCAAATAATCAAAGTGCAAAGTAAAGAGTGTCAAAAGATCAAATACTCCCTCTGGTCCTTTTTAGTCTGCGTATAAGTTTTTTCAGAAGTCAAAGTACCTCTACATTGATCAAACTTATTGGAAAAAATATCAACATTCACAATGCCAAACCAATATTGTTAGATTCATTATGAAATGTAGTTTCATTGTATATATATATATATATATATATATATATATATATATATATATATATATATATATATATATATTGTATTGTAGATGTTGATATTTTTAAATATATATTTGGTCAAACTTCATAAAGTTTGACTTGACACAAATCTAATACACGAAGTAAAAAGGACCGGAGGGAGTACAATGTAGGTAGTGGCAAATTGTCAAAGTGCAAAGTAAGAAATGGCAAATAATTAAAAAAAAACCCAAAAAAAGTGAGGTAAAATCAAAGCAAATAAAAGTAAAGAAGTCGTGTAGTGGGCCGGCCCAAAGAAGGAAAACAGGTAGGTTTCCGTCCCAAATCCCCCAAACCTCCATCGCTTCGCTGGGTATCCGGCGAGCTCTCCGGTGAGGCGAACGCCAGCACCGGCCGCCCCCCCACCTCCCGGCCTCCTCTTCTAAAAGGATTTCCTCTATCAAAATAAAGAAGAAAAACAAACCGCTCCCCCACCCAAATCGATCGATCCATCTCAACCTAGCTAGGTTTCCGGCCAGGCGATGGCCAGCCTCTGTGCCAAGGCCAGCACCGGCCATCTCCGCGTCTACGGTCCGGCGTTGTTTCATGAAGGCGCCCTGTCCTGGGAGGCGAGAGAGCAGGACACATCACTCCTCCTCCGCAAGATCGAGCACCACCGCGACGAAGCCGTCAAGCTGCTCGCCTCGCACCCCGATCTGCTACGGTTCCTCGATGCGGCGACCTGCGTCGGCCTGCTCGATCCGGTCTCCAACATAGTCGTCAGCGCCCTGCTTGCCGCCGCCGCCGCAGATCCCGTCGACGGGGCCTCGGCGCTCGTCGGCGCCGACAGGGACATGGAGCGGCGCTCCCTCGATGGCCTCGTCGCCTTCCTCACCTGCTTCTTCCCTCACCTCACCGACTGGGAGGCCGTCAGGTACCTTGTCCTCGCCGAAGCCGACCCGCTCGTTGCCGCGCGCATCGTCGTCGAGGACCGCCGCACCAAGTGCTTCCGCCCAGGCTCCGCCGCCACCAACGGCGCCCTCAAGCTCGCTCTCAACTGCGCAATGGTGGCCGCCAAGCATCCGTGCCCCTCCGAGCTCGCAGCGTGTGGCTGTCCTTGTGCTCGTCCCTTGACACCCTCGAGAAGGCCGTCTCCTTGCTCTCGGCGGTGCGGCCCAATTCCCCCAGCGACATCCTCCACACTCTGGCCAAGCAGACGCCAGATGTCCCTTGTCCTGCTCCTGTTGGCATCGGCAGCAGCCTCATCAGGCCATGGGAGCTTGCCGCCCGTCGCAGTGAGCATGCCGCCAAGGTGACCCACCAGTATTCCTGGTCACTAAGGCGAGTGCTCCTATATACGATCCATGGTTTCTACCTGCAGGCGCTCGCCAGGATGCCGGGCGGCGAGCTGCGGTCTCGTTACCACCGTAGCATGCTCAAGGCTGGCCATTGCTACGGCCCTTTCGATCCTGTCACCAACATCATCGTCAACACCATCTGGTACGAGGCCACCTTCCCACCACTGAGTCAACTGGACGAGCTCGACATTCTCGGCACCTTGAACCTGATGCGGATTGAAACACGATCCTTGTATGGACTTGTCTCTTTCCTCTGCACCCATGACAAAGATCTCAATGCTGATCAGGCCATAAGGATCCTGCTCGACACGGATCTCAACTTGGCCGCGACAAAGCAGTGCAGCGGTGTCCAGGAAGAACAAGAAGAAGCCTTCAGGGCTGCTGCAATTACGACATGGCACCCCAGACCCGATGCCCAAGCAGGATTCCTCAGTTCATGTTGGAAGCCTGAAGTCCTGTCACTGCTGTCAGATAATGGGGGCCAACAACAGCTCTCTTCTCAGTGTGTCCAGCAGCTTGCCATGCTATTGTCATCTGCTTTCAATTCCACTGGCATGTCAGTCCAACAGAAGCAGCCAGTTGCCGTTTATGAACGGGCGTTCAATCTTTCCATGTGGGAGGGACGCAAACAGCGAAGGGATCATAAAAGAATCTCCAGAAAGGTCAAGGCTGCACTAAGCAGATATGAGATGCAGAATTCGGTGAGTTAGTTTATCCCTCAGATTTTTTTGTTTATGAAGTTTTTTTGGTTCAGTGCATGATTTGGAACTTCCCCTTAATTCAAATGCCACACTTGCTGATTTGCTCGTTTTCTGCCGTCTTACAGGGGCACGCCTGTTACCGGCTTCATGTGATCTGTGGTGTGAATGTATCCGTATCTGGTCGTGACTGGAAGCGAAAAACTCGTTTGGACGATGACTACTACCATCACATACATGCCAACTTTCTGGTGATGCAGGATGTTGGCTCTGTAGGTTCAGTTCCAGTACTCTTCTTTGCTGAGCTTAGCAATGACGATGATGGCGACAAGGATAGCCAGCTTTTATGTTGCCCCGTGGATTTTCCAACACCAGGGGCTGGTATGCTCCCGTTCTTATGTTTAAGATAGGATTCTCTTTATCATCAGATAGATAGATATGGATCTTCATTAACTGTTCTGATGCTCATATCACACACACAATCAACTCACCAGAATCTTACTTTTGAAGTCAAGATAGAAAGTACTCCCTCTGTAATTTAATATAAGACATTTTTTGAGGTGCTGTAAGTGTTTAAAAACATCTTATATTAAGTTATAGAGGGAGTATATGTTTATATATTCTGTAGGTTAAATACTGATGTTGTCTGTTTTGTTAAAAAAATTAAGCGGGCGTGTAAATCTCTGCTATGATTACTAATTGTGGTCTGCATACGTGTGCCAGAGCCAGTGCGCTGCCTTTTCTGCGAGCTAGAAGGGATCAGGATCGTGCACCCGGCTAGTGGGGAGGGATTCCATGGGCACGAGGTGGAGTTTGGGAAGATGGTCCGCGGAGAAGATCTGTATGACAACGGCTACTATCGGGAGGTGTACAACAACGATCGCATTCTAAGTAATAGCGATTATGTTACGAACTGGATCCACGATGGACTCGAGGAGGACTACATGTACCTAGGTAGCAATGACTTCACCATCAAGGAAGACGACGGCAATGAGTCGGATGAGTATAGTGACGAGTAGTGTATATAGTGACAGGGGTGTAGTATTATTCACTTCAGTGATGATCCTCAGATTAGGTTGTAGCTAGTTTGTGTGCTCCTTCCTTTTATATTGAGCAGGCCTTCTGAAAGGAGGTGATAAAACCAAGCTTGAGGAAGCGGTCAATCAGTCGATGGCGATTGCGACGTCTCTTGCTGGTCAGATGCGTGAGTCTCTGGCTGGAGCCTACAGGCGCCTGGAACTGGTGATCAAGGAGTCTTGTGTATTGCTGATGCCTGTGGCCGTAGTTTTTCTGCTCCTTTAAACGTGGTGGTCCTTTTGTCTCTAGTTCTATCTAGTGCATTGAACTCTGGCTACTGTTGTGGTTGCAGGTGATACCAGGTTTTCGCGTAGCGTGTGCTTTGATGGCGATCACTCACAAGTCACAACGGGTTTCCCTCAGCTCTCTGCCTCTCTTTTCAATTACCAATTTGCTGGTCTTGTAAGAACTAAATATCTCGGTTGAGCGATACTGGCAAGGGAAACTGTTTGTTTCTTTGGAATCTGTTGGCATCCGTATGTAGTCCACTACTGGAATTTTCACGTACGCCGGGTGTAATGCTCTTTGCCGAGTGCTAAAACACGGACACTCGGCAAATCAAGCTTTGCCGAGTGTTACTTTCGGCAAACCCACCTTCACCGCAAACTGCCATCTTTGCCGTCACTGGCTCACGGCAAAGAGGCACCGCACGACAAACCCTGCAGACGCCGAAAGAGGCACCGCACGACAAACCTTGCAGACGCCGAGAGCCGCTCATGGCAAAGAAGAGTCATGTGGCATGCCCGTCCGCAACAGACGGCTCACTTTGTCGAGTGTCACTCTCAGCAAAGCATATGCAACATCGTACTTTTTTTTGTGTGTGTTCTTTCTAACTGACATGTGGTCCCACTGGTCACATTTATCAGTAAAAGTTTTAAATAACTTGCTAAATATTTTTGAAAAAAAATGACGATATCTTTGCCGAGAGCGGCTCTCGGCAATCCTTCTGATCAGTACGACAACGTGGCCTACATGGGGTTGACAGTTTACATAGCTTTGCCGAGAGCTAGTCTCGGCAATGCTCGCCTTCTTTTCCAAGAGCTGCTCTCGGAAAAGTTGTGGCACAATAGTAGTGTCCCAGACGACCATGTTTCTGAGAGGAGCTCTCGGTAGTATATCGTTTTCCGAGTGTTGCTCTTGGAAATCTTTCCCATCCATTCTGCTGTCAAGCTATTTCTTTTCTGATCCCTGCAGATAAAAACAACTACAGTGCAATTTGATCATATATAGGCATAATTTGATCTAGTCCACACATATATAGGCATAATTTGATCATATATATAGGTATAACTAGACCATAATGGCGCGCGTTGCCGCACCCGTTCATTTGTATGATAGATGCTTGTTCATGGAAGTAAGCCATGAGGCTAACAAGTTGTTTAATGCAGCACACAGTCTTACATATAATTAATCTGCAAGAAGTTAAAGAAACCAAGTAGCTAAGAGGGTGTTTGTTTCCAGGGACTTATTGGTTTAGGGGCTTAAAAAAGTTCCTATAAGTCCCATCTAAACCAAATAGGAGGGACTTATAGTGACTTAAAGTGGTGATTTGGGACTTATCAAAAAAGACTCTCAGGAAGAAACTTATAGGGACTTATAGTGATGATTTGAGTCTTTTAGCATGTCATTTAATAACCTCCAGCCCATGACAAGTTCCTGTAAACAAACAGGTAGGGACTCAGGACTTATAAGTTGGGACTTAAAAAAGTCATAGGACTTACGAAACAAACAGGGCCTAAAATGTGCAAGAAACCATGCAATATTTTGCAGGTGAAGCATAAATGAAATGGGATGAAGAAACACCTCTCCATGGATTAAAACTTATATTATCTTTCTTGCATGGTACCTTCTACACTATGCCCACATATGATCGATTCACCCTCATTAGAAAATTAAAGAAATAAAAACATACATATAATGTCATTATATACATGTAGTAGGGTCGAAAGCTTATGAAGAGCCTAAGGTTTATAAATTTCTCATAAGTGAGAGGCAGAATTTTTTCTTAAAATAAGTTTAGAACTAATAGTCTATAGTACAGCTCCAGCAACAAACATGTGGTTCAGTATGGCCTCAAGAAATAAGATTCATCCTAGCCTTGCTGAAGATATTTATCGTCAAACAAAAAGTAAGGTTACGGGTTACTGAATCATTAGTCCAGTTTATGATTAAAGTCCAGTTTACGATTAACATATTTACTGCAATTCCTGGCCATCATCTGTCAGCTCGACATTTCTGAAGAGACAACTTTTAACTACTCACGGTAGAAACAAACTATACATGGACTATCCCTAAAAAGAACTATACATGGACTACCAGGGGCACCACTAACCAAATATGGAAATTTTACAAATTAACTAATCATCCCCTAGAGAATACGTGAGCTCCACCATAACTCAGCGGTCTCAATCTGTTCTAAGTTCTAACCCTCCTGGCCCGTAGTTAAATTAATTATTAAAGCTCAACTTAACTACGTTCTTTGCATCCCAAGAAGATAAGTCCGTGAGAGGATTTGTACCTATTTGTAATCCCTCATTAGCCTAACATGTGTAGAAACAAAAGAGAAAAAATGAGGGAAATTAAACAATACTAACACCGGAGCAAGTTGTTAACAAATCACAAATATAAGCAAGTGAGAGAGAGAGAGAGAGAGAGAGAGAGAGAGAGAGAGAGAGAGAGAGAGAGAGAGAGAGAGAGAGAAAATACCTAGCATAAACTCAGTCTGACGCCTAGATTATTTTTCCTAGCTTCCTTGCTGCTGATCTCCTATCTGCCATCAACAACATGGCGTGGCGTCCCATGCTACAATGAGCAGGTGCAGGCGGAACCCTAGGCGTCGCGGCGAGGGGATGACGGAAGAGGAGGCATCTTCGATCGCAGAAGAACAAGGGAGACAGAGAGCGCAACGGCCTGGGCTGATTTTGCGTACGTAGCTTGCGTGGCCCACTACATGGCCCGATTCATAAGAAATCGCCAAGGTGGTTCTGCGGAGCAGCGGCCCGTTTTACGTTTGATAGCTTGTTCGGACGGTAAAAGAGGCCCGGCAGGATGCTGTGGGGTGATGGAGAGATCTGGTCCGTTCGGGAGCGTGATCGGATGGCTGTTAGCATCAAAACGCTGACTCGCTGAGGTGTGGCCTAGGTAGCTCAGTCATACTGTTTCTTAATTTGATCTAGTCCACACATATATAGGCATAATTAGGGATAGTCCACATATTGTCACACACAAGTCGAATGTATTATCCTAGTAGACGTCACACACAAGTCGCAAATTAATACATATTGTCACTACTTGCAAAACACGTGCACGTCACAATAGAAGTACACTTGTTCATATATAGATCATCTTGAGGAGGAGAGGCCATCAGGTTAACATTCCGGAGGAGGAGGAGGGGCATCACTTGCACTGCTTCGAGATTGCATAAGAACCTATAAGAGTAGAGTCACGTGAGGGTGGTTCGTCCCTATGTAATGAATCTTCTACTCTAGTTTAGATAATGTTTTACCTGTAGTTGATCCTCAAGCAGCTTCAACCTCTTGTTCGTGTCTTCCCGTTCCTTTTCTCTGGACTCCTGCTCAGCCTGCCGCCTTTGCTCCTCTTCAACAGCCCGCTTACGAGGCCAACTCATTTAAGGCTTATGACATGAATGGGTATCGCTTCCACACTGATAAACACACGCATGAGAGGCCCAATCGAAGGTCAATAAATAGTGAGGTCTATTGTCTAGGGACAGATGGACGTCACTACTATGGAACCATCGAAGAAATTTATGAGTTGCAGTATTGTGGTTTACAAGGAGTGAAGCCCATCGTATTCAGATGCAGCTAGCTCAATCCTGAGAAAGTGAGACGAACCCCTAGTATTGGCTTTGTCGAAGTTGACCGAGCATCGAAATATGCAGAAAATGATGTCTATATTATGGCTCAACAGGCTACACAAGTGTTTTTTCTCCCATACGAGTGCACATCTACAGAATATATCGATCTCTTGAAGTGGAATGTCGTGTACAAGGTACCCCTCACTACAAGAAATATGTCAACTTGTGACCACCACTATTGGTCACTGAAAGGTCACAAATTTCCATTTGCGACCTTTTTCTGACCAAAAACAGAAGGTCAAAAGCTGGCCGTCATAAACTGACTATAGCGACCTTTCTTCTGGAATGGTCGAAGACGTTTACGACCAAAATAAGCCTACTGTGGCGTTTTGGTCACTAGCAGCCTCCCCAGTCCACGTAGGCATCCAGCGTGGCAAGCTGATGTGGCACAAGATTCAGCCCGGTCCAATTCGGTGCTTTAGATGGGCCGAGCCCATTAATTCAGCCTTTTTAATATTTTTTCCTATCAATTTTTCTTCGATTTCATGGGCCTAGCCCAACATTATAGCCTTTTTATTTTCTGGGCCATGGCCTTTTTGGCTCAACAATTCCAGATTTTTTTATAATTACATTTTTCCTTTCTTGTTTTAAGATGGGTCAATTGAGATGGGTCCCAATTGTAAGTTCTGGTAATTGGTCCCAGTTGTCAAGTTCTAGTAAGTGGGTCCCAATTGTCAAGGTCATATTCTTCAGATTTCAATTTCATAGTAAAAAAAATAGCCAATATTTAAATCGGCACAGACAAAAAAATACTAGTACTTAAAATAACAGCAGCCAAAATCAGTATGGAGCTGCTACTCTGTAAATAACACATAATACATCTTCAATCACTGTTTTACAAGCTCTGTGTGTAACAACAACAGAATCAGTATGGAGCTCTATGTGTAACAACTACAGAATTTACAGGCTCTATGTGTCTCCAATCTTCTTCAACATGGAGCTCCTTCGGCACAAACTGGGCACCTGCAACATCACAGGAAGGCAATTTTAGTGCTCCATCAAAGAACCAAGTAAACTGCCCTCAATCATACAAACAAAGTGATACAACATGCGGAAAACACTACAATGTAATACTGTTGTAAGTTCATATCAGCGCAAAATCAGCACTATTATAGAGAAAATGATATGCCCCCCTTTTAATAAAACTGTAGTGTATGCTAGTGACGAAACAAGGGATAGGACTAATATGATGTGCCAGATTGCTACCGGACATCACGGATGAACTACAGCAAACTAGTTATAGCCATAGGCCACATGTACAAAGAATATACTAAAATGGCTTGAAGCTAAAACTAATCGACCATTCATCTTCGGTACTGCAATTTTTTATTATGCAGTACAAAGATTATTATGCAGCATCTAAAGATGGCCACAGCCTTAAAGGTTATTATGCAGCATCTAAAATTAGACAACTCTACAAAACAGTGGAGGAAGCATAGGTCTGAACCCAAACAAATTTACATCATCTAATACACTATATTCCTCCCATAAAAAACACTAATATTCCAGTAGAGATCAAATGCTTGTGAGCAGGAAAATAATGGTACATTCACAAATTCAGTTCGGGTAAATATCACCACATGTATCAGTATACAGGCGGCAATAGTATCATCGAGCACAGAAAAACAGCAGCTTGACCCATGTAAGTCATAGCTCTTTAGAGAGAAAGAAAGAACAGGTTCAGCTAGCTATGTATTCATAGTTGAGAGCTAAGCAATTTGTTTGTTTATGCTGCAATTGACAGACCTAGTACAAGAAACAAGCCAAGTGAAACAGTATTGACTAATTCGATGGCAATACAAGCTAATCTACTTAGCTAGTAGGTGACCATCCAATCCATGATGCAGCAGCAGGTGCAAATGTGATATGATGTGAAGAAGAAGCTAGCTGGAGAGGTTGGGGATGAAACCAAAATTACAAACCATTGGCGGACCTCACATCACCACAGTTTTATCGTTTTATAAGCAACTGGAAACTATGCAGAGCAGAGCAGACCGGACAGCAAAAGAATTATCAAGTAGGGCAAAACAGCAGCATGGCCATCACTCATAGCCCTGAAGAAAGAAAGAACCAATAGGGTCAGCTACTTATTTATTCGGAATTGAGAGTGAGCAATCATTAGAAAACTAAAGATACTGCTCAGCTAACTAAATAACACATGATTCAGTACACACTTGAGCTTTTATGTTTGGAGGATCAGGTTGGTTAAACAAATACAGTGGATGGAACATAGCAGAGATAGGCTAGTATAGCTCCAGTTTTAGTCATCCCAAAGGAATATTCATAGCAAAGCAAGATAGGTTGAATAGAAGAAAACCGCATAACTAATGTATGCTCTGCTCCGAGAAGTAGCGAAGACAGGTAAAAAAATTACCTGATTGGTTGCTGCAGTATAGATCTTCTCTTCGAATCGCACGGCGATCTTTTGAAGTTCGTTCACTCCGTCTGGCGCAGAAGCTGGCAGATGCTTATTTAGAGTTTCCGTTCTGCACGCATAGCACAGAATTTGAATAAGTTCAGGGGACGCATTGCTTTTCAGCAGTTGTGCGCAATAAAACATGTTGCATCTGAGATGTAAAGTGGAACGAGAGCAGGCAGAGCAGCCAGCCAATATAGAAAACCAATCATCAAACATAATATGCAAAATTTCCTTGCGGAAGCATACGAGGAACCCTAGTTCAGGAACAAAACTAACAAAATGGTTCACCCTAGCTACTACCTGGTGAAACAAAGGTTATGATATTCTGTGACATGACAAATTCGCACCTCTTGGCCAACAAACTCGTGTCAAATTGGTTGGATGTAATTCTGGTCTGGTCAATAAAGTAAATTGGGCGGATGGATTCGAAGTAGGTGCGTTGATTAGTGAATCAACTACCGGGGAATTTCGACTAATCGCGCTCTATGCGCAGATTGAGGGTGAATAGGTTGCAGCCGCTAGCTAGATCGAGGCTCTATCAGATCGACCGACGACAAAATTGACCCAAAAAAGGGGATGAGGGATCGAATCGATAGGATTAGTGGGAGGGGGGAGCAAACCCAATCGGATCAGATCGATCGGGGCCCCTGCTTACATCTTGTTGACGATCCTGGCGCGCGCGTCGGGCTGGAGGCGACTGTGCCTGCAGCGGCAGAGGCCCCGCCTTCGTTTGACGCTGTCGAGGGCCGCAGATCTGTCGAGGTACACGGCGGCGACAGCTGCTGCGTGGGGGGGGGCTGTGGCCGGCGTGTAGCTTGGGTGGATCCTCCTTGAGGAGCTTGGCCTTGGCGCGGCGGATCTCGGCGTTGAGCACGCACCGTCGATGGTGGGAGAGGCGGCCGCCCGAGCAAATCAATGAGAAGGGGTCAGAGGTCGTGGCCATGCGAGGCAAATCGCCAGTAAAACGACTCAGCTGTGGGAGGAGACGGACCTGATTTGGCCGGCGGGGACCGCTGCGTGTCCTCGCCATCGAGGATCTGGCCACCGTCTCGCTCGCACGGCCTGGATCCGCCCGCCGCGTCGTGGTCGCAGTGGAGAAGATGGCGAGGTCGGCGGCGGAGCCGAAGGGACCGGAGACGGAGGCTGGCCGCGCCGGGGACGCCATGAGATGCTCTGCGATCCGCGGGCGAGGAGCGAGGCAATGACGAGCGGGCACGCGGGCGCGAATGGTGGGAGCAGGTGGTCGTCCACGAAGGTGAGGAGGAGCGGCTTGAGGTGGAAGGGGAGGTCGCGGCGGGATCGGCCGCCGTAGGTGGCGGCGGCGGTCCAATGGAGGGAGAGGGGAGAGGGGTTAGGGTTTGGGCTGCGGATCGTGGGGGGAGGAGTGGTGTGCGGGGAAGAGGGGGAGAGGGGGAGGAGTGGTGTGCGGTGGGTGAGTGGTGTGCGGTGGGTGAGTGGTGGCATTCGTCCACTGATAGGTGGGCCCGCGAGGAATTAGGCCCACATGTCAGTGTCCTCAACGACGTGTGGTGTAGGTGAGGGGAGCTGCTTTCGGGTGGGTCTGGGTGGCGAGAGGATGAGGGTGTGGGCCGTTGGATCTGGCAGTATCCGACGGTCTGTAATGCTTGATCCGCGTGACATGCCCATAGACCAATCAGAACGAAGTGCGGGCTTATGACCATCTAAAATTGTTGTAATTGATTAACAATAGGCGCTACCAACACAGCACCACAGCGCCCGGCGAAACTCCATTGCAGCGTGAGCTCAAATGCAGCACCACGATGCCCGATGGTAAGTTTCCTTCTCTTTTTATGACAATGTTAGTTAAGTTTTCAAATAATTAGTAGTGTTATTCCTTGAATAACGAAAAATCAATTTTCCATTTTCTGAGTGCCCAAAATGAGTTTTTTTGTGAAGGACCTACCATATAATTGTTGCAAAATTGGACCAAATCAATTTTCTAAAATACTAGGACATATTTAATGCATAATTGACCAAATGGTTGGGTGTCAAAAGCTTTTATCCACCTCTCGTGAAAAAGACAAATTTCCGCCGATTCAGCTGGAAGCGAGTCAAATTTGAACTCCAGCTGCCTCATAGTTTGCTATTTATTTTTTCCAAAAATCATTTCTAGGTACATAAGTATCTATTTAATCAGAGAAACACCAAAAAAATTCCAAGATTCAACCACTAGCTAGGAACGGTCATTCCCGCCGTTTTGACCGCATTTTGAAACGGGCATACAAAATTCAAAAGAAATCAAAAAATTGGGAAACCTTCGCATTGTGTCATTATATGTGGCCAAGTTCCCAGGAAAAATAACAAACTTGTAATACGGTAATTATTTTAAAAAAGTGTTCTCAGAAACGAGCTATCACGTATGGAGATCAATGGCTTTCAAGCCAAATGATCAATCTTATGGCCACATTCGTGGCGTAGTTTGTTCAAATGATCTCATATTGTGCACAAGGGTGCATATTGGAATGGCAAACAATGTTGCCTAAGGAAGTTTTCATTTTCTTTGGACGAAAAAAACATTTTTCATTTTTCGAGTGCCCAAAAGGAGGTTTTTTTGTGAAGGACCTCCCAAATAATTGTTGCAAAATTGGACCAAATCAATTTTCTAAAATACTAGGACATATTTAATGCACAATTGACAAAATGGTTGGGTGCAAAAAGTTTTGATCCACCTCTCGTGAAAAAGATAAATTTCCGCCGATTCAGTTGGAAGCGGGTCAAATTTGAACTGCAGCTGCCTCATAGTTTGCTATTTATTTTTTCCAAAAATCATTTATAGGTACATAAGTATCTATTTAATCAGAGAAAGACCAAAAAAATTCCAAGATTCAACCACTAGCTAGGAACGGTCATTCCCGCCGTTTTGACCGCATTTTGAAACGGGCATAAAAAATTAAAAAAATCAAAAAATTGGGAAACCTTCGCATTGTGTCATTATATGTGGCCAAGTTCCCAGGAAAAATAACAAACTTGTAATACGGCAATTATTTTAAAAAAAGTGTTCTCAGAAACGAGCTATCATGTATGGAGATCAATGGCTTTCAAGCCAAATGATCAATCTTATGGCCACATTCGTGGCGTAGTTTGTTCAAATGATCTCATATTGTGCACAAGGGTGCATATTGGAATGGCAAACAATGTTGCCTAAGGAAGTTTTCATTTTCTTTGGACGAAAAAAACATTTTTCATTTTCCGAGTGCCCAAAAGGAGGTTTTTTTGTGAAGGACCTCCCAAATAATTGTTGCAAAATTGGACCAAATCAATTTTATAAAATACTAGGACATATTTAATGCACAATTGACAAAATGGTTGGGTGCAAAAAGTTTTGATCCACCTCTCCTGAAAAAGATAAATTTCCGCCGATTCAGCTGGAAGCGGGTCAAATTTGAACTGCAGCTGCCTCATAGTTTGCTATTTATTTTTTCCAAAAATCATTTATAGGTACATAAGTATCTATTTAATCAGAGAAACACCAAAAAAATTCCAAGATTCAACCACTAGCTAGGAACGGTCATTCCCGCCGTTTTGACCGCATTTTGAAACGGGCATAAAAAATTAAAAAAAATCAAAAAATTGGGAAACCTTCGCATTGTGTCATTATATGTGGCCAAGTTCCCAGGAAAAATAACAAACTTGTAATACGGCAATTATTTAAAAAAAAGTGTTCTCAGAAACGAGCTATCACGTATGGAGATCAATGGCTTTCAAGCCAAATGATCAATCTTGTGGCCACATTCGTGGCATAGTTTGTTCAAATGATCTCATATTGTGCACAAGGGTGCATATTGGAATGGCAAACAATGTTGCCTAAGGAAGTTTTCATTTTCTTTGGACGAAAAAACCATTTTTCATTTTCCGAGTGCCCGAAAGGAGGTTTTTTTGTGAAGGAACTACCAAATAATTGTTGCGAAATTGGACCAAATCAATTTTCTAAAATACTAGGACATATTTAATGCACAATTGAAAAAATGGTTGGGTGTAAAAAGTTTTGATCCACCTCTCGTGAAAAAGACAAATTTCCACCGATTCAGATGGAAGCGGGTCAAATTTGAACTGCAGCTGCCTCATAGTTTGCTATTTATTTTAAAAAAAAAATCATTTCTAGGTACATAAGTATCTATTTAATCAGAGAAACACCAAAAGTTTTCCAAGATTCAACCACTAGCTAGGAACGGTCAAGCCCGCCGTTTTGACCGCATTTTGAAACGGGCATAAAAAATTCAAAAAAAAATCAAAAAATTGGGAAACCTTCACATTGTGTCATTATATGTGGCCAAGTTCCCAAGAAAAATAACAAACTTGTAATACGGCAATTATTTTAAAAAAGTGTTCTCAGAAATGAGCTATCATCTCTGAAGATTCATGGCTTTCAAGCCAAATGATCAATCTTATGGCCACATTCATGGCATAGTTTGTTCAAATGATCTCATATTGTGCACAAGGGTGCATATTGGAATAGCAAACAATTTTGCCTAAGGAAGTTTTCATTTTCGTTGGACGAAAAAACCATTTTCCATTTTTCGAGTGCCCGAAAGGAGGTTTTTTTGTGAAGGAACTACCAAATAATTGTTGCAAAATTGGACCAAATCATTTTTATAAAATACTAGGTCATATTTAATGCACAATTGACAAAATGGTTGGGTGCAAAAAGTTTTGATCCACCTCTCGTGAAAAAGACAAATTCCCGCCGATTCAGTTGGAAGCGGGTCAAATTTGAACTGCAGCTGCCTCATAGTTTGCTATTTATTTTTTCCAAAAATAATTTCTAGTTACATAATTACCTATTTAATCATAAATACATGGTTTGGTGGCGATACGTCGAGGTTTGGGCGGTGGCCGAGGGCCCCAACTCTAGAGCGCGTAAGCTCGCATGCCCGCCGCGTGGTCACCGCGTGACCGTGGCGTTGCCATGTGTTCTGGGTGGCCTAGACATGTCTAGTGGGTTGGGCACTCCCCATGTAGGTGCTAGAAAGAAAATTACAACATAAGATTCTCACGAGGAGACCGATCGGTGCTCAAACATGAATTAGCAGCCAAGTGTTTGATTAGCGGTACAGGAAATGTACATGGCTAATGGGCGTGAGTTTTGGATGAGGATGATCAGTTACTAAGAAGACCGTCTTCACAAATTTTCAGATCAAAAGGAGGAGCCTAGCTGGTACTTGCTTTGCAAACCACCACACTGGACATAAATACGAATGTTGAAGCTCGGCTCAAAATAATGAATGGATTGAGCTGGCATTTGGTGGAGGATGGTTATTTGGGCATAGGAAAGCACTGTAGAAAATGGGTACTATTTGGACATGCCAAAGTGGTACTTCCTTCACAAACTGTTACTCTGAACAGAATAGGAAAATGAATATTTTTGAATTATTTTTGAACTAGGCAAGGAAGGTTTTTACATATTTGACAAAGATATGACCCAAAGAATTTATGAGATTTTTTTGGGAATTTTGGGAACGACAGAAATATAGGTTGTTTCACAACCTAGGGCAAAAACTGCCACATGGACATGCCACATAGGCAAAACTGATGAGGTGGCGCCTAGTCATAGCAACCCACCACTATTTACAAGGCTGTGACCATCTATATTGGCCGTTAACAACTAGAAATAAGGCAGCGGACTAGCGATGTTTGCTTTATGACCTTTTCGTGTGAGGAAATTACGACCTTTCTGACCAAAATGGTCGCAATGGTTTAGGGTTTGGAGCCCCCCGAACAGCTTTTGACCAATTGGTCTGAAATGGTCATAAATTTATGACCAATTCTTCGAGGGTCACTGACAGAAGGTGGTCATAAGTTGACATATTTCTTGTAGTGCCTGCGTATCAAGGTACCTACCCCAAACAAGGACGATTACCATATAAACCCTAACACATACGAGGGAGAGTTCTTTCAAGAAGCAGACACTGACGAAGACGAAGATGATGCAAAGGAAGATGATGGCGTGCATCACGAACATGATATACCTTGTTCCATAATCCATCAAAATCTTTCACCCAAAACTTGAAAACTTCACAACACAAAACTCAACAGAAATCTCGTGAGCTCCGTTAGCTATATTTTTATTCATCACATGATATGTGTTTTGCTTGGAGTGTCTTGTATGATTTGAGTCTTTGTTTTTTAGTTTGCCACAATCATCCTTGCTGTACACACCTTTTGAGAGAGCTATACATGATTTGGAAATTGTTAGAATACTCTATGTGCTTCACTTATACCTTTTGAGTTATATAGTTTTGCTCTAGTGCTTCACTTATATCTTTTAGAGCACGGTGGTGGATTTGTTTTATACAAACTATTGATCTCTCATGCTTCACTTAGATTATTTTGAGAGTCTTAAATAGCATGGTAATTTGCTTAAATAATCCTAATATGCTAGGTATTCAAGAATAGTAAAACTTTCTTATGAGTGTTTTGAATACTAAGAAAAGTTTGATGATTGATAATTGTTTTGAGATATGGAGGTAATAATATCAAAGTCGTGCTAGTTGAGTAGTTGTGAATTTGAGAAATGCTTGTGTTGAAGTTTGCAAGTCCCGTAGCATGCACGTATGGTAAACGTTATGTAACAAATTTGAAACATGGGGTGTTCTTTGATTGTCCTCCTTATGAGTGGCGGTCGGGGACGAGCGATGGTCTTTTCCTACCAATCTATCCCCTAGGAGCATGCGCGTAGTGCTTTGGTTTTTGATGACTTGTAGATTTTTGCAATAAGTATGTGAGTTCTTTATGACTAATGTTAGTCCATGGATTATACGCACTCTCACCCTTCCATCATTGCTAGCCTCTTTGGTACCATGCATTGCCCTTTCTCACATTGAGAGTTGGTGCAAACTTCGCCGGTGCATCCAAACCCCGTGATATGATACGCTCTTTCACACATAAACCTCCTTATATATTCCTCAAAACAGCCACCATACCTACCTATTATGGCATTTTCATAGCCATTCCGAGATATATTGCCATGCAACTTTCCACCATTTCGTTTATCATGACATACTGAGAGGATCGACAAGAGGTGTCTAGAGGGGGGGGGGTGATTAGACACTAAGCGCCAAAAGTTGCAGTTTTTAAAATTCTTAAGTTTAGGTGGAGTTTAGGCACAAATTTAACAAGCACAATACATATCAAGCAAGCATGCAAAGAGTATATGAGCAGCGGAAAGTAAAGCATGCAACTTGCAAGAATGTAAAGGGGAAGGGTTTGGAGTATTCAAACGCAATTGGAGACACGGATGTTTTTGGCGTGGTTCCGATAGGTGGTGCTATCGTACATCCACGTTGATGGAGACTTCAACCCACGGAGGGTAACGGTCGCGCGAGTCCACGGAGGGCTCCACCCACGAAGGGTCCATGAAGAAGCAACCTTGTCTATTACATCATGGCCGTCGCCCACGAAGGACTTGCCTCACTAGCGGTAGATCTTCACGAAGTAGGCGATCTCCTTGCCCTTACAAACTCCTTGGTTCAACTCCACAATCTTGTCGGAGGCTCCCAAGTGACACCTAGCCAATCTAGGAGACACCACTCTCCAAGAAGTAACAAATGGTGTGTTGATGATGAACTCCTTGCTCTTGTGCTTCAAATGATAGTCTCCCCAACACTCAACTCTCTCTCACAGGATTTGGATTTGGTGGAAAGAAGATTTGAGTGGAAAGCAACTTGGGGAAGGCTAGAGATCAAGATTCATATGGTAGGAATGGAATATCTTGAGCTCAACACAAGGGTAGGTGGTTCTCTCTCAGAAAATGTGTATTGGAAGTGAAGATCTGTTCTGATGGCTATTTCCACGAATGAAGAGTGGGTGGAGGGGTATATATAGCCTCCACACAAAATCTAACCGTTACACACAATCTGCTAAACTCGGTGGGACCGAATCGTTAAACTTGGTCAGACCGATTTAGCAAACCTAGTGACCGTTAGGATTTTTGGTGGGACTGAGATGCAACTCGGTAGGACCGATATGGTTAGGGTTAGGGCATAACGTAATCTCGGTGTGACCGATTACACAAACTCGGTGGGACCGATTTTGGTAATAGGCTAACCAGAGAGTTGGTCAGGCAAACTCGGTGAGACCGATTACACAAACTCGGTGGGACCGATTTGGTAATAAGCTAACCAGAGGATTTGCATTGTAATCTCGGTAGTACCGATTGCTCAAACTCGGTGAGACCGATTTTGGCACTGGTCATACACAGTGAGATTTCAATCCCATCTCGGTGAGACCGAGATCCCTATCGGTGAGACCAATTTGCTAGGGTTTGTGGCAGTGGCTATGACATGTGAAACTCAGTGGCTCCGGATAGAAAGAATCGGTGGGGCCGAGTTTGACTTTAGGTTTGGGTCATATGTGGATATGGAAAGGTAGTTGAGGATTTTGGAGCATATCACTAAGCACATGAAGCAAGAGGTTCATTAAGCAACACCTCATCCCTCCTTAATAGTATTGGCTTTTCCTATGGACTCAATGTGATCTTGGATCACTAAAAATATAAAATGTAGAGTCTTGTTCTTGAAGCTTGAGCCAATCCTTTTTCCTTAGCATCTTGAAGGGGTTCCACATCCTTTAGTCCATGCCACTCCATTGTTGAACTTATCTGAAACATACTAGGTAAAAGTGTTAGTCCAACAAGAGATATGTTGGCATTAATTACCAAAACCACCTAGGGAGCACTTGTGCTTTCAATCTCCCCCTTTTTGGTAATTGATGACAACATACATCAAAGCTTTAGATAAAGATATAGAGAATAGCAAGTAAAGCTTTGGAAAGACATGTAACATGCATAGGCTCCCCCTACATGTATGCAATCATGTGAATATGGAATATAGAAGCATGTGAATGCATAAACATGACAGAGTAAGCAATGTGTTACATGTATCTTGGCTATTTGCATCAGAGCAAATGATGTGACTATGAGAAAAGTACCTTCATGCTTATGAGTCCTTCTTGCAAACAGTATGTACATCAGCAAGAACTTCTCATTCACATGACTGTGATGCATATACTTACCTTGTGGTCTTGAGTTGGCTTAGGATGGGATGAACCTGCGCAAACAAGGTTAGATAACACAGATACACCTACTAACCAGAGCAAACAAGAGAAACCACAAGAGAGCCAGGACTGGGATGACATGTAGAGTGAGTACTAAATACTACATTGGATATAGACATGTCCCCAAAAATAAAGATATGCAATAAAATCAGAGATTTCCTTCCCTTAGATATCTTGCTCCCCCTGAATCTAACATGAGATATTGGGAGAAGATAGGAAACAGAAAATCAGAGCAATCAGAGCAATAGAAAATAATTAACAGAGCTTGAGCTAAAGCAAGCAAACAAATAAACAAACATGTCTTTCCCCTCTTAAAGACATGTGACGTCTCTCCTCTTGAACACCAAGCATCTGGGGTCATTGATGATATTACTTTCTCCCCCCTGAATATTCTCTTTTTCTCCCCTTATAGGAAAGATTAAGCTTTGATGTGATCTCTCTCTCCATAGGGATGATTAAGCTTTGATGTGATCTCTCTCTCCATAGGGATGATTAAGCTTTGATGTGATCTCTTTCTCCCCCTTTGACATCAATTTCCAAGAAGGGTCTTCTGGACATGTGATACAAATGGGTTGGTCCTTGAGTCACAGAGCAAAGCAACATGTGTTACATGATGCTGGTAGAGGACAAGAATCATTGAGTGGAGCTGGGGCAAATAGAAATCAGGAATAAGTGGCAAGTTGGTTTTCCTGTGATTAAACCGGTGACTCTGAGTTGTGTGTTTGGGTTGCACCGAGATATTTCGGTTAGACCGAAGAAACCAAACCGGTGTGACCGAGTTCATCAGAGTGGAACCACTTGTCACCTCAGCTCACTAGACAAGTAGAATCTCACAAAGATTTGCAAGGAATTAGCTGAAAGATTTGCAATGAATTGGATGCAGAAAATGCAGAATAAAAAGGAAAGAGAAGAAAATAAAAGTTCTAGATGAAGTTTTTTTTGTTTGAAAAGGGGAAACAAATATGCGAGGGACAAGTGCAATAACACAGAAAAGAACACACGAGAGAACTTCATCTAGAGTTGGGCGGTGACAAAGTCACCTATGTTAGAGTATATTGACTTAGGAGTCAAGTGAGAGCACTTGATCATAGGTCATACTCATCGTTTAAGCTCAAAATGGGGTTACCATTTTTCGTTTAAGCATCTTGATGTATTCACATCTTGTTGAGTTGCTTTGACTCATGTCTTGGAGTAAAGCTTCTCTGAGATGGAATATCATACCTTGGGTGGTGGTGTGGGTCTTGCTTATGTAGTTGAACTTGTGTGGGTTGCTCAAGGTTGATGTAGTTCATCAAGAGTAGGGAGCACCACTTGGAATTTGAGTTCATCTACCTACATGGGTTAGTCTTGCAAGGAAGAGCACTTGTGTATCCAAAATGACAATTATAGGATTTAACATAGAATTTGTCAAAGGATATGTTTGAATGGCTTCGTGCTTCCTTGTCTTCAACCACCATTGTGTAGAGACTTGGTGATGTAGAGATTGCTCAAGATGTGAGTGAGTTGCAATCTCATAGATTTAGATTCATCCAAGTACCTACACGGGTTAGATGACATGCAAGGCACAAATATATCCAAGACATATGAATAGTATCATGAGAGAAATGTCAAGGATTAGTCATAAGCTCATGCCCCGCATGTATCAAATGGAGTTCCTACTCCAAGTTTGAAGCATCAATGATGTTCAATTCACCTCTTAACCTGCAAAACACTTTATCATCAAGTGGTTTAGTGAATATATCCGCCAATTGCTTATCGGTGCGAACGTGCTTAAGATTAATGTCCCCTTTGGCAACATGATCTCGAATGAAATGATGACGAACTTCAATATGCTTAGTTCGAGAATGTTGCACAAGATTGTGAGCAATCTTAATAGCACTTTCATTGTCACATAGCAATGGAACATGTTTCACATATATCCCATAATCTTTAAGAGTTTGGGTCATCCAAAGTAATTGAGCACAACATGAGCCAGCGGCAATGTATTCCGCTTCGGCGGTGGATAAGGATACCGAGTTTTGTTTCTTGGAAGACCAAGACACAAGAGATCTACCAAGGAATTGACAAGTATCCGAAGTGGACTTTCTATCAACCTTGTCTCCGGCATAGTCCGAGTCGGAATAGCCAACAAGATCAAAAGCGGACCTCTTAGGATACCAAATGCCAAAATTTGGTGTATGGATTAAGTATCTCACTATCCTTTTCACGGCCTTAAGATGGCATTCTTTAGGAGCAGCTTGATATCATGCACACATGCACACACTTAGCATAATATCGGGACGTGAGGCGCATAGATATAACAATGAACCGATAATAGAGCGATAAACCTTTTGATCAACCGGTTCACCATCTTTGGTCAAGTCAAGATGTCCACTAGTAGGCATGGGTGTAGGCATACCTTTGCATTCTTGCATATTGAACTTCTTGAATAAGTCTTTGGTGTACTTCGTTTGAGAGACAAATGTACCTTCCTTAGTTTGCTTGATTTGCAAACCGAGAAAGAATTTGAGTTCACTCATCATAGACATCTCAAACTTCTCCGACATTAGCTTTCCAAACTTTTCACTAAAGTGAGGGTTAGTAGAACCAAATATGATATCATCAACATAAATTTGGCACACAAATAGTTCTCCATTAACCCTTTTAGTAAAAAGAGTAGAATCAATTTTACCAATTTCAAAGCCTTTTTCAGTAAGGAACTTGGTCAAGCATTTGTACCATGCTCTAGGAGCTTGTTTAAGACCATAAAGGGCTTTGTGAAGTTTGTAAACATGATTAGGTCTCTTAGGATTAACAAAGCCGGGAGGTTGCTTAACATAAACTTCCTCCTCAATTTTTCCATTTAGAAAAGCACTTTTAATGTCCATTTGGTATAAGGTGATATCATGGTGATTAGCATAGGCAAGTAAGATGCGAATGGACTCAAGTCTAGCAATGGGAGCGTATGTCTCACCATAGTCCATACCTTCGACTTGTGTATAGCCTTGGGCGACGAGACGTGCTTTGTTGCGAACCACTTGTCCATCTTCATCTTGCTTGTTGCGAAACACCCATTTGGTACCAATGATGTTGTGGTTGTTGTCGGGCTTCTCGACTAATGTCCACACTTGATTTCTCTCAAAGTTGTGTAGCTCTTCATGCATAGCATTTATCCAATCCGGATCCTTCAATGCTTCTTCAACCTTCATAGGTTCAATTTTAGAAATGAATGAGTAATGTTCACAAAAGTTAGCTAGACGAGTTTTAGAGCGAGTGATTCTCCCGGTTTGGATATCTTTGTAGATTTGCTCGACAGGATGATCTTTGGCAATTCTTGCTCGAACTCGTGAGAGCTTTTGCT
This sequence comes from Aegilops umbellulata, assembly GCA_032464435.1. Classification (NCBI taxonomy): domain Eukaryota; kingdom Viridiplantae; phylum Streptophyta; class Magnoliopsida; order Poales; family Poaceae; genus Aegilops; species Aegilops umbellulata. Next base: position 34,899,024 of record CP136058.1, on the reverse strand, counting down.
TGGGTCGGGGTGGAACATCCTCTTCATCTTGTTCTTCTTCTTCTTCTTCTTCTTCTTCTTCTTCTTCTTCTTCTTCTTCTTCTTCTTCTTCTTCTTCTTCTTCTTCTTCTTCTTCTTGGCCTTCTTCATTGTTGACGTTGTTGTTCTCTTGTCGTGGTGGAGAAGGAGGTTGTTGATGTTCATCTTGGTGTACTTCCTCGTTTTCTTCATCTTGACGTGTCCCACTTGTGGATGCTTCCGTATCAATTCTTGGTTCACCTTGACGTGAGGTAGAAGCTTCCACTTGGACGGACGAGGTACTCTCCTTCATTTCTGTTGGACGAATCTTGCCAATGGACAAATCTTGAATTGCTTCCGAAAGGTCTTTGTCTCCTACATCAATTGGCAATTGCTCTACTTGCGAGCCGTTAGATTCATCAAACTTCACATCCACCGTCTCTTCAACCTTTCGGGTGAAATTGTTGTAGACACGGTAAGTGTGAGAGTTTGAGCCATAACCAAGTAGAAAACCTTCATGAGACTTAGGAGCAAATTTAGAACGACGATGCTTATCAAGAATGTAGCACTTTGATCCGAATACTCGAAAGTATCCAACTTGGGGTTTGTTACCGGTGAGAAGCTCATATGCCGTCTTGCCGAGTAGCCTGTGAAGATACAAGTGATTTGTTGCATGGCAAGCTGTATCAACTGCTTCTGCCCAAAAGTGCTTTGGCGTCTTGTACTCATCAAGCATCGTTCTTGCCATCTCGATAAGAGTCCGGTTCTTCCTCTCAACAACTCCATTTTTTTGAGGTGTGTACGTAGCCGAGAACTCGTGTGAAATCCCTTCTTCATCAAGAAAGGTGTCCACATTTGCGTTCTTGAACTCCGTTCCGTTGTCACTCCGAACCTTCTTGATCTTCACGTCAAACTGATTTTGGGCCTTCCTAGCGAAGTTTTTGAAGATCTTTTGGACCTGTGACTTGTCATCAAGAAAGAACACCCACGTGAATCTTGAAAAATCATCAACTATAACTAGACCAAATGAGTTACCACCGAGACTCTTGTATGCATTTGGACCAAAGAGATCCATGTGAAGTAGCTCGAGTGGTCTTCTTGTGGTCATGATGTTCTTCGCGCGGTGACTTCCTCCAACTTGTTTCCCTTCTTGACAAGCACTACAAAGATAATCCTTGTCAAATACGACATCTTTTATTCCAAGGATATGATCACCTTTAATAAGCTTATCAAGATTTCACATTCCAACATGACCTAGTCTTCTATGCCACAACCAGCCTTTAGAAGATTTAGCAATTAAGGAAGTTTTAGGTTGAGCCTTCTTAGTGAAATCAACAATGTAAAGATCTCCTCTACGTATACCGGTAAAGACCATTTTATGATTGTCTCTACGAAATACTTGGCAATCTACTTCAGTGAATAAGACATTGAAACCGAAATCTGCAAGTCTAGAAACTGAAAGTAAATTGTATCCAAGGGATTCAACGAGCATGAAATTTTGTATGGAGCTATCGTGTGAGATGGCCACCTTACCAAGTCCAACCACCTTACCATTTGAATTATCACCAAAGGTGACATATTTTCGAGGGCCGTCATTTTCAGCAAGCTCACGGAACATCTCTTCATCTCCGGTCATATGATCAGTGTTGGGGAACGTTGCAGAAAGCAAAAAATTTCCTACGGTTTCACCAAGGTCCATCTATGAGTTCATCCAGCAACGAGAGAGGGGAGTGCATCTACATACCCTTGTAGATCGCGAGCGGAAGCGTTCAAGAGAATGGGGTTGAGGTAGTCGTACACGTTGTGATCCAATCACCGGAGATCCTAGCGTCGAACGGACGGCACCTCCGCATTCAACACACGTACGGTCAGCGTGACGTCTCCTCCTTCTTGATCCAGCAAGGGGGAAGGAGAGGTCGATGAATATCCAGCAGCACGACGGCGTGGTGGTGGATGCAACAGGGATCCGGCAAGGCTTCGCCAAGCGTCTGCGGGAGGAGGAGGTGTAGCAAGGGGAAAGGGAGGCGCCAAGATGCAGGGTGCGGCTGCCCTTCCTCCCCTCCACTATATATAGGGGCTAGGGGGCGCATGCCCCCTTGGAGATCCCATCTAGAGGGGGGGCGGTGGCCCCCCGGGGCAACGGCCCCCTTAGGGTTTCCAACCAGGGGGGCGCATGCCCCCTCGGGGGGCAACGGCCCCCTTGGGTGGGGCGCACCAGCCCACCAGGGGCTGGTTCCCATGCCACTTCAGCCCATGGGGCCCTCCGGGATAGGTGGCCCCACCCGATGGACCCCCAGGACCCTTCCGGTGGTCCCTGTACAATACCGGTGACCCCCGAAACTCTCTCGATGGCCGAAACAGCACTTCCTATATATATTTCTTCACCTCCGGACCATTACGGAACTCCTCGTGACGTCCGGAATCTCATCCGAGACTCCGAACAACTTTCGATTTGCTGCATACTAATATCTCTACAACCCTAGCGTCACCGAACCTTAAGTGTGTAGACCCTACGGGTTCGGGAGATATGCAGACATGACCGAGACGCCTCTCCGGTCAATAACCAACAGCGGGATCTGGATACCCATGTTGGCTCCCACATACTCCTCGATGATCTCATCGGATGAACCACGATGTCGAGGATTCAATTAACCCCGTATTCAATTCCCTTTGTCAATTGGTACATTACTTGCCCGAGACTCGATCGTCGGTATCCCAATACCTCGTTTAGTCTCATTACCGTCAAGTCACTTTACTCGTACCGTAATGCATGATCCCGTGACCAGACACTTGGTCACATTGAGCTCATTATGATGATGCATTACCGAGTGGGCCCAGAGATACCTCTCCGTCATACGGAGTGACAAATCCCAGTCTCGATCCGTGTCAACCCAACAGACACTTTCGGAGATACCCGTAGTATACCTTTATAGTCACCCAGTTACGTTGTGACATTTGGTACACCCAAAGCACTCCTACGGTATCCGGGAGTTACACGATCTCATGGTCTAAGGAAAAGATACTTGACATTGGAAAAGCTCTAGCAAACGAACTATACGATCTTGTGCTATGCTTAGGATTGGGTCTTGTCCATCACATCATTCTCCTAATGATGTGATCTCGTTATCAATGACATCCAATGTCCATAGTCAGGAAACCATGACTATCTGTTGATCAACGAGCTAGTCAACTAGAGGCTTACTAGGGACATGTTGGTGTCTATGTATTCACACATGTATTACGATTTCCGGATAACACAATTATAGCATGAATAAAAGACAATTATCATGAACAAGGAAATATAATAATAATCCTTTTATTATTGCCTCTAGGGCATATTTCCAACAGTCTCCCACTTGCACTAGAGTCAATAATCTAGTTACATTGTGATGAATCGAACACCCATAGAGTTTTGGTGTTGATCATGTTTTGCTCTAGGGAGAGGTTTAGTCAACGGATCTGCGACATTCAGATCCGTATGCACTTTACAAATTTCTATGTCTCCATCTTGAACATTTTCACGAATGGAGTTGAAGCGACGCTTGATGTGTCTGGTCTTCTTGTGAAATCTGGGCTCCTTGGCAAGTGCAATAGCTCCAGTGTTGTCACAGAAGAGTTTAATCGGCCCCGACGCATTGGGTATGACTCCTAGGTCGGTGATGAACTCCTTCACCCAAATTGCTTCATGCGCTGCCTCCGAGGCTGCCATGTACTCCGCTTCACACGTAGATCCGGCCACGACGCTCTGCTTGCAGCTGCACCAGCTTACTGCTCCACCATTCAACATATACACGTATCCGGTTTGTGACTTAGAGTCATCCAGATCTGTGTCGAAGCTAGCGTCGACGTAACCCTTTACGACGAGCTCTTCGTCACCTCCATAAACGAGAAACATGTCCTTAGTCCTTTTCAGGTACTTCAGGATATTCTTGACCGCTGTCCAGTGTTCCTTGCCGGGATTACTTTGGTACCTTCCTACCAAACTTACGACAAGGTTTACATCAGGTATGGTACACAGCATGGCATACATAATAGACCCTATGGCTGAGGCATAGGGGATGACACTCATCTCTTCTATATCTTCTGTCGTGGTCGGGCATTGAGCTGAGCTCAATTTCACACCTTGCAACACAGGCAAGAACCCCTTCTTGGACTGATCCATATTGAACTTCTTCAATATCTTTTCAAGGTATGTGCTTTGTGAAAGACCTATGAGGCGTCTTGATCTATCTCTATAGATCTTGATGCCCAATATATAAGCAGCTTCTCCAAGGTCCTTCATTGAAAAACTCTTATTCAAGTAGGCCTTAATGCTGTCCAAAAGTTCTATATCATTTCCCATCAAAAGTATGTAATCTACATATAATATGAGAAATGCTACAGAGCTCCCACTCACTTTCTTGTAAACGCAGGCTTCTCCATAAGTCTGCACAAACCCAAACACCTTGATCATCTCATCAAAGCGAATGTTCCAACTCCGAGATGCTTGCACCAGCCCATAAATGGATCGCTGGAGCTTGCATACCTTGTTAGCATTCTTAGGGTCGACAAAACCTTCCGGCTGCATCATATACAGTTCTTCCTTAAGATAACCGTTAAGGAATGCCGTTTTGACGTCCATCTGCCATATCTCATAATCATAGTATGCGGCAATTGCTAACATGATTCGGACGGACTTCAGCTTCACTACGGGAGAGAAAGTCTCATCATAGTCAACCCCTTGAACTTGTCGATAACCCTTAGCGACAAGTCGAGCTTTATAGATGGTAACATTACCATCCGCGTCCATCTTATTCTTAAAGATTCATTTGTTTTCTATCGCTCGCCGATCATCGGGCATGTCTGTCAAAGTCCATACTTTGTTTTCATACATGGATCCTATCTCGGATTGCATGGCCTCTAGCCATTTGTTGGAATCTGGGCCCGCCATTGCTTCTTCATAGTTCAAAGGTTCACCGTTGTCTAACAACATGATTTCCAGGACAGGGTTGTCGTACCATTCTGGTGCGGAACGTGTCCTTGTGGACCTACGAAGTTCAGTAGTAACTTGATCCGAAGTTTCATGATCATGATCATTAACCTCCTCTCTAACCAGTGGAGGCACCACAGAAACATTTTCTTGAGCTGCGCTACTCTCCGGTTCAAGTGGTAATACTTCATCAAGTTCCACTTTCCTCCCACTTACTTCTTTCGAGAGAAACTCTTTCTCCAGAAAGGATCCGTTCTTGGCAACAAAGATCTTGCCTTCGGATCTAAGGTAGAAGGTATACCCAATGGTTTCCTTAGGGTATCCTATGAAGACGCATTTTCCGACTTGTGTTCGAGCTTTTTAGGTTGAAGTTTCTTGACATAAGCATCGCAACCCCAAACTTTTAGAAACGACAGCTTAGGTTTCTTCCCAAACCATAATTCATACGGTGTCGTCTCAACGAATTTAGATGGTGCCCTATTTAAAGTGAATGTAGCTGTCTCTAGAGCGTATCCCCAAAATGATAGCGGTAAATCTGTAAGAGACATCATAGATCGCACCATATCCAATAGAGTGCGATTACGACGTTCGGACACACCATTACGTTGAGGTGTTCCAGGCGGCGTGAGTTGTGAAACGATTCCACATTTCCTTAAGTGTGTGCCAAATTTGTGACTTAAATATTCTCCTCCATGATCTGATCGTAAGAACTTTATTTTTCGGTCACGTTGATTCTCTACCTCATTCTGAAATTCCTTGAACTTTTCAAAGGTCTCAGACTTGTGTTTCATCAAATAGACATACCCATATCTACTCAAGTCATTCGTGAGAGTGAGAACATAACGATATCCTCCGCGAGCCTCAACACTCATTGGACCGCACACATCAGTATGTATGATTTCCAATAAGTTGGTTGCTCGCTCCGTTGTTCCGGAGAACGGAGTCTTGGTCATTTTGCCCATGAGGCATGGCTCGCATGTGTCAAATGATTCATAATCGAGAGACTCTAAAAGTCCATCAGTATGGAGCTTCTTCATGCGCTTGACACCAATGTGACCAAGGCGGCAGTGCCACAAGTATGTGGGACTATCGTTATCAACTTTACACCTTTTGGTATTCACACTATGAATATGTGTATTATCACGCATGAGATTCATTAAGAATAAACCATTGACCATCGGAGCATGACCATAAAACATATCACTCGTATAAATAGAACAACCATTATTCTCGGATTTAAATGAGTAGCCATCTCGCATTAAACGAGATCCAGATACAATGTTCATGCTCAAACTTGGCACTAAATAACAATTATTGAGGTTTAAAACTAATCCCGTAGGTAAATGTAGAGGTAGCGTGCCGACGGCGATCACATCAACCTTGGAACCATTCCCGACGCGCATCGTCACCTCGTCCTTCGCCAGTCTCCGCTTATTCCGCAGCTCCTGTTTTGAGTTACAAATATGAGCAACGACACCAGTATCAAATACCCAGGAGCTACTACGAGCACTGGTAAGGTACACATCAATTACATGTATATCACATATACCTTTAGTGTTGTCGGCCTTCTTGTCCGCTAAGTATTTGGGGCAGTTCCGCTTCCAGTGACCCTTCCCTTTGCAATAAAAGCACTCAATCTCAGGCTTGGGTCCATGCTTTGACTTCTTCCCGGCAACTGGCTTACCGGGCGCGGCAACATCCTTGCCGTCCTTCTTGAAGTTCTTCTTACCCTTTCCTTTCTTGAACTTAGTGGTTTTATTGACCATCAACACTTGATGTTCCTTTTTGATTTCAACCTCTGCTGATTTCAAAATAGCAAATACCTCAGGAATGGTCTTTACCATCCCCTGCATGTTGTAGTTCATCACAAAGCTCTTGTAGCTAGGTGGGAGCGACTGAAGGATTCTGTCAATGACCGCCTTGTCTGGGAGGTTAATCTCCAGCTGAGTCAAGCGGTTGTGCAACCCAGACATCTTGAGTATGTGTTCACTGACAGAACTATTTTCCTCCATCTTACAACTGTAGAAATTGTCGGAGACTTCATATCTCTCGACCCGGGCATGAGCTTGGAAAAGTAGTTTCAGCTCCTCGAACATCTCATATGCTCCGTGATGCTCAAAACGCTTTTGGAGCCCCGGTTCTAAGCTGTAAAGCATGCCGCACTGAACGAGGGAGTAATCATCAGCACGAGACTGCCAAGCATTCATAATGTCTTGGTTCTCTGGGATGGGTGCTTCACCTAGCGGTGCTTCTAGGACATATTGTTTCCTGGCAGCTATGAGGATGATCCTCAGGTTCCGGACCCAGTCCGTATAGTTGCTGCCATCGTCTTTCAGCTTGGTTTTCTCAGACTTGTGTTTCATTAAGTAGATATACCAATATCTACTCAAGTCATCAGTGAGGGTGAGAACATAACGATAGCCACCGCGAGCCTCAACACTCATTGGACCGCACACATCGGTATGTATGATTTCCAATAAGTTGGTTGCTCGCTCCATTGTTCCTGAGAACGGAGTATTGGTCATTTTACCCATGAGGCATGGTTCACACATGTCAAATGATTCATAATCAAGAGACTCTAAAAGTCCATCTGCATGGAGCTTCTTCATGCGTTTGACACCTATGTGACCAAGGCGGCAGTGCCACAAATATGTGGGACTATTGTTATCAACTTTAACTCTTTTGGTATTCACACTATGAATATGTGTATCATCACGTACGAGATTCATTAAGAATAAACCATTAACCATCGGAGCATGACCATAAAACATATCTCTCATATAAATAGAACAACCATTATTCTCGGATTTAAATGAGTAGCCATCTCGAATTAAACGAGATCCAGACACAATGTTCATGCTCAAACTTGGCACTAAATAACAATTATTGAGGTTTAAAACTAATCCCGTAGGTAAATGTAGAGGCAGCGTGCCGACGGCGATCACATCGACCTTGGAACCATTCCCGACGCGCATCGTCACCTCGTCCTTGTCTCCGTTTATTCCGCAGCTCCTGTTTTGAGTTACAAATGTGAGCAACTGCACCGGTATCAAATACCCAAGAGCTACTACGAGTACTGGTAAGGTACACATCAATTACATGTATATCACATATACCTTTTGTTTTGCCGGCCTTCTTGTCCGCTAAGTATTTGGGGCAGTTTCGCTTCCAGTGACCACTTCCCTTGCAATAAAAACACTCAGTCTCGGGCTTGGGTCTATTCTTTGGCTTCTTCTCGGCAACTTGCTTACCGGGTGCGGCAACCTCCTTGCCGTCCTTCTTGAAGTTCCTTTTACCCTTGCCCTTCTTGAACTTAGTGGTTTTATTCACCATCAACACTTGATGCTCCTTCTTGATTTCTACCTCTGCTGATTTCAGCATAGCATATACCTCAGGAATGGTCTTCACCATTCCCTGCATGTTGCAGTTCATCACAAAGCTCTTGTAGCTAGGTGGAAGCGACTGGAGGATTCTGTCAATGACCGCTTCATCCGGGAGATTAACATCCAGTTGAGTCAAGCGGTTGTGCAACCCAGACATCTTGAGTATGTGTTCACTGACAGAGCCATTTTCCTCCATCTTACAGCTAAAGAATTTGTCGGAGACTTCATATCTCTCGACCCGGGCATGAGCTTGGAAAACCATTTTCAGCTCTTCGAACATCTCATATGCTCCATGTCTCTCAAAACGCTTTTGGAGCCCCGGCTCTAAGCTGTAAAGCATGCCGCACTGAACGAGGGTGTAATCATCGGAACGTGACTGCCAAGCGTTCATAACTTCTTGTTCTGCTGGGAGAACAGGTGCGTCACCCAGCGGTGCTCGTAGGACATAATCTTTCTTGGCAGCTATGAGGATGATCCTCAGGTTCCGGACCCAGTCCGTATAGTTGCTGCCATCGTCTTTCAGCTTGGTTTTCTCTAGGAATGCGTTGAAGTTGAGGACTACATTGGCCATTTGATCAAATTATTTAATGAACTCCCACTTAGATAGACATCCCTCTTCTAGTCATCTAAGTATTACATGATCCAAGTCAACTAGGCCGTGTCCGATCATCACGTGAGACGGACTAGTCAACATTGGTGAACATCTTCATGTTGATCGTATCTTCTATACGACTCATGCTCGACCTTTTGGTCTTCTGCGTTCTGAGGCCATGTCTGTACATGCTAGGCTCGTCAAGTCAACCTAAGTGTTTGCATGTGTAAATCTGTCTTACACTCGTGCAATAGAGAACTACGCATAGACCTAGCTCATGATGCCACTGTTGGGGAACGTTGCAGAAAATTAAAATTTTTCCTATGGTTTCACCAAGATCCATCTATGAGTTCATCTAAGCAACGAGTCATGGGAGAGAGATTGCATCTACATACCACTTTGTAGATCGCGCACGGAAGCGTTCAGGGATCGGTGATGACGTAGTCGTACTCGCCGTGATTCAGATCGCCGATGACCAAGTGCCGAACGGACAGCACCTCCGCATTCAACACACGTACGGGACGATCGACGTCTCCTCCTTCTTGATCCAGCAAGGGGAAGGAGAGGTTGAGGAAGAAGACTCCAACGGCAGCACGACGGCGTGGTGTTGTTGGTGCAGCAGTACTCCGACAGGGCTTCGCCAAGCACGTACGGAGGAGGAGAGGTGTTGGGGAGGGGAGGGGCTGCGCCTTGAGTTGTGTCTGCAGCCCTCCCCTCACCCCTCTATTTATAGGGGAAGGGGCAAGGGGGGCCGGCCCCTCTAGATGGGATCTAGAGGGGGGAGGCGGCCAGGGAGGGGGAACTTGCCCCCCAAGCAAGGGGGGCGCCCCCTTTAGGGTTTCCCCCAACCCTAGGCGCATGGGCCCTTGGGGGGGAAGGCGCACCAGCCCACTTTGGGCTGGTTCCCTTCCTCATACAGCCCATAAGGCCCTCCGGGAGAGGTGGCCCCTCCCGGTGGACCCCCAGAAGCCCTCCCGTGGCCCCGGTACAATACCGACATGCCCCCGAACCTTTCCAGTGTCTGTATGACAACTTCCCATATATAAATCTTTACCTCCGGACCATTCTGGAACTCCTCGTGACGTCCGGGATCTCATCCGGGACTCCGAACAACATTCGGTAATCACATACAAGTCTTCCTAATAACCCTAGCGTCACCGAACCTTAAGTGTGTAGACCCTACGGGTTCGGGAGACATGCAGACATGACCGAGACGGCTCTCGGGCAATAACCAACAGCGGGATCTGGATACCCATGTTGTCTCCCACATGCTCCTCGATGATGTCATCGGATGAACCACGATGTCGAGGGTTCAAGCAACCCCGTATACTATTCCCTTTGTCAATTGGTACGTTACTTGCCCGAGACTCGATCGTCGGTATCCCAATACCTCATTTAGTCTCGTCACCGGCAAGTCACTTTACTCGTACCGTAATGCATGATCCCGTGACCAAACACTTGGCCACTTTGAGCTCATTATGATGATGCATTACCGAGTGGGCCCAGAGATACCTCTCCGTCATACGGAGTGACAAATCCCAGTCTCGATCCGTGTCAACCCAACAGATACTTTCGGAGATACCCGTAGTATACCTTTATAGTCACCCAGTTACGTTGTGACATTTGGCACACCCAAAGCACTCCTATGGTATCCGGGAGTTACACGATCTCATGGTCTAAGGAAAGGATACTTGACATTGGAAAACTCTAGCAAACGAACTATACGATCTTGTGCTATGTTTAGGATTGGGTCTTGTCCATCACATCATTCCCCTAATGATGTGATCTCGTTATCAATGACATCCAATGTCCATAGTCAGGAAAACATGACTATCTGTTGATCAACGAGCTAGTCAACTAGAGGCTCACTAGGGACATGTTGGTGTCTATCATTCACACATGTATTACGATTTCCGGATAACACAATTATAGCATGAATAAAGACAATTACCATGAACAAGGAAATATAATAATAATGCTTTTATTATTGCCTCTAGGGCATATTTCCAACAAATAGCTCAAGCAGTGAGCATGTGCTCAGATTGTCTTGGTACTACAATCGCGTGAATCAAGTGGGAGTTAATCTTCCAGATAAGATAGTGATTGACAGAATTCTCTAGTCACCATCACCAAGTTAGTAGAACTTCGTGATGAACTATAATATGCAAGGGATAACGGAAACGATTCCCAAGCTCTTCGTGATGCTGAAATCAATGAAGGTAGAAATCAAGAAAAACATCAAGTGTTGATGGTTGACAAGACCACTAGTTTCAAGAAAAGGGCAAAGGGAAGAAGGGGAACTTCAAGAAGAATGGCAAGCAAGTTGCTGCTCAAGTGAAGAAGCCCAAGTCTGGTCCTAAGCCTGAGACTAAGTGCTTCTACTGCAAAGGGACTGGTCACTGGAAGCGGAACTGCCCCAAGTATTTGGCGGATAAGAAGGATGGCAAAGTGAACAAAGGTATATTGGATATACATGTTATTGATGTGTACTTTACTAGTGTTTATAGCAACCCCTCGGCATTTGATACTGGTTCAGTTGCTAAGATTAGTAACTCAAAACGGGAGTTGCAGAATAAACAGAAACAGTAAAGGGCGAGGTGACGATGTGTGTTGGAAGTAGTTCCAAGATTGATATGATCATCATCGCACACTCCCTATACTTTCGGGATTACTGTTGAAACTAAATAAACGTTATTTAGTGTTTGCGTTGAGCATGAATATGATTTGATCATGTTTGTTGCAATACGGTTATTCATTTAAATTAGAGAATAATTGTTGTTCTGTTTATATGAATAAAACCTTCCATGGTTATACACCCAATGAAAATGGTTCATTGGATCTCGATCGTAGTGATACACATATTCATAATATTGAAGCCAAAAGATGCAAAGTTAATAATGATAGTGCAACTTATTTGTGGCACTGCCGTTTAGGTCATATTGGTGTAAAGCGCATGAAGAAACTCCATGCTGATGGGATTTTGGAATCACTTGATTATGAATCACTTGATGCTTGCGAACCATGCCTTATGGGCAAGATGACTAAAACTCCGTTCTCTGGAACAATGGAGCAAGCAACTGGCTCATTGGAAATAATACATACTGATGTATGCGATCGGATGAGTGTTAAGGCTCGCGGCAAGCGTCGTTATTTTCTGAACTTCACAGATGATTTAAGCAGATATGGGTATATCTACTTGATGAAACATAAGTCTGAAACATTTGAAAAGTTCAAAGAATTTCAGAATGAAGTGAAAAATTATCGTAACAAGAAAATAAAGTTTCTACGATCTGATCGTGGAAGAGAATATTTGAGTTACGAGTTTGGCCTTCAGTTAAAACAATGTGAAATAGTTTCACCACTCACGCCACCTGGAACACCATGGTGTAATGGTGTGTCCGAACGTCGTAACCGTACTTTATTAGATATGGTGCGATCTATGATGTCTCTTACCGATCTACCACTATCGTTTTGGGGTTATGCATTAGAGACAGCTACATTCACGTTAAGTAGGGCACCACCAAAATCCGTTGAGACGACGCCTTATGAACTGTGGTTTGGCAAGAAACCAAAGTTGTTGTTTCTTAAAGTTTGGGACTGCGATGCTTATGTGAAAAAAAAGTTTCAACATGATAAGCTCAAACCCAAATCGAAAAAATGTGTCTTCATAGGATACCCAAAGGAGACTGTTGGGTACACCTTCTATCACAGATCCGAAGGCAAGACATTCGTTGCTAAGAATGGATCCTTTCTAGAGAAGGAGTTTCTCTCGAAAGAAGTGAGTGGGAGGAAAGTAGAACTTGATGAGGTAACTGTACCTGCTCCCTTATTGGAAAGTAGTTCATCACAGAAACCGGTTCCTGTGACGTCTACACCAGTTAGTGAGGAAGTTAATGATGATAATCATGAAACTTCAGATCAGGTTATTACCGAACCTCGTAGATCAACCATAGTAAGATCCGCACCAGAGTGGTACGATAATCCTGTTTTGGAAATCATGTTGCTAGACCATGATGAACCTACGAACTATGAAGAAGCGATGGTGAGCCCAGATTCCGCAAAATGGCTTGAAGCCATGAAATATGAGATGGGATCCATGTATGAGAATAAAGTGTGGACTTTGGTTGACTTGCCCGATGATCGGCAAGCAATTGAAAATAAATGGATCTTCAAGAAGAAGACTGACGCCGACGGTAATGTTACTGTCTATAAAGCTCGAATTGTTGCGAAAGGTTTTCGACAAGTTCAAGGGATTGACTACGATGAGACCTTCTCACCGTAGCGATGCTTAAGTCTGTCCGAATCATGTTAGCAATTGCCGCATTTTATGATTATGAAATTTGGCAGATGGATGTCAAAGCTGTGTTCCTGAATGGATTTCTGGAATAAGAGTTGTATATGATGCAACCGGAAGGTTTTGTCGATCCAAAGGAGGCTAACAAAGTGTGCAAGCTCCAGCGATCCATTTATGGACTGGTGCAAGCCTCTCGGAGTTGGAATAAACGCTTTGATAATGTGATCAAAGCATTTAGTTTTGTACAGACTTTTGGAGAAGCCTGTATTTACAAGAAAGTGAGTGGGAACTCTGTAGCATTTCTGATATTATATGTGGATGACATATTACTGATTGGAAATGATATAGAATTTCTGGATAGCATAAAGGGATACTTGAATAAGAGTTTTTCAATGAAAGACCTCGGTGAAGATGCTTACATATTGGGCATTAAGATCTATAGAGATAGATCAAGACGCTTAATTGAACTTTCACAAAGCACATACCTTGACAAATTTTTGAAGAAGTTCAAAATGGATCAAGCAAAGAAAGGGTTCTTGCTTGTGTTACAAGGTGAGAAATTGAGTAAGACTCAATGCCCGACCACTGCAGAAGATAGAAAGAAAATGAAAGATGATCACTATGCTTCAGCCATAGGCTCTATCATGTATGCAATGTTGTGTACCAGACCTGATGTGTGCCTTGCTATAAGTCTAGCAGGGAGGTACCAAAGTAATCCAGGAGTGGATCACTGGACAGCGGTCAAGAACATCCTGGAGTACCTGAAAAGGACTAAGGATATGTTTCTTGTATATGGAGGTGACAAAGAGCTCATCGTAAATGGCTACGTTGATGCAAGCTTTGACACTAATCCAGACGATTCTAAATCGCAAACAGGAGGACGTGGAGGATTTTGCGGAGGAGGTGGTGGAGGATGAGGAGGAGGAGGTGGTGGAGGACGCCGCTGCCGAGAGGAGGCTGGTTGTTCGTCAGGTTTCTGAGGGCGGGGATGGACCCTCACGGGTGATAGAGCACCACGAGGTGAGCAGTTCGCAACCGAGCGGTTCGACTATCAGCACTACTTCTAGAGGGAAAGTGTGGCTGCGTGGTCCTTCAAAGCTTCCAAGACGTCCATATGTGCATAGAGACGTGTTGATTAAACCAATGGGAGAGAAGTAAGTGGTTATCTCGACTCATCCCATATAAATTGTACCTTTTGTCATTTCCTCACATATAATATGACTTCACTCTTCGAAATGCAAAAGCTTAGTAAAAGGTGGTGAGAGGCGTCTGCCACGGTCGCCGAGTGGCATCATTGGGGGTCTTTGTAGGTTAAATTATCCTGGACTGTTCACTTTGCCGAACGGTATCATTGAGCCAGCTTGGTCATGGGATCAATACAAACTTGCACCGGATTTCCTGGATATGCGTCAGAGGGTTTATGATAACAGAGCCATGCGAGTGGTCAGCGATTTCTGGGTAAGTCCTTTCAAACACCTAAATGTCAATACCAAAAGGTTTAAATCTGCCATAGTCATGATTTAACCCTTCTCACATGTATGCATGTTTGTAGGATTTCTATACATGCGTTGAGGGTCAGAAGGATCGTGCAAATGTGGTGGTTTAGAATATTGCCAAGAAACTAGTTCACGACATGCACTATGAGGAGCGCGTCCGGTTAGTGGTCAAGTATCACACGGATTATCTCAACCATAGGTTTTCCAAACAGGAGGCTCGAGGGACGCATATTTCACGGGACAATTACTTCAAGGCAAGTGATGATGGATGCTTGATATTCCCTACATTACCGCAAAATTAGAATCCTTACTAAGATGTATTTGTTTAATTTACAGGTGATTCCTCGGTGGTGCGCTGACAAACGTTCGTGCTGGGAGAAGATCGCCGAACGGTGGACAGATCCAGGGTGGCAGGATGAACACAAAGTAATATCTGAACGGCGTAAGTTGATGGGGGGTCGAGGACACCGTCAAGGCAACCTCACCATCCCAGGTGTCGTCTCAAAACATGTAGGAAACCACATCCTTTTCTTTTCATCATGTTCTCTTTCATTTGTGAGCATTCCCTTGATTGTTTGGATCGCTTTCTTTTGCAGAAAGAAGACACTGGCAAGGATATCACTTACTTCGAGGCATGGACCATTAAACGTACCAAAGACGACAAGGACAAGGACCCTCTCCACTCGGAGAGGGACTGGATCAGCTCTAAAGCCCGGTCAGATGGAGAGAACTACACCAAAAAATTGAAGGAGACGTACGGGCCTGACGCTGATCCTCACGTGCTACCGTTTGACCCTCTTGTGGCCATTGCCGTGGCAGGCGGTAGACCGAATGGCCAGATGGCGGTTCACCTCAATTCTGTCATAACCTCCTCCCTTCTGAGAGTCAACACACTCCGTGCTATGAGTACTGGCTCTACTCCTACCGTAGATTGTCACGTACCACATTCCGTTAGCATTATTGAGGATATTTAGGTCAGTGCTTCTTCATTGATCCTTCATGGTCCTACATATTTGCATTTCAACATGAATGGCATTTTCATTTCCATATTGTAGACTCGACTGATTGACACCGAGAAAGAACGAGATGAAAACTGGGCCAAGCTGAAGGCACAAGATGATCTAGTGAAGTCTTTACAACATATGGTGGCCAATCTTTATTCCATGCAAGGCCAACCAGTGCCAGAGATGCCACCGATGCCAGAGTGGAACATTGTGAGTTTCGTTCAAACTATTTCTATCACCATTTTCGGCATTACCATATGCATTCATCTCACTATTGGGTCAATCCATCACAGCTCAACCCATCACAAGGGTCGAACAATGTTCCGGTAGTTCCACCTCAAGTTGGTGGAGTTGGGGCAGCAAAGGGAATGATGCCTTCTAATATTGATGTTATCACTCCGGTTGATAGAGTTGGGGCAGCAAACAGAATGATGCCTTCTAATGTTGATGTTATCACTCCGATCTCCAAAATCGCGTGAACTTCATGTTATGTTATGTTTGAAATTGTTCCTTGTATGTTGAGAACTCTTGCATCTTGAGACTTGTAAACTTGTGGTCTATTGCTTTTATGCACTATTGCTTTTATGTGAAATGTTTTTCAGAATCAATCATTGCTTCTTTTGTTCAATGATGCCTATGTGTGACATGTTCTCTATGTGTGATGAACTATATGCTGCTATATATGTTTCGCCGTAGGAAAGAAACAGAAACAGGGAAAAAAGGCTCCTGGGCACACCATTGCCGAGGGCGGCTCTCGGCAATGACTGTGAAACTGGACCAGAATGCACCCTTTACCGAGAGGCCTCTCGGTAAACGTATACCAAACAGTATACCCTGACACCTTTACCAAGAGGCCTCTCGGTAAAGGATAATAACCTGTAGCCCTCCTGGCAACTTTACCGAGAGGCCTCTCGGTAAACGAAAAAGGATTGCCGATGGTGGCTCTCGACAAAGTATTTTCACGGCTTTTAGGAGAAGTGACGTGGCCCTCCCCTATTGGCTCAGTTTGCCGAGAGCCACACTCGGCAAAGATAGAGTTTGCCGAGCGTGGCTCTCGGCAAAGATGGCCCTCAGCCTGTTTCTCCTGGTCCCACATGTCAGGAGCTAACACGTGTCAGCCACCTACTGGCTCTCTTTGCCGAGAGTGGCACTTGGCAAAGAAGGCCCTCGGCCTATTCGCCTGGTCCCGCATATCACGGGCTGACACGTGTCAGCCACCTATTGGGTGGCTTTGCCGAGAGTGGCTCTCGTCAAAGTTGGCACTCGGCCTGTTCGCCTGGTCCCACATGACAGGAGCTGACACGTGTCAGCCACCTACTGGGTGGCTTTGCCGAGAGTGGCTCTCGGCAAAGTTGGCCCTCGGCCTATTCGCCTGGTCCCACATGTCAGGAGCTGACACGTGTCAGCCACCTACTAGCTCTCTTTGCCGAGAGTGGCACTCGGCAAAGAAGTCCCTCGGCCTGTTCCCCTGGTCCCACGTGTCAGGAACCGGCGTCACCGTCTGCTATCCGTTAGCTACTTCATTTTGCCGAGTGGTACTGTTTGGCTCTCGGCAAAGTCTTTGCTGAGTGCCCGTGTTCTGGCTCTCGGCAAACTCCTGTTTGCCGAAGAGGTGTATGCCGGGTGGCTTTTGCCGAGGGTGACACTCGGCAAAGGCTTTGCCGGCGGTTTTTGGCCCTTTCCCGAGTGTCCGTGGCACTCGGCGTAGCCCAGAATTCCAGTAGTGTAGGTTAAATACTGATGGTGTTTGTTTTGTTAGAAAAAGTGTGTGTATAAATCTCTGCTATGATTAATAGAGGAAAGAGAAATTAGTACAAGTGAGGATACAACACATGACACGAACGCAGAAGGGCGTGAACATGGTGCCCGGAGTAGAAAGACATGGGATGCTCGACCCAAATAAGGTAATAACACAGCTAAACCCCCAAGTGAGGCGGGAGATTGCTCACGAGATATGTGGAAGCTAATTGGAGCACCCCTTTGCCGAATAAGGTGATAATTTTTGCTTGAAGAGTAGCCTGGAACAAGGGCCAGTTCTTTTGGGCGATTCTACCAGAATCGCCCCCCTCCCCAGCTTCTCCTAGAATCACCACTCCATATGTTTTTACAACCCTAGCTAATTAGACCTTAACTAGATAGGATTGTAAAAAAAATATGGAGTGGCGATTCTGGGAGAAGCTGGGGAGGGGGGCGATTCTGGGAGAATCACCGAAAAGAACTGGCCCCAAGATTGAAACTA
The DNA here is from genome assembly GCA_032464435.1 of Aegilops umbellulata. NCBI lineage: Eukaryota > Viridiplantae > Streptophyta > Magnoliopsida > Poales > Poaceae > Aegilops > Aegilops umbellulata. The sequence goes on along the minus strand of CP136058.1, from coordinate 34,881,050 downwards.
GATGTCGTGCTACAGTAGACTGTACTAAAGCCAAAGCTTTGAGAAACGAAATGACAAGATCCTAGAGCTTGTATCCGCAGGGCTGCTTTCTAGTATTCTGGACCGGATTGGCTCTTGCTGCTTCTTTCAAGAATTTTTTAGGGTTCTCATGATTTTCTGGACAGTATTCTGGAATTTTTTTTGTGTGAAACATTGCCAAATGTTTTTATAGCTTGCAAAATTTGATCACGAAATGACATTCGTGGAGAATGTGCGAAAAGAAATTGATGCTCCAAAATGCGTTTGAAAATAACATTTTGGAGCATTGATTTTTTTTCATGATTTCCACTGATGACATATGGTGATGAAATTTTGCAAGATAACAAATATTTTGTTAATGTTTCACACCAAAAAAATCAGAATTTTTTGAATTTTGCAAGCTACTCCCTCCGTCTCATAGACGGAGAGAGTAACAAATATGGTGAAGAAACTTAGGGCCTCTTTGATTCACATGATCCTAAAATATACATAAATAGGAAAGGTATAGGATTAGAGTGGCATGTCCACTTAAATCCTAGTGTAAGATTAGTGTTTGATGCAAGAGGAAAAATAAAGAAATTGTAAAAAAAGGTTGAAGTGGATGTTAGATTTTCTATGAAATGTATTATAAAAGACTTCATAGGAAAAATTCCTATGAAATCCAATGTTATGAATCAAAGTACCAAACGTAAGAAAACTTTCTAAGGATTTCAATCCTCCAAAAATTATATAGAATTCCTTTGAAACAAAGGAGCCCTTGATTTGGGACAAGACGTTTACCGCACGTAATAGATCAAATCATGCACATTTTATCCTACATTAATACCTACAGTAGCACACACATACACCATTGTTAGTACATTTTTTAGGCCCACAACAGTGTTACTGATACGCACTGTAAACAGAAAGGCAATTTTTGGTTCCCAAAACTAGGGGTTGGCACTAATTATCACCAAACCATTAAAAAACTTATTATCACCAAGTGGAATGCCATGTAAGGCTGTGGTTGCAGAAAAATAGAGAGGCCCCTCGGTACGGTGCTATTTGGTGATTATCTCTATTAGTAAGGGGAATCTTGCTAATTGGTGATTATCTCTATTAGTAAGGGGAATATCTTATGTTTTGTTTCATTCGATCTCCCCTCCCACGTACGCGCCCCCCTTCAATGATACCACCAGGTTTTGTCTTTCCATCGATTCCTTCCTCTCCTGTTGAAGATAATAATAGTAAAAAGATCTAAAGAATACCCAATCTTGACCTGGCGGTAGGCAGTTATACCCTACCGCCAACGGGTCTGACGGTAGGATATAACCCCCAAAACCCTAGGAATGCGTACTATTGCTTCAAAGAAAAAAAATTGATGGTAGGGTGTGTAACCCTACCGTCACGAACTTTGGTGGTAGGGTATTACCCCCCCCCCCAACCCCAGGAATGCGTACCATTGCTTCAAAGCAAAAAAAGGTGGCAGTACCGTATGTAACCGTACTGCCAGGAACCTTGGCAGTAGGGCACTTTCTCTGCTTTTGTAACAACAACCTTTCTATGCTTTCAAACACAAAATATATAGATCATTCTCTATGTTCGTAAAAACAGGATAAAGATCATCAACAACAATATAGTTTCATATCCAACATAGTAATAGGTAGCATCACTTAGTTTCAACATATCCAACAAACATAGCAAATATTTTTACATGTCCAACTGTCCAACATAGCAAATAGTGCAACACAAAGCTCGGCACAAAGTTCAACATAGCCATCGCAAGTTCAACATAGGCATCACAAGTTCCGAAACTCAACTAGAAGGGAAGCAAGTGTCCGTATCACTTATTCTTCCTACCCCTCTTGGCTATACACTCCTCGTTCCTCTTTGAGCAACTCTTGTTTGTTTCTTTCGTTGTTATTCGGCGACGAGGACGCTCTCTCTGGAACGGTGATGGACTCAAAACATCCTTGCATGGATGAGATACCCTTTTGTTCTGGGTTGGCTAAGTGGGTGGAGGTCCATTATCCTCGTCGTAATCCTACTCCTCACCCTCATTGTACTCCTCCTCGTCACCTTCTCACTTCCCCCAGCTTGCTCCTCATCCTCTTCTTCATCATCTTCCTTGGGCTCCTCAACATGGCGAGGCGGCATGGCTAGAGGAAGTCGCGACGACATGGCTCGAGGAAGCGACGATATGTGTTGATGGGCCAGGAGCATGCACATCAACCGAGCTAGCGCACCCAAGCATGCTTACTTGTTTTCAGGAAAGGATCGTGAACTTCTGCAAGAACAAATAGAGTGGAATGTGGTTACTTCAAGGTTACAGCTCAAAGTTAGTGATAGAAATATGATATGAATCATGGTTATGGTTACTTGAATGTTATGGCTCTCAAACTTACTTTCGTCACTTCCCTCAGCTTTGAGTCAGATTTTGGGGTCCAGGGGACGTTCACTAGCGCGTTTAAGCCTTAAAAATGCTTTTGTTGCTCCCACCTCTGCAAATGACAACATCATAAATAAATTAGTGACAAAGACTATACTAGATTCACGTGCAAATGACATCTCCAAGCAATTGAACAGAACTTACCACTATATCAATAAGCGGTGCATACTCCCTAAATTCACCTTGGGTTTCTCTAATGTTGGCATTATATGCTTCTTCCTCGGGTTGTCCTCTAGCAATGTGATATCCGCGTCGGTCCACATTGGTCTCAGGCGCAAACAGTGATTTATACCATCATCAAACCACTTCAGATGGTCCAAGTAAGCGTCCCAGTCGACCGGCGTCATATCCCTCTCTTTGTGATACCTTCTCTCATCCCATATCTTCACATAGTCCCTATGCTCATGTGCCCAGTTCGTGACTGACTGACAAGTCTACCTATTCTTCCTGCAAAGCATAAGAAAGAATAAATCATAACAAATCATTGAATCTTGTAGCTTGTAGATTAATAAATCATTCACACTTATAACAACAATATATAGAGGTTAAAACTAAGTGATGATCTTTGAGTCTTGTAGCTTGTAGATTAGGAAATCAAAAAACAACAAACCTTACAAAAACGTAATAAAGGTTAAGTCCCTCACTTGCGAAGCTCGAAGCCACTAGTGTTTGTATCCGCGGGTGGTGTGCATCGGATCCTACCGAATTGCACCGCCTAGTGCTATGGTAGGTGCCACTCGACAGCGTACATGCATATCAATGGGACCCTAGCCCGCCAGATCAGCTTGTCCTTCGTGCACATCTCGTTCAGCTCGAAACCCCGTTCTGTCTCATATGGCCACCAGTTAACCTACAGACAAATTAGCTAGGTTAGGTCTTCGTAAGCAATCAGAAAAGTGGTTACAAGCAATAACTATCACATGATTTTACCTGATGACATGTCAGATTGCCTAGCTCGTTTGTGAATGCCTTGACAAGGCATTGGACTTGCCTATGAAGACTTTCACTATGTCCCAAGAGTATGGCACAGCGGGGTATTGAGAGGAGTCACTTTCTTCACCATAGTCAACCCATGGTTGTCGGGGATCTTTTTAGGACGACCCATCAGCAAACGCTCTCACATCCAAATCGGGAGGGCCCAAGCACATCCGTCCATACCAGATTTTTCTCCGGTCCTCTGACATGTGTCTTCCAACTAGAAATGTCAATTCATGATTAGATGATGCAATTAAAGAAAGCAAACATACATCCATAAATCTGGAGATTTTTTTTGCATTAACTACTTACAGTGCGGTATAAATACGCGAGGCCATCAGACCCCCCAGCTGTACCCTGCGTCCCAGTCGGCCAGGAAGTCTAGATACATCCACAATGCAATGTCTCCTGAGCAGTCTAGAAACATGACCTTTGTTAGGAGATACCACAAGTAGGCCCTTGCGTACTACTCCACGGTCCAGTTATCCATCATGCCCTCGGCCTCATTACGTATAGAAGGAGGGCATTCACAACGTTGCCATATTTCTTCTCATCCTCACGTCTTCTGTTGGTATAGATTGATGAGCCAACCTCCATTAAAAGACACAGAGCTTCACGGGTACATAGACCTTCCATGGTTTTACCTATACTTTCTCCTCCACCTTACTGTTTGAGCTCCCCGCTCGGCCCTCAAGCCAGTCCTCTCCGCGGCTTGTTGTTTCCATAATCATTTTATAAGCTGACCTCACACTGAAAATCCCCGACTTCTCAAACATCCAAGACTAGTAATAGTCGATGTTTCACCCTTGGATTAACTGTGTATTCCACCTAGCATTCCCTCTATCAATAAGTTCAACAACTAAATGTGGTGGGTCTGCCACCCTGAACAGCAAATGGGCGCATCATCTTTGGTCTAGGGAGCCAATTAGTGTTCCAGATTTCAGTAGTTATCCCATTATCAATTAATCTTACTAGGCCTTGCTTCATTATGTCTCTCCCTTCTAATATTGACGCCACACCTATGACGGGTGGTTCCCCAAGATGGCTTCAAGAATAGAACAAGAAGGAAAATAAACTCCTTTTAGGATACGAGCACTCAATGACTCCGGGGAAGTAAGGATCCTCCATGACTGTCGTGCTAGCAAAGCTAAATTGAATAGTTTAAAGTCCCTGAAACCAAGGCCTCCCATATATCGTGGCATGCACATCTTATCCCAAGACACCCAATGTGTGCTTCTTTTTTCCTTGCTTACTTCCCTAAAAGAATGGCCTTATTGCCAAAGAAAGCTTCTCACATAGCCCCCGAGGGAACTTAAAGCAAGATATGGAGAAAACTGGGATGACTTATGCAACTGATTTAATCAAAACATCTTTACTTGTCGTTGACATTGTTTTCCCCATCCACCTGCGAATCTTATTCCACAGTCGGTCAACCAAATATTTACAAGCACCATTCTTAGATATTCCCACATCACTAGGAATACCCAAGTATTTATCGCTAAGCTTCTCATTTGAAACTTGGAGAATATTCTTCACTTGTCTTCTGACCATCTTCCGGCAGCCTTTATTGAAAAAAATATCTGACTTCTCTCTATTAATCTGTTGTCGTGATGCTCTAGCATAGGATTCCAAAAAAAAGAGATACTTCATTCGCCTCCTTTGCATTCGCTTTAAAACAGCAGGCTGTAATCTGCAAACAACAAGTGGTTCACCGGGTGGAGATGTTGGGGGCCACTTTAATTGAAGCAACAACATTGAGTTACAGGGCAGATGGGCTTTGATGAATTAGGCCCAAGGCCCGGACGGCACTACACTAAGCAAGCAAACCACCCTTCCTTCCAAAGAGATTTCCCCCAAGGTTTCTCAAAAGAAAAAGAAAAAAAGGAGATTTCCCCCAAATCGATCTCCACCTAGGTCGCCGCCGGCGAGGCGATGGCCAGCCTCAACGCCAAGGCCAGCACCGGCCATCTCCGCGTCTACGGTCCGGCGCTGCATGACTATGGCGCCCCGCTGATGAAGGAGAGAGATCAGGAAGCGTCACTCCTTCTCCTCAAGATCCGGCACCACTACGAGGAAGCCCTCAGGCGGCTCACCGTCCGGTGGCGCTCCGACGTCTGCTTGGGCGTCTGTGTCGGACTGCTCGATCCGGTCTCCAACATAATCGCCAGCACCCTCCTCGCCGCCGCAGAAGCTCCAGTTGACACGGGAGGCCCGACGGCGGTGGACGGGCCCAAGCTCAGGGACATGGAGCGGCGCTCCCTCGGCGGCCTCGTCGCCTTCCTCACCTGCTTCTTCCCTTACCTCGCCGATTGGGAGGCCGTCAGGTACCTTCTCCTCGCCGAAGCCGACCCCATCGTTGCCGCGCGCATCGTCATCGACTACCGCGGCGTCAGGTGCTTCCGCGAAGGCTCCGCCGCCGCCCGCGGCGCCCTCAAGCTGGCCCTCCACTGCGCCATGGTGGCCGCCAAGCACCCGTGTCCCTCGCAGCTCGCCGACGCTTGGCTGTCGCTGAGCTCCTCCCTCCACAATGTTGTCCCTTTGCTCTCGGATGTGCAGCCCGATTTCCCCCACGACATCCTCCACAGCTTCCACACATTGGTCAAGGAGACGGCACATTCCCCATGTCCTCCTCCTGATGGCAGCCTCGTCAGGCCATGGAAACTTGCTGCCCGTTGCCGCAAGCACGCCACCAAGCTGACCTACCGGCATTCGTGGTCACTGACGCGAGTGCTCCTCGATACGATCCATGGATTCTACCTGCAGGCTCTTGCCAGATTGCCGGTTGGTTACCACCGCAGCCTGCTCGATGCTGGACATTGCTACGGCCCGTTTGACCCCGTCTCGAACATCATCGTCAACACCATCTGGTACCAAGCCACCTTCCCACCACTGAGTCAGCAAGACGAGCTCGACATTGTCGGCACATTGTGCCTAATGCGGATTGAAGCACGATCCTTCTACGGACTTGTCTCCTTCCTCTGCACCTGTTACCAAGATCTCAACGCCGATCAGGCCATAAGGTTCCTGCTCGACACGGCACTCAATTTGTCCGCGACAAAGCACTGCAGCAGTGTCAAGGAAGAACAAGAAGCCTACCGGGCTGCTGCCATTGCGGCATGGCACCCCAGACCCGACGCCCAAGCAGGATTCCTCAGTTCATTAAAGGCGATGTTGGTAGCGCCTCATGTCCTGTCACTGCTACAAGATGGAGGCCAGTATCAGCTCTCCTCTCAATGTGTCCACCAGATACACACGCTATTGTGCTCTGAATACCATTCCATTGTTGGTGTCCCAACCCATCAGCAGAGGCCAGCTCCCATTTCTGAACGACAGTTCCATTTTACCATGTCTGAGGGACGTAAACAGCGAAGGGCTCATAGAAGGATCTCCGCAAAGGTCAAGGCTGCACTAAGGAGATATGAGAAGCAGAATTCAGTGAGTTAGTTTATCCCTCGGATACCTCTATATTTATTTTTAACCAAATTATGTCAACCAAAGACCTACATAAGCAGCTAATGGACCTGCTACCTATCGACCTCCCTCGATTCATTATCAGACTGACTGAAAGCCCTGCAGTTCATCTTGTGAAAGTTCATATATTTTTTTGTTTATAATCCTGCTGAATCGTTGCCACATGTAAACAAACTTTGGACAAGCCCGAGAAGTTTGCTTCACTGCATGATTGACGGGCCCCTGTCTGGCAGGTCCCCAAAATTTTGGGGCCCCAGTTTTTTCCTCAAGTACCATGTACTACTATTAGTTTTACTTTCATTTTAGAGGCTATTAGTCTTATATACTCTACTTCACAGTGTTAATCATTACATTAGCTGGGAATAGTCAAGGCAATAAAGAAATATATATCATTTACTTCTTCCTGGGAATCTGCACTGCTGCATACGCATCCCTCTCAGTCATGCACCACACTACTAGTCATGCATAGCAATCTTTTGGTTTTTCATTTACTACTCATGCACCATACTACCTCATTGCTCATCGGCTGATAGTAAGAGCTTGCATTCTTCTTCTACCGTGACTACACTCATTATGGGTAAAAAGAATTCTGATAAAGAGCTTCCATTCTTCTTATACTGTGACTGCACTCATTATGGGTAAAAAATAATTCTGATAAAGAGTTGTGCGTATAGTAAAAGATACTCGGAGATTTTTATTCCAAATGAAACTGCGTATATGACCCATTGATATTTTAAATATTTTGGAACAACTGGGCTCTTTTGCAATACAATTTGGTAAGTTTTTCAGCTACTGTTGCAATACAATTTGGTAAGTTTTTCAGCTACTGTTGCATCGACAAAGATAAGTATTTCGAATTAAAAATTGTTGGTGCCCTAATTCTGATGGAACAATAAAGACAGCTAGGGATAGAAGCATGTTTTCCCTGTAATTGCCTTTTAATAGCTATAAGGCCCACTTTTTAGTTTCACACCGATCCTCCAATTTATTGGGTAAGATCCTGATGATTGAGTTAATTCCTACGAAGGACAAGCATTATCATCTGGAGCTCTAGAATAATGTTCAAACAAGTAGTGCTATGAGATCAAGTTTGATTAGGATGTGCTGTGAGACTGTAGTGGTCTGAAAAGAGGGGATATTGGTCTTCCCTTAGTTCTACTTTACACTCACTTGCTGATTCACTTGCCTTTTGCAATCTTATAGGGACACTCTTATCAGCTTCATGTGGTGTGTGGTGTGAATGAATGTGTGTCTGGTCCTGACAACTGCGAAGGCTCGGGCTTGAAGCCAGGACTTGATCCTAATGATGACTACTACCATCACACCCATGCCAACTTTCTGGCGACTCGAAATGTTGCCGGCATAGTTTCAGCTCCTGTACTCTTCTTTGCCGAGCTTAGCAATCATGATGATGGCCAGGATAGCCAGCTTCCGTGTTGCCCCGTGGATTTGCCACCACCTGGCGCTGGTATATACACACGTTCCTTCCCCTTTGTTTAAGGTTCCTTTTTTTTCATCATATGGATATGGTTCTTAATAAATACTCCCTCCGTTTCTAAATATTTGTCTTTTTAGAGACTTCAAATGGACTACCACATACGGATGTATATAGACATATTTTAGAGTGTAGATTCACTCATTTTGCTCCGTATGTAGTCACTTGTTGAAATCTCTAGAAAGACAAATATTTAGGAACGGAGGGAGTAGCTCTTGCTCATGTCATGCGCTGCCATCCATGTGTATTGTAGATGATATGTAGATGGTTACATTCACTAGGAAGTTGATAGTTTACATACCACAATCGAATCTGGTTGTAATCGTTGAATTAGTTAAGTAGATTTCCTAATTTGTATGATCATATCGTTAGAAACATTCTGAAGGACCACAAGTATACTGCCTGTTTAGCCTGAGCAACTGAAAAGTAGACTTCTGCACACGTATAAGCAGAGTCAATTCATCAGCATAACTTTCCAAGCTAGAGCAAAATTCCTGCTAAAAATTCTTGGAAAATTAAGTGCATGCAGATTCATCATAATTTAATCTCCTTATTACTGCACATGCTTCATCCTGTGCATCTCTGTACAGCAGGACTAGTCCGCTGCCTTTTCTGCGAGCATCGAGGCATCAGGATTGTGCACCCGGCCTTGGAGAGATTCCATGGGCATGACGTGGAGTTCGAGAAGATGGTCCGCGGAGAAAATCTGTACAATAACGACTACTATCCGGAGGGCGACATCGAGCCCTACACCAACCATCAAATCTTGAAGCACAGTGAGTATGTTGCCAAGTGGGTGCACGACGGACTCGACGAGGATTGCATGTACCTCGGTAGCAATGACTTCAACATCGAGGAAGATGAAAGCGAGGAGGAGGTTGACGACCTGGAGTAATATGTGACGAAGAATCTAGTATTGGTGAATCATTTATTTTACTGTCTTGGGTGTAGTATTCGCTTGCCTGCACTGACGATCCTCGGTTAAGTAGCAGCTAGTTCGTTTATTCGCCTAACTATAGGATTAGCCAGTCTGTCGACCTAACAAGTATATATACTCTAAAGACGTAAATAGTGTTTTCATACAATCAATTAAAGCTCCACAACAGCAAGCTCGAGATACAAGAAATTGTATTCCTTTTCATGCATGTTAGGTAGTCTCCCATGGATACATGGACCAAAATTCACAGCCCCATTCACAAAATTCGAACATTGAATAGTTGACCCCACCTGTACATTTTGATTTGGGGGCACCAAGTATCACAACTTCACAAGCCATTTGGTTATTTAAAACCCTGGTCAAGGTTACTACACAGCAAAATTGTCTCCTCCTGTTGCGCTCACCACAGCCATTTTAACCACCGGCTTAGCTTAATATGCTTCTTTCTTCGTCGACGGCGACGTACAATCCCCTCATCTCTTGGTGGCTCAGATGATTGGTCGCCTTTTGCCCGTACATCTTCAGCCTCTGTTGGCTCTATAGAGATGTCGTTGTTAGGACCAAGTAGTGATGATGATGGCCTTGGGCGCCAACCGAACTGCAGTGTTTGCTTTCCAAATTAATAATAAAGCATATACGTACAATCAAACATGGCTTCGAAAAACAAAGAATGATGAAGGCTGCACCTGATATAACTGATCCTTTGAAACCTTCAAAATTTGCTTGCCATCAAAGGACCAAATCCGAAAACCAGTTCCCATCTCACTGGCTGAGTTACCATTCCCCATCTCATGGACCGAGGTAACTACAGTTGCCAGAAACCTGAACAAGCCAAGGTCCAAAACCACTTCGGTGAACTAAATTACGAGGGATTTAATCCAAATGTACATATATAACCAATAGTTTAGCTGCATACAAGAAAAAAAAAACTAAACCCAAGGATTTCACTAGTAATGAGGGTGAGCGTCTGAAAGGCAAGAATATCCAGATCCATATGTTCCAGCTGAGCATTAAAATTCCTAAAGTTCATGTTTCATAATTCATAACTTATGCAGTAGATATTGCCAACTTAGAAACAGCATGGTAAAAAAACACTCTTTATTCAGTTATTACTAGCTCACCTTCCGGTAGGATCCCACATGACATCAGTCGCCTTAGAATGCTCAGCCACTGCCATGGTCTCAAGATCATCAACATTGTAGAACTCCATCTGGCCATTACGATCCTTCAGACCAGCAAGAACAATGAAGCGTCCGGCAGGAGACCAGAACAATGCATTAGCCTGCCTGCCCTTGAGTGTGGTGAGCTTGCACACACAGCTAAGGTTGTTTGTTGTACGCACAGTGTAGAAACTTATATCTCCATCACCATGAATAACAGCAAAGCGGTGACCTTTAGGCTCCCATGCAAAGGCAATTATCTTGTCACTGTTGTTGTCCAATTCAAAGAACTCGGTTGGGACGCCTCTTTCCTTGATTCTGAACAGCTCAAACCCAGTGGAAGTCTGGTTCTTTGTTATCGCATACCTTTCTACCTGGACAGCAAGATATTCTCCATTGCACTGCCAGTGCATCTTGCAACTCAAGGCATTTGAAAGATTTTTCTGCCGCATCACCAGTTTGCCAGGAATTCGCACAAGGCTCACCTTTCAACACAAAGCAAATGTTTTAGCATTGAACTAATTACACATCTTAAAGAGGCTAACAGCCAAAACTTCTACTTACCCTGGCAGGCTGATTCCCACCACCCAATTCAGGCACAAACAAGGATAAGATAGGCTCAGTGGGAGACCAACTGAAATCTGCCACGTTGTCTACCTTCAAGGGCTTCTTATCAAGAAGTGAGAATGTCTCAGTTTCATACACAGATATAACATTCTTCCCAAGCTTCGCAAAATATTTATCGTCTCTTCCACCACCCCACCTTCCAAGCCATAAAATTAGATTAACAATCTGAACATGACGACTTGATAAAAGGTATACACATTTATTAAACAACACTACTGTTTTCACCTGAAGATAGGCCATGAAATACCAGAAACACCAACACTTGAACTCCTAGTGAACTCATCGGCTCTTCCCTTAAAGTCCAGCATCATTTTACCGGTCCTTACATCAAAGATATGTAGAACCACCATCTGCAAGTATAAGAACAGAAGTCAGGTAGGGCAGGATATGGATAGAGAAATAAAACCATGACAGTCTCTTACATTCATGCGACACATGGTGCCAGGCTCATCGCTGCTATATGTGACCAAGTATCTCTCCCCAGGAGAGAAATCGACCAGTTTCACCTGTAACATGCCACTCTCAGCTAGAATCACATTAAAGACTGTAGAATCAGTGTAAGGACAAGCCAGTGCCTGCTGAACTCCGAAGCTCATGAGACTCACAAACTTATCATCACCGCGCCACATAAGTATGCCCTGCCTATCCACCGTCACCAAGTGTGTTCCAAGAGGTGACCATTGAATTAAATTACATGTGCGGTACTGGCAAGCAAAAAATGGTTAAACGGATAAGCACATCACATAAGTTCTATCTGTATAAATCTTAGGCTATGAACTTATTGCAATCACACCGTGAGCATTAAGTAAAAAAACATGTACCTGCATTCGGTACACAGGGTCAGATGTTGTCGTCTCGGCATCATTCGTATAAACTTCCCCACAAGGACCAGCATTTACCAGAAACTGACCTCTGGCCTTCTCAACAGATAGCCTTTTCTGCAGAATTTTCAGGATGCATTCAAATGCAAGTTAAACAAACAATCTGGTTATCTCAAAAATGATATTACAGACTGATGTGTAGTACAGAAAAAATGAAACAAACTTACTCCTGGCATGTATGGCTTGATTTCAGCAGGCTTCCAACCATGAGATACATTCAGATTCAGGTGGTTGTCAAAGTCATTAACTTCCTATGGTTATCAGACAATTATCTTTCAGTTGTCGAACACGCAGATGAAAAACTTAATGGAACTCAGAAATTAAGAAAGCATAATAGTTATGGAGAGAGTTAAGTAACCAAAAACCAAAACAGTGTCAACTTATCATAATCAAGTAATAATTTTTGAATGTCCAATAACAAGTCAGAAAAGCAACAAAGTTACCATGCCATCATCAATATCAAGTTGGTCACCAATATGAAGTTGTTCTGCGATCTGATGCTTCAAAGTCCGCATCAAGTTTTTATTGTGAGCATTCAGGACAGTTTCATTCTGCGGTTGCAATCGCCACTCATTTTGTCCTGCAAAAATAAATAAGATTGCAACACAAAAATCTCTTTGCAGCATGTATGAAATCATTGAGATGACTTACCAGGGGTAATACCGCGACAAAGGCGGATTACATTAGTTTTTAGATCGGAAGCGCGTAGCATCCCAACGCCAGATTTTACAATTATGCCATGAGAATTACGACGGCGACAGAAAAGCTTATAAGAATTTACAAAATCGTAATATTCCACTTCATTCTTCCGCGTTGCACCTATCAGACATACAGCATGCCCTATTGTCCTTTTCCTCTTATTGCCACGGTACTTTGGTGCACGATATGATTTATAAATTTGGCCATATTTCAAATCATGTAACTTCTTCCCACTATAGAATGTAGTGACAAGAGCATCACCATCTGCAATGGCTATTGAAATACTTCTAAAATCATCTCTCGGGATGACCATAATATCATCCACGCGATGAACAACGTTAGGCTGCAAAAATAAAAATGATATAAATTACTGCTACCTGATGGATAACACAGTATATACTCGCATATGTACAGAAACTATCCATTTTCTACTCAGAAATAACTTGATAAACTTTTTTACTATTCTACAACCTAGGAGATTATTTGCCATTAGTGCGGCAAAGTTTAGAGCTCCGCCTATGTAGTCTCAACATAGCCGGTCCCAAGCCCGGGTAAAAGAGGAGGGTTGTGATAGGCTTGGTGAGCCAACGTCAAAACTCAACCACTCCTATGGAGATGAAACCCAGAAGAACATCGTTGGGGCATAACCCTCTAAGCGACACGCCATATTGGAACCCGGGTGTGGTGTCAAATGGGCAAGGGCCGGGCCGTCACCCCCTTGGTGGCACACCGTATCTTGATCCGAATACGGTTGCACGTGAGCAAGGATCGGGTCGTCGCATCCATAGTGGTGCGCTACATCGGCGCCTGCGTGTAGTGAAAAATGAGCAAGGGTCTTCACACTTGACTCAACGAGCGCGAAGGGGCGGAGGCAGTAGGGGGGCGAGCCCCCCCCCCCCCCCCCCCCATGGATCAGCCCCCCTCAACCAGCTGTAGCGGCTAATACTGGGGCTTAATTACTTCGGCCATTACCAATGATCTAAGCTAGTGTCAAGCCCAAACGAACGAATCTGCTGCAACAAGGCAATACGGGCCAAGGCTGCATGTCTACGCATTACATAATCCATCGACGCGCACACACGCATTAAGGCGATTTCGTGGACTCTGTGTTTTCCGTTCCGATGCTGCGCTGTGACTCTCTAGCTCTTCGCTGATTGAGCATATGAGCGGCATCTAAAAAGATTGCTTCACCGCCGTCGCCACTCCTTAAGCCAGTTTCTAGCGCACTTGTTGTGGCATTGATATGTCACCATAGATCGTCACCAAAGTCACGACCTTGCAACCAGGCGTGGCTGGCGGTCAGCCTCTGGCCAACAAGCTAGATCCAATTGGACTCACTCAAGTCAATCTCAAGGTATCACTTGCTGACTGTAGTGTGTTCATGTGACCTACTAAATCCAATTGGACTCACTCAAGTCAATCTCAATCTCAAGGTATATTAAGAAGATGATCCAACAAAGAGTAGTTAATCTACAGGGGTGCATGGAAGCTAGCTATTCATGTGCAAGAACCATGAGTTGGTTGCGAGATCTAATGGGTTTCAGCTCTAGCCTACCCCAATTTGTTTGGGACTAAAGGCTTTGTTGTTGTTGCTGTTGTTAGTGCTGCAAAGTTTAGCTTACAATCTTCTTTTATAACATGATGAACAGCAAATGTTTTTATTTCATGAATGAGTTAATATGTAGAGAGCTCATTTAACCGGTGAAGTTTTCTCACATTACAACAAATAGGATTTGATTAATGCCATTACCTCAGGACCCGTAAGACCATCTTCATTCAGTATCAATGCCATATGCACCATGCGAACGTCACGGACACCTTTGGTGGAGCGACTCTTTTCGGGCATGTCCGGGCACCTCACAGTGAACATGCCATTTAGTTTTTCAGGTTCCAAATCCATGAGAAGACCAGGATCTTGTTTCATTATAACAGCTTCTAAACGCTCCTTAAACTGAAGTCCATGCACATAAGCATATGCTACACAATGAGCTGCGTAAGAGAAAGTTAGTATATCAGCATATGGAATACAGTTATCATTATTTTGAATTTACTAGTATGATAACTTACGTTTTTTCCCTTGTTTGTGGACTTTGCCAAACAGGTAATGCCCATTCACCTTTATATCATCAAAAGAGATTCTGAAGTTTCCAGTGAACTAATACAAGGGAAGGGACACTGTTAGATAAAATTATAGGGGACACGTTGTGAAAAGGGATTCTAAGTCTACAGTGGACTAACGGTATGCATTAAAAAAGAAAAGAGTGAGAATACAAAATAACAATTATAGGGGAACACTGAATTAACAGGTTATGTTGCAGCAGAGAGAGAGATTTGAAATGTAGATGAAGAGAGATAGGGGCTGCTTCAGATGTCGGGTCTGGAGAAAAGAAGAGAATGCAGCCAGACCAAGAACGGACTAGAACGAAGAAGAAAGAGGAAAGTAACAGGAGAGAGAGCATCGTGGAGGATGAAGAGAGATGAAGGCGGGAGAGAGATTGTCGACATATAGTTGAGGAGCCAATCCAGCTTTTCAGAAATTCTGTTTTAGAACGATTTGGTATAAAAACCACATTGCTATTTTCCAAATCACAAAACAATGTGTGGTTGCGATAAATCATGTACCACATGTACATGTGCCACTATTTCCTATAAATATTGGACTACAATTTTTGTAATAACCATACTAACAGAAAATTAATTTTGATAAGTACGTAATATACAAATTCATATTAAAAGACTATAGTTATTACCTCTCTCCCACAGTCGCATCGATCTTTCGGGAGCATGAATATCAGGTGTCTAGTTGGCCAATTCGCCCGACCACATACACACACCCATGGTTTAGCAAGACGAGAACTACCAAGACCATATTTAATGTTGGGAGGCATATTATGAACCTACACATTAAAAAACTGTAAATCTTTGTTCTTAGTTCCATCATTTAAATAATGTGTTCATGACATGAAATTGAGAGGCCAAAAATCATAAATAACATGTATACCATTTTACTCCCTCCATCCCATAATATAAGAATATTATGGGATGGGAGAATTACTTGAAAATCATGAGTAGATTGTGTTTAGTTGCATAACAGGAAAAACTAAAAGAAATTGAAACATTCTGTGTTTGTCGAAGTTGTCACAAAAATAAAAATCATACGTTCCTCCTCAGATCTGCTAAATCTTGCAGATCTATATTAAACAGATTGGGTTTTACATAAAAGTCCTATGAAATTCCTACAATCCAAAAATGACCATAATATTAAGATTGTATGAAAAAATGTGTCTTGTGACTTGTAATAAATCAATAGAGATACATTTCAGCATGCAAAAGTTTGAACGGATCAGCTTGTAAATTACTTGATCGCCATAAAAAGAACTTGCATTTGGAAAGCAAATTAGCTATGTATTATCACCGTTATTCTAAATTTGGGCTCCAAAGCTTGCATCTGTACCAAGAGAAGGTTTGGTTGAGTTGTGGATTCTGAAAAAGCTGCTATGAGCTGTTAAGAAGTTGTTGTGAGCTGAGAACTGTGAAAAAGCTGCAAGTTTTTTGGTTCAGAGTTCAGACAACTGTGAAACTGTAGATGTGGCATGTATTATCTGTAAAGCAGCAATTTGTACATTGGTAGGCAAATCAACGGCCATTTTCAAAAGGAAAATTATGACGATATGTACAATTCGTAGCTAACATGTAAGCAATTCAACTATAAACTGGGCATAGCATAACCTTTGCCGGGTGTTTCGCGGCACTCGGTTGCATATATATAAATAGAGTGATCCCAGAATGTTATTACAAAAGACATGGACCATACAAACAAAACACATTTGGTTCACATAATGTTAACAATTTGAGACTAGCAGTAGCATAGCACTGCCGAATCATATATGGACATTTCTATTCGTACAAGCATTTTCACAAACAGTTTGCATGCCAACTCCCATTACACGTAAACATGAACAAGCAAGCAGGCGCATGGTCGCAATCTGCAATCCACACTTGTTCCACTCACACTAAACGCAGATCACACTTCCAAACAGAGTAATTGGCTGCAGCATTGCATGTACGTGTTCAGTCTGGTGAATCTACAATACAACTGGACCAGCTATCCTGGTACCGCGGCGCAGCTCCTGGAGCAGGAGGGAGGAGGGAGGAGGGAGGAGAGAGGAGAAGTGGTTACCTCTCCGGCAGGCGACGGCCGGCGGGAGAGGAATACTCTCCGGGGCGGATAGAGGTTCGCACGAGGGAGGTAGGAGCAGGAGGAAGGACCTCCACGAGGCCTGGAGGGCGGGGAGGATGGAGGTTCGCACGAGGGAGCGCGGGGCAGGAGGAAGGACCTGCACGAGGCCTGGAGGGGCGGGGCGGCGGAGACTCCGGCCGTATGGGCAGCGCCGCCGCGGATGCCTGGCCGGAGTGGCGGCGGCGGGTACGAACCCTATGTCGGGCGCTTCATCCGGTTCTGTTCGCTGGTTTTTTTTTTTTTTTTTTGAGAGAGAGAGAGGCGCTGGGAGAGAATTGAGGCTGAGGAAGAAATACTAGATCGAAGTGGTAACGCCACTCCGCAGATTGGTTGGTTATCATCTGTTTCATTTACCTCGGTTCAGAATGCACACTTAGCAAACAGGCAAATACTCCAACATATTGTTAAACTGCGAGTTCGTAAAATGATGGCTACTCCTGCAAGGAAAATTCAAACATCTAATGAAGGGCTTGTAGGTTCATCATGCTGCCCTCTGAAAAGATGCAACCATTGGTTCAGTGAACATTTTGACTCAATATGGCAATTCCACATTCCACCAGAGGACAAGACTTGGAACCGAAACCGAATTCACAAGACAACATAACTAAATAGCCGAGTATGTTTGCCTCCCTCGGATTGACTTGCATTTCTAGACACGTGTTTGTATTCACATTTTACCCTAAGCACTTGGGTTGAATTGCTCATCTTCAGCAACTCAATCTATCTCTAAATTGAGCGAGATAGGTCGATTCATTACTTGGGGGATCACAGGGCGCTAAGAGAGAACATGCGGTCAATATTAGGATGGAACATATTGGGGGATAGCGGACACGACACGGTGCATAGGGACAAGATGCCTAAAACCATGCAAGCAGCGTCTCCGGTGAGGCGCGGGGGAGGGGAGGGGGGGGGGTTGAAGCTGGGCAAGGAGGGAGTCGCGCTTGGTTGTGGCGCGGCAACTACTCAGCTATGGAGGGAGGGGTAAGGAGAGGTAGGGAAGGGCAGGAGGGCGAACGAAGTAGCGGCGATATATCGGGGGCACAGCGGGAAGAGCGGGCCCCGCAAGAGGCGAGCAATAGCCATGTCTCTCTTTTTGCGGGGAGAGCAGTGACCTTATCTCTTTCTTTTCCCCAATTTAAACCTTGGAGGGAGAGTATTTGTATAGCCGATAAAAAATTAATTCCCCAAAACCCACTACCACTATACTCCATCCGTCTCCAAGAAAGGACTATTTGTTATTATAAGCTACTTTTTTAACAATTGTTACTCTAAGCTAATAGAAATAGGGATGCGCACACAAAGGAGGGAGTAGTAGAAGATCATGCCCATTTAATTCGATGATGCAATAAACTTGTCCAGGAGTTTTCCATCGACTCATCATCATTGAAGGAGGAGGAGGAGGAGAAAGTCAGGCGACAGCCACACAAGGAGGAGAAGGAAGGCAACAAAAGCAAAGAGAAGGAGGAAGGGAAGTCGGTGCGCGGAGATAGGAGGCGCTTGGGTGGGGATGAGAAGAAAGGCGGCGGAGCGACTAGAAAGAAGAGAAGGGAGGATAGAGACAACCAACTGATGGAGGAATGTATGTGGATTTTCATTTACCCATTTTGTTATTTTATTTTATTTTTTGAAAAGGAGGACATCCCCCGGCCACTGCATCGGAAAGATGCATGCGGCCGCCTTTTGTTATTACTTGGCTAACCCACCTTTTCCCCGATGCCATGGCTATTTTTTAGCAATATTGTAGAATAAATTCAGCACAACACATGACATGTTAGCAAACAATCGCAGGCTGATCCTTAATTGCAAAGTATATGCACATGATCTACATCATGTCAACTGCGGTACCGTGGCGGCAAAATGGGTAGACAAACGTAAAACGGTATGTAGTATAATTAACAATGCCATTGAACGCTAGTGTGAAACAAACACTTACCTTGTGATATGCTGCATACAGATGTGCATCTAGGCAAATCCAATTGGCCATGACGCTCCCTTAGTTAATCCTGAGCGGCTTCTGCCGGTGTATCGGCATCCAGCGGACCAGAGATTGGCGTCTCCCTGCCCGCGCTGAGCTCGATGTGCCGAGAGAAATTGGCAGTCAGTGGAGTCCGGCATGGTGCAGCGTCCCTCCCTACTTTAGCAAACCAAACCAAGAACTGCGTGAGCAAAAATAATACTAGCAAGAGAGACCCTTAACAAACAAACAAACAAACAAACAAATGGAGGTACAATGTTAGGGAAATGCTATCTTGCAAGCAGTGACCGATAGTATCTCGCACATCGACCAAATAATCTTGCCCTCGAAGCTACAGAACTTCTCTAGGAATTAATAGTACCCTGCTCGATTTGCAGAGGGCTTTGACGACAAATGGGGAAAAAAGCCGCGCATCATGGCCTGGATTAAGAGCACGTGCTCCTGCTCATCCATGGAGGCTCAGCTCGGCTAGCTAGCTAGCTATATGGATCTGCCGAGACGAAGGGAAGCAAATTAAGCAAGCACACCTACTTAGCTTACCCATGCTAGCTAGCCAAGACGTACCTGCAGCGGCCGCGACGGCCTTCTCTTGTCTTGGATCTGGTCGTCTGCGGCGAGCCGGCCATGGTGGATCCGGTCGAATTCGCTGGGAGGCGGATGGCTTGTGGGGGGAAAGGCCGGGGAGGAAGAAGAGGAATGCGCTACCGGCCAGGGAATCAATACACTCTGCTACAGCTACGCTGGGTTAGGCCAGCCAATTCCAACGGGCCAGCTATGACTGTGGACTGACTTGAGTGAGTGAGTGAGGCTAGCAGCTTTTCACGGCGGATAAAAAGCGTGTGATGTGCACCACGTCCCACTGGCTGGAGCAGGCACATTTTGGCGCATCGAGTGCGTGAGATACCATCATCTGATGATTGGATACCATCATCTGATGAGGACAGGAAACCATTAGACTCGAGTCTGGAAGATGATGAGATGAGGCTGAAGCATTGACATATGTGTTGCCCAATGGTAGAAAGAGCAGAGCAAAGAAGATGAAGCCAAGGACCTAATATGTTGAGAAGAGAGATCGTCCACAGGAGCAATTTGTGAAGCATCTTTGCATCACTGATGTGTATAAGTTCAGAAGTGCCCTTCAAACTCTGCACATTACAGAGAACATGAACTTTGAGTACCATAGAAATTGCAATGATGAGATTATAGTTGTGTTCACACATTAAGAATGCCCTTTTTATATAGCGGCTTCTCAAATTGCAAACGAGAAGACATTTACCATAAGGAAGCAACATGGGCGTCGTCCAGAGTTTGTGCTATGCTCTTCTGAAGTTTGAATTTAGTGTAATGGAGTATTAATAAAGCACTTATATTGCAATTCTATCTTATTTTTGTTATTAGTAGTTTTAGTTAAGCATATATATTCCATTGCTCTGTTTCTTTTGCTCTTATTAATTTTAGTTAAGCATATATATTCCATTGCTCTGTTTCTTTTGCTCTTATTAATTTTAGTTAAGCATATATATTGCATTGCTATGTTTCTTTTGCTCTTATTAGTTTTAATTAATTAGTTATATTGCACCGCCCTACTTCATTTGGTATTTACAGATTTAGTTAAGCGCTTATATTGCACTATTCTATTTTCTTTATTATTTATAGTTTAAATTAAGAAATTGTTTTGTTTTTTAGCAGTCTAGCTGATGAAGTTTGGGAGTTGAGAATGCATTGTCATGACAGATATATACTTGAGAGATCTATGAACTTGTCATATATCACATTTTACAACCTAGTAGCATTGATGGAGACAGAAGGATATGGGTTGAGAGATTTCATGTATTATGTCTGGGATCTAGGCCTGGGGATAGAAGGAATGGAAGAAATAGATGATGATGACAAACTGGAGGAAGTTCTAGAGCACATAGACCTGCAGGGGGAGAAGATATTCAATGTGGCAGTTGTTAGGGGCACTTCTTCTGAACCTGCTAATATAAACCTTGGCAATGTTATTAAGCAGCAAGTCCCTCTAGATGAACTTGGATAGCCCAAAATGTATCAGGTAGATGTGAATGGAGTCTTGTTCAATGCACATAATGTAGATGTAGCAGCACAACATTCAGATGTAGCAGCTAAACATGAGCCTATTCCAATACAATTTCAAACACAACAGAGCACAAACATTGTGAGTCTGGAGCATGCTTTAGGTGTAGAATAAGATTTCCAGTTAGAAGTGGAAGAAGATCATGTAACAAATAATTTAGAGGAGCAAGAGAAAATAAAAACTACGGATGACACTAGGAGAAAGGAAATGGAAACGTTTAGGAAGAATCAGAGACAAAAATAGAAGAGCAGTTCATTGAAAAGGAAAGTTGAAGTTATGGCCAATGAAGAGGACGTTGATGATGATAATTTGACAGAATACAGTGATATACCCTTGCTAGGCTTAAGGAGATAAAAAGACAGAGAGATGGTCCACTAATGCATTTTGAAGGGGACACAAATGTTGAGGAAATGTATGAGACAGAGGAGGATGAGGAACTGTATGAGCCAGAAGAGGAAGAAGAGGGGGAAGAAAGGAAGAGGGGGGGGGGAATTTGATGAAGATGAAGTAGAGGAGGAGGTGGGATAAGAGATGCAGAAGAAGAAAAGGGCAAAGAGAGTCGGAAAAGGCCTAATAAGCATAGCACATACAAGTATTGATCACTTGCTTGAGGATGATTGGATACCGTCACTACAAAAAAATACACTTCCGTGAAGATATGTGTTTGTCACAGTAGGTCGCTTTTTTGTCATGCATGTACATCCATGACAAATTTATGACAGAATCAAGATAGTCATACCTGTGTTGTCGTAGAAGTGTTCCATGACATTACCAAAATTATCATCACGGAAGTGTCCACTTCCATGACGATAAATTGCGCGTCACAGAAGTGCTTTCGTCAAGGGTGACCGACACGTTGCATCCACCGTAACGGAACGCTGTTAAGCTATCGGGTCGGGTTTTGGATCCGACAACCCATTAACAGCCCCGACCAATGGGAAATTTCCTTGTGTAAAATTCTTATTGGCCGGACGAAACACGTGTCAGCTCGTCAGCGAGTCAGATAGGCGCCTATGATACGTCGACACGTGGCACGGCCCAACAGTGGCCCATTCCTGTGAAAAGGCCGGCCCGTTTGACTTGGTCAAAAGCTAGCGGGCCGGCCCATGGAAAGCCTGTTAACGGCCTGTTCGCATATAGCCCATTTACAGCCCGTTAACCCAAGGCCCGTTGCGCCCTATCTGAATTAGGCCCAGTAGCGTCATCTAGGCCGTCCACTATGATTCCAGCCCGTTTTCACTTCTGGCCCATGTATAGCCCATGATGTCTTTCGGCCCATATGAGGCCCTTTGTAACTCTTGGCCCATTAGCGGCCCGTGCTGAAACTGACCCGTAATGAATAGTGTATTACTTTACACCCAATAACGGCCCGTGGTGAAACTGGCCCGTAATGAATAGTGTATCACTTTATACCCATTAACGACCCGTTATTTCGTTGGGCCGTTTCCAGCCCAAGTTAACTTTCGGCCTTATAAGGGCCCATTTATTCTTGGGCTCATTTGCAGCATTCGGTTACTTACGGCCCGTTACTGTCATTTTCTGCTTGTGGGCCAAATTCAGCCCGTCGTTATAGTCGGCCCATTTGTGGACTATTAGTCTGTTGGGCCATTTTCATAGCATCACCAAATACGGCCTATTAACGGCCCATTATGGTCAGCCCATAAAACGTACGATTTCTATTAAAGGCCCATCTACGGCCCATTAAAGGCCCGTACAAGACCCATAAATGAGCCGGCGGCCCATGGATCCTACGAGATGTAGAAGGCCCATGGATCCTACAGGACGTAGAAGGCCCATGGAACCTACGAGACGTAGAAGGCCCATGGATCCGACGGCCCGTGAAGGGCCATGGTCGGGCGTATTGGCCCCCGTTTGAACGATATAGCATATTCAAAGAATTATCCTACTCAATACTATCACCTCTAAAAAGACTACACTATTACAACAAAGAGATCAAGACATAGAAAGGTAGAATAATCCTACACTATACAATAAAGAAATTACAGCTGATTATACCCACTGGGCATTATGGTTCGGCACAGGTGATAATAAAGATACACAAACAGCAAATTACATACACTGGGCAAATACAACTCATACATCATGGACGCGCATCAACTTAACTCCATTTGAACTATAATCTCTTCAGAAAATAGGATTGGCCGGATTCAGATAGCACAAATTTCAGTCTGCAAAATCTCCAATTCCTTCATGGTTACCTCAGTGTCTTGTTTCATTTTTTTGACTCCTGCATCTAATACCTGCATGTCCAGTCTCAACTTGTTGATTATACGTTGACAATCATGTACACGTTGTCTTGCCACCTCTAGTTGATGCTCGAGAACATCAGCACATTCTAATTCCAATCCATAATCATTCGGTAACGGCCATGCCGCACTGCTCGCAGATCTTTGTGTTGATGTCACTTCATCCTGAAATGTTTCTGTAAGTACACATGACTAGGGCAAAAATATAGTCACAACAGTGAAGCGAACAAGACACTATTTTGTACTACATGGCAAAACAGGACTAACAATAATGTTACATGTCACTTTAAAAAAATGTTACACGTCATGAAGCTTAAGCAGGTGATATTTTAAAAATTATAAAAAAGATAGTCTGTGCAGCCTGCATATAGAAATCCATCTTAGCTCACGAGAGGAGCATGATGTTGGGGCCCAATCGAAAACACAGAAAAGTTGCAAATTTAGACAGCACATTACGTATAAGTAAGCAAGCAGTTGGCCATTCTGTGCCTCAATTAAAGTCTTAGGGAGCATAATGAACAACAGAGGGTTTCATACAAACATACTATAGCAGGCAAAACTATGCAATCATTAGCGTAGTATAAACTAGATTGTGAGCCTCATGTAATAATAGTTGGTTAATAGACTTCAAAGCTTCAGGCACACTTCAGCAGAGTAATTAAATAGTAAGGCCTTTAATTATGTCAACTAATAGTGATACAAGTACCGAACATCAGGCATGATTATTTGGGCATCTCATTAACTGAGGACAAATAAAGCAATTGAAAAGAGAAAATTAACTATGCCTGAAACAAACAAGGAATTGAACTGTTGAGTTGCATACAGTGACTTACCTTAGCAGGTTGAAGAGGCTCAGCGCAGCTCCTACTTCTCTTGCAAGGCTCCTTCCTAACATCTTGTACTTGGAAATCCTCAATCTTATCTTCATTGCACCCCCTCTGCAAGGTGACACAAACTAGTTACTCGTCTCCTTGGAAGATAAATATGCATACTTCCAGTCTGTGAACACAAAAGGATGAGATTATAACAAAACAACACCACATAATGAAACATGCCGCATCTCTTGCATTTGCACACAATGAAATGAGCATTTACTATGTCTGCACTATGTAAAAGCTAGGCATACCTTCGAACTGGATCTCTAGGTACTCTTGGAGAGCCTAATGTAGTGTACAGCCAAACCTTTATGTCACCTATGAGTTAGACAAGGCCCCACTACAACAGCCCTTAGTGTTTAAATCGTTGACAAGCTCTGTTAGAGTGTTAGGTCAAGAACAGCAAGTAATCAAAGCAAACAGTCCTAGTATGGCTGGCTGATGCAAACAAGCAATTGAACAGAAGTGTGAGCAAATCTTACATATCAACAAAAGAAGCAAAGAAGGAGGCTTAAAGACCATCACTTGACTGACCAGATTTAATGGGCATTTAAACATCATGTGCAACGCATGAACTAACATAAACATTGCATATTCCAGATTCTACAATGGAATGCACATGTATTAGGTTATGCCACGTATGATGATGCCTAAATGTACAGATAGCAGGCATGAGTGATTCATCATTGCACGCACAATTGAATTGCAGGTTAAGGGCCAGTTCGGTTCCGCCTTTTAGGGCATATTGTCAAAATAAGCCATAAAAGATGTAAAGAAGTCATTTTTGAGTTATGGGCTTGGACTTAACTAATTTCGCTTTGGAGGGGGGTGTTTCGGGTAGAACCTCACTAAAAATTGAAGGGAAGGGGAATAGTGAAATGACTCTGTTGTCTGCCTATATTACACTCAAAATGCAACTGCTGACGCCCGTGTCACACCTGACCCTCAAGTAAAAACAAACACGCAAGCATTCATTGCCCTGCCCGCTTGCATCTCCTCTCCCCTTTCCCTCTACCTCGATCCCCTGCCTGCAGCACTAGGGTTCCTCCAGCGAGCCGTCGCCACTGGTCCCATCTGGCCTTGTCCTCGACGATGCTATGTCCAGCTAGGCTACATGGCCGGCGGGTAGGGGCAAATCTCCCTGGCTTCTCCTCCCTCTGGCGCCGCTCATTCTCATGGTCTACAGCAGCTGCTCCACTGTGGTTCGTCCAACGCACTGCTCCAGCGGGCGCTGCACAACTACGGCTGATGCCACACTGCGGCAGAAGGCACCTTATTCCCCCTCCCCTCCTCCCAGGCCATGGCCTTGAGGTGCTGTTGAAGGATGAGCTCATCCAACAAGGTGAGGATCTCCTCTGATTTTTTGCCAAATTTTCATTCTGATCCACTATACGATGAATTGCTATGAGCTGCTTCTGCTGCTGCTATATGATGCATTGCTATGAGCTGCTCCTGCTACTGCTATATGATGAATTGCTATGAGCTGCTGCTGCTATATGATGAATTGCTATGAGCTGCTGCTGCTATATGATGAATTGCTATGAGCTGCTGCTGCTGCTATATGATGAGTTGCTACAAGCTGCTCCTGCTGGTATGTGATGAATTGCAGACTGCTGCTGCCGTATGATGAGTTGCTATGAGTTGTTGTTGCTGCTGTATGATGAGTTGCTATGAGCTGTTGCTGCTGCTATATGATGCTTTCAGGTGGTGCTGCTATACGATAATAACCAGCCACTTGGACCATCGAATTTTAATAAATAATTGTTCTTCATTTAAATGTGGGTCATGCATTCTTCGTTTAAATTAGGCAATTAGATCTCTATGGAAAACATTGACCAAAGTAGATTGTGCCAAGTAGATGGTATCTTTGTATTTGCATTTTGAGCAAATAGTGATGGTCTGTTTTCCTATCATATTAATTACTGCACTGGGTTCAATTTGTGATGTTTGCAAGTCAAATTAATTTCCATATGGGCAGCAAAATGAAAAAAAAATGCAATCTAGACTTTCCACTGATCATACCAAAGATAAGCTGAAAACGCAATGAAAAGAACTGGTTAGCTTATTACATGGAACTTATATTCACAGGTGCTTATTTTCTTAGGATAACTCATAATAACTGTCCCTAAGAAACTTGGCTAATACAACTGGCATACGAATAACATGTCACGATGATTGCAATGGAGGAGTGACGGACCATAGCACACTGTATAGGCTCACCGCTGCCTCTCCTTTTTTTGCGATGTTCCATGAAATTGTCACATACATCTTGTACTTTTTCATTGTGTAACCCTATCTGCAAGTAGACACGGCTAATTTCAGACATCTCTACATGATACTACATTGCATATCCCTTGCGCATATTTAAATCACCAATTAACGATTGTGTGCATACCATAAACTAGCCATGACTCTGTATGCTGGACTAGCAGGCACTCTAAGGGAGCCTAATGTAGTGCACTGGAATTCCTACATGCCACCTACGATTTTGTGTAATGTACTGCCCCTGTTCCTAAATATATGTCTTCGTAGAGATTCCAGTATGGACCACATACAGATGTATATAGATGCATTTTCGAGTGTAGATTCACTCATTTTGCTCCGTATGTAGCCTATAGTGGAATCTCCAGAAAGACTTATATTTAGGAACAGAGGTACGAGGTAGTATCATGTATGACATCTACATATCTAATTTAGCAGCCAGTAGTAGAAATCATTGTCTGCACAAAGGGATTACTAGTCGAAAATCCTAGCAAAGCACGCTGGCAGGCACAGAACAATACAAGAGAGAGAGACGCACTTACAAGATCATAGCAATGCCTCAGTCCAGGATCTTGGTTGGCCAAGCTATTAGATCCAGAAGAAACATCGTCCTTGTAGTTTTTGCCAGCTGCATAACAGGTAACAGCGATCGGTTAGTATATTTGAAGTACATCAGGCAGGTGATGCTGGACAGGTTTAAAGGTGACAAGTACCTAGGCCGTGGCAGGTGCTTGGCATCTCTCCAGACTGTGGGAATCAGGTTAGAAACGTCGAGGGTGATGACGCTGCGCTGGCTGTCAGGGTCCGGTAAGGAGATCTAGAACCGTCGAGTAGGGTGTTTGTGGAGCGGCTCCGGTAGGGTGGACTACGGTGTGGGCGAAGCGGATCTATGGCCGTGGACGAGGGCATAGGTGAAGCTGCTCCGGTGGTTGGGTTAAGGATGGTGTCGACGGTGCGGATCTGCGGCCGTGGACGTGGCGTCAGAAGCTGCTCCGGTGGTTGGGTTAAGGGTGGTGTCGACGATGTGGATCTGCGGTCATGGATGGGGCGTCAGAAGCTGCTCCGGTAGGTTGGATGAGGGTGTGAGGAAGCGGATCTGAGGCCGTGGACTTGTGAGTTGGCAAAGCGGCCCCGGTAGGGTTGAGAATGGTATAGGCGAAGCTACTTCGGTAGGGTTGAGGAAGGTGTCGGCGAAGCGGCTCCGGTAGGGTTGAGGAAGGTGTCGGCGAAGAGGATCAGAGGCCGTCGACAGGGGCGTCGGTGGGGCGGCTCCGGGGGGTGTGGACGAAGCGTCCCCGGTGGGGAGTACGAATGAGCCGCTGCAGATGCGCGGCGGTTGACGAGAGTACCGGCGAAGCAGATCCGGCGCCGTGGACAAGGCTGGCACTGAATGGGCTGTGGTATAGTGGTGGATGAGCAGTCTACTTGTTTCTAGGGGAGGTGGGAGGGGTAGATGCGGCCGCAGAAGTAGATCCGGCGAGGTGGACGCCGCTGGTAGTGAATGGGCTATGGTACGCCGGTGGATGAGCAGTCTAGGGTTTCGAGAGGGGAGGGGAGAAAGGGGGATGAAGTACGGACGGCGTGCCGTGTAGTTAGTCGTTTTTGCGGGAGGGGGAGAGGAAATGGGGTGCCGTGTAGTGGGGGAACCGGAAGTTACCAAAGCAGCCCCGACCTATCATGTAGATGAGGGCGGTATTGTAACTGTCATTGGCTCCACAGTCTGAAACCATAGACTGTAGATAGGTAGATACAATTGTTTCCATATGTATAAGTTCAAACAGCAGTAAACTAGCATCATACCTTCAAAAAATTGGTTCAGATCATCGTCAGTCTCAGCTCGGGCTCCTTCTTTTTTTTCTTGCCCGACTTTTAAAGAGATTTATTTTAGAATGTATGAGATTTTGGGTTGGTTGGTGACCTCCCGCCCGTCGATGAGCTGGCGGAGGGGCCTGCGGCCGGGTAGATTCAGATCACTGGACGAGGGCGTGTTAGGCATCTAGCCATGGCGGTGGAAAGCGGAAGAGGGCGGGGGTTTTTCCTCCGGTGCGAATGTGGGGTGTCGATTTGCTTGGGCAGAGAGCCATGAGAGTGTGGGAAGGAATTGTCCGAGATGCATTTCGCGTGCACGCGCTGGCTCCCGCCGGTGGCGACCTCCCGCGTGCGGCCGCTGATGACCAGGAGGAGGGGCCTGTAGCCGGGTAGCCATGCACCAAGGACAAAAGGGGGATTTCGCATGCTAAAGACTAAGGTGGCGGAAATTTTAGAAGGAGGCGTGTCGGTGTCAAAACCGGCGGATCTCGGGTAGGGGGTCCCGAACTGTGCGTCTATGCGGATGGTAACAGGAGACAAGGGACACGAAGTTTTACCCAGGTTTGGGCCCTCTCGATGGAGGTAAAACCCTACGTCCTGCTTGATTAATATTGATGATATGGGTAGTACAAGAGTAGATCTACCACGAGATCAAGGAGGCTAAACCCTAGAAGCTAGCCTATGGTATGATTGTTGTATGTTGTCCTACGGACTAAAGCCCTCCGGTTTATATAGACACCGGATAGGGTTAGGGTTACACAGAGTCGGCTACAATGGTAGGAGATCTACATATCCGTATCGCCAAGCTTGCCTTCCACGCCAAGAAAAGTCCCTTCCGGACACGGGACGAAGTCTTCAATCTTATATCTTCATAGTCCAGGAGTCCGGCTGAAGGTATAGTCCAGCCATCCGAACACCCCCTAATCCAGGACTCCCTCAGTAGCCCCCGAACCAGGCTTCAATGACGATGAGTCTGGCGCGCAGATTGTCTTCGGCATTGCAAAGCGGGTTCTCTTCCAGATTCCGTGTACCTGTTGAATAATGTCCTGTTTCTTGTAAATGTAGCGCTCCTTGGCTTCTATGCCTAATAATGGTCGCCTTCCACATGTCGAACGAATACGAAAAGTCTATGTGTTTTTACATTCACACCCCTAGCCGCGTAAATGAGCCGCCTATTTAAAGGAATGGGGATTTAGATCCAAACCACACCTTCTCCCCTCCGCGAGTAGTCATCAGAGCGCATCCAGCGAAGATCCATTCCACCATGGCCAGCTGTCGCAACTCCTCCTCTCGCCCTTCTAGTCCTAAGCCTGGAGACTGGGAGAGGTGCTCTATCCCGCATAGCGAACTAGTATCGCTTTAGACCAAGGGATTCCTCCCTCCGGCCTACATGGTCCCGGTTCGAGCCGGGCTCGCCACCTATAATGGCGGAGAGCAAGCGGAGAGCGCCCCCACTCCCTCCAAAGGAGAGCGGGTATGCCTTGTCCCTTATCTAATAAGGGGACTTGGATTTCCAATTCATCCGTTTCTCCGGGGGCTTCTGGAGTTCTATGGCCTCCAGCTGCATAATCTCACGCCTGCCTCTATCTTGCATATCGCGGGCTTCGTTGCCCTTTGCGAGCTGTTCTTGGGTGTTGAGGCTCATTTCGCACTGTGGAAGAGGCTATTCTGCCTGGTGCCCCGCTCTCAGAGGGGGTCAATATATCAAGTGGGCGGAGCCGAAGTGTGGCGCATCGCCAGGACCGGATATTTATCCGGAACCCCAAAGAAGGCATCCGAGGACTGGCCTTCGGAATGGTTTTACATAGAGGATGTCCCGCTGCCGGATCCTGTTCAGATCGGCCTCCCTGAGTTCAACAGTGCTCCCCTGAAGAAGCGCCTAAGCTGGCGTCCACGGAGCTCTCAAAAACAAAGTGATAGGGACGTCCTTTACCTGATGGGCCGGATAAGACTGGTAGCTCATTCCGGACTAACCATGATCGGAGTCATGGCCGTATGCATCATGCGGGGGGTGCAACCGCTTCAGTATAGAAGCCACCCCATGTGGGACTTTAACCGGGAGGATGACGCCACCCATCACGGCCGCAAGGGGCCGGACTGGGCTGCCGCTCTAATAAAGATCTTGTCCGCTTTGTACAAGGGAGAAGAGGAGGAATTTCTCCGCATCGACCCTCAGGGTGGATTTACTATGTACAATCCTCCGAGTTGGGTAAATGGACAATTTTACTTGCCCATCCGTTTTATATTCCCATCATTAGTTATATAGTCTGATGATTTAAACCCAGGAACTGCGCCAGGAAGTAAAGGAAATAAACAGCCCTCCCCCGCAGCCCGAGGATCCAGAACGGTCCGTCGATCCGGCCTCCGAAGAGGATCCAGACCTATCCGTGGAGCTGATTGATGGGGTGTTTTATCAGCTGAGCAGGGACAATGCCCTGGTGGCCATTACGGCCGATTACCCGGGGCTACTCCCGGCCTCCCAGGTAACTGAGACTGGAGTCCCAACACCTCGAAAAGGAATCCATCCTTGTTTTCAGTTTCCTGACAACAACCATATTTTGCAGGGAAGATTCTCTAGGCGGGAGGCTGAGCCTGCGGCGGCTAGCCAACAAGGGGCAGCGGGGCCCCGTGGGATGAAAAGAAGTGAAGTCCGGACTGAGGCGCCGGCGCGAAGGTATAGCGTGCCCTCTTATTCCCAGGTGTTATTCCTTCAAGGCATATTAACACTTGTGCTCTGTTCAGGACAAAGAGACCTCGCCGGACTATATCCGGAGAGGTTGCCAATCGCGCATCCACCATCCAGGCTCCAAAGCCCGGACCGGAGGCGGAGGCGAACACGAGGCGCGCACTAGACGCTCCTCCGACAGAGGGCGCGGACAGGCTGTCTGCCACCCATTCCGAGGTGGAGAGTGCCATGAACCACAGGCATCGCCGGACAGTTCTTCGCGACGCCTGTTTCTACCAAGAGGCGTTGAACGCCTTCAATGCGGGAGATGCATATATCCATGCCACTCAGAATGGTCTAGCCAGAGCCACGTAGCAATATGTAAAAGACATACGGGTGAGAAAATTTTAATGGTTATATATACCGGTAGCCCCCGAGACTTGAAGCAGTGAGAATAACTGATTTAAGGATCATGTAATATGCAGGTTCTTTCAGAGAAGAATACCCAACTGTCCCAGGAGCTAGAAGAGTGCAAAGCCCAACTTGAGGCCGCACTAGCCGCGATGGGGGAGCCTAAGGAGACCCCCTCTGGTAATATATGCTTCAAAAAGATAAGTGTGAAGTGCGGCATATGTGCAAATTTGACAAATGAAATTGCAGATGGCGCCAGACTAGATCCGGACAAGCAACAACT
Organism: Aegilops umbellulata; assembly: GCA_032464435.1. Taxonomy (NCBI): domain Eukaryota; kingdom Viridiplantae; phylum Streptophyta; class Magnoliopsida; order Poales; family Poaceae; genus Aegilops; species Aegilops umbellulata. The sequence goes on along the minus strand of CP136058.1, from coordinate 34,849,477 downwards.
CCTACGCCGGCTAAAGGCTGGCGAGAGCGTGCTGACAATGGTGAGGCGGGAGAAGAATGATCTTGAGGATGCCAACACCAAGCTGGGTGTTGAGCTGAAAGATGTTCGTGCCCAGCTGTCGGACTCCGTAAAGGAGAATCAGCGGCTTCGACGCGGCATATTTAGTAAGTGCTTGAACGAACTTTGAAAAAAGAGTTCGGCGAGGAAGTCGACTAACAGAGTGATGTCTGTAGGTATGCTAATAGGTCGTCCTGCAGAGGAGATACCCGGTTCTACGGGTGACCTTCTTCCCGAGCTCTCGCAACTGCACGAGAGAGTTCGGCAGGCGATGCAAGGCGTTGCCCAAGCCTTATGGCCATCCCTCTCCATGCCCGAGGGCCTTGAAGAGCTTGCAGAGAAGCTGAAGGGAGCGCGGCGGCGCTTCCGATTGTGGAAGATATCGGCCTGCCGTCAAGGCGCTAGGGAGGCCTGGGCCATGGTGAAGACGCGGTACACAAAGGCTGACCCAAACCACATGGCCGAGGTCGGACCTGTGGGGCCCGATGGGAAGGAGATCCCTGTAAGCTTAGTATACGACCAAGTAGAATTGGCCGAAAAGTATTCCCAGCAGGACTGTAAATTAGACAGCCTGTTAGATGGTATTGAAGAGGAATACAATCAGTCAGAGTGACTATGTAAATTAATTGACATTTATAATGCCTTCTAGCCGGATTGTAGATCGTTTGTCATGGCCGACCTTTTCGCTTCAACCTCGGGACCTAACGGTCCGGAGTGTGTCCGAATACCCTCGCGGTTATATAAGAACCGGGGTATGCATGGAGACCAGGCGTAGGGGTCATTAGTGCTTGAACAGACAAGTGCCCAACTAGTTATGTTATATTACATGGTTAGTAAGAAACATCTTCCAGGGAGAATAGTTCCGTTAGGGGTTCCTTTCCCTGGGAGGCATGCCCTAAAGTGCATGTCCATTCTACGAAAAAGACGCAGGAAAAAATCGTCTGGGGGCGCATAGATAAATAATTGGAAAAATCATCTTTCAGATCACCGACCGAATATTCCCTTAAGAGCGCTAACTTTCGGCTTCACCCAGTCTGAGGTACACATCCGACTGACCCGGCAGTAACAATCGCAGAGGTGCTCCCTTTACCACCTAGCCGAACAATCGGGAACATAGGGGTAAGCACAGGAGCCAGGCAACCCAGCTTGGCCAAAACTTAAGTCATATTGATGCATATAATGGTGAAATAAAAGGTACATGCGGAAGTGTAACACATGTGTTAGGCATAAAGCCCGTGTGAATAAGCTTCTGTTAAAAGAAGCCCCCAGGTTTAATGAGTGCGAGTAGCACGTCATGTGATGAGCCTTTTAAGGCTATAGGAGGATAGGAGAAGGAGAGAGATATAAGACAGATAGTATATATAAAAAATGGACAGAGGAAGGAGACGAACACAGAGTCCGGAGCTAGGCATAGAATCTTCGGAGATGGGTTGCATTCCATGGGTTCGGCTCGAGTCGGTTATCCGATGCGTCTCGTAGGCGGTACGCTCCACCAGTCAGGACTTGGTCAATTATGAAGGGACCTTCCCACTTGGGCTTGAGTTTGTCCTTTTTCTTGTCCGGTATGCGTAGAACCAATTCGCCAACGTTGTAATTTTTGGCCCGTACTTCTCTGCTTTGATATCTTTGAGCCTGCTGTTGATAGAATGCGGAACGGGCTTTTGCCACGTCGCGCTCCTCCTCCAAGGCGTCCAAACTGTCCTGCCGATCGATCTTGGCTTCTCTTTCTTCGTACATGCGCACGCGAGGCGAGTCATGAATTATGTCGCAGGGCATAACTGCCTCTGCGCCGTACACCATGAAGAATGGTGTGTATCCGGTGGTGCGATTCGGCGTGGTCTGCAGCCCCAGAGTACGGAGTCGAGCTCCTCTACCCAATGCGTGTTAGATTCCTTGAGGGACCGCACTAATCTGGGCTTGATGCCGCTCATGATAAGACCATTTGCATGTTCAACCTGTCCGTTAGTTTGTGGGTGATAGACGGAAGCGTAATCGGGCTTGATGCCCATGTTTTTGCACCAGAGTTTTACCTCATCGGCCGTAAAGTTCGTGCCGTTATCAGTGATGATGCTGTGGGGGGCGCCATAACGGTGTACGACCCTGGATATGAAGTCTATCACCAGTCCGGATTCGGCCGTCTTAACAGGCTTGGCTTCTATCCATTTGATGAACTTATCCACCATGACCAGTAAATATTTTTTCTTGTGGGTTCCACCTTTAAGGGGTCCCACCATGTCAAGCCCCCAGACCGCAAAGGGCCATGTTATGGGGATAGTTTGGAGGGCGGTGGGTGGCATATGGCTTTGGTTTGCAAAAAGCTGGCAACCGACGCATCGTTGGACTAAGTCCTGAGCGTCTGCTCGGGCCGTTGGCCAATAAAAGCCTGTACGGAAAGCCTTGCTTACAAGGGACCGAGCTGCAGCGTGATGACCACCGAGTCCGGCATGAATTTCAGCCAGCAAGTTCCGCCCTTCCTCTTCGGAGATGCACCTTTGAAGGACTCCGGTAGTGCTTTTCTTATAAAGCTCTCCCTTATGGACTTTGTAGGCTTTAGATCGCCGCACTATGCAGCGTGCTTCGTTTTGGTCCTCTGGGAGTTCCTGCCTAGTAAGGTAGGATAGGAATGGTTCTGTCCATGGGACAATGACGGCCATTATTACGTGGGCTGAAGGTGTGATTTCATTGGCAGAGCCTCCAATTGTGTCAGATTGTTCGGCATCGGGCAGTGCGGTTGAGTCCGTGCTGTTATTGCCGGATTCCCCTTCCCATACTACGGATGGCTTGAACAGCCTTTACAAGAAGTCGTTGGGGGGACTGCGTCGCGTTTTGCGCCGATGCATGCCAGGACATCTGCCGCCTGATTGTTCTCCCGGGCTATATGATGAAATTCGAGCCCTTCGAACCGAGTTGACATTTTTAGGACGACATTGCGATAGGCTGCCATTTTTGGATCCTTGGCATCAAAGTCTCCATTTATTTAGGATATTGCGAGGTTCGAATCCCCTCGCACCTCTAGGCGTTGAATACCCATGGATACTGCCATCCGAAGACCATGTAGAAGGGCCTCGTATTCGGCTGCATTGTTGGAGTCTATGTACATAATCTGGAGTACATATTGAACTGCGTCTCCTGTGGGGGACGTCAAAACGACGCCAGCCCCCAGACCAGCCAACATTTTGGAGCCGTCGAAATGCATGATCCAGTTTGAATATGTGTCGTACTCTTTAGGGAGTTCGGCCTCCGTCCATTCTACGACGAAGTCGGCTAGAACTTGCGATTTTATAGCTCGCCGTGGCTTATAAGTTATGTCGAACGGGAGGAGCTCAATGGCCCATTTTGCAATCTGGCCCGTTGCGTCGCGGTTGTTTATAATATCGTTGAGTGGTACTTCCGAGGCTACTGTTATCAAACACTCTTGAAAGTAGTGTCACAGCTTCCGGGATGCCATGAATACCGCGTATGCAATCTTTTGATAATGCGGGTACCGTGATTTGCATGGAGTGAGGACAGTGGACACGTAGTAGACCGGCTTTTGAAGGGGGAATTTGTGTCTGTCCGTTTCTCGTTCGACGACGAGCACTGCGCTTACAACCTGATGGGTTGTTGCAATGTACAATAGCATTGGTTCGCCAATGTTTGGCGCGGCCAGGACTGGGTTTGTTGCCAACATGGCCTTTATTTCGTCGAGTCCGGCCGTGGCGGCATCCTTTCACTCGAAGTGTTCGGTGCACCGAAGGAGGCGGTAGAGAGGTAGAGCCTTTTCTCCCAGGCGGGAGATAAAGCGGCTTAGGGCCGCCATGCATCCTGTTAATTTTTGTATCTGTTTGAGGTCTTTCGAGATATCCAGTTGTGACAGAGCTCGGATCTTGGCTGGATTTGCTTCAATTCCTCTACCGGATACAATGAAGCCCAAGAGCTTTCCGGCTGGAACGCCGAAAACGCATTTTTCCGGGTTGAGCTTGATGTCATATGCTCGGAGATTATCAAATGTGAGCCTCAATCGTCTACTAGAGTTTCGACATGTCTTGTTTTTACGACCACATCATCTACGTATGCCTCCACTGTTTTGCCGATCTGGTTTGCCAGACATGTTTGAATCATGCGCTGATATGTTGCGCTGGCGTTTTTGAGCCCGAAGGGCATTTTATTGAAGCAGAATGGGTCGTATGATGTGATGAATGCCGTTGCGGCTTGGTCTGACTCTGCCATCTTAATTGGATGATAGCCGGAGTATGCATCGAGGAAACACAACGAATCATGTCCTGTGGCAGCATCGATAATTTGATCGATGCGGGGGAGGGGGAAGGGATCCGTTGGGCAAGCCTTGTTAAGGTCTTTAAAGTCAACGCACAGGCGCCAGGATTTATCCTTCTTTGGTACCATCACTAGGTTTGCTAGCCAGTCTGGATGTTTTATATCTCTGATGAATCCGGCCTCCAATAGCTTGGCTAGCTCCTCTCCCATGGCCTGTCTCTTAGGTTCGGAGAAACGCCGAAGAGCTTGTTTGACAGGTTTGAATCCTTTTAGGATATTTAAACTGTGTTCGGCCAGCCTGCGTGGGATTCCTGGCATGTCTGAAGGGTGCCAGGAGAAAATGTCCCAGTTCTCCTGTAGGAATTCTCGCAGTGCGGCGCCTACATCAGGGTTTAATTGTGCCCCGATGGAAGCTGTCTTGTTGGGGTCCGTTGGATGGACCTGGAATTTGACTATTTTGTCTGCTGATTTGAAGGAAGTGGACTTGGATCTTTTGTCGAGTATCACATCGTCCTTATTCACCGTGGAGCGCAACGCAGTCAGTTCCTCAGCCGCTAGGGCTTCGGATAGTGCCTCAAGGGCCAGTGCGGCTGTCTTATTTTCGGCGCGGAGTGCTATGTCCGGGTCACTAGCGAGAGTGATAATTCCGTTCGGCCCGGGCATCTTGAGCTTCATGTACCCGTAATGGGGTATTGCTTGGAAGATTGTAACCGCTTCGCGGCCTAGCAGACCGTGGTATCCGCTACTGAACGGGGCCACCTGAAACGTGACCTCTTCGGACCTGTAATTATTTGGCGTGCCGAACACCACATCTAGTGTGATTTTTCCTATACAACGCGCCTCCCGACTGGGGATTATTCCTCTAAAGGTTGTGCTGCTTCGCTCAATGCGGTTCCAGTCTATTTCCATTTTTTGAAGGGTTTCCTCGTAAATGAGGTTCAATCCACTTCCTCCATCCATGAGTACCTTGGTGAGGCGAAAGCCGTCCACTATTGGACTGAGGACCAGTGCGGCTGGTGCACAGGCTGTTCGGGTTCATCACTGGCATTAAAAGTAATAGCCGTGTCACTCCATGGGTTTATTGTTGCTACTTAGTAGACTTCGACGAGGCTGCGGAGTGTTCTTTTTCGCATATTATCTGATGCGAAAGCCTCGAAGACTGTTAAGGCTGTACTGGTGACCCTGGGGTGGCTTTCTGTGGCCTCCGGAATTAGGAGATCTTCGCCAATTTTGGCCACCTGCCGGAGTATCCAACATGCTCTAAGGCTATGAGTTGGCGTGGCGCCCTTTGTACTGTGAATTTTACAGGGTCCATTAAGCCATCCTTCCAGTACGGTTCCATGCCTTGTAGAGGGTTTTTGTTTTTTGATGTTTAACCCGGGTGTCTGTCGATGATGCACCCTTTTATTTCGGACGGGGTTTCTATTTAGGGCCGGATTATCCCAAAATTTTATTTCGGTTTTCCAGGTGCTTTCCATCGCACAGTACTTTCGTACTATGGACGCCAAGTCAGCAAAGCGTGTAATATCACGATGACTTATGGCGTTGAGGATTCCCTTGTCCGTGCAATTATTGCAGAAGATTGAGATTGCGTCTTCCTCGTGGCACTCCTTTATCCTCTTCATAACCAGGAGGAATCTGGCCCAGTAATGATGTACTGTTTCTTCGGGCTTTTGCCTGATTTTGGATAGATCGCTTATGTTCGAGTGGGTGGGTGGAATTAAATCCGAAACCTCACCCGATCTGAGACTCAGAGGCCAAGGAGTTTCCGAACTCTGAAGTTTAGGTTCTTGGATGTTATCCAATGAGTCTAGCCCGTTGCCTGATTCTAAGTTCAGGTCTTGAGTTATATCCTCCCCTCCGCGGGTATCCGGCCTGGAGGGATCGGGAACCCAGATGTAATTAGTCCTTAAGATAGATGAAGAGTCGTCGCACTGCCCTTCTACCACGGCAACATGATGGGTGACCTGGGGAGAGTTAATCTCTCTTAGATCGGGTTCAGGCCCAACCTTGTCGTAATTTGTAGTGACCCCCAGGGCGGCGATGCGATCCAAGAGCTCGTTCATGGAAGAGAGCTCTATTGTATCTAACTGCTCGGCGAGTTCCGAACTGACATGAAGATTGCTTTTGATGACCCGAGAGGTCATCATCGGCACAACAGCCGAACAGACAGTCATAAGAAAACCACCCAGCTGGAAGTTTGGCCGACAGCCAAAGCTCCCTTGGCAATGGTGCCGTCTTTAAAGACGGGATGAGGCATCCTTCCTGATGACGACGACACAGAGGAACTCTTAATGAAAGCACCAATGTCGATGTCAAAACCGGTGGATCTCGGGTAGGGGGTCCCGAACTGTGCGTCTAGGCGGATGGTAACAGGAGACAAGGGACACGAAGTTTTACCCAGGTTCGGGCCCTCTCGATGGAGGTAAAACCCTACGTCCTGCTTGATTAATATTTATGATATGGGTAGTACAAGAGTAGATCTACCACGAGATCAAGGAGGCTAAACCCTAGAAGCTAGCCTATGGTATGATTGTTGTATGTTGTCCGACGGACTAAAGCCCTCCGGTTTATAGACACCGGATAGGGTTAGGGTTACACAGAGTCGGTTACAATGGTAGGAGATCTACATATCCGTATCGCCAAGCTTGCCTTCCACGCCAAGGAAAGTCCCTTCCGGACACGGGACGAAGTCTTCAATCTTGTATCTTCATAGTCCAGGAGTACGACCGAAGGTATAGTCTGGCCATCCGAACACCCCCTAATCCAGGACTCCCTCAAGGCGGGAGATTTTGCCGCCCGCGGGATCGTTCGTATCCAGTTTCAACTAAGTTTGGACCGTGCTAGCGGGAAGGTCATGCTAGACTGTGTACACGGGGCACACATCAGCAGTTAATAACTGGTGTGAAGTCCATCCCAGAAAAAAGACAATAACTTGGGATGATGCACCGATAACTTGGACGTTCACACGGGCGCGGCCAATCGTACGGGTGTAGTGGCGCGTTCACAAAAAAGGGATCAAACGATCAACCTATGTATTTCTCGTGTAAATAGATAATTTAGTGGCATTGGTTATTTACTTTAAACATAATGCATTGACGTGTTAGTGTAGAGGCGCACAAAAAGAAATGGATATTGTAGTCAACTACTTAAAAGTGTTAGATATGATTACATAGCCTCCATTTCATAAATTGTGTACCCGTTGAATTCATATATGAATATTACATATATTACTTCAAAATAGAAACTTAAATCATCCAAGACTAATGAATTTGAATGCGAGAGTAACAATGGTGCATGTTCATGATAGCTACATTGGTTGTTTGAAGAAACATCACTGTAACTTTGGCATGCACAACTAAAAAGGCTTATTTAAATAGAAAAAATGTGATATGTGAGTGTCCAATCTTTATAGCGTTGAATCGATATTGTACCGTTGTCCATGATACGAAGTAGATATTGACTTATGTTCAAGCGATGCACGTCCACGATCGCTAGATAGTGATACGTCAATGGATTGTTCAATATCTCTCACACACATACATATCTCATTTCCCTGTGGGCATCGGAATCACACACGTGCATTTCGTGTATTTCTCTCCCTCCATCAGGGTTAAATTCGTCTTTCTACCCCGTCCTACAAGTCTCTCACATAGAAACACACACGCTCTCTATGTCTAACACGCCCACCCCTTTAATTCCGCCCACCCACAGCCACTAATGTCTCTCACACATATGCTATCTACCTATCCCTTAATATAGCTAGATATGTGTCACACAAACTCCTTCTCCCTACTAGCAAGATGCCCATGCGTTGCACGGAACATCAAGATGCATTTGTATGAGAAGTTTATCGTGTGGGAGAAAAGGATGAACGAGGGAATGCCTTATTTGCAAATACGGAGAGGGGTGTGGGTATCTTTTTGCAAAATTGCCATAGTTTCCTTCTTGTCTGTCGGATATAAATCGGATGGCCTATATTGCAGGATGGTAGGAACACCATCATCACCAACTCTGTTTTTTATAAGAGTAGAGATATGTGAGTGTCACTGCCCCCCCCCCCCACACACCCACACTTCCCAACACCGAAGGAGTAGGGTGACACCTCAATCTTGATACTAATCTATCGACTGGCTTCTCTCTCAAACATACACACACACACACACACTACCCGACACCGAAGGAGTAGGGTGGCACATCGATCTTGATAATAATCTATCTACTCCTCTTTCAAACACACACACACACACACACACACACACACTTGCTAGTTGTGCCTCTGTGTCTACCGCACACACTCTCAATACGTCTTTCTCTCCCTCCCCCCAACAATGACAGCAGAAGGGTGACAACTCGATCTGATCATAATCTGTCAATTGGTTTCTCTCTCAAACATTGTGTCTCGGTGCCTCGCTCGTTAGCCCCCTCGATATGTAGACTTCTCGCGCGCGCACAGCTGTAGTGACGATGACGCTGAAACCAGTGTGCCTTATTTTTACTGGCCTCATGTGATAGTTTTCACCATGTTTTCTGTTAATTAACAAGGCAACCTTTTCTTTGTTACTACTAGTGAATCTGAAGTCATTCGGGGCAGACATAAAATATATCACTTCAACCCAATTATCGCAACAACTATTTTAAAATAAATTAGCTAGCTGCCCGTGCATTGCACGGAACATCAAGATGCATTTGTATGAGTAGTTTATCTTGTGAGAGAAAAGGTTGAACGAGGGAAGGCCTTATTTGCGAATGTGGAGAGACGTGTGGGTACATTTTTGCAAAATTGCCATAGTTTCTTTCCTATCCGTTAGATATAAATCCGACGACCTATATTGCAGGATGGCACGCACACCATCATCACCAACTCTTTTTCTACTCCCTCTGTCCGAAAATACTAGTCATCAAAATGGATAAAAAGAGATGTATCTAAAACTAAAATACGTCTAGATACATTTTCTTTTATCCATTTTGATGACAAGTATTTCCCGACGGAGGGAGTATTTGTCTTTTTAGAGATTACAACAAGTGACTATGACCGAACCTTACCAACATACTCAAAAAAGTAGTCCATAATTTTGATGTTACCCTCTTTTCTTGGCGGTGCAGTGCCATCTGGATACCTCATAAATAAATCAAGGACAAATCTGACCCCTTCCTGAAAAGACATACGAAGCAAAATGAGTGAATCTACACTCTAAAATATGTCTACATACACATTCGTATGTGGTAGTCCATTTGAAATCTGAAAAAGACAAATATTTAGGAAAGAATGGAGTATATATAAGAGTAGACATGGAGATATATCTACAGCATGGTCTACAACAAAAATGTGCTGGGCTGGTTTTTTTAATATTTACTGTGAGGCAAAGCCCCACAACCCTTTATTAAATGGGAAAACTGTACAAAAATAACAGAATGAGTATATACAAGAGCTAAGAAACTATGCTACAAAGGTAAAGAGCTAGTGTACAACAACCTACCTGGACTAATTAAACTAGAGTGTTTATCCAAGCTTTAAGCTTGATGCTGCTATCCTTCTTGAGCCTATGAGATAGGAGTGTGAGATCATGTACAAAGTTAGACCTCCAAGCAGCAAAAGTAGCTCTTTCCCCTCGAAAAGTTCTGCCATTCCTGAGGATCCAAATGTTCCAGGCAGTCGTCAGCATTACTTCAAAGAAGAAAGTATGCCTGAAACTTGATCTAGCATGTTGGATGCATTGCACAATATCTGGCCCTCTTGACCAATCAATAGAAAGATAGTTCCAAACTCTCCGACTGAAATTGCAGTTGAAGAACAGATGCATCCTGTCCTCAAAAGAAAGTTACTAACAGATAACACAAAGATTATCATCCAGAGGGGATCTCCAGTGCCTGCAGATTAGAAGGTCCTTGGTGTTAAGCCTGTCAAAGAAAAGCAACCAGCCAAAGACTTTAATCTTCATGGTGCATCTGCTTTCCCACAACCATTTACACGGTTGAATTGTGGGAAAATGTGAGTGCATCAAGGTGTAGAAACTCTTGGCTGAGAAGGCACCAGATTTTCCTGGCCAAACCCAAACGTCTGGTATGCTGGTGTCCCTTTCCAAGGCCATTATCCAATCCTCGAGCACATGCAACTCCTGGGCAGCCTCATGAGACAATGGCAAGAAGAACATTGAGAATATATCCTGTGAAATGAGGAATTCATGCACTGGAACCTTGTCATTGTTAACAAAGGAAAATAGCCTTGGCAGTCTCCAACATAAAGGTCTAGAAGATTCACCAATATGCCAAGCATCAGTCCAGAACAGAGCAGAATCACCCATGTTTATGTGCACTAAGGCAATGGGTGTGTACACATCATGGAGCTTGAGGATATCTCTCCACCAAAAGGAGCCCACTGAGGTTGTAGCATGTGGGACACCATCAGCATAATAACTATTCCAGATGAGGGACACCCATGGTATGTCAGCCTTATTATAGAATTTATGCAAATGCTTGAGTAGAAGCCCTTTGTTTTGGATGTTTAAGTTAATCACCCCAAGACCTCCTTTCTCTCTTGGCCTGCAAACCAGATCCCAAGCGGCCAAAGATTGTTTGGGAGCATCAGTACTCCCCCTCCAGAGGCATTGTCTGAATATTCTGTCCAACTGTTTGATAATACCAGGTGGAATTTGCAAACTACAAAGAAAGTAGATTGGCATAGAGGTCAGGACTGAAGTTAGTAGCTGCAAACGTGATCCTTGATTGAGCATGCAAGAACTAGCAGTCAGACGTCTCTCCAAAGTGTCCACTAATGGCATGAGATCAATAATCCTGGGTCTAGTGGTTCCAAGGGGCAGCCCTAGATATGTAAAAGGGAGTTGGCCGATCTTGCAGCCCAACAGAGCAGCTAACCGAATTGCTTCCCCTTCCTCAATGTTGAGAGGGATCATACAAGACTTTGCAAAATTGACCTTGAGACCAGTAGATTGTTGGAAGGTAAGCAGCATGTTCTTTAGAGCTACCAACTCCTCATCTCTGGCTGACAGGAAGATGACAGTATCGTCATCATATTGTATAATGGGGAACTCCTGGTCATGAGCGGGGATTGGGAGTGATAAGACACCCTGAGCCAGCATCTGATTAACCACAGATTATAGGAGGTCGGCTGCAATTACAAATAGAAGAGGTGATAAAGGATCCCCTTGTCTGACTCCACATTTGCACTTGAACTGCTTGCCCGGGATGCCATTTAACAACACCGAAGAAGACCCTATAGAAAAGATCTCTTTGATCCAACCAATCCATTTATCATCGAATCCTTTGTGCTTGAGCATTAGCAGGATAACCTCATGATTGACAGTATCAAAAGCCTTTGCGAAATCCAATTTCAGAATAACAATGGGCCTCTTGGACTGTTTACATTGATGTATATACTCAAAACTCCAAGCCAGACAGTCCTGAATTGCTCTACCCTTAAGAAAACCATACTGGTTCTTGTGGATGCAGTGCAAGATCACCCTTTGCAACCTATTAGCCAACAGCTTGGTGAGAAACTTCAAGCAGGTGTTGGTGAGTAAAATAGGCCTAAAATCATCCGACCCCTCAGGAGATAACATCTTAGGGATGAGTGCAATGAGAGACCCATTTATGTTTTCCAGAGAAAGTTTCCCTTCATAAAAGTCCATGATCAAGTTTAGAAAATCCTTCTTGATGATCGGCCAACATCGCTTGACAAACATGCCATTGAAACCATCAGGGCCTGACGCCTATCAGTTGGCAACTCCTGCAAGACCATTTTAATCTCAGCATCAGAGAAGGGGAGCGACAGTTCGTCCAAACTAGGGACTGGTTGGATGAGTGTGCCTAAATCATAGCCCATTGTAATGTCCTGGGCCTGGCCCATTCTGTTTTTGAAAGAAGCCCAGAGGATTCCCACCATTTGCTCATGATCAGAGACAGGAATATCCATCCCCGGCATTTTCAGGCTTGCTATAGAGTTTTTTCTCATGCGCTCTGACGCCATGGCATGGAAAAATTTGGACTTTTCCTCACCCACCTTGATATATCTAATCGTACACCTCTGCTCCCAATAGATATAGTGGAGTTTCAACAAATGCTCATAATGCAGCTTGACTATTTTCCTGAAATTGAACTCAGATCTAACCAGTGGCCTTAACTCCAGCTTATCAAAATAAAGAATAACCTTGCTGCATTCCAGGGTTAACTTCTTAAGGTAAGAGAGGTTTTTGCTCCAAACTCTTAAGTCATACCTGAGGCGTTTAAATTTCCTAGTTAGAACTGCGGATGCAGAGAGATCAGAAAACACAGGGGCCTCCCAAGATTTCTTGACACACTCCATAAACCCTGGCATTTCAACCCAATAATTTTCAAACCTAAAAATCTTCGATTTGGGGATTTTAGTGTCGATTGAAACCACACATGGCACATGATCCGATGAGGTTTTTGCCAAAGGAAAGACTACTGTATTAGGATAGTGAGATATCCAATCAGAGGTTGTGAAGAACCAATCAAGCTGTTCCAAGAGGGGTATTTGCTGCATATTAGACCAAGTAAAGCTTCTACCCTTTATTGGCAATTCCAGAAGTCCAAGATGGCCAATAATTTCATTAAAGAGAAAGATATCATTTATATCTCCTCCTGGCAGATTTCTGTTATCTAGAGAACGGATGAAGTTAAAATCTCCGAGCAGCAACCAATGTTCATCCAAAGGGATAGTTAGGTGATATAACCAGCTGACAAAATCATCTCTAGGTTGACCATCACATGGCCCATACACAGAAACCATAGTCCAGCATTCTGAATTATGAACAGATTTAAAAGAAACAACAACACTGAAGCGCTGGACCTCCACTTGCTGACCCTCAAAGACTGAAGAATTCCAAATTACCAAGATTCCACCAGAAGCACCAACAGAAGGAGAGAAAGCAAACTGGTCAAAACACCTAGGGCAGACAGACCTAATCGTCCTAATGTCGAACTGCTCACACTTAGTTTCCTGCAAACAGATTATGGAGCAATGACTCTCCTCTATCTTAGCTCTAATATCACGCTGTCGAGCATCAGAATTCAGACCACACACATTCCAGCACCAGCACATTCCAATTATGAAACGATGTAGTCTCCATAAATAACTAACAAAAGACAGTAGCATCGAACTGAGCTGCTTAACAGTTCAGTTATAAGATCCATAGAGTAACACAGAACCACATTGGACAAGTTCAGAGCAACATAAGACAAAAGTAAATCAAAAGAACAACCGACCAAATGTTTCCCTGATTGCAGCAAATAACTATGTAGTTGACTCATCATGAGAACTCTTGTCTGGTGGACCTTGCTTTGGGGAAGCCATAAGCTTCTCCACTGATAACTCCTCCGGGGCGATCCCAAGTGAAGAACCAATAGCCTGCATTGTAGCGATGGGCATCGGAGGTGGTAGAGGAGTGTCTTGGCCTGCATCCGCATCAAGCTTGAGCTTCTTGGCCTTGGGGCGATGGAGAGGAGCAGGCTTCACAGGAATTGCAGAGGTGGGCTTCATGCTAGTCCTTTTTGCACAACTGCGTGTCATCCTTCTGACAGAAAAATCCGTCAACTCCTCGACAATATGAACTTCGCTTGGAGCGATGAGCTTGCCTTGATCTCTTCCCCAAGGGCGAGGGAGTGGCAGATGTGAACTGAAAGTCATCTTGGGAGAGATCTATCGCCTGAGAGGCAGGTTCCTGCAAATCATCTGGAATCTCTTGAAGAACAACCGAAGAGCGTGGCTATGTGCCGCAATCAGACTTGTAGAATGCCAGGGATTGCGAGCGTCGTTCCAAAAGAGGCGAGCACATCTTAACAGGCAAAGGCGGAAAGCAAAACCATGGCAGATAGGATGGGACCTTTTTGACAAAGAACTCTGGCATCAAAGACTTGAAGGATCATTCCCAAATCATTGCTGGTGGTAGGACCGGCCCATAGAACACTCTGACAATGCCCAGATTGATAGGATCGAGCGGACCTGCTGGATGAACATGGGCCAAAGGCTGCTGAACTTCTTCCATGTCAGCATCATCGTCAGAGCTCATGGATGGATTGAGGATCATGGAGTTGTGGTCCTGTACGATTGGGTCTTCTACAGGATCTTGAGCGGGTTGGATAGCATCCTCCCACGGGCCCCAACCACCATCATTGTTTAAGTTCTGTCCCCAGCCTGGCGCGTCGTTCTGCTGTTGTTCATGGCCAGGGGGCACCGCATTCCAACCCAAAGCAGGGTAAGGCGGCATGGCCCAGAATGGCTGAGGGGGAGCATTAGCACCTGGCATAGGATGTGGATTGCTATCTAGCGGCATTGGGTCCTCATCCGCTAGAATCAAAGCCTCAGCAAAGTCACCATCCAAGATATAGCAGCCAGCCGTCCAAGACACTATAGAACCGCCCCAATTAGCAAATTCCCTAAAAGCAACTGAGCGTGGAACCAGTGCGTTGTCAGGGAACGAAGCATGAACCAAAGACCTGACCTTTCGACGATCTGTGCTATTCCAGTAGTAAAACTGACCAAAGGTACTAACCATATCCGCAATGCACTGTGTATTGCGATAATCCAGAGGTATGCCAATAAACATCAGCCAACCTTGCCTGTGTCCATGTAAAGCTCTGAAACCCTCACCCTGGTTATGCAAGATAAATCTGACAAAGAACTCCTGACCCTCTTCATCTAAACCCAAAGGAAAAGGCGGATGCGAAGTGAAGGAGGCACGGACCACAGGATCTTCCATCTCGAATAAACCAACTCCTTGATACCAAGTTTGAGCAGAGATGACAGGAACATGCATGGTCTGAACTAGGAAGTTGAGCACCTGCTGTCGACGAGCACCAACCAGATGAGCCGGAGGAGCAGGCTCCACGATTCCCACCATGTACTGCTCGTGCGCCCAGGGAGGAGGGATCGCCGAAGTGTAGTAGGTGCGCGGCAAATGGTCCGCCCCACCATCCACAATGTCGAAGCCAACAGGGATGAAGCGGAAGGGATCGATCTCATACACCGCCATTGGAGGAGGCGGGCAAGGATCAGAGCTTGAGGCTGCTTGGAGATATGTGGTTTGTGGCGGCTGGTGTGTCAATAGCGACGCCGGCGGAGTAGCAGGAGGTGGGGTTTTCTGCTGCGGAGGCGTTTGGTCTTGGGAAACCGAAGAGGCAGGAGAGGCAGAGTAACTTTCCTTGCTGTCACGATTTCCAAAGCTAGGCGATGGGACTTTGGGCACCCAAAGCGATAAGTCAAGAGCGTGGCCGGTGCAATATTTTTTAATATGGCCAGAACGAAAACAGTTTCTGCACCGTATCTGGTTCGTGCAGGTCTCTGACGTGTGGCACATACCGAAACAATTCTGACAGTCCCAATAACTTGCGGCTAAATCCTCTATCATCTCATCAAAACTCTGCAGATCATCAACAATATCTTTCGGAGAGGGAAACTGAATCGCCGGCGAACATGGGCTCTCAACTTCATCATCTGATAGGCTGACGTGCTGGGCTGGTTAGCGCCGGATGCTCGCAACACGATGACATGAGTTCGTATTTTGTCTTTTAACTTTATATTTTTATATTATATATTACTCTACTTATTTGATATATACTTCTTTCGCCACTGTACTGACAGTGGAACCCACAGAGTACTTAGAATACAAGATTAAGGATGGACTTGTTTCTTTTTAACTTTCTGTACGAAGCTGTAGCCACCCTCCAAGTCACGTGTACACTGTGCATGCAATTAACTTTTTATAGAGGGACAATCATACAGGCAATTAGCTCAAATGGATTGGATGTCACTCTATTATTTCCAGCATAAAGAGCATCTCCAACGGCAGCCGGCAAATTTCCTCCCGCTTCCTTAAGCGGAGGACGACATCAAACGCCAGCGGCATACATTTTTACAACTCTAACCAACCAGATGAAATTCGTGCAAACACGGACTAATTTCATATAAGCATGAAGGATTTCGTATAAAAAAGCTGGATCTTCATATAAACATCATGGATTTCATTACATTTACATGAACTAAGAGGTGCCAATTCGGCTCTCTTGTATAATTAATACTCCGTTCGTCCGGAAATACTTGTCCTAGAAATGGATGTATCTAGACTTATTTTAGTTATAGATACATACAATTTATCCATTCTTAGAACAAATATTCCCCGCCAGCTGGAGAGGGAGTACATAATCTAAATGGCCGCCCGCGGATCCCTTTGTCTTCCTCATGCCCGTCAGACACTTGCGGGGTCGACGAAGGTCCTCGGAAGAGACGAAGCAGGAAAGAAACCACCTGAATCAGCGGTCGTCGCCTCGGCGGTGGCCTTCATGGGTCCCAAGTGGCGACGGCCTCCCGTGTTCTACTTCTCCTCGATGATGGCGGCGGACACGGAGAAGCTGGCCACCGACTCGTCGCTCTCCACGCACCCGGCTTCTGTCTCTGCCTGCATGGCGCTGCCACAGGCACGGGAGGCGCGGCCACCGCACACACTGGTGGCGCGGTACGACGCGGCAACGATGGCGCCCGTACCGGCGTGCTCGCCGCCTTGCCGGCGTGGAGCAACTCGCCACTCCTCATCGAGCTGAACTGGAGCGGTGAGTTGCTGAACCACGCGCCTGCTTGGGGCGGCAACTGGCTCCGTCGGGCCAAGCGAGGTTGGTGAAGCACGGAGCGGCCTCGCCCGTATCCGGAGGGCTCGGCGGGCCACCCAGCCGAGTAATATGCCGGAGAACGGCTCATCAGAAGCCATCGGAGGAGTGGAGAAAATGGTGAAGGAGGAGATGGGGGAGCGGCGGAGGGGTGCGATTCTTGCCCGCTGTCTGTCTGGCCTCGTGTAAATAGAGGGCGGACGGTAGGAGCTTGGCCGGCGTCTGGCCTCGTTTAAACTGAGGGCGAATAGGAGGAGCTCGGCCGGTGTTGCGTTTAATTCCGGCCCGCTCATGAACGGACGTGTGGCCGGAGTAGGATTCTCGGTTTGCATGCGGGTTTAACGGAGGGGTTTAATGGAGGCATCGGGCGTGCAGCGGGCGGCACAGTACTATTTGATTTGACAGCAGTAATGAGCCATCAAATCACAAAGGCCCTCGCCTCTCGTGAAACCGACCGAGCTAGACTGCCCCGCCCTCTAGCCTTTTAAAAAATGTATATACTCCACTTTTGTACAGTAGTAGTATCGGTGGATTGGGCCATGGAGCAAAACTTGAAATTAAAAAAAAGGTGGTATATATAGAGAGCGCTCGTCGCCAAATTATGCATATAGTACTATTAAAAAGGCTTGTCACAATAATGGTGTCCAGCACAAGTGCACAACCCACCCCTCAAATAAAACTAAGCACCCTGGAATTCTTTGACAAAACTAAGCACCCTGAAATTCTTTGACAACTAAACCGCTGGCTATATGATGTTGGCCATATGTATTGTACGTATATAATGTGAAGAAACGAGTGGTAGTACTGTACCAACTAAAAGATGAAATGTAAGAAATACTTGTATGTACGTACTGAAGAGTTAAAGTAACAAGAAGGAACATAACATAGTTCTGCTGGGGGCTCAGCACAACACACCCCTCAAATTAAATTAAGCACACCTGAAATTAAACTTTGCAACTATTCTGGTAGACACTGCATTAGAACCACCATGAGCAACGACACTGCCACCTTACTCGGAGTCCTCGTCCACGTCCTCGACTTCGTCCTTGTCCCTCTTCCTCTTGGCCGATACTTCTTTGCTTGAACCGCACACTTGGTTGTTGATCTTCATCCAACCCTTGTAGATATTGAAGCAAAGGTAGCCATCCATTGCAGCGTAGTGGATGTGGTCTATATCTAGTACATTCCGCTGCCATGCATGACGATGAAACGTGTATGGAGGTTTCACCAGTTTACCGTACGAAGGATGAACCATGGCTCCTGCCAGGGTCAGCATTGAAGGCTGACTAGAGGGCACCGGTCGATTCTTCTAGAGGTCGAAGGGGTTGCCTACAACGAGGCCTATCCGACCCAGGATTTCTTTGTCGTTACCAAAGTCTACAGTAATGAATTTGACTAGGTTGCTCCCGAGGAAGTCCTTAAAATCCTGGCACTCAACGTCGGCATGGCATATGTGGTAGACCAAGCATAAGTCATGCACGCAAACCTGGATCACGGCGGGCTTCTTCCTCTCTTCGTCCTTTAGATCCTTCTCTCGTCCCACGACTGTGGTGTACTCAACATCTAGCCCAGAGAACCACTCATCATCTGAGTTTCCGAACATGCGTCTGAAGCGAGAAAGGCATCCTTTCACCGTCGTGGAAGAACGGGTGTAGATGACGTCGAACTCATCACCGGTGATGGTTCTAACCTTGTACTCACCGCCGACCCTAGAGATTTGGGACGCCATGGATTTGGGAGGAGGGTTAGGATTAGTGGAACTGCCGTAATGTGAATGGACGGGATGACTAGGAGCGAACCACCGTAGTATTGAAGGACGTGCGGGGACGAGTAGGAGCAAACTGCCAGCGTGCGAACGGCAGGGTAGTGGCTTTCCATTCTCCCATGATACGGGCTTCCGAGAGCCCTTGGATATGAGATTGAACGGTTGCATGGCGTGATTCTAGACCTATGGGTGAATATCCTATCCTGGAGGGTTATTCTACAAATTTTCAGCAACTTAGCATGCGACCGTTTGACCTCAGATCCAAGGGCTGCCAGCAGCCCGTATCGTGGTCGCGCCTACCACGACCGTCGCGTCGCTCGTGCGGTCACGCCCTTGGAGATTTAACACGATGCGTTAGGCTATCTGATGTTTGGCATGTTATACATAGTCATCACTTAGTCACTCATACTACAACAAGGTTGGCTATAAGTGTATTTTTTTACTCCTCTCTATCTCTTTCTTCGTACTCCCTCCATCCCATAATATAAGAACGTTTTTGACACTAGTATTTATTGCATTTGTCAAGGAGTGACCTCTTCCAATGAAATGGTGTTGCTAAGTTTGCTTCATTTAATTAGCTATAGACTCAAAATTGTCTTTTCACCTAGGTACACGCGCTCAGCACCGTTTCTTCCTTGGGTCACCAAACTAGTCTCTCTCTTCTTGAATAACTTGCCACATCAGACTTTATGCCTATATGGCAAGCTTAAGCACCTGTAGGAGCAAGTAAAAGTAAGTACAATAGTGCGCTTTAGACTAGCCACAATGGGTAGTAACATAGAGTAGTAACATGGGCATGTTACTACTCTATGTTACTACCTCTATAGTGGGAAGTAACATATGTGTAGTAACATGCAATACTTCATTTATTATGCTATAGACTCATCTTGCCTTGATATGTGTGATGTTACAGTAACTAGCTAGGTTACTAGAACTACCTCTCTCTTCATTAACTCATTGCCACATAGACAAATTTGCTGAGTTGGACTTGAAGTTACCGCTGAAGTTACTCCCACTGTGGCTAGTCTTACATGGCATTTTTGCATATGTGGAGGAAATAGAGGCAAGGAAAAAGTGGAGAAGTGGGCTCTCATGCAAGAGCCAGCCTCTACTACATGGTGGAGCATTGGGAGAGGCACCTGTATGGAGGTGGTCAGGAATCTGGGAGACTCACGCCGGTCGTAGCGCCGCAGTTAAAATGATAATGGCAAGTCAAATCACGGGGCCCCACCTGTCCAGCAGTAACTCGCTGTCAAATCACACAACCCTACGTTTGCAGCAGCCTACTCCCTCGTCTTCTCGTGTCTCTGTCGAACCGACTAAAGCGCTATGTTACAGTAACATATTATGTTACCACAAGCACCTCTTTCCTCATTAAATAGTTGCCACATAAGCAAAATTGTCTTGGGATGTGTTAAGTTACTACCTAATTTAATCCCACTATGGCTAGCCTAAGAAACAACGTGAGAGTTAATGCACCACGCCTATGTGTTTACTATTTGGTTTTCGTAAGATGACTTAATACTCACCTAGACGGAGGGGGTATTCGATTTGAAAGCGGGCGGCGCAGTTCCTGATACGGCTTTAATGCAGACGAGGGAGGGAGTAGCGATTCCCGATATGTTGAACGGCCAATGCATCCTCCTCAATTAATGCATGAGGGAAGTAATGGGAGGAGGTCCGGGAAAAGAGGCTGCATGATGTGAATGCAACGCAGTTTGCCCTCATTGCCCTCATATAAAGGCGCCCCTCCATTCCAATGCATCTACCACATCGTACGCACCTAAGCATTTGCCTAAGCACCTACACTAAGCGCAAAAGATCTCACTCCAGACCCATGGCGGCGATGCGCGTGAGCGGCCAGCGGCTGCGCCAGATGGTCCACGACGCCGGCCTGCAGCATGGCGCCGAGGATCGTCTCCAGACGGTGTTGGAGACCGACTAGTGGATGGTCGCCGTCGACGCCAACTATGACTCTCAGTTGGACCAGATGATCGTTGATACCAGCAACAAGTTCACCGTCATCAAGAAGCTCGCGGACGACATCGTCGTACTCCTCCAGCCCGCGCGCCCAGGCTCCTCATTGCCTGCCACCCTAATCGGCCTCCATGGCCGGAACCTCTTTCAAGCACTGGTGGCCCTGCGACTGCCCCCGACGCCACGAAGAATGTCCACCTGGAGGTCGTGCTCGCCGCGAGGCGCCTCGCCCTGCAAGAATTCGTCGACCTACACATCCACGTGTACGAGCAAATCGTGTACATAGGTATCTACAATGCCAGTGAGGACGCTACGAGGTTGGCCTTCCTCAACTGGCTGGAAGCCTTGGATGCCTTTGCTGAGAAGCACCTCGACCTCGCCACAAAAGCCGCCGCTCCTTAGCCACCGGTCGGTGGCCCGACGCACTAAGTTGAGGAGGAGGAGGTCGTACGTTCGTGGATCCATCTTTCTTCTTGCCTTTTGTAACCACCACTGCGATCGCATCATTGTGGCCTTAATTCTTATTGTGTTTTTGCATTCTCGCTCCAGTCAATACCGATATGTGCGATCCCTTTGCTTAATTATATGCATCACTATAACTAGTACTCGATCCGTCATTTTATAAGTTGTGCTTACCTTTTCCATCAACTTCGTGCAACGCGCGGGCATCTTGCTAGAAACACTAGAATATGTCTATATAATCCGTATGTGATAGTCCATTTGAAATCTCGAAAAAGACAAATATTTAGGTACGGAGGGAGTAATATATTAGGAGTATATCATGCACACAAAGGCAGAGGAGCGGTGGGGCCGAGAGGGATGAGGGGCACGTCAGGGGGATGAGGATCCCCTGACGTGAACAATCCTACCATTCTGTCACTGACATGTGGGACACATAAGCGTGGGTCCCACCTGTCAGCGAAGGAAAGGCAGGGCAAGACAGTGATAGCCACGTCAGAGGATCCATGTCCACGTCGGGGGACGTCGTGTCGTGGGTTGGAGCGGCGTCGTGGGAATCGCGTGTGGGTGTGGCAGTGGTAGAAACAAGAAACGTGATGGTCGCCGTGGTTCAAATTCCATGGACAAGCTGTCATGTCTGCTGAGACATGTATATCAAAACTAGAGTGTTTATATTTCAAGCACGTGAACAAGTATTATTCTACTACTTTGGATCCATTGCAACGCACGGGCCAGCACATTGGTAGTAGTAGTGTCCATCTCTATCTCTAGAGGCCTTCCCTCGTTCATCCTTTTCTCTCACAAGATAAACTACTCATACAAATGCATCTTGATGTTCCGTGGAATGCACGGGGATGTTTCCTTGGGGGTCTCTCTAGCGCGGCGTGGACGTAGTTGCAAGTTGACGCCCCTTGAGATGCCGACGTTGAGGGGCACTCAGATTTCCTCCGATGAGCAGGTAAGATGAGTTTGATCACGTAGTAAATGCATCCTAAAGACTACTTCCGTGTCCATTTCCTAATTCTCCCCCTGCCCACTGTTTCATAGGTTAGGCTCGGTGCGAGTGGAGATTGGCTTGCATATGTACGGGAGGGTACCAACATCAATTTGCACAACATTTACAACGATGACACCGTTCCTATAGAACCTTTGTCCAACATTGGGATCAGCCATGCAACGGGCCACCGCATGAATTGGTACGATGGAACCACGATGAGATTGAATAAGAAAGCACGAACCTTGCACATGGCGGTCAAAGGCGGACCATGCTGTCTGCGGCCGATTTGTTGCCGTACGAGTAGGAAGACGCTGCGCTCCTTTCTAACTGCATCTTCGCAGTGACAAACCAGGGGACTTATTTTGTATGGGACACATCCTACGATGTACTCCCTCTCTCCCAGTTTATTTGTTTTGAATCTTTTCGTTTTGTAAGTTTCAAATTCAAATTTAGAGCTCCCCATCACATGTTGAGATTACAATGTCCATTGAATCGTTGCGTGCGTAAAGAAACAAATCTCAAGTTTGGCACGAGTTCGTGCTGCGGGAGCACCACAAGCCCTGGCGCAGGAGTTACATTTCCCTCTCAGGGCCGTCGGGACTGAGCTTCAGCGCCTTACTACACCTACCTTTGAGTCAATAACATGTGGACCCGATAGGTGACTGGTCCACATGTAATGCTCCCGTAGGCAGAGGGGCAGTGGGGCCAAGATGGGTGAGCCGCAGGTCGGGGGACGTGTGGTTTCATGGGTTCGAGCGGCGTCGTGGGAATCGTGGATGGCTGTGGTAGAAACTTGATGCTCGCCGCATTTTAGGTGGCCCACATGTCATGCACACAAAGGCAGAGGGGCGGTGTGGCCGAGAGGGGTGAGGCGCACGTCGGGGGGCGTGGTGCCGTGGGTTGGAGAGGCGTCGTGGGAATCGCGAGATGAAACGTGATGGTCGCCGTAGTTGAACTTCCATGGACAAGCTGTCATGTCTACGGACACATGCACTTCATACTGATCACTGGAAGGAGTAGCAGAGAAAGCTATATATGCGGACAAATAGTTCCTTATAGTCGAGCGGACCCATGCTACTACTCTGTTCCAAAGACATGCACACCATCAAAATAGTCCATCTATATCAATATACACCGAGAGGGAATAATTTTTTTACAAGAGAGGAAATAGTTCATCCATCCATCTTCTTCATTCTCTGTGGGAGACGGCTTCGCAATAAGCTCTTTGGACCTTGCAGCTATCTCGAAACTCACACGGGCATCGAGGGCATCATATTTTATCCGCTCGTACGTCAAGGGATAATTCTCCCATCCAGACGACCTTAATGCCACCGTCTCGTCACCCTTCTAAAGATTTGTACCGAGCACAAAATTTGCTACGTCGAATAGGGATGGTGTCTATTTATCACGAACTTCTACAGGAATTTTGATTCTGGTTTGTAGGTCAGCGATGCTTTTCAAATCAAGGTTGTACGGCTCCAGCTTCTATTTGTCCCCGTCGATGGCTGCCCCACAGAAGTATACGTCCTCCCGAGACAAGAAATCGTGAAGCTCACCTGGTATGGAGGGTGAGTGTATGATGTGGTACACCAAAACATCATCTTCGAGGCACAGCTGAAGGACGGCGGCGCGCTGGATCTTCCCAGGGGCACGCTCAGTGTACTGTGCGTCGAGACCGATGACCCTCGTCTCTACCTTTTCGAGGGAGTTGGATACATTGTTGATCAACTGCCGAACAACCCTTGGGTGGATGGTGACGGTGGCAACTATGCGCATCGAGCCTTCGACGAGGACATGTTGGACGCTAAAAACCTGCATCTCGATCTCTTTCGCCATTTGGAACCGCTGGAACGGAGGGCTATGGTTTGGAGAATTAGGATTAGATGGCTAGTCTAACTGAAGTAGTAGATGATTATTTAAAGAGGTTAAAACAATGTGAACGCGGTGGGGTTTGGATGCAAATGAAGATGAAGGGGAGGTGAAGAAGCCGAGGAGAATCGGTTCCCGATGGAGAAGGAGTAAATGGGAGAAGTGGCGTGCAGGCAGTTGATTAGATGGCTAGGTAGACTAAACGAAAAGGCTATGTGAGTACCTGTTCGTGTACGTGCCCATCCTTCCTGATAGGTGGGACCTATGCAAACAGATAAAAAATGTGTCGTAGTTTTTTTTGAGCGCGTGAGTGGGAGACACAACATTCTGTGGTTAAGGAATACTCCCTCCGTTTAGGTGAGTATAAGTCACCTCATGAAAATCAGGTTTTCCCAAAACCTTTAGGCGTGGAGCATTAACTTCCTGCTCGATCCCCTCCCAGCCTCGTTAGCCAGCATTCTCTTCCTCTGCTGCCACATTCTACCTTTCCATTTTTCCTCTTCTCAAGTGTGGAACGATCTGCATGCCGTCCTTGATGCACCAGAACGACCACTGCATGCATCGCGGCAGAGCGTTGATTGGGCATGCACGAGAATTTGGTTCTGCTCGCAATATGGATGATACCTGAACGATGAAGTGAACAGGCATGTTAGCACGGGAGACCTATTTACGCTATACAACACTGGAGTACTCATGTACCTACTAGTAGTAGTAGTAGTACAATTGTGGTACACTTGATGATCAAAATACTATTCATCCGGTCCTCATAGTGAAGTGACAACACCCTGCGCCTGACACTAGTCCAGGCGGCGTGTTCGGGTTACCAAAGTCAGTCTCACCCTGTGCACAGTGCAGTCTGTCACCGCCGCTGTACATCACATTGGCGCCTCACCTCGTCTCCCTCTCCGCTCCCATAGCACCACTCCATCTCCATCTCCTTCTCCGTCTCCATCTGACTGTGCCCCGTGTACCGTTGCCTCACTCGCCTCCCCAGTACCACTATTCCCTCGCTAGCCGCTCCAACACCGACATCCTTCTCCCCCGTAAATCAAGCCCCCTTCCAAACTCCACCATGGCCGAACGTGAACCGCGCAGCATCCATATGAGCCGCGATTGGAGCAATCTCCCCAGTGACATCCTCGACCTCTGTTGTTCGTGTATGGATATGTTGAGCACCATGCGGCTGGCTGAGCCGCATGCTCGAGGCACATGCACACGGCCATCGTCGAAGCGAGGCCTAAGCTTTTCAAGACACCCTGCTTGCTGCTATCTGGTCTTGCGAGATTCGCTCACCATGATACGGAGGCGTGCATGATGCCCCTCGACTTCAATCCGATCTCCATTAGCCGAAACTTGTTTGCAGGTATGTAGTGGGTCGCCGTACATCATTTCCCTCGACATCGATACGATCACCATCGCCCGAAAGTTCTTGGCAGGTATGTACTGGGTCGGCATGAACTCCCACTGGATGGCTGCCTTCAGAGAAGACGGTAAAAAGTTGGTGCTCGTGAACTTCCAGACCTCCCATGAGATTATCCTTCCTCCATTGGATTATATAGAGTATTACCATCGCGGTCCAAGTCATCTAGATTACTAAGTCAGTTGGACGGACCTTGTTTTGCAGAAGATTGTTATCTGCCAAGTGCCCATACGACATGCGAATTACGCACACTTCAAGCTAATTGCCTTGTTCGACCGCGGACTCGCCTATCTTTACGCCGGTGCCTTCTTTAGCTGGTGACAACTCGACTCGCAGTGGATCATCGTCAAAGCTGATACACACTTATGTGATGCTATTGAACACAATGGCATCATCTACGCGATCGACAAGGCAGATGGCACCACGTATTGCTGGGACGGCGCGTGTAATTTTTTTCCTCTCATGTTAGTTTCCTCATTTTCATGACTTAGAAACATGCACCACACTGTTGGTTTCATCTAACCATACATTAGGGAAGTAATTGTGCATATGGAGAACTCTATATTTGGAAGTAGTGAAATCCTGCAATGCTTACCATGTGTACATACCTATATTCGCCCTTCAGCAATCAATGGCTAGAATAATATCCTCACAAAATTTTTGCCCACAGAACACGAGTATATAACAATGCATGGTTTGTTAGTTACCTTGAAGAATTTGTTTGTGAGGACAGAACATGATTACATAACATGCATGACATGGTAGTTTCCTGTGAAGAATCGATTGCGAGATAACATGAGTATAACCATGCATGGCACTTCTATATTTTCGAATCCAGTATACATTTCCCTGTATTTTCCTCCCAGTTCCAACAGGGACATATCAATGCTGTTTCTTGCATTATCCTACTCATACTCTGAACAATGCTGATCTTACATTAACAATGCCTGTCCTTTTTGATATGATGCAGTGTCCCTACAGTTACTGCCCTTTGTAATCACACCACCTTTGCCAAAAATAGGGAAGCACAACTGGTTCCTCGCTCGATCAGACGACGATAAAAGACTGATGATCATTCAGACACATGAGCCGGAAAAGTTATATTGCAAAAACCCCACTGTATACAAGCACCGTGTAATACGTGAGTATCCGGACAGTGGCTGTTACGTCTATGAGCAGGATACCAGCTTGTTGGGGCCTTTAGGATTTTTTAGTTGGAGGCGGGTAAACAGCCTTGGTTCACACTCTCTGTTTCTCGGACTCAGTTATCCGATTAACCAGGAGATCACCGTGGGCAAGGACCTTGATGGCAGAGAGGCTCTGTTTGCTATGGAAAACTGTGTCTACACGGCGAGCCCTAGGAGTTTGGGAGCAAACTCCCCTGATTGTCAACGATACAGCCTGCAGCTAAAAGAAGGTGAGAATGACAAAGGCATCCGGATTAACTTTGATCCTTGGATGTCTCAATTACGACAGGCAGTGATGTGGTTCGAGCCTTCAGGTTGATAGGTAATTGGGCTGTTGCATCGAAAGGGTGGAGTACTCGTGTCTCCGGATCACTACGCTGAAGCGGGGCTGCAAATTATGATGGTGTTGGATCATCTCTTTGAATGACTTTGTTGTCTTTGCTGCTGGTTCTGGATGGGTAGTTCTTTCTTTTGTTATGCATATTCCTTGTCATTTGGTCATCCTCGTCTATGTCACTCTTACTATGTAATAGTTGCTTCTGTTTAGAATGTCATTCTCGTCTGGATCACGAGAGTCTGAGCGCTGCAGATGGGTGCGTTTTGGTGGTGTAGCAAGACTTCTTATGAACTATCATGTCTTGCTGTTTATGTCAGTAGTAGTCACTAGTCAGTGTTTGAATATTGTATATATCATTGTTTCGAACTGTTTATTGTCTCGAACTACTGGTGGGCTAAATGAGGGCATCACCATTCTCCAGTGTTCAGAGTATATCTCCTTTTTTCAAGTTATATTCATTGTCTTTTCGATGATGTACACTTGTTTGGGCCAGTGAGGTGTCGTTGAATATGGGCCATGTAGTAACGCAATGCCAAACAGGTCAATTATGACTCTCAGGCCGGGCTCTCAAAAGATCCTGAAAAAAAGGCCGGGCTCTCCAAAAAAGAAAGAATAAGGACTCTTAGGCTGACATGTGGGCGCCACCGGTGTTTTCGTGCGCTTGCGCGCCGAGAGCATATTGGCGCGTGCTCGAAATTCATGCTACCTTTTCATCCCCAGTCTCCCGCCCCTCCCCCACCTCTGGAATCTTGATTCCTACTCCAGTTCCCCCAAATCCCCCTCATGTACTCCCTGTACTCAAGCGCACTATCATGTCGCCGGTCAACGCGGATCTCCGAGCCAGAGATCCTGAGGTCCGTCCTGCCTTCGGTCGCTGCGTGTTGTCGCTCAAATGTGGCATGGCGACGCTTGACGACCAGTTTGCCGGCAAAGTGCTGATGGTAACCATCAACGGCGACCGGCCTCCCGTCTCGCCGGATGACCTTGTCAAAGCTCTTGGCATTGCGCACGACATCCAAATAAGTGACTTGCTCGTCGAAGTATGTCCGCCACCGGCTGATTTCTTCGTCAGGTTCCGGACAACTTTCGACTACAGTCGTGTGTTCGAATCTTCTCGGCGTTTGTTCTGCGATGGCGCGCTGGTGAGCTTTGATCGGTGGCACCCAGGATGGGGCTCGGTGCCCTCTGAGCTTGAGTTTTTAACAAAACTTACCTTCCACGGCATGCCTCGACGTGCTTGGAACAGCGAGTCCATGAATGAGCTTATAAACGACCTTGGAGGTGAGCTCGTAAGTATGTTTGTTCCTCCAGATAGCTGGGCTCTGACGGTTATGGCATGGATGAAGAAGCCGTCCACCATACCGAAGGTGATTGGTGTTCAGATACCGGTGCAGGAACTGGGGTTGTACTATTCGTCGCCACCAAGGCCGCCGCGGACCACGTTAGGGATGTACCTGTATCGAGTGTTCGTGCATGTCGAAGAAGTGGTCAATCCATCAATCGAAGTCCTGCTGCCGCCGCTGGTGCCAGGGTCCGTCGACGACGTCCATTACAGGAGTCAACGTCAGACTTTCCCCGTGTTGCTCGGAATGATGGGTGGCACAGGGCCTACTCCATCGCGCGGCGGAGGCCACTGCTTGTTTGGTTGAAGATGCAGGGCTGGCTGCCTGGATGTGCTCTAATTTGAGGTAACAACTGATTCTTGTCAGATACTAGTTAAATCCGAGCTATGGGTGTGAAGCACTGATATGCCAGTACATTTGATTGTGACCTGTTCTAATATTGTACCTGAACTTTTTTTAGAAAGGGCTGTACGTCAACTTAATGTGCTAGCATAACTTATTGTGTTGTCTGTCTGTTTTCTTTACACAACATTCAAGATATTTCTCCGTCATTGATGAAGACGATGAACCGTTATGTACGACTTCGTTGGTTTCAACATAACCCTTCCTGTAGCGATCCACTGCTTCCATCCTGATTGTGTCGCCTGCGTGAAATTTTTGTATGCAAGTTCAGTGTGCTATGATGTTCTATATGATTGTGCCAACTATATAAGTTTTTACTGAGCATCAGCAATGCATATGGTTGAAAGATGTATTTACGAGCATCGACCGATGGGTCTCTCTCTCTCTCTCTCTCACACACACACACACACACGCACACGCACAAGAGGGACCCGTTGAATTATTTATTTGCTCGTGACAGCTTTTAATTAGGTTCCACTGTAATCTAACTTTTTTCTTAAGTTATTAATTAAGCTCAGTGACTTCAAAAAGTTGTACAGAAGCCTTGTTTGGGCCTTTCCGGCATCGCTGAATGTGGGCTGAGTAACCATGTTAGGTTGTACTGTACTACACATACCTTTTTTCGCTATTTTTTTTAAATAATACATTTTTATTAATATTCATAAATATTACGCTGGGTAATTTTTTTTCAAAAATAATAAACCGTCGGCCTGCTGCAGGCCGACTGGGCCTAGTCGGCCCACAGCCGGCCGATTGGATTCCAGTCGGCCTACAGCTGGCCGACTGGCCCCTGTCGGCCCACTGTGGGCTGATTGGGTCATGTCGGCCCACCGTGGGCCGACTAGAGCTAATTGGCTCGCTGTGGGCTAATTGTTTTTGCAAAAGTGTTAATCATGTATTTAAAAATATGTG
Organism: Aegilops umbellulata; assembly: GCA_032464435.1. Classification (NCBI taxonomy): domain Eukaryota; kingdom Viridiplantae; phylum Streptophyta; class Magnoliopsida; order Poales; family Poaceae; genus Aegilops; species Aegilops umbellulata. The sequence goes on along the minus strand of CP136058.1, from coordinate 34,819,859 downwards.
TATTGTGACCTCCTCCGCTCGCTGTGGGCCCACTGTTGACTAAAAAATATGTTTTAAAAAGTGTTAATCATGTATTTAAAAAATATGAGTATTGTGACCTCCTCCGCTCGCTGTGGGCCCACTTTTAACTAAAAAATATGTTTTAAAAAGTGTTAATCATGTATTTAAAAATTGTTAAATGTGTGTATAAAAAATATTCCTTATCTATACAATTTTTTTTAAATGTGTGTATAAAAAATAGCTTTTTTTCAATATCAACAATGCAACTGGGTCGACAGTTGTACACAATATCCGGGTCAATTGTTTATTCTCCGCCTCACTGGGCTGCAAACTTTCCTAGGAGGTATGCATTAGGCTTAACAAGAAAATGGACTTTAAGAAATAATAAATGGGATGTAATTATAATAACCGGACAATTACTATGCACCAAACACATAATTAGTTTGAAAAATATATTATTTTTAGAAATTTGAAAATTTTAATTTTATTACTTGTTGCGCGCGCAATATTTCGTTGGATTTTAACGTAATACAACTTTATTTTGGAATTATATTTAACCTGACTAGAGATTTCGGATAAAAATATTTCGGATCCCATCAAAATGTGGGAATTTTTTTTTGAATTCTCTTTTGAGCGGTTGTTTGAAATTATTAATCGTTGTCCTAGCTAGAAGTTCGACTGTACTTTTAACAAACTGTAAATGGGCTGTAGTAAATTCCATTAGAATTAAAAAATGGGTTGTACATTCTTACAAATCGAAAATGGGCTATATGTTCTCTGCCAAATCCGAGTTGTGGGCCTACTAAGTTGACGCGTACCAAGGGCTTTGTCAACTTAGTCAATATAAACGATTCTAGCTGCACTGATCATACGATGTCCATCCAACGGCCGTAGTGCTTCTTCAACCTCTGGTCTTCTTGCTCCAGCCGCCCAAAGCAGCGCCGGTCGTGTCGCGTGCTCCTGCCTCCCGTGGCCGGCTGTGATGCCGCGGAGGCCTCACCGCCCCGTACTAGTCCCATCGCTGGCCAGGCCATCCCTCTACTCACCCACACCCCCTGTTATTCTGCGGCGACGGCAGCTCACACCGCAGCCGAACCAGTGAAACCTCGTACTCCTCTCCGCGCGCGCGGGCATCCACTGCCGCGTCTTCCCCGGCTCCGCGTCGTCCCCTTCCTAGGCCTCGTCGTCGTCCACCGCCCTGGTGCTCTCAGCGCGGCGTGGTCAACGTGGTCAAGGAACGGCTTCCATCGGACATGGACTGTACGTGGAGAGGCTGACAGCTGGGTCCACAGCCGCAGCAAGGAAGTGCCTCCTTATTACGTGCAAAATAATTATTCCTCCACCTGACAGCGGGGACCCACCGGACGGACCACCGTATTTCGCCCCCTGACTGTTGGGACCCACCAGCTACATCTTCACAGGCAAGGAAGTGCCTGACAGTCGGGACCCACCTGGTCGAAGCGTACGTAGCGTTGTCATTTTGGTCGCGAACGTGTACGTACATATATACTGGTGGATGTAGAGGCGCGCATGTGTCGTAGTAGAGGCGGCCAGGGTGCAAGAAAGAAAATACGGCCATGCATGTGTACATACAAGCGGGGTCTCGAACGTCTACTCGCGCATATGTACGGCGAGGGCTCGTGTACATGGCTGGGTCGGAACGGAGAAACAACGCCGTCGTCGTGTTCATGGGTCGAAACGGAATGCGTGGTCGTGTTCATCGGGAGGGCTTGGACGGAAGAGGCGATGGAAACGAGGCCTGGCGTACCGCACAACGGAGGAAACGGACCTTCTACGGTTGAAACGGGGGTCCTGTTGATCGGGAGGGGTGTGGCGTACCACACAACGGAGGAAACGGACCTCCTACGATCGAAACGGAGGTCCTGTTGATCGGGAGGGGTGTGGCGTACCGCAAAACGGAGGAAACGGACCTCCTACGGTCGAAACGGGGGTCCTGTTGATCGGGAGGGGTGTGGCGTACCGCAAAACGGAGGAAACGGACTTGTGTTGGAGCGCTACGGTCGAAATGGGGGTCCTGTTCATCGGGAGGGGTGTGGCGTACCGCAAAACGGGACTCCACGGGATACTGTTCATCTCCACCGTCGACCCCCTCCAGCCTCCACGAGCTACTGTTCATCCACCGTCGACCTCCTCCAGCCTCCACGGGCTCCTGTACATCCAGCCTCCACCGCGCGCTACTCCACCAGCTACTGTTCAACCACCCCTCCACCGTCTACTGTTCATTCTGCCCTCCACGGGGTGGTCCTGCTCATCCAGCCCTCCACGGGGTCCTGTTCATCCAGCCCCAACCGGCTCGATCGATCGGGGTCCTGTTCATCCAGAGGCAACACCACGGGGTCCTGTTCATCCACCCCCACCGAGAACTGTTCATCCAACCCCCCCGCAACGCTCACTGTTCATCCCATCGATCGGCTTCAGTTAGCAGCAGTAGCCAAGGAATCGCTCAATTGTGTTCAGTTAACAGCCATCGATCGATCGTTCGGGTTCAGTAACGCGTAGCCTGCAGTGCAATCGCTCGGGTTCAGTTAGAGCCCAACGCCTCGCTCGGGTCCAGTTAGAGCCAACGCTTCGCACACACGCGCATATGTGTACGAGAGGAACGCGCATCACTCGACCCCTGACCTCCCACCGTAACCGGGAACTCCCCGAAATTTTCCTCCCCCTCGCTTGTACCATGGTTTTTTCCGTCATGGACGGCCCAAAGAATGTCATGCAGCTGCGTCTCCGGCCCGCCCAGGACGAAAAGCCCATTTTCTGTCATGATTTTTTGTCATAGAAGTAGGACCCCACCACATCTATGATGATACCGGGTTTTGTCACAATTATCGTCATAGAAGTGTCATATGTATGACAGGAAAAAAATTCGTTCGGCCCAAAATGTCACGGATGTGTCTTTTTTTGTAGTGCATCATCTGATGAGGACAGGAAACCATTAGACTTGGGTATGGAAGATGATGATATGAGGTTGAATCATTGCCATATGTGTTGCCCAATGGTAGAAAGAGCAGAGCAAATAAGATGAAGCCAAGGAACTAATATGTTGAGAAGAGAGGATGTCCACAGGAGCAATTTGTGAAGCATCTTTGCTTCAATGATGTGTATCAGTTCAGAAGTGCCCTTCAAACTCTGCACATTACACAGAACATGAACTTTGAGTATCATAGAAATTGCAATGATGGGATTATAGTTGTGTTCACACATTAAGAATGCCCTTTTTATATAGCGGCTTCTCAAATTGCAAACGAGAAGACATTTACCATAAGGAAGCAACGTTGGGCGTCGTCCAGAGTTTGTGATATGCTCTTGTGCAGTTTGAATTTAGTGTAATGGAGTATTAATAAAGCACTTATATTACAATTCTATCTTATTTTTGTTATTAGTAGTTTTAGTTAAGCATATATATTCCATTGCTCTGTTCCTTTTTCTCTTATTAATTTTAGTTAAGCATATATATTCCATTGCTCTGTTTCTTTTGCTCTTATTAATTTTAGTTAAGCATATATATTGCAGCTATGTTTCTTTTGCTCTTATTAGTTTTAATTAATTAGTTATATTGCACCGCCCTGTTCCATTTGGTATTTATAGATTTAGTTAAGCATTTATATTGCACTATTCTATTTTCTTTATTATTTATAGTTTAAATTAAGAAATTGTTTTGTTTTTTAGCAGTCTAGATGATGAAGTTTGGGAGTTGAGAATGCATTGTCATGACAGATATAATCTTGAGAGATCTATGAACTTGTCATATATCACATTTTACAACCTAGTAGCACCAATGGAGACAGAAGGATATGGGTTGAGAGATTTCATGTGTTATGTCTGGGATCTAGGCCTGGGGGTAGAAGGAATGGAAGAAATAGATGATGATGACAAACTGGAGGAAGTTCTAGAGCACATAGACCTGCAGGGGGAGAAGATATTCAATGTGGCAGTTGTTAGGGGCACTTCTTCTGAACCTGCTAATATAAACCTTGGCAATGTTATTAAGCAGCAGGTCCCTCTAGATGAACTTGGATAGCCCAAAATGTATCAGGTAGATGTGAATGGAGTCTTGTTCAATGCACATAATGTAGATGTAGCAGCACAACATTCAGATGTAGCAGCTAAACATGAGCCTATTCCAATACAATTTCAAACACAACAGAGCACAAACATTGTGAGTCTGGAGCATGCTTTAGGTGTAGAATAAGATTTCCAGTTAGAAGTGGAAGAAGATCGTGTAACAAATAATTTAGAGGAGCAAGAGCAAATAAAAACTACGGAGGACACTAGGAGGAAAGGAAAAGGAAACGTTTAGGAAGAATCAGAGACAAAAAGAGAAGAGCAGTTCATTGAAAAGGAAAGTTGTAGTTATGGCCAATGAAGAGGATGTTGATGATGATAATTTGACAGAATACGGTGATATACCCTTGCTAGGCTTAAGGAGATAAAAATACAGAGAGATGATCCACTAATGCATTTTCGAGGGGACACAAATGTTGAGGAAATTTATGAGACAGAGTAGGATGAGGAACTGTATGAGCCAGAAGAGGAAGAAAAGGGGGGAAGAGAGGAAGAGGGGGAGGAATTTGATGAAGATGAAGTAGAGGAGGAGGTGGGATAAGAGATGCAGAAGAAGAAAAGGGCAAAGAGAGTCAGAAAAGGCCCAATAAGCAGAGCACATGCAAGTATTGATCACCTGCTTGCGGATGATTGGATTGTTGGGGAACGTAGTAATTTCAAAAAAAATTCCTACGCACACGCAAGATCATGGTGATGCATAGCAACGAGAGGGGAGAGTATTGTCTACGTACCCTCATAGACCGAAGCGGAAGCGTTGACACAACGTCGTCACCGGCGCGACACCTTGATCTCCATCGTAGCATCATTGTCGTCTCGCCAATCTTATGCTTCCACGACTAGCACTACCGCTTAGTAATAAAGTAAAGCATTACATCGCGATTGCATTGCATACAATAAAGCGACAACCATATGGCTCCTGCCAGTTGCCGATAACTCGGTTACAAAACATGATCATCTCATACAATAAAATTTAGCATCATGTCTTGACCATATCACATCACAACATGCCCTGCAAAAACAAGTTAGACGTCCTCTACTTTGTTGTTGCAAGTTTTACATGGCTGCTACAGGCTTAAGCAAGAACTCATCTTACCTACGCATCAAAACCACAACGATAGTTTGTGAAATAGACTCCGTTTTAACCTTCTCAAGGACCGGGCGTAGCCACACTCGGTTCAACTAAAGTTGGAGAGACAGTCTTCCGCAAGCCATCTATGTGCAAAGCACGTCGAGGGAACCGGTCTCGCGTAAGAGTACGCGTAAGGTTGGTCCGGATCGTCTTGTCCAACAATACCGCCGAACCAAAGTATGACATGCTGGTAGGCAGTATGACTTATATCGCCCACAACTCACTTGTGTTCTACTCGTGCAAATAACATCAAACCATAAAACCTGGCTCGGATGCCACTGTTGGGGAACGTAGTAATTTCAAAAAAAATTCCTACGCACACGCAAGATCATGGTGATGCATAGCAACGAGAGGGGAGAGTATTGTCTACGTACCCTCGTAGACCGAAGCGGAAGCATTGACACAACGTAGTGGAAGTAGTCGTACGTCTTCCCGATCCGACCGATCCAAGCACCGTTACTCCGGCACCTCCGAGTTCTTGGCACACGTTCAGCTCGATGACGCACCCCTAGCTCCGATCCAGCAAAGCTTCAGGGGGAGTTCCGTCAGCACGACGGCGTGGTGACGATGATGATGTTCTACCGGCGCAGGGCTTCGCCTAAGCACTGCAACGATATGATCGAGGTGGAATATGGTGGAGGGGGGCACCGCACACGGCTAAGGAACGATCACGAAGATCAATTTGTGTGTCTATGGGGTGCCCTCTGCCCCCGTATATAAAGGAGCAAGGGAGGGAGGAGGCCGGCCCTAGGTTTGGGCGCGCCAGGGGAGTCCTACTCCCACCGGGAGTAGGATTCCACCTTTCCTAGTCCAACTAGGTCAAGGGGGGAAAGAGGGGAAGAGGGGAAGGAAGGGAGAGAGGGGCCGCGCCCCAAACCCCTTGTCCAATTCGGACTGGGCTTGGGGGGGGGGCGCCACCTCCTGGTCCTTCCCACTTAGGCCCATCAAGGCCCATTGCTTCTTCCTCGTATTCCCGTAACTCCCCGGTACCTCCGAAAATACCCGAACCACTCAGAACCCTTCCGATGTCCGAATATAGTCGTCCAATATATCGATCTTTACGTCTCGACCATTTCGAGACTCCTCGTCATGTCCCCGATCTCATCCGGGACTCCGAACTCCTTCGGTACATCAAAACTCATAAACTCATAATATAACTGTCATCGAAACCTTAAGCGTGCGGACCCTACGGTTCGAGAACAATGTAGACATGACCGAGACACGTCTCCGGTCAATAACCAATAGCGGGACCTGGATGCCCATATTGGCTCCTACATATTCTACGAAGATCTTTATCGGTCAGACCGCATAACAACATACGTTGTTCCCTTTGTCCATCGGTATGTTACTTGCCCGAGATTCGATCGTCGGTATCCAATACCTAGTTCAATCTCGTTACCTGCAAGTCTCTTTACTCGTTCCGTAATACATCATCCCGCAACTAACTCATTAGTTGCAATGCTTGCAAGGCTTAAGTGATGTGTATTACCGAGAGGGCCCAGAGATACCTCTCCCACAATTGGAGTGACAAATCCTAATCTCGAAATACGCCAACCCAACATCTACCTTTGGTGACACCTGTAGTACTCCTTTATAATCACCCAATTACGTTGTGACGTTTGGTAGCACCCAAAGTGTTCCTCCGACAAACGGGAGTTGCATAATCTCATAGTCAAAGGAACATGTATAAGTCATGGATAAAAGCAACAGCAACATACTAAACGATCGGGTGCTATGCTAATGGAATGGGTCATGTCGATCAGATCATTCAACTAATGATGTGACCTTGTTAATCAAATGACAACTCCTTTTGTCTATGGTTAGGAAACTTAACCATCTTTGATTAACAAGCTAGTCAAGTAGAGGCATACTAGTGACACTCTGTTTGTCTATGTATCCACACATGTATTATGTATCCGGTTAATACAATTCTAGCATGAATAATAAACATTTATCATGATATGTAAGGAAATAAATAATAACTTTATTATTATTGCCTCTAGGGCATATTTCCTTCAGTCTCCCACTTGCACTAGAGTCAATAATCTAGGTCACATCACCATGTGATTAACTCACATCACCATGTGATTAACTCACATCACCATGTGATTAACATCGATAGTTCACATCATCATGTGATTAACACCCATAGTTCACATCGCCATGTGACCAACACCCAAAGGGTTTGCTAGATTCAGTAATCTAGTTCACATCGCTATGTGATTAACACCCAAAGAGTACTAAGGTGTGATCATGTTTTGCTTGTGAGAGAAGTTTAGTCAACGGGTCTGCCACATTCAGATCCGTTTGCAATTTTCTATGTCTACAATGCTCTGTACGGAGCTACTCTAGCTAATTGCTCCCACTTTAAATATGTATCTAGATCGAGACTTAGAGTCATCCAGATCGGTGTCAAAACTTGCATCGACGTAACCCTTTACGACGAACCTTTTGTCACTTCCATAATCGAGAAACATATCCTTATTCCACTAAGGATAATTTTGACCGCTGTCCAGTGATCTACTCCTAGATCACCATTGTTCTCCCTTGCTTAACTCAGTGTAGGGTATACAATAGATCTGGTAAACAGTATGGCATACTTTATAGAACCTATGGCCGAGGCATAGGGAATGACTTTCATTCTCTTTCTATCTTCTGTCGTGGTCGGGCTTTGAGTCTTACTCAATTTCACACCTTGTAACACAGGAAAGAACTCTTTCTTTGACTGTTCCATTTTGAACTACTTCAAAATCTTGTCAAGGTATGTACTCATTGAAAAAACTTATCAAGCGTCTTGATCTATCTCTATAGATCTTGATACTCAATATGTAAGCAGCTTCACCGAGGTCTTTCTTTGAAAAACTCCTTTCAAACACTCCTTTATGCTTTGCAGAATAATTCTACATTATTTCTGATCAACAATATGTCATTCACATATACTTATCAGAAATGCTGTAGTGCTCCCACTCACTTTCTTGTAAATACAGGCTTCACCGCAAGTCTGTATAAAACTATATGTTTTGATCAACTTATCAAAGCGTGTATTCCAACTCTGAGATGCTTGCACCAATCCATAGATGGATCGCTGGAGCTTGCATATTTTGTTAGCACCTTTAGGATTGACAAAACCTTCTGGTTGCATCATATACAACTCTTCTTTAATAAATCCATTAAGGATTGTAGTTTTGTTATCCATTTGCCAGATTTCATAAAATGCGGCAATTGCTAACATGATTCGGACAGACTTAAGCATAGATACGAGTGAGAAACTCTCATCATAGTCAACACCTTGAACTTGTCGAAAACCTTTTGCGACAATTCTAGCTTTGTAGATAGTAACACTACTATCAGCGTCCGTCTTCCTCTTGAAGATCCATTTATTCTTAATTGCTTGCCGAACATCGGGCAAGTCAATCAAAGTCCAAACTTTGTTCTCATACATGGATCATATCTCAGATTTCATGGCCTCAAACCATTTCGCGGAATTTGGGCTCACCATCGCTTCTTCATAGTTCGTAAGTTCGTCATGGTCTAGTAACATAACTTCCAGAACAGGATTACTGTCGTGGATTTGTCACGGCAGATGTCCTAGTAAGAGGACTTAATCGTGGAGCCATCGCAACGGGTTAGCTTGAAGGGGTTAAAGTGGACACAAGGACACGGTTTTTATACTAGTTCGGCCCCTTCGACGAAGGTAAAAGCCTACGTCTAGTTGTGATGGGATTGATGGGTTTCGAGGGCTTAGGGAGCGATAAGCTTCCCCTAAACCTCGAGTTCTCTTTTTCTCTGTCCCAAACCGCCGCCGGGTCATCCCCTTATATACACGGGTGACGCCCGTCGGTCTGCAAAGTCCCAACCTCCGGCTAATAAACGTGCCCGGGCCGGTCTCTCTATTCCTAACTTACAACACAAGTTTACGTCAGGCCGGTTTACACCATAAACCATTAAACCGATTATGGGCCTTAGGCCCTTCTATCTCTCCTTGGGTTTTAACATCTCGGGTCTGCTGACGGGGGTAACCCGGGCCCTGCGGGCCGGTTTACCCCGGATAGCAACATCCCCAACATTAGGCCCCAGATTGATTTGAACAGGTTCGTGTCAATCCTTAATAAGAATTTCCGTCTTCAAGTATCTTCCAGTGACTTGTTAAACCGTCGTTTCTCCGTCTCCTCTTGCTGTGGTAAACCGATATGACGTCAGCGCAAGCTACCGTCTCCTTTCGCTAACCCGCAAGAATCAGGGCGACGACTGGGCTTCCGAAATCTCCGGCTCCTGGATTCGCGCGCCTGACACGCGCGCCGCGCCTTATAAATAAGACTTGAAGGCCATCTTCCTTTCTTCCTCTTCTTCGTCTTCCTCGCGACCCAGACCTCAAAGCTCCGCCGCCGCCGTCAGCTGCTGCACCAACTCCGGCCGCTGCATCAACCTGATCGGTTCAGAGCACCGCGGCGACTTTCCGCATTTGTTTGGACCCCGGTAAGGCCCCTGTTCTTGTTGCTTTAGATCTGTTCTAGGGTTCATCGTTCTGCTACTGTTTCTTGCTCATCCCCATAGCAGCCTTTGCGAACAGATGATGCCACCTGTATCTGGATTTGTAGTTCCTCTTAGCAGTTGCTATAAATCTGCACTCATTTCCTTAAATCTTACTCTTGTTCCTGCTTGTCGAACTTATGTTGTTCTGCTGTGAACCCGACTTCATATTACCTGTTTTTTATTTCTTTTTCGCCTTAGCTGTAGATCCATTGCTTTGAAAGAATCTGTACGGGATCTGTTTCTGCTTTTCATACTCACAACTGTTTAGATCTGGTCGGTTTAACTCTTAGCAAAGCGAACAAACCGATCCACACATCCATTAGTCCCCTTGATGAACCGCCGGTTGATATTTATTGTAGATAACCTGACTCTATATAAGAGCATCTTCGGTTTACAATCATACTTGCTCTCAAACCGGAATACCTTTGCCTTGTAGATTTCCTCATGGCAAAACAGGTGTATGAATGCAACTGGGTTCCCTCTTGCATCACTGAGACCCAACTAAACAACTTAGTTCTGACTGGTGCTTTGAGTAGCAAAAGTACCATCCATTGGAGGGTTCCAGGAGACGAATGTCCTCCTACCCCGCAGGAAGGAGAAGTGGTGGTGTTTGCGGATCACCTGGCCCGGGGGTTTAATCCGCCCGGTTCAAAATTTTATCTGGACGTCTTGGCTAACTTTAGACTGCGCCCACAAGATGTTGGTCCAAATTCAATCACGAACATCTGCCACTTTCAAGTACTTTGCGAGGCGTACTTCCAAGAGGAACCCACTGTAGAGCTGTTCCGGGACTTTTTCCATCTGAACCGACGTACTGAATTTACCGACGGCCCTAACATGGAACTGGGTGGTATGGCGATTCAGAAGAGGAAAGAGGTGACTTATCCTCACGCCAAGTTGCATAGTCATCCGCAAGAATGGAATTGCACTTGGTTCTATTGCAAGGATACTTCCCCTGCTGAAGAAAATCCACTGCCCGGTTTCCGTCCAGAGAGACTTAGCAATACTCACCCCTTCCCCCCACGGCTAACTGCCAAAGAGAGGAGTAAGTACGCCCCTCAGCTGTCCAAGCTCAGAGCCTTCATGGCTAACGGTTTAACGGGGGTAGATCTCGCTCGTTGCTGGATTTCGTGGAGCATCCTGCCCCTTAGCATCCGCTCCGGTTTAATGTGCCAATACACGGGTCGGGTTGATGATCCCTTGAGGCACTGCAACATTCAGCTGACGGAGGACGAAGTCGCTGAAGCTGTGAAAAAGATGCTGAATGAACCGGAACATGTCTGTGCCCAAACCGGCCTGCTTCCATTCTGTACCACCAACAAGCCTCCTGCTGTAAGTATCTCCCCTCTGTCTGTTATAGAACTTATGATCCCCTTATACACATATTGCTAACTCCAGTCCTTCCTGAGACAGGGAGATGATCCATTTTGGAGCAAGAAGTTACAAGAGCCGACCGAAAAGGTAACCCGACCCAAGACGAGGGTGAAGAAGCCTGCTCAGAGGAAGAGGAACACCGCTTCCAATACTCTGGATTTAGAGGAGGATGATGTGGGTAATCCGGACCTCGGGGTAGACCTCGATTCAGTTGGTTTGCTTTTTATACGTCTTATTGACGATGATATTTGTCAGGACGACGCTGAAGTGAGCCATGCCGAAGGCCCAGAGGTAACTATTCTTTCTTCTGACGCCGTTCTTTTGCCTTTGAAAAAACCTCGCCAAGCAAACCGGAGAATTAAATTTTCTCACCCTCTTGCTTACTTGGATCCCAAATTTCTTGTGAAGACCCAGCAACATGAAGCTCGACGCACCACCCGACATAGCGGCCAGGTAGTCACCTCCGCCGGTTTACCGAACAGCCCGGTTCGGAAACGCCGCTCAGAGGTCTCCGATTTACGCGCTAGCTTTCCTCCTAAAGCAGGTTTAACCCGTCAGCCTCTAAATCCATCTGACTCCGATTATCAGGTCACTTCCCATTCCTCTTCCGGTGAATCTTCAGCCACTCAACTGCCCCCGTTGAAGACAGTTATTGGGTAAGTTGGACCGATCAGAACATATCTCTGTATGGGTCTCTTAATCCATTTTATACCGTTTTTTCAATCTTTTGGCTTTTTTTTTTCAGGGCTAAGCCTAGACCGAGCAAGAAGGCTCGTCTGGATAACCCGGCTGAAGGAACTGCCGCTCCTGAACCGGAGAAAACTCCTGGTGCTGACGCTCTGGGTTGTGAAGATACTCAGAACTATCCATCTCCGCAAGATGACATCTGCGCTGAAGAAAGGACTACCGAACCTGCTAACCGTACTGATCCGCCTGCCAGTCCCGTTCGGGTTGAGGAATCCATCCCCCCTTCTGCAACTGCTGATAAACCGACAGGGCCACTGCAGAGCAGCGACTCCAAGGATGATGATGTCGTTATTACCGGTATTGGCCGCTCTGAACCGGGGAACACTGCTACTTTGACCAAGCATACTGCCAAAGACGAAATCTCGGCCATAAAGGGCAAATGGGACCTTGACTTGTCTACGTTCGCCTCTTTAAGCGCCCCGGATCTTTATTCTGGGTATCTGAACCGGCTGTACACCAGTCGGGATTATGAGGCTGCCATGATCAAGATGATGAAGGAAAAACTTGAGGTAACTCCCTTGTGCTCCATGCTATTGCAACCTAGCTTATCAATATTTCCAAACCGAGATAGTAAACCAGACTAGGCTGCTTTTGACAATTGAGGTCTGGTTTAGAAAACCCCAGGTTTCAACATCGGTCATAATCAGAAAACATCATCAGATAACCATTAGCCCCCAAGTGCCAAGTTTAAATACTTGTATTAATCTTGGGACTCTTTGTAATGGAAAACTTGCGTTAAAATCAAGTATGCATTAGCCCCCAAGTATCGAGCACATAACTTGCTTGTGTGGTTGATACTTCCAAACCGTGCAATATTTTCTGAACACTGTTGACGACCTGCTGCAGGGGGATTTGAAGACCAAAGAGAACCAAGTCTCGGACCTTCAGGAAGCTTTAAAAGCCCAGCAGATTGAAACTGAAAAAGCAAAGGAGGAATTGACCAAAGCCTTAACTGTCATGGAGCAGCTGAAAGCAAGCCGCAAAAAGGAGCAAGCCGATTGGGCTACTGAAAGAGCTCTTTTGACGAAGAGGGCTGAAAATGCTGAAGCTGCTCTTAAACCGGTGGTTGATGAGTTATCCACCGTGAAGCGACAAATACACTCCATGACATCTGCCGTCTTTGGTAAACCTTTCAATGCCCTTCTTCCAATTTGTACCTTGTTTGCTACACCCTATGTCCGGTTTGTAATCCACCTTGAAACACTGCAGGCTCACGTATTGGACACTTGGGTTCTGATGTGCGGATGAAACTCAAAGCTGCTTATACTCTGATTGAACAGTTATACACCGGAGCACAAAGAGCTATCACCACTGCATCGCACAACAACCCTGCGCCGGCTCTGATTCAAGACACATTAAAGAGGCTGTCCATGCTGCCGGCCCGGATTGAAGAGTTGAAAAGATCAGCTGCTCGAACTGGAGCTATCACTGCCTTGATCCGGGCCAAAGCGTGGGTACCAGACTTCGATCCTGTCGAAGCGGCCCAAGGATACCCCAGCTTGAAGGAAGACGGTTCAGACTTTGGTGAAGATGATTTGAGGGCGATAAACCGGGCGGTGCGCCCCCTAGCTTGCCAATTGGCTGAGGAGGCAGATCTGTCACGTTACCAAGCCCAATATGACAACCAGAACAAACGAGTATCTGCCCCGGTCCCTGAAGCGGGAAACCTTGTTCCTCCAATCCGTAAGCATACTTACGCCCCAGACATTGAACCGTCTTCGCTGATTCACGAAGAAGCCGTCTTCCAAGCGCTAATGGGAATCGACTGGACCACTGCTGATTTCCAGCCAATGGGTAATCAAGATGGAGCTGAAGCGGCGCGAGATGACCCCCAGCCTTCGAACCGAGGCGTCGAACAGGCGTAATCAATGCTCCGGTTTACTTGGTGACGTCTTAATCCGTCAACGAACAATATATTCAGGCACTACGTTGCCTTGTAATAAGATAGTTTAATACTTCTGCCTTTGAACGTGCCTTCGCGCACGGGTACTGATGCTCTTTCCAGCGACATTTCCAACTTATGTTTCCCGTCTTTACTGAGTGCACAATATGATCTTTCGACCACCTGAACCGTGCTGCGCCTCTGCCAAACCGGGCAATTTGCCTCCGGGTTTAAAACGGACCAGGCTATGCCAGCTGAATCGGTTTAAGGATACTTGACGTTCCGAAGAACCAAAAAACACCACAATAAAGGCAGAAAACAAAACCAAATATGAAAAGGCAACGCGATAGTAAAACGCATGCGAATAGTGGTTACTATGAACCGTTCAGAAGGCGTGACCATCGTCAAGACAAAACCGAGCCCCCAAGAGGTGTAGCTACGGTTTAAGTCGACTAGGTTCCTTACTGAATCGTGGCAAATATGCCGGCCAAATGGCATTGCATTGGTTCGTCAACCAAGCCCCCAAGTGACTCAATGGCTAAAAAGCCGACCAGAAGGCATTACCATCATCAAGACATGACCGAGTTCCCATAAGGCGTAATCTACGGTTCAAGTCGATTAGGTCCCCAACTGATTCTGTGGCAAATATGCCAGCCAGAAAGCATTACCGTCGTCAAGGCCTGACCAAGCCCCACGGAGGTGTAGCTACGGTTCAGGCCGACTAGGTCCCCAACTGACTTTATAGGGATAGCTATGTTCTCTTTGGTCCGAATACGACCTATGTTTGAACAGCTGTGTTCTCTTTGGTTCGAATACGACCTATGTTTGAACAGAAATCCCCATGTTTGAATAGCTATGTTCTCTTTGGTTCGAATACGACCTATGTTTGAACAGGAAGCCTCATGTTTGAATAGCTGTGTTCTCTTTGGTTCGAATACGACCTATGTTTGAACAGGAAGCCTCATGTTTGAATAGCTGTGTTCTCTTTGGTTCGAATACGACCTATGTTTGAACAGGAAGCCTCATGCTTGAACCGGGATATTGAACCGGATATTAAGAGTTTCACAACCCTGTAGGAGACATCTTCCCTTGAACCAGTTTTTAAACCGGAATTTGAACTTCTGTGAAGCGACCTCCAGGGGTAAGTACACATGATGTGAAGAACAGTAGAGACCCCGCTTTATTTGAGGCTCTGGTTCATTGTATTCAATCATAATATATACATGGTCATGATATGTACATAAACAGAGCCCAGGGCTCATGTATAATAAGGTCGAAGATGAGCTATGTTCCACGGCCTGCTGGTCTCCTCCTCTGACGTGCGTGAATCCTTGCGCTCTCTAATATCAATCAAGTAATATGACCCATTATTCAGATTCTTGCTGACCACAAAAGGTCCCTCCCAAGGCGGGGATAATTTATGCTGATCAGATTGATCCTGGATGAGCCGAAGCACCAAATCCCCCTCCTGAAAGGTTCTGGTCCTAACCCGACGGCTGTGGTAACGGCGGAGATCTTGCTGGTAAATCGCTGAACGGGCAGCTGCCAAGTCACGCTCCTCATCCAACAAGTCAAGAGCGTCCTGCCGTGCTTGCTCATTGTCCGCTTCAACATATGCTGCCACTCGAGGCGAGTCATGTCGTATATCACTTGGGAGAACCGCCTCTGCTCCATAGACCATAAAAAACGGCGTAAACCCCGTGGATCTGTTAGGCGTGGTGTTGATGCTCCATAACACAGACGGTAGTTCCTCCACCCAACAACCCGGCGTCCTTTGCAAAGGGACCAGAAGCCGGGGTTTGATACCTCTCAAGATCTCTTGGTTCGCTCGTTCCGCCTGACCATTAGACTGTGGGTGCGCTACCGAAGAAACATCAAGCCGTGTATGCTCCCGTGCACAGAACTCCTTCATGGCCCCTTTGGATAGATTGGTACCATTATCTGTGATGATGCTATGTGGAAAGCCAAACCGGAAGATCACCTTCTTTATAAATTGAACCGCCGTGGCAGCATCACACTTACTGACAGGTTCTGCCTCCACCCACTTGGTAAATTTGTCAACCGCCACCAGTAGGTGGGTCTTCTTATCTTTGGAACGCTTAAAAGGCCCAACCATATCAAGCCCCCAAGTCGCAAACGGCCAAGTGATTGGAATCATCCTCAATTCTTGAGCCGGTATGTGTGCTCGTCTAGAAAATTTCTGGCACCCATCACATAACCTGACTAGGTCTTCCGCATCAGCATGAGCAGTTAACCAGTAGAAACCGTGGCGGAACGCTTTAGCCACCAATGACTTTGAACCGGCGTGGTGGCCGCAATCCCCTTCATGTATTTCTCGTAATATCTCGCACCCCTCCTTAGGGGATATGCACCGTTGCAGCGCTCCTGATACGCTGCGATGATGTAACTCTCCTTGGAAAATGGTCATAGACTTGGACCGTCGTACTATCTGTCGAGCCAAGCTTTCTTCTTCTGGCAACTCACCCCGGTTCATATATGCCAGGTAAGGGAGCGTCCAATCCGGGGTGGCGTGAAGAGCCGCCACTAACTGAGCCTCCGGATCAGGAACAGCCAACTCCAGCTCACCTGGCAGCTGTACCGATGGGTGGTATAATACATCCAAGAAAACATTGGGTGGGACCGGTTTACGCTGAGAGCCCAAGCGACTTAAAGCGTCTGCTGCCTCATTTTTTCTGCGGTCCACATGATCCACTTGATAGCCTTTGAAATGCCCAGCCACCATATCTACTTCACGTCGGTATGCAGCCATAAGCGGATCCTTAGAGTCCCAGGTGCCAGATACTTGCTGAGCCACCAGATCCGAATCACCAAAGCACCTAACTCTGCTCAGATTCATCTCTTTAGCCACCCGAAGACCATGAAGCAAAGCTTCATACTCCGCCGCATTATTTGTACAGGGGAACATTAAACGGAGGACATAACAAAACTTATCTCCTCGTGGGGAAGTTAAAACGACTCCAGCCCCCGAGCCTTCCAATTGTCTTGATCCGTCAAAATGAACGGTCCAATAGGTGTTATCTGGCTTCTCCTCAGGCGCTTGTAACTCCGTCCAATCGTTTATGAAATCGACAAGTGCCTGTGACTTTATGGCTGTTCGGGGTACGTACCTTAAATCGTGCGGCCCGAGCTCGATAGCCCACTTGGCAATCCGACCAGTCGCCTCCCGGTTCTGTATAATGTCACCCAAAGGAGCAGAACTGACCACCGTGATTGGGTGCCCTTGGAAATATTGTCTCAGCTTCCGGCTTGCCATAAAAACTCCATATACCAGCTTCTGCCAATGCGGATACCTTTGTTTGGACTCGATAAGTACTTCACTGATGTAGTAAACCGGTCGCTGAACCGGATGTTCCTTTCCAGCCTCTTTTCGTTCTACCACCATCGCCACACTGACTGCTCTGGCATTCGCTGCAACATATAACAGAAGTGGCTCTTTATCCACAGGGGCTGCCAACACTGGCGGATTGACTAGTTGTCGCTTCAAGTCCTCAAACGCTTTATCAGCCTCCGGACTCCAGATAAACTGATCCGTCTTCTTGAGCATTTGATACAAAGGGATCGCCTTCTCACCAAGGCGACTGATAAACCGGCTTAACGCTGCAATCCGCCCGGCCATGCGCTGAACATCATTGATGCATTTTGGTTTGGCGAGGGAGGTGATGGCTGTGATCTTTTCTGGATTGGCCTCAATTCCTCTATGGGACACTAAAAATCCCAACAGCTTGCCTGCAGGTACACCAAAAACACATTTAGCCGGGTTGAGCATCATTTGGTACACTCTCAAGTTATCGAAAGTCTCCTTCAAATCGTCAACCAGGGTCTCCTTCTTTCGTGACTTGACCACAATATCATCCACATAAGCATGCACATTACGACCAATCTGCTCGTGGAGGCAATTTTGCACACATCGTTGATAAGTAGCCTGCGCACTCTTAAGCCCAAAGGGCATAGACACATAGCAGAAGGCTCCAAAGGGAGTAATAAACGCTGTCTTCTCCTGGTCCTTAACTGCCATCTTGATCTGATGATAACCCGAATAAGCATCCAAAAAACTTAAACGCTCGCAACCTGCCGTAGCATCGATGATCTGATCAATCTGGGGGAGAGCAAAAGGATCTGCTGGGCAAGCTTTATTCAAGTCTGTGTAGTCCACACACATGCGCCAGGTGCCGTTTTTCTTAAGAACTAGCACCGGATTAGCGAGCCATTCGGGATGAAAAACCTCAATGATAAACCCAGCTGCCAGGAGCCTGGCCACTTCCTCACCAATCGCTTTACGTCTTTCTTCGTTAAACCGCCGTAAGAACTGCTTCACCGGCTTGTACTTAGGATCCACATTAAGGGTGTGCTCAGCGAGTTGCCTCGGTACACCAGGCATGTCAGATGGCTTCCATGCAAAGATGTCCCGATTCTCACGGATGAACTCGATGAGCGCGCTTTCCTATTTTGGATCCAAGTTTGCACTGACGCTGAACTGCTTGGATGAATCGCCAGGTACGAAGTCAACAAGCTTAGTTTCGGCCGCTGACTTGAACTTCAAGGACGGATCGTGGTCCGTAGTTGGCTTTTTTAATGGAGTCATATCCTCCGGATCAACACTGTCTTTGTACTGCTTTAGCTCCTCCGTAGCACAAACCGATTCAGCATAAGTCGCATCTCCTTCCTCGCATTCCAAAGCGATTCGGCGGCTCCCATGAACCGTTATAGTGCCCTTGTAACCTGGCATCTTAAGTTGCAGATATACGTAGCAGGGCCGTGCCATAAATTTTGCATAAGCTGGCCGCCCGAACAAAGCGTGGTACGGACTTTGGATTTTAACCACCTCAAACGTCAGCGTCTCTGATCTAGAATCGTGACTATTGCCAAATACCACTTCAAGGGCTATCTTACCAACTGGATATGCAGACTTGCCAGGCACCACCCCGTGGAACACTGTATTGGTCGGTCTGAGATCCTTATCTACCAGTCCCATACGACGGAAGGTCTCATAATACAAGATGTTAATGCTGCTCCCTCCGTCCATGAGCACCTTGGTGAGCTTATAACCTCCCACCTGAGGCGCTACCACCAGTGCTAACTGACCCGGATTATACACCCAGGGAGGATGATCTTCTCGGCTCCATATGATAGGCTGTTCCGACCAACGCAGATAGTGAGGCGTGGCCGGTTCGACAGCACTGACTGCCCGCCTCTGAAGCTTCCTATCTCGTTTATCCAAGCTCGTAGTAAAGACATGATACTGTCCACCACTCAACTGTTTCGGGTTGCTCTGATAACCACTTTGATTACTTTGATTATTCTGATTATTTTGGCTGACCTGTCCGCCCGGGTTACCCTGGAACCCTGGACCGGAACCTGAACCGCCGCCGGAGCTGTGATCATTCTGGAACGTGTTTGAGCTTTTGAACTCCTTCATGATATAACAATCCTTCCAAAGATGGGCTGCTGGTTCCTCCTTTGTTCCGTGCTTCGGACAGGGCTGGTTTAAGAAAAAGTTCAAACGCTCCGGATTAGGACCAGGATCTGTGCGGAAACTTGGCTGTTTTCCCTTGCGCCGCTGGCCCTTATTCTGTGCACTTGCGTTGGCTACAAAGTCCATGCTCCCATCCGGTTTACGCTTACCTCCGCCTCCGTTACCTGTCGGTCGATGCTGCTGGCCTTTGACGTTGCCATTCTTCCTTCCCTTCCCTGCCTTGTCATCCCCAGAGTCAGGATCCTTGGTACTGTCAGAATCCGCATACTTCACTAAAGCGGTCATGAGCGTTCCTATATCTGTGCAATCACGCTTCATCCGGCCCAGCTTTAGCTTCAAAGGGCCAAACCGACAGTTGCTTTCCAACAGCACTACAGCGGTGTCTGCGTTGATGCGATCTGATGAGTGCAAGACTTCTGATACTCGTCGTACCCAATGGGTAGTTGATTCCCCTTCTTGCTGAACGCAGGCTGCTAGGTCAACTATTGACATTGGCTGTTTGCACGTGTCCTTGAAGTTCTTGATAAACCGGGCACGCAATTGGGCCCATGAGCTAATTGAATTAGGCGGTAAGCTCTTTAGCCAAGTCCGGGCCGTTCCTTCTAACATCATAGTAAAATACTTGGCACACGCCGTGTCATCCACATCCAGCATCTCCATAGCCATTTCATAGCTCTCCACCCATGTCTCCGGAGGCTGATCTGCCGTGTAGTTTGGTACCTTGCGGGGGCCTTTGAAGTCTTTGGGCAGGCGTACGTTGCGTAAAGCGGGAACAAGGCACGGTATTCCCAAAGAACTGGAAACCACCCCTGGTTCGACCGTAGCTGTGGGGAAGATAGGTGTAAGCTGACGAGCCTGATGCTGCCCTTCTAATCCGGCCTCCCGTGCACGGGTGCGATCCACATTTTCGTGAGTAGTGTCGACGCCCGCCGGATTGTTGGCGCGGAGCGCTTCACGCCTGGCGTTACTTGAAACGGCCGGCTCCTCCACGCGCCTACTATAACTCCTGCTGGGGCGAGGGGTGGAGTGAATCCGATCACGGCTTTGCGAATACGCTTCTTGCTGGGCCAACGCAGTCCTAAGGAGCTCCTTGACCCGGCGTGTCTCTTCATCCTGCGGTGAATCTCCTTCGATCGGAATGGCTTCCAACCGAGCCGCCGCCGCGACGAGGTTATCCATCGGGTTGGAATAATGACCTGACGGCGTTGGCATGGCCGGTGGCGTATCAGTGTTATAACGAGGCAGGTCTATAATCCGGTGCTGAACCGGGGCGCCGGCTGTCGCCTCCGCACGGTTTACCCCCGGGGTGTTGAAGAGATTTCGAGCGTCGAAGGCGGCGGGCAACCGAGACCGGGATTTTCTCTTCAGGACCTCCTGGGATGCCTTCTGGTCCATCATGAGCCTGTAAGCCTGTGCATCTAAAGCGGCGCGCTCCGCCGTCATCCTGATCTCTTCTGCTGCCAGCTCCGCCTTAGCCCGAGTGATCTGCTCTCTCACTTTGGCAATCTCAACATTGTGAACCTCCTGATCCACCGGGTTGGCCTCCGCCATGAGCGCTGCTAGTGCGTCAAACAGGTCTGACAAAACTTGGGCTGGTGAACCGGTAGGGCCTCCTGCCCGCGCAGCCGTTGCTGCTGCCGATCCGGAGATCGCTGCTGCCGCAGTTGATGATCGTGGCGTCGCCTATGTCCCAGCCATGAAGATCCCGACCCGATAGGGCAAATCAGAGGGGTCCGGAATACTGTTGCCATCGGAGCCGCCCCCAACCCGATCATCTTGTAGCTGGTAAAGAGATTCGGTCTCCCCGGTCGACGTTTCATCGCCAGAGTAGATGGCGGTTTCGTCACCGGATTCGGATCCTTCCTCGTAGCTTCCCCCGTGGATGACCCCCACGAAGGCGTGCTTCCTGGTCGGTTTAGCCAGGGTCGATCTCGTGCACTGAGCTGTCTCAATGAGGTCGGCGCAGTCGCCTAACTCGGGGCCCGGTTTTCCGATCTTGCCGATGAAAACATGGATGCCACCAAAGGGGACCCGGTACCCGTACTCGATTGAACCGGCGTCGGGGCCCCAGCCTGTGCTGTCGATGTAGAGTTTTCCGCGGCGGCTCTTGGTCATCCGTCCCACAGCGTAACCCTCGAGTCCTTCAAAGCGGCCCTCCAAGAACCTGAAACCATCTCGCGATAGCCCCACGGTGGGCGCCAACTGTCGTGGATTTGTCACGGCAGATGTCCTAGTAAGAGGACTTAATCGTGGAGCCATCGCAACGGGTTAGCTTGAAGGGGTTAAAGTGGACACAAGGACACGGTTTTTATACTAGTTCGGCCCCTTCGACGAAGGTAAAAGCCTACGTCTAGTTGTGATGGGATTGATGGGTTTCGAGGGCTTAGGGAGCGATAAGCTTCCCCTAAACCTCGAGTTCTCTTTTTCTCTGTCCCAAACCGCCGCCGGGTCATCCCCTTATATACACGGGTGACGCCCGTCGGTCTGCAAAGTCCCAACCTCCGGCTAATAAACGTGCCCGGGCCGGTCTCTCTATTCCTAACTTACAACACAAGTTTACGTCAGGCCGGTTTACACCATAAACCATTAAACCGATTATGGGCCTTAGGCCCTTCTATCTCTCCTTGGGTTTTAACATCTCGGGTCTGCTGACGGGGGTAACCCGGGCCCTGCGGGCCGGTTTACCCCGGATAGCAACATCCCCAACAATTACCGTACCACTCTGGTGCGGATCTCACTCTGGTTTACCTACGAGATTCGGTAGTTACTTGATCTGAAGTTACATGATCATCATCATTAGCTTCCTCACTAATTGGTGTAGTAGTCACAAGAACAGATTTCTGTGATGAACTACTTTTCCAATAAGGGAGAAGGTACAATTACCTTATCAAGTTTTCTTCTTTCCTCCCACTCACTTCTTTCGAGAGAAACTCCTTCTCTAGAAAGGATCCATTATAAGCAACGAATGTCTTGCCTTAGGATCTGTGATAGAAGGTGTACCCAACAGTCTCCGTTGGGTATCCTATGAAGACATAGTTCTCCGATTTGGGTTTGAGCTTATCAGGATGAAACTTTTTCATATAGGCATCACAATCCCAAACTTTAAGAAACGACAACTTTGGTTTCTTGCTAAACCACAATTCAGATTGTGTCGTCTCAACGGACTTTAGATGGTGCCCTTTTAAACGTGAATGCAGCTGTCTCTAATGCATGATCCCAAAACGATATTGGTAAATCGGTAAGAAACATCATAGATTGTACTATATCCAATAAAGTACGGTTATGACGTTCGGACACACCATTATGTTGTGGTGTTCCAGGTGGCATGAGTTTGTGAAACTATTCCACATTGTTTTAATTGAAGACCAAACTCGTAACTCAAATATTTGTCTCTGCGATCAGATCGTAGAAACCTTATTTTCTTGTCACGATTATTTTCTACTTCACTCTGAAATTCTTTGAACTTTTCAAATGTTTCAGACTTATGTTTCATCAAGTAGATATACCCATATCTGCTCAAATTATCTGTGAAGATCAGAAAATAATGATACCTGCTGCAAGCCTTATTATTCATCGGACCACATACATCAGTATGTATGATTTCCAACAAATATGTTGCTTGCTTCATTGTTCCGGAGAACGGCGTTTTAGTCGTCTTGCCCATGAGGCATGATTCGCAAGCATCAAGTGATTCATAATCAAGTGATTCCAAAATCCCATCAGCATGGAGTTTCTTCATGCGCTTTACACCAATATGACCTAAACGGCAGTGCCACGAATAGGTTGCACTATCATTATTAACTTCGCATCTTTTGGTTTCAATATTATGAATATGTGTATCACTACGATCGAGATCCAATGAACTATTTTCATTGGGTGTGTATGACCATAAAAGGTTCTATTCATGTAAACAGAACAACAATTGTTCTCTAACTTAAATGAATAATCGTATTGCAATAAACATGATCAAATCATATTTATGCTCAACGCAAACACCAAATAACACTTATTTAGGTTCATCACTAATCCCGAAAGTATAGGGAGTGTACGATGATGATCATATCAATCTTGGAACCACTTCCAACACACATCGTCACTTCATCCTTAACTAATCTTTGTTCATTCGGCAACTCCCGTTTCGAGTTACTACTCTTAGCAACTGAACCAGTATCAAATACCGAGGGGTTGCTATGAACACTAGTAAAATACACATCAATAATCTGTATATCAAATATACCTTTGTTTACTTTGCCATCCTTCTTATCCGCCAAATACTTGGGGCAGTTCCGCTTCCAGTGACCAGTCCTTTTGCAGTAAACGCACTCAGTCTCAGGCTTAGGTCCAGACTTGGGCTTCTTCACTTGAGCAACAACTTGCTTGCCGTTCTTCTTGAAGTTCCCCTTCTTCCCTTTGCCCTTTTCTTGAAACTAGTGGTCTTGTTAACCATCAACACTTGATGTTTTTCTTGATTTCTACCTTCATCGATTTCATCATTATGAAAAAGCTCGGGAATTGTTTCCGTTATCCCTTGCATACTATAGTTCATCACGAAGTTCGACTAACTTGGTGATGGTGACTAGAGAATTCTGTCAATCACTATCTTATCTGGAAGATTAACTCCCACTTGATTCAAGCGATTGTAGTACCCAGACAATCTGAGCACATGCTCACTAGTTGAGCGATTCTCCTCCATCTTTTAGCTATAGAACTTGTTGGAGACTTCATATCTCTCAACTCGGGTATTTGCTTGAAATATTAACTTCAACTCCTGGAACATCTCGTATGGTCCATGACGTTCAAAACGTCTTTGAAGTCCCGATTCTAAGCCATTAAGCATGGTGCACTAAACTATTAAGTAGTCATCATATTGAGCTAGCAAAACGTTCATAACGTCTGCATCTGCTCCTGCAATAGGTCCGTCACCTAGCGGTGCATCAAGGACATAATTCTTCTGTGCAGCAATGAGGATAAACCTCAGATTACGGATCCAATCCGCATCATTGCTACTAACATTTTTCAACACAATTTTCTCTAGGAACATATCAAAATAAACACAGGGAAGCAACAACGCGAGCTATTGATCTACAACATAGATATGCTAATACTACCAGGACTAAGTTCATGATAAATTAAAGTTCAATTAATCATATTACTTAAGAACTCCCACTTAGATAGACATCCCTCTAATCCTCTAAGTGATCACGTGATCCAAATCAACTAAACCATAACCGATCATCACGTGAAATGGATTAGTTTTCAATGGTGAACATCATTATGTTGATCATATCTACTATATGATTCACGCTCGACCTTTCGGTCTCCGTGTTCCGAGGTCATATCTTATATGCATAGCTCGTCAAGTATAACCTGAGTATTCTGCGTGTGCAACTGTTTTGCACCCGTTGTATTTGAACGTAGAGCCTATCACACCCGATCATCACGTGGTGTCTCAGCACGAAGAACTTTCGCAACGGTGCATACTCAGGGAGAACACTTCTTGATAATTAGTGAGAGATCATCTTATAATGCTACCGTCAATCAAAGCAAGATAAGATGCATAAAAGATAAACATCACATGCAAATCAATATAAGTGATATGATATGGTCATCATCATCTTGTGCTTCGTGATCTCCATCTCTGCAGCACCATCATGATCACCATCGTCACCGGCGCGACACCTTGATCTCCATCGTAGCATCATTGTCGTCTCGCCAATCTTATGCTTCCACGACTATCACTACCGCTTAGTAATAAAGTAAAGCATTACATCGCGATTGCATTGCATACAATAAAGCGACAACCATATGGCTCCTGCCAGTTGCCGATAACTCGGTTACAAAACATGATCATCTCATACAATAAAATTTAGCATCATGTCTTGACCATATCACATCACAACATGCCCTGCAAAAACAAGTTAGACGTCCTCTACTTTGTTGTTGCAAGTTTTACATGGCTGCTACAGGCTTAAGCAAGAACTCATCTTACCTACGCATCAAAACCACAACGATAGTTTGTGAAATAGACTCCGTTTTAACCTTCTCAAGGACCGGGCGTAGCCACACTCGGTTCAACTAAAGTTGGAGAGACAGTCTTCCGCAAGCCATCTATGTGCAAAGCACGTCGAGGGAACCGGTCTCGCGTAAGAGTACGCGTAAGGTTGGTCCGGATCGTCTTGTCCAACAATACCGCCGAACCAAAGTATGACATGCTGGTAGGCAGTATGACTTATATCGCCCACAACTCACTTGTGTTCTACTCGTGCAAATAACATCAAACCATAAAACCTGGCTCGGATGCCACTGTTGGGGAACGTAGTAATTTCAAAAAAAATTCCTACGCACACGCAAGATCATGGTGATGCATAGCAACGAGAGGGGAGAGTATTGTCTACGTACCCTCGTAGACCGAAGCGGAAGCATTGACACAACGTAGTGGAAGTAGTCGTACGTCTTCCCGATCCGACCGATCCAAGCACCGTTACTCCGGCACCTCCGAGTTCTTGGCACATGTTCAGCTCGATGATGCACCCCTAGCTCCGATCCTGCAAAGCTTCGGGGGGAGTTCCGTCAGCACGACGGCGTGGTGACGATGATGATGTTCTACCGGCGCAGGGCTTCGCCTAAGCACTGCAACGATATGATCGAGGTGGAATATGGTGGAGGGGGGCACCGCACACGGCTAAGGAACGATCACGAAGATCAATTTGTGTGTCTATGGGGTGCCCTCTGCCCCCGTATATAAAGGAGCAAGGGAGGGAGGAGGCCGGCCCTAGGTTTGGGCGCGCCAGGGGAGTCCTACTCCCACCGGGAGTAGGATTCCACCTTTCCTAGTCCAACTAGGTCAAGGGGGGAAAGAGGGGAAGAGGGGAAGGAAGGGAGAGAGGGGCCGCGCCCCAAACCCCTTGTCCAATTCGGACTGGGCTTGGGGGGGGGGCGCCACCTCCTGGTCCTTCCCACTTAGGCCCATCAAGGCCCATTGCTTCTTCCTCGTATTCCCGTAACTCCCCGGTACCTCCAAAAATACCCGAACCACTCAGAACCCTTCCGATGTCCGAATATAGTCGTCCAATATATCGATCTTTACGTCTCGACCATTTCGAGACTCCTCGTCATGTCCCCGATCTCATCCGGGACTCCGAACTCCTTCGGTACATCAAAACTCATAAACTCATAATATAACTGTCATCGAAACCTTAAGCGTGCGGACCCTACGGTTCGAGAACAATGTAGACATGACCGAGACACGTCTCCGGTCAATAACCAATAGCGGGACCTGGATGCCCATATTGGCTCCTACATATTCTACGAAGATCTTTATCGGTCAGACCGCATAACAACATACGTTGTTCCCTTTGTCCATCGGTATGTTACTTGCCCGAGATTCGATCGTCGGTATCCAATACCTAGTTCAATCTCGTTACCTGCAAGTCTCTTTACTCGTTCCGTAATACATCATCCCGCAACTAACTCATTAGTTGCAATGCTTGCAAGGCTTAAGTGATGTGTATTACCGAGAGGGCCCAGAGATACCTCTCCCACAATTGGAGTGACAAATCCTAATCTCGAAATACGCCAACCCAACATCTACCTTTGGTGACACCTGTAGTACTCCTTTATAATCACCCAGTTACGTTGTGACGTTTGGTAGCACCCAAAGTGTTCCTCCGGCAAACGGGAGTTGCATAATCTCATAGTCAAAGGAACATGTATAAGTCATGGATAAAAGCAACAGCAACATACTAAACGATCGGGTGCTATGCTAATGGAATGGGTCATGTCGATCAGATCATTCAACTAATGATGTGACCTTGTTAATCAAATGACAACTCCTTTTGTCTATGGTTAGGAAACTTAACCATCTTTGATTAACAAGCTAGTCAAGTAGAGGCATACTAGTGACACTCTGTTTGTCTATGTATCCACACATGTATTATGTATCCGGTTAATACAATTCTAGCATGAATAATAAACATTTATCATGATATGTAAGGAAATAAATAATAACTTTATTATTATTGCCTCTAGGGCATATTTCCTTCAGTCTCCCACTTGCACTAGAGTCAATAATCTAGGTCACATCACCATGTGATTAACTCACATCACCATGTGATTAACTCACATCACCATGTGATTAACATCGATAGTTCACATCATCATGTGATTAACACCCATAGTTCACATCGCCATGTGACCAACACCCAAAGGGTTTGCTAGATTCAGTAATCTAGTTCACATCGCTATGTGATTAACACCCAAAGAGTACTAAGGTGTGATCATGTTTTGCTTGTGAGAGAAGTTTAGTCAACGGGTCTGCCACATTCAGATCCGTTTGCAATTTTCTATGTCTACAATGCTCTGTACGGAGCTACTCTAGCTAATTGCTCCCACTTTAAATATGTATCTAGATCGAGACTTAGAGTCATCCAGATCGGTGTCAAAACTTGCATCGACGTAACCCTTTACGACGAACCTTTTGTCACTTCCATAATCGAGAAACATATCCTTATTCCACTAAGGATAATTTTGACCGCTGTCCAGTGATCTACTCCTAGATCACCATTGTTCTCCCTTGCTTAACTCAGTGTAGGGTATACAATAGATCTGGTAAACAGTATGGCATACTTTATAGAACCTATGGCCGAGGCATAGGGAATGACTTTCATTCTCTTTCTATCTTCTGTCGTGGTCGGGCTTTGAGTCTTACTCAATTTCACACCTTGTAACACAGGAAAGAACTCTTTCTTTGACTGTTCCATTTTGAACTACTTCAAAATCTTGTCAAGGTATGTACTCATTGAAAAAACTTATCAAGCGTCTTGATCTATCTCTATAGATCTTGATACTCAATATGTAAGCAGCTTCACCGAGGTCTTTCTTTGAAAAACTCCTTTCAAACACTCCTTTATGCTTTGCAGAATAATTCTACATTATTTCTGATCAACAATATGTCATTCACATATACTTATCAGAAATGCTGTAGTGCTCCCACTCACTTTCTTGTAAATACAGGCTTCACCGCAAGTCTGTATAAAACTATATGTTTTGATCAACTTATCAAAGCGTGTATTCCAACTCTGAGATGCTTGCACCAATCCATAGATGGATCGCTGGAGCTTGCATATTTTGTTAGCACCTTTAGGATTGACAAAACCTTCTGGTTGCATCATATACAACTCTTCTTTAATAAATCCATTAAGGATTGTAGTTTTGTTATCCATTTGCCAGATTTCATAAAATGCGGCAATTGCTAACATGATTCGGATAGACTTAAGCATAGATACGAGTGAGAAACTCTCATCATAGTCAACACCTTGAACTTGTCGAAAACCTTTTGCGACAATTCTAGCTTTGTAGATAGTAACACTACTATCAGCGTCCGTCTTCCTCTTGAAGATCCATTTATTCTTAATTGCTTGCCGAACATCGGGCAAGTCAATCAAAGTCCAAACTTTGTTCTCATACATGGATCATATCTCAGATTTCATGGCCTCAAACCATTTCGCGGAATTTGGGCTCACCATCGCTTCTTCATAGTTCGTAAGTTCGTCATGGTCTAGTAACATAACTTCCAGAACAGGATTACTGTCGTGGATTTGTCACGGCAGATGTCCTAGTAAGAGGACTTAATCGTGGAGCCATCGCAACGGGTTAGCTTGAAGGGGTTAAAGTGGACACAAGGACACGGTTTTTATACTAGTTCGGCCCCTTCGACGAAGGTAAAAGCCTACGTCTAGTTGTGATGGGATTGATGGGTTTCGAGGGCTTAGGGAGCGATAAGCTTCCCCTAAACCTCGAGTTCTCTTTTTCTCTGTCCCAAACCGCCGCCGGGTCATCCCCTTATATACACGGGTGACGCCCGTCGGTCTGCAAAGTCCCAACCTCCGGCTAATAAACGTGCCCGGGCCGGTCTCTCTATTCCTAACTTACAACACAAGTTTACGTCAGGCCGGTTTACACCATAAACCATTAAACCGATTATGGGCCTTAGGCCCTTCTATCTCTCCTTGGGTTTTAACATCTCGGGTCTGCTGACGGGGGTAACCCGGGCCCTGCGGGCCGGTTTACCCCGGATAGCAACATCCCCAACATTAGGCCCCAGATTGATTTGAACAGGTTCGTGTCAATCCTTAATAAGAATTTCCGTCTTCAAGTATCTTCCAGTGACTTGTTAAACCGTCGTTTCTCCGTCTCCTCTTGCTGTGGTAAACCGATATGACGTCAGCGCAAGCTACCGTCTCCTTTCGCTAACCCGCAAGAATCAGGGCGACGACTGGGCTTCCGAAATCTCCGGCTCCTGGATTCGCGCGCCTGACACGCGCGCCGCGCCTTATAAATAAGACTTGAAGGCCATCTTCCTTTCTTCCTCTTCTTCGTCTTCCTCGCGACCCAGACCTCAAAGCTCCGCCGCCGCCGTCAGCTGCTGCACCAACTCCGGCCGCTGCATCAACCTGATCGGTTCAGAGCACCGCGGCGACTTTCCGCATTTGTTTGGACCCCGGTAAGGCCCCTGTTCTTGTTGCTTTAGATCTGTTCTAGGGTTCATCGTTCTGCTACTGTTTCTTGCTCATCCCCATAGCAGCCTTTGCGAACAGATGATGCCACCTGTATCTGGATTTGTAGTTCCTCTTAGCAGTTGCTATAAATCTGCACTCATTTCCTTAAATCTTACTCTTGTTCCTGCTTGTCGAACTTATGTTGTTCTGCTGTGAACCCGACTTCATATTACCTGTTTTTTATTTCTTTTTCGCCTTAGCTGTAGATCCATTGCTTTGAAAGAATCTGTACGGGATCTGTTTCTGCTTTTCATACTCACAACTGTTTAGATCTGGTCGGTTTAACTCTTAGCAAAGCGAACAAACCGATCCACACATCCATTAGTCCCCTTGATGAACCGCCGGTTGATATTTATTGTAGATAACCTGACTCTATATAAGAGCATCTTCGGTTTACAATCATACTTGCTCTCAAACCGGAATACCTTTGCCTTGTAGATTTCCTCATGGCAAAACAGGTGTATGAATGCAACTGGGTTCCCTCTTGCATCACTGAGACCCAACTAAACAACTTAGTTCTGACTGGTGCTTTGAGTAGCAAAAGTACCATCCATTGGAGGGTTCCAGGAGACGAATGTCCTCCTACCCCGCAGGAAGGAGAAGTGGTGGTGTTTGCGGATCACCTGGCCCGGGGGTTTAATCCGCCCGGTTCAAAATTTTATCTGGACGTCTTGGCTAACTTTAGACTGCGCCCACAAGATGTTGGTCCAAATTCAATCACGAACATCTGCCATTTTCAAGTACTTTGCGAGGCGTACTTCCAAGAGGAACCCACTGTAGAGCTGTTCCGGGACTTTTTCCATCTGAACCGACGTACTGAATTTACCGACGGCCCTAACATGGAACTGGGTGGTATGGCGATTCAGAAGAGGAAAGAGGTGACTTATCCTCACGCCAAGTTGCATAGTCATCCGCAAGAATGGAATTGCACTTGGTTCTATTGCAAGGATACTTCCCCTGCTGAAGAAAATCCACTGCCCGGTTTCCGTCCAGAGAGACTTAGCAATACTCACCCCTTCCCCCCACGGCTAACTGCCAAAGAGAGGAGTAAGTACGCCCCTCAGCTGTCCAAGCTCAGAGCCTTCATGGCTAACGGTTTAACGGGGGTAGATCTCGCTCGTTGCTGGATTTCGTGGAGCATCCTGCCCCTTAGCATCCGCTCCGGTTTAATGTGCCAATACACGGGTCGGGTTGATGATCCCTTGAGGCACTGCAACATTCAGCTGACGGAGGACGAAGTCGCTGAAGCTGTGAAAAAGATGCTGAATGAACCGGAACATGTCTGTGCCCAAACCGGCCTGCTTCCATTCTGTACCACCAACAAGCCTCCTGCTGTAAGTATCTCCCCTCTGTCTGTTATAGAACTTATGATCCCCTTATACACATATTGCTAACTCCAGTCCTTCCTGAGACAGGGAGATGATCCATTTTGGAGCAAGAAGTTACAAGAGCCGACCGAAAAGGTAACCCGACCCAAGACGAGGGTGAAGAAGCCTGCTCAGAGGAAGAGGAACACCGCTTCCAATACTCTGGATTTAGAGGAGGATGATGTGGGTAATCCGGACCTCGGGGTAGACCTCGATTCAGTTGGTTTGCTTTTTATACGTCTTATTGACGATGATATTTGTCAGGACGACGCTGAAGTGAGCCATGCCGAAGGCCCAGAGGTAACTATTCTTTCTTCTGACGCCGTTCTTTTGCCTTTGAAAAAACCTCGCCAAGCAAACCGGAGAATTAAATTTTCTCACCCTCTTGCTTACTTGGATCCCAAATTTCTTGTGAAGACCCAGCAACATGAAGCTCGACGCACCACCCGACATAGCGGCCAGGTAGTCACCTCCGCCGGTTTACCGAACAGCCCGGTTCGGAAACGCCGCTCAGAGGTCTCCGATTTACGCGCTAGCTTTCCTCCTAAAGCAGGTTTAACCCGTCAGCCTCTAAATCCATCTGACTCCGATTATCAGGTCACTTCCCATTCCTCTTCCGGTGAATCTTCAGCCACTCAACTGCCCCCGTTGAAGACAGTTATTGGGTAAGTTGGACCGATCAGAACATATCTCTGTATGGGTCTCTTAATCCATTTTATACCGTTTTTTCAATCTTTTGGCTTTTTTTTTTCAGGGCTAAGCCTAGACCGAGCAAGAAGGCTCGTCTGGATAACCCGGCTGAAGGAACTGCCGCTCCTGAACCGGAGAAAACTCCTGGTGCTGACGCTCTGGGTTGTGAAGATACTCAGAACTATCCATCTCCGCAAGATGACATCTGCGCTGAAGAAAGGACTACCGAACCTGCTAACCGTACTGATCCGCCTGCCAGTCCCGTTCGGGTTGAGGAATCCATCCCCCCTTCTGCAACTGCTGATAAACCGACAGGGCCACTGCAGAGCAGCGACTCCAAGGATGATGATGTCGTTATTACCGGTATTGGCCTCTCTGAACCGGGGAACACTGCTACTTTGACCAAGCATACTGCCAAAGACGAAATCTCGGCCATAAAGGGCAAATGGGACCTTGACTTGTCTACGTTCGCCTCTTTAAGCGCCCCGGATCTTTATTCTGGGTATCTGAACCGGCTGTACACCAGTCGGGATTATGAGGCTGCCATGATCAAGATGATGAAGGAAAAACTTGAGGTAACTCCCTTGTGCTCCATGCTATTGCAACCTAGCTTATCAATATTTCCAAACCGAGATAGTAAACCAGACTAGGCTGCTTTTGACAATTGAGGTCTGGTTTAGAAAACCCCAGGTTTCAACATCGGTCATAATCAGAAAACATCATCAGATAACCATTAGCCCCCAAGTGCCAAGTTTAAATACTTGTATTAATCTTGGGACTCTTTGTAATGGAAAACTTGCGTTAAAATCAAGTATGCATTAGCCCCCAAGTATCGAGCACATAACTTGCTTGTGTGGTTGATACTTCCAAACCGTGCAATATTTTCTGAACACTGTTGACGACCTGCTGCAGGGGGATTTGAAGACCAAAGAGAACCAAGTCTCGGACCTTCAGGACTAGTAAAATACACATCAATAATCTGTATATCAAATATACCTTTGTTCACTTTGCCATCCTTCTTATCCGCCAAATACTTGGGGCAGTTCCGCTTCCAGTGACCAGTCCTTTTGCAGTAAACGCACTCAGTCTCAGGCTTAGGTCCAGACTTGGGCTTCTTCACTTGAGCAACAACTTGCTTGCCGTTCTTCTTGAAGTTCCCCTTCTTCCCTTTGCCATTTTCTTGAAACTAGTGGTCTTGTTAACCATCAACACTTGATGTTTTTCTTGATTTCTACCTTCATCGATTTCATCATTATGAAAAAGCTCGGGAATTGTTTCCGTTATCCCTTGCATACTATAGTTCATCACGAAGTTCTACT
Source organism: Aegilops umbellulata (assembly GCA_032464435.1). Classification (NCBI taxonomy): domain Eukaryota; kingdom Viridiplantae; phylum Streptophyta; class Magnoliopsida; order Poales; family Poaceae; genus Aegilops; species Aegilops umbellulata. The sequence goes on along the minus strand of CP136058.1, from coordinate 34,786,685 downwards.
AACTTGGTGATGGTGACTAGAGAATTCTGTCAATCACTATCTTATCTGGAAGATTAACTCCCACTTGATTCAAGCGATTGTAGTACCCAGACAATCTGAGCACATGCTCACTAGTTGAGCGATTCTCCTCCATCTTTTAGCTATAGAACTTGTTGGAGACTTCATATCTCTCAACTCGGGTATTTGCTTGAAATATTAACTTCAACTCCTGGAACATCTCGTATGGTCCATGACGTTCAAAACGTATTTGAAGTCCCGATTCTAAGCCATTAAGCATGGTGCACTAAACTATTAAGTAGTCATCATATTGAGCTAGCAAAACGTTCATAACGTCTGCATCTGCTCCTGCAATAGGTCCGTCACCTAGCGGTGCATCAAGGACATAATTCTTCTGTGCAGCAATGAGGATAAACCTCAGATTACGGATCCAATCCGCATCATTGCTACTAACATTTTTCAACACAATTTTCTCTAGGAACATATCAAAATAAACACAGGGAAGCAACAACGCGAGCTATTGATCTACAACATAGATATGCTAATACTACCAGGACTAAGTTCATGATAAATTAAAGTTCAATTAATCATATTACTTAAGAACTCCCACTTAGATAGACATCCCTCTAATCCTCTAAGTGATCACGTGATCCAAATCAACTAAACCATAACCGATCATCACGTGAAATGGATTAGTTTTCAATGGTGAACATCATTATGTTGATCATATCTACTATATGATTCACGCTCGACCTTTCAGTCTCCGTGTCCCGAGGTCATATCTTATATGCATAGCTCGTCAAGTATAACCCGAGTATTCTGCGTGTGCAACTGTTTTGCACCCGTTGTATTTGAAGTAGAGCCTATCACACCCGATCATCACGTGGTGTCTCAGCACGAAGAACTTTCGCAACGGTGCATACTCAGGGAGAACACTTCTTGATAATTAGTGAGAGATCATCTTATAATGCTACCGTCAATCAAAGCAAGATAAGATGCATAAAAGATAAACATCACATGCAAATCAATATAAGTGATATGATATGGTCATCATCATCTTGTGCTTCGTGATCTCCATCTCTGCAGCACCATCATGATCACCATCGTCACCGGCGCGACACCTTGATCTCCATCGTAGCATCATTGTCGTCTCGCCAATCTTATGCTTCCACGACTATCACTACCGCTTAGTAATAAAGTAAAGCATTACATCGCGATTGCATTGCATACAATAAAGCGACAACCATATGGCTCCTGCCAGTTGCCGATAACTCGGTTACAAAACATGATCATCTCATACAATAAAATTTAGCATCATGTCTTGACCATATCACATCACAACATGCCCTGCAAAAACAAGTTAGACGTCCTCTACTTTGTTGTTGCAAGTTTTACATGGCTGCTACGGGCTTAAGCAAGAACTCATCTTACCTACGCATCAAAACCACAACGATAGTTTGTCAAATAGACTCCGTTTTAACCTTCTCAAGGACCGGGCGTAGCCACACTCGGTTCAACTAAAGTTGGAGAGACAGTCTTCCGCAAGCCATCTATGTGCAAAGCACGTCGAGGGAACCGGTCTCGCGTAAGGTTGGTCCGGATCATCTTGTCCAACAATACCGCCGAACCAAAGTATGACATGCTGGTAGGCAGTATGACTTATATCGCCCACAACTCACTTGTGTTCTACTCGTGCAAATAACATCAAACCATAAAACCTGGCTCGGATGCCACTGTTGGGGAACGTAGTAATTTCAAAAAAAATTCCTACGCACACGCAAGATCATGGTGATGCATAGCAACGAGAGGGGAGAGTATTGTCTACGTACCCTCGTATACCGAAGCGGAAGCATTGACACAACGTAGTGGAAGTAGTCGTACGTCTTCCCGATCCGACCGATCCAAGCACCGTTACTCCGGCACCTCCGAGTTCTTGGCACACGTTCAGCTCGATGGCGCACCCCTAGCTCCGATCCAGCAAAGCTTCGGGGGGAGTTCCGTCAGCACGACGGCGTGGTGACGATGATGATGTTCTACCGGCGCAGGGCTTCGCCTAAGCACTGCAACAATATGATCGAGGTGGAATATGGTGGAGGGGGCACCGCACACGGCTAAGGAACGATCACGAAGATCAACTTATGTGTCTATGGGGTGCCCTCTGCCCCCGTATATAAAGGAGCAAGGGAGGGAGGAGGCCGGCCCTAGGTTTGGGCGCGCCAGGGGAGTCCTACTCCCACCGGGAGTAGGATTCCACCTTTCCTAGTCCAACTAGGTCAAGGGGGGAAAGAGGGGAAGAGGGGAAGGAAGGGAGAGAGAGGCCGCGCCCCAAACCCCTTGTCCAATTCGGACTGGGCTTGGGGGGGGCGCGCCACCTCCTGGTCCTTCCCACTAAGGCCCATCAAGGCCCATTGCTTCTTCCTCGTATTCCCGTAACTCCCCGGTACCTCCGAAAATACCCGAACCACTCAGAACCCTTCCGATGTCCGAATATAGTCGTCCAATATATCGATCTTTACGTCTCGACCATTTCGAGACTCCTCGTCATGTCCCCGATCTCATCCGGGACTCCGAACTCCTTCGGTACATCAAAACTCATAAACTCATAATATAACTGTCATCGAAACCTAAAGCGTGCGGACCCTACGGTTCGAGAACAATGTAGACATGACCGAGACACGTCTCCGGTCAATAACCAATAGCGGGACCTGGATGCCCATATTGGCTCCTACATATTCTACGAAGATCTTTATCGGTCAGACCGCATAACAACATACGTTGTTCCCTTTGTCCATCGGTATGTTACTTGCCCGAGATTCGATCGTCGGTATCCAATACCTAGTTCAATCTCGTTACCGGCAAGTCTCTTTACTCGTTCCGTAATACATCATCCCGCAACTAACTCATTAGTTGCAATGCTTGCAAGGCTTAAGTGATGTGTATTACCGAGAGGGCCCAGAGATACCTCTCCCACAATTGGAGTGACAAATCCTAATCTCGAAATACGCCAACCCAACATCTACCTTTGGTGACACCTGTAGTACTCCTTTATAATCACCCAGTTACGTTGTGACGTTTGGTAGCACCCAAAGTGTTCCTCCGGCAAACGGGAGTTGCATAATCTCATAGTCAAAGGAACATGTATAAGTCATGGATAAAAGCAACAGCAACATACTAAACGATCGGGTGCTATGCTAATGGAATGGGTCATGTCAATCAGATCATTCAACTAATGATGTGACCTTGTTAATCAAATGACAACTCCTTTTGTCTATGGTTAGGAAACTTAACCATCTTTGATTAACAAGCTAGTCAAGTAGAGGCATACTAGTGACACTCTGTTTGTCTATGTATCCACACATGTATTATGTTTCCGGTTAATACAATTCTAGCATGAATAATAAACATTTATCATGATATGTAAGGAAATAAATAATAACTTTATTATTATTGCCTCTAGGGCATATTTCCTTCATGGATACCATCATCTGATGAAGACAGGAAACCATTAGACTTGGGTCTGAAAGATGATGAGATGAGGCTGAAGCATTGACATATGTGTTGCCCAATGGTAAAAAGAGCAGAGCAAAGAAGATGAAGCCAAGGACCTAATATGTTGAGAAGAGAGGTCGTCCACATGAGAAATTTGTGAAGCATCTTTGCTTCACTGATGTGTATCAGTTCAGAAGTGCCCTTCAAACTCTGCACATTACACAAAACATGAACTTTGAGTATCATAGAAATTGCAATGATGAGATTATAGTTGTGTTCACACATTAAGAATGCCCTTTTTATATAGTGGCTTCTCAAATTGCAAACGAGAAGACATTTACCATAAGGAAGCAACATTTGGTGCACACATGTCCTTCTATGTCAGAGAGCGTCAAAGTCACTGCCAAGTGGATTGCAAAACAATGTGAGGAGGCAATCAGGAACGACACATGCAAAACAATCACAACAATTATTACCACTGCAAAGAGCAAGTATGGAGTGGAGATATCAACCCACATGGCCTACAGGGCTCAGAGGGCAGCTAAGAAAATTGTTCTAGGAGATCAAAAGGCCTAGTATACCAGGATTAGAGATTACTTGCAGGCTGTGCTAGATACTAATCCAGGTTCTAGATGCATTGATACAACCAAATTACTGACGGAGCATCCAAGTAAGAACCCTAGGTTTCATGGGTTGTTCATCTACCTAAATGGATGCAAAGAAGGGTTTCCCAATGGTTGCAAACCATTCATAGGTAATTCCCTTGTATTGTTGTTTGTATAGCTAATATGTGCTTTGATCAACTTATCATTGTGCTTTGATTAACTTATTGTATGTGCAAGCCTAGATGGATGCTTCATAAAGCTCACTGCCGGTCAACAAATTCTTGCTGCCACTGGAAGAGATGAGAGCAATAATGTATTTCCCATTGCTTTTGGAATTGTTGACAAGGAGGACACTCATTTCTGTACCCGGTTCATATATCAGCTGAGGTAGCAATTGGTGGACAATCTGGGAAGTTTGGTATCTACACAATCATTTTTTATAGGCAGACGGTGATATATTTCCCATGTGCATTTACTTTCTGCTAATGCTTAGTTGTAGTTACTTTCATAAAAGGCCTTCTAAAAGCCATAAACAAAATCTTCCCTAATTGTCCAAAAAGATTCTGCCTTAAACATATTTATCAGAACTTAAAATGCTGGGTTTAGAGGACCAGAATTAAAGAAATACATGGATGCGGCTAGTTACTCATATACTGAGCATCGTTTTCAAGTTGCAATTGATGAGTTAAAGAGTGAGTGTGAGGCAGCTTGGGCATGGTTTAGTAAAATACCTAAACAAATTTGGGCTAGACATGCCATGGATTTGAACTGCAAAATTGACTTGATCATGAACAACTCAAGTGAGATTCTCAACAAATGGGTTCTAGATGCTGGCCATGGCGGCGGGAACAACAGCTGTGTTGTGGCTGGTGCGGTTGGAAATGCAAAACAAAATGCTTGCGAGGAAATGCAGAACATATTAAGAGCAGAAAACTGAAGCCATCAAAGATCAAAGGGTGTCATGTCCTCGTAGGCTTGGGCCTGCATGCTTGAATGATTTGATTGATAGCGCCAGCTACCACCGTGTACTATGTTGTACTCCTATGTGACAGTTTTTCTCATGTGCCGGACTGCGCAGCAGATATCCCATGACACATGCAAATCAAGTCTCGTGTGGTCATACGTGTGCTTCACTGGAGTAAACATAGCCATAGACGTGCATCCAGCCAGCTCTTATAAAAGGAGATAAACTGGGAGAACCAAGCCCCTACATACTCTACAAAGACTGCTCTAGCCAGCTCCGAGAAGAAAAATTCAGCAGGAGAAACAATGGCAGGAAACAACGGCAAGAGAAGATGCGCGCCGACCGAGGGTGAGTGTGTGCATTAGATGTTCTTTGTTTGTTTAAATTCGTGTAAAGGTGGGTTTTGTGCTCCCAAGATAGTTTGAACCTTTTATATTATTATTATTATTATTATTAGTTTGAACCTTTTACATTATGAAACCAGGAAAAAGAACTGATCAGCCAGAAGCGAGCTCTTCCGAGCTCACTTGATAGTTTAACATTAATGAATATACTATTCATGTTCGAGAGAACATGGCAGCATAGAAAACAGTTGAGCTTCTTTACTCACTAATTCCTAAATAATTGTTTGGATTTGCCATGGCTGCAATGTAGTGGGTGTCATCGATAGATTTTGCTTGATTACACATTTTGATTAGGAGAAGCGGAAGAAGTCGGTAATGCATTTGACACATAGAAATCTTTCTACCCCGCAGAAGAGCTCGAAGAACGTCGGCTCGAGAACGTGCAACCTACCTCTTGGGACGACGACTGTATGTATATGACGCGCCATCTTTCTACTCTAGGTGCAATTTTATTACGATTAATTGGACTTGCAGGTTTAATTTGGTGTTTTACCTGCAGGGATCGTAACTCTGAACATCAGTGATAATGTGGTGGGTGATGAAGACGCTAAAAGTGCCAGTACTTTCACAACCGACAGCCCCAAGTCGATAGATGAGGCCTCCACCAGCGCCGCCGGGACGGACGCCGAGGAGGAGACTGACAATGAGGAGGAGGAGGAGGAGGAGGAGGAGGAGACCGATGACGCTGAGGGGGAGACTGACGATGATGACGAGGAAGAGGAGGAGACCGACAATGACCATGGCGAGGAGCTCGAACCAGGCAAAAAGCGGAAGCAGCGAAAGACCGACGGCAAGGCAAGCAAGAGTATGTATCTTACTTGTGCTTACCAGAGTCCAGAGATAAAGGGGTCTGGTAGATGGTTTCAATTGATGGCTTTAATTTGCTTTTGCAGACTAGATGACTTGCTGCTGATAACAAGGAGTTGCATGCATCTCTGGCACCTATGCTATCTACAGCCGCAGCCGGTTGTGTTTAGTTTGCAGTTAATAAGAGTGCTAGTAGATCCGAAAGCCCTCCGTATTGGCTTTCTCTGTTAGTACCTGAACCCTGCATGCACGTACGCATGCTAATTTATGTCTATCTGTGTGCCACTATGTTTGTGTCTAAATTATGCGAGTGAAATAATCAAAATTGGGGTCATTTTATTTTTGAGTAACTATTCCTGAAAGATGCAGAACATAATTGCGCACATTCTGTCCTGAATAACTTACCTACAGTAGCATGGCAAGTAGTACTAGCACACAACGGAGTTTATGGTTGATGCTCTGCACCTGCACTTGCAGTCTTGCACTGTCAAACAGAAAGACAGTGTTCATTCCACAAACCATTCTCTTTTTGGCACTTGCACTGTCTCAATGCAACCCATACAGACACGCCAGGCCTGCCTCTTCTTCAGTGCCCGACTGCCTGTACATCTTGGCACCGCGCGGCATAGTGCCCAAACTACATTGCCCTGATGGTCCCTCGCGATGCAGCCCACAAAGCATTCTCCATTTGGTTCCAGGAAGAAAATTTGCCATCTTCTTTGCCATGCACAAGAAAATGACACCTTAAGTGCCAGCCTCTTCACAAAATCATGACAACCGGTCATTTTTGTCAGGTGAAATTCTTGAAAAAAGCGGCAGTATTAGCTAGTTTGTAATAATTATACCATTGTCTTGCTGACCCTAACTTCAGCTAATGACGCGAAAACTTAAACTTTTTTTATAGTGGGGCGAAACTTGAGAAACGTCACTGACAAAATATTCTTCTAAAAGAAAATCTATTTGTACAGTAAACAGAAAGGTCACAGTAGCAAGGAAGTGAATGATGTCTCCCTGTTTGAAAAAAAAACAAGAAAGTATACTCAGCTAAACACAATTGGAGACAACACTAATTACTTTATTAACTAGTGTACCGCCCACCTAACAACTCCAGGCAAAGAAATATAGCATCATCTCTCCCGTGACTTCTTCAGGAAGTAGGGGGTCAGGCAAAACTGAGCAAGCCTTTCTTCGATGTTCTTCATATGATGAAACCAACAATATGATTTTTTTTGTGTAGTGCGACAAAAATAACTATATCTGTCTGAAAATGGTGTGTCTAGATCATATGAGATATGCTCCCTCTGTAAACAAATATAAGAGTGTTTAGATCACTAAAGTAGTGATCTAAACGCTCTTATATTTCTTTACAGGGGGAGTAATAAGCTAAGAGGAAAAATCTTTACTAATAAACTGAAACAAGGTGAGAGGAGATCATGGGACTGATAAATGAAAACTAGATCACAGAGGCGCGCTTTTCCACACCCGTCCATCTTTAAAATGGTAACAATATTAATATCTAAGAAATTTGGAGCTATAACGAAAAACTTGAAACAGAGGAAACATGAATGCACCCGCAACAAAAAACATGAATGATTCATTGTGAGAAAAAGAGGGGATGGTTCATACCTCAAGGTAGGGTAGTAACGAATTGCCGCTGGTTTCCTATAAATTACGCTTGAAAATTTGTGTCATTCCCATGTCAAGTCTCGTAGCTGTAAACGCAATATCAAAATTGTCCTCCTCAACATTCTATAAGAATTTTAGCAGCTGTGGAAATTTTGAATTGTTGCACACTTTAACTTCACCACGTAAGCCAAAAATAAATGTGTACATGATGTATATTCTTATTCATTACTTCTTAAAAGTTAGAAAAAATTAAGGACCGTGTATAAATAAATTAAATTAAAGTGGCAGAGCTAAGTTCTTGCAGGTTGCTTAAAAATGAGATACAATACTTACTCCATCTCCTTTCTCAAAATTTTATATAGAAGTTCCCATTAACAAGTGATGAATGGGTAAGTTCTAAAAAAAAAATGATGTTTTGTGGTGGTATGACACCATAGTACGAATATGGACAGAAATTTGTGATTCATATATATGTGGTTCAGAGAGTCAAAACAATCTAAATTATTATGTCCTAGTCAAATAAGTATGGCTCAATACCCCGACATATGAGCGTCCTTTACTTTAACACGGTGGCCAACCATGTTTTTTATAATGAGTGGCCAACCATGTTACCACTTATATTATTTCTCACCCTCGTCGTTGATGGCCGCGGTGTCCACGTAAAACTAATCTCGTCGACCATGAACTACTCCCAACGCCTTGACATATAAATACTTACCAAAAACTAATTAAATCCTAGACAAAAAAGACTTAGCCGCCCAAATTCTAGAGCTGTCTAGAGCAATCTTATGGAGAACTACTAAAATAGATCATGACATTCTTAAAAAAAATCTTTATAAGTATAATTTCAAACATTATGAAAATCAACATTAAGCCACTGGTTTACATAAACCCCGTATCAGCAGTTTACCTTTTCCTTTGGTTTCCCTTTTCTTTAAATTTTCTTTTTTCATTTAATATTTTTTTTCAAGTTCAGTTTTATTTCCTTTTTCTATTTTTACTTTTCTTCTAAAATTTACATTTTCATTTTGCGAACATCTTCCAAATTCTTGAATATTTTCTGAAACACTAAACATTTTTGGAATTCAATATTTTTTTTGAAATCATGGACATCTTTTGGTATCGTGAACATTCTTTGAAATCGTAAACTTTTTTCAAATGAACAAACATTTTGTACAAAGTCCTGAACATGTTATGAAATCGTGAACATTTTTTGTATTCGTGAACATTTTTGTAGAAACTTTTGAATTGGCGAACAATTTTTTGAATCGATAAGCATATTGTTGAAATTTGGGAGCAATATCTTGAGATTCACAAACATTTATTTTGTTTAGACAAATGTTTTGTGAAATGAATGAACAGTTTTTTAATTCATAAACAGTTTTTTACCTGCGAACATTATTTGAATTGATGATGTTTTTTAGTTTCTGTGACCATGTTGTAAAATTTCATGGACATTTTTTTCAAATTAACAAATATGTTTTGAATACACTCATGCTTTCAAAATCACGAACATCTTTTTTATTTTCTGAATATATTTTCCAAAATTGTGAATTCTGTTATAAAAAGCAAACATTTTTTTCAAATCACCAACATTTTTTGAATCCATGAACTTTTTATGATTTTCCAAACATTTTTGGAATGCACAAACATTTTTCCCAAGCTTTGGAATTTTGGGGAATCCTGAATTAATTTAAAGAAGGGAAAACAAAAACAGATACAATAAAAAAGGCAAAAAAGCGAGGTGTCTCCTTCGTGAAGGAGGGATGCTTCAGCCACTGCAGTTCATGTCTATTTGTGCTATTGAAGGTTTTTTTTGGCGAATGTGCTTTTGAAGGGTATTACTATGTAAAAGAACGAACCTGACGCGTCTTTGACAGAAAAAAATCAAAACATTTTATTACTAGTAGATCAGGCAGAAGCAATTCATGCTTTATTATTACTAGTAAAAAATGACCGTGCGTTGCACCGGGTTGGATTGTTGATTTTGTGATCATGAATTTTGTTTTTTAAAAGCCCCACCGTCATGTCCTCCATTGATATCTACTTCAGCTCTGCAGTGCCATCGAAGTGCAAGTAGAGTGGTGTATGGAAGATTTCTTGACTAGGATAAACAAATGGTAGGATACTTTTTTTTTGAGACAGAAGCAGTGGTATTGTTACATACTCTGAGGGAATTGAAACCTAATTCACATGATTTATATATACATTTTGAAATATTTGAATTGTAATGATTTTGATTATGTTGGTTGTTCAGTTTGATTTCTAGAATATGTTTGCAGAATTAACATTTCATTCTTAATTGCTCTTTTGCACTGTTTAAGTTTGGTCCAAACACAAACAGTTCATGTACAGATTACACCCGTTCTTTCAGGTAAAAACAATAGACGGATGCTCTGATGATATCCGAACTGCACACATGCATCTCTCCTCCCGTGCCGCTCCAGCGTAAATCCACCCTTTTCTCATCTGGCGAATCCCCAGCGCCGCCTCACCATGGTGCCTCCGTACAGTCAACCACCCATACCCTGACCCAAAAACAGACACCATACCTAATACGCCATTCACTCTTAAATTGTATATTTGTTTTTCATATATGTTTGCTTGTAGACCTTGTGTTTTACGAAGATGCTAACCAGGACGAGTAATTAGTGCAGACATTGCACTAACGAAAATAAAAAAAATCAACTTAAAGTCCTCCTAGCTGAAATTAATTAATGTCATACTGCATACAGTCATACGTTACATGCACTGATGCACATAATTAGAGCTCGTCTTGTCTGCATGAAGGTTTCCTTTTGAACGGCGTTGGTAAGGGATGAGGTTTGCTTGCTCCCCTCGACGTACTTCCATCCATGATCCCCTCTGTTTATTGTTTATTCAATGGTCACACTCTGTTCTCCCAGCTCACCTTTTTTTAGACAAAACAAAACCCCAAAAGACCACGTATTCTCGTCTGTCTTCCTTCATCTGTACGTACTGGCTGGCGAGCGACCGTCATGCCGCCCGATCTCTTCCCGCCCTTAGAGCATCTCCAACAGCCGCGCTATGCGCCGCGCGCAAAAAAACTGTTTTCCGCGAGCGCTGCCGATGGTTTGGCGCGCCCGCCCGCGCTAGCTCCAGCGGCCGCGCTATAATGCAGCGCGCGCGCGCCGCTCCAGCAGAGTGCAAAAATACAGCGCGCGCCGCACAAACCACATATACATGTGATATTTTGGACAAACATGTGATGAAATTTGACACAAACAAGTTGATGAATAAAAGTTCATGCCCACAAGTTCATCCAACCAAGTTCAAAATCATGCCCACAAGTTCATCAAAGCAAGTTCAAATGCAAACAAGTTCATCCAACCAAGTTCAAATGCAAACAAAGTTCAAGACATGAAAGACACATCAATCTTCATCTTCATCGTCTTCGTCTTCGTCCTCATCTTCCGAAGACGACTTTTCCGCCTCCGAAGATGAATCTTCCTCCCTCTCATGGTCTTGGAAATGGATGCCATTGGTTTGAGACCAATGCGAGTTGTTGGACCCAACACCCATAGTGAACATGTATGCACCATCTTTGAGACTACAAAGTTTTTTGAACAATGCAAATAAGCTATCTATATGTGATGATGATGCGTTGAAAAAATTAGAAGAAAAGAAATGTTAGAAATTTTTTCACCTTGGGGGCATTTCGTCGAACACGTGGTGCGCGTCGGCGGCCGGCTCAACGAGTGAGCTCGCCGGCGCGCCGGAAGCCGCCGCGGCCGTCGAACGCCCTGCAAGCTTTTTTCCCCTCGCCTTTGTGATGCCGGAGCCGTCCGCCGCCTTGTTCTTCTTCGCGGATGTTTTGCCCTTCTTCGTCCGCGCCGCATCGGGTACTTTCTTCGACGGGGCGGCGGCGGCACGGGACGGCGCCGGAGCGACGCCACCCGGCGCCGTGGTCATCCGCGGCGGCAAGAAGAGGCTGCGCGCGAGGCCGCTCGGCGGAGCTCCGGCGGTGGCGCCAGCGCTCGCCGCGCTAGGGTTTCCGACGGCGGCGGCGGCTGCGGCGGCGGCGGCGGGGTCGCGGCTGTACAACGGGGAGAGCGGGGCGCCGGTGTGCGCGTCCATGGGTGGGTGGCAGGGCGCCGGCGCCGGCGCGCGCGGGGCGTAGGAGGAGGTGAGGAGAGAGTGCAGCGCGAGCGCTCGAGTGTGCCGCGCGCTGTAGCCGGCGTACCAAATTAAGCGCGCGGATAAGTGTTTTTCCAGGCGCGCCCAACCCGTTATAGCGCGCGCCGTTTTTGCGCGCCCGCTGGAGCGACCCGCCGCGTTGCGCGTGCGCAAATACGGCATATTATGCGGCGCGGCGCTAGTTTAGCGCGGCTGTTGGAGATGCTCTTACACCACTTGTTCTCCTTGCCCCAACGCTCTCCCCTCTACTGACTTCGCTCTGCCTAACACAACGGCCACGCGCTGCCGGGTCTCGTCTACCCGCAAAAAAAAGAGAGTACGAATAAGGTCATTTTATTGATTATTCACAAAGATCTTACAAAGAAAATACATCAATAAGTCTGAAGCCATCATCCTCACAACATCTGTCGCTACTCCTATCTAACCGATGAAGGGGGTGCCGAGAGTCCAGGCCAAATACCAAACAGACCTCGCACCAATGCCTAACATCTAAAACATGAGGCCCCAACTAAGCCACCTGCTCTGGAGCACTCACCGGTCCGGCGCCCTCTCAGAGGCTGCCGCCGCCATCTTTCATCGATCCATCTTCAGAGCATGTACTGACGAATCAATTGTCAGGTCTGCAGTCGATGCCACCACGACGTCAGACAACGCCACCTCCCTACACACGTACATCATTACACATCCGTTGCCGAGACCCTGCTGCGCCACGCCGCCGGGACTCCACATCGCCGATACGAACAAGAAACGCCGCTCCACCAGTAAAACAGTAAAACCGCCCACTGGTCCCTCGATCCAATGCACACCTCCAAGAATGACGCCCCCAAGGAGGGAACGACGCGAGAGCGCCGCCATCATCCGTTCAATTTCAAGGGTTTCCCCCGGAGGTATCGGGAGGAGCTGGGAGCTTCACCTCGATGATGCCTTCAAGAAGGAAACGATGCAAGGGCGTCGCCATCACCGGCTCCGCCCACCGGCCAAAGACTAGGTTTTCACCCGGATCTGTCCCAAGTAATCCAGCCCACAACCCGTGAACCATCTCGACCGCCTTCAAAGCCCCAGATCTAGCCGTCTAGATCCGGCGACCATCCGCAACAGCACTGTCACCGTGGGATCCCTTGGCACACCGGCCACTGCCTATGGGTGCCACCACTGGGAGGAGGGCTGCCACCCCACCTCTCCATATTGTGAGAGCCGTCGAGAGGGATCCCTCGTCACCGTCTCTGATCCAAACCAATCCGGAGACCAGCCACCAGATCGCCAGTGTAGATTCGCCTTGGACAGGGACATCACCACGCTATGCCACCGCGGGCAGCCTGAGCTTCACCTGCCGCCACCTTTCAGGGCCGCCGCCCCGGGATCCAGGCCGAACGTCGTCGCCGCCACCGGCCACCGGCCACATTCCGCCGCCGCCAGATCGACAAGCCGCCGGCCACCGCAACCATGGCCGTCTTGACCATGCAGACGCACCCAGCGGCTCGCACCACCCGGACTCCCACATCGCCTGCAGCTCCGCCGCTTCCGTCCGCCACCATGCCGCCGGTTTTCCAGCTCTTGTACATGGTAGAAAGATTTGTATGTATATCAAATGCATTATTAACCCGTCCTAATAAAAATGAGCAATCAAGCAAAGTATATTGATACGATTTATGTCTAGCTAGCAAGTCCAAACATTTATTTAGAAACTAGTGAACCGAGAAGATCAAATCATTTCCTATATACGAGGCCATGCATTATCGAACATGAATAGCATATTAATTCTCGTTAACTACAAAGTGAGCGCAGAACATGAACATCTCAAAACAGTTTCTTTCGTTTCTACAAAAAATCCAAAAAACAAACTTGTATACATGACTAAGTATTGTATTTCGTATTTCAAATCTGTGCAAAGTTATGCGTTCCATCACCATATGAAAAAAAAAGCGGAATCAATATACAAAATGCTGCTATTCCAGTCACTCTATCTCGTCTTTATTGCGAAGAGAACACAAACATATCAAGTATGTTTTCTCACAATGAATTGCAGGTACGTAGTATACAACCATAGTTATGCAAGAAATTTAAACAAACAAGAAAGATCTCACACGCACACTTACCCGCGGTCTTGGGGTTCTCACCACAGGCCAAGGCCCAGTCGACGGAGGGCAGGCATGCCGAGCGAGGGGAGCGGCTTGGGCCGGCCTTACTGGCGTGCCTGGCGCGGCCCACACGAGCGCTTGAGCGTTGACCAGTCAACGTGACCACGAGCTGGGAGGCCCTCGTCTTCCTACACCGAAGCAGAGGAGGAGGCGGTGCTGCTTGCGGTCATGGGCGACGGGTGATGTCTACTACGTAACCTTCTTTTTTTAGACTCGTGTTGGACCTCCAAACACAGAGTTTTGTAGATCAGTACTAAATTTACCTCAAGTGGATGACCTAAAATTTATCAATCCGTGGGAGGCATAGTATGAAGATGGTCTCTCTCAAACAACCCTGAAACCAAATAACAAAAAGTCTCTTGTGTCCCCAACACACCCAATACAATGGTAAATTATATAGGTGCACTAGTTCGGCGAAGAGATGATGATACAAGTGTAATATGGATGGTAGATATATATTTTTGTAATATGAAATTATAAAAACAGCAAGGTAACTAGTAACAAAAGTGAGCAAAACGGTATTGCAATGCTTGGAAACAAGGCCTAGGGTTCATACTTTCACTAGTGCAAGTTCTCTCACCAATGATAACATAATTGGATCATATAACAATCCCTCAACGTGCAACAAAGAGTCACTCTGAAGTCACTAATAGCAGAGAACAAAGGCAGAGATTATTGTAGTGTATGAAACCACCTCAAAGTTATTCTTTCTGATCGATCTATTGGGCTATTCCTATAAGTGTCACAAACAGCCCCAGAGTTCGTACTAAAATAACACCTTAAGACACACATGAACCAAAACCCTAATGTCACCTAGATACTCTAATGTCACCACAAGTATCCGCGGGTTTGATTATACGATATGCATCGCACAATCCCAGGTTCTCTATTCAAACCAACACAAAGAACTTCAAAGAGTGCCCCGAAGTTTCTACCGGAGAGTCAAGACGAAAACGTGTGCCAACCCCTATGCATAAGTTCACAAGGTCACAAAACCCACAAGTTGATCACCAAAACATACATCAAGTGGATGACGTGGATATCTCATTGTCACCACAGATAAGCACATGCAAGACATATATCAAGTGTTCTCAAATCCTTAAAGACTCAATCCGATAAGATAACTTCAAAGGGAAAACTCAATCCATTACAAGAAGGTTGAGGGGGAGAAGCATCATAAGATCCAACTATAATAGCAAAGCTCGCGGTACATCAAGATCGTGCCAAGTCAAGAACACGAGAGAGAGATAGATCAAACACATAGCTACTGGTACATACCCTCTGCCCCGAGGGTGAACTACTCCCTCCTCGTCATGAAGACCATCGAGATTACGAAGATGACCACCGGTGATGATTTTCCCCTCCGGCAGGGTCCCGGAACAGGGTCCCGATTGGTTTTTGATGGCCACAGAGGCTTGCGGCGGCGGAACTCCTGATCTAGCTTTATTTCCGGGGGTTTCTATATTTATAGGAATTTTTGGCGTTGAGAACAAGTCAGGGGGGGTCCATGAGGAGCCCACAAGACCAGAGGGCGCCCCCAGGGGGGTAGGGAGCGCCCTCCACCCTTGTGGAGGCCTCGTGGCTCTTATGTCCCAACTCTTTTGCTTCGGGATCTTCTTTTGGTCCATAAAAAATCACCGTACATTTTCAGCTCATTTGTACTCCGTTTGATATTCCTTTTCTGCGAGACTCAAAAACAAGAAAAAACAGAAACTGGCACTAGGCTCTAGGTTAATAGGCTAGTCCCAAAAATAATATATAAAATTGCATATAAATGCATATAAAACATCCAAAGCAGATAATATAGTAGCATGGAACGATAAAAAATAATAGATACGTTGGAGATGTATCAAGCATCCCAAGCTTAATTCCTTCTCGTCCTCGAGTAGGTAAATGATAAAAACAAATTTTTTGATGTGGAATGCTACCTAACATATTTATCCATGTAATTTTCTTCATTGTGGCATGAGTGTTCAGATGCATAAGATTCAAAACAAAAGTTTAATATTGACATAAAAATAATAATACTTCAAGCATACTAATAAAGCAATCACGTCTTCTCAAAATAACATGGCCAAATAATGCTATACCTACAAAATCATATAGTCTGGCTATGCTCCATCTTCATCACACACAATAGTCAAGTCATGCACAACCCCGATGACAAGCCAAGCAATTGTTTCATACTATTGATGTTCTCAAACCTTTTCAACTTCCACGCAATACATGAGCGTGAGCCATGGACATAGCACTATAGGTGGAATAGAACATGGAGGTTGTGGAGAAGACAAAACAAAGGAGATAGTCTCACATCAACTAGGCGTAACAACGAGCTATGGAGATGCCCATCAATAGGTATCAATGTGAGTGAGTAGGGATTGCTATGCAATGGATGCACTAGAGATATAAGTTTAAGAAAGCTCAAAAAGAAACTAAGTGGGCGTGCATCCAACTCGCTTGCTCACGAAGACCTAGGGCAATTTGAGTAAGCCCATCATCGGAATATACAAGCCAAGTTATATAACAAAAAATTTCCACTAGCATATGAAAATGACAACATAAGAGATTCTCTATCATTAAGATCATGGTGCTAGTTTAAAGCACAAGTGTGGTAAAAAGATAGTAGCATCGCCCCTTCTCTCTTTTTCTCTCATTATTTTTTTGTTTTTTGGGCTCTCTCTTTTTTTGCCTCTTTTTTTATTTTTATTTTTCGTCCGGAGTCTCGTCCCGACTTGTGGGAAAATCATAGTCTCCAGCATCCTTTCCTCACTGGGACAATGCTCTAATAATGATGATCATCACACTTTTATTTACTTACAACTCAAGAATTACAACTCGATACTTCGAACAAAATATGACTATATGAATACCTCCGGCGGTGTACCGGGATGTGCAATGACTCAAGAGTGACATGTATAAAAATTATGAACGGTGGCTTTTCCACAAATACTATGTCAACTACATGATCATGCTAAGCAATATGACAATGATGGAGCGTGTCATAATAAATGGAACGGTGGAAAGTTACATGGCAATATATTTCGGAACGGTTATGGAAATGCCATAATAGGTAGGTATGATGACTTTCTTTAGGAAGGTATATGGTGGGTGTATGGTGCCGGCGAGAGTTGCACGGCACTACAGAGGCTAGCAATAATGGAAGGGTGAGAGTGCATATAATCCATGGACTCAACATTAGTCATAAAGAACTCACATACTTATTGCAAAAGTCTATTAGCTATCGAAACAAAGTACTACACACATGCTCCTAGGGGGATAGATTGGTAGGAAAAGACCATCGCTCGTGCCCGACCGCCACTCATAAGGAATACAATCAATAAATAAACCATGCTCCGACTTCGTTACATAACAGTTGACCATACGTGTATGCTATGGGAATCACAAACTTCAACACAAGTATTTCTACAATCCACAATTACTCACTAGTATGACTCTAATATCACCATCTTTATATCTCAAAACAATCATAAGGAATCAAACTTCTCATAATATTCAATGCACTTTATATGAAAGTTTTTATTATATCCCTCTTGGATGCCCATCATATTAGGACTAAACTTATGACCAAAGCAAATTACCATGCTGTTTAGAGACTCTCAAAATAATATAAGTGAAGCATGAGAGTTCATAAATTTCTTCAAAATAAAACCACCGCCGTGCTCTAAAAAGATATAAGTGAAGCACTAGAGCAAACGACAAACTACTCCAAAAGATATAAGTGAAGATTAGTGAGTAGTCGAATAATTGTGTAACTATGTGAAGACTCTCTAACATTTAAGAATTTCAGATCTTGGGATATTATTCAAACAACAAGCAAAACAAAATAAAAGAAAATGACGCTCCAAGCAAAACACATATCATGTGGTGAATAAAAATATAGCTTCAAGTAAGGTTACCGATGAACGAGCACGAAAGAGGGGATGCCACCCGGGGCATCCCCAAGCTTAGATGCTTGGTTGTCCTTGAATATTACCTTGGGGTGCCTTGGGCATCCCGAAGCTTAGACTCTTGCCACTCCTTATTCCATAGTCCATCGAAACTTCACACAAAACTTGAAAACTTCACAACACAAAACTCAACAGAAAACTCGTAAGCTCCGTTAGTATAATAAAGCAAATCACTACTTAGGTGCTGTTGTGTACTCATTCTAATTTTATATTGGTGTTATATCTACTATATTCCAACTTCTCCATGGTTCATACTGATACATCTCCAACGTATCTATAATTTTTGATTGTTCCATGCTGTTATATTATCATTTTTGGATGTTTTACAATCATTTTATATCATTTTTTGGGACTAACCTATTGACATAGTGCCCCAGTGCCAGTTGCTGTTTTCTGCTTGTTTTTTATGTCGCAGGAAATCAATACCAAATGGAGTCCAAACGCAGCGAAACTTTTTGTGGATTTTTTCTGGACTAGAAGACACCAGATGGGCTAAGAAAGTACCTGAGGGGTGCTCCGAGGGGAGCACAACCCACCAGGGCGCACCTGGGGGCCCAGGTGTCGGTGTCAAAACCGGTCGATCTCGGGTAGGGGTCCCGAACTGTGCGTCTGAGGATCGAAGGTAACAGGAGGCAGGGAACACGATGTTTACCCAGGTTCGGGCCCTCTTAATGGAGGTAATACCCTACTTCCTGCTTGATTGGCTTTGATGAGTATAGGGGTTACAAGACTTGATCTACCTCGAGATCGTAATGGCTAACCCCTAGATGTCTAGCCTGTATGATTTGTCTTAGCCTCTACGGACTAAACCCTTCCGGTTTATATAGACACCAGAGGGGCCTAGGGTTGTATAGAGTCGGTCTACAGAGAAAGGAAACTACATATCCGGACGCCAAGCTTGCCGTCTACGCAAAGGAGAGTCCCATCCGGACACAGGGGAAGGTCTTCTGTCTCGTATCTTCACGGCCCATCAGTCCGACCCATGTAGTATAGGCCGGCTCCTCGAGGACCCCTTAATCCAGGACTCCCTCAGTAGCCCCTGAACCAGGCTTCAATGATGATGCATACGGCGCGCAGATTGTCTTCGGCATTGCAAGGCGGGTTCCTCCTCCGAGTACACCAAAGTAGTTAAACAAGAGAGCTATATCTGGCTTTGTAAAACAGCTACAACCCTAAACCAGAAGGGCAAAATACTTGAACAAAATAAGTCATGCCTACTGAAAACTTTTTCAGTGAGACGTTGCATCCAGCCTTATCGTTATATCGAACCGGTTTTTGGCCTCCCACCCCGGGTTTCGAGGCACTGCCTCTATTGACACGTCTTGTCAAAGCAGAGATCGTGTCCCCTTATTGCGGTATTCTCATCAATACGGGTTTGGGTAATCCAACCGAGCCGTTTGCACGACCCCTTGGGAATAGGCAAGTTTTAAGGCTTGCGGGGGGGGGGGGGCTTGATATTCACTGCCTTTATAAAGGGATAAGAACCCATCTATTCCCCCACTTTCTCCTTCCTCAACCCTTCCGTCCTCGAGCTCCAGCGCCCAAGTCTTGATCTTTTCTGCAGCCACCAAACACTCCCAGCCATGGCCGGATCGGGTTCGCAGGGCAAGTGGATGGCTTCCTCCGTAACAGAGAGGAACATCAAGGATCTTCGTGAAGCGGGGTACTTGGCCGCGAACATTGCGCACTGGCTTCCTGCCAAAAAGCAGATCACCCCTACTCCGGAGCCCAATGAGAGGGTGGTGTTCATCCCCCACTTTCTCCATGGACTAGGGTTTCCTCTCCACCCTTTTGTCTGTGGCCTCATGTTCTACTATGCGGTTGATTTCCATGATCTAGCCCCAAATTCCTTCCTCCACATTTCGGCATTCATCGTCGTGTGCGAGGCGTTCCTCCGCATTCCCCCCACTTCGGCCTATGGCTCAAGGTCTTCAATGTGAAGCCAAAAGTGGTCAACGAGCAACATGCAGACTGCAGTGGCGCCATGGTGAGAAAGCTTCCCAATGTCACTTGGCCCAAGGGGGCCTTTGTGGAGACCGTGAAGGGGTGGCAGCAGAAGTGGTTTTACATCATGGAACCTCGTGACACCAAATGGGCTGCCACTCCTGAGTTCAAATCCGGGGCCCCAATGCGGCTCACATCCTAGATTAACAAGGGCCTGGACTGGGCGTCGTCCGACAAGGTGACGATGGTTTAGAAGCGCATCAAGAATATGATAGAGAAGAACACCACACTCGCCGATGTGGTTCAGGTGATGCTTTTTCGCCGGATTCTCCTCTGCCAGCGCTGGCCTCTCCACCTGTGGGAATTCGATCCGGCCGGCCCTCGGACCCTGCAGGGATTCTTCGGCACGACGCACAAAGACATCTGGAAGCTGCTCTTCACGGCCCAGAAGTCGTGGCCGGATACGACCGATGACATCGGCCACGACTGTACTCATCCGGCCACCCGTGTAAGTTTTCCTACTTCCAAACATAACTTCCACTTGTAAATCCGAGGGGTATGCTTGAGCTTTCCATTCTTCCTTCAGGGCTGGACAAAGAAGGCGGAGCGGATCCAATGTCCGGGTCCGCTACCTGAAGACCCAGTCATTCCTCTACTAACGAGGATGCTGGTTCCGGTGCCGTACCAGGCTCCGAAGAAGAAGGCCAAGAATAAGGGCAAGGAGGCCAAAAGTGGCCTCCGCCGTAGAGGTACTTTGGATGCTGCGTCCAAAGACACCGAAGTTCTCTTGTCTTACGAGGGAGATGAAGACAAAGAGGAGGAGGAGGAAGAGAGCACCTCTCCCCTCAAGGAGAAGAAGAAGAAGAGGGCGGCCTCTGATGACCCAGAGGCGAAGGCGTCCAAAAGGGGGAAGATGACCCTCTCAGATAGCTCGGACTCCAATGCTGAAGCCATCCCCCAGTAGCACCCCAGGGTGAATCCCCTGGCCTAATCGTAAGTATTCAAAAGATGCCAAATATCCATCCTTTCACGGATTGTAGGATAACATATCATTTACGTGTTTCAGTCCGGCCCGATATCTCCCCCAACAATCACTATCTTCGGGGAATTCTTTGGCACCGGAGATGATGGAGAGCGAGTCACCTCTGCAAGCCTCCCCGCCACATGCCACGGATGACACCGAGGTGTTATCCCAAAGGACCTCTGATACGTCTCCGTCGTATCTATAATTTTTTATTGTTCCATGCCAAGATTATACAACTTTCATATACTTTTGGCATATTTTATACTATTTTTGGGACTAACATATTGATCCAGTGCCTAGTGCTAGTTCCTGTTTGTTGCATGTTTTGTGTTTGGCAGAAACCCCATATCAAACAGAGTCCAAACGGGATAAAAACGGACGGAGAATATTTTTGGAATATTTAGGAAATATGGGAGGAAGAATCAACGCGAGACGGTGCCCGAGGTGGCCACGAGGTAGGGGGCGCGCCCCTGACCCTCGTGGGCCCCTCGTAAGGCGATTGCTGCTATTCTTTTGCCGCAAGAAAGCTAATTTTCGGAGAAAAATCTAGGCGAAGGATTCAATCCAATCGGAGTTACGGATCTCCGGATATATAAGAAATGGCGAAAGGGCAGAATACCAGAGCGCAAAAACAGAGAGAGACAGAGAGACAGATCCAGTCTCGGAGGGGATCTCGCCCCTCCCATACCATGGAGGCCAAGGACCAGAGGGGAAACCCTTCTCCCATCTAGGGAGGAGGTCAAGGAAGAAGAAGAAGGGGCCCCTCTCCCCTCTCTTCTGGTGGCGCCGGAACGCTGCCGTGGGCATCATCATCATCACCGCGATCTACACCAACACCTCCACCATCTTCACCAACATCTCCATCACCTTCCCCCTCTATCTACAACAGTCCACTCTCCCGCAACCCGCTGTACCCTCTACTTGAACATGGTGCTTTATGCTTCATATTATTATCCAATGATGTGTTGCCATCCTATGATGTCTGAGTAGATTTTCATTTTCCTATCGATGGTTGATAAATTGCTATGATTGGTTTAATTTGCTTGTGGTTATGTTGCTGTCCTTTGGTGCTCATCATATGAGCGCGCGCGTGGATCACACCATAGGGTTAGTTGTATGTTGATAGGACTATGCATTGGAGGGCAAGAGTGACAGAAGCTTCTACCTAGCATTGAAATTGATGCATACGGGATTGAAGGGGGATCAATATAACTTAATGCTATGGTTGGGTTTTACCTTAATGAACATTAGTAGTTGCAGATGCTTGCTAATAGTTCCAATCATAAGTGCATAGAATTCCAAGTCAGGGATGACATGCTAGCAGTGGCCTCTCCCACATAAAACTTGCTATCGGTCTAGTAAAGTAGTCAATTGCTTAGGGACAATTCCGCAACTCCTACCACCACTTTTCCACACTCGCTATATTTACTTTATTGCTTCTTTATCTAAACAACCCCTACTTTTTATTTACGCGCTCTTTATTATCTTGCAAACCTATCCAACAACACCTACAAAGTACTTCTAGTTTCATACTTGTTCTAGGTTAAGCGAACATTAAGCGTGCATAGAGTTGTATCGGTGGTCGATAGAACTTGAGGGAATATTTGTTTTACCTTTAGCACCTCGTTGGGTTTGACACTCTTACTTATTGAAAGACTCTACAATTGATCCCCTATACTTGTGGGTTATTAACCTCTCCGGGCCAGGGTGAGGTGTGGAAGGGCGCTGAGATGGCGCCAAAGGGTAACGCCCTGACTACCGAAAACATGGGGGGCAAAATCCGCATGGAGATTGACGGCGGGGATCCGGATCAGTCCGACCCCCAGCCGAACACCACTCCAGAGACCCACACAACTCCGGAGCCGAGCAAGTATCCTCCTTCAAAACAGGGGGAGTGTCAACTCCACCGGCAACCTCCACCAATCCGGAGGCGCCGGACACTTTGAGGGAAGCACTTCACCATGCTTCCATCATGGATGAGCACCGTACAATGATGGGTACGGTGGTTGAAAAGGTTTAGTCCGCAAAAAGCGGTCTGAATGAAGCCTTCACCAGCCTGTTGGAAGGCTTTGACGTATGTGGTGCAATATTCTTAGTCGTTTTTTCATATGAAAATATAATGTTTGTGTATAGATAGTATCCCCTGAGACTCTGTCCGGTTCTTCGAAGAAGGGCCGAACAGAGGATCGAATATTTGCAGGAGATGACGTACTTTTCTATGTTAATGAACATCCTTCATTGTTAGCGGCATCCGCCCAGGCCGCTAAAGTTTCCGAACTCAAGCGGATGCTGAAGCTGGCTGATGACGAGATCGATCGCGCTAACAAGCGGTTTGATGAGCAACAAGGTATGCTTTCAGAAGGTCCCTTGTAAGCCTGAATTGTAATGTGAATTCAGAGTTTAAGCTCATGTGCTGCTATATATATGGTTGTAGGCAACACGCCCAAGGTCGAGACCCTCAAGAGTGCCCTTGCCGAAGCCAAGGAGCAGGCGCGGTGAGCCAAGTGGACGCTGACAAAGCGGCTACAGATTTGGAGGCCGAATAGGTCACCCGCTGTCAGTATGAGGAGAGGTTGACCGAAGTGGAGCAAGCGCTCCAAGATGCTGCCAACAAGTGCGAAGCCTTGGAGAAGAGTAACAAGGCCCAAGCGGCCTAACTCACCAAGGATCTGCAAGAGGCAAAGGAGGCGTGAAGCGAGTCCCGGGCGGTCCGGAGGAGATCAAGTAGGCCGGGCAGATAGCGACTGGTAAGCCTTTTCTTTTATAGAGTATATTTGGAGGTCAAAGATATGCTTTGCTAAATCGACTATGGAGTGCTCCAGACGCTTTTGCGGATCTCCCGAGGAGTGCTACCGACGCACAGGATTTCTGGGCCCAAGAAGGGAATACGGCGGAGAAGCTCTTCTGGTCGCAGTACCTGGCGCCGGAGCGGCCAACGCTGCTAAACAACCAGATGATGCAGCTGGCGGAGCCGCACAGGATGTCTGGTTTGGCCATGAAGGATATTATAGTCCGGCTATGGCTGGCCGGACCTATTCCTAGCAGCTACTTCGGCCTGGTCAAGCGGTTCGGCGATGCCCTGCCCTGCATTGAGGCTGTGAAGCGCTCGGTGTGCATAGAAGGTGCGCGGACTGCCTTTGCACGTGTCAAGATGCACTGGGCGAAGATGAAGGCCGCCACCATGGCAGTTGAGGGTCCGCCAGGAGGCAAAGACCACCGTAGGCTGGAGCGCTATTTTGAAGACGTCCTAGATGGTGCCCGTTTGATAGAGGGCCAGTTCTCAAAGGATATTATGTTCGAGTGAATGTATCCGAACTTCCCAAACATTGTATTATAAACCAAGGCTTTGTAATATACTTGTCATTTTATCTGGAATATTTTCCTCCTATGCGGCCGTTTATATTTCTGAAAGTTTGCCAGTCGTCGGCTTCAACCCCCACGTAGATACTAGAGGGGTGTTCGGAATAACGTGTAATCACTCTTTACCCAACGTCTTGGTCCGTACAGGAGGCGACTTCCGTAGCGAACCAGGTGATACGTCTCTGTCGTATCTACTTTTCCAAACACTTTTGCCCTTGTTTTGGACTCTAACTTGCATGAGTTGAATGGAACTAACCCGGACTGATGCTGTTTTCAGCAGACTTTCCATGATGTTATTTATGTGCAGAAACAAAAGTTCTCGGAATGACCTGAAACTCCACGGAACATCAATTTGTAAAATAAGAAAAATACCAGAAGAAAAATCCATGTCAGGGGGCCCACACCCTGCCCACGAGGGTGGGGGGCGCGCCTGCCCCCTAGGGCACGCCCCCTACCTCGTGGGCCCCCTGATGCTCCACCGACCTCAACTCCAACTCCATATATTCGTGCTCGGGGAGAAAAAAATCAGGGAGAAGGATTCATCGCGTTTTATGATATGGAGCCGCCGCCAAGCCCTAAAACCTCTCGGGAGGGCTGATCTGGAGTCCGTTCGGGGCTCCGGAGAGGGGGATTCATCGCCATCGTCATCATCAACCATCCTCCATCACCAATTTCATGATGCTCACCGCCGTGCGTGAGTAATTCCATCGTAAGCTTGCTGGACGGTGATGGGTTGGATGAGATCTATCATGTAATCGAGTTAGTTTTGTTAGGGTTTGATCCCTAGTATCCACTATGTTCTGAGATTGATGTTGCTATGACTTTGCTATGCTTAATGCTTGTCACTACGGCCCGAGTGCCATGATTTCAGATCTGAACCTATTATGTTTTCATGAATATATGTGAGTTCATGATCCTATCTTGCAAGTCTATAGTCACCTACTATGTGTTATGATCCGGCAACCCCGAAGTGACAATAATCGGGACAACTCCCGGTGATGACCTTAGTTTGAGGAGTTCATATATTCACTATATGTTAATGCCTTGGTCCGGTACTCTATTAAAAGGAGGCCTTAATATCCCTTAGTTTCCATTAGGACCCCGCTGCCACGGGAGGGTAGGACAAAAGATGTCATGCAAGTTCTTTTCCATAAGCATGTATGACTATATTCGGAATACATGCCTACATTACATAGAGCTAGTTCTGTGTCACCCTATGTATGATTGTTACATGATGAACCGCATCCGGCATAATTCTCGATCACCAATCCAATGCCTACGAGCTTTTCACATACTGTTCTTCGCTTATTTACTTTTCCGTTGCTATTGTTACAATTACTACAAAACCCAAAAATATTACTTTTGCTATCGTTACCGTTACTTCCATATTACTTTGGTACTAAATACTTTGCTGCGGATACTAAGTTATCTAGGTGTGGTTGAATTGAAAACTCAACAGCTAATACTTGAGAATATTCTTTGGCTCCCCTTGTGCCGAATCAATAAATTTGGGTTGAATACTCTACCCTCGAAAACTGTTGCGATCCCCTATACTTGTGGGTTATCAAGACTATTTTCTGGCGCCGTTGCCGGGGAGCATAGCTCTATTCTTTGAGTCACTTGGGATTTATATCTGCTGGTCACTATGAAGAACTTGAAAGACGCTAAGACAACAATTTATCCCTCAACTACGAGGGGAGGTAAGGATCTGCCATCTAGCTCTGCACTTGATTCACCTTCTGTTTTGAGTAAGCTTGCGACACCTAAACCTGCTTCTGCTATTCATTTTGATATGTCGCATGTTATTGATGATGCCACTTCTACTATGCATGATACTTATGATGAAACTACTTCTATGCTTGATACTACTGTGCCACTTGGTGAATTTCTTGATGAACAAATTGCTAGGGCTAGAGAGAAAGAAATTATTGAAACTGATTATATTGATGAAAGTGATGATGAAGACTTGCCTGTTATTCCTGTGGGTTATGTTTTTGAAAAAGAAGCTACTTTAGCTATTTTAGCTTGCAAGGATAGATATGAACTCAAGAGGTTATTATCTAAATGGAAGCAGCAATCTCTTAATGCTAGAATGAAACCTGATCCTGCTTTTGCTACTTCACCTATCTCTGTTACTGATAGGGATTATGAATTCTCTATTGATCCTGATATAATTACTTTGGTTGAATCTGATCCTTTTCATGGCTATGAATATGAAACTGTTGTAGCACATCTTACTAAATTAAATGATATAGCTACCCTGTTCACTAATGATGAGAAATCTCGCTACCTTTATATCCTTAAAATATTTCCGTTCTCATTAAAGGGTGATGCTAAGATATGGTTTAATTCTCTTGATCCTGGTTGTGTTCGTAGTCCCCAGGATATGATTTATTACTTCTCTGCTAAATATTTCCCTGCTCATAAGAAACAAGCTGCTTTAAGAGATATATATAATTTTGTGCAAATTGAAGAAGAGAGTCTCCCACAAGCTGCTGGAATTTAGTCTATTTTGGGCAGCCCAATAACTATTTCAGAAATTCCTAATAAATCCTAGAGGCCCACTTAGCCCATTTGTGCAAGGCAAGGGATACTACTAAAGTTTAGTCCCACATTGCTAGTTTAGTGGGAGTTGGACCTCCTTATAAGTGAGGCTCTTTCCCCACTTGTACGAGCATGAGAACAAGATGGATATCCACGCGCGCTCCTCCTCCGCTGCCCGCCTCGCCACGCCACGCCACGCCACACCTCGTCACGACGCGCCGCGCCGCGGGTTGCGGGAATGAGCCGAGCCGATGTCTAAATTTTTGCCACGCACTACGAGTATACGAAAGGCCACTCGGGAGTTGGAAAGTTTTGCTGTAGTGGATATTGAATACGAACACTGCACCCTTCGGCTGCTGCCTCTTCATTTCGTCTCCCTCGATCCCTTCAGCTCCCGGCACAGCCTCTCGTCTCCTTCTCGTGCGCCTATAAAAGGGAGGTCGCTCCTCCTAGAGAGATGCACCAGAACCTCTTCCTCCTCTCACCACAAGTTTGTTGGGGTAAATGACCACGGGTAGCCTAGCCGGCTCCCCTTGGCACTTCAGAAAAATTACAAGCCAATCCGGCCTCCAAGAAACCAAGACGTGGGGCCGCCTTCCCCCTGCCGGCTGGCTCTCAGGCCGACTGTCGGGAGGCGGCCCGGCCTTAACCCTCATGAAGAAAGCCGCGGGAGGGCCGGCTCCAAGAAGCCGGCCTCAAGAAGGCCGACTCCAAGAACCCGGCTCCCACGGCGCGGTCAAGATCGTACCCTCGAGGCCCGCAACCACATAACG
This sequence comes from Aegilops umbellulata, assembly GCA_032464435.1. Taxonomy (NCBI): domain Eukaryota; kingdom Viridiplantae; phylum Streptophyta; class Magnoliopsida; order Poales; family Poaceae; genus Aegilops; species Aegilops umbellulata. The sequence continues at coordinate 34,758,884 of CP136058.1, read as the reverse complement.
GTGATGGGACGGGGCGTGGCTACAGTGAAGCCTGCCACCCCCAAAACCCGGAGCACGCCTGGCACAGTGCGCCGTACGGGGTAGCCCTGTCCCGTCCGGCGCGACACTGTTGCCATGATGACTATGGCGCTATCCACGGCGGGCTGTCAGCGCAACCCACGGGCGGTGGACCCCTTTGGGCAGAGAGACACCCGAAGGCGGCCAGGCCTCCCCCAGTCGGCCCAAGACGTGGCCGGCTTTCCCAAAGCCGGCTTGCTCCTTCCCTCGAAGGAGGCGCCCCATCAAGGAGACAAGACGGCGTGCGGCTACAGAGATCGCCCGCCAGGCGGCGGCACTGTAGCCACGCTCACCTCGACAAAGCCCTCATCATCAGGATTGAGGCAACAGTAACCAGCCACCGGCAGAGCCCTAGGCCGTAGGGCCTGCCTGTCGACCAAGATGCCGGCAGCCGGCGGGGCCCACCAGCCGGCGGGCCCGAGCAGCCGGCGCGGAAGCCGGCGAGCGTAGACGCTGACGGCTAGGACTCGCTTCCAGCCGGATTACCATTGTACCCCCGGGGGGTAGGCCTATATAAACCCCCCGGGGCACCCATGTAAAGGGTTGATCTCTTCTAGGTAACAACACACACAGAGGGAAGAGTAGAGCTAGCCTTGCCCTTCTTCTTCCTCTCGCCAAATAGCTCAAGGAGCGCTTTGTAGTTACTTGTTCACTGAGTGATCATGCGGAGACCCCGCAGAGCAGCAGTAGGGGCGTTATCTCCACGGAGAGCCCCGAAGCTGGGTAATATTCGCCGGCGTCCATGTCTTCGCCTTATCTCGCTTCCAGGCACCGGCGACGTCTTACTGGCTCCCACATAGATAAGCCACCCGTTGGCATATGTCGCACCAACCACCCGACATTTGGCGCCCACCGTGGGGCCAGGTGCACCATCGTCCGGAGACCTGTTCTGGATGGTAACCTTCTTCCTCCCCAGCGAGCGTAGCCAGCCCGGCACGCCCGATGGCGCCTGCCACGACGCGCTGCAAGGCGTCACCAACGCTTGCGCAGCAAGCGACCTCGCCGATCCCCCTGGCGAGGCCCTCATCTCCGACGAGCCCGCTTTCGGCGCGGGCACCGACCGCCTCGTCGACCTCCTCGGCCATATCCACGTCTCCGGCGAGCCTGCCGTGGACCAGGAGTCCGTTGGCTCCACCGATCCGATGCATGTCGACTCCGACACTGCCTCGCCCGACGCCTTCCCCACCAACGTCGTGATCTACGACGACCCGCTTCCCCGAGCCGATGGCGGTGACGTTGCCACCGTCGAGGTGATGGTCATCGGCCACGGCGGCGCTTCTGGCGAGAACGCCCACGACGCCCCGCAAGCGGCGATCCACGATCTGTCCGTCCCCCTCCCGGCCGACGCCGACGCCGAAACACTGGAGGCTCGCCGCCTCGCCCTCTTCGCGGAGGGCCGGAAGCTAGCTTCCGTGAGACGCCTCACCGAGGCCCACCAGCGCGAAGTCGACCGCGCCGCCTTCGGCACGCCACCTCCTGGCGGGCCAAGCTGAGTCGGCGTCGTCAGACAGCGCGGCGCCGTCATCGCCGACTTGCTTGGAGTCGACCGCCCAGTCTATGCCACCCCACTCGAGAACCTGCACGCCGCCCAGGCGGCCGTAGACGAGCTGGATGGACTGGGGGCCGAAGAGCTCCCCTACATGATCAGACGCATCCAGCAGCTAATCGATGCAGCCGCGCAGCGGCACGAAGCCGATGTCCGCGAGGAAAGCCCTCCACCGCGCCGAGAGCACGGCGCGACGTCCCGGACGCCGACTGCGGGTAGAACCCGCGCGCGACACGAGAAAGAGCCGGCTGCCAGCCGAAGCCGAACCCGGATCTCCATCGAGCGAGACGCAGAAGGCCACCCTCGAGCTGTGGAGCGGCGGGGCAACCCGCCTCCGCCTCCGCCTCGTGGGGAGAGGTATCCCACCCCACCGCCTGTCACGCATCCGACTCTCAGCGGCCGACTAGGTCACCGCGAAGGAGTCGGCGAGAACGATGCCCGCCACCGGATCGACCGCCTAGCACGATCCCTGGCGCTAGAAGAAGAAGATGATGTCGGCCCACCTTGCTTCGGCCCCCGCATCCGAGACGAGCCCTTCCCCAAAGGGTTCTCGCTCCCAAGAGACACGCCCAAGTACAATGGCTCCGTGAAGCCGGAAGATTGGTTGATCGACTACTCCACCGCAGTGCGCATTGCGAACGGCAACAGGCGCGTTGCCGTGAAGTACGTGCCCCTCATGCTCCAAGGCACAACGCGAACCTGGCTCAACAGCCTCAAGCCATACAGCGTCAACAGCTGGCTAGACTTCACAGAAGCCTTCATCCGCAATTTCACCAGCACCTACAAGCGGGCTCCCAAGCCCAGACAGCTCTCCTTGTGCGTACAAGGCCCCGCCGAGTCCACTCGCGACTACCTCACGCGCCGGGCCGAGCTCCGCAACTCTTGCGAAGGAGTGCACGAGGTGCAAGCCATCGAATACTTCACAGCCGGGTGCCGAGAGGGCACCCTCCTCAAGCACAAGCTCCTCTGCGACGAGCCGACTACCCTCGACGAGCTTCTAGTCATAGTGGACAAGTACGCCACCGCCGACTCCTCGATGAAGACTGAGCTCCGAGTCGACGCGTCCGTAAAGGTACTCAGCCCGGCGCCCAAGACGCCGGCTGGGGACTCCGGCCGAAGCCCGTACCAAAACGACCACAAGCGCAAGGGCCCCGCGCCGCCTTCCACCAGTCGGCAGGTGGCCACGATCGAGGGCGAGCAGCCCGAAGGGCGGCCAGCACCCAAGAAGCAGAAAGGCGGCCGGCCGGCTTGGCAGCCGGCCTTCTCCTACGAGCAAACCCTCGACGCCCCATGCAAGTTCCACAGCGGCGCGAAGCCGTCCAACCACACAACCCGGAAGTGCCACTGGCTCACCCGAATCTCCAAAGGCGAAGGGCTCGCGCCGCCTCCGCCTGCTGGTCCGCCGCCTCCGCCTGCTGGTCCGCCGCCTCCGGCTTCGCAGCAGCCGGCCGCTCGGCCAGCAGTCGGAGCCGTGCACGACGAGTTCCCCGACGAGCACGCCGCCTATGTCGTCTTCACCAGCCAGCCTGAAGACCGGCGCAGCAGGCGCCGAGAGTACCAGGAAGTCAACGCGGTTGCCGCCAACCCCTCTGAGCACATGCATTGGTCAGAAAAACCCATCAGCTGGAGCCGGGCCGACCACCCAGAGGTGATGCCATCCCCCGGCTCTTATGCGCTGGTTCTGGATGCCACCCTTGCAACCGACAGACGCGCATCCCGTTTCTCCCGCGTGTTGATAGACGGCGGGAGCAGCATTAACATCCTGTACCTTGACACCCTGAAGAAGCTCAACGTCAAGACGAAGCAGCTCACGCCCACCCGGACGGTGTTCCACGGCATCATACCCGGCCTGTCCTGCTCCCCCATTGGCAAGATCAAGATTGATGTCCTCTTTGGGGACAAGGATCATTTCCGCAGGGAGGCCATCTGGTTTGAAGTGGTGGACCTTGAGAGCTCTTACCATGCACTGCTTGGCCGACCTGCCTTGGCCAAGTTCATGGCTGTTCCCCACTATGCTTACCTCAAGATGAAGATGCCGAGCACCAAGGGCATCATCACCATAGTCGGCGGTTACAAGAAATCGGCCGAGTACGCAGCGGCCAGCAGCCGGCTGGCCGAATCCCTAGTGATTGCCGAAGAGAAGAAGAAGTTGGATCGAATCGTGGCCATGGCCGGCAAGCAGCCGTCCCTGTCCCCCGATCCCAAAGAATATGATGCCCAAGGTTCCTTCCAGCCGGCCAAGGAAACGAAGAAGATACCTCTTGACCTCGAGCACCCGGAGAGGTTTGCCGTCATTGGGGCAAACCTCAACAGCAAATAGGAAGGCGAGCTCGCCGATTTCCTCCGTGAGAATCGGGACATCTTTGCATGGTCCCCTAAGGACATGCCGGGTGTTCCGAAGGATTTTGCCGAGCACAAATTACACGTCCGAGAAGGTGCAAAGCCAGTCAAGCAACCCCTCCGCCGACTGTCAGAGGAAAAGAGAAGGATTGTAGGAGAAGAGATAGCACGGCTTCTAGCCGCCGGCTTCATCATGGAAGTGTTCTTTCCGGAGTGGGTCCTCGTGCTGAAGAAGAACAACAAGTGGCGCATGTGCATAGACTACACGAGCCTCAACAAGGCCTGCCCCAAAGATCCTTTTGCCTTGCCAAGGATAGATAAAGTGATAGACTCCACAGCCGGATGCGAGCTGCTGAGTTTTTTGGATGCTTACTCCGGGTACCATCAGATAAAGTTGGACCCGGACGACCGCCTGAAGACCGCCTTCATCACACCATTCGGAGCCTTCTGCTACCTGAGTATGACATTAGGCTTGAGGAATGCCGGTGCCACTTTTCAGCGTTGCATGCAGAAGTGCCTCCTCAAGCAACTCGGCAGAAACGCCCACGTCTATGTGGACGACATTGTGGTGAAGACGGAGAAGCGCAGCACCCTGCTAGAAGACCTCAAGGAAACATTCGAGAACCTGCGCCGATTCCGGATCAAGCTCAACCCCAAGAAATGCGTGTTCGGAGTGCCAGCCGGCCAGCTCCTAGGCTTCCTAGTCTCTGAACGCGGCATCGAGTGCAACCCTGTGAAGATCAAGGCCATTGAGAGAATGGCGATTCCCACCAAGCTGCGAGACGTCCAGAAGTTCACCGGATGCTTGGCTCCCCTGAACCGCTTCATCAGCCGGCTCGGAGAGAAGGCTCTCCCCCTCTACCGTCTCATGAAGAAGACCACTCACTTCGAGTGGAACGATCAAGCCGACCAAGCTTTCCACGAGTTGAAGAAGATGCTGACCACGCCGCCTGTCCTGGCGGCGCCGACTGAGAAAGAGCCCATGCTCCTTTACATCGCTGCAACCATCCGGGTGGCCAGCACTGTCATCGTAGTCCAACGCCCAGAAGAAGGCCGGGCCCAATCGGTCTAGAGGCCGGTGTATTATTTGAGCGAGGTGCTGTCTACCTCGAAGCAAAACTACCAGCACTACCAGAAGATGTGCTACGGCGTGTACTTTGCCGCCAAGAAGCTGAAGCCCTACTTCCAAGAGCACCCCATCACGGTCGTATGCACCGCCCCGCTCGCCGAAATCATAGGCAGCCGGGATGCATCCGGTCGATTGGCGAAATGGGCCATCGAGCTGGCCCCTTACACGATCTTCTACCAGCCCCGCACCGCCATCAAGTCCCAAGCATTGGCCGACTTCCTCGTCGACTGGGCCGAGACCCAGTACCTGCCGCCGGCTCCGGACTCCACTCACTGGCGCCTGCACTTCGACGGGTCCAAGATGCTCACCGGCTTGGGAGCCGGCGTTATCCTCACCTCTCCCAAAGGCGACAAGCTCAGATACACGCTGCAAATTCACTTTGCCGCCTCCAACAACGTGGCCGAGTATGAGGCGCTCGTACACGGGCTCCGGCTTGCCAAAGAACTCGGCATACGCCGGATCCCGTGTTACGGCGACTCAGACTTGATAGTCCAGCAGTCATCCGGCGATTGGGACGCCAAGGACACAAACGTGGCAAGCTACCGCTTCCTCGTCCAGCAGATCAGCGGGTACTTCGAAGGATGCGAGCTCCTCTACGTACCGCGAGCCGACAACGGGCCAGCAGATGCCCTGGCCCGATTAGGCTCCACTTGGCAGGCCATTCCAACTGGCGTCTCTCTGCAGCGCCTCCTCAAGCCGTCTATCAAGCCGTCTCTAGAGTCCGATTCCATCTTCGTGCCGACTAGCCCCGATGCAGCCGGATCCGTCTCGAAGAGCCAAGCAGGCGGCTCGGGGACTTCGATAGGCGGCACGGGGACTTCAGCAGGCGGCCCGGGGACTTCCGTAGTCGCACCTGACCCGGGGATTTCCGAACCCGGCTCGGGGACTGCGGTAGTAGGCCCGGGGACTGCACCAATGCAACAAGCGGGGGCCGACTCCAGCATTTCGCCACCTAGCCCTCCCACCCTGGTTGCAGTAGCCACGTTGGCAATAGAAGAAGTCACAGCTCCATCATGGGCCCAGCCCATCCTGAACTTCCTGACAAACCAAGAACTGCCGGCTGACGAGACAGAAGCAAGACAAGTCCAACGCCGAGCCGGAGCATACACAATCGTAAATAGAGAACTCGTCAGGCGCAGCGTCACTCGAGTCTCCCAGCGATGCGTTGAACAAGAGAAGGGCACAACAATCCTCAGGGACATTCACCAAGGTGAATGCGGCGACCATGCGGCCTCAAGATCACTAGTCGCCAAAGCTTTCCGCCATGGATTCTTTTGGCCGACTGCTTTGGACGACGCCAAGGAACTAGTCAAGCATTGCAAAGGGTGCCAAGTCTTCAGCTCTAAGCAACACCTGCCGGCTTCGGCACTCAAGACCATTCCCCTCACTTGGCCCTTTGCCGTTTGGGATCTGGATATGGTGGGCCCATTCAAGACGGCGCGCGGTGGCATGACACATCTGCTTGTCGCCGTGGACAAGTTCACCAAGTGGATCGAAGCGAAGCCGATCAAGAAGATGAATGGGCCGACTGCCGTGACATTCATCGCAGATATAACAACTCGGTACGGCGTGCCACACAGCATCATCACCGACAACGGCACAAATTTTGCCAAAGGAGCCTTGGCACGTTTCTGCGCGACGCAGGGCATCCGACTGGACTTAGCGTCCGTTGCCCACCCGCAGTCAAATGGCCAAGTCGAACGAGCCAACGGCCTCATCCTTTCCGGCATCAAGCCCCGACTGGTCGTGCCACTGGAGCGTTCGGCCGACTGCTGGCTCGATGAGCTGCCGGCCGTCCTCTGGAGTCTGCGCACTACCCCAAATAGGTCAATCGGCTTCACTCCTTTCTTCCCTGTATATGGTGCCGAGGCGGTCATCCCAACCGACATCGAATTCGATTCGCCTCGGGTGACCATGTACACGGAAGCGGAGGCCAAGGAAGCACGAGAAGACGGCGTTGACCTGCTGGAAGAAAGCCGGCTATTAGCCCTCAGCCAGTCAGCCATCTACCAGCAGGGTCTGCGCCGCTACCACAGCCGGAAGGTCAAGCCAAGATCCTTCCAAGAAGGCGACCTTGTGCTCCGGCTGATCCAGCGAACAGCCGGCCAGCACAAGCTCTCGGCCCCTTGGGAAGGCCCCTTTGTCATCAGCAGAGCGCTAGGAAATGACTCCTACTACCTGATCGACGCGCAGAAGCCGAAGGCACGAAAGAGAGACGACTCCGGCAAGGAATCAGAACGGCCATGGAACGCCAACCTCCTCCGAAGATTTTACAGTTGAAATGCAGTATGTACCACACTAACTTTTGTACTAAGTACGAGACAATAGGCTCCCCGAGGAGAACTCGGGGACTGCCATCTATTTATCTATGAAATATACCATGCCTATGATTATGTCATTACATTCACTTCCCTCGTCCGGCACCGGGTCCGACCAGTCGGCCTGGGGACTGGCCGCCTTGAGTTATGTTAGAAGTCCTACCCGCGGTCAGACAAGTAGTGTGCCGGCTCCAAAGCCCTCTCTTGCCAAAAGTCGCAGTTCGAAGAACCGGCTGTCCGGCTGGCAAGAGCCAAAGGCAGGAAAGGACGCCCACACGAAAAACGGCTAGGGGCTAACGGACTAACATAACAAAAGCCGGCTTTTTCACACTTCCGACCGACTACAAGAGTAGCCGGCCGGCCGGCTCCCATTCACTTCGCTACAATCTAAGAAAGCTCGAGTACTTGCCTCCCCCAAAAAGATAGCCGAGCCCTTCTTTAGCCACAGACTGCAGAGCAGCTGCCGGCTGGGAAGGCAGCACTCAGGGGAAGGCGGCAAAGGAAACAGCCTAAGGATAAAAAGCATACGAGAATGGAAGCCAGGCACATGCATGATTATATTTACACAAAAGGCCTCGAAAAGGCCAACATTGAACATAGTTTGAATACACCCCCAGTGGGTGGAACTGCGCAAACTTAATAAAAGTTGTTCAAAGAGTAACAAACAGGAAAACAAAGACGACAGATCAAGCCAGGGGTGCGACTGGCGTTTCGGGCAGGTCGGCGGAGACAGTAGCGCCGGCTGGAGGAGTGGCCGGCTGGCGAACCTCGGCAGGATCAACGCCTCCCGCAGAGGGCGCGCTAGCACGTGCCTCGTTGCTAGAGGCACGGTCTTGCTGAGGTTGGCTGGTTGCTTCGCCGGCCGGCTCGACGTCTTCGCCCTCCTCCCCTTCTTCGTCTTCGCCTTCATCGCTGGAGGCGATCTCCTCCGCCGAGTCCTCACCCTCCGCCGGGTTCAGCCCGAACCACTCCTTCGGCTGGGCGACATCGTTTTCGTCCACCTTAGGAGCGAAGACGCTGGTGTCGGTAAAGTCGGCAAGAGCTAAAGCACGCCGGATGATAGCCGGCCGCACCTCCACCAGCTCTTCATCAGCCTCCTCCCGCCAAGTCCTCAGCTGCTCCAAATTCAGCCCGGGGTACCAGGCCCGGACGAACTCCAGCGCCCGCCTGGCGCCAGAGCGGGCAACGGAGGCCTTCCAAGCCTCGAAGCGGCCAACTGCCACCTCCAGCCAGTCGACAGTCCGGCGCGGGGTGTGGGGAATCGCCTGGCCGGGCCAGAGGGCAGCTAGCACCTGCGCTCCGGCACGCTGGAGGCGGTGGAGCATTCGGTGTGCCGGCTACAGCCGGGCTTGGATCGCCAAGAGTTGCTCCTCAAACGTCCGGCTTGCGTCTGGCGCGATCTCAACCCCCTCCTGCCGACGTGCCTCGCGGTAGGCCTCGATGGCTTGGGTGGCCGCGACGGAGTGGTGGGGGAAGTAGTCCGCGCAAAAACAAAAGCAGCACAAGTCAAGAGATGAATCAGAGGGCAAGGGGGCGAGCAAGGAGTAAGGGAGGCATCTTACCGTTGATCAGATCCTCGATCCGGCTGTAACCCTCGCTCAGCGCCTGCTTTGCCTCAGCCCAGCCCGCCGCTTCGGTCTCAAACTCAGCTTTGAGGGCGGCTTCGCCATCTCGCGCCTCCTTCAGGGCCGCCTTGTGGCTCTCCTCCTGGTCGGCCAGCTTCTTGACCAGGCGATCGCGCTCCTGGACTAAGGCGTTGAGCTCGGCCTCCTTGGCGCGAAGGGCGGTCTGGGCCCCGCCGAGCTGCTCCCTCAAGTCGGCGTTGGCCCCTGCAAGCATGAAGACAAAAGAAGAAACAGTAAGGAAGAAGTCGTCGGGGAAGATCTGACCCGACTGCTCAGCAGTCGGCCCGGATCTCGGGGACTACACCCAGTGGGTGCGCTGACGCGCCCCCACCGGATATGAAGAAAACGGAGCACGCACTCCGGCTGTTGGTCAAATCCTCGCTCTTCTGGCGCAGCTCCCGAGCCTGGGAGTCGAAGGCGGCAGCACTCCGGTTATGATACTCCTAGAAGATCAGACGGGATGCAAAGAATAAGATAAATATCAGGACCTAGTAAGTTCCGAGCCGCCTGCTCAGCAGCCGACTTGGAACTCGGGGACTACACCCAGTGGATGCGCTGACGCACCCCCACATGAGAAATCAAAGAGATAAAGCACCCAAGGCCAGAAGACTCACCCGAACGACAGCCCGCGTCACAAGGAAGTTGCGTGTATATCGCTGCAGCATGGTGGCATGGGCCTGAAGCCGGCTCCGAACCTCCTGGGCCGACGCGTTCAGTTCGCCCTTCTCCTCGTCGGGCGCCCACTCGGACGTGCCCGAACTGGCCGCCTCCAAGGCCTCCGCCGTCTGGCTGGCACTCGCGGCTCTGTCTGCCTCCGACGCGGGGATAGCTCCGTTCGCGCGCCGGCGTGGTGCCGGCTGCACCTCCAGGCCGGCTCTCGCCGCCGGCTCGCCGGCGCTGTAGCCGGCTGGCCGCCCTGGCCCGTTCCAGTCGGCGCCGTCCGCGGCACCTCCTCCAAGACCACCACATCGTCCTCCCTCCGCTCCGCCGCCTCCTGGCCGCGGTCGGCTCCCTCAGACGGGGGCACGGGGGAGTTGGGAGCCACACTGCGCAGGGGGATCACGAGCTGCGGAGGTGGATTGCGCGAGGCCTCCGCCTCCTTCTCCGTGGCAGCCGCGTCCGCCTGGGCCTTGGCCGCCGCATCGGCCTGCTCCTTCGCCGCCTTGGCGGCCCTTCGCTCCGCCGCCTCCCGCTCCTCCCGCACCTCTTGCGCGTTCCGCGCCGTAGCCTCCATAAGCTCGGCGCGGGGGTCCACGCGGCGGGAGCTCGAAGACCCTCCGGCCGAGTCCATCACGGAGCCGGCAGGACCCCGTTCAAGAGAAAGCGGTGCCCTGGCCGGTCGAGCAAAAAAGGATTTATAAAAGAGCTTCAATCAAAAAGCACGACAAGAATGCAAGACAATTGACACTTACGCCGAAACCGCCCGCGGCCGCTTCACGACCTTCTGGAAGCGGGCCGCCTTCGCGGCCGCCTCATCCTGCTTGGTAGCCGCGGCGGTACCCCTGGGCTTCTTGGGCCGGCTGCCGAAGTACGTCGACACGGCCCGACGCTTTGGCGCGGTGCCACGGGGGGCCGGCGCGGCAGAGGAGCCCGCGCCTTGGGGATCCGGCATTGGCTGGCGGTGCGGGACGACTCCGACCTCGTCGTCGTCTGCCCAGTCCTGGAGGCCGGCTCCGAGCCCCGTGCCGCCTACCTCGCAGCCTTCCCCTGCGGCGGCGTCTTCCATGGCGGCCGCTCCGAGGTCCGGATCGTCGGCGTCATCTACCGTGCGGTCGGGGAGAAATGGGCACGCCGCCCCTGCGGTCCCGGCCGCTGGCGGAAGAAGAGGATTCTGCGAAAGACAAGCCGGCTGATCAGAGGCCGGCTACCAAGCGACCGACTACAAAAAGAAAAAGAAAGAAGAAATACTTATGGCAGGCAGAGGTTTGGCGCGAGAGTATGGCTCCTTGCCGAACTGCCAATCCTCGGCGAGCTTGCAGTTGGCGATGTAGTTCACCAGGTAGGACACCTCGACATGAGGAATCTCCCTGGTGCTCAGCCGGCACGGGTCGAAGTGGTCGCTCATTTGACAGATCATGTGCGGCCGGCCTTGGAGCGGGAGAACCCGACGCTCCACGAAGGCGGCCACGAGGTCGGATCCGACCAGGCCCTCCGACTGCGCCATAACCCGGAGTCGGGCGACGGCGGCGTTCCCGGCCTGGGACAGCGTCCTGGCCCGGTAGCTCCATGAGGCCGGCTACGTAAGGCTGCAGATTGACGAAGTCGCCCTGTGGGGCGACGTTCTTCAAGTAGAAGTACGACTTCTGCCAGAGCTTCACCGACTGGATCAGCGGGATGGAGGGGAACGGATTGTTCTCACCCGTCCGCCTCATGGCGATGTAGGCCTCGCATGGAGCGGGCACGCCGGCGACGACGGTGCCGAGTTTGCTCTGGAAGAACTCCCCCAGAGCTCTATGGTGGGGAGGACGCCAAGGAAACCCTCGCAGAGGGTGACGAAGGCCGACAGCAGCATCACGGCGTTGGGGGTGAGGTGATGCGGCTGGAGATGATAGATCTCGAGGAACGAGCAGAGGAATCCGCTCGCCGGGAGGCCAGAGCCGCGTATGCAATGCGAGCGGAAAATCACCCGCTCGCCCTCCTTCGGCGCCGGCGAGATCTCCGCCTCCGGCGCGCGCCGGACCCGCACGTAGTTCTCGCCGGGTAGACGCCGCGTCCGGCGGAGGAAGTCGACGTGCTCGTCGAGAACGTTGGAGCCGTCCCACGAGCTCGACAGCGCCATTGGAGTGGCACGGCAGAGAAGCGTTGCGGCGACGGCGGAGTGGCGCGGCGAAGAAGCGCTGCGGCGACGGAGAGAGCAAGAAAAGAAGACGAGGAAGAGTGGAGCGAGGGAGAGCGTGCGAGCCCCTGCCGCTCCCCCTCCTCCCCCTACTTATAGGCCCTCGCGGCGGAGCCGAGGAGGCGCGACGTGGGGGACGTGGGATTAACTGCGCCCACTTCCCCCCATGTTCTGCAATTACTGCGCCTTTACGGCATGGTGAAACCGCTGCGGGAAGGCCAACAGACCACCCTGGGCCGCAGAAGATCCGTGCCTGGGCCGAGGCCAGGAGCGGCGGGCCCGGGCCTGCGGCGACGTCCCGTCGCGCACGCGCCCTGACAGGCCTTTCCTGCCACGTGACACGCAGGGAGGCGCGCGGTCAGCGCGCGGGTTGGCCCACATGCCCGTTGACGAGACCACATCGTCCCTTCCAAGGCGGCGTGCATACGCAAAGCCGGCTCCGAGTTGCCGGCTTCTCAAGATAGGAAGCTGACCGAGCTTCTCGTTCCCCAGCTGACTTCGAAGCGCGACCAGCTTCGGGGACTACTGTCGGGGTAAATGACCACGGGTAGCCTAGCCGGCTCCTCTTGGCACTTCAGAAAAAATTACAAGCCAATCCGGCCTCCAAGAAACCAAGACGTGGGGCCGCCTTCCCCCTGTCGGCTGGCTCTCAGGCCGTCTGTCGAGAGGCGGTCCGGCCTTAACCCTCATGAAGAAAGCCGCGGGAGGGCCGGTTCCAAGAAGCCGGCCTCGAGAAGGCCGACTCCAAGAAGCCGGCTCCCACGGCGCGGTCAAGATCGTACCCTCGAGGCCTGCAACCGCATAACGGCGATGGGACGGGGCGTGGCTATAGTGAAGCCTGCCACCCCCAAAACCCGGAGCACGCCTGACACAGTGCGCCGTATGGGGTAGCCCTGTCCCGTCCGGCGCGGCACTGTTGCCATGATGACTATGGCGCTATCCACGGCGGGCTGTCAGCGCAACCCACGGGCGGTGGGCCCCTTTGGGCAGAGAGACACCCGAAGGCGGCCAGGCCTCCCCCAGTCGGCCCAAGACGTGGCCGGCTTTCCCAAAGCCGGCTTGATCCTTCCTCGAAGGAGGCGCCCCATCAAGGAGACAAGACAACGTGCGGCTACAGAGATCGCCCGCTAGGCGGCGGCACTGTAGCCACGCTCACCTCGACAAAGCCCTCATCGTCAGGATTGAGGCAACAGTAACCAGCCACCGGCAGAGCCCTAGGCCGTAGGGCCTGCCTGTTGACCAAGATGCCGGCAACCGGCGGGGCCCACCAGCCGGCAGGCCCCAGCAGCCAGCGCGGAAGCCGGCGAGCGTAGACGCTAACGGCTGGGACCCGCTCCCAGCCGGATTACCATTGTACCCCCGGGGGGTAGGCCTATATAAACCCCACGGGGCACCCATGCAAAGGGTTGATCTCTTCTAGGTAACAACACACACAGAGGGAAGAGTAGAGCTAGCCTTGCCCTTCTTCTTCCTCTCGCCAAACAGCTCAAGGAGCGCTTTGTAGTTACTTGTTCACTGAGTGATCATGCGGAGACCCCGCAGAGCAGCAGTAGGGGCGTTATCTCCACGGAGAGCCCCGAAGCTGGGTAATATTCGCCGGCGTGCATGTCTTCGCCTTATCCCGCTTCCAGGCACCGGCGACGTCTTACTGGCTCCCACACAGATAAGCCACCCGTTGGCATATGTCACACCAACCACCCGACAAAGTTCCTGAGCACTGCGCTGCTGCTACGATCTTCCCCATCCCGGCTTGTGGCGTGCACCGCAGGTCGGGACAGTAGGCCTCCGAAACCGCACCTCTTTGAGTCCTGTGCGGGAGAAGGGTGATAAGGTTTTTGGGGAGCGCTCTGCGCGACTACTGACTGATTCCTTCGTCACGGACGCCCCGGACTCCGACGACTACATCCCCGACGACGACTTCTTCCCCGACGCCGACAACCTTCTCGACGACATGGCCGGCGAGGACACCGACCCCAAGTCCAGTGCTACCGCTACTGCTGTCCCGTACGTGTTCTCCTTTCTGTTAGATGTCCTGCCACAGTTTCTCGTACTAGTACTTGCTCTAGATATGTTACGCTCTACTTCATATATGCAACGCATGACTTGTTTTATCTCTATTATATTAGTCATGCTTTGTCTAGTATTTCTGTTAATAAAATCATTTGGTAAATTGCTCATATTTCCAACACAAGCTTGGGGGAGGCTTCTCAAGTTACTTAATGCTTTGCCTGATCATCCTCTTAAGAAAAATGAAATACTTGATATCTTTTATAATGGACTAACCGATGCTTCCATAGATTACCTGGATAGTTGTGCTGGTTCTATTTTCCGGGAAAGAACACCAGATGAAGCTGAAATTCTATTGAATAATATGTTGACTAATAAAAATAATTGGACACTTCCCGAGCCAGCTCCTGAGCCTATTCCTAAGCCAACTCCAAAGAAGAGAGGTGTTCTATTTCTCAGTCCTGAAGATATGCAAGAGGCAAAGAAATTTATGAAAGAAAAAGGTATAAAAGCTGAAGATGTTAAGAATTTACCTCCTATTGAAGAAATACATGGTCTTAATTTACCGCCTGTTTAAGAAACATATGATCTTAATTCATCACCAATTGAAGAAACTCATGGTCTTGATAACCCGACACAGGTAGTAAAGGTAAATTCTCACTATAGATTTGATGATGGTGATATTCCTCACTATAAGTCTGCTAGACAATGCTTAGAAGAGTTTGATAATTTTATTGCCAAACAAGAGAACTTCAATGCTTATTTTGGTAGACAATTGAAATACAATTCAAATATGCTTGAACATTTGGGTAATTACATGGCTAATGTTAAAGGTGAACTTAAACTCATTAGTAAACATGCTTCTATGGTTACAACTCAAGTAGAACAAGTACTTAAAGCTCAAAATGATTTGCTCAATGAATTGAATAGTAAGAAAAATGATTATGTTGTTTGAGTGGCTACTAGAACTGGTAGAATGACTCAGGAACCTTTGTATCCTGAAAGCCACCCGAAGAGAATTGAGCAAGATTCTTAGAGAAATAATATTGATGCATCTAGTCCTTCTAAAAAGAAGAAAAAGAAAAATGATAGGACTTTGCATGCTTCTACTGAACCTATTGCTGAACCACCTGAGAATCCAAGTGATATTTATATTTCTGATGCTGAAACACAATCTGGTAATGAACATGAACCTAATGAAAATGCTAATGATGATGCTCAACCTAGTAATGATAATTATGTAGAAGTTGAACCTGCTGTTGATCTTGATAACCCACAATCAAAGAATCAACGTTATGATAAGAGATACTTTGTTGCTAGGAAACACGGTAAAGAAAGAGAACCATGGGGCAGGAGTTTGCTACCTTACTGAAGCATAAGAGGCAGGAGTTTTCCGTTCCTGATCTCATTGGCACTCTTGATGTGGAAGAAAAGGCGAGAGCAAAGGACACACGTGCTCGAGGTATTGAGGGAGGATCTAGTGCCAATGTGGTACAGAAGCAGAACTTCCAGCCCCACAAGTTCAAGAACAAGGGCAAGTTTGATGGTAAAGCAAAGTTTGATGGGAAGAACAAGGCTGTGCAACACACGAACTTCAAGAAGAAGAATGGCAAGAAGAAAGGTGCTTGTCATGTGTGTGGGGATCCTGATCATTGGGCTCCTAGTTGCCCTAATCGCTATGACAAGCGTAATCCTGGGAAAGGCGGCAAGACAGCTAATGTTGTCATTGGAGACACTGACATGAAGGATGCTGGGTATGGTATATTTCCCACTATTCTTTCAGTATGTCATTCTCCTGACTGGTTGATTGCCACGGGTGCTAATGTGCATGTATGCGGTGATATTTCCATGTTTTCGTCTTATCAGACCGCAGGGACTTCAACCGTGCTGATGGGCAACGGTTCAAGTGCTTCTGTTCGTGGTGTTGGCACGGTCGATCTGAAGTTTACTTAGGGGAAGATCGTGCGGCTGAAGAACGTGCATTATGTCCCCTCCGTTAATAAAAATCTTGTTAGCGGATCTCTTCTATGTAGAGATGGCTACAAGCTTGTCTTTGAGTCGAATAAATTTGTAATATCCAATTATGGAACCTTTGTTGGTAAAGGCTATGAGTCAGGAGGCCTGTTTCGTTTATCCTTATTAGACGTTTGCAATAAAGTTGTTAATCATATTTGCAACAATAGTGAATCAAATGTGTGGCATTCACGTCTTTGTCATGTTAACTTTGGTTGCATGTCGCGACCAACGAAGTTGAACTTAATCCCTAGTATCACCACTGTCAAGGGATCTAAGTGTCAAGTGTGTGTGCAAGCTAAGCAACCTCGTAAGTCTCAAATGACTGCGGAAACAAGAAATCTTGCACCACTAGAGCTCATACATTCAGATCTAGGTGAAATGAATGGTGTTTTGACAAAAGGTGGAAAGAAATATTTCATGACGTTAATTGATGACTCCACTAGATACTGCCGTGTGTATCTTCTAAAATCCAAGGATGAGGCTTTGAACTTTTTCAAGATCTATAAAGCTGAGGTGGAAAACCAACTTGATCGAAAAATCAAGAGGCTTAGGTCCGACCGTGGTGGAGAGTATTTTTCCAATGAATTCGATGCTTTTTGTGCGGAACATGGTATAATCCATGAGAGGACGCCTCCCTATTCACCTCAGTCAAATGGGGTGGCCGAAAGAAAGAACCGTACACTAACAGATTTGGTTAACGCCATGTTAGACACTTCGGGTCTCTCCAAGGCATGGTGGGGGGAGGCGATATTGACTGCATGTCATGTCCTAAACCGAGTTCCCACAAAGAACAAAGAGATAACTCCATTCGAGGAATGGGAGAAGAAAAGGTTAAAACTCTCTTATCTACGAACATGGGGTTGTTTGGCGAAAGTCAATGTTCCAATTCCAAAGAAGCGGAAGCTTGGACCAAAGACTGTGGATTGTGTTTTCCTGGGATATGCTTTTCATAGCATTGGCTATAGATTCTTGGTTGTAAAATCTGAGGTACCTGACATGCATGTCGGTACGATCATGGAGTCGAATGATGCGACTTTCTTTGAAGATATCTTTCCCATGAAGGATATGGCTACCTCATCTAATCAGGAGATGCCTAGTTCATCGAATCAGGAACCAGTTACAATAACCGAACCTGCCATTTCGATGGAACACTTTGAAAGTCCTGTGGAGGAGAACAATGAAGTTCCTACTAGGAGCAAGAGACAGAGGACTGCAAAGTCCTTTGGTGATGATTTTCTTGTGTATCTCATAGATGACACTCCCAGTTCTATTTCAGAGGCCTATGCATCTGAAGATGCTGACTACTAGAAGGAAGCGGTTCGTAGCGAGATGGATTCCATCTTGACGAATGAAACCTGGGAGATAATTGACCGTCCTTATAGGTGCAAACCTATAGGATGCAAATGGGTATTCAAGAAGAAGCTTAGGCCTGATGGTACTATTGAAAAGTACAAGGCTCGGCTCATGGCTAAGGGTTATACCCAAAAGGAAGGTGAAGACTTCTTTGATACTTACTCACCTGTGGCTCGACTGACCACTATTCGAGTTCTACTTTCACTAGCTGCCTCGCATGGTCTTCTCGTTCATCAAATGGATGTTAAGACTGCTTTCCTAAATGGGGAGTTGGACGAGGAAATTTATATGGAACAACCAGATGGGTTTGTACTAGATGGTCAGGAAGGGAAAGTGTGCAAGTTGCTGAAGTCTTTGTACCGACTTAAGCAAGCACCCAAACAGTGGCATGAGAAGTTTGAAAGAACTTTAACAGTTGCAGACTTTGTTGTGAACGAAGCTGACAAATGTGTGTACTATCGCCATGGTGGGGGCGAGGGAGTTATCCTGTGCTTGTATGTTGATGACATACTGATTTTTGGAACAAATCTGAATGTTATTAAGGAGGTCAAGGAATTCCTATCTCGTTGTTTTGAGATGAAGGATTTAGGAGTGGCTGATGTCATTCTGAACATCAAGTTGTTGAGAGAGGATGATGGTGGGATTACATTGCTTCAATCTCACTATGTGGAAAAGATCTTGAGTCGCTTTGGCTATAGTGACTGCAAGCCCTCTCCAACACCATATGATGCGAGTGTGTTACTTCGAAAGAATCGAAGAATTGCTAGAGATCAATTGAAATATTCTCAGATTATTGGCTCGCTTATGTACTTAGCAAGTGCTACAAGACCTGACATCTCTTTCGCTGTTAGCAAAATGAGTCGGTTTGTCTCAAAACGAGGAGATGTGCATTGGAAAGCTCTAGAGAGAGTTTTGCGTTATTTGAAAGGCACTGCAAATTATGGAATTCACTACACCGGGCATCCAAAGGTGCTTGAAGGGTATAGTGACTCGAACCGGATCTCAGATGCTGATGAGATAAAGGCCACGAGCGGTTATGTATTCACTCATGGAGGTGGCGCTGTTTCTTGGAAGTCTTGCAAGCAGACCATCTTAACGAGGTCAACAATGGAAGCAGAACTCACAGCACTAGATACAGCTACGGTTGAAGCAGGTTGGCTTCGCCGGCTCTTGAATGACTTGCCGGTTGTTGAGAAACCTGTACCGGGTGTCCTTATGAACTGCGACAATCAAACTGTGATCACGAAAGTGAGCAGCTCAAAGGATAACATGAAGTCATCAAGACACGTTCAGAGAAGGTTAAAGTCTGTCAGGAAAATGAAAAACTCCGGAGTTATTGCTTTGGATTATATCCAAACATCTAAAAATCTGGCAGATCCTTTTACTAAGGGTCTATCACGTAATGTGATAGAAAATGCATCGAGGGAGATGGGTATGCGACCCACAATATGAGTTGTTCACAGTGGTAACCTATTCTTTGTGATCGGAGATCTCGTGAATTAGATGTGGAAGACAAGCTGTTGGTCAACTGAGAGGAGAGTATCCTTACTATTTACAATACCACTCCATGAAGATGCAATACTCTCCTAATCTGCATGGCAGGTTGATGTATATCTTAATGTGTTCTAAGTGGCTTATTTAAGCAGAGATGTTATCCTGCAGAACATCTTTTGAAGAACACACCTATATGAGTCTGATTGTCAAACGTCGCAATCTATGAGAGTAGGGTTCTCTCTAGTAAACTCATGAAAGGTCACGGAGTATGACGCATAAGCTCCACCCGCGGGGAAGACCCACGATATCCACGTATCGGTCAAGGCTTTATGTGAAACTAGATTCGCAGAAAACTTGCAGTTCAAGGCCCAGTCCACTGTTCAAGTTGCTTACTAGTGTAGCATAGAGTTCTAGGTGGAAGTTCAACTTAACAGTCTCCACTGTAGTACCGATATATAAAACAGTGTTTTGGAACCAAAGGCAAATTTCTGTGTGCCTCTAGGATCTGGTGGGGGATTGCTGGAATTTAGTCTATTTTGGGCAACCCAATAACTATTTCAGAAATTCCTAATAAATCCTAGAGGCCCACTTAGCCCATTTGTGCAAGGCAAGGGATACTACTAAAGTTTAGTCCCACATTGCTAGTTTAGTGGGAGTTGGACCTCCTTATAAGGGAGGCTCTTTCCCCACTTGTACGAGCATGAGAACAAGATGGACATCCACACGCGCTCCTCCTCCGCCGCCCACCTCGCCACGCCACGCCACGCCTCGTCACGACGAGCCGCGGGTTGCGGGAATGAGCCGAGCCGATGTCTAAATTTTTGCCACGCACTACGGGTATACGAAAGGCCACTCGGGAGCTGGAAAGTTTTTCTGTAGTGGATATTGAATATGAACGCTGCACCCTTCGGCTGCTGCCTCTTCGTTTCGTCTCCCTCGATCCCTTCAGCTCCCGGCGCAGCCTCTCGTCTCCTTCTCGTGCGCCTATAAAAGGGAGGTCGCTCCTCCCAGAGAGATGCACCAGAACCTCTTCCTCCTCTCGCCACAAGTTCCTGAGCACTGCATTGCTGCTACGATCTTCCCCATCCCGGCTTGTGGCGTCCACCGCAGGTCGGGACAGTAGGCCTCCGAAACCGCACCTCTTTGAGTCCTGTACGGGAGAAGGGTGATAACGTTTTTGGGGAGCGCTCTGCGCGACTACTGACTGATTCCTTCGTCATGGACGCCCCGGACTCCGACGACTACTTCCCCGACGATGACTTCTTCCCCAACGTCGACAACCTTCTCGACGACATGGCCGGCGAGGACACCGACCCCAAGTCTAGTGCTAGCGCTGCTGCTGTCCCGTACGTGTTCTCCTTTCTGTTAGATGTCCTGCCACAGTTTCTCGTACTAGTACTTGCTCTAGATATGTTACGCTCTACTTCATATATGCAACGCATGACTTGTTTTATCTCTATTATATTAGTCAAGCTTTATCTAGTATTTCTGTTAATAAAATCATTTGGTAAATTGCTCATATTTCCAACACAAGCTTGGGGGAGGCTTCTCAAGTTACTTAATGCTTTGCCTGATCATCCTCTTAAGAAAAATGAAATACTTGATATCTTTTATAATGGACTAACCGATGCTTCCATAGATTACCTGGATAGTTGTGCTGGTTCTGTTTTCCGGGAAAGAACACCAGATGAAGCTGAAATTCTATTGAATAATATGTTGACTAATGAAAATAATTGGACACTTCCTGAGCCAGCTCCTGAGCCTATTCCTAAACCAACTCCGAAGAAGAGAGGTGTTCTATTTCTCAATCCTGAAGATATGCAAGAGGCAAAGAAATTTATGAAAGAAAAAGGTATAAAAGCTAAAGATGTTAAGAATTTACCTCCTATTGAAGAAATACATGGTCTTAATTTACCGCCTGTTGAAGAAACATATGATCTTAATTCATCACCAATTGAAGAAACTCATGGTCTTGATAACCCGACACAGGTAGTAAAGGTAAATTCTCACTATAGATTTGATGATGGTGATATTCCTCACTATAAGTCTGCTAGACAATGCTTAGAAGAGTTTGATAATTTTATTGTCAAACAAGAGAACTTCAATGCTTATTTTGGTAGACAATTGAAATACAATTCAAATATGCTTGAACATTTGGGTAATTACATGGCTAATGTTAAAGGTGAACTTAAACTCATTAGTAAACATGCTTCTATGGTTACAACTCAAGTAGAACAAGTACTTAAAGCTCAAAATGATTTGCTCAATGAATTGAATAGTAAGAAAAATGACTATGCTGTTAGAGTGGCTACTAGAACTGGTAGAATGACTCAGGAACCTTTGTATCCTGAAGGCCACCCTAAGAGAATTGAGCAAGATTCTTAGAGAAATAATATTGATGCATCTAGTCCTTCTAAAAAGAAGAAAAAAAATGATAGGACTTTGCATGCTTCTACTGAACCTATTGCTGAACCACCTGAGAATCCAAGTGATATTTATATTTCTGATGCTGAAACACAATCTGGTAATGAACATGAACCTAATGAAAATGCTAATGATGATGCTCAACCTAGTAATGATAATTATGTAGAAGTTGAACCTGCTGTTGATCTTGATAACCCACAATCAAAGAATCAACGTTATGATAAGAGATACTTTGTTGCTAGGAAACACGGTAAAGAAAGAGAACCATGGGTTCAGAAACCCATGCCTTTTCCTCCCAAACCATCCAAGAAAAAGGATGATGAGGATTTTGAGCGCTTTGCTGAAATGATTAGACCTATCTTTTTGCGTATGCGATTAACTGATATGCTCAAAATGAATCCTTATGCTAAATATATGAAAGATATTGTTACTAATGAAAGAAAGATACCGGAAGCTGAGTTTCCACCATGCTTGATAATTATACTTTTAAGGGTGGAATACCTAAGAAACTTGGAGATCTAGGAGTACCTACTATACCATGCTCCATTAAAAGAAATTATGTTAAAACTGCTTTATGTGATCTTGGAGCCTGTGTTAGTGTTATGCCTCTCTCTTTATATCATAGACTTGATTTGAATAAGTTGACATCTACTGAAATATCTTTGCAAATGGCTGATAAATCAACTGCTATACCTGTCGGTATTTGTGAGGATGTGCCTGTTGTGGTTGCAAACGTTACTATTTTGACGGACTTTGTTATTCTTGATATTCCCGAGGACGCTAGTATGTCTATTATTCTTGGAAGACCTTTTTTGAATACTGCAGGGGCTGTTATGGATTGCAACAAAGGCAATGTCACTTTTCATGTTAATGGTAATGAGCATACGGTACACTTTCCGAGGAAACAACCTCAAGTTCATAGTATCAATTCTATTGGAAAAATTCCATCGATTATCTTTGGAGGCTTTGAATTTCCTCTCCCTACTGTCAAGAAGAAATATCATATTCTTATTATAGGGGATGTGCATATCCCCATTGAGGTAACATAGTGTTATTCGAAATTTCTCCGGTTCCATGTTATTCAGAATGAGTTTGTTAACAAGACTTGATCAACCTTGTTAGTGGATTCCTTTTGATGAGCATGCGATGGATGAAACTAGAAGGCGCAACCTTCTGTACCCTCTTTTTACTTTCTGTTATTTAGTTGAAATAAAGTAAAATAGTATTTTTCTATCTGTTTTCTGATTTATCCGTGCATTATAAAAATACCCCGAAAATAAAAGTTCTCCAGATGCCCTGAAATTGAAATATGATTTTTTCTAGAATATTTGAGAATATATGGCACTGAGAACACAGCAGGAGGGGCAAGCACCTGGCCACGAGGGTGGAGGCCGCGCCCTACCCCCTGGCCGCGCCCCCTGCATCGTGGGCCCACGGTGGCCCCCTCCACTTATTCCTGCACCCACACACTCCTTCTTCCTCCCACAAACACCATTATCCAGCTCAAGCACGAGTTCTAGCTCATTTTGCTGCGATTTTCAATCTCCTTGCTCAAAGCACCTCTCACAAAACTGCTTGGGGAGATTGTGCCTTGGTATGTGACTCCTCCATTGGTCCAATTAGTTTTTGTTCTAGTGCTTTATTCATTGCAAATTTGTGCTGCCTAGGTGACCATGTTCTTGAGTTTGCATGTCAAATTTATATGGTTCCAAGTAGTTCTAATGCTTGATATAGGCTCTAGGCACTTGTAGGAGTAGTTGCTATCAATTTTGTTGAGCTTGGTTCACTTTTATTTTAAGTTACTAAAAATTTCAGAAATTTTTAAGAGGAAGAAATATGCTTAGGAAAATGTTCCAAGGTGGTTTTTCAAGGAAGCAAAGACCCATGCTTGAAATGCGTGATGCTGACGATGAGCCACCAAGGGACGCTCCAATGCGTCCTTGTGAATGGCCTTCAGAGAACTTTATGGATCGAGCGGGAATCAAGGAAGAATTTAACGCATATTTGTGTAACGCTGATCTTGTGAGCTTCGAGGCAGAGAAGTGCAGCCAATACCACTATCTCACTAGTTCCTTTGTGAGTAGGTTTGAATTTTCATCTTCACGTAATTCTCCAACTGTCCTGTTTGATCTTTATGAGAAATCTTATACTCTGGACTTAGAGGATTTTACCACTTCTTGCAAACTTCCACAATGGGGTAGTGCTAGTGAACCTCGCAAATCTGAATTTAGAAATTTTCTTGCTAGTTTAACTGTGGGGGAATCTAGAGATATAGCACAAGCTACCATAGGGAGCATTCATTTTCCTGCTATACATTATTTTGCTCTCTTCATAGGTAGGTGCATAAATGGTAAAGATGAAGCATGTCATATGTGTGTCCCTGACCTTAGTATTCTTAGGAGTGCTGTGTTAGGAGACAAATATTATAATTTGGGAGCCATTGTTGCACGTAGGTTGCATCATAATAGATTTAATGAAGATTTCTTTGGAGGAATTTATGCAACCCGCTTAGCTGATTTTCTTGGTGTGGACGTTCGTGAGGATGATATTGAATTACCTCCTGCTTACCTAGATTTTAATGCTATGGTTCGCCACCAGTTTGTTGAGAGGAATGAATCACTTCTCCAGTATCACTTAATCTTTGACAGACAGCGTGCTGTCCGTATTACTCTCCTTGCTCCTGCCTTCTTTGATTATCAGGCAAAAGGAAGATATGTTATTACCAGAGAGGAGGCAGATGAGTACGAGAGGAGGGCGGAGGAAGCTCGCCGCCACGCTGCAGCTCAGGAGGCGATAGCCGCTGCATCGCAGTACGACCCCAGCTACACCTATGGATTTCCGCCAGGCCATCCTTGCAATAAACCAACTTAGGCCAAAAGCCTAAGCTTGGGGGAGTACGTATTTCCCACCGACATTACATTTATGTTTACACACTCATTGCTAGATGTCGGTGCTCATACTCTTTCATTGTAATATTGTGGCACCCCGGCTCAGAGCGACCGGTTTACCATGCATTACCAACCTAGAGACCATGTCTTCTGGCAACACACAACATCTTGGTACAGAAGAACAACCGCTTTATTGATGCTAGCGGAACAGAGTTTACATTACAACAGCTGTCGAGGCCAAGCGGCACACTCGGTGCGGCTGAACAATATGTACATTATTTAGTTAACATAAAGGGGCCTCGATCCAAACAACTACGTGGCAGCAAAATAACGTCGTGGCGGAAGCTCCATATCACAGGGACACCGATGTGGACACGATCTAGACTCGAACAACGCTCCTCTCCAACGATACTTTCCTGAAATCTGGCATGATACGCCAGGTCAGTACATTGAATGTACTTGCAAGCTCACAACAGGCATAATCATAATGACAAACAATATCATGATATTTAACCAATTATTAAATAATGCAACACTATATGTCAACATGCTGTGATCACGCTCGAACGTCCCTCGGGACAGATTGCCAACTATGATCATCTCTGGATCACAAACAAACCACCAAAGTGGTCTTTCTCAAGAACAACTTGTGATCCTTACGGCGATCACAACCACGACCATCATTTGGTCCCAAATGTCTCGATGGCCTTTCTGCCATCCATCAACAATGCAAAGTTCATAGCTTGGTGTGCAATTTTTATTAGACGTTAACTCATGGTGGGACCTACTACGAGGTGCCCGTGACCGTGGACTCGGCTATCGATAGATTACACACTCTGCAGAGGTAGCACACTGTACCCACACCACGGAACCCATGGCCTCGCACTCCCATTCGGGTGGACCAACGACATTCCGACAAAACCCTTCCATTGCCACAACACTCTCCCGGCCACTCTAACCCAAATCCCCAATGGGCTGGTCCTGGGTGGCCCCGTGTCTACCAAAGGCACCCCGACCACCGTCGTGGTCAAAACACTCCCACTCGGGGACTCGGTACCATAATCTCATCAACGAGCACACAAGATTATGCCTGCTTACCGGGCCAGGGCAAGCACGACATAACCTTCCCTAGTTGGAGGCACCGACCAGAGGTCGTGTCAATGGACCGAATCAAGGCCTTCCCACAAAGGCAAATGTGGTTGCACTAGAAGGAAACTCGATTCAGCGGCACCATGACCCAGTCAACGGTATATTCAAGTTGAGTTATATTCAGGTTCAACTTTAAACTAAAAATGACCGGTGTCATAGCACGCCTCATGCATCATATAATGATAAAAATGACCGATGTCATCCATATACACACCAAGCATAAACGTCAACAACTCATATTACTCTACTTGCTCAAAATGACTCACAACTTAACTAAAATATTTTTCAACAAGTTTTATTAATTTCTTACGCAAGAAAGTAACTCCGATAAATTTCTCATATGCTTGACAAAAAGATTTCACTATCAATAACTCTTAATTTCTTTATCACTAAGTCGGGTTCAAACATTCTGTAAGAGAAGTAATATGATTAAACAAGTATTTAACAGAATATTTTCTAACAAATTTTTATCAGTCTATGAAGGCAAAAACATAGCTTTAAATAATTACTAACATGCATAACAAAATTATTTCTAACATCACCTCAAATAAATCTTAACTTGCTTTATCGACTAAACTAGTTTCAACCATTCTGTAAATCATGCATAACAGCTAACCAATATTTAACAGAATAAAAATAACTCAATAATTATTTAAATGCATGGATTAATCATTTCATTCAAGTAAGAAAATCGCAAATATTGAAATGGCACCATGAAAATGTTGTTGTGGCTTGCCTTAGTGCAGATGAGGTTCACAAGCGTCCTGGTGATCCTCAAGACAAGCTTCACCTGCTGAAAATAATTTTAAACACAAAATGAAAATATCAACAACACTTCTGAAAATCACCAGAAATTCTAAACAGCTCAGTAAAATCTCATCTTTGGTGAGCTGCTATATTTTTATCAAAGAACACAATGCAAAAAGAATCAATTCATTAGGACTTATGGTTGAAGAGTTATAACTGTTTGAAGTGTTCTGTATATTCAAATGAATTTGAATAAAAAGAAATAGACTGGGGGGGGGGGCTGGAGCTACTGCGGCGACCAGAGGGGATCGCCGGCGAGCTCAAGCTCGGGGACGGCGGGCCGAGGCCTGCCCGGCCGGGCTCCGGCTTCCTACGTAGTCGTGGAGTGTGTGTGAGTGCTGGATGGTGCTCGAGGAGGCTGGGGGGGCTCTATTTATAGGCGAGCGGCGAGGGTGCTTCGGGCTCCGCCGGTGGACACCTGTCCACGGTGCCCGGCAACGAGCGGCGTCAGTGAGAGGGGGAGAAGGCACCGGAGGTCACGCGACCACTGTGGGCGGACAAAGACGAGCACAGGATCAAGAGGATGGCGACGAGCACAGTGCGCTCCGCATTGTTGGGCTGGCCGGACCTTGCCCGTGCTCGCTGCGGTGAGCTCCAGCGTCGGTGAGTGTCAGGGAGGAGTTAAGGACGTTGAGATTAGGATGGTGGCGAGGTTTGGCATGGTTGGGCAGGCGGGGAAGCGAGCACGCGAGCAATAGAGGCTCGGGCGCGTCGCAGAGCGCGTCGGGTGCATGCCAGCACGCCTGGACGAACGCGGTCACCACGTGAACTATGACATCAGGTTGATCTAAGCATAAACTCAATGTCTGGCATGTTGTTCGTGGTAGTTTTGAGTGTTACCACGATTTGGTTTGGATCCAGGTGCAGTAGAGAAGATTTTACAAGCCAAGTAAGTTTCTGGTCAGTAACTTTGTGATGTTACTGTGGTCAAATGGCTGAGAGTATGAAGTTGTGCTTTGGAGGCTAGTTATAAGTTACTAAGGTAAAGATGCACAAGAAAGTTCAGGTCAAATGGAGCAAGTAAAATGGTAGTTGCTGTAGAAACCACTATTTCTGTCCAGAACAGAAAAGATTTTCTGTAGCAAATTTTTTCCAAAAAGTGGTGAAATGTTTTTGCTCAGGAAGGTGCACTAGGGTTCACAGAATATTTGTGAATTATCTCAGATTTTTCTAAGCCATAAAAATTGGGGTTGCTTTGAAGCAAACATATCTGGCTTGGGGTTTTTGAGAGAGAATGAATATTTTTCATTTATGAAAAATATTCCAAAGATTATTTTGGGGTGAGCCAGAAGTGAAATGATGATTTAGGAGGGAAGTGAAGCACTTGGGTGAAAGCCAAGGATGCCCAAGTGTTTAAGTCCATATGAAAAGATTCAAAAACTCCGAGTTTCAAAAAATTTCAAATGAAAAATCAAGCAAATAAGAGAGGGCAAAAAACCAGGCTATCACAAACCTCCCCCACTTAGAATGAATCTTGTCCTCGAGATTTGGTTGCTTGGGAAAACCACTCTGGATACTGATCCCTAAGGAATTCTTCCTGCTCCCAAGTTGCTTCTGACTCTGTGTGATGCTCCCACTGAACCTTGAAAAATTTTCTGACTTTACTGCGAGTGACCCTTTCCATCTGACCCAAAATTTTGAACGGTCTTTCTTCATAAGTTAAATATTTTGCCAATTCTATCTCAGCTGTTGTAGTCCTTTTCTCAGGCATAATCGGGAATGGACCAATGAATCTGGGTGCCAGCTTTCCACGAGTCTGAAATCTCTTGACTCCTTTCATAGGAGTGACTTGGAGGTATACGTATTCTCCGGGTTCAAAACTGACCTGCCGATGCTTTGCATCATAATAACTCTTCTGTCGAGATTTGGCCAATTGCAGCCTGTCTCGGATTTCCCTAACTCGTTTCTCTGCTTCCAGCATGAGATCCATTCCGAAGATACGTCTATCTCCAGTCCGAGACCAATTTAGAGGAGTGCGGCACTTACGTCCATACATAGCTTCGTATGGGGACATCTTTAGTCTGGTCTGGAAACTGTTGTTATAAGAGAACTCGGCATACGGCAAGTAGTCTTCCCATTTAGCGCCTTTGGCTAGTACACAGGCTCGCAACATATCTTCGAGTATTTGATTTACCCGCTCTGTCTGTCCATCTGTCTGAGAGTGATAGGCAGTACTATATTTCAGTGCTATCCCCAAGGCTTGATGGAGACGGGCCCAAAAAGCGGAGGTAAACAAAGAACCTCGGTCGAAAGTGATAGTTCGGGGTACTCCATGCAGACTGACGATCCTGGATACATACAGTTGTGCAAGTTCATCTTCTCTGTATCTGGTGCTGATCGGAATGAAATGAGCAACCTTGGTTAGGGTGTCTATTATAACCCAGATTGCATCCTTGCCTCGCTGAGTCTTAGGCAATCCTGTGATGAAATCCATGCAAACGTCATCCCATTTCCATTGTGAAACCGGCAGCGGTTGGAGGAGCCCGGCTGGCTTGTGATGTTCTGCCTTCACCTTGTTGTATATGTCGCAACAGGCTACAAAATAGGCAATGTTTTTCTTCATCCCATCCCACCAGAATATTTGTTTGAGATCCTCATACATTTTCGTACCTCCCGGGTGAATGGAATATGTGGATTCATGGGCTTCTGACAGTATTTTCTTCTTCAAGTCCGGTTGATTTGGCACACAAATGCGTCCACGGAATCGGAGGGTACCGAATTTGTCCTTGGAGAAGTGAGAGGCCTGCTTTGCCATCTGGCCCTTGGCACGTTTTTGTAGATTGGTGTCAGCTGGCTGGGCCTTGCGGATCTCCATCTCAAGTGTGGGGGTAACTTCCAAAATATTAGCGAGGCCAGCATCTACGATGACCAAGTTGAGCTGAGCGATCTCCTCTTGAAGTTCGGTAGGCAATGATTTAACATGACATTTAAGCTGACGGGCTTTCGAATGAGCGCATCGGCTACGACGTTGGCCTTGCCTGGATTGTAATTTATTCCAAGATCATAATCCTTGACCAACTCTAACCATCTTCGCTGACGGAGATTTAGATCTGGCTGAGTGAAGATGTACTTGGGGCTTTTGTGGTTGGTAAAAATTTGGCACCTTTTTCCAATGAGGTAGTGTCTCCAAAATTTTAATGCATGAACCACTGCAGCCAATTCCGAATCATGAGTAGGATAATTTCCCTCATGGAGTCATAGCTGTCGCGATGCATACGCTACTACCTTGCTGTCTTGCATCAACACGCAACCAATACCTTGTCTAGAGGCATCGCAGTACACATCAAAGCTGCGATAAATATCTGGAAGAGTCAATACAGGTGCGGTTGTCAGACGTATCTTCATCTCATTAAAATTCTTCTCACAGTCCTCTGTCCACTTAAACTTTGTATCCTTTTTGAGCAGCTCCCTCATGGGTTTAGCAATTTTGAAAAACCCTTCAATAAAACGGCGATAGTATCCAGCTAATCCGAGGAAACTCCGGATCTGTGTCATGGTCGTGGGCGGACCCAATCGAGCACATCCTTTACTTTGCTCGGGTCCACGGCTATACCTTCAGCGGATAGTACATGTGCGAGAAACCTAACTTTCTTGATCCAAAATTCACACTTACTGAACTTGGCGTATAGCTGATGGTCGCGGAGCCGTTGTAGTACTGCTCAGAGGTGATCCTTGTGTTCTTCTTCACCCTTGGAGTAAATGAGGAAGTCATCAATGAAGACTACCATGAATTTGTCGAGGAAGTCCATAAATACTTTGTTCGTCATATGCCTGAAGAAAGCTGGGGCATTGGTGAGACCAAAGGACATCACGGTATATTCGTAAAGACCGTACCGAGTAGTGAATGCGGTCTTAGGGATATCTACCTTTTTAATCTTAAGCTGATGATAGCCGGTCGGTAAATCTATTTTTGATAATACTTTAGCCCCACTGAGCTGGTCAAACAGATCATCGATCCTTGGCAGCGGGTATTTATTTTTGATGGTGACCTCATTCAGCTGGCGGTAATCTATGCACATACGGAGACTACCATCCTTTTTGCCCACGAAAATTGCAAGTGATCCCCACGGTGAAGAGCTGGGACGAATATAACCTTTCTGGAGTAATTAGTCAAGCTGTTTCTTTAGCTCCACTAATTCTGACGAGGGCATCCGGTAATACTTCTTGTATAATGGTGCGGTTCCGGGCACAAGATCTATGGCAAACTCCAGTTCCCGATCTGGTGGCATGCCTGACAGTTCTTTTGGAAACACATCAGGGTACTCACTGACCACAGGAATAAATTCCAATTCAACCACAGCGGTGCACACAAATTCTGGCTTGGGTATATTCTTGTGAGCATAGAATTTGGTGAGCTGCCCATTCAGACTGGTCAAATTGACTTCTCGGGTTGCGCAGTTTATGCAAACTTGATATTTGGTCAACCAATTCATACCCAATATAATATCCAAATTTTCAGACTCAATGATAATCAGAGGTGTTGGAAAGTAGATTCTGTTGATATTGATCTCCAGATCACGGCAGACCAGATTGCTCTTGATTATAGATCCCGGGGTTTGTACCAGCATATTTTTGCCCAAAATTGCGCAAGGAAAATTGTTTTGGGCAGCAAAACTCCGAGAAATAAAAGAATGGGAAGCCCCAGAGTCAAATAAAATTATGGCAGGTATGTCATTAACAGAAAACATACCAATGACGACTTCTGGCTTCTCTTGGGCTTCATCGGCGGAGATATGATGCACGTGCCCGGTGAGGTTTTGCTGGTTGGGCCACGACTCCATAAAGTTGACTTGTGGCCTCCTTAGGGCATTCATCTTGTTGTTCTTGGGGCACAGCTTGGCATAATGTCCGTGCTGCCCGCAAATGAAACAAGAATTATTGCACTGACGCTCCTCATGCATTGGATTGGCCACAATATTCTTGACTTGAATGGTGGTCTTGTTAACATTCTGCTGCCAATTTGGCATGTATTCCACCTGAGTCTGCTGCCAGGTACGAACCTTTTGCACAGGTTGCCCATCCTTCTTTGGCTCAAACTTGCACTTGTTGTCATTAGCAGGCCTATTATCTGATATAAGCTTGTGCTCCCGTTCAGCAATGAACGCCTTGTCCACCAGAGTTTGGAAATCCGTGAAATCAAACATACTGAGAGCACACCAAAGTTGCGGATTTAAACCTCCAAGAAATCTGTCAATCTTCCTTTCTTCGGTGGCCACGTCATACAGAGAGTAACGGGCCAAATGATTCAATTTTTGCAGATATTCAGCCACAAACTGACTTTCTTGGACGAGCGCGAGAAATTCACGTTGTTTGGCCTTCATAACTCCAGTAGGGATATGATATTTTCTGAACTTATCCTCAAATTTTTCCCAGGTGATTTCCTCATCAATCGACCACATGGCCTTTGTATTTTCCCACCATATGGCAGCTGCGCCTTCAAGGTAATGAGTTGCAAATGGAACTTTATCATTTCCTTTAGTACGGGCAATCTCAAGCTTTTTCTTCATAGTGCGCAACCAATCGTCTGCATCCAATGGGTCAGCAATCTGACTGAAACTGGGTGGATTGGTCCTCTAAAAATCTGACAGCTTTGATTGATGACCATTCTGATTTCCATTATGTCCAACCATAGCTTGAACACTTCTCAATATTTCAATCAGATCATTGTTCCTTTTCTCTTCAAACATACGCAGAATTTGCTCGGTGGAGGGAGGTTCAGGCGGTGGAGGTGGTGGCTGAACGTACGGCTCGGGAGAATGTCCTGCCTGTCATGCGGAATGACGAACAGGAGTTCCCTCACGAACGTTGCTACTGCTGCCTCCCCGCGTCATCCTATTGTGAATTTTTCCCAAGACAACACAATCGAGATGAGAAACACCCAAAAATAAAATTGGGGAAAAGCCAACGACAAATCCCGGAAGAAAGAAGAAGAGCAAAAATACGGCGAATAAAGTCTCAACATAATTATACAAAGACTCAAACATGAAAAGTAAACAACATGACTGGTTCACTACTCTCATACATGCAACGAAACATCATGACTCGTACGACTACATCCATACATCATCCAGACAATTGCGAATACTCAAAGATACTACTGCTCTGCTGGTGCTGCGGCGTCCTCCCCTGAAGCGGTCTCAGATCCTAAACTGATGTGGTTAACGGAAACCTCTGGGTTAAAGGTAACACGACGGCGCTGCCTCGAGGGCTCTCCCTCTGGGTTAAAGGCTACAGGGGTAGTGAGAAGTGAGACCCACTCGGCAGGAGTATTGAGAGGGTTCGCGGCCGAGACACCCGTGCTACTCGGGGGAGTAATCGACGAAATAGGGGAGCTAGAACTGACAGGGACATAAGGGGTAAATCCCAGTGAAGACGGAGTAGTGGCAGATCTAGAAGTGACCAAAGTAGCGGCTAAAGCAGTATGGGTACGAGTCGGCTCTTGAGCCAGCTCGTGGATCATGAGATAGCTAGCAGTGACATAACGAGCAAGGTGGCTAGCAACACTATCAGAATCCGGATCAATGAGAGGGAGACGGACATAACCGTTATCGTGCAGAGATGGGTAGTAGTAGAAACCTGGATGGTTCTACATTCGGACCTCGTTGTAGCGAAGCTCGACAAGGACCTCGAATGCAGCAAACTGGATAGCCTGAGAAGCGGTGGAGGCATAACCGCTCCGACAAGTGCGAGTGTAAGAGCTGGAATCGGAACTAGTGCGCAGAGTGACCACTGCGTGATACTCATATACTGAATCAGCTAGATGCTCCCGATACACGCGATAGACTGGGTCGTCTCCGAGAGGGTACAGCCGACGCCACACGTTGCGAAGGAGATGCGGTGATGTGGACGGCATCAGCTGCAACTGGCACGGATACGGCACCGGAGCCATCTACACCCACAACCATTAGCAGGTTAGCATAAAATATATAAACCGAATGCATGCAACGCAACAATCAGCACAAATTTCTACCGGCACTCAACTTAAACTCGTATCAAGCGTCTAGTTAGCGCGTCGTGGTCTAGTGTGGCCTACAGTCAGCGCGGCTCTGATACCAAGCGTTGTGGCACCCCGGCTCAGAGCGACAGGTTTACCATGCATTGCCAGCCCAGAGACCATGTCTTCTGGCAACACACAACATCTTGGTACAGAAGAACAACCGCTTTATTGATGCTAGCGGAACAGAGTTTACATTACAACAGTTGTCGAGGCCAAGCGTTACACTCGGTGCGGCTGAACAATATGTACATTATTTAGTGAACATAAAGGCACAACTACGTGGCAGCGGAATAACATCATGGCGGAAGCTCCATATCACAGGGACACCGATGTGGACACGATCTAGACTCGAACAGCGCTCCTCTCCAACGATACTTTCCTGAAATCTGGCATGACACGCCAGGTCAGTACATTGAATGTACTTGCAAGCTCACAACAGGCATAATTATAATGACAAACAATATCATGATATTTAACCAATTATTAAATAATGCAACACTATATGTCAACATGCTGTGATCATGCTCGAACGTCCCTCGGGACAGATTACCAACTGTGATCATCTCTGGATCACAAACAAACCACCAAAGTGGTCTTTCTCAAGAAAAACTCGTGATCCATACGGCGATCACAACCACGACCATCATTTGGTCCCAAATGTCTCGATGGCCTTTCTGCCATCCATCAACAATGCAAAGTTCATAGCTTAGTGTGCAATTTTTATTAGACGTTGACTCATGGTGGGACCTACTACAAGGTGTCCGTGACCGTGGACTCGGCTATCGATAGATTACACACTCTGCAGAGGTAGCACACTGTACCCACACCACAGAACCCATGGCCTCGCACTCCCATTCATGTGGACCAACGGCATTCCGACAAAACCCTTCCATTGCCACAGCACCCTTCCGACCACTCCGACCCAAATACCCAATGGGCTGGTCCTGGGTGGCCCCGTGTCTACCGAAGACACCCCGACCACCGTCGTGGTCAAAACACTCCCACTCGGGGACTCGGTACCATAATCTCATCAATGAGCACACAAGATTATGCCTGCTTACCGGGCCAGGGCAAGCACGGCATAACCTTCCCTAGTTGGAGGCACCGACCAGAGGCCGTGTCAATGGACCGAATCAAGTCCTTCCCACAAAGGCAAATGTGGTTGCACTGGAAGGAAACTCGATTCAGCGCCACCATGACCCAGTCAACGGTATATTCAAGTTGAGTTATATTCAGGTTCTACTTTAAACTAAAAATGACCGGTGCCATAGCATGCCATGAAATGCAAAACAACACATGCATCATATAATGATAAAAATGACCGATGTCATCCATATACACACCAAGCATAAACGTCAACAACTCATATTACTCTACTTGCTCAAAATGACTCACAACTTAACTAAAATATTTTTCAACAAGTTTTATTAATTTCTTACGCAATAAAGTAACTCCGATAAATTTCTCATATGCTTGACAAAAAGATTTCACTATCAATAACTCCGAATTTCTTTATCACTAAGTTGGGTTCAAACATTCTGTAAGACAATTAATATGAGTAAACAAGTATTTAACAAAATATTTTCTAACAAATTTTTATCAGTCTATGAAGGCAAAAACATAGCTTTAAATAATTACTAACATGCATAACAAAATTATTTCTAACATCACCTCAGACAAATCTTAACTTGCTTTATCCACTAAACTAGTTTCAACCATTCTGTAAATCAAGCATAACAGCTAACCAATATTTAACAGAATGAAAATAACTCAATAATTATTTAAATGCATGGATTAATCATTTCATTCAAGTAAGAAAATCACAAATATTGAAATGGCACCATGAAATGTTGCTGTGGCTTGCCTTAGTGCAGATGAGGTTCACAAGCCTCCTGGTGATCCTCAAGACAAGCTTCACCTTCTAAAAATAATTTTAAACACAAAAAGAAAATATCAAGAACACTTCTGAAAATCACCAGGAATTCTAAACAGCTCAGAAAAATCTCATCTTTGGTGAGCTGCTAAATTTCTTATCAAAGAACACAATGCAAAAAGAATCAATTCATTTGGACTTATGGTTGAAGAGTTATAACTGTTTGAAGTGTTCTGTAAATTCAAATGAATTTGAATAAAAAGAAATAGACTGGGGGGTGACGTTGAAGGCGTAAAGCCCAGGGGCGCCACCACTCGTACCGCTTCGCGTGCGTACAGAGTGGCTGACTAGCGGGCCCCGCTAGACAGGTGGGAAGAGAGGGAGAAAGAAACAAAGAAGGTCGTGGCTTCGCCGGAGCTCTGGCCGGCGACGAGGGCTCCTTGGTCCAAACGAGAGGGAGGGATGGCAAGAGGGGGTTGAGGCGCACCTGCCCGTACCCGTAGCATAGCTAGGGGCGGTCGGACGGCGTCGAAATCAACCTCACAAGCGGAGGCAGAACATGGAAGTCGTCGGAGTTGGGGAAGATGGCAAGCAGAGGCCACTCCAGGAGCTCCAAGCGGGCGAGACGGCCTCACCGGAGAGAAGCGGAGGCCCTGGAGGGGTCGCCCAGACCTCGGGGGGCTGGAGCTACTGCGGCGACCAGAGGGGATCGCCGGCGAGCTCGAGCTCGGGGACGGCGGCCCGAGGCCTGCCTAGCCGGGCTCCGGCTTCCTACGCAGTCGTGGAGTGTGTGTGAGTGCTGGATGGTCCTTGAGGAGGCTGGGGGGCTCTATTTATAGGCGAGCGGCGAGGGTGCTTCGGGCTCTGCCAGTGGACACCTGTCCACGGCACCCAGCGACGAGCGGCGTCAGTGAGAGGGGGAGAAGGCGACAGAGGTCACGCGGCCACTGTGGGCGGACGGAGACGAGCACATGATCAAGAGGATGGCGACGAGCACAGTGCGCTCCGCACTGTTGGGCTGGCCGGACCTTGCCTGTGCTCGCTTCGGCGAGCTTCGGCATCGGCGAGCGCCAGGGAGGAGTTAAGGACGTTGAGACGAGGATGGTGGCGAGGTTTGGCATGATTGGGCAGGCGGGGAAGCGAGCACGCGAGCAACAGAGGCTCGGGCGCGTCGCAGAGCACGTCGGCTGCATGCCAGCACGCCTGGACGAACGCGGTCACCGCGTGAACTATCACATCAGGTCGATCTAAGCATAAACTCAATGTCTGGCATGTTGTTCGTGGTAGTTTTGAGTGTTACCACGATTTGGTTTGGATCCAGTGCAGTAGAGAAGATTTTACAAGCCAGGTAAGTTTCTGGTCAGTAACTTTGTGATGTTACTGTGGTCAAATGGCTGAGAGTTTGAAGCTATGCTTTGGAGGCTAGTTATAAGTTACTAAGGTAGTTGCTGTAGAAACCACCATTTCTGTCCAAAACAGAAAAGATTTTCTATAGCAAAAAATTTCCAAAAAGTGGTGAAATATTTTTGCTCAGGAAGGTGCACTAGGGTTCACAGAATATTTGTGAATTATCTCAGATTTTTCTAAGCCATAAAAAATGGGGTTTCTTTGAAGCAAATAGATCTGGCTTGGGGTTTTTGAGAGAGAATGAATAATTTTCATTTAAGAAAAATATTCCAAAGATTATTCTGGGGTGAGCCAGAAGTGAAATGATGATTTAGGAGGGAAGTGAAGCACTTGGGTGAAAGCCAAGGATGCCCAAGTGTTTAAGTCCATATGAAAAGATTAAAAAACTCCAAGTTTTAAAAAAATTCAAATGAAAAATCAAGCAAATAAGAGAGGGCAAAAAACAGGCTGTCACAAATATCCATGCTAGTTCATTTTGTTTTTCTTGCTTTCTTCTTGTGTGTTTGATAAACCTTAGGAAAAACCAAAAAAATAGTTGTAGCTTTAGCTAGTTTACTTTTCTTGCTGTAGTGGTAATAATTAAAAAAACCCCAAAAGATTTCCCGTTCTTCTTTTGCTTGTTGGGAGCTTTCCCGTGTAAATAGTTTTATTTCTTTCCTTTCTTTGGGGGTCGATAGGAGAAAGACCATAATTAATTTGTTAAATTGGCTCTTATATGCATTATTGTTGATTTAACCAAGAGCCCATATTGCCTTGTCTTCTCCTGTTTATTGAATGCTCGCAGATTCCAGCTTAGTCCAATGCACATGCACTCTTATTATTATTCACTTCGTTTGGTCGTGCAAGTGAAAGGCAATTATGATGATATATGATGGACTGACTAAGATGAGGAAAGCTGCTATGAACTCGAACTCTCTTGTTTTTGTAAATATGACGAGTTCATCGTTCCTGATTCAGCCTATTATGAATAAACATGTTTGCAATGACAATTAGAGATCATAGTTACTTATGCCATGCTTGATTAGCTATGAGTTATAATGGTTTACCTTGCATGCCAACATGCTATTAAAATGGTTGTGATGTAGTACAGTGGGGTGGTATCCTACTTTGAATGATTTAAGTGACTCGACTTGGCACATGTTCACACATGTAGTTGAAACAAATCAACATAGCCTTCACGATATTTATGTTCATGGTGGATTATACCCTACTCATGCTTGCATCCAATGTTTATTAATTTTAATGCATGTTCATGACTGTTGTCGCTCTCTAGTTGGTCGCTTCCCAGTCTTTTGCTAGCCTTCACTTGTACTAAGCGGGAATACTACTTGTGCATCCAATCCCTTAAACCCCAAAGTTATTCCATATGAGTCCACTATACCTTCTTATATGCGGAATCTACCTGACGTTCCAAGTAAATTTGTATGTGCCAAACTCTAAACCTTCAAATGAAATTCTGTTTTGTATGCTCGAATAGCTCATGTATCAACTAGGGTTGTCCGTATCTTTCATGTTAGGAGGGTTATTCTCAAGAGGAGTGGACTCCGCTCCTCACTCACGAGAAAATGGCTGGTCACCGGGATGCCAGTCCCATGCTTTATGCAAACTAAATCAAATTAATTGCAAACAAAAATCCCCTGGGGATGTTGCTAGTTGGAGGCACTCGTTGTTTCGAGCAAGCCATGGATTGATGCTTGTTGGTGGAGGGGGAGTATAAACTTTACCATTCTATTTGGGAACCACCTATAATGTGTGTAGCATGGAAGATATCGCCATCTCTTGGTTGTTATGTTGACAATGAAAGTATGCCGCTCAAAATATTATTTATCTCTATTTCAAAACCGAGCTCTGGCACCTCTACAAATCCCTGCTTCCCTCTGCGAAGGGCCTATCTATTTACTTCTATGTTGAGTCATCACCCTCTTATTAAAGAGCACTAGCTGGAGAGCACAGCTGTCATTTGCATCCATTACTATTAATTTATGTTGGGTATGACTATCATTGGATCTCTTTTACCATGAATTACAATGTCTAGTCAGTCCTTGATCTTTAAATGTTCTCTGCATTTATGTTTTGCGGTCTCAGAAAGAGCTAGCGAGATACCATCTTGTCATATCATATCATGATTATTTCGAGAAAGTGTTGTCATCCGAGATCTATTATTATGGCTTGCTAGTTGATTATGCTATTGATATGAGTAAACAAGAGACATAAGAGTTATTGCAAATGTGGTTAGTCATAATCTTTGCTGAAAACTTGAATGCTGGCTTTACATATTTACAACAACAAGAGCAAACAGAGTTTGTAAAAGTTTTTCTTTATCACTTTCAGTTTATCAACTGAATTGCTTGAGGACAAGCAAAGGTTTAAGCTTGGGGAGTTGTTATGTGTCCGTCGTATCTACTTTTCCAAACACTTTTGCCCTTGTTCTGGACTCTAACTTGCATGATTTGAATGGAACTAACCCGGACTGGCGCTGTTTTCAGCAGACTTTCCATGGTGTTATTTATGTGCAGAAACAAAAGTTCTCGGAATGACCTGAAACTCCATGGAACATCTATTTGGAAAATAAGAAAAATACCAGAAGAAAAATCCACATCAGGGGGCCCACACCCTACCCACGAGAGTGGGGGCGCGCCTGCCCCCCATAGGGCGCGCCCCCTACCTCGTGGGCCCCTTGACGCTCCACCGACCTCAACTTCAACTCCATATATTCGTGTTTGGGGAGAAAAAAATCAGGGAGAAGGATTCATCGTGTTTTACGATACGGATCCGCCGCCAAGCCCTAAAAACCTCTCGAGAGGGCTGATCTGGAGTCCGTTCGGGGCTCTGGAGAGGGGGATTCGTCGCCATCGTCATCATCAAGCATCCTCCATCACCAATTTCATGATGCTCACCGCCGTGCGTGAGTAATTCCATCATAGGCTTGCTGGACGGTGATGGGTTGGATGAGATCTATCATGTAATCGAGTTAGTTTTGTTAGGGTTTGATCCCTAGTATCCACTATGTTCTGAGATTGATGTTGCTATGACTTTGCTATGCTTAATGCTTGTCACTAGGGCCCGAGTGCCATGATTTCAGATCTGAACCTATTATGTTTTCATTAATATATGTGAGTTCTTGATCCTATCTTGCAAGTATATAGTCACCTACTATGTGTTATGATCCGGCAACCCCGAAGTGACAATAATCGGGACCACTCCCGGTGATGACCTTAGTTTGAGGAGTCTATGTATTCACTATGTGTTAATGCTTTGGTTCGGTACTCTATTAAACGGAGGCCTTAATATCCCTTAGTTTCCATTAGGACCCCGCTGCCATGGGAGGGTAGGACAAAAGATGTCATGCAAGTTCTTTTCCATAAGCACGTATGACTATATTCGGAATACATGCCTACATTACATTGATGAATTGGAGCTAGTTCTGTGTCACCCTATGTTATGATTGTTACATGATGAACCGCATCCGACATAATTCTCCATCACCGATCCGATGCCTACGAGCTTTTCAGATACTGTTCTTCGCTTATTTACTTTTCCGTTGGTATTGTTACAATTACTACAAAACCCAAAAATATTACTTTTGCTATCGTTACCGTTACTTCCATATTACTTTGCTACTAAATAGTTTGCTGCAGATACTAAGTTATCCATGTGTGGTTCAATTGACAACTCAACTGCTAATACTTGAGATTATTCTTTGGCTCCCCTTGTGTCAAATCAATAAATTTGGGTTGAATACTCTACCCTCGAAAACTGTTGCGGTCCCCTATTCTTGTGGGTTATCACCAGGCAATCAGACTATGCGGCTTTAGCGCTTTCACTTGGCCAGAGGAATTTGATGGTGGGTCTAAGAACTAGCCCCTGGTGCGCATGCGGCTGTCCGAGCTGGGATGCCTAAGGCGCGTGACTGAACCGAAGCCAGTCCTTCGTATAATACGGAAAAAAGCTAAAGATTTAGTGAGTCGCCGAATTGTTGACCAACTCTCGCCGCATCAAGATAGGCAGTTTTCGGCTTTCTCTACCGAGGTACTTGACCGGATGAACCGGAAACACAATCGCAATAGTCCTCCCTTTACTACCTTAGCCGAGCAAGCGTAACGTAAGGTGGTAACCACAGGAGTCGGGCAACCCAACTATTGACCAAAGACATGATTCAGAGCCAATGCATATAATGCCATGTTCAGGACGCCGAAGTGTACTTTTAAAAGTGTTCAGACTTCTTTTGTTTGAAAAATATGCGTGGCCTGATAGAGCCCGTGGCGTTTTAAACCATGCCGAGGTGTATAGGTCAATATGATGTTCAGAAGGAAGACATATTTTAAAAAATAAGCCAATACCGAACAAGGTTGGGCGGAACTGTTTCCATTATAGTCTGAGTCATACGTTAAAACGTATTTTTGCAGATGGTGCCATGGGCATTGAGGCTATTTTACATGCCAAGAACAAGGGAAAGGTGTATACATCTCTTTAAAAAGGAAAAGATGGTCTTGAGGATCCCTTATACGTTCTGCCACATGTTTGCGCCACTTTTCTCCTTGATGTATGATCTTTTGAAGGGATGGACGGTCGAGTATAGATAAGTGGCCTGGAAAAGGGGCCCTTGGTACCATCAAAAGGTGATGTGGGTTGTAAAGAACCTGAAAAAATAAGAAGAAAAGAGAAAGAAAATATGAAGGTCTGGATAGGATCGAGCCGTATTGCGGACTTTATTTTTAGTGTGCCTCCGTCCTTGCCCATGGTATTTTTAATGCCTAGTTATGTACGCGTGGTATGTATGCCACAATCGGGTTGGGATTTTGACAGAGGCCGAATTGCTAATCAAGCTCTAGACGAGCCGGACTGTCGTTGTGCAGGGTAGACCGGACTCGTTTGGCCGTGTCTGAGGGCTTGACTGCCGAGGTAGTGTTTGGCATGATAAGTCCACCCTATACTTAGGCTTCGAGGGCTGCGGTATAATCCTTAGTACGAAGGGAGCGCTCCGTATTTCCATTGATTATTGTGACGCCGCGAGGTCCGCGCATTTTGAGCATTAAGTAAGCATAATACGGGGCCACATTGAAGCAGGTGAAAGCGGTTCTTCCGAGCAGTGCGTGGTAACCACTGCGGAAGGGGACGATGTCGAAGATCAAGTCTTCGCTTCAGAAGTTGTCTGGCTAGCCGAAGACCACTTCCAATGTTATGGAGCCTGTGCAACGGGCTTCCACACCAGGGATTACCCCTTTAAAGGTGGTTTTAGTGGGCTTGATTCTTGATGGATCAATACCCATTTTGCGGACCGTGTCCTGATAGAGCGGATTAAGACTGCTACCGCCGTCCATAAGGACGCGTGTGAGATGGAATCCATCGATGATTGGATCGAGGACCAAGGCTGCCGAACCTCCGTGATGCGTACTGGTTGGGTGATCCTTATGATCGAAGGTGATCGGACAAGCCGACCAGGGGTTGAATTTTTGGGAGACCGGCTCTACGGCGTAGACGTCCCTTAGCGCACGCTTGTGCTCCCTCATATTCACCGTTTTTACCTCGGGGGGAAATTTCTTCTGCCCCCCTATGTTCGGTGGTCTAGGCTCTTCATCGTCATCCTCGCTGGGTGGCCCTTTCCCCTTATGTTCGGTGTTTATCTTACCGGCCTGTTTGAAGAACCAACAATTTCTATTGGTGTGATTGGAAGGCTTGTGAGGGGAGCCATGAATCTGGCAAGGCCGATCGAGTACCCTATCCAAACTGGATGGGCTATCCTTGTTTCCTTTGAATGGCTTCTTCCGCTGATCGGGTTTGGAGCCACTAAATCTGGCGTTGACCGCCGTATCTTCAGTATTTTCGTTGTTGTTTCGACACTTGTTTTTGTTGCGTCGTGGCCTACCGTTGCCGTCCCTGGCTTCGGAGGTGCCGGTGTCGCTGGTGTTGTTGCTTCCACGAGCTAGCCAGCTATCTTCTCCCGCGCAAAAGCGGGTCATGAGTGCAGTGAGGGCTGCCATGGACTTTGGCTTTTCTGGACCGAGGTGTCGGGCAAGCCACTCGTCCCGGATGTTGTGTTTAAAGGCCGCGAGGGCTTCAGCGTCCGGACAATCGACAATTTGGTTCTTTTTTATTAAGAACCTGGTCCAGAGCTTCCGGGCTGACTCTCCGGGTTGCTAGACTATGTGACTAAGGCATCGGCGTCTGGAGGCCGGACGTAGGTGCCTTGGAAGTTGTCTCTAAAGGCATCCTCAAAATCTTCCCAACTACCAATAGAGTTTTCTGGGAGGCTGTTTAACCAGTGTCGTGCTGGTCCCTTGAGCTTCAGGGTGAGGTACTTGATGGCGTGGAGATCATCACCGTGAGC
The DNA here is from genome assembly GCA_032464435.1 of Aegilops umbellulata. Lineage (NCBI taxonomy): Eukaryota > Viridiplantae > Streptophyta > Magnoliopsida > Poales > Poaceae > Aegilops > Aegilops umbellulata. The sequence continues at coordinate 34,716,290 of CP136058.1, read as the reverse complement.
CATGTGGATATGGAGAAGAAAATCTTCGACCCATACTGCGGGATCTGTCGTTCCATCGTATGATTCAATGTTCATGGGTTTGAACCATTCTGGGAACTGGTGCTCCATTACCTCATCGGTGAAGCATAAGGGGTGTGTAGTGCCTCTGTATCAGGCGGCATCGCGACGGAGTTTGGATGACATTCATATGCGGTTTTTGGCCTGGTGAGGTTGTGCTTATCGCGCCAGGCCTGATGGCCATCCTATCCCGTTGGGGCACGCCCCCTTGATCCATAGATTGATCTGGTCTGACCGGCTCTATTGTCCAGGTCCTGTCGTAGGTCGTAGGTATATCCTAGAGCCGTTGTCTCTCTGCCTCTAAGGCGAGGTGGTGCAGGCTGGTGTTCGGCCTGAGTAGCCGTTCTGTCCCGTCCATGCGGTGGCCGGTCTAGTTCATCAGCGTGGTCGTGTCTTCACGGTATTGGCTCGAGGGCCTCATCGTCGAATTGTGGTAGTAACCGACGCTTCGAATAACTTCTTGGTGGGCGTTGAAGACCATACTCATCGGCAGCTAGGACCTGGGTCTATCTGTCATTGAGTGTATCCTGTTCGGCTTGGAGTTGTTGTTGCTTCTTTTTAGGCTTCTCGCCGTGGCAATTAGCTAGCGCTTAAAGCGCTCCTGCTCAAGTGGTTCCTCTGGCACGATGAAGTCCTCGTCGCCGAGCCTCACGTCATCCTCGGAGGGTGGTAGATAGTTGATGAGTCCTCGTTCCTGATCGGATCGTCGGCGTTAACTTGCCCCTCCTCCCATTCGTCATGTTCGGATGTTGGTTCGACGGGGGCTTCGGGGTCTTCGGCGTTATCCGGAGTGTTATTGTCTCCGGTGCCGGTATTGCTATCTTTTTCGCGACGCGGTTTTGCACGGCGCCGCTGACATCGACACTTCGGTGGTGCCTCAACAAGCTCATCCTCGACCGGATCCTTCCTGCCGTCGCTGTCATCTTCTTTGGGTGTGTCCACCATATAAACGTCATATGAGGAGGTGGCCGTCCAATGTCCGGTAAACGGCGAGTATTGGCCTTGTTCGTCTCTGGCATCGTCATTCATACCATCGATGTCTTCGGAGGCGTAGTCCAACATGTCGGTTAAGTCTTCGACAGTGGCTATGAAGTGGGTGGTGGGTGGGACGTAAAATTCCCCGCTCTCAGCCCCTAGTCCGGGTTGTGCGCAATTCGGAAGTGATTCCTCTGTAATGGCGGGGGATCGCATTAAGTCCAGAGCCTCGTTTAAGAGCAAGGTTTGGATGGGGAAGCGAGAGTCCGCGGAGCTAGGCGGGGCAGGAATCTCCTGGCCAAGCTCACATGACGCAGACCTCGAGAGTTCGGATCTAGTATCCGAAGGCGAGTCTAACTTTCCGATGATAGGGAGAACTTTTTTGAATTCCAAGACTGTCGGTGATGCGGTCCCTTCCGGATCTTCGGTGGCGAGCTCCATAGTTGTAGAGAGTCCCGCGGGCTCTAAACTCCCGTCTTCGGACCTGGTAATATGCTCCGGATCTAAGGCCAGAGCGGTGGTTGGGGCCGCGAACCCTTTGAAGATCAAGTCTCCTCGGATATCAGTGACATAATTCAGATTCCCAAAACTGATCTGATGACCAGGGGCGCAACTGTCGATTTGTTTGAGGTGGCCAATCGAGTTGGCACACAGTGAGAAACCGCCGAACACGAAAATTTGATCGGGGAGGAAAGTCTCCCTTGAAACAACATTGTTGTGGATGATCGATCAGGCCATTGAACCTTCTGTCGACGGCACAGTGGAACTCTCAATGAAAGCACCAATGTTGGTGTCAAAACCGACCGATCTCGGGTAGGGGGTCCAGAACTGTGCGTCTGAGGATCGAAGGTAACAGGAGGCAGGGGACATGATGTTTACCCAGGTTCGGGCCCTCTTAATGGAGGTAATACCCTACTTCCTGTTTGATTGACTTTGATGAGTATAGGGGTTACAAGAGTTGATCTACGTCGAGATCGTAATGGCTAAACCCTAGATGTCTAGCCTGTATGATTTGTCTTAGCCTCTACGGACTAAACCCTTCTGGTTTATATAGACACCGTAGGGGGATAGGGTTGTATAAAGTCGGTTTCCAGAGAAAGGAAACTACACATTCGGACGTCAAGCTTCCCGTGTACGCAAAGGAGAGTCCCATCCAGACACGGGGGAAGGTCTTCTGTCTCGTATCTTCACGGCCCATCAGTCTGGCCCATGTAGTATAGGCCGTATGCCCGAGGACCCCTTAATCCAAGACTCCCTCACCAGGAGCGCCCAGGTGGGTTGTGTCCACCTCGGTGGCCTCCCGCACCGCCTCTTCGCTCAATAAATACCCTAATATTCCAGAAATCCTAGGGAAGTCGGTGAAAATCAATTCCAGCCGCTGCAAGTTCCAGAACCACCAGATCCAATCTAGACACCATCACGGAGGGGTTCATCATCCTCATTGGTGCCTCTTCGATGATGCGTGAGTAGTTCATTGTAGACCTACGGATCCGTAGGTGGTAGCTAGATGGCTTCCTCTCTCTCTCTTTTGATTCTCAATACAATGGTCTCTTGGAGATCTATTTGATGTAACTCTTTTTGCGGTGTGTTTGTTGGGATGCGATGAACTTTGAGTTTATGATCAGATCTATGTTTTTATCCATGAAAGTTATTTGAGTCTTTTGATCTCTTATATGCATGATTACTTATAGCCTCCTATTTCTTCTCCGATATTTGGGTTTTGTTTGGCCAACTTGATCTATCTATCTTGCAATAGGAAGAGGTGCTTTGTGATGGGTCCGATCTTATGGTGCTTGATCCCAGTGACAGAAGGGGAATCGACACGTATGTATCGTTGCTATTAAGGATAACAAGATGGGGTCTATTTCTACATAAATAGATCTTGTCTACATCATGTCATCATTCTTATTGCATTACTCCATTTCTCCATGAACTTAATACACTGGATTGCATTACTCCTTTTATTCGAGATCTATTTATCCAATCTATCATATTTTATCCCGTCAACTTGCCAATTTCTGGCGCCGTTACCCGAAAGGGATTGACAACCCCTTTAATACGTCGGGTTGCGAGTATTTATTATTTGTGTGCAGGCGCCGTTCATGTAGTGTTGCGTGGTTCTCCTACTGGTTCGATAACCTTGGTCTCATCACTTAGGGAAATACCTACCGTAGTTGTGCTGCATCATCCCTTCTACTTTGGGGAAATACCGGCGTAGTTCAAGCCGCGTCACATACTCTCCGATACTACTCATAGATTCATCAAAATAAGCAAACAACACAATGAAAACAGAATCTGTCAAAAACAGAACAATCTGTAGTAATCTGGAAACTTTCCATACCTCTATAACTCCAAAAATTCTGAAAAATTAGCACAACCTGGGAAATTTGTATATCAATCTTGTGTAAAAAATTCAGAACAAAAGCACGTTCCAGTGAATTTTCAAAATTTCTGAACTAGGAGAAAATTTTTCTGTTTGTGCACAGAATCAAGTCAACTATCATCCACACTATCCCAAAGGCTTTACTTGGCACTTTATTGAAACAAAAGCTATAAAACATGATTACTATAGTAGCTTAATCATGTGAACACACATAAACTGTAGGGGTAAATATTGGGTTGTCTCCCAACAAGCTCTTTTCTTTAATGCCTTTTTAGCTAGGTATATGATGATGTCAATGATGCTCGCATAAAAGATAAGAATTGAAACATAATGGGAGCATCATGAAGCATATGACTAACACAGTTAAGTCTAACCCACTTCCCATCCATAGGGATTTTGTGAGAAAACAACTTATGGGAACAAAATCAAGTAGCATAGGAAGATAAAACAAGCAAAACTTCAAAACTTTAAGCACATGGAGAGGAAAATTCATATTATTGCTATTCCTACAAGCATATACTCCTCCCTCATAATAATTTTCAGTAGCATCATGAATGAATTCAAAAATATAACCATCACATAAAGCATTACTTTCATGATCCATAAGCATAGAAATTTTACTACTCTCCACATAAGCAAAACTCTTCTCATTCGAAATAGTGGGAGTATCATAAGAAACTCGAATACTATAAATTGTTTCCACATTAAAATGATAATGTTCAGAAAAAGGGTAATCATAATTATGACAAGCTTTATAAATATAATCATCACTACTTTTTGTAACATAAGTGTCATCACAATAATCATCATAAGTAGCAACTTTGTTCTCATCATAATCAATTGAAACCTCTTCCAAGATAGTGGAATCATAATAAATAAAGTCATGACCTCTCCAAATTCACTTCCATAAATATTGCAATCATCATAATAAATTTGCACATCAAGACTTGGGGACTAAAAATATCATCTTCATTAAACATAACATCCCCAAGCTTGGGACAAACATTAATTGCAGCAAATAAATTCTCAAACATGTAATTCTCATCAAACATAGCATTATCAAGCTTGTGGTTATGTATATCATAAGCATAATCACTCTCATCATTAATAGTATGAATAACACCAATAGTATAGCAATTATTATCATCACAATTTTCTAAGTTGGTGCGAAAAAGATTCTAAAAATTATAACAAGTATCATTACTCCCAATCATAATCATTACAATGAGTAATAGGCATAACGAAATCGTCCTCAATAATTTCTTCGGACATAGTACCATAAGGCAAAGAATCAGTATCATCATCAAGTATATCATCATCCACATTGATACGTATCCAACGTATCTATAATTTTTTATTGTTCCATGCTATTATATTATCAATCTTGGATGTTTTATAATCATTTTATATCATTTTTGGTACTAACCTATTGAGATAGTGCCAAGTGCCAGTTGCTGTTTTCTGCATGTTTTTTACATCGCAGGAAATCAATATCAGACGGAGTCCAAATGCAACGAAACTTCATAGAGATTTTTTATGGACCAGAAGGAATGTAATGGGCCCTGGCTGCGCCTGGGGGTGCCCCGAGGGAGGCACAACCCACCAGGGCGCGCCAGGAGGCCCCGGAGCGCCCTGGTGGGTTGTGCCCACCTCAGGTGCCCCCCGGACCGCCTCTTTTCTCTATAAATACCACAATATTTCCGAAACCCTAGGGGAGTCGACGAAAAATTCATCCAGCGTCGCAGAGTCCAGAACCACCAGTTCCAATCTAGACACCATCTCGGATGGGGTTCACCACCTCCATTGGTGCCCCTCTGATGATGCGTGAGTAGTTCTTTCTAGACCTTCAGGTCCGTAGTTAGTAGCTAGATGGCTTCCTCTCTCTCGCTGAATTATCAATACAATGGTCTCTTGGAGATCCATATGATGTAACTCTTTTGCGGTGTGTTTGTTGGGATCTGATGAACTTTGTGTTTATGATCAGTTATATCTTTTTTATATCCATGAAAGTTATTTGAGTTTCTTTGATCTCTTATATGCATGATTGCTTATAGCCTTGTATTTGTTCTCTGAGATTCCGGTTTTGTTTGGCCAACTTGATCTATTTATCTTGCAATGGGAAGAGGTGCTTTGTAGTGGGTTTGATCTTACGGTGCTTTATCCCAGTGACAGAAGGGGAACCGACACATATGTATCGTTGTTACTAAGGATAAAATGATGGGGTCTATCTCTACATAGGTAGATCTTGTCCACATCATGTCATCGTTCTTATTGCATTACTCCGTTTTTCCATGAACTTAATACACTAGATGCATGCAGGATAGCGGTCGATGTGTGGAGTAATAGTAGTAGATGCAGGCAGGAGTCGGTCTACTAATCTTGGATGTGATGCCTATATAATGAGCATTGCCTGGATATCGTCATGATTATTTGAAGTTCTATCAATTGCCCAACAATAATTTGTTCACCCACCGTTTGTTATTTTTCTCGAGAGAAACCATTAGTGAAACCTACGGCCCCCGGGTCTCTTTCTCATATATTTTCCATTGCGATCTACTTTTCTTTTGCATTTATTTTCAGATCTATTAAACCAAAAATACAAAAATACCTTACTGCATGTTATTTCAATTTATTATGTTTGGCGTTCGATCTATCAATCTACTATAATTTATCTCACGTCCGTTTGCCTATCTTGAGGCGCCATACACGGAAGGGATTGACAACCCCTTTAACACGTCGTGTTGCGAGGATTTGTTATCTGTGTGCAGGGGCTGTTTACGTTGTGTTGATTGGTTCTCCTACCGGTTTGGTAACCTTGGTTTCATATCTGAGGGAAATACCTACCGCCGCTGTGCTACATCATCCCTTCCTCTTTGGGGAAATACTGACGTAGCTTCAAGCGACATCACACATTTATTTTTGATTCACTCTCATGAGGCATAACAATAATTGGAGCAACATCATTTGAGAGACATGCCTTTTTACCTTTGCTTTTCCATCTTTTCTTTCTCTTCTTCACATCATGTGTGGATTTAATCACCTTTCTGGAGCTCCTTATTGATGAGATTGGTTGAATAAAAAGCTCCTCCTTGTTACCTGATTCATTATAAGAAAAAATAGGAGGATATTGGGAAACCTCTCCCCTTTCATTAGTATTCTCTTCATCTTCTATTTGTTTTCTTGTCTTTAAGTAATTGGCAATATAAGGATTCTCAATTCAATTTACCGCGCAATACATATAAATTTCCTCTAGATCAAAATCAAGAAATCTCATAAGGTTATATTCAGGAATATCCTTAGTTATACGTTTCATTTCTTCATATCCCAGAGGCAAACTAAGTTCATTATGATGCGCAAGGGAAATCAAGTCATCACAATTTTTGGACACGATTCGATCATGAAACAATTTGCATTGGAGAATAAAATGACCGCGTTCATTGCAAAGTTCACGAGGATGGCGAGAAAAATTAATTTTTTACCACAAACATCTAGCCTCTCTTGCGACCATTTAGTTTCTAAGAAATTATGCCTCTTGCAAAATCTATCTTCCCTTTTTGGTATGTATAACTGCAAACTCTATGCACTCCACGAAAATTGACATGCTTATAAGAAACATGTTTAGCATGACTAGTGCAATCATCATTAGTACTATGGATATTCAAAGAAGTCATACTAACAACATTAGAATCATGCTCATCATTCAAGGATTTAGTGCCAAACATTTTTTTTGCATTCTTCTTCTAACACTTCGGCACAAATTTCCTTTCCATCATTTTCACGAAAGACATTATAAAGATGGATAATATGTGGCAACCTCAATTCCATTTTTTGTAGTCTTCTTTTATAGAGTGAACTAGTGATAAAACAAGAAACTAAAAGATTCAATTGCAAGATCTAAAGATATACCTTCAAGCACTAAACTCTCCGACAACGGCACCAGAAAAGAGCTTGATGTCTACTATGCAACCTTCTTCTTGTAGACTCATGTTGGGCCTCCAAGCGCAGAGTTTTGTAGGACAGTAGCAAATTTCCCTCAAGTGGATGACCTAAGGTTTATCAATCCGTGGGAGGCGTAGGATGAAGATGGTCTCTCTCAAACAACCCTGCAACCAAATAAAAAAGAGTCTCTTGTGTCCCCAACACACCCAATACAATGGTAAATTGTATAGGTGCACTAGTTCGGCAAAGAGATGGCGATACAAGTGTAATATGGCTGGTAGATATAGGTTTTTGTAATCTGAAATTATAAAAATAGCAAGGTAACTAGTAACAAAAGTGAGCAAAAAACGGTATTGCAATAAATGCTTGGAAACAAGGCCTAGGGTTCATACTTTCACTAGTGCAAGTTCTCTCAACAATGATAACATAATTGGATCATATAACAATCCCTCAATGTGCAACAAAGAGTCACTCCGAAGTCACTAATAGCAGAGAACAAACACAGAGATTATTGTAGTGTACGAAACCACCTCAAAGTTATTCTTTCTGATCGATCTATTGGGCTATTCCTATAAGTGTCACAAACAGCCCTATAGTTCGTACTAAAATAACACCTTAAGACACACATGAACCAAAACCCTAATGTCACCTAGATACTCCAATGTCACCACAAGTATCCGCGGGTTTGATTATACGATATGCATCACACAATCTCAGATTCTCTATTCAAACCAACACAAAGAACTTCAAAGAGTGCCCCGAAGTTTCTACCGGAGAGTCAAGACGAAAACGTGTGCCAACCCCTATGTATAAGTTCACAAGGTCACAAAAACCACATGTTGATCACCAAAACATACATCAAGTTGATGACGTGAATATCCCATTGTCACCACAGATAAGCGCATGCAAGACATATACCAAGTGTTCTCAAATCCTTAAAGACTCAATCCGATAAGATAACTTCAAAGGGAAAACTCAATCCATTACAAGAAGATTAAGGGGGAGAAGCATCATAAGATCCAACTATAATAGCAAAGCTCGCGGTACATCAAGATCGTGCCAAATCAAGAACACGAGGAAGAGAGAGAGAGAGAGAGATCAAACACATAGCTACTGGTACATACCCTCTGCCCCGAGGGTGAACTACTCCCTCCACGTCATGAAGACCATCGGGATTATGAAGATGGCCACCGGTGATGATTTCCCCCTCCGGCAGGGTGCCGGAACAGGGTCCCGATTGGTTTTTGGTGGCTATAGAGGCTTGCGGCAGCGGAACTCCCGAGCTAGGTTTATTTCTGGGGGTTTCTATATTTATAGGAGTTTTTGGCGTTGAGAACAAGTCAGGGGGTCCACGAGGAGCCCACAAGACCGGAGGGCGCCCCCAGGGGGTAGGGAGCACCCTCCACCCTTGTGTAGGCCTCGTTCTTCTGGCCCAACTCTTTTGCTTCGGGGGCTTCTTCTGGTTCATAAAAAATCATCGTAAATTTTCAGCTCATTTGTACTCCGTTTGATATTCCTTTTCTGCAAACTCAAAAACAAGGGAAAAACAGAAACTGGCACTAGGATCTAGGTTAATAGGTTAGTCCCCAAACTAAAATAAAATAGTATATAAATGCATATAAAACATCCAAAACAGATAATATAGTAGCATGGAACAATAAAAAAGTATAGACACGTTGGAGACGTATCAACGGGAACGAAGCTGACTTGGCGAGGGGAGGCATTCTCCGACGATGGGCCTCTGGATCCGGGCGGCGCCTAGACGCGAGACGGTCGGGACGGTGAGGTACAAACAGCGGCAAGGGCGGGCGTCGTAGTGAGGCTCCATGGCCTTCAAGAGGCAGCGGACGAACAAGGCGAGGCGGAGGTCCGGTGGGAGTCGCGGGCCCTAGTCCGGCGCTGGGACGGGACGGAGGAGGTTGGCAGTGGCTACTGCTTGAGGAATGACGTCCATGACTGCTCCTGCTTAGAAGGGGACAGAGACCGGAGTGTGAGGAGAGAAAAGGGAGAGGAACATGGAGACGGAGGAAGGAGAGAACGGGAGCGGAGCTCATCTGCTGGTCCGGCGGTGGAGGCTGAAAGCGACGGCTTGGCTCCGTAGCACGACGTTGGGGGAGGCGCTCAGGGGAGAGGGTAGGGAGCAGGGGAGCCGCGAGGAGGAGATCGAGGATTGGGCATCCAGGTGCTGGACGCGGAAGGAGAGGAGCATGTGGGTGGATCGGGAGGGATCCCGAGGAAGATGCGGTTGGTGGCGGTGCGAGACGGGATGGATGGGACATCTCCCTAGATTCTAGGGTTGCCCTGATTATATATCCGATGGATGGGTTTTGAGGCTATTTGGACCCTCCGATCATAATCAGACGCTCGAGATAAATAGGCTATGGGCGTCCAAATGAGAAACCAAAGATATTTTAGGGATGTTCGGAGATGATCCGGACCCATCAGTCATGACTGCCCGGGTCGGGTTCAGGGGAGTTTTGGACGCGCGCGCGAGGGTGTTTTGTGCACTGCGCAGAGAGGCTCAAACGATCGAACAACAAAGGAACGGTTGGTCTCGAAAGGGACAATGAAGGCAACAGGGAGAAACAGAAACTAAGAACGGATACAAGCTTTATGAAAACATGCAGATGCAATGCACATGATGCGATGATGAATGCAACAAATGAATGAAACACACAACAACAATGAAAAACATGGAAGGCGTTTGAAGTATCGGTCTCGGGATGTTACACCAGTAGTCTTCAGGCATGTGCTCTACCCCATTGTGACTATCTCACCAACGGCATCTGCGGCAGTACCAAGTATAAGCATCCTCAGAGCAGCCATGCACTTCTACTTAGCAGAGAAAGAAATTTGGCTGCAACAATCCCTCATGATCTTGAAGTAGTCATCATGTGCATCCACTCCCTCCACAATGTGCAAGAACAATGGGTTTCGTATGCGGAAACGGCGATGAGACCATGGATCATCCCAGAATGTTGGATTCGGAGGAAAGTAGTCCTTCTGCAATAGCCATGCTCCGGAGACCCTATGCCGATTGATCACCCTTCTCCCTTTGATTGAGCCCTTGAAGTTGAGAATATGCTCCACTTACCGATCGATCCATTTCCTTTTGCATTCTCATGAGCATTATCATGTCCACTTCTTCGTCCAAATCCGAGGAACGGAACAACTCATCTTGAATCATTTGAACAAGCTCCGCCAGTCCATACACCTCGTCGGATGAAGCATCAGAATTCATCGTTATCCCTAATAAAATCACAAAAAATCCGGTCAGACAATGTGTTAAACACATCAAGCGCAAGGCGGAGCCAGAGTTACCAGACGTACCACGATGGCGTCCGGGCCGGCGACGATGTCCTTCGTGGCGAGGATGGGAGAGGGGACTGCTCTGTTGGAGCTGGCAACACAGAGGCTAGGAACAATTGTGGATTGTGCGTGGCGACGGACCAGCGAGACAGATGGCGTGGAGGAGGACGAAGAGAGAAGAGAGAAAATGGATCTAACAGTTCTAAGGGGGAAGGGGTGGATTTGGTGCAATTTATGGCGGGGTCCGTTTGTCGGATCTGATGTGGCGGGCACGCCCGGGCGCCCCATATTCGCCCCAGATTTGGGCTGGATGTGAGGGGCACCAGTCAGCCCGGACATTTGAGACCCATTTGAGATGCCCATCTGAGTCCAAATTTCGTGACCGGTCAGTGATTGGGCGGGTCACCCGAGCGTTTGAGGGCGGTTTGGAGCGCTCGACTGTAGATGCTCCTAGTGTTGTAATGTATGTATAAGTGCACTGCACAGTCCCCAATCTCCATCGTTTGTAAGAGGCCGATACAACACATATGGCTACGGCTAAATTCCATCCAGTGCTCACATGCACACATAAAAATAGATACACACACGTCATGAAATATTTTGTATCCAGTCCCGCACATGAAAAACTATAGCATAGTACACGTCAATCATACAGCCCAAGCACATGTTGTCTTCACTGCATCATAGTGCATTTTACTAAAGGGCATCTCCAATGCGGACTCTCAAACCACCCGCATTCATCGAGACCATGTTTTCCAGATGGGCTTTGTCATCAAACGTGGGCATGTCTTCGTCCGCTGGCTGGTCTAGATGTCTTTTTTCCCGCAAACCAAAACCAAACCCAGGGGGCTTTGCGGGCGTCCGGGCTGCTGCCACGCGTGCTTCTAACAACCCCGGCCCACCAAAAACCCTTGGCCTCGCCCTTTCCTGTCTGAAGCAGTCAGCACCACATTTATGTCGGCCCAGAGCAGGCGTGACCTCTCACTAGAGCCGGCATTGAAGCGCGTGCCGGTCGAGAGCCTCGCCCGGTGCACGCATCTTCGCTCACATTGAAACATCATCCGTCCATCCGCCTACGCCGGGGCGATGGGAGGAGGAGATGCTTTCCCTGTGACTATTTAGGAGGTTCTTGTTCCAATGGCAACGTCTGTTCCTGCTGATCTTCTTTCCTCCGCCACGCCTATAGAATGCTTTTCTTCACCCGTGTTCTTAACTTAAATAGACTAACTGTGGCCAGGACATTCTCTAATGACGCGTTCATTGATGCTTTGCTGTGATTTAATCTTCTTTACAACCCTAGATAACAAACATGCTCTCACCATTAAGGTAGAGAAACTCCAATGTTCATTTTAGACTCATTTTTTTCTCCACAAGTAAACATAGATGTGACTTCTCCAAGTAGTCAGTGCACTCTTGCCATATGACATGGTGTAGCTCATTATTCGTTGAGATTGCATATCGCCATAGTGTAGCTCATCATTCGTTGAGATTACAGTATCCCTCATGTTTCTTGCATGATGATGTTCTTAAAATAATAAGTCCATAGTGATTGAAGTATTTCTTGTTGTTTCTTCCCGCAGCAGCTGCCGCCGTGCAAGGTCCCTCCCTCTTCTCCTCCCACGGAGCAGAAGAGTGGGAACTTGCAACAACAGGCACTAGACGAGGTATGCCCTCCTCTCTTTCCATCCCCTTCCTTCCTGTCAAATCTTGTTCTCCCTTGTGTGCAAAGCAACCCTGGGACTTATTACTCATTAGCCTAATATGCAATATATATTATTTATTAAACCGAAGTTTGTGTGTGTTATGTAATCCCTGATGACATTCTATCTTTTGTAATTGTGAGTGGATAACTGAAAAGAGAAGTATCCTAAGTAACATCAGTTGTATACTTTATTGTCTGAAACTAAGTTGTGTTTGTCAATATGAAACTTAAAATTCAGTTACTTTTGTTAGGTACCCTTTGCAATGAAGACATGCCACTAGTTATCCTGTAGTGCTTAGAGCAATAGACCTTTTTGTAGCTGTACTTTCTTGTAGTTCTGAGAACAAGAATTCTAGGAGCTATCAGTTTTGCATTCAACATTGCAATTCAAGGGGACCTGCTTCTTTCCTTTTGATGTACGCCAATGATGTGACTCATAAAGCAATCAACCATATTAGTACCTACCTTTCTGAGAGATTGATGTGTTAATGTTTTTTTACTAGACACATGTTATTATTCTTGTGTTGCGAAGCTCATTTGTGAAAGATGAGCTATTTTTCTGCTAAGACATGCAAGTAGAGTAGATTTTGTACTCTTCTTTTTGAACAGAACTTGTCTACTCTTGTTACTGACCTGCCAGTATTGTTATGTTGTTCACTTTAGTTGGATGGTGATCACCCAGCTAGTGCACCATGGGATTCTACTTGTTCTAAGTAGCTGGCCTTTGGCTTGGGCATGTTCAACATGGATGTCATCAGAGGGCCAGGGCGTCCCTTACTACAACACCAGAGTCTTTGCTGGTGACGATACTAGGGAGCCTAGAGAAGCAGAGCTTGCCCTCGCCAAGCACCAGGCCAAGTGCATGGTGGCAGTCCTTAAGAAGCTCGGTGAGGCTTGATTCCGAGCAAGCCAGCAGGTGGAACCTTAATTCTTTGTTGATATGTCCACTCATCCGCCAATAATTGTTTTCTTTTTGAGCTTTGTCTGTTGCTATTTTCCGTATATGTGCATGGGTTTGGTTGGCTTTCAGATTGTTTGATTGTTGTCCATGTTGAAATGGAGAACACTATTATTGTTTAGTCTACCTGAAACCCGTTGCATGTTTAGCATACTCATATATAGATGCAACAATTATTTTATCTCTGTAATATTTGCTCTAAACTCACCCTTTAGTCATGTGCCTACATTGTACTGTGAAATTTGTAGCTTTGTTATCTCTGTGTCTATCCTATTTTGCAAATTTTTGGGTGGTTGGAGTAGGTCAATTGCATGCATGCATGGTAATTATCTGTTTGAGGGTGACTTGGTTTTAGCTTGTTTGCTGAAAAGAAAAATTGACACTGTGATGCTAGCCTTTTTTAGGTTCAGTTTTCCTTTAATGGAGTCGAGAAGATTAAAGACCCCTCAGATTTACGCACAAGTCATCCATGCCAACTAAATTTGCACGATATACATTTCAGATGCTATATTATTTTTCTTATCGGATGCTATACCATTTTTCCAGTCCACTTAAGTCTATTTGTGCATGCACTACAATAAGTGGCTGAATATGCAATATTCCTGCAGATTTTCCATAGAGGGAATATTAGTTAGTTCTGTTGGAGTATAATGTCCGGCCCTCTCTCTCAGATCGGTCTTTTGGTTGCATTGGCTAGAGCATGCACTTCTACAAGTTCTGAATTTGTGCGTACATCCTCAGAATATCCTCTGTGAACTTTTTATTCTATGCCAGCTTTCGTAACTTAGTCGCCCTGCAATATTATGCATTATTCCCCGTACTTAAAGGGTCCGACTTCATATTTCCATGTGATTGAAACTTATTTTGTTGTACCTCCTCTATATGCATGCAGTGTCAACATGTAGCAGCCAAGCTTGTCAATTGATATAATTATCATTCTTACATTTATGATTGTCAACATGTAGCAGCCAAGCTTGTCAATTGATATGATTATCATTCTTACATTTATGATTGAGGGTGCTTATTAACAAGATTGTCTTCTCCCACGCCGACCGACTCCTATCGGTTCCTATACATTTTTTATAATGATTCCTTGAAAGAAAGGAAGTATGAAAGGCAAGACCTGGCCTTGCAAAAGCAAGAAAAACATAGATAGGTGGCATTAGAGAACATGTTTTGTCTTTGTCTAGTCCAACCAAACTAAAAGAAATCCACTTACCGAATGTAGTATAGGTGGTTGTTGCTTTATGTCTTGCTTTGTTCATTATCTATTGTATTGATAGCTCTTGTTGTTGTCCAAACTCGAAATATCCTGTTGCTTAGCATAATTGTCCCTTATGGGTCCCTTGTGGTATCTATGAATAGAGAAATTGTGGACTTTGATTTCCAGTCCTAGCTAGTTCTGTTGACCCATCTGCTAGTGTTGTGAATTTGCATGTATGGTTGTCACTTGTAAATTAGCAAGGGACTGGACTGGTTTTTTTTGGGGGGGGGGGGGGGGGGAGTAAATATGGGTCAAGTATATATCATGTTGTGATCTGTATAAAAAGTTTTCTCCTAAACCCTCATGTTGTGAAGTATATCATGTTTGAATTTTGTTAGAGCAGATTACATATATTTTTATCGATGCCGCTGACGCATATACTTATTTTAAGACATTAAAACTGAGCACTAATCGAGCCTTCTCAGGCCATTACCTTTTCAAACCATTGGATGCTAGTGGTGGATGTCCGTGGCCGTCAGATGTTCTCCTCGATGGGCCAGCTGTCCTAGAGGGACGCTACTCCGGTAGAAAAATTGATGTGTTCCTGTTGATTGGGCCTATGCACGCCCCACGACCCAGTCAAGAACGCCCTCTCTTGTGATCTCGTCTCTCGCCTCTCACCCGACTTGCTCCTCCCAAACCCTATCCCAATCCCATCGCCGCCACCCACTCGACTCTCTCCCCCTCTCGATCTGCTCAGTCACTGGCCACTCCCGAGTCTCGCCCTCTCCTTCCCCTCGTCTCTCCCTCTCTCATGGCGTGGACTAGCAGCGGTGCCGGGGAGGCCGGTGAATATCTCCAAGAAGCAGGATCAGGGGGTGGTGACCAACACATGCATCCCAAGGAGCCCTGCGTGGGGCACGGTGCCTCTTCAAGACCTCAACACCCTGCTCACCGGCGACAATGCACCCTGCAAGGTATGGCACATGGTTTTCACCACATCATGGCGGATATGTTCGCTCAGAGCATCTCCAACAGGTGCGGCAAAATGCGCGCCCGCGCGGTAAAATTTGGTTTTAGCGCGCGCCGGCTGGTTCCGCGCGCTCCAGCGGTGGCGGGAACTTACCGCGCGCGGGAAGCGTTTGCGCGCGCGGGAGAAAGCGGCACGCGGCGCGGTAGATTTGGCGCGCCGCTTTGCGCGCGCCTATAAAATGCCGCGCTCGCCACGCGCACAGACACAGCCACTCGCCCTCCCCTCGCAACCTCGCCGCTTCGCCGTTCGCGCCACCACTGCGCCACCATGCCGCCGCGCCGCCGGGGTTCTTCGGGCTACCGCGGCGTCCGCGAGCGCCCCAACGGCTGGTACTCCGCCGAGATCCGGTCCGGCGACGTCCGGCTCGGCCTCGGGTCATTCCGGAGCGCGTACGAGGCGGCCCGCGCGTACGACGCGGCGGCGTGGCGCTTGGATAGGCCCGGTCGCAGATGAACTTCCGGGACGTCTTCACGCGCGAGCAGGCGCAGCGCGTCGCCCCTTCGCCGCGTCTCATCACCGACATGGACCGTGCCGACCACGCTCGGCGCAGCCGCCGCCTCCTCATCGCCGAGGAGGACGAGCGAGCCATGGTGGAGTGGCGCCGTCGCCACCCGGAGGACGTCGCCGACGAGCGTGCCTACTGGGCAGAGAGGACGGCAAGGCACCGCGCGGAGCGGGCGGACCGGCGTCGGCGGAAGGCATTGGTGAATGCGCAGTGCGATACCGTTGAAGCAGGTGGGAGATCGATCTTCACGTCAGATGATGAGCGTTGGGATGACATATGGCTCGATACCTCGGACAACACTGACGAGGATGATGATGGTGATGATGGTAGCGACTTGGAGTAGTTTCTATCTATGTATGCCGTAGTAGTTTCTATCTAGTTGCACCGTAGTTCTATCTATCTATGCTTTCGAACTATCTATCTAGTTGCACCGATGTAAAATACCTTTGTATTATTTTTTTATCTATGCAATTTATCATTTTTATCTATACTTCCGAAAATGTTGTAAAATGAGCGCGCGTGCTGCATTTTTTGCGCGCTGCTTGAGCTGCGCGCGCGCGTTGCATCTTAGCGCGGCTGCTGGAGCCAGCGCTGCACGCCGCGCCAAACCAGGCGATGGACGCGCGGCAAAGCTGTTTTTTACGCGCGGCGCGTTCGGCGCTTGTTGGAGATGCTCTCATGACTTAGCTGAATCTCGGTGACTGAATTCATGGGGTGTGATCTGCTTGCCAGGGAGGTGATGTACCACAAGGGTTAGCCGATCGGTGTGATCACGGGTGCCATGGATAAGAACGGGAAGCTGCAGCATTATTCCATCCCCACCAGGGCGTTGGGGGACTTGGTAGACTCCTGATGCGGCCGCTTTCCCCATATCAGTGACATCTTTGAACCCTGTGCCTTGGTCACGCCCCTCTTACAGTGCCACCGCCTCAACTTGATGATGCATGGAGCCACGTACCCACCGACAATGACTTCGGTCTGGACATCCGCCTACTAGACCACCACAACTAACGACCATGATGTAGGGTGGCTGCGGTGCTCCATCAGGTCTCAGGTTTGGTCATCCTCTAGGTACGTATCTTAATCCCATGTAGTCATAATTTGGATGATTGTACTTCACTTTCACGGATGGAATTACTGGATATTATAGAACTAATGGACTCTAGAACTTGACAATGAAGTAATGGAATTGCTGCATGCTAAAACTAATGAATGATTTCTGCATAAACCCTCGCCTTCCTCTTCTCTTTGTTACGCAGGAAAAAAACAAGAAAAAACTACAATCGATGCCTTCTTAGTGTCCTCGATCTTGTAGATGCAAGTTCAGTTCTGCAAGCTCGACCATTTCAGCTGCTCATCGAATTGTTTCGTGTTACACTGGAGAACGCCGGAGAAGCTTCCTCTGCATCCTATAGAAGATGATGCATCACTCATGCTCTAGACACTTCAATTGACGTCATGTGCTATTGTACAGAACCTACAATTTATGTACATAAAAAACATCAGGTCCTTCCTTTTCTTTGGACACTGATTTCTCTTCTCTAATTGAAGGAAAGCTATTATATTTACTCACTGGTCGAAGCACATAGAAGATGATGCATCACTCATGCTCTAGACACTTCAATTGACGTCATGTGTTATTGTACAGAACCTACAATTTATGTACATAAAAAACATCAGGTCCTTCCTTTTCTTTGGACACTGATTTCTCTTCTCTAATTGAAGGAAAGCTATTATATTTACTCACTGGTCGAACTAACCACTGAGTCTTGCCATGAATTTCACATCTCTTCTAAAT
The DNA here is from genome assembly GCA_032464435.1 of Aegilops umbellulata. Lineage (NCBI taxonomy): Eukaryota > Viridiplantae > Streptophyta > Magnoliopsida > Poales > Poaceae > Aegilops > Aegilops umbellulata. The sequence goes on along the minus strand of CP136058.1, from coordinate 34,698,427 downwards.
TATCTTTATATACTTTAGAATATGATTATCGGGAGATTATCTTTATTACAGAATTCAAACAGATGTTCAAATGCTAATTTAATCAAGTAATTATCTGAATTAACACATATGAAATATATAACTCCATCTATTATCATGTTTGATGTACAGGACTATATGCTCACACCTTTTATAAACATATCTAACATTGTGTATGAAAAAACATGGCTTCCAATTGTAAGTGTGTCTTCCTATAAAGAGAATTTCCATATGCAAATAATTAAACATGTAACCCCACTCCCCACTTAACAAAGTTTTGCTTCTGAAATTGTCAGTCAATAAACTGATAAAGCAAACATAGATAATATAAAAAATCTTATGTAGGTAATGTTGTTATTATTTTCTCCTTCATCAATATACACCATGTTATTTACGTGGCAATTATTAACTATTTTGCATTTATCCTTGCGACACTACTTATGTTGTTATTTTCTCAACTGATTTGCCTTTCTAATAAGTATTTTGTTTGCACTTCAGCGTAAGCAATTGTAAGTTGGTTAAGATGTAACAGAACTTGAGTCATTGTTTCACAACAACCCACTAGCATTTGATATTGAGCTTAAGAAAACTTGTGTTATTGTAAATCAGATGAAATTATGTAACCTCATATCTGAGCAAGTACACATTCAGTCATATCCGGGTGCAATGCAAGAATACCTGTCCATTAGACTGATGTGTAATTGTTTTACTGGCCAAAACACATTGAGATTATTCAGATGATAAGTATTCTCCAAAAGTTCTTAAATATTTGTACTGCCTATTTTTCTCTTTTTAGTATTCCTCGTGTCTCATGTCTTTCCTCAATATTTCTAATTTTCGGTTATCCTGATGCGAGCCTTTGCGGGAGTCATTTTAGGACCCAAAAAGATGTCACGATCCATATCAATCATCATAATTCATATCTCTAAGGAAAAAACTCAAAACACTACTTTTTTGCAGATCAACCGGGCTGGATCTCTCTCTTGAGTTACATACCATTATATTCTTGATTTCTCTCTTTAGTTACATACCATTATGGAGGAGACAAACACAATATTTAAAAGCATTGCAAACAAATGTATACAAGTCACTACTTTTAATCCCTAACAATGCAGAGCCAAAATAGATGGGCGCTGCAACGCGCTCCATCAATGATCTAGTTGCATATTAATACTAGGCATTTTATTTGTATCGATAGATCGATGAGCTTTCTATTCAAGATTTACTAGTAATTTGTTCTACATCTAGGATTTGTGATGTATTAAATTGCTCTTGACTTGCTACAGGTGTTGCTTTTAGATGCATATGCACGGCAGTGACAGTTTGGTAACATTGAGATTGATGATGCTGACGTTGTCACCCCTCGAAGTGACAAGGCGCCAAAGAGCCGAGACATGGAAGCATTATGTAAAAGGCAAGATGAGCTGGATCACTTGTTTTTTGTTTGTTAGCTAGTAGCTATGGAAGTGTGCCAAATGATATGGTTGGTTATAGTTCTTGTACATAAGATCAAAATGGATTAGTTTCTTGGTCGCTGGCTTACGTTTGCTTTGTTTGTCGCTCAAGTGTTGAATGTTGATGTCTATCAATTACTAGTGCTTGTTTATGTTGTTGTTCCCAACCACTGTTTATGTTGTTGTTCCCAACCATTATGGACTTTGCAATGTGATGAACACTTAGTGATTGATAGCAATATGCTAAAGACTTCGAAACTTGTTGTTGCAAATATCCTAGAACGTTGACTTGCGGATTATATGGGTCAGATCTATCTGCAAGTTGGTCAATCAGGATGAGCTGCATTTCAAGTTGAATGTGCACCATGTGAATTTCAGAATCAACATGCATGCATATAGTCTAGATCAGTCTCAATTGTGAGCAAATGTAATCCAAGTTTTTCTATGGGCTCAATTGGATCTAAAATGATGAGCCTCGACATATACATTAGACTGGCCATGTTGCATAGTTACTGACAATTCTAGTGCACAGTGCATTGGAAGTGAATACAAGCTCTAGCATCTTTCCTTTCTTGTTAGAATTTGAAGACAAATGAAATGACAAAGCAACATCAACAGAGATCAAACAAGATGACAAGTGAGTGGCATGAGAATGTTTTGTCCGAATCTTCCAAAATTAACTACATATATAATTTAATGAGAGAGTACAAGTTCATGTCTTATTTTGTTACTATGTGGTCCGCTCAAAAATAGCTCAAGGCTCTATTATAACTCCTAGGTTTCTTGTCGGCGCGGGCGCCGTTGAGGGGGACAGGAAGTACAACTACAACAATGGGTACACGTCCCGGAACTCATCGGAGTCGGCCTTATCTATCTATGTATGATATGTGAACATGATCAGTAATTAGTTTCATTTCACACTAGTCTAGTCTTGATACATGCACTAGTATTACAAGTAATGAAGCGTCTATGATTGATTAATGTTGCAACTATGGCGTTGAATGAGTAATTAGTTTCATTTCGCACTAGTCTAGTCCTGATCCATGATGTTGCATTTGTGGCATTGGATGAGTAATTAGTTTCATTTCACACTAGTCTAGTCCTGATCAATCCACTAGTATTGCAAGTAACGGAACATTTGTGATTTGTTAATGTTGCAGTTGTGGTATTGGAGCTGTAAGTACATGATAAATAATGCGGATAAAGATGGAGGAGGACAGCAACGGCAACAGGAGCACCCACTTAATTTCCTTTCTTGTAAATAAATGGAAAAAATGTGTGCCTAGAGATACTCATCAGGCAGCGACGGAGGGATGGCCTGATTTGCGCCACCTCACTGATCCGATGCACCCCTCCATAGCTTGTCCTCTTCACCGTGCTGCCATCTACTTTTATATATAGAAGACGTAGTCATCCATTCGCCTACGGGGTGTGTGTGCGACTTGGACTAGTCCAGAGGAGGCACCAGAGCTACCACGTGGCCCATATATGCCGACGATTTAACCGTCGGCATATATGGACCACGTGGCAGCGTCCGGTGTGTGCATGTTTGCGTACGGCACTTAACGAACGCGCCGTCAAATATTTTTGCTGATAGGTATATATGCCAACGGCCACCGTCGGCATAGGTCATATATGCCGATGGTTTTCCTAAGACGACGGGCAGGGGAGGTATGCCGACGCTATTTATGCCAATGGTCACCATTGGCATAGCCTATGCTGACGGTTTTAACCGTCGACATATCCCGTGATTCCTATAGTGTCATGACTATGTCGTTGATCGGATCGAGTAGGCCGACGCAGGTTGCCTTATAGAGGATGCACTTGTGGGTACGTTCTATGGTGGAAAAAAATTGGGTAGGCTGAAATATGGACAAATCTATAGGCCATACAATCCATCATATTATGAAGGTGATACAAGGAAAAAATCAACGGACATGCATTCTTCCTAATAGGTGCAGCATGAAAAAAATACGGAGTATTATGATTTTGTTAACTCTCATTAACATTTCTGTCAACACAGCAACTCCCAAGGAGCACTCATAAAGTATGGCATTGGGAGGTTACGTGCGTCAGTCCTTAAAAGAAATGTTATTTGCCTTCGCTGCGGTACTCATGGTATGTCATCATATTAATCTTACATATATATACTGCAAAGAGATGTTGTGTAATGTAATTTATTTCTGTAGGAGACGATGAGTGACAGTTGCAGTCCAGGTTGGAATTGATTTGGAATTGAATGAATATAACAAGCTTTTAATGTCCACCTTGAAGCCCGAGCTTTGCCAAGCAACCTGATATCAAGGAAGAAATGGTACACCACTTGATATTCAAAAGCTCATTAAAATGTTATGATAATTTGACTATGTTTTTGTTTTGGATTCAGTAAACTAACTCTTTGTACTCTCCAAGATCAAGAAAATAGACATTCCAGTTATGGTGTGTAATGAAACAAGAATCGTCTTTGCATGGGTGCCCAGAGGTAGCACTAAGCGATGAAAAAAGCATGAGGTTGCTAAGCAGGCTGATATAACAAAATAATTGCTTGACTTTAGATAGTACTGAGATTAAACTTTTCATAGAATGTCTCGTCTTAATTTTTTAGCTGTGTGTGTATTCAGTTTCTTTGTATTATGCAGATCAACAATTTTCCGATGTTGCATCATTTTGTACTAAGCTTTTATATTTTCTAAATTATTTTTATCATATCTTATATACATATGTGTCATACTTAACCATATAATAAAATAATCAAATATTGGATATAGTGGTTTTTTATATGGTTGTAATGTAATTACGGGAATGCTAATTTTTAACCTATTTGCTGCAATAACAATTATGTTTGAATTATTTTTCATAAATAATAAGTTATATAGTGTATACATGTGTGTGTGAGTGTGCGCGTGTTCAATTATATTTTAAAAACATTAAATATCATGTTGGATATCTCTAAGACACACGTCTAATTAATATCTCAGTAGTGTTTTTCTTGTGTATCTTTAGGTACATACTAGAAGGGAAAGGGGCGCTTTGCTGCGCCCACGCCATTATAACTGACAAACAATGAAGTATTCATCAACAAAGGCATGTTCATACAAACCGTTTTATGTCACCAAATGAATAATCAGAAATGACAAATAAAGCAAGCGAAGGCAACTAAGTGGAGCAATCATGTACTTTAGGCACTACATATTCCTACCGTGTGATATAGGTACAATCAAGGTAGCAGGTTTATGTTCACTATAGAATTGCAACATCCATATAACATAATAGTGTTCAGGACATGACATATTTGGTTGAGAACTATGCACTTGGTTGGCTAGTAAACAATGCAAAAGGTATCTCTCAAGCAAAAAAAACATATGCTAAATTTGTAAACAACAATTGTCGACTTTCGAGTATTTGTACATTCATTTCACATTGTAGAAGAGATAAGCACAAAGCAGATCTCCGAATTGTGAAAATAATCTTGAGGTGTAGCTAAACATTTCGGCTTGACATCATCTTTTGCAATGCAGTGATCGGGAAAGAACAAATGATACTAAATCTTCAAATGGCAGTTATCAAATTTTAAGAGAAGGCCGTGTATCTGTACATCCATCCCACACTGTAGAAGAGATAGCATGTAAGTAGATTTTCCAACAACAACATACATGTGGTGCTACACTAAAGTGAAGAAAGTAGCTTTAGTTTCAATATGAGAGTTAGAAAGTTAACATGGATTACTTATGTCAGATATAACTATAAGCACACCATAGAAACTGTTCCTTCACTGCTAAAAAAGGCAGCCTGGAGGCCAATCATTTGGAGGTGGAAGATATAAATCATATCAAGGCCTGAAACAATCTAAATAGTTCTTATTTTACATAAAGAGCAAGAAACTCAGAGTACACACCCTCTTCCTGTATTATGGAACAAAGACACGCAGGAAAAAACATGAAGTAGTCCAAAGAATGAAATATTAAACCTATACCTAAATTTGAAATGCCAGCATAGGGCATGCTTACCTCAATCGACAGATAGCATGCAAAATAGAGGTTGTATAGTAGCTCTCTGATGGATTTGTGCATATCCCGATTGCCATTTTTTTACATAAGATAGATCTATCTTATTTGATTGTTCAAATCTTACTACCCAATCTTAGTCTTACTGCATGTCGTGGACATACCAGTTTGGCTCAAGGAAGCTGGGAAGTAACTTTAAATGTGATATGTTTTTCTTGTTATGTTATCCCAGAAGTATCTGATATATTCGTAGCCATGCTCCATTCCATCTTAGTTGTATGTTCGAATGTCTAAACTTGCACTCCCTTTTGTCTTAATGGTATTTTATGAGCAATCAAAATTGTTCCAAGAAAATTTATGTAAAACACACATGATTAGAAAACCATTTGTATCACAATACAAATGTGTAGTCGTGCTATGAAACTATCACTATGGAAAATAACTTGAATAGAATAAAAGTTGATATAGAACAAGCACACTTGCTGTCCGAAAGTGTTAAAAAGTGAGTTGCTAATGTTGCAACACATAATTCTTTATGGACAACAATATGATGGAAAAAGTATTCATTATCACAAGTGAATGACCCAAACTATTTTGCAACTGATTATTTATTTGATAAACAAAGCAACTTTATTGCGTACCTTAAATGAGCTTATATTATTCAGATTAGTAATCCAAAGGATAATCCAGCTATGGCTGTAAACTATAGCAAGAATAATTATTATCAAATATAGAATTTTTAGGACACATAATTAAGTAAACCAAAATACATCCATATTTGGACAGGGAAATCATAGTAGCTCTAAAAACATGCATAGTCCCTTTAATTATTGCAGCAAATAGCCATCGATGCAGCATGCTACATGTAAATTTCAAGAAGGGGCCATATAGAATAATATGAACCCCCTCTTCCAAACAACAAATAAATAGAAGGATAAAAAGAAAGAAGCACTTGTCATGCACCAGCTCAAGAGTACCAGACCACAAATATAACGGAAGCATTCCTAGTCCTTTAGAGACAATCCCCAATCAAGAATATGGTCCATTAGATTATATGCTAATTGTAGAAGTTTGATTTAGGTATGGCACAGAACAACCAAACAAGAGCAACAAACTCAGAACATGAAAAAGAAGAAACCAACAGGAAGTTTCTTCAAACTTGGATAAATTTGAATCTCCTCTGTCCTAAGTTCTTCATTGGTACACTTCATGTGCTCCTAGAGAGCCAAGTTCATACAAAAACAAATGCTAATTCCAGTAGGAGAGTCGGTACATGAATAACTTTTTTTTTAAAGGGGGAATGAATAACTTACTACTGGAATCTAAACCATTTAAGATTACAGAGTTCCAGATCTCAGGAAAACGTCATTCTGTTTCAGCATAGAGATTGTAACACTCGAGATGGAATTTGTAGTTTGATGGATAAGTATTGAGCATTAAATTCTAAAATCTGTTGACTGGGAGCAATGTCAACACAAAATTATCAAAGAAAATTACCACCAAACACCATAACCATATTTATGGAGTAGAGCTGATGCATCCACGTAGATGTAGCCTACCAAATCAATAGAATTTTGACCAAAATAGTAGAACCCAGATTCATAATTTGACCAATTAGTGAGAAAGTTGAACCCGGAATGCCGCTGAGTTGATTTTGTTGGTCGGCGACCCATGTCGGCAATCTATTGCTCCGTTGTAGCTGCGCCTGCCTCCTGCATCAAATAGAGAACACCTCCAATGCACCCACACATCCAATCCCTAAACACACCTCCAGCACATGACAAAAATCAATAGAGAAAGGCGCCATCGCGCCCGCACACCGAGGGAAGAGAAGGAGGAATACTCACCAACCGACCGACGGGGGGAAGAAAGAAGGGACGCATCAAAGATGCGGACAAAGTGGCGGCAGAGCAACCCCAAGTTGCCTCTTCTCAAGTGACCGCAAATGCATGGTTTCACTACTTCCCCCAAATTGCCTCCCCTCTGCACGCGAATACCACACAAAACCCCCCAAGCCCAACTCTGCAGATAGGAGGCGCAACGATTTTCACAATGCGAGGACGCTGGTTGCATAACTCTTGGAGCCCTAGCAACCTAAAAGCCAAATCGGACGCCACCGACGACAGAGCACCACCACAAGAACACCGCCCAATAGAAACAACGAAAGAGTACGTTACGGGAAATAAACTTACATGGCCGTTGCGTATGTTCGCCGAAACAGCCGAGGAAGCAAGACCTCTCTTCCAATGGCGAGGGCTACAACAGCAGGGGCGAGCCCCTGGACGAAAAAGCGCCGCCAGAAGCACCCTCGCCCACACCGCCAGCCGCTCCAGCAAACCACAACAAACCCCTCGACCACTCCTCCAGCCACACGCAGCGAAACCCTCGTCCCCGCTCCAGGAAGCAGTAGCGGAACCACCCGCACAGCAAATCCCTCCATAGCAGCCCCCCTCTTCCCTCTGTAGACAACCCCGCCGAGGCGCGACACGACTCGTGTTGCCCGGTTCTCTCCCGCAGGCGCCACGCCCTCGCTACGTTTTTTTTTTCTTTTTGAGACAAACGCCCTCACTACGTTGACAAGGAAAGATGTACACTGACCATCAGGATGGGCCTATACCTCTACATCGCTGGCAAACGGGCCCTTAGAACGAGCCAGCCCACGTAGCGCACCTGAGATTTCGACGACCATGTCAAAATCAATGTGAGGGAACGATTCGACAACACCTCAATCGCTTCCTAGGCGATTTACCTAGGGAGCTTAGTGATATACTCACTCCTTTCCGGTTTATAAAGCTTAATTAAAAAATCTTACCAACCAACGTAGATGGTGAGTGGTGAAATGCTTTTTGTAGTTTACAAAAACACTCGATTAATGCTCTTGTTTTTCTTTAAAAATTATTTTTACCAATGTATTAATTGCAATAGATGCATTGGTCAATTTTCTCTTAATACTTGCATGCAATGATTTAATGCATCTTGGAATATGAACATGTGATGGAGAACAGCCAAATTGAGCCTTATAAAATTAAAAGCTAAAATTTTGAGATAAGCCCTGTAAAGCGAAAATGAGGGAGTAGTTGATAATTATAGAAACTTCTACGTTATAAATCGAATCATGAGGAAGTGTTTCTTGCAATGTGGGATCAATAATAAAGTGATAACACGCACATGGTCTGTAGTAGATATCACCACTTATAGTAATTGTTAGAAGGGAGAAAGAGGAATTGTTGCGGAATATGATGGATGTATTATTGAGCCTCGAGGACGAGTATATATTGAGTACAAGACTTGGAGGGCAAGAAGCCTTTTCTGAAGATAAATTCTAGACTACAAAATACAAGTATCCCAAATATATCTCTAACAGTAATCACCGATGAACATGAAAGTGTTTGCGACTGTATTTCTATTAAACAAGATTTGATTGTTTGATACGCTCATCTGGAATAATCTTGTGGTCAAAAGGATTGCCGAGTTTTCTTTCTTCTGATGGAAGAACGAGCCTTTGGCTAGTGTTTCTTGTGCCTCCCGCCGGTGCCGCCGTCGGTCTATGTCGTCTTCCGTGGTCTTAGGGTTACGAAGGCGTGATGGATCCCAGCCCTAGCTGGCACGAGGGATTTGTATTTTCAAGTTTTTTTGAGTTTTGGTAGGGTTTGTGTCCTGCTCAAAGAGGCGAGGCGGCGGCAGCTCTCTGAAAATAGAATAAGATTATCCCTGCCGAGCTCCCGTCCCGGTGGTGTTTCTAGTATCGTTGGAGAACGTGTGGAGGTATGCCTCCAGCGGACCTCACGGAATTCGGTCAATGCCTGTCTTTGGTGGATCCACATGGATCCTGTTTGAACTCGTCTGAGCTCATGTGTCTACAGGTTGGATTCTTTCGACCTATGCTTCTCTTCATCGATGACGGTTGCTCTTCTGGTGTGTTGGTCCTATAGGGTCTTGGCATGACGACTTCCTGATTTCCTACTACAACAAGGGTTGCCTAGCTCCGATAAGGGACGAGCGAAGACTACGGCGCACCTTCGGCACTCGCTGCAGTGCTCATAGTCGTCGCTAGGTGGTCTATGGGATATATTTTTACCTCGAATATTCTTTGTACTACCTTGATAGTTGATGAATATGGAGTTTTCCTCACACAAAAAATCCCTACTCCGCCACGCCACCCCGCGTCCGTGCTCCACCATCCGCGCCTGCCGTCCAGGGCCGATGGACGCGCTTCGGCCGAGGCCTGCGTCGCGGGAGAAGACAGGAGGCGAGGACCCGCCGCCTGCCGGGCGGGTGGCTTCGGCTAGGGTTTTGCCCGAGCAACCCCCCGCCCTATGGAACTTGTTGAGCTCGAGGATACCAAGGCCAAGGGGTCTTGTGTATTGCTGATGCCTCAGGCCGTGCTGTATTTTTTCTCCTCCTTTAGGCGTTGTGGTCCTTTTGTCTCTAGTTCTCTCTACTTCACTGAACTCTATTGTTGTTGTTGTAGGTGGTCAGGTTTTCACCCGTAGCGAGAGCTTCTATGGCTATTCTCGGTTGAGCGATTAATGGAAAGGGGTTGCCCCTGTTGGAAAAAGGAAAAGCTAGTTTGTTTCTTTGGAAATCAGCAAGTCTGTTGAAATCAAATAGTCTGTGGAACACAGGCATACATCGTAATAAGAATGTTTACTCTGCAAGTGCAGAGCATCATTATTAACTCTCTTGGATAGTTTATTCAGGACAGAATGTGTGCGACGCAGAATTGTACCCGACAAATAAAATGTCTCCAAATTAGAACGTTCCACTCGCATACTTTAGACAGAAACATAGTGGTACACAGACATACATAAATAAGCATGCGTACGTGCATGCAGGGTTCCGATACTATGGATAAATAGCTGCCCAGAAGATGCATAAGACTTCTTATTACCAGCAAATCATCTAGTCTGTCTTGAGCGGAACTTGGAGTTAGCTGGGGTCCTCGCCATTCTCATCGTCGGTCTTGTCGCCATCGTCGTCGTCAGTCTCATCCTCCTCCTTCTTGTCACCGTCTCCGTCAGCCTCTTCCTCGTCCTCCTCCTCCTCCTCCTCCTCCTCCTCCTCCTCCTCCTCCTCCTTGTCAGCCTCCTCCTCCTCATTGTCAGCCTCCTCCTTGTCAGTCTCCTCCTCGGCGTCTATCGAGAAGGGGCTGTCTGTCGAGAAACTGCTCACGATGCTACTAGTGTCTTCATCCTCCACCACATTATCTGTGATGTTCAGTGTTACAATCCCTGCAGGTAGCACACAGTACAGACCAAAATTAATTCGCAAGTCCAGTCAAAGTTAAGAAAATTGCACCTAGAGAGAACAAACACGGCGCTCCATACGTACACTCATCGTCCCAAGAGGTAGGCTGCACGTTCTCAAGCCGCCGGTTTTTCAGCTCTTCTGCATGGTAGAAAGTTAACTATAAAGTGAGCTCGGAACATGAATTGCTCAAAATAGTTCTTTTTTTTCGGTTCTTCAAAGAGAAAAGGTCCAAAAAACATAAATCAAGCTTGTACACATGACCAAGTATTATATTTAGTCTTTAAATCTGTGCAAAGTAATGCATTCCATGGCCATATGGGAAGAGAAAAAGGGAATCAATGTACAAAATGCTGCTATTCGGTCACTCTATCTTGTCTTTCTTGTGAAGAAAACACAAACTTATCAAGCACATTTTCTCACGAAGAATTGAAGGTAGTATAAAACCATAGTTATGCAAGAAACTTAATCAAACAAGAAAGATCTCACTTACCAGCGGTCAGCGCACGTTTCTTGCCCTTCTTCTTGCCTTGGTTGTTTCCACCGGATGAACCGCCACTGTCCATCTTCTTCTTCTCTTGCCTTTTTTCTCTCCTCAAAGCTAGCTTTAGTGCTGTAATGTATGTGTAGGTGCAGTGCGCAGTCCCCATTCTCTATCCTTTTATAAGAGGCTGATACAGCACACATGGACTACGGTTAACTCGGTGCAGTGCACACAACATGCACACATAAAGATTGATACGCACACGTCATGAAATATTTTCTATCCAGTCCCGCACATGAAAACTGTAGCATAGTACACGTCAATCATGCAGCCCAAGCACACGCAGTCTTCATTGCATCATAGTACAGTTTACTAGGGGCATCTCACAGGCCCACTCAAAACCCTTTCACTCCACCTCACCCTTTCCTGCCCGAAGCGATCATCGCCGCATTCATGCCGGTCCAGAGCGGACGTAATCTCTCACTGAAGCCGGAATTAAAACACGCGCCCGCCGAGAGCCTCGCCCGTTGCACGCGTCTTCGCTCCGCATTGAAACATCATCCGTCCATCCGCCTACGCCCATTAAACTGGCGCGCTTGCTGAGGAACCTACTCTGGGGCCCCGAGCGCCACACATCCGTCTGCATGCTGGCCGACATTAAACAGGTCACCTTGGCATCTGCCCGCTATTTAAACATGGTCAGGTGTCGAGCAACAGCCGCACCACACCTCCGCTCTCCATCTCCTCTTTACAGGACACATGCCATGCTCTTAAACTCCAAAGCCCTGTGAGACAGCCTCTCCAGTGAGCAGAAGAAGGAACTCTTCGGCATTGCAGGCGACTCTGTGGCCCGTCGTGCCAACCGGATACTGGCTGGCTTGCCGACAAGCTCCCCAGAGCTGGCACCACCGCTATCGCCGGTCTAGGATGACATCACCATGGGCCGTCCTAGCTCGTCCAGGCTGTCCTATGCCGCCACCCACCAAATGTGCGAGAGCGATTGCGGCATTGCGTCCAATAAGCTCAGAAAGGAGGCATGTTCGTGAAGGTTGATGTGACGGTCGAGGAATTTGACTGGGGCACAAACGACGACGTCGCCAACTCCGCCCGGATGCGCCCCGCCGCCACGATGACGAAGTCGATACGTCTGCGGCTGCTGCTGATAGTGAGGAAAAGTAGACCATGGGAGACCGCCGCCGCTTGGGTCCCAGGAAGGCCAACGCCACCGTCTGGTCGGGTTACACAACCGGTGATATGCCCGCTTCTCGGGGCATATGCGACTGTCTTCCCCAGCCCAAAAACCAACCATTGATCCGGTCCTCCCGGAGGCAGAAGCTATTCTTCCCCTCCCGCTGAAGCATCTAGCTGTGAGGCTGACGATGGTCTGTGAGCTTGTTGGCGGACATGGGGAAGACATTTCTTGGGAATAGCCTAGCTTAATCTACTATAGTTTAGTTGAAATATGTTCAAAATGTAAATGTTTTCGTCCGGTTTATATGAAAAACATTTGGTTTGCATGAATTTCGTCCGGTTTATTGAAATCCGCTTTGAAATGTATGCAGACAGGGTTGGATGTCCGCCTCCCTCATCAATGTCCATGGACTGTTCCACACCGACCCGTGAACGGATACAGTGTTCGGTTTTCAGGTTGGAGATGCCCTAAGTAATCTTTAAAAACCCAATTAATTCTGTGAACATGAATGTGTGCAAAAATTACATGTGTAGTTTTGTCCTCTTCAAAACATAATAAAGACATTTTTGATTTAAATGATATTTTGTTCTCCTGAAGCACCACGCGGGTACTCTACTAGGAACAATGTTGGGGAGAACCAGGGTACATGAGACTTGATACGTATGCGTCATGAGATATTCGGAAGTACAGAAGATAGGAGGACAAGTCTCGTGTGCTAGTACTTCTGTGTCAGACGTGTGTGACTGAAAGAAGATCACACTAGGTGTCAGCCTCTCCACAAAATCATACTCAGAACCAGTCCACTCTATGTTGGCAAATTCTTGAAAAAAGCAGCAAGACCCGATCCAGTCTAGAATATTATGTCTGTCTTTTAGGAAGATGGCCACATATATGGTGCGATTTTCGAACCTATTATTTACGTGATTGAATTGAATCAGGACCTGCCAAGTACGAAACAAGATCTCCCATTTAATAGGATTTGTTTTTTAGTAGGAGAGAGAAAACAAACGATATATGGTGGCGGGAGGTGAGACGAAGAAAATGAACGAAAAAAAAATACCGGGGTACCAGGCTTCCAACTTTCCTTTAAGATTAGAGATTGGTTTTTTAATAGGAGAGAGAAAAACGCAGCGATAGATGGTGGTGGGAGGTGAGACGAAAAAAACTCAAACGAAAATAAACCGGGGTACCAGACTACCAACTCCCCTTCAGGAGTAGAGATCTTTGATTATTCAGTTTCATGCCACACATGCATCACCCGAATGAACTAAGAACAAATATTTGTCGATTTTTAATTTGTAGGTTCACAATATGCCTCCACACATCAAACATGTTTGGGGTAGTTCAGGTGAGCTTAATAAGGCTTGGACCTGCACAAGATGTGTACAGGCAAACTGGCCAACTAGGCACAACCTTTTCATGCTTCCAAAAGAGACATGTAATTGTGGGAAGAAGGTAACAACTAAACTTTTTCGATATGAATCTGTTGATTATTTGCTCTCTTTTTTCCTGTTGTGACGTGAACTTCCTACTTAATTACTTACTCAATTTATTTTCCTTTATTGGTTTATAGGGGACTTTTGAATTTCGTATGGTGATATATTACCAAATAATCATTACCTTCTAGGAAATACACATTATGTAGGAAAAAAGTAAGTTTTTGTATTAGTAAATCCATCTTCTCATAATTCAGTACCGGTCAAACTCGTTTTGATTTTTTCAATCCTCAACATTTGGGTAAAATATTGCTATACTGTTTTTTACGCATGGCTCTGTGTAGCTTATGCTTATGTGCACGGGCTTCATTTCATGGCATGTTATGAAGCTGCTTTGATGAAGGGAGATCCAAATCTTGTCAGCAATTTGAATCCCTTGTACCTGGATGATACGTTCAGACGAAGTTCATTGAGTATGACCCCAAAAGCATTTGTTACAATCGGTTCGCGCACACCGCATTGATCCTGCAGGAAATTGGACTTGTACATCTTAAGGTAATGGTATCTTTAGTGAAACTTGTTGTTGAGAATATCCCTCGGCACTTATGATTCATTGATGACTACAACTCCCCAGGTCATATTATAGTAAACAAAACATCCAGGTATTACCAACTAGGAAATGGTTGATTATTTTTCTACATAGAGTAGTATCGTCTGTACTGTCACGCATTGGTGGAGCTTCAACAAGGACGAATGGGCCATGGCCCACCCATCATTTTGAAATTTATACACTATCTGTTTTACTCATAGGCCTTTTAACATTAGCTCTATTAGGCCTGCCCAGCCCGCCCAACAATGGGCCTCAAGCTCCGCCACCGATGTCACGTCCTAGGTTACGAAGGGGGTAGTTGTGGGTCGTAGGAGGGTGAGGGCGAAGGGGTTTAGGATTGGGCACCGCTACGACTGGAGGAGATTTATAGCACAACATGGCAGTAGTGTAGGAAAGATCTGAACTGACACAACTAACAAGGAAAGATCTAGACAGAAATATAGATATGAACTGATAAACCACAAGTATAGGAGATTGCAACGGTTTTAGATGGTAGATTATTTAACCCAAATTTATTGAGTCAACAAAAGGGGGGCAAAGGAATATTTGAGAGTATTAGCAGCTGAGTTGTCAATTCAACCACATCTAGAGAACTAAATATCCGCACCAAGGTGATCAGTATCACAGTAGTATGATAGTTTGATAGTAGTAGTAATAGTATCAGTAGCAGTTTTTGTAGTGATTGTAAGAGTGGCAGCAGCGAAAGTAACTTAGCAAATATCAATATATGAAAAGCGTAGGCACTGAATCAGTGATGGATATTTGTGTTGGATGACATTCATTATATAATAGTCACAACCTAGAGCGATACACAATAGCTCTAATTCATCAATGTAATGTAGGCATGTATTCCGTATATAGTCATACGTGCTTATAATAAGAACTTGCATGTCATCTTTTGTCCTACCCTCCCGTGGCAATGGGGTCCATAAGAAAACTAAGGAATATTAAGGCCTCATTTTAATACAGAACTGCAACAAAGCATTAACACATAGTGAATACATGAACTCCTCAAAGTACGGTCATCACCGGAAAGAATCCCAAGTATCGTCACCTTGGGATATGCGGATCATAACGCGTAATAAATGTGCATAACTTGCAAGATATGATCAAGAAATCAAATATATTCATGAAAACATAAATGGTTCAGATCTTAAATCATGGCACTCGGGCCCTAGTGACAAGCATTAATTATAGCAAAGTCATAGAAACATCAATATCAGAACATAATGGATATTAGGGATCAATCCCTAACAAATTGACTCGATTACATGATAAATCTCATTCAACCTCATCACCGTCCAGCAAGCCTATGAAGGAATTACTCACTTCCGGTGGTGAGCATCATGAAATTGGTGATGAATAAAAGGGTTTGTGATGATGATGGAGATGAACCCCCCCCCCCCCTCTCCGGAGCCACGAACGGACTCCAGATCTTGCCTCCGGATGAAGAGCAGGACACTACTAGGGAAAACCTTATACACAGAATCTTAGCAGCAGCGTGGTTTAAAAACAGACGCTGCTGCTAATTAGCAGTAGCGATCTTCAGCGAGCCACGCTACTAGTATCTAAGTAGCAGTAGCGCCCTATGTGAAACAAGCGCTACTACTATAATTGCCACGGTGTTGCCCCCCAGCTGCATATAGTAGTAGCGCCCTTCCGAGGGACGCGCTACTGCTAAAGTACTTAGTAGCAGCGTGTTTCTTCAAAACTCGCTGCTGCTAAGTATCACCGCAACTTATTAAGTTTAGTCCCATACTGCTAAGCGAACAAGGTTTTTACCACCTTAAATATGTTACTTCTCAATCTATCTCAAGCACTTGGTCTTCATTGAACTATATGTGTATGATTTGTAGCTGCAATATGAATCCTCGCCTGTACCTATACAGGTACAGTGAGGATTCATGTTGACTATTTAGATTCTACACAAAAAAATCAATGGTGACCAATGTATATTTTTGATGTTTTTACATTGCTTAGACTTATAGCATTTTTTCAGGACAAAGCGTTACTGATTTTGGGATAAACAAAAGAAATAACTGGTTGCATTAGTAGTAGCGTTTTTCTGTAAAACGCGCTATAGATAAGTTATCTATAGCGCGTTTTCCTTACGAGCGCTACAGCTAGTTCGACTTAACCACCTCGGCCCGGCTCAAAATTTCGCTAAGTCTTCTCCCCCCCTGTTCCCCTACTCCTGTCGCGCCGCCGCCCGAGCCCGAGTCTGCCCTCACCGCCGCCGCCCGAGCCCGCCCTCAACCTCACCGCCGCCGCTCTCGACCTCACCGCCGCTGCCCGCCGCCGCTCTCGACCTCACCGCCGCCGCCCTCGACCTCACCGCCGCCGCCCGAGCCTGCCCAGGACCGTCGCCTCCCGATCCCGAGCCCGCCCTCGCCGCCCCTACCTCCGTCGCCGAGCACCTCCCCGCCACCGTCTCTCCCCTCTCTGTAAGCCCCCCACCCCTCCCCCACCCCCTCTCTCTTTGCTTAGTTAGTAGATGATTTTAGTAGTAGTAGATGTTAATTTAGGGTTCATAGATAATGATTTCTAGTAGTAGTAGATATTAATTAGTAGTAGTGATGGTAAACTAGTTGTATAATTAGCAGTACTAGATGTTAATTAGTAGTAGATGTTAATTAGTAGTAGTAGATGTACTAGTTTCTTTCTATTTATAGTAAGTTTATATTTAGTAAGAACGAGTTGAATTAATAGAACTAGTTTAGTTTTAGTTGAACTAGTTTATTTTTAGAAATAACTAGTTGAACTACTTTATTTTTAGAAATAACTAGTTTTTTTCTATTTATAGTAAGTTTATATTTAGTAAGAACTAGTTGAACATGTCATATTTCTTGTTATTTTTTAGTTTAAGCCATTATTCCGGATGTATTAGTGATAACTTATAGTGTTTTTGCTTTTGCAGAAATCAAGGAGCCCCTCCATCATCCCCGCCGTCATCCCCGTCACCGACCCCCTCCTACCTCGAGGTGAGACCAGGCAAATCTCCATGTCAATATGAGTCCTATAAGATATATATGATGTAGATAAAAAATCCAGGCGCTCGAGTTTCAGGCGCTTGTTTTGCCGGAGTGCCCGGTCATGTTTTGGTTACACCTCCGAGTGGCCTATGTTTTGCCGGAGTGTTGATTAATTTCCGTTCCGGCAAATTTCAGGCGCTCGATATGTCCTTCTTTAGCAAAGGTCATGCCGGATTTTTTCGTGAATTTTGGCATGACTTGTGCTAGAATATGTAGGAAATATCGAGTGGCCTGGATTTTCTCGAAAAATAAAGATCTACTTTAGGTTTTTTAGTACATATATTTAATTGTACAAGTTTAATCTTTGAATTATGAACGTAGGAAATGTCGTACTCGGACGACGACAGTCTCCCGGGGGAGTGCAGCTGGTGCCACGACGATCGAGGTATGTGCGACAGGTTCGTTGAGCTGGATGAAGATCGGCGCTTCAGCATTAAGCTCGAGGAGACCTTCGATGTTGAAACGGTACGCAACAACGACAAGTGTTTTTTTTTCATAATTAAGCATGACTTCAACTATTTTAACGTCTAATTTTCATCTTTTACAATTCGACTAGCTTATTCCATGCCATGCAAGACGCTATGTCTTGGAGAGGATGGGTTTTGAAGACCATGAAAATTTTGAAACAAAGAAAATACACCTAAGGACCCATCATGATATCGATTTTGAAGTAAATCTGTATAATTCTCAGAGCGTAACCCATTTTGGTTGCCAAAATTGGGAAGCACTTTGCAAAATGTATGGTTTTTATGAGGGTATGATTGTCACCATGGATCTTGGTAATCCTGACATCGAGCAAGACAATATGGACATTTGGGTCCTTGTTGATACGCTTCCGATTCTACCACAATGTGAGTTTCTCAAACATAGTTATTAACTAATTTATATTATTTATTTCAAAATAGTTGACAGCTTATTTTAAATCTTCAAAGAATGTGCAGAAGATGGTAGACAAAACCCACTACACTGATGGCTCCGAATTAACTTATAAGAAGAAAAATCATCTGATTGCTTATTGTACTTTTTTTGAGAATTACAATACCTATTATCGAACTCCTCCAAATTATGGTGAATACGTGCCACTAGTGCACGTGTTGAACCACGGTAACTTCTATGGAGATACCCTGGTAAGATTTTTCACTATTACGACATCCGTGCATCTTTTGCATACTTCTAAAACTAGTACATGCATCATTCCTAACTACGAAGTTATTACTATGTTTTTCAACAAGAAATCCCGATGGATTGTGTGCCTCATTTGATGTATCAGAATGGTTGCCTTGCAGTTATGAACCTACAGCCAGGTCAATCTAAGGAGCTCACATGTGCATATCGGATTTCTAAAACGGGTGAACACATGCTAATCAAAGAATGGAAAAAATGTTTGGACATTCACAAGGAGGTTCTTGGAAGTAACATTAAGCGAAAGGCAAGAATTGGAGACAGGATAATCTCCATTCTCCATAATGGAGAGTCAGGGGCTATCTTGTTTTTTGCTATTTTACCTTAGAGAATATAGTAGGTCCTAAGAGAATGTAGTAGGTCCTATGAGGTACAATATGTTTATTATGTGATACAATGTGTTAGAGTTGATGACAAGGAGTACTTGCGATTACGACTAGTAACCAATTTGCTATGTGATGTCTCATTGATGAAAATGATGATCTTGAGGAGGTGTTATATGACAATGATGTATTATGATGATAAGTTGCTAATGATATGATGATGATGATATTTATTATATCATTGGGTGAAAGAACCGCGGATTAGTTTCAAGTGGATGTCCATCCACTTGAAACTAGTCCACGGTTCTTTCACCCGTGATGTAATAACTCATTATGATTTCAAAACAATTTCTAAATTCCTGCTGTATGAAAACTTGTGTAAAGGTGTACGAATACAACATGAAATACAAAGGAAATAAAATACGAAATAATAGTAGCAGCGCGGGCAGGGAGAAGCGCTACTACTAATTACCAGTAGCGCACCTCCGGGAAGTCGCTACTACTAAGTCGATTTATCAGTAGCGCGGGCAGAGGCGCGCTACTGCTATACGTTAGCTGTAGCGCCTTATCAGTAGCGCATCTGCACGCGCTACTGATAGGCCTAAAACCCGCGCTGCTGCTAGGCTTTTCCCTAGTAGTAGGAGGTGGCGGCGGCTCCATATTGTAAAACGCAATGAAAATTCTTCTCTTATTTTTTTCTTAGGAAAAAGAAATTTATAGGCTTGAGATTAGGGTCAGCGGAGCCCCGTGGGCCCCACAAGGCAACCTGGCGCGCCTGGGGCGGGTGTGCTCTATTGCCATGCGGGCAACAGGGCCCCCTCTAGTGGGTCCTAGCTCTAGTATTTTTTTATATATTCCAGAAAAAATCTCCAGAAAGTTTCGTCCAATTCCGAGAAGTTTTATTTCTGCATAAAAGAATAACAACATGGTAATTCTGTTGTAAACGGCGTTAGTTCGGGTTAGTTTCATTCAAAGCATGCTAATTATAGTTCAAAACAAGAGCAAAAGTGTTTGGAAAAGTAAATACGACGAAGACACATCATGAACTAACCAAACTAATTTGACTTGGAAAGCAATAAAAGCAATTAGAACCTATCTAGCTGGGGCCAGTACCCTATGACGTGATATGTACACATGCTTACATATTTTATTTGCATAACTGCAGAGGGATTCAATTATAATCTATAACTTATTGTTCTACAGCTAAACAAAGTTCACAAGGTGGATGATGTTATTGTGATTCCATGGAATGATTTTTAGATAATCTCTACTTCCATAGCTGATTATGATGTGCTCGTGTGTACATTTTGAGTGGGAAAAAGGTGGCTAACCTGAAATATGTCCAAGTTTTATAAACCATACAGGTCATTCAAATATGGTGGCAATAACAGGAAAAATTTAATTGGACATGTCGTGTTCCTCATTGATGCAACGCGGTAGAGTAACGAGGAATATTTTGATATGGTTAATTGTTATGATCAGCTATGCGAACGCCACAACTCAAAAGGAGAAGTCATAAAGTCTTGCATTAGTATGTTACGTGCTTCAGGTCTTAAAAAGAATGTTATTTGCCTCCGACGTGGAACTCGTGGTAAGTCAATCACAATGGTCTTCAAACTCTATTTTTCGCATGGCAAATACGATGAAAAATGACAATTGTGATCGCTTAATAAGAATAATACGGCTACAAAAGTGGGTCATTTTTCTGAAGTTGCATCAACATTTTTATCCTAAACTTTTATATTTTTTAAATTATTTTTATCATAGTTTATATGCCTATGTGTCATAGTTTAGCATATAATAATATAATATAATATTAAATATAGTGATTTTTATATGGTTGTATTATACTTATTGGAATAGTAAAATGTAACCAATTTGTTATAACAACAATTATGTTTGAATCATTTTTCATACTTACATAAGTTATATGTGTGTGTGTGTGTGTGTGTGTTCATTTATATTTTAGAAACATTAATCATGTTGGATATCAATAAAACTTAGGTCTAATTAATATCTTAATCGTGGTTTTCTTTTGTATTTTTAGGTACATATAATTATAGAAATTTCTACATTATAAATCAAATCATGGGGAAATGTTTCTAGCAATGTGGGTTCAATAATAAAGTGATAGCATGTGCATGGTCTATATTAGATATCACCATTTATATTAATCACCGATGAACATGAAAATGCTTGCGACTGTACTTCTCATAAACAGGATTTGATGGTTTGATATGCTCATCTAGAAAAAGTTAGTTTCATCCGGTGGTGTATACAAGAGCTCCTCCTAGTTTCTAGGATAAAACATTGTTCACGAAATTATATATAAAATCTAGTTAGTAGGATCTAGTAAAACAGTAATTGCCTTTGGCTCCTAGGTGCATATGCACCCATTGTCAAAATACACATTTCGAAAAGTTGAAAAATTCGGAACAAAAATCCCGCGTGTATATCCGGACATTTTATGTGCGTGCATAAGGTTTCAATGAAAAAGGAGGTTTTTTGTGGCTTGTGTAAACAAGACAATTTCTGATGCTTCATTCTAACTATTCACGAGGCATTTCTTTATCTTTTTTATACAAGCCACAAAAAACATCGTTTTTCACCGAAACCTTGTGAACGCACATAAAATGTCCGGATATATACGTGGGATTTTTGTTCCGAATTTTTCAACTTTTCAAAATGTGTATTTCGATAATGGGTGCATATGCACCTAGGAGCCAAAAAAACATGTATGATATTTATCGGCGGGAGATAGGCCATACACGATATTAGTCTGTGCTATATATTTCTCTTCTATCTAAGATTTTGTTTTCACATATTCAATAATTTTTTGGACATAATGTATAATAGTATTTGGATTACCATTGTAACATAGTATTTGAGGCTCTCCTCTTCTCGGGGCAGTGGCCCTGTCCTCCATATACCAACATGGTAAAAAGAACTCCTCTAGATACTCATTACTAAACTTTTCTATTTTACTTAGGTAACATGTGTTTTTTTGTGCGGAAAAAACTTTGTATCTATTCATCATCTGAAGTTAGTACAAAAAACTCCAGAAGTAAAAATTACATCCAAATCCGTAGACCACCTAGTGACGACTACAATCACTGGAGCGATAACATATGTTGCCATTACATAAACATTGGTCTTCACTACAAGATTTCCCGTATATAACGACGGCAAAATCCATCGGCAAAGGCCCGAAAACCGTCGTGATAGGCTATGCTGATGGTTGCCATCGGCATATACCCGTTGCCTTAGATTCCTTCAATAAAAACCTCATATGCCCGTCAGAAAAAAAAAAAGGGACAGCACGCCTGTCAACTCCGTCCGGACATGTGCCTGCACCAACATTAGCCACGACGCAGAGCTATGCCGGTGGTACAGCCGTTAGCATTGACCGGAGATATGCCGACAGTTGTACCGTCGGCATAGGTCTAACACGTAGCGCCGTCGGTATATCTGCCATCTATGACATTGATAACCCACAAGTATAGGGGATTGCAATAGTTTTCGAGGGTAGAGTATTCAACCCAAATTTATTGATTCGACACAAGGGGAGCCAAAGAATATTCTCAAGTATTAGCAGTTGAGTTGTCAATTCAACCACACCTGGATAACTTAATATCTGCAGCAAAGTATTTAGTAGCAAAGTAATATGGAAGTAACGGTAACAATAGCAAAAGTAATATTTTTGGGTTTTGTAGTGATTGTAACAGTAGCAACGGAAAAGTAAATAAGTAAAGAACAATATGTGAAAAGCTCGTAGGCATTGGATCGGTGATGGAGAATTATGCTGGATGCGGTTCATCATGTAACAGTCATAACATAGGGTGACACAGAACTAGCTCCAATTCATCAATATAATGTAGGCATGTATTCCGAATATAGTCATACGTGCTTATGAAAAAGAACTTGCATGCCATCTTTTGTCCTACCCTCTCGTGGCAGCGGGGTCCTAGCGGAAACTAAGGGATATTAAGGTCTCCTTTTAATAGAGTACCGGACCAAAGCATTAACACATAGTGAATACATGAACTCCTCAAACTACGGTCATCACCGGGAGTGGTCCCGATTATTGTCACTTCGGGGTTGCCGGATCATAACACATAGTAGGTGACTATAGACTTGCAAGATAGGATCAAGAGCTCACATATATTCATGAAAACATAATAGGTTTAGATCTGAAATCATGGCACTCGGGCCCTAGTAACAAGCATTAAGCATAGCAAAGTCGTAGCAACATCAATCTCAGAACATAGTGGATACTAGGGATCAAACCCTAACAAAACTAACTCGATTACATGATAAATCTCATCCAACCCATCACCGTCCAGCAAGCCTACGATGGAATTACTCACGCACGGCGGTGAGCATGATGAAATTGGTGATGGAGGATGGTTGATGATGACGATGGCGACGGATTCCCCTCTCCGGAGCCTCGAACGGACTCCAGATCAGCCCTCCCGAGAGAGTTTAGGGCTTGGCGACGGCTCCGTATCATAAAACGCTATGAATCTTTCTCTCTGATTTTTTTTCTCCCCGAACATGAATATATGGAGTCGGAGTGGAGGTCAGTGGAGCTCCAGGGGGCACGAGGCAGGGGCGCGCCCAGGGGTGTAGGCGCGCCCCCCACCCTTGTGGCAAGGGTGTGGGCCCTCTGACCTTGATTCTTTCGCCAATATTTTTTATATTTTCTAAAAATAATCTCCGTGAAGTTTCAGGTCATTCTGAGAACTTTTGTTTCTGCACATAAATAACACCATGGCAATTTTGCTGAAAACAGCGTCAGTCCGGGTTAGTTCCATTCAAATCATGCAAGTTAGAGTCCAAAACAAGGGCAAAAGTGTTTGGAAAAGTAGATACGACGGAGACGTATCAACTCCCCCAAGCTTAAACCTTTTGCTTGTCCTCAAGCAATTCAGTTGATAAACTGAAAGTGATAAAGAAAAACTTTTACAAACTCCGTTTGCTCTTGTTCTTGTAAATATGTAAATCCAGCATTCAAGTTTTCAGCAAAGATTATGAACTAACCATATTCACAATAAAATTTAGGTCTCATGTTTACTCATGTCAATGGCATAATCAACTAGCGAGCAATAATAATAAATCTTGGATGATAACACTTTCTCAAAACAATCATGATATGATATAACAAGATGGTATCTCGCTAGCCCTTTCTGAGACCACAAAACATAAATGTAGAGCACCTTTAAAGATCAAGGACTGACTAAACATTGTAATTCATGGTAAAAGAGATCCAGTCATAGTCATACCCAATATAAATTAATATTAATGAATGCAAATGACAGCGGTGCTCTCCAGCTGGTGCTTTTAATAAGAGGGTGATGACTCAACATAAAAGTAAATAGATAGGCCCTTCGCAGAGGGAAGCAGGGATTTGTAGAGGTGCCAGAGCTCGATTTTGAAATAGAGATAAATAATATTTTGAGTGGCATACTTTCATTGTCAACATAACAACCAAGAGATGGCGATATCTTCCATGTTACACACATTATAGGCGATTCTCAAACAGAATGGTAAAGTTTATACTCCCCCTCCACCAACAAGCATCAATCCACGGCTTGCTCGAAACAACGAGTGCCTCCAACTAGCAACGGCCCCGGTGGAGTTTTGTTTGCAATTATTTTGATTTGATTTGCATAAAGCATGGGATTGGGCATCCTGGTGACTAGTCATTTTCTCATGAGTGAGGAGCGGAGTCCACTCCTCTTGACAATAACCCGCCTAGCATGGAAGATACAGACAGCCCTAGTTGATACATGAGCTATTCGAGCATACAAAACAGAATTTCATTTGAAGGTTTAGAGTTTGGCACATACAAATTTACTTGGAACGGCGGGTAGATACCACATATATAGGAAGGTATGGTGGACTCATATGGCATAACTTTGGGGTTTAAGGAATTGGATGCACAAGCAGTATTTCCGCTTAGTACAAGTGAGGTTAGCAAAAGACTGGGAAGCGACCAACTAGAGAGCGACAACAGTCTTGAACATGCATTAAAATTAATAAACATTGAGTGCAAGCATGAGTAGGATATAATCCGCCATGAACATAAATATCATGAAGGCTATGTTGATTTGTTTCAACTACATGCGTGAACATGTGCCAAGTCAAGTCACTTAAATCATTCAAAGGAGGATACCACCCTATTATACCACATCACAACCATTTTAATAGCATGTTGACACGCAAGGTAAACCATTATAAGCTCCTAGCTAATTAAGCATGGCATAAGCAACTATAATCTCTAATTGTGATTACAAACATGTATATTCATAATAGGTTGAATCAAGAATGATGAACTAATCATATTTACATAAACAAGAGAGGTCGAGTTCATACCAGCTTCTCCCATCTCAATCAGTCCATCATATATCGTCATAATTGTCTTTCACTTGCATGACCGAACGATGTGAATAATAATAATAGTGCACGTGCATTGGACTAAGCTGCAATCTGCAAGCATTCAATAAAAAAGAGAAGACAAGGCAATATGGGCTCTTGGTTAAATCAATAATAATGCATATAAGAGCCACTTTAACAATTTCATTATGGTCTTCTCCTATCGACCCCCAAAGAAAAGGAAAGAAATAAAACTATTTACACGGGAAAGCTCCCAACAAGCAAAAGAAGAACAGGAAATTTTTTTGGGTTTTCTTTTTAATTACTACTACTGCAAGAAAAGTAAACTAGCTAAAAGCTACTATTTTTTGGTTTTATTAAGGTTTATTAAACACACAAGAAGAAAGCATAAAAAGAAAATAAACTAGCATGGATATTAAAGTGAAAAAGTACGAGCACCGAGATCTAGCAATGAGTGTGTGAACATAAATGTAATGTCGGTGAGAAATACGTACTCCCCCAAGCTTAGGCTTTTGGCCTAAGTTGGTCTATTGCCACGGCTGGCCTGGCGGATATCCAAAGTTATAGTTGGGGTCGTACTGAGAAGAAGAAGACTCTGATTGCCACTGGTTGGCAATCATCTCCGGATCCCATTGGTAATTAGACTGTCGTGGAGGATCAAATTGTGGTTCCGGCTCTGGCTTTGTGGCTGATGTAGGGTTCCAGTACGCTTGGATGGCCGCCAGCGGAACGAGATACTTGCCTGTAGACAAATCAAACAAGGAAGGAGCAGGAAAGGTAATAGTCTCAGGGTGACTCTTATCAAATATCAGTTTGTATTTAAGCGCCCTTTCCCTATTCTTAACAATAAAATCATGTGCTACCATACTCTTATAGTCTAGAAAAACAGGAGGCAACAACTTTTCTTCTTTCTCATAATGTCTAATAGGTATGTTAAAATGTGCAGCGAGGCGCGAGGCGAAGATACCTCCCAAGATGGGGCCCTTAGTACGGTTAAGATTTAACCGCTTTGCAACAATAGCGCCCATACTAAATGTGTCATCTCGAAACAAGGCATGGAACAAAATAATATTATCAGGGCACTCAAGTTTCCACAGTTTCCGTGACCAATTAAGCATCTACTAGTAAATATAGCAAAGTAACGTAGAACAGGAAAATGTATGCTAGTGATTCATGCATCGGAAACTTTCCTCGTTTCCCCTACAGCAATTGTATCAATAAACCCCTCCACATCGTTACTATGTGGTTCCTCTATGATACCCGGAAAAGGTAACTTGCAAACTCTACAGAATTCACGAAGGGTCATCTCCTTATACTCATCATATAAATAAAAATCCACCGTAGGTGGTGATCTCCTAGAATGGAAATGAAAATTTTGCACAAAGGTATTGGTGAGTAAGAGATACTGTTCGCATTGGTCACGGAGGAAGTCGGTGAGGGCTGCATTCTTAGCCAACTCATAAAAATCATCATAAATCCCGGCTGCTCTCAAGAAAACATCACAAGGCCATTCACACGGCCGAACCTCCACGGTGCGAGGCAGATTATATTTGGGCCTCTCTGCTTCTTCACTTTGTTTTTTTCTTAGAGCTTCGGCTCGATGAGCCCCTCAAAAAATCTCTTCATCATTTTCTAAAAATTTCTGAAATTTTTAGTAACTTCGAATAAAAGTGAACCAAGCTCAACAAAATTGATAGCAACTACTCCTACAAGTGCCTAGAGCCTATATCATGCATTAGAACTACTTGGAACCATATAAATTTGACATGCAAGCTCAAGAACATGGTCACCTAGGCAGCACAAATTTGCAACGAATAAAGCACTAGAACAAAAACTAATTGGACCAATGGAGGAGTCACATACCAAGGAACAATCCCCCAAAGAAGTTTTGTAAGAGGTGCTTTGAGCAAGGAGATCAAAAATCGCAGCAAAATGAGCTAGAACTCGTGCTTGAGCTGGATGGTGATTTTTTGGGAGGAAGAAGAAGTGTGTGGGTGCAGGAATAAGTGGAGGGGAGCCACCATGGGCCCACGAGGCAGGGGGCGCGCCCAGGGGGTGGACGCGCCCTGGACCCTCGTGCCCATGTGCTTGCTCCCCCTGTTGTGTTCTCAGTGCCAGATATTCTCAAATATTCTAGAAAAAATCGTATTAAATTGACAGGGCATTTAGAGAACTTTTATTTCCAGGGTATTTTTATATTGCACGGATAATTCAGAAAACAGGCAAAAAATACTATTTTTACTTTATTTCAACTAAATAACAGAAAGTAGAGAGAGGGTACAGAAGGTTGTGCTTTCTAACTTCATCCATATCATGTTCATCAAAAGGAATCCACTAACAAGGTTGATCAAGTCTTGTTAACAAACTCATTTCGAATAACATGGAACCGGAGAAATTTAGAATAACACTATGTTACCTCAACGGAGATATGCACGTCCCCAATAATAAGAATATCATATTTCTTTTTGACAGTAGGAAGAGGAAATTCAAAACCTCCAATAATATTCGAGGGAACTTTTCTAATAGAATTGATACTGTGGACTTGAGGTTGTTTCCTCGGAAAGTGTATCATATGCTCGTTACCATTAACATGAAAAGTGCTATTGCCTTTGTTGCAATCAATAACAGCCCCTGCAATATTCAAAAAGGGTTTTCCAAGAATAATAGACATACTATTATCCTCGGAAATATCAAGAATAACAAAGTCCGTTAAAATAGTAACGTTTGCAACCACACCAGGCACATCCTCACAAATACCAACAGGTATAGCAGTTGATTTATCAGCCATTTCCAAAGATATTTCAATATGCGTCAACTTATTCAAATCAAGTCTATGATATAAAGAGAGGCATATCACTAACACCGGCTCTAAGATCACATAAAGCAGTTCTAACATAATTTCTTTTAGGGCCATTTGCATTTCTATCCCTAACTCGAACCACCTACTCATACATGCCCCTAATTTCAAAGCCTGCTCAAATTTGCCCCTCCGCCGTTAGGTGCCCTTACAGAAATGCCCTTCTGCTCCGTTACCGTTCGGTCAAAGCCGGTCAAAGGGCTTTGACCGTCCTGAAAAAAATAGCAAAAAAATTCTAAAAAATCTGAAATATTGTGAGATCGAAAATACTCATGTGCGCAAGGTGCGCGCACGTGCTATTTGGACATTCTAGAAGATCGTGACGGGGAAAAATAGTTAATATGTACGCTTGTCAACAGTAATTTCAAAAAAAATGTAGGAAAATTCAAAAAAAATATGAAAAAAATTGGCATCAAAGAGGCTCGGGACTGCAAGGTGCGTGCAAATTTTATTTGTGTTTGGACACTGTAGGAGCTAGTGGAGAAAAAACAAAATTTGGCTTGGGAAAAAACTTTGGAAAAAATGACTATTTAGTTTTTTTATTCTGGAGCTCCTACAGTGTCCAAACACAAATAAAATTTGTACGCACCTTGCAGACCCGAGCCTCTTTGATGCCAATTTTTTTCATATTTTTTTGAATTTTCTTGCAATTCCTTTTTGAATTTACTGTTCACAAGCGTACATATTAACAGCTTTTCCTCGTCATGATCTTTTGGAATGTCCAAATAGCACGAAAACTTGCACGCACCTTGCGCACATGAGTATTTTCGATCTCACAATACTTCAGATTTTTTAGAATTTTTTTGCTATTTTTTTTACGATGGTCAAAGCCCTTTGACCGGCTTTGACCGGACGGTAACGGCGCAGAAGGGCATTTTTGTACCTAACGGTGGAGGGGCAAATTTGAGCAAGCTTTGAAATTAGGGGCAAATCTGAGAGTGGGCGTAAATTAGGGGCATAAATGTAAATGTCCCTTTCTTTTAATGGAGCATGGTATAGTGGGTATTCCTGGATCTTCAAGTTTCTTTGGTATTCCACCCTTAAAAGTATAATTAGCAAGCATGGTGGAAATTTTAGCTTCCGGTATCTTTCTTTTATTAGTAACAATTTCTTTCATATACTTAGCATAAGGATTCATTTTAAGCATATCAGTCAAACGCATACGCAAAAAGATAGGTCTAATCATTTCAGCAAAGCGCTCAAAATCCTCATCATCCTTTTTCTTGGATGGTTTAGGAGGAAAAGGCATGGGTTTCTGAACCCATGGTTCCCTTTATTTACCGTGCTTCCTAGCAACAAAGTATTTCTTATCATAACGTTGATTCTTTGATTGTGGGTTATCAAGATCAACAGCAGGTTCAATTTCTACATCATTATCATTGCTAGGTTGAGCATCAATATGAACATCATCATTAGCATTATTACTAGGTTCATGTTCATTACCAGATTGTGTTTCGGCATCAGAAATAGAAATATCATTTGGATTCTCAGGTGGTTCAGCAATAGGTTCACTAGAAGCATGCAAAGTCCTATCATTTTTATTTTTCTTCTTTTTAGAAGGACTAGGTGCAACTATATTATTTCTTTGAGAATCTTGCTCAATTCTCTTAGGATGGCCTTCAGGATACAAAGGTTCCTGAGTCATCTTACCAGTTCTAGTAGCCACTCTAACAGCATAGTCATTATTCTTACTATTCAATTCATTGAGCAAATCATTCTGAGCTTTAAGTATTTGTTCTACTTGAGTGGTAACCATAGAAACATGTTTACTAATGAGTTTAAGTTCACCCTTAACTCTAGACATATAATCACCCAAGTGTTCAATCATATAAGCATTTTGTTTTAATTGTCTACCAAAATCAGCATTAAAATCTTCTTGCTTAGCCATAAAATCATCAAACTCATCTAAGCATTGGCTAGCAATTTTAGTAGGAGGGATTTCAGCTTTATCATATCTATAGAGAGAGAATTTACCTTTACTACTTGTGTCGGGTTAACAAGACCATGAGTTTCTTCAATAGGTAATGGATTAAGATCATATACTTCTTCAATAGGCGGTAAATTAAGACCATGTATTTCTTCAATAGGAGGTAAATTCTTAACATCTTCAGCTTTAATACCTTTTTCCTTCATAGATTTCTTTGCCTCTTGCATATCTTCAGGACTGAGAAATAGAACACCCCTTTTCTTCGGAGTTGGCTTAGGAGTTGGTTCAGGAAGTGTCCAATTATTTTCATTTGTCCACATATTGTTCAATAGAATTTCAGCTTCATTCGGTGTTCTTTCCCTGAAAACAAAACCAGCACAACTATCCAGGTGGTCTCTGGAAGCATCGGTTAGTCCATTATAAAAGATATCAAGTATTTCATTTTTCTTGAGAGGATTCTCGGGCAAAGCATTAAGTAATTGGAGAAGCCTCCCCCAAGCTTGTGGGGGACTCTCTTCTTCAGTTTGCATAAAATTATATATATCCCTTAAAGCAGCTTGTTTCTTATGAGCAGGGAAATATTTAGCAGAGAAGTAATAAATCATATCCTGGGGACTACGCACACAACCAGGTTCAAGAGAAGTAAACCATATCTTAGCATCACCATTTAATGAGAATGGAAATATTTTAAGGATATAAAAGCAGCGAGTTCTCTCATCATTAGTGAACAGGGTAGCTATATCATTTAATTTAGTAAGATGTGCCACAATAGTTTCTGATTCATAGCCATAGAAAGTATCATATTCAACCAAAGTAATTATATCAGAATCAATAGAGAATTCATAATCCTTATCAGTAACAAAGATAGGTGAAGTAGCATAAGCAGGATCATACTTCATTCTAGCATTCAGAGTTTTTTGTTTAAGCTTAGCTAATAATTTCTTAAGATCGCTTCTACCATTGCAAGCAAGAAAGTCTCTAGCAGTTTCTTCATCCATAACATGGCCCTCAGGCACAACAGGCAATTCATATTTATTGGGAGAGTCTTCATCGTCACTTTCATCAATATTATCAGTTTCAATAATTTCATTCTCTCTAGCCCTAGCAAGTTGTTCATCAAGAAATTCACCAAATGGCACAGTAGTATCAAGCATAGAAGTAGTTTCATCATAAATATCATGCATAGCAGAAGTGGCATCATCAATAACGTGCGACATATCAGAATTAATAGCAGAAGCAGGTTTAGGTGTCGCAAGCTTACTCAAAATAGAAGGTGAATCAAGTGCAAAGCTAGATGGCAGTTCCTTACCTCCCCTCGTAGTTGAGGGATAAATTTTTGTTTTTGCGTCTTTCAAGTTCTTCATAGTGACCAGCAGATATAAATCTCAAGTGACTCAAAGAATAGAGTTATGCTCCCCGGCAACGGCGTCAGAAAATAGTCTTGATAACCCACAAGTATAGGGGATCGCAACAGTTTTCGAGGGTAGAGTATTCAACCCAAATTTATTGATTCGACACAGGGGGAGGCAAAGAATATTCTCAAGTATTAGCAGTTGAGTTGTCAATTCAACCACACCTGGATAACTTAATATCTGCAGCAAAGTATTTAGTAGCAAAGTAATATGGAAGTAACGGTAACAGTAGCAAAAGTAATATTTTTGGGTTTTGTAGTGATTGTAACAGTAGCAACGGAAAAGTAAATAAGCAAAGAACAATATGTGAAAAGCTCGTAGGCATTGGATCGGTGATGGAGAATTATGCCGGATGCGGTTCATCATATAACAGTCATAACATAGGGTGACACAGAACTAGCTCCAATTCATCAATATAATATAGGCATGTATTCCGAATATAGTTATACGTGCTTATGAAAAAGAACTTGCATGACATATTTTGTCCTACCCTCCCGTGGCAGCGGGGTCCTAGCGGAAACTAAGGAATATTAAGGCCTCCTTTTAATAGAGTATCGGACCAAAGCATTAACATATAGTGAATACATGAACTCCTCAAACTACGGTCATCACCGGGAGTGGTCCCGATTATTGTCACTTCAGGGTTGCCGGATCATAACACATAGTAGGTGACTATAGACTTGCAAGATAGGATAAAAAACTCACATATATTCATAAAAACATAATAGGTTCAGATCTGAAATCATGGCACTCGGTCCCTAGTGACAAGCATTAAGCATAGCAAAGTCGTAGCAACATCAATCTCAATCTCAGAACATAGTGGATACTAGGGATCAAACCCTAACAAAACTAACTCGATTACATGATATATCTCATCCATCCCATCACCATCCAGCAAGCCTACAATGGAATTACTCACGCACGGCGGTGAGCATCATGAAATTGGTGATGGAGGATGGTTGATGATGATGATGGCGATGGATTCCCCTCTTCGGAGCCCCGAACGGACTCCAGATCAACCCTCCCGAGAGAGTTTAGGGCTTGGCGGCGGCTCCGTATCGTAAAACGCGATGAATCTTTCTCTCTGATTTTTTCTCCTCGAACACGAATATATGGAGTTGGAATTGAGGCCGGTGGAGCTCCAGGGAGCCCACGAGGCAGGGGGGCTCGCCCCCCACCCTCGTGGCAAGGGTGTGGGCCCCCTGACCTTGATTCTTTCGCCAATATTTTTTATATTTTTCAAAAATAATCTCCGCGAAGTTTCAGGTCATTCCGAGAACTTTTGTTTGTGCACATAAATAATACCATGGCAATTCTGCTGAAAATAACATCAGTCCGGCTTAATTCCATTCAAATCATGCAAGTTAGAGTCCAAAACAAGGGCAAAAGTGTTTGGAAAAGTAGATACGACGAAGACGTATCAGACATTGTTCCACCCCTTGGCTTATCTTAACCATGCAAGGATGTGTGTTGAGAGATCACACTCTCCTCTTTACCTTCCCTCTTAACCCCTTATTTGAAACTTCGCAACATATTTTTTTTTGATTTTTTCCTTGAAAATTTGTTTTCTTTAAAAAGTCCAAAAACAGCAACTAGCCCTTGGCACTACATTAAGTGCTTAGTAAAGACAAATAATTAAAATTTGTGACAAAACTATACAATTATGATATAAATATAGCATGAAACAAGAAAACATTATAAATAAATACGCCTAGGATGTATAAAGAGCCAAAAAATTACAGTTTTCCCAATGCTCACTGTAATAGTAGTCAGCTAATAGAAGAGGTCCTTGTTGCCTTCGTCACAAGGATTTCCCAAGCCCACCCAAACACGATCCGCGTCGCACCAGGCCAACCATGGTCAAGGGAGGTGCAAAGCCCTTTGGAACTTTTTTCTCTAAAGGATTCGCCGCATGTGTGTCGATAATGACGAGTCCACCTCAAAGTTGAACTCTGGATTCTCATCCCAAAAACAATCTTCAATCCACCAACTTCATTAAGGAGACGACACAAGCGCGCATTGACATAGCCTGATAAGAGATTTTGTGTTTTAACCGGGGTGCATAAACTTGTCGTTGAAGTCGTCTCTACCATCCTCATTTATCCAGCTGCCAACTCCTTGATAATCGGGTACATCTGGAGAAGACACCGGAAGACAAAGATGCCCCATACCGCTTGCCTCCCGTCACTATTGCACCACCTTCGATCTAGCAGCAAGAGGCTAAACATGACACCTCCGCCAGAGCCACTACGTAGCACCTGGCGGTAGCAGGCATGACTTGACGCTCCGCATGAGACGTCGTGTGTAGCATCCACCGGCAGTTACACTTTCAGCGACAGGCATTGCTTGCGTCTCTGAAAGAGACGCATGTGTCACCCGCCGAGCCGTATCGCACCCGATCTGTTGATGGAGGAGACATCTCATACCGCCACCATCACCACCTCCAGATCCAGCCACGGAGTCGTCCATGCAACCACCGAGGGCGCCGCCTTCAAAGAAGAGGGGCCGCCGCCCCAAATCTGAGTGCTACCAGCAAGCACCCACTGTCGCGCCGGCCGCTGACATCGCCCGTAACAACGGCAGATGTCGCCACGACCCTCAGATCCGGGCACAAGGGCCTGAATCCCTCGGGCGCCGCCACCTGCTCAGTCGCGGTCGACCTCCCATCTAGCTGACGAGACGATCACCCCTAGACCTGCCGCACGCCGCAGCCAACCCTGCTCCAATAACCCGCTGGCCCGAGGAACTGAGCCGCCAAGCCATAGGCACCGCCGCCGGGCTAGCACCGGCTGCCCGCATAGCCACGGCCACAAGCCACCACTGAGGATCCCAGGGTCGTCGCCCCGGCGTCCGTGCTCTGCCATCCATGCCTGACGTCCAGGACAGACGGACATGCATATAGGCCGGAGGCCTCCCATTGCGAGAGAAGACAGGAGGCGAGGACCCGCTGACTGCTATCCGCCACGAGGGGTTTCGCTTGACGGCTTCCTCCGGCGGCGGCAGGTGGCTAGATCGGAGGAGACGTGGGGGAGGCGACGGCTCTTCTGCTTCGTAGAAAGATTTGTATGTATATCAAATGCATTATTAACCTCTCCTAATAAAAATGTGTAATCAAGCAAAGTATATTGATACAATTTATGGCTAGCAAGTCCAAACAATTTTTTAGGAACTAGTGAATAGAGAAGATCAAATTGTTTCCTATAAACCAGGCCATACATTATCGAACACGAATAGAAAAAAAAACTACAAAGTGAGCTCTGAACATGAGAATAGCTCATAGTTTTTTTGGTTTCTTACAAAAATCAAAAAAACAAAAAACAATCTTGTGCACATGATTAAGTATTATATTTAGTCTTTTAAATCTGTGGAAAGTTATGCATTCCATTGCCATATGGGAAAAGAAAAAGGGAATCAATATACAAAATGCTGCTATTCCAGTCACTCTAACTCGTCTTTCTTGTGAAGACAACACAAACTTATCAAGCATGTTTTCTCAGGAAGAACTGCAGGTACGTAGTATACGATGAGACTGGCGTTTTGGTCCTCGGCAGAGCGCGCTCCCACGTGAATAGTAAACAAAAAAATATAGTAATATTTTCAAAAAATTCTGAATTTTTTTGTAGATGTTTGTGTTAGTGTCAGAAGCATCCTTAAGAAAATTCATGTCAAACCGAGCAGTGTTGTTTCGTCGGCGAAAAACACAAATTTAGGCGACATTTTAAGGTAACATTTGGTTTTTATTTTGTTTTTTCTGCACATGCCGAAGTATTTAATCCTTTTCCCTACAAATTTGTATGTAGCATTTGGATGTTACAAAGAACACATAGAATTTTTGTTGGAATTTTTTTGACATTTCAAAAAAAAAACACGCGCAGGAGCGTGCGCTCCCGGGAACACCATCGGATTTTCGGTATACAACCATAGTTAGGGCATCTCCAACGGCCACCCGCAAAAGACCTCCCGCATGCGTACGCGGACATGAGGGACCAATCCGCGGACATGGATGCGGGAGGTAGCCATCCAACGTCAGCCGCATACCTCCGGCCTTCCGGACTTTTTTTCTCAGTCCGCACGATCACGCATGCAAAGGGCATAGAAGTTCAAATGCCCTCTTGACATCCTTTCTAGTTGCTTCTTGTCTTTGGCCAAAGTGAGCTTTTTTCTAGCCAACTAGGTCTGAGATGGTGTCGACAAAGGTAGCCCATGGAGGATAGATACAATCAACCACATAGTAGTCCATGTTGTACTCATGTTCATTGACGATATAGTGGTAAGGAGGAGTTTTTCCTTCAGTCAGCATCGCAAACACAGTGATCGTTGCAGCAAATTGATGTCATTGTGAGACCCGGGCATGCCAAATCCAAAGATCCTATGATGCAACTGCTTCAACAATGATGTTGGGCTTCTTAACATGACCCTGATATTGCCTTTGTAAAGCTTCGAGCAGTTCTTCCATTTCCAATGCATGCAGTTAAGATATCCAAGCAAACCTGGCCACCCTCTTGCTTCTAAGATTGCCAGAAGCCTCTCGGTGTCTGCCACAGTTGGTTCTCTCAGGTACTGAGGTCTGAACACCTCGATCACGGCAGTTGCAAACCTGATCATGGCATCTCTGCATGTGCTCTCAGACATCCGTAGGTACTCGCCCTATGAATCAGCGGTCGTGCCATATGCAAGCATTCAGAGTGCGGCCGTGCACTTCTAGTAACCAGAGAAGCCAATCGTTTCCACGACGTCCTTCTTCGGGATGAAGTAGTCATCATAGGACCGGACGCCATGATACAAACGATCGAGGGTCTTGCGCATCCAAAAACGCCGGCGAAAATGGTCAAGGAAGAGTGCATCGGGGACAAAGTAGTCGGCCATCAGTGTCAAATGCCCGCGCGCCCTATTGCGTTTGAGCACACGATGATCCTTGATCGAGCCCTTGAAATTGAGAACATGCTCCTCTGCACACTCCGCATCTTCAAGGACCGCCCGCATCATCGCCGTCTCACCAGAGTACTCCTCCTCGTCCGACGAACCACCGGAGGATCAACATACTACTCGTATATGTACTCCAAAACG
Source organism: Aegilops umbellulata (assembly GCA_032464435.1). Lineage (NCBI taxonomy): Eukaryota > Viridiplantae > Streptophyta > Magnoliopsida > Poales > Poaceae > Aegilops > Aegilops umbellulata. Next base: position 34,661,786 of record CP136058.1, on the reverse strand, counting down.
GAATCCATTGCTACAAAGAAGAAGGGAGAACTGTTTTCAGCTTCAGCGATTCATCCAACAGTCGTCGGGCATGGTAGAGGACGGTGCCTGGCGGGGCGGTCGGAGGATAGGGGTTGAACGGAGACGAAGGAGAAGCGGCGGGGAGTGTGGCGTGGTGGCCGGGTGGTGGAGCAGTGGCGATGGCAAGAGAAAAATAAGGTAGGAGAGAAAATGGGGATGATGGAGTTGTGGGGTCCGGGAAGGGTTTTGGGTAGGCCTGGTGTATCGGATTCGTACGTTTCATGTGTCCGGACTCCCGCAAACCTTCCCCACTTTTATCTCTATTTTGCAGGAGAAATCGCGTCCGGACCGACTCGTGGACCGATACAGGGCGGCATTGGATGGTTTTCGCGGTCATGAAATATTTTTTCGTCCAAGCACATGCAGTCTTCATTCCATCATACTCCCTCCATTCCACAATATAGTGCGCCCGCGTTTTCGAAGATCTAAGTTTGACCATGAATTTAACCAACAAGACCGACTGCGGTGGAGCAAAAATTATGTCACTGACATCGCTAAAAATTATATCACTGGTATTGTGGAATGGAGGGAGTAGTACAGTTTACTAAGGCCGTCTCTAATACGGACCCTCAAACCACCTACATTCATTCAAACCATGTTTTTTCATCCAACGTGGGCTTGTCTTCGTCCGCTGGCGGTCCAGGCGTCTTTTTGCCGTAAACCGGAACCAAACCGTCGGGGGTGGGAGCGGGGGTCCCTTGCCACTTCCTGCCCAAAGCAGTCAGTGTCACATTCATGCCGACCCAGAGCAAACGTGACCTCTCACTGGAGCGGACATTGAAGCATGCACCGTCCAAGAGCCTCCCACGTTGCACGCGTCTTCGCTCCGCATTGAAATATCATCCGTCCATCCGCCTACGTCCTTTAAAAACCAGCGGTCTTCCGAGGAACCTACTTTGTCGCATTGAGTGCCACACGTCCGTCCGCATGCTGGCCGACATTAAACACCTCGCATTGGCATCCACCCGCTATTTAAACATGGCCAAGTGTCGGGCAACAGCCGCACCGCACTCCGCGCTCCATCTCCTCTTTGCAGCACGCGCCATGGCCTCGAGCTCCAGAGCCCTATGAGACAGCCTCTCCAGCGAGTAGGAGAACGAAATCTTCGGCATTGCAGCCGGCTGGGTGGCCCGCCGAGCCAGCCGGATAGAGGCTGGCTTGCTGGCAAGCTCTCCGGAGTCGGCACCACCGCCATTGCCGTTCCAGACCGGCATCACCATGGGTCGTCTAGCCTATCCAGGCTGTCCTATACCGCCACCCACCAAATCTGCCGCAAGTGATGGCGGTGCCGCGTCTGGCAGGCTAAGAAAGAAGCCATGTTCGTGAAGATTGACACGGCGGTGGAGGAATTTGACTGGGGCACCAAAGACAATGTCGCCAACTCCGTGCCGGTTGCGCCCCGCCGCCACGATGATGAAGTTGGCACGTCTGCGGCCGCCAGCGACAGCGAGAAAAAGAAAACCATGGGAAGCCGCCCTCGCTTGGGTCCTAGGAAGAAGGACACCGCCATCGTCTTGTTGGGTTATACAGCCGGTGACTTGCCCGCTTCGTGGGGGCGTAGGCCATGGGATCGTCTCCCCTACCCAAAAACCAACCACTAATCTGGTCTTCCCAGAAGTGCAAGCTATTCTACCCCTCCTGCTGAAGCATTTAGCTCCGGGGCTGACGACGGTCGGGTGAGCTTGTTGGCGGACATGGGGAAGACATATCGTGGGAAACGGACTCCGCCATGGCCAGCGAAAGACTAGGTTAGAATAACCTAGCCTAGTCCGTTAGAGTTTAGTTGAAATATATCCAAAATGTAAATGTTTTTGGTTCAGTTTATATGAAAAACATCTGGTTTGCATGAATTTCGTCCGGTTTATTGACATCTGCATTGAAATGTATGCGAGCAGGGTTGGATGTCCGGCTTCCGCAATAATGTCCGTGGACTGTTCCCCACCGACCCGTGAACTGATATGGTGTCCGGTTCGGGGGCAGCGTTGGAGATGTCATAAGTAATCTTTAAAAAAATCAATTAATTGTGTGAACATGAATGTGTGCAAAAATTACATGTGTAGTTGTGGCCTCTTCAAAACATAGTAAAGACATTTTTGATTTAAATGATATTGTGTTCTCCTGAAGCACCACGCGGGTACTCTACGAGGAACAATGTTGGGAGAACCAGGGCACATGAGACTTGATACGTATGCGTCATGAGATATTCTGAAGCACAGAAGATAGGAAGACGAGTCTCGTGTACCAGTACTTCTGTGTCAGACGTGTGTGACTCCAAACTGTCCTGGACAGCATATCTTTCTTTCCTGCTTTTCTTTTGAAATTTTCAACGGAGGGAGAGCATATCAGAACACAACGGAGTGATGCTTTGCACTTGCACTATAAACAGAAAGACTGTTCATTTCACAAACCATTTTTCTTTTCTTCTTTTTTTTTTTTTTGAGGGGAAGAATGAGATTTCATTCATTCAACTATATCAAAACAGTTCACATAGTCTAAGGCAAGGCAAGCAAATCTTGGTAGGATATGTCCCAGCCAGAATGCTAGTCCTGGCCAAAGCTTAACAAGGTCAAAGGTCTTCAAACTCCATTTATCTCAGTTCTCAGGGTAAATACGCCACAATCTCGACTTCTACCACTTACAAATTGTCAGATTCCAAAATTAAATCACTGGCGCATTATGTGCGTCGTGATGGACTGAATGCAACCCATACATACACGCCAATGCCTCCTCTTCTTCAGTGCCCGACTGTATGTACATCTTGGCACCGTGCGACATAGTGCCCAAACTACATTGCCCTGGTGGTCCTCCATTTCATTCCAAGAAGAAAATTTGCCATGTCCTTTGCCATGTGCAAGAAGAACACACCTTAGAGCATCTCCAACAGGCGCCGAACGCGGCACGCGCAAAAAACAGCTTTAGCGCGCGCCCATCGCCTGGTTTGGCGCGGCGCACAGCGACCGCTCCAGCAGCCGCGCTAAAATGCAGCGCGTGCAGCTCCAGCAGCGCGCAAAAAATGCAGCACGCGCGCTCATTCTACAAACTAAAAATGTAGGCATTGGAAGCATAAAACTAGATAGATTGCATAGATTTTAAACGATACAAAGGTATTTTATATCCGAAACATAGATTGCATAATAATAAAAACGACAAACGATAAAAAACGAGATAGATTGTATAAAAAAACTACTCTAAGTCGCTATCATCATCACCATTATCATCCTCGGCGGTGTCGTCCGAGGTATCTAGCCAGATGTCCAGCCACCGATCATTGTCCGGCGTGAAGAACGACTGCCCACCTGCTGCAACGAGGTCGGACTGCGCATTCGTCAACGCCTTCCGCCGACGCCTGTCCAACCGCTCCTCACGGCGCCTTCGCGTGTCCTTCTCGCGGCGCCTTGCCCAGTAGACATGCTCGTAGGCGACGTCCTCCGGGTGGCGCCGGCGCCACTCCGCCATGACCCGCTCGTCCTCCTGGTCGACGAGGAGGCGGCGCTGCCGCTCGGCGTGCTCCGCACGGTCTTGCGCCGTGTTCAGACGAGGCGGCGGGGCGAAGTCGAGCGCTTGCTGGAGCGTGTACACATCTTGGAAGTTCATCTGGCCGCGCGGCCGGCCTAGGCGCCACGCCGCCGCATCGTACGCGCGGGCGGCCTCGCGTGCCGTCCCGTAGGTGCCGAGGCCGAGCCGGAGATCGCCGGAGCGTATCTCCGAGTAGTAGCCGCCGTTGGGGCGCAGGCGGACGCCGCGGTAGCCGGACGCTCCTCGGCGGCGCGGCGGCATGGCGGCGTGGCGGTGGCGGGGCGCTGGAGCGGCGCGTGGCAAAGAGGGAGAGGAAGAGTAGAAGAGGAGGCGTGGAGAAGGCGCGTGGCGCGCGCCGCACTTTATAGGCGCGCCGAAAGCGGTGCGCAAAAAATGACGCGCAAGCTAGCGCCTTTTCGCGCGCGCGCAAACGATTTCTGCGCGCGCGAGTTTCCCGCCGACGCTGGAGCGCGGCAAAACGTCCCGCGCGCGCTAAAAGCTGGGTTTACTGCGCGTCGTTTAGCGCGGCCGTTGGAGATGCTCTTAGGTGCCAACCTCTCCACAAAATCATGAGAACCAGTCCTCTTCTGTCCTGGCAAATTCTTGAAAAAAGCAGCAAGAGCCAATCCGGTCCAGAATACTGGAACTAGCTCTGCGGAAGCAAAGCTCTGGGATTTTCACATTTCGCTTCTCAAAGCTTTGGCTTTAAGAGCATCTACAGAAATACATAGCAAATGCAGGCTCTCAAACGCCCGCGAATGCTTCCACGGGCATTGATCGGGCACACCTCATATTTTCGTTTTCACACGCACATCCAAAACCTCAAAACCGTGCAACGCATACAACCCTATGTAAACACATGGTAAACACGTAGTTCATCAGATCAACATTTCATCGCCGGACAAAAGGAGCATAGTTCATCGGAGTTTTTCACACGCACATCCAAAACCTCAAAACCGTGCAACGCATACAACCCTATGTAAACACATGGTAAACACGTAGTTCATCAGATCAACATTTCATCGCCGGACAAAAGGAGCATAGTTCATCGGAGTTTAACGGCGGACAGTACAAATCCTTATTACAAACTACTTAAAACATAGATAACATATAAATAGAACAGGGATGGACGAAGGAAATCACCATTTCCTCCTCTTCCTCTTTCAGTCGTCCGCGCGGCTGTACCCCTCCTCCATGTAGGCGTTGGCGTGCGGAGGTGCGTCGTCGTCTGAGCTGGAGGTAGAGCCGTCCGTCACGCCGAAGTCGGAGCTGCACCTTTTGCCCAGCAGCCTGCAGAGCAGGCGGTCCTGCTCCTTCGCATGGCGGGCCGCCTTCGCCTTCATCGTCGCGTCCTTGTTTGTCTCGTGCTCCGACAACTCGATGGTGAGTCGGAGTGCCGTAGCATTCTTGCAGCGGAGGCGCCGCGCATCCGTCTCAACCGTCATGAGAGAGTGGCGAAGGACCGACGCGAGGAGTGCGGCCTCGGGATCGACCGGCGCGTGGACAGCGCCTCCCCTGCTGTTGCCTTCTCCCTCACCCGCTGCCGCTTGCGCCGGGTTGCACGTGCCTCTGACTCGGGCGTCCTCGTGCGTGCCGGACCCGGCGCGGGTACGAGGACCCAGCGGTGGGCGGGTACCAATTACGGTCCATAGGGTGGTGGAGGTGGGAGGCATACCTAAAGGAGAAGAGCGGAGCTGCCAGAGCTACGCGCCAGGCGGGAAGGGCCGACGACGTCGTCGGCGCTGCGTCGATGGGTGACGGGCGCTAACGAAGAAGATCCGCCGTTGCCGGGGCCGCCTTGCTCGAGCAACGACCTCCTCAAGGCGATGCAGAGGACCACCTCCTCCACATCGATGCTTGAGCCAACGGATTTTGCACCAGTGCCACCGTTGCTTCCGTCGCCAGCCATCAGATCAGAGGGAAGAGGATCGAAAGTGGAGTGGACAGAGACGGGAGTGAAGTGGAGTTCGGATTGACCAGTGTCTAGGGTTTTTCGGATGAGGATATTTCTGGGGCTCGGGTGGGCCAGGCTAGGCCAAACCGACATGGCGGAGGTGCCCGGACGCGCCCGGGCCACGTCATATCTGCCCCATATTTGGGCTGGATATAAGGGGCGCCGGACGGCCCGAGCGTTTGAGGACGGTCTAAGGCGCCCGTCTGGGTCGGTTTTTCACGATCGGACTGTGACCGGCCGTCCGTCCAGGCGTTTGAGGACGGTTTGGGGTGCGTGGCTGTAGATGCCCTAATACAGTCCATTATGGCACCAAATCAAACAGGACAAGCGTTGTCCCAGGCTACTCTGCAAGCCAAAATTCTCACCTTAGTCAGCACAGGGGAGTTTTAGATTAGCGTCCACATCTTTCTTGAGCAATCTCCTGCCGCACTTGTCCCATGTTTTGCATTTTCTTCATTCTTGAGGCTGTAAGCAAATGTGTAGGTAATCATCATGGTAGAAAAGCCATTTATTTCATAATGCCAGGCAGGAAAAATCCTCTTTTGAATCATCAGGTGCACTCATGTTAAGACTGCTCACTCGATCTTGTAGCAAATGGGAACGGCTGGTTAATGCCAATGATTCATAAATTGGAACTTTTTGTGTTCTTTTTTAGCTTAGCTTGCCCAAATTTTTTTTTGTAGCTCTCCCACTGTAGTCCTGTATTAGATGTTTCAACGAAATTAAAAGTTTTTCTATGATGCCAATCAAGTAATTTGATTTGCATGCTCATGTGTATCTCTGAGAATTTTCAAGTCATAATGCATAATTTCAAACATTTGCACTCCCTTCGGGTCCGGGCTCAGGCCTTGAATTTGACATAATGCTATAATTCTGTGATGCAACTAAACGACTTATATTCATGATTTTCGAGTAAAGTGTTTGACAACTTATTTCAGTTTCATGCCACACATGCATCACCCAATTGAATTAAGAACAAATATTTGTTGATTTTTAATTTGCAGGTTCAAAATATGTCTCGACACATCAAACATGTTTGGTGTAGTTCAGGTGAGCTTAATAAAGCTTAGATCTGATGTGTACAGCCAAACTGGCCAATTAGTCACAACCTTTTCACGCTTTCAAAAAAGGCATGTAACTGTTGGAAAAAGGTAATAAGTTCATTTTGTCGATATGAATTTGTTAATTAGTTCTTCAATTATTATTTACGTGAACTTGCTGATTATTTACTCAATTTATTTTCCTTTATTAGTTTACAGGGGATTTCAGAATTTCAAATGATGATATATTAGTGAATAATAACTAACTTCTACGAAAGACACATTATCAGAGAACAAAGTAAGTTTTTGTATTAATAAATCCATTTTCTCATAATTAAGTATCTGCGAATCTTGTTTTTTATTTTCAATCCTCAACATTTTACGATGTCATTAACATTTTTATACTAAAGTTTTATATTTTTAAATTATTTTTATGATAATTTATATGCCTATGTGTCATAGTTTCTCATATAATAATATAATCAAATATTAAATATAGTGTTATTCAAAACTATTAAATAAAATGATTTTTATATAGTTGTAATGTAATTACTTGAATACTAATTTTTAACCTATTTGTTATAACAAAAATTATGTTTGAATCATTTTTATAATTATATAAGTTATATAGTGTACATGCGCGTGTGTGTGTGTGTTCATTTATATTTTAAAAACATTAAACATTAATCATGTTGGATACCTCTAAACTTAGGTCTGATTAATATCTTAATAGTGGTTTTCTTGTATATTTTTAGGTACATATAATTATAGAAACTTCTAGTACATTATAAATCAAATCATGGGGAAATGTTTCTTGCAAAGTGGGTTCAATAATAATCGTGATAACATGTGCATGGTCCGTATTAGATATCACCATTTATATTAATCATTGATGAACATGAAAATGCTTGCAACTATACTTCTCATAAACAAGATTTGATGGTTTGATATGCTCATCTGGAACAATATTGGTTTCGTCCGGTGTATACAAGAGTTCCTGCTAGTTTATAGGATAAAACACTGTTCACAAAATTATAGATATAATCTAGTTAGTAGGATCTAGAGAACATGTATGATATTTATCGGCGGGAGATAGGCAATACACGATATTGGTCTCTGCTATAGACTTCTCTGCTAACTAAGATATTTTTTTTCACATATTCAATAATCTTTTGGACATAATGTATAATAGTACTTGGATTACCATTGTAAAATAGTATTTGAGGCTCTCATCTTCTCGATCACGGGGCAGTGGCCCTGTCCACTATATACCAGCATGGTAAAAAGAACCCCTCTAGATACTCATTACTAAACTTTTCTCTTTTACTTAGGTAACATGTGTTTTTTTATTTTGAGAAAACTTTCTATCTATTCCTCAACTGCCAAGTTAGTACAAAGAACACAAGAAGTTAAAAATTACATTCAGATACATAGACTACCTAGCGACGACTATAATCACCGAAGCGATAACATATGTTGCCGGTACATAAACATTGGTCTTCACTACAAGATTTCACGGCTTAGATTCCTTCATTGACACCTTAAGAGCAACTCTAGCAGACCCCGCATCCGGCGCAAACCTGCATAATTCCGGCGATTATACGGGATCGGCCCATTTTTCTGGCCAAACCAGAGCCCGCGCATCGGTGTCCGGCCTGTAATTTTTTTTGCCGCAGCCCGCAAACGCAACCCTCGAGCCACTATAACTGCGGGTTTGCGGGGCAGATGCGGGTCGAAACCCTATCCTCCCGCCGCCGCGTTCCCCTCCAATTCCCCACCGTGCCGCTCGATTTCTCGCCGCCGGCGAGCCTTGAACCACCATGGCCGACTCGGGGGATGAGGCGGAGCGCCGCCGCCGCGCCAGATCTGACGCCGCGCGCAAGCGGGGGGCGCGTCGGTGGCTCAACCAGGGTGCCCGACCGCCGCCGGCATTCGACCGGCGCGAGCTCGACGAGTTCGAGCTCGAGCGCGCCCGTCGTCGCCGCGCCTCCTCCGGCAACTGGTCCGCGGGGAGCTCATCCGCGAGCGCATCGAGCTCGCGGCTCGTTCCGGTGAAGAGGGAGCCGGAGGAGGCCGTGCCCGATGCGCCGCCGCACCGAGGCGTCATCGGACCCAAGGAGTACCTCCCACCGGGGCAGGAGGAGCTCCTCGAGCGCGTCGTCCTCGAGCGATCGGCGAGGGATCTGGAGGAGATGGAAGAGCCGGAGGAGATGGAAGAGCGCATCCGGCGCGAGCTCGAGTACGAGCGGCTCTTCCTCGAGACGGGCCTCACGGCATCGCAGGCGCAGGCATCGAAGGAGGCCGACCTGCGTGTGATGAAGAAGAAGCAGGCGAAGCTCTTCGTCGACCTTGGCTCCGACTCCTCCGACTCTGACTGATCGCCTCCGGTGGGCAGCTACCGCAGGAGCTCCGGTGAGCTCAATTTTGTTGCAGTGATGCGGTAGTGTAGGCCCTGTCTAGCATATATAACCTTTATGTATGTATGTTGCGGGTATGAACTTATTATGCGAAGAAGAACCATGTATGCGAGTGAGCTTCGGCGAGCTGTTGCTTAAATTTCTCGCGCGAAACAACTTTTTTTTAAATTTAGGGGTTTGTTTGCGGTTTCTAGTCTGCCGCCGTAAATTTCGGCCTGCATAACCGCCCCCGTGCGACCTGCAAACACATTTTACGGGTCGGCAAAATGCGGGGTCTGCTAAAGTTGCTCTAAGTGCCAGCCTCTCCACAAAATCATGAGAACCAGTCCTCTTCTGTCCTGGCAAATTCTTGAAAAAAGCAGCAAGAGCCAATCCGGTCCAGAATACTGGGACCAGCTCCGCTGAAGCAATGCTTTGGCTTTAGACCTTTAGTATAGTCCACTGTAGTACCAAATCAAACAGGACAAGCGCTGTCCCAGGCTACTCTTCAAGAAAAATTGTCACCTTATTCATCACAGGGGAGTTCTAGATTAGCTTCCACTTCTGTCTTAGCAATCTCCCGCCGCACTTATCCCAGGTTTTGCACTTTCATCATTCTTGAGGCTGTAAGCAAATGTGTAGGTTTTGCACTTTCATCATTCTTGAGGCTGTAAGCAAATGTGTAGGTAATCATCACGGTAGAAAAGCCATTTCTTTCATAATGCCATGCAGGAAAATCCCCTTTTCAATCATCAAGTGCGCTCATGTTAAGGATGATACTCACATCATGCGGACCGAAGATTCGTCTGAGTGATTGTTCATTCCAGGAATTACTAACTCTGATGCCAAGCTGGCTCAACCTTAAATTGTATGATATGTCTATCATTCATTCTTCCCGGACTTGGTTTTAAATTTCGGGCAAGCCAATTACCACGCCAGGCGCTGATGCACTTACCATATCCCACTCTCAAGGTGACGCTTTTTTAGCTGCTCCAGGCCATGTTCAATACCTTCATTCCCGAATACGGCATCTGATAAATTACCTCTCATCAGGTAGTAGATTGCTTTCATGGGTCTTGCAGCTAAACTCTGAGGGTATTGGATCAGTCGCCATGTTTGGCAAGCCAGCAAAGCCTGATTAAAGAGAGTGGTGTCTCTAAAGCCAGTGCCACCTGTTTCTTTGGGTTTAGTGATCAAGTCAAAGTATCCCACGCCCAACAACACTTTGCTGACCCTCATCCTCTCCCCGCCAAAAAATCCTAATAAGTTTCCTGTAATCATCATGGAACCTTGTAGCCAGCTTAAAAATCACCAATACATAAGTTCGTAAAGCCTAAGCTACAGATTTTACAAGAATCTCCGTTCCACCCATAGAAATATATTTTTCATTCCAGGGAGACAATGTTTTAGCAAACAGGTCTTTAATGGGCTGAAAACGATTTGCTTTCATCCTTCTTCCAGAGTTGGCAATCACATGTACTACTTTTCATCAAAACCACTACGGGTGACTTAGCAAGAACCTTTTGATGCCAACCTGTATATCTGTAGGACTAGCCAACAGACTTGTTGATCCTATGAAACAAACTAGCTACGACTTAATCAAGAATCATCAGTGAAGTGAATACTACACCACTCACCGTTCCCTATATATGTAATATACTACTCCCCTCCATACTCATCCGACTCGTGACCGTCGGATTCCTTGATGTTGAAGTCATTGCTACCAAGGTACATGCAGTCCTCGTTGAGTCCACTGGCCACAGTGTCTGTAACATATTTGCAATTACTTAGTATGCGGTCATTGTCGTACTACTCCGGATAGTCGACATTGTCATACTCCTACGGAGCATCAAGTATCTGACCAGCAAGCGACGTCACCATCGCCATCGCCATCAACTGATTGACCGCTTCCTCAAGCTTGGTTTTATCACCTCCTTTCAGAAGACCTGCCCAATATAAAAGTAAGGAGCAGACCGTGAATAAACAAACTAGCTACTACTTAATCAAGGATAATCAGTGAAGTGAATACGACACCACTCACCGTGACTATATATACTACTCCTCTCCATACTCATCCCACTCATGACCGTCGGCTTCCTTGATGGTGAAGTCATTGCTACCAAGGTACATGCAGTCCTCATCGAGTCCATCAGCCACAGTGTCCGTAACAAATTCGCTATTAGTTAGTATGCGATCATTGTCGTACTCCTCTGGATAGTCGACATTTTCGAATAAATCTTCCCCGCGAACCATCTTCCCAAACTCCACCTCGTGCCCATGGAATCCCTCCCCACTAGCCGGGTGTACAATCCTGATCCCTTCTTGCTCGCAGAAAAGGCAGCGCACTGGTTCTGCCAAACGTATGCAGACCACAATTAGTAATCATAGCATGGATTTAAATGCACTTAATTTTTACAACAAAAAGGGCACCACTGGTATTTAACCTGCAGAATATATAAACATATCCTTTCTATCTTGACTTCAGAAGTTAGATTCTGGTTAGCTGACTGTGTGTGTGTGTGTGTTATCATATACTCCCTCCGTCCCAAAAAGCTTGTTGCTCAAATGGGCTCAAATGGATAGATGGAGGGAGTATATGGGTAGCCGTGTGCGGTATGAGCATGAGAACAGTTAATGAAGATCATTATCAATCTGATGAAAAAAGAATCTTAAACAAACGAACGGGAGCATATATATATATACCAGCCCCTGGTAGTGGAAACTCCACAGGGCAGCATAGAAGCTGGCTATCCTGGTCGTCGTTCTTGTTGCTAAGCTCAGCAAAGAAGAGTACTGGAACTGAACCTACAGAGCCAACATTCTGGGTCACCAGAAAGTTGGCATGTGTGTGGTGGTAGTAGTCCTCTTCAACAGGATCTTTTTTCTGTTGCATCATGATGGAGTGCATACTCTTGTCAGGACCAGACACATATGTATTCACACCGCAGACCACATGAAGCTGATAACAGGCTTGTTCCTATAAGATGGCAAAAAAAAAAAGGAAATCAGCAAATGTGGCATAGAATTAAGAGAAAAATAATTGCTCATCTTTTAAAACAACTTCTCTCTGACAAATTTGCTCTTATAGCACTACCTATTTGCGAACTACTCTACGTCTCCCACCAACAATGCTTCCACTGCCACCCAACCCATTGGTCCAAGTGTTAGCTCAAGTCATGCACTCAAACAAAAATCTTCTTGGCCTTGTCCAAACTCTGTTTACATGGTGCTGTGGTGGCCATGGCTCAGCGGGATAATCAAAAGGAATACCTAAATGGACATTATGGGCTTATCACAAGAAATGCAGCACATTCAGACAAACTAATAAGCGTCGATGGAGGTCGGTAGCAGCAAGTTCCACCACATGTTTTGATCAAGCAGGCCTTCTAACTGATGGGATTTCTATTAAAATGTGCTTAGGTGTCCGTGGGGTAATTTAATTAATCAAAGGAGGTCCGTAGCAAGTTCCACCAGCTGTTTTGATCAAGTAGGATTTTGGTTGATGGAATTTGGACACAAACAAATATAGAGGTATCTGGGGGATAAACTAACTCACCGAATTCTGCACCTCATATCTGCTTAGTGCAGCCTTGACCTTTCTGGAGATTCTTCTATGAGCCCTTCGCTGTATGTGTCCCTCGTCCATGGTAAGATGGAACCGTCGTTCATAAATGGCAACTGGTTGCTTCTGCTGGGCTAAAATGCCAGTTGAATGGAAAGCAGATGACAATAGCATGGCAAGCTGCTGGACACATTGAGAAGAGAGCTGTTGTTGGCCCCCATTATCTGACAGCAGTGACAGGACTGCAGGCGTCTTGCAAGAGCTGAGAAATCCTGCTTGGGCATCGGGTCTGGGGTGCCATGCCGCAGTTGCAGCAGCCCTGAAGGCTTCTTGTTCTTCCTGGACACTGCTGCACTGCTTTGTCGCGGCCAAATTGACATCCGTGTCGAGCAGGAACCTTATGGCCTGATCGGCGTTGAGATCTTTGTCACGGGTGCAGAGGAAAGAGACAAGTCCGTAAAAGGATTGTGCTTCAATCCGCATCAGGTTCAAGGTGCCGAGGATGTCGAGCTCGTCCAGTTGACTCAGTGGTGGGAATGTGGCTTCGTACCAGATGGTGTTGACGATGATGTTGGTGACAGGATCAAAGGGGCCGTAGCAATGGCCAGCCTTGAGCATGCTACGGTGGTAACGAGACCGCAGTTCGCCGCCCGGCATCCTGGCGAGTGCCTGCAGGTAGAAACCATGGATTGTATGTAGGAGCACTCGCCTTAGTGACCAGGAATACTGGTGGGTCACCTTGGCAGCGTGCTCACTGCGACGGACGGCAAGCTCCCATGGCCTGATGAGGCTGCTCCCAATGGCATCTGGAGCAGGACAAGGGACATCTGGCATCTGCTTGGCCAGAGTGTGGAGGATGTCGCCGGGGCAATTGAGCAAGGAGACGGCCTTCTCGAGGGTGTCAAGGGAGGAGCACAAGGACAGCCAAACGCCTGCGAGCTCGGAGGGACACGGATGCTTGGCGGCGACCATTGCGCACTTGAGAGCGAGCCTGAGGGCGCCGTTGGTGGCCGCGGAGCCTGGGCGGAAGCACTTGGTGCGGCGGTCCTCGACGACGATGCGCGCGGCAACGAGGGGGTCGGCTTCGGCGAGGACAAGGTACCTGACGGCCTCCCAGTCGGTGAGGTGAGGGAAGAAGCATGTGAGGAAGGCGACGAGGCCGTCGAAGGAGCGCTGCTTCATGTCCTTGTCGACGCCGACGAGCGCCGAGGCCCCGTCGACGGGATCTGCGGCGGCGGCGGCAAGCATGGCGCTGACGACTATGTTGGAGACCGGATCGAGCAGGCCGACGCAGGTCGCCGCATCGAGGAACCGTCGCAGATCGGGGTGCGAGGCGAGCAGCTTGACGGCTTCGTCGCGGTGGAGCTCGATCTTGCGGAGGAGGAGTGATGTGTCCTGCTCTCTCTCCTCCCACGGCAGGGCGCCATCATCAGACAGCGACGTACCGTAGACGCGGAGATGGCCGGTGCTGGCATTGGCTCTCAGGTTGGCCATGGCCGGAGAGCTCGCCGGAGACCCAGCGACGAAATTCTGTTGCGGGATGGAACCCTACCTCTGTTTCACTTCTTGGGCCGGCCCATTAGATGGCTTCCTTTTTTTTCGTCATCTTTTTTTGTTCTTTCATGTCGTTTTTCTTACTTGTTTCCTTTTTCTAAAAAAAACTTGTTTCCTTTTTCCCATTTTTATATTTTGTTTTATATTCATTTCATTTTTCCTTTTTATACGTTTATTTCCCTTTTGTTCTATAGGATTTATTTATTTGCTCATAATTATTGTTTGTTTAGATTTCTTTCCAATTTATATTTTTCTTAGTTTGTATCCCTGTTTTTACTATTCTTTTGTCATTTTGTTTTTCACAAGGACATGTGTCCAAGTATTGTCCTTCAAAAGGCTCAAATATTGGATACATCTTCAATGCTTGTTGTAATAAATGTGATGGGCTATATGAGCATATTTTTTTTTGAGTTAGATAGGCTTGCGATAGAATCTTAAACATGTCATGTTGGTGCTGACCGTTAACATTGCAAAATAAACACGGCACCCAAAATATGAATGTATCAACTCCTTCATCATGTGTTAAACCATTAAATTCTTAGGAGACGGTTGGTATTGGCCTTGCCATTGGGGTTGGCAATGGCCTCACCAAAGACCTAGGAGCAAATGGATCGATTGATTGGGGAGGGGGGTGTTATTTTTCTTCTTTATTGACAAAGGAAGTCCTTAGAAGTACAGCTGGCCAAACGGGTCATGCTAACTGGGTCGGCCCGGTAGCATGCATGAACGGCACGACCCAGGCATGACACGACCCGGGCTAAACGGGCCAGGCCCGGCACACGGCACGCCATGGGCCATGCCTGGGCCTGGAGGCTGGGCACGTGGGCCGGCACGGCACATCCCATTTATTTTTATTTTATTTTTCCCAGAATTTATATATATATACATATGTCCTAAATTACAACCCAATAGGCTAAAACACAGGTGGTCCAGCGTGTTAAACGTGTCACGGGCTGGCCCGTTTAATAATTAGGCCGTGCCTGGGCCAAGCAGCGATGCCCGTGGGCCGGCACGGCATGGCCCGGCTATTAAACATGACACGTCGGGTCGGGCCAGGCCAGACACAATTAGCACGGGCCGGGTTGTGCCATGCGAGGCCGGCCCGTTTTGGCCAGGTCTGCTTAGAAGAGGAGGCAGGGAGGGGAGTGGGGTTCGTTAGGGTTGTGTAATCCGGGCCTAGGCCCAATTCACTATAACCGGTTTTCTGTATTGCGTAATTGAGGAAGCAACTCATCAGATTTCACATGTCTTGCCTTAAACAATTTGAGTCATCCACGGATGTGTTTAACATAAATTTAACTAATTCACCCACTGAATTATGTGTGGTTTTCTCTACTCTATTGAACTCTACTGTTGTGGTTCCCGGTGGTAGCAGGTTTTCGCTCCATAGCTTCAATGGAGATCACTCATAGTGGTTTTCTCTGCTACTGCCCCAACTCGCCGCCTTTGTTTTCCATTCCTAGTTTGCTGCTCTTGTCGGAACTAAATAGCTTGGCTCATCGGTTAATGAAAAGGGTTTAGCCCGGTTGAAAAAAAAAGTTTGTTTCTTTGGATCAGCAAGTATGTTGGTATCGAATAGTTTATGGAATGAACACCATCTTTGTGTTTACTCTGCAAGTCCACAACATCATTAACTCTATTGTGCGCTACTACTTGCCATGATACTGTAGTGCATAATTACTCCACAAATGAAGTGTCCCCAAATTAGAATACTTCACTCACATATTTTAAAACATAAACATTGTAGTACTAGTAGTACATAGGGTTCGGTACTATATCCTCGCAAAAAAAAACGGTTCAGGTACTATGCAATGCATAATAACTTGACAAATAAAATGTCCCCGAATTAGAATATTTCACTCGCATAATTTAGACAGAAAGCACATTAGTACACAGAGTTCAGTTACGATGCAATGCATAGTTACTCGACAAATAAAATGTCCTCAATTTAAAATATTTCACTCACATAATTTGGAAAGAAACATAGTACACACAGTGTTCATGTACTATGCAATGATGATTCAAGATTAAAATCTCTACTACTTAAAAAGAATGTAAGGTTTTCATTTCACATTTCTTTCCACCACCCATTCGTCCAACTTTTCATATATATGATAATCAATCACCTTAATTTACTTACCTTCTGAACCAATTCCACTTTAATTCACTTACTAAACTTCTGATCAAAATATAAGATAATTCATAGGCAGAATTTGATGAACATTTATTTACACAATCACATTATTATTGACGGGTATTTATATCCCGTTGCAATGCATGGACATTATTCTAGTTAATAAAAAACGGAATCAAATTAAAATATAAGCTTAAAAGTTGCTCATCTCTGGCAGGCAAGATTTTTTCTTTAGGTGTGGCAAAATTTGTATAGTAGAAAGCCATGTAGCTAGTATACGAGTATGTATGTACATGTAGTTAACAGGAAATACGTACAATATTCTACACACAAACTGTGAGTATGGCGGACACCAAAACTTGTTGGATAGCTGGCTCCGCCACTTAAGAGAGGAGGATAACTTCGACATAAATTATACAATCTCTACTACTTAAAAAGAACGTAAGGTTTTTATTTCACCTTTCTTCTCACCACCCATTCGTTCAACTTTCCATGTATATGATAATCAATCATCTTAATTTACTTACCTTCTGAACCAATTCCATTTTAATTTACTTACTAAACTTCTGATCAAAATATAAGATAATTCATGGACAAAATTTGATGAACATTTATGTACACAATCCCATTATTATTGAAAGGTATTTATATTCCGTTGCAACGCATGAGCATTGTTCTAGTGTAATAAAAAATGGAATCAAATTAAAATATAAGCTTAAAAGTTGCTCATCTCTAGCATGTTTCCAAGAAAAAGGAGAGGCGGAGGCAAGAATTTTTCTTTAGGTGTGGCAAAATTTGTAAAATAGGAAGCCATGTAGCTAGTATACTAGTATGTATGTACATGTAATTAACAGGAAATACGTACAATATTCTACACGACAAACTATGAGTATGGCGGACGCCAAAACTTGCTGGATAGCTGGCTCCGCCACTTAGAGGAGGATAACTTTAGACACAGATTATATAATCTGGTCCTAAAACTCGAGTTGTTTTCCTTATGTCTAAGAGCATCTCTACCAGACTCCGCATCCCGCCCCGACCTATAAAATAATCGGCAAAATACGGGTCGGCGCGGAAATTCCTGCCCGATCAGATACCGCATACGTGTCTGACCCGTAATTTTTTTTGCGGGGCGCGGCAAAAGATCTCCCAGACCTCTAGATTCACGGGGTGGGAGGACGACCCGAGCTCGGCCCCTATCCGCAGCGAGATTTGGCGGGAGGGACATGTCCGCGCGGCCGTTCCTGCTCCCCCCACCCTCCGCCACCATTGCCCCCGCCACCTCCCGCTCCGGAGCATCTTCCCCGGCACTCCTTTCGCCGCCATGGATGACTCCCTACCGTCCCCCGTCACCGTCGAGGTCGCGCACGCTCAATCCCCTCGGGCGGATCTCGTCGCCGGCCATGTTGGCCCCGCCGTCGCCCAAGGCACCACTGCGCCTGCCCGCAAGCGGCAGGGCAACGTGGTCGTGCAGGGCGGGAATCCGGCTGCCCCTATCGAGAAGGCCCGCGCTCCGGGCGCCAACGCCGCTGCGCGATCCTGGGTGGCGGCGGAGAAGGTCGACAAGGTCTCCGGCGTAAAGCGGAAGATGATTCTGGCTACAAAAAAGCCGACTCCTTCATCCACGCCCTCCGCCCCGAAAAGAGGTTCCCCGGCGATGCCGCTCAACGGTGTTGCTCCCACCGTAAGCGAGGTGTTTGACGAAATGGCCGGAAGGTATGCCTCTTCGGTCATGGCAATTTTCTTTGCTTTTCGCCATTTGCGATAGCTCGTGACTTGTTGTCGTTCACTATAGCGGTGGTTCGAACAATGCAACTGTCGAGTTCGTGAACTTGTTGGACACCAACGCCGTTGACATCAATCAAGCCCCGTTCGCCGTATTCAATTATAATGAAACGGAGGGCGGCGTGGATGATCATGGTGGTGAAGAAGAAGTGGAGGAGATTGATGAGGGGGCGTATGAACAATCGCAAACAAGAAGTGGAAAAAGCCAGAGATCAAAGAACTACACGATCTTGGAAGATCAAATCTTGATCAAGGCATGGAGTGCGGTGTCTCTTGATGCATGCACGAGTAGTTCTCAAACCGCCAAGAGGTATTGGCAAATGATTGAAGATCAATACTTCCGCATGATGGCAAAGTATCCCAATAGGACTCCACGTACCTTTCGGTCACTCCAAGGTCGTTGGGACATGATGTAACGCCCCGGACACACCCGCCGGTGGTCGTTACTCCTGGCGGGATCTAGATTGGCCCCATAGATCAATACTAGTCTTTTTTGCCCACTTTGTCCTCACTCGTGCGCACCCGGGAGCAACTTCCCGGTCGGTCACCCATCCTGACACTACTCCAAGCTGAGCACGCTTAACTTTGGAGTTCTGTCCGAATGGGCTCCCGGAAAAGAAGGAATTCCTTATTGATATGAGTAGTCTATCATCCCTAATAAGCCAGGCTATCACATACACCCCCACTCAGAGGAACCGACGTCCTCGTCGGGCCACAGGAACGTTCCCTCTTGGCACAAACGTCTGTGCTTCCAGTCCGGTACATGTGCCATGCCGGGTGCCACGACGGGTCACAAACGTCATGAACAACATGACCACGCACCTGTCCGCAACCATCCGTGTAACCGCGAGGGTCGGCTCTGATACCAACTTGTAACGCCCCGGACACACCCGCCGGTGGTCGTTACTCCTGGCGGGATCTAGACTGGCCCCACAGATCAATACTAGTCTTTTCTGTGCACTTTGTCCTCACTCGTGCGCACCCGGGAGCAACTTCCCGGTCGGTCACCCATCCTGACACTACTCCAAGCTGAGCATGCTTAACTTTGGAGTTCTATCCGAATGGGCTCCCGGAAAAGAAGGAATTCCTTATTGATATGAGTAGTCTATCATCCCTAATAAGCCAGGCTATCACACATGATCAAGCCTATTTGCAGCCGTTGGGCAGCTTGCTTGGAGCAAGTACGCAGTGCACCTCCAAGTGGAACCATGGAATCCGACTATGTGAGTTCATTTTGACTTTGTTCAAGTTGTGCACATCATATGAAATGATTGCATCATTTGACTTTGTTCAAATTGTGTAGAAAAAAATTGCCCAACAAAGATACAAAGACATGAAAGCTTCGGAAGGAAAATTCTTTAAACTAGAGCATTGTTGGGACTTGCTCAAAGAGTGCGAGAAGTGGAAGTTGATTAACAAAGAATCCCCACCGAAGAGAGGTTCACTTACAAACATGAATGAAGATGAGGATGATGATGGCCCAAGAAACTTGAACAAGCCCGATGGCGACAAGAAGACTAAGGAGAAGATGAAGAGAGAGCACGAAGCGTCGAGCTTGCGGGAGAAGATTGATGTCATGGTGCAATCAAATGAGTTGATGTTAGCGAAGACGTTGGAGAGTAAGAAAGAGTTGGACGAGAAGAAGGCACGGGAGAAGCAAGAAAAATGGCAAATGCTCAAGGAAGAGGGGCTGCTTAAAGCGGCCATTGAGGATAAAAGAGCATGTGCCGCTGAAAACAAAGCCATGTCCAAGTTGCTTGCCAAAGAGAACAAGATCATGACAATGAACCGCAATGACATGGACGACCTCACCAAAGAATGGCATGATATGGCAAGAAGAGAAATCTTGAAGAGGAGAATGGTTGCGTCGGCCAGTGCGTGTTATAGTGCCGGAGATGCTTTCTCAGCGGGGTTTGAACCAATGTCGCCGATGCGTTCAGTGCACCAGCCGATGATTTCGGTGCGGGAGTTGGAACAAGCACCGGAGGTGGATTCTGTGGTTCCGATGAACTCCATGGACTCGATGGCATGGAGTGAAGATCGACCAAGATGATGCCGGACGTGGTCGTCATTTTTGCAAGACCCTATTTTGCGTTTGTCCTACAAAACTTGAGCTTTTATTTGCGCGTGAACTGTGCTTTATTGTTTGAATTTGAACTTATTTGTCGGAATCGATGTCAAATTTGGTATTTGGGCGTCTTCGGTTTGCCGGTCGACGCGGCGGTGCCCGAGCAGACCCCGCGTAGCCGACCCGTAAAAGAGCATGTTCACCGAATATCTTTTTTTACGGATATGTTTTGCGGGGTCTGAGTCTGACCTCACCCGCACCAGCCTGCATATACCCTTTTCCGCACACTGCAAAAGACTTATATATGGGTCGGGATTTTGCGGGGTCTACTAGAGATACTCTAAGTACTACTACACAGGGTTTGCTCATTGCCTTGCAAACTTTGGTCGTTCGAAAGTTAGCAGTGCATGTTGGCTGCCGCAATGAATCTCATGTATCCAGCAGCTTGTAACAGAGGATTGTAACCCTTGCAACTATTGAATAAAACTACTAGTTGCATTCGCAAAGAATGTTGCTAAATAAGTGAAAAGAACTTCCCAACTCCTCGCTGATACTATATAAGTAAGAAAACTTTGAAACTATACTTATGTCATGGATGTTGGCAGCTTTTCTCCGGCATAGAAGTTTAGTCGAAGAGGTTAAAAAAAAAGACATGTTGCTATTTTCTACTCCCTCCGTCTCATAATATAAGAACGTTTTTGACACTACAAAAACGTTCTTATATTATGGGACGGAGGGAGTAAATAATATAAAAAACACCTTGGTGTGGTGGAAGAGTAAGTGAAGCTCGCAAGTGGTGTAGAGAGCAGCAGTCCGGGTGGGTGATTCGGAAGAGAGAGGTGATGTGCTACTATTTTTTAAAATAATACTTTTGGCTCTGAACACACATAAGTAAGCAGGAAAAGTATCTAGTACTCCCATCCTTGGGGTACTCCCGGTGCTCCAAGTTCAAAATAAATCTTAAGTGTTCTTTTATGAATGTCTTCTTTAAACTTGGAGCGTCGGGAGTACCCAAAGGATGGGAGTACCTGATACTTTCCCCAAGTAAGCAAGGCCACAGACCCTCATGGAAGCGAGGAAAAAAAGACACATCACTCCATACTTTTGACACCACACTGCCGGATCACTGCGATGGAGAGAAGGCAGGAAAAATCATTTACGTTAATCATCCATACTTCTGTCATCACACCATTGGACCACCGCCATGGGGAGAAGTGTGAGAAAAAAAAGACACACCACTCCGTACTTATGTCCATGGACGTTGGAAGCTTTTCTCAACATAGAAGTTTAGTCGAAGATGTTGCGGGAGTGAAACACATGCCTGCTATTTTCCCAAACAATAGCAAAAAAATGATGCGATGGTGCAAGGGCACAATAGCTCTAGGTGGTGTGGAGAGCATCAACCCAAGCTGATAGCTCTCGCGAGAGTTTTGGCACGCGCACACACATACGAGCAAGGCGACATGCCTTCAAAGAAGCAAGAGAAAGAGATGCATTACTCTATACTTTTGACGCCACATCGTTGGATCACCGCGATGGAGAGAAGGTAGTAAAAAGAATTCATGTTCATCGTCCTTACTTCTAGCATCACACGTCGAACCACCGTGATGGGGAGAAGTGTGAGAAAGAAAAGATACATTACTTCATACTTATGTCCATGGACGTTGGCAACTTTCTCCAACATAGAAGTTTAGTCGAAGAGGTTGCAGAAGATTACTCCCGTTCACGTGGGCCACTAAACGGAATGAACTGGCGAGTTCATCGCTGAAAATCTTTTGAACACGAAAAGGCAATAGGTCTTCCCGCAAAAAAGAAAAAGAAAGAAAAGGCAATAGGTCGTCCCCGCTTTCCTACTAGGAAGGCGTAAACAAACGTTGACCACTTTCGCTTCACTCCCGGCGCCACGCATCAGATAGCGGGCGCGCTTGGAACGAACGAACCAGCGCCGCTCCCCTCGACGCGACATGGCGCTCCAGCCGCTGCTCCGCCTCCTCCTCTGCCCACCCCCACCCCCACCCCCGCCTACGCGCCGGACCCCACACCTCCCAGATCCTACCCCCACCCGCCGCGGCACCGCCGCCGCGCTCCTCCTGCTCGCCGTCGCCGCGCCCCCTCCGTGGCCCGCCCGCGCCGAGGACGACGTCGACGAGCCCCACGTCGTCCGCCTCTTCGAGGTACCATCAGTATCCCCAATTCCTGGTCTCCGCTTCACTAGAGCGTTTCGCGAATCCCTAAACTACCTCTCTCTGTCTGTCACTGTATGTAGGAGGCGACGCCGTCGGTGGTGTTCATCAAGGACCTCCTCGTCGCCCCGCCGCCGCGGACGCGGGGACGTAACGGCGGGGAAGCGCAGCCGGTGGAGGATGAGGAGGGGGGCGCCACGGTGGAGGGGACCGGCTCTGGCTTCGTGTGGGACTCCCTGGGCCACATTGTGAGCACCTTAATTTCTCCTTCCCTTTGGGTTCAGTTTTATCGAGCTTCAGATAAAATGGGAGCAGGCAACGTGGGACGCTGTGCGTGCGATCTTGTTACTGTCTGATGCGAATTAGTGATAGAATTAGAGCTCGGTTGACATCTCAATGATATCTGGTACCGCACAAGTACACAAATTGGCAATTCCAGTGGCATTTCCCCCCTTGTGCAGTTTTTGCTTTTGTCTTCGGTAGTAGTTTTCCCACTCTGGGTTTTTATTCGCTTGTGCAGATGCAGGCTTGCATCGTTTGATGCAAACCTGCAGAGTTGATCACTCGCTCACTGTAAGTGTGGAACCTTTGAACTCCCTGGACTAAGTTTGTCATGCATTGTTACTTTACTTTTATGTCTGCAACCAGATACATTTCACTAATTTAAATCGATTCTTAAAACTTTGATAGAACCGTACTTGTAATACCACAAGACTTTTCAGTAACTATTTGTCTTGGAACTTCTATGTAATGTTTGTCTGTCGCTAGAACACACCGCGGGAATACTATTCATCTTGAATCATCTAATCTGCTGTTGAAGTTTCTAATTGATTGTTTATGTTGGTGCATCAGGTGACAAATTACCATGTGGTTGCAAAATTAGCTGGGGATGGATCCGAGTCTCATCGCTGCAAGGTTTCTCCCTTTCGTTCTTACAATCTACAAATTAAAGATAGTGCTTCTGCGGTTCTGCCTTTTATGACTTTTTTAGAGAGAGAAGCGAGACTGTTGTTTATGCCTTTCTAGCCATTGTTTAATGGTTTTTTAGGTGTTCTTGGAGGATTCAAGTGGCACTAGTTACTCAAAGGAAGGGAGGCTAATAGGATATGATCCAACATATGATCTTGCTGTTCTCAAGGTTTGCAATTGCACTTCTTTTGGCTGGAGTAGTGCAGTTGTAGTGATATGAATTTGGTTCCATGTTGCACTCTTTGAAGTCAGATTGGTTCTGCAGGTTGATGTTGATGGTGATAAGTTGAGGCCTGCTCTGCTTGGCACGTCACAGGGTTTACGAGTTGGGCAGAGCTGCTTTGCCATTGGGAACCCTTTAGGATATGAAC
The DNA here is from genome assembly GCA_032464435.1 of Aegilops umbellulata. Lineage (NCBI taxonomy): Eukaryota > Viridiplantae > Streptophyta > Magnoliopsida > Poales > Poaceae > Aegilops > Aegilops umbellulata. The sequence goes on along the minus strand of CP136058.1, from coordinate 34,638,194 downwards.
ACACCTTAACTACTGGGGTAATGCCACCTTAAAATTATCCATTTTTCTTGTTAGATACCAACTACTTAAATTGCCAGAGGTTCATCATTCCAAGATGGATGCACCCAGGGAATTTTGAATAATTTTAAGGCTCCCTTGATATGTCAAAGTATTCTGATTATCTGATTGTGATCTGAAGTATCCTATAGGTGGTTAGTGGACTGGGGAGGGAGATACCATCTCCCAATGGGAGGGTGATTCGTGGGGCCATACAGACAGATGCTGCTATAAATGCTGGTAATGTCTTGCTTCACTGCATATCATGCATTGTCAGTAAATTACACGGGAACACATTTATATTGTATGGAACTATGGATAATAGCTTGTTGGTGAAGGATTGTTCTTTAGAGTTTAGACAGTAACCTTTTGGGACAGCATGGGTGAATCTATTTGGCCGAAACGCGTAATCCTTCTTGGTGGATGAGATCCAGGAATTAAAACCCAAAATGTACCCTAACTAAATCTCTCCTGTATGACTTTCTCAATGAGATGTTAGAAAAGAGAAGTCAGGAGGTTTTTCTTGATACCCTTGGCTAGTCAGTGGACTGATAGCCCGATTGTCCTGATCTTAACTGTTCAAATTCTTGATATATTTTCTGTATATAAGTTGACAATAGTCTAGTTAAGGTTGAGATTCAGCTGTGGAGGTACTGCTAGTCTGCTAAGGTCTACCTATTCTAGACATGGTGTCTGCTAAAAGGATTTGTGATGTGTTCCAACTGCAGGGAGATAGGGACTTTCTGGGGCTCTCAAGTTGGCATTAATTGTTGGATTGTAATTTGTGTCCCTCCATACGTAGAAATACATACTGCACCAACCTCCCTTTGCTTTTAAAAGATCACATACAAAGCCATAGAAGCACGTTTAGTTGAAGGGAGAGATCAATTTTCAGTGTGCATATCTCATGGTTCAGTGTGATACCGTTTAGGAGGCACCAGGCCATTAATCCTCGAAAGAGTTGAGGTGTAACTATGTGTTTCTTATTCTACCGTTCCTCTTAGCACTTATGTTCCATTTTTTTTTCATTTCTTTAGTCTCGTTCCTCATTGTGCACAATTCATTGACCACATGAGCTCAATTTGACCTCTAACATGCATTGAATAATATATAACGTATTTACAAAATTTGCTAATATTGACAGGTAACTCAGGAGGCCCACTAATTGACTCTTATGGCCATGTAATTGGAGTTAATACAGCTACATTCACACGTAAAGGTATTACCTCAATATCAAAAGATGGATTGCTGAAGATATTTTGTTTTCCCTCCTGTTGTCTGTCTTGACTATTGAGGTGCCTCGGCTTTCCTTTTCACATGACATGGTTTAGAGTAGGCTTTATTGTTGCACAATGAAATCAAGTACTCCCTCCGTAAAGAAATATAAGAGCGTTTAGAAATGTGATCTAAATGCTCTTATATTTCTTTACAGAGGGAGTAGGTAATAATATTTGCAATAAGTATGTGCTAATCCTTGACTATCTTCTGTTAACATATTGTAGCACTAACCGAAGCAATGCAACTTCATGCCTTGTGAAACTTTCTATTAAGCCCTGTTTTCTATGTCATGAGAGGATTCAGTCCAAAATAATAATAATGAAAGGAATGGTTAACAGAATGTCAAGATCAATATTTATTCTCCTTTTCATGGCATTCCCTAGGCGGTAGGCAAAGTGTCTTACGCCGTGGTTAAGCTATTTCATTTTCTGCTTTGGTTCTCCGGGAAGCTAGATTTTTCTTCTTCTACAAAACTCAAGCACATTAGCTGTCAAGATTACACTATTTTCATTCCATAGATGGTGCAGTAGATCACTTTCACTCCTTTAATGATAGTTGTACAGCAACTTGGGCAAACCTGTTGGTTGTACCGGCTAGAAACTAGTAGTCATAGATCTCCAGCTCGATATGTACTAGATTGACATGATGCTACCCCTGGTTCTGGCACACATAACTCTTGGGGCAGATCTCACAACTTAAATGTAGAGCTACGTGTAGTACAGCCACCAATGGACCATCTCTCAGTGCGCAGGATTCAGTGCAGCAGATATACTGAAGTGAAAGCTTGTCTGCACACTGACGGATCCTCGTGTCTTTGTGTTCGCAGGATCTGGAATTTCATCTGGGGTGAACTTCGCCATCCCTATCGACACCGTTGTACGGTCGGTACCGAATCTCATAGTGTATGGAACTGATGTGAGCAACAGGTTTTATTAAACATTTAATTAGCTCCGATGTACATTCTCTGTTCAATCAATGCAAGTCGTCTCTTTGCTACATTCTTTACTGCCATCTGCTGAATGATGCTTCTTCAGGAGGTTCTGGTAAGATAAAAGATAATATCTCATCTCATCAATAGTAACAAGCTCTCCAACACTAGAGCCTTAGTAAGACAAACAACACTGTAGCAAAATATTGATGTGAGAGAGTTGGGCCAACAAAATGAGTCTCATAGCAACGATGGACTTTCCAGCAAGCATTTGTTTGCTACAAACCTGGGCAATTGACTGGGTCAAGCTGCGTTTCAGGCCAGGCCTTGTAAAGCCCCGACCTGAAAATGCTAAGCCCAGGCCCAGGCCAGGAAAATGGTTGTTTTTCATGTTTAAAAATTAATGAATAAATCATTTTCAGAATAAATTAATGAAGGGATACCTATTTTTTTAATGTATAAAAAATATGCCATGTTAGGGCCTTTTTGGGCTTTTGGGCGAAAAAGAGAAGTCCCAGCCTGGCCCGGATGCCAGGCTTTTGGTCTCTCCAGCAATCATTTGTTTGCTACAAACCTGGGCATTGACTAGGCGAAGCTTTGTTTCAGGAAGGGCCCGGCCGTGTAAAGCCCGACCTGAAAACACCAAGCCTGGGCCCAGGCCAGGAAAATGGCTACTTTTCATAATTTTAAAATTAATAAATAGATCATTTTCGGAATAATCAATGAAGGATTATACCTATTTTTAAAAAATATATAGAAAAAGCTCTGTTAGCGTTTTTTGGGTTTTGGGCTAAAAGAGGAGCCTAAGTCCGGCCCGGATGTCGAGGCTTTTACAGGCCACTGTGCCAATGCCCAGGTTTAGTTTGTTACTGGCATCTTGTTAGAAGAGCCCAAGTTGTTTATTTCTGGATAAGTATCCTCTGTTTCTCTGCATGTAAAAAAACTTAGTGATGACTGGAGTGTAAAAAGGTTAGAAGGTGATCGTTGCTAAGAACCTCAGAGAAAAGAGATGCAACTGGAGTTGCATACAGTACACAGGTCACGTCGAAAGTACAGCGCTCATGACTACATGAGGAAGCTGGCCAGTCAACACCTGTGAAGAAGCAACTTAAGGTAAAGGAAATCTGATTTATTGGCTGATGCTCCTTCCTGTTCCCATCAGGAAGACCAAGAATCAGTCTCATCTCGAAAAGCAGGGGCTGCCTGACTCCAAGCTTGGTATTCCTTTTGTGAAATAATGTTGGCCTTCTTTGTTTCATAGAATTTTAATTCTGGCTTCTTTGGCTCGTAGGATTTTTTCTTTCTGTTCCCTGCCGGAGTTAAACCGCGTGCTGTGAAATTTCTAGATTGGATCAATGGTGGCCTAAGGCTTCTAGTCTAGGGCCTGAGTGAGATCATTTGAGGGTATTGGGTTGATCCTTGATCCTGATACGACAACCACCCTAACCATACAACCAAACGTCGCTTTTCCCTTGGTAGGAAATGTATGCACACCCCTTTCCTTGAAGGCATGTACGTGCAATTGGGTTGAGAGAACAGTACAGTACATCTGAGTCCGACTCTTTCTGCCGGACTCCGCCGCCCAAGTAGCCTTTTTCCTCCGGCAGTGTAGATTCTTCTACGGCCATCTCTTTCTGCTGCATTATTGGGAGGCTGGTCGCTTCCACATCCCAGATTGATCATGTTTGTCCCTCTCAGCTCGTGCTGTCACACGTCCAAGGCATCATCAAGGAAAATGCACCTGGGCGAGAGCTTCCAAGTTCTCAACAGTTTGAACTTCTTTTAGGTCACCAGTTTGATCCTTTTTTCACTTCTAGCACACGCCCGTTTTCTCGACGTCGTGCGAACTTACACATTCCGTGGCCTGTCAGAGGGCAGAACAAATAGGCATGTTTATAAAGCTCTATTTTGGCCCAAAAAAAAAGAAGAGTGCTTGTTTGAGGATTCTAGTAAAATTTCTTCCTAATTTATAAAGCTCCCCTTTTGGCAAAAAAAAAAGAAAAAGAAAAAGAAAAGAAAAGAGAGTGCTTGTTTTGAGGCTGCCTAGAAGGTACGGTAAGGCCTACTGTATCTCTAGAATGGAGCTCTAAGATGGAAGGAACAAAACGTTTGTCTCCGTCAAGGGAGGCATGGCCAGGCTCCCTGATTGAGCTTCATCTCCAGGGTTAGGAAAGGTGGAGCCAACCGCCGCCAGTTTAGTTGGTGCTCTTGTCACCTCGGCTTACAAGTCAAGTCACAAGAGGTCGGCCGGCCGCACAACACGTGTCGATGCCCCATCCGTCCATGCTAATCAACTCCGCCTGTGCTTAGGTGGATGTTTACCTTTGCCGATTACCTTGTTTGCCATTATAACTAGTCCAACACTACAAGCTGGTACAAAAGTTCATCTACTTTTTTTTTCTGACATTGAAATTTAATCTTCTTTTAATAGAAGAATTATCTGTTCCGAATTTACGCGGCCACTACTATCGTATTTCTCTGTATATAGAGCTGCACTCATTTCTCATATTAGTGTGTCAGATCCCAAAAATATTGATTAGTTTGCACTGTTATAATCTGGAGCGGATGTAGCACATGAAGAACCCATGCAATCAAGAATCCATTCTTGGTTAATAACTAGGAGCGGTAAAAGATTACATATGCAACAAATACTATGCACTTAGACATAGTATTTTTTTATCACACATGTGCTCATCCAAGATCTTCTCAGAAGAAATCTTTACAAATCTGCACTTTACTCAACCAGTTGCATTAGCCTGATGCATATGCCAAGAAGAAGACGACTGACTGAAAGGTACCTCATAGAGATAAATTATGTCTTTATTTGTCCTCTTTGCAACAATATTCTTGGTGCATTGTTCATTGCCCTAAATGTATCATCCTTGCGTCAATGTGTTCGCTTTCGACCGCACTTCCGTGCAACAAATGCCTATGGTACGTGCTGCCATTGGGTGCAGGCAACCAAATTTGATAGGATACAGCGCACAGGTGTCACTTTTAAGTTTGGCGAGGTGTCCTGCAGTCGGCCTGCAGAGTCTAACACATGGGATCCAAGTTCATGTCAATGCTCTTGATATTTTAAGCATAAGGGTCGTGTCTTAATTTGTTGTGCTCCTGTGATATACTGCCTAATCTATTTATTTAAAGGTTCTTTTTTCCTAGTACTTCGGTGGTATTTCACCGTTTCATTTTGGTAAGATCATATCGTCCCGTCACGTGAAAACAATTGCGAGCAGATATGGTTTGAAAAAGCCACAGCAGCGTCGGAGGAAACCTCAGTCAGAAAGCATTCCAAAGAACCATGAACAATCTTTCAAAACCCCAACATATCCAAGATAAAGCTTATAATTGGACACTTCGTGTGGAGTAAGTGAGTAACTAACCTAAAAGTATCAGGGTTTGGTAGCTCAAAAGGAGACACTCGCCGAAAACTTTTACCGATCTTCTAGCTTGGATCAACTCACACATATCGCGATCTAGGCGTGCAATCAGGTCAAGCCAAGGATATTTCGTGTGGGACAAAGTCAAATCTGATATGCTAGACACAAGTGTGTTGTCTTGTTGCTTGTATTTGTGCCCATCCTTAACCATTTCAACCAGATGGCGCACGCATGGGCTTTGTGCCTTATCTCCAGGGCAACCATGGGTTGGTGTTGGTGTATACACATGATGAGACAACACATTATTAAATTTGAGCTTTTGCAGTCGATCAGATCAGCTTGTTCTTTCCAGCATGGTGTGGTTTGGCTTGATCTTGCCGCACAACATGTCACATGATATATATATATATATATATATATATATATATATATATATATATATATATATATATATATATATATATATATATATATATATATATATACACACACACTATATATAGGGATTGACTATTCGTCACCCTGGGTGAGGAATAGTTATTCTTCACCCCCTCTATTTTACCATTAATGCACCGTAATTTTATGTTTCGTAAATTTTGTCTTATTTCCGACGTAAAAAGAGACCGTGAGAAAATATATAATCGTCATAAAAAATATTTTATGTTATGTAAAATTACAAACGTAAAAACATAGTGTAAAATATACATAAACTGCACATTTTCTTGTCTTATGACCTATATTTTTATTTTCTTATGCCAAATTTTACGTAGTGAATCAATAGGAATGTAACTATTTGATTTTCAAACGTAATTTAATTATGAAATGTTTGTAAGATTACCTCGGGTGAAGAATAACTTATTCTGCACCCTGGGTGATGAATAGTATCACTATATATATATATATATATATATATATATATATATATATATATATATATATATATATATAAATTCTAATTTAAGCATATGCATGAGGAACTATAATAGTAGCCACAACAACACTGATGATAATAGGGGCTCAATGGAACACATTTTTGTAGTGAATAAGCAATGGCGGATCGAGCCGACATAGCATATGTTTAGAGGGTTTATTATCTTTCCGCACAAACTTGTAGCCCTTGTCAGGGGGCAAAATAATCCGGTGGCATCTTGGAATTCGACCCGATATTGATCTCCCTTCTTGGTTTCTCCAAATAACTGACTACACAGTTATGATTTGATTCATCTCAATCAGAGAGTGCTAACCAGCTAGTTCAAATCATTCATGCTGACTACACAGTTTTTAGTAAGTTTCACGTCACAAGAATTACAGACGTGGCATGACACCTCAGAGTAATTAGTAGCTATGTCAATGCCTGTCTTGTACTTTATTACGGTTGGGTGATGATGTGGTGTTAAGATAACTTCTACGACCTTTTCTTGCTAGCAATCAATCATCAGCTTACCAAAATGATAAAATAGAGCTTGATTAACCTTGGAGCAAGCCAGCTAAGTAGTAAGTGATTGGTTAATTACTTTACTCATTTGCTTAATTTGCTTACAGAGAAGACTTTTCCTTGTGTTAAGATGGGAAAGAAAGAACTCATGCTCACTTAACAGTTAGCACCACCAAATAACAGTGAACAAATATTTTAACCCTGTTCATCCCAAGAAATATCTAAGAGCCTGATGCCCATCAAGTGACTGTTGTTCACAGTGCCTCAGGCAAACTCTGGCCCCTCTTTCAGGGACCGAGATCTAAACCTACCCTACTTATGTCACGAGTTACTACTGCTTACTTACTACTCATAGTGCAATTAGGCAGGCAAGCCGTACCAGTACATGACAGGAGCTGTTTCACTGTCTCATATTTATTTTTATGCAGCTGCTCTGCTCCTCCCCTGCATCTGGATCCTCATGTCAAGGCAGATGAAACAATAAATGATACGCTACAAAATAACAGATTTAGATTCTCCTCGGGAGCCATTAATCAAAAACGATTGTGTACTTGTGTAAATCTCCAGGACAAGATCTTGTCACAGAGACAGTCCATTGCAAAACAAGATCCCTCGGTTGATTGCAAAAGAGGATCTTCAGTTGATTTGCCAGAGGAGACCAAGTGAGCAGACCACAGATATGGAATTGAACTTTTATCCAACTTACAACTAGACAATTTAAAAAATCTCAAACTGGCTTAAAAGTTTCCATTTTAGCATTTTTACTGCACATGACCAAGATTTGGGTGTCTGTGTATAAATATAGTTTTCTCTTGAGGTGGGCCCACTTTCTGACCCTTTTCTACAGGACAAGATCTTCCTGCAGGAAGTACAGACAGAGTACAGCTTGTTTGTCAATGGAAGCTAGTGTAAACAAGATATAGCATAATCTTTTAGATAATGACACAACACATATATAGTATTACTAATCCATCTCCCTTGCTCCCTCTCTCTTAGTTTATTCACTGTTCTCATGCATGCAAAATACAAAGCCTCAACAAGTGCTACAATCTCGCTGTTTCTGGTTTACCTCTCACTCTCCATCTGCACCGGAAGATCTACCAAAAAAGAGGAAGCTCCTTACTAACTTACTAGCCAGCTAATACCCCCAACCTCCTAAGAACAACATGTACATGGTCGCGCCGCAACATGGCGGCACGAAGCTTCGGCTGAGGTCCCGTTTGGAAGGCAGGAATTTTTTTCGACCGTCAGGAACTGAACTGAACTGGTTCCTGTGGAATTCTTGCGTTTCTGGACTGAGGTTTTATCAATCAGGCTTGTAGCTCCTCCTTCTCGACCTGCAGCCTGATCTCCCTGTTGAACCTGGTGATGAAGTCCTCCACCCTCCGGTTGAGCTCCTCGTCCGAGAGCCGCGCGTAGTACTCGCTCTCCTCCTCCTCTGCGGCGGTGGGCTGGCGCCGTCCCTCCGTGGCCGTGCGCCGGAGCTTGTCGTCCCTCACGACGACCACGCTCTTGTCCTGCACCACCACCGTGTCGGGCACGAGCGCGTGCGAGTGGGACCTGCTCCGCCGCCTCCTCGCCGCCCTCTCCTCCCTCGCCAGGCTCCTGCTCGCCGTCAGCCTCGCTTTCACGGTCACGCCGTCGTCGTCACCCTCACCGGTGGCGTAAGCGTAGGACGGCGTGCCGGGCATGGCCATCTTCGGCCGAACGTCTTCTTCGCCTCGTACAACCAATGCGTGTGCATGGCTGTCCACGGCCGTGTCGCCATGGAGGAGGACGTCCCTCGCGACAACCAACGGTTGGTCCTCGACGACCACCACCGGCAGCAGCGGCTCGTGGCTGGAGACGCTAACCATTGGCACCGCTGCTGCGTCGCCGTTGTAGTTGGAGACGACGAAGGGGCGGTCGTCGACGCCCGGGGAAGCGGAAGCGGAGGAGCCGAAGAAGAGCATGCCGGAGTCGGCGGCGATGACGACGATGATGGAGTTGGACATGAGGAACCAGAAGGTGGTGTCCCGGAAGAGCGTGGCCGGCGGCACGCGGAGGACGGAGACGTAGAGCACCGGCAGCGCCATCACCAGGATGGAGATGGACACCTTGGTCATCATCTGCTGCTGCCTGCTGACCTCTTTCTCCGGAGAAGCCTGCATGTTCACCAGCGGCAGCATGTGTTTGCAGTATACGCTTTGCGCTTTCTAACTTCCGAGCGCAGCTATGCTATGGCTTGTTTGAGTTTGAGCTCGTGGTTTCTGTGGACTTGTGGTGTGAATGAGATGTCCTTTTATAGGGGGAGAGAGAGAGAGGTAGAGAGAGATGGAGAGAGAGAGAGAGAGAGAGAGAGAGAGAGAGAGAGAGAGTAAATGCATGCTAATTGTTGTGTTGTCTCTAAAAAATATTGTTGTTGTGTAGGTGTAGGTTTGTGGTTGTATGTGAGTGAGAATGATTGGTGTGTGTGTGTCTAGAGAGAGGGAGTGCATGCATGGTAGAGGGAGTGTGAGCATCACTAGTAGTACTAGTAGTAGCTCTCCAATAATCATGTGTGTGGCTGGCTGGATGGAGATGGGGTAAAGAAAGGTATGGTGGTTTTGCATGCCTGATTAGAGAGGGCAAGCTAGGGGCTGGATGATGGTGCTGCTGCATTTGATCTTGATATTTTGGGGTGCAATTTGCTAGAGAGGGAGGGGGACACTGTTCAGATGAGAGCAAATGGGCATTGTGGCACATGTTGGCCGGCAGTGCAGGACAACCAATGATATGGTGAGAAAACCATGCATGTATGGCTGTGCGTTTTGGAAAAGCAAAGTTAAGAGCATACTCTACTTTCTTATATCTACACCACACACCCTACCTAGCTATATATACCAAGCTAGGATCAAAACCATGGTGCTCATCCGTATAAACCACTGCTTTGCTGTGCCTATTGAACCACGCATGCTTCATGCTTGTGAAAATTGCTTGTCGATTTGTTATTCGTTTCTTTTCGCAGTGTGACATTACTGAGTGAGTTTTCGAAAAAAACATGTTCATGAATCTCCCGTGTTTTCGTTTTTTTAAATGGCTTGCTTTATGTACTCTGCTTAAATATAACACACCGCATGATCAACCTCTTTTTGAAAGTGTGTCAAATATATAGTACGCCCATATACAAGCATGGTTCAACAAAAACTTCTGCAATTTATCACATGGGGTTAGGGCACATCAGAACTTGCTCAATTTAAACCGATGACTCTTAGTTGAAGGGAACAAAAACATGCCATGAGGAGAAGAAAAAATCACAAAAGAGACCGAAGGTTTAGCCCGTCGAAGAACCTCCTAGCGAAATCCCTTTATTGATGCACCGACATAACACCGAAAATTGACCTGATTATTGTTATTTCAAGAAAAGTCCAGTTAAACTCATGATCTTATCAGTATATAAGAACCTTGAAAAAAATCATTGGGCACTCTCCTTCCCTTTCTCATCTGCCATGAGAGGTGATTAGGGGGAGCATCCATTCCCCACCATCAACCGCCGCCGACGTTGAGCCTGTGGGTTCCTCTCTCCTCTACCCGCCACTGCTGCACCGTGATGGGTGGGAAGCCCCGGTGCCTCAGTGTCAGCCTGTAGATAGATTAGGGTTCCGTGGTGGCGCTTCCTTGATGGTGGCGGCGACACCAAATTGGTGAATTAGTTTTCCTCGGGCGTTCACATCTCGATGGTGTCATTTACGTCGGTGTGGATGACTTGGTGGTGTAGATACCTATTGTCCTTTCTGGACGGTAAGGCTATGAGTTGTAAGGTATGTCAGCGCGGGGGCGACGACGGCTTTCCTCTGCAGTTTGATCCTCTGGCCTCATCTTCATCGCATTAGTGCATCCTTGGGTTGCAGCGTGAGGCGAGTGATAAATAATGAACGCTTGAATTTTTGAGTTTTCCGGTTGTGACATCATCTTCTCCGGGGCACTAGATCGGCTCCACCACGGCCTTGATAACTTCATGCCCGCGATCAACGATGATGGCTTGGCTCTAACGATGGAGCGCCATGCGGCGACACACCATCTGCTGCTTTGACTCCACACATCACAAACCTGGACATGATGATATTTTTTTTCGAAACGGTTGCAAAGTATCAACTGTGCAAAAATAAATAAATAAAATTTAAATCAGGATGCGATGGTTAGAAAAAGGCCATGACCTTTTATGGACAAATTTAAACCCATGTTAACCCTTTACGTAGTTACAAGAAGTGGCTGAAAAGACCGAAGTTTGCGTTGTCAGAATGATTGCAGGCCGAGCAAACAAGACAAAAACAAATCATTTTGGACTATAATTAGTCACAAATGCAAATATATTGTATATGCAGTTGATATCACATCAATAATCAAATCGCCCCCTAATTCCTTTGTTCTCATTATGTTACTCATCATGTACTAGTACGTCCTGAAGCTTTCCCATCAATAATTGGGCCGGGAGATATCAAAACTAATGTGCACCATGGCCACACGTGTCACTCTTCCTAGCCTCATAGGCCTTCTGTTGCCTACCAACTTGTACTGTGTTGGATCTCTCGATCATCCTGTCCGTTGATGTGGATAGGACAATTTTGATCGACTTGCATAAATCCAATTAATAGGCTTATGCGTTCTTCAATGTATGTGATGTTAACCGTGCCGCAGGCGCACAATTGCCAAATCATTCAAGAAAATGTATGTGATGTTATATGGCTACGTATGTTGTTGATCAATATGTACTTCACCATCCAGAGGGGCGTCGAACCCAAGACCTCTTAGAAAAAATGGGAGTACTTCACCACTGCACTAGGCTCGTCCTTCACATATTGTTTATCAACAACAATACGTACTTAGATTCTTATATCCTTTTACACTAGTAGAAAAGGGGGCAACGGTCCAGGCCGGGTCAGCCCATTAGTCCCGGTTCAATCTAGAACCGGGACCAATGGGGGCATTGGACCCGGTTCGTGAGCCCAGGGGGCCGGCCGGGCCACGTGGGCCATTGGTCCCGGTTCGTATGGACCCTTTGATCCCGGTTGGTGGGACGAACCGGGACCAATGTGCCTGGCTCCTGGCCCACCACCATTGGTCCCGGTTCGTGGCATGAACCGGGACCAAAGACTCCCATTTAGTCCCGGTTCATGCCATGAACCGGGACCAGTGGTGCCGCCTATATATACCCCTCGCGCCGGAGCAGAGCACCGAGTGCTCTGTTTTTCTGGGCCGGTGAGAGGAGGGGCTTGTGGTGCTCTAGCTCACCTCTTTTGCACATGAGGTGTTCGATGAAATGCCCGAGCCACACTAGTTAAGCTTTCTCCTCTCGAAGCTCGACCTCAAAGCTCCATTTTCCTCGAGATTTGTCTAGATTTAGCGGTCCGTCACGCCCCACCCCTGTCTTCACCGCCGTCGATCACCCGCGCCGATCTCATCACCGACACCACCGTGGTGAGCCTCTTGCTCTTATCTTCTTTCTGAAAGGAAAAATATTCTTACTTGTATGTTTAGATAGATACTTGTATCATTTTCTTACTTTTATTATTGCATCTTATATAGTGCGATGGTTTTGGTATCCGCCCCCGTCGACCCTCGTCCTGTCTATGATTCGGATGTGGTATATATATTAATCTTTATAACTATTGGTTCATTTATTGTTTATGATAATTATGCGGACCAACGTGACATAGATTTTATTTATCTAGGATGTATGTGAACCGGAAATTCCAACCGACCCTATTGTCGAGAGGTTAAATTTAGTTGAAGAAGAAAACAATTTCTTGAAGGAAAAAATAAAAAAAATTAAGGAGGAGAAGATGATATTGGAGTTGCATGTTGTGGATGTCGTCGATGATCACAAGATCAAGATGGATGCAATGCGCTTGAAGATTAGAAAGATTAGAAAATATCCCATTCATACCGAGACTTGGTATCATTATGCCGTTGGATCAATTGTTACCTTGGTTGCGATTATGATCGCCTTTGTTTTAATTAATGTATGGTTTAATTAATTAGATGCTCTGGAGAGCTATATGTTGTTAGATGAGAACTATGTATGTACTTTGGTTTTAATGTGATGATGTACTTCTATTAATTTGGACACTTAATTATATATAATGTATGCAGATGAACCGGCAATGGATGTACGGTGACAGACACACCTCCGAGTACATTAAGGGCGTGCATGAGTTTCTCGATGCGGCTGAGGCAAACAAGCAGAATGGTTTTATGTGTTGTCCATGCACTAACTGTGGGAATACGATGTCTTACTCTAACCGGAAAATCCTTCACACCCACCTGCTTTACAAGGGTTTCATGCCACACTATAATGTTTGGACGAGGCACGGAGAAATAGGGGTTATGATGGAAGACGACGAAGAAGAAGAGTACGATGACAACTACGTTCCCCCTGAATACCGTGATGCTGCAACGGGGGGAGCTGGTGAAGATCAAGAGGAACCAGACGATGTGCCCAATGATGCTGCAACGGGTGAAGCTGCTGAAGATGAAGAGGAACCAGACGATGTGCCCGATGATGATGATCTCCGCCGGGTAATTGTCGATGCAAGGACGCAATGCGAAAGTCAAAAGGAGAAGCTGAAGTTCGATCGCATGTTAGAGGATCACAAAAAAGGGTTGTACCCCAATTGCGAAGATGGCAACACAAAGCTCGGTACGAAAGAAGAGAAATAAATCTTTTTTGAATGCCTGCTCAGTATGAAGGTCCCGACTGGCTTCTCGTCGAATATAAAGGGAATAATAAATATCCCAGAGAAAAAGTTCCAGAACCTAAAGTCTCATGACTGCCACGTGATTATGACGCAACTGCTTCCGGTTGCATTGAGGGGGCTTCTACCGGAAAACGTCCGATTAGCCATTGTGAAGCTATGTGCATTCCTCAATGCAATCTCTCAGAAGGTGATCGATCCAGAAATCATACCAAGGCTAAGGAGTGATGTGGCGCAATGTCTTGTCAGTTTCGAGCTGGTGTTCCCACCATCCTTCTTCAATATCATGACGCATGTCCTAGTTCATCTAGTCGACGAGATTGTCATTCTGGGGCCCGTATTTTTACACAATATGTTCCCCTTTGAGAGGTTCATGGGAGTCCTAAAGAAATATGTCCGTAATCGCGCAAGGCCAGAAGGAAGCATCTCCATGGGCCATCAAACAGAGGATGTCATCGGGTTTTGTGTTGACTTCATTCCTGGCCTTAAGAAGATAGGTCTCCCTAAATCGCGGTATGAGGGAAGACTGACTGGAAAAGGCACGCTAGGAGCGGACTCAATAATATGCAGGGACGGGCATTCTTGGTCTCAAGAAAACTACACAGTTCTACAGAACTCTACCTTGGTGACCCCGTATGTCGATGAACACAAGAATAGTCTGCGCTCCAAACACCCGGAGCAGTGCGACGACTGGATTACATGTGAACACATCAGGACTTTCAGCAGTTGGTTGGAAGCACGTATCAGAGGTGACAACACTGTTTGTGATGAGTTGTACTTGTTGTCCAGGGGACCATCTTTGACTGTATTGATTTGGAAAGGATACGAGATAAATGGGAATACATTTTACACGATTGACCAAGATCAGAAGAGCACCAACCAAAACAGCGGTGTACGCTTTGATGCAACAACCGATAAGGGAAATGACACATATTATGGTTACATAGTGGACATATGGGAACTTGACTACGGACAAGATTTTAAGGTCCCTTTGTTTAAGTGCAAATGGGTCAATCTGTCAGGAGGCGGGGTACATGTAGACCCACAGTACGGAATGACAACAGTCGATCTGAAAAATCTTGGGTACACTGATGAACCGTTCGTCCTAGCCAATGATGTGGCACAGGTTATCTATGTGAAGGACATGTCTACCAGATCGAGAAAAAGAAAAGATAAGGAAACGAATACATCATACGCTGAGCCAAAGCGTCACATAGTTCTTTCAGGAAAAAGGGACATCCTGGGAGTGGAGGGCAAGACAGACATGTCTGAAGATTATGAAAGGTTTCATGAAATTCCTCCCTTCAATGTCAAGGCTAACCCAAGCATCATGATAAACGATGAAGATTATCCATGGTTACGGCGCAATAAGCAAATGACACAAGCGAAGAAAAAGTGAAGACTTTCTCCCGCAACTATTATGATGATACCATGCCAAATTTGTGACAGACGAGTATGTTATGCCAAGTATTTTAGAGTTCATTTGAAAACAGATGAGTCGGTGCATCTATGTTAATTTTTTTATTAAAGTTAATCACAAACTTGTGATTCACACAAATTTCAAAGAATTCAAATTTTAACTATTCAAATTTGAAAACTAATGGCACTAACAGAAAGTTCATAATTTTGCTGACCTAAAAGCAAAAAGAATTAAAAAATATAGCAAAAACAAAATAAAGCAACAAAGAAAACAAAAAAACTAAAAAAGTGTTTTCAAATTTGTAAACTAATGGCACTAACAGAAAGTTTATAATTTTTCTAAAATTATAAAGGAAGAAAAAAACAAAAAAAATGCCACCTACTGGGCCCCAACGGCCTGAATACGACAAGAAACCCTACCATGGGCCAGGATTCAGGCCCGAGGGAGGTCCAGTAGGCCCACAGGCACAGATTGCAGTGTTAGGCCCGAAAGCCTGCTTTAGAGAGGAGCTCGAGAGGGATGGCGCACCGCACCTTATAAACAGGTGCGCCTCCCTCTCAACTAGCGAGGTGGGACTAAATACTTGGGTTCGGGGCAGCACATGCCTTTGGTCCCGGTTGGAGGTACGAACCGGGACCAAAGGAGGCATTGGTCCCGGTTCGTAGCACCAATGCCCCCTCTTTAGTCCCGGTTGGTGCCACCAACCGGGACCATGTCCCGGTTGGTGGCACCAACCGGGACTAAAGGGGGGCATTGGTCCCGGTTGGTGCTACGAACCGGGACCAATGCGCCGTCTATATAAGCAAGACTTGTGAAAAATTTCGTTCAGTTCTTCGATCCCGCCCCGACGCCGCCCTCTGCCCCGACGCCCTGCTCCTCGTCGTCGTTGCCCGTGCACGTCGTCGCCGCCCGCGCCCCGCGCCGCCTCGTTGTCGCCCGCGCCGCACCGACGTCGTCGCCGCCCCCGCCGTCGCCCCTGCCCCGCGCCACCCTGAGCCCGCCGTCCCCGTCGCCGCCCCGATCGAGCCCGTCGTCGCCGTCGCCGTCGCCCCTGCCCCGTGCCGCCCCGTCGTCGCCCGCGCCGCCCCGACGTCGTCGCCCGCGCCGCCCCGACGTCGTCGCCGCCCCGGCCGTCGCCCCTGCCCCCCGCCGCCCCGAGCCCGCTGTCCCCGCGCCGCCCCGAGCCCGTCGTCGCCGTCGCCGACGCCCTCGCCGCCGCCGCCGTCGCCCTCGCCGGCAGCACCCGTTGTGAGCCGCCGTCGTCGAGCAATTTTTTATATATATGTTTTTTCATATATGTATTAATTTTTTTGTTTATAGCTATATGATGAATGGATGTGGCTATATATGTATGTATGAATATAATGTTCATAGCATTTTTTGTTTATATATGTTTTTTCATATATGTATTAATTTTTTATTTAGGTTGTTAGTAGATATCGATTTTAGGTTAGTGCATTTTAATTAGGTTAGTGTAGAGGAAAAAGTAAAATAAGGAAAAGGAAGAAAAGAGGAAGAAGGAAGAAGGAAGAAGAAGAAGAAAAAGAATGAGAGGGAAAAGAAGAAAAAGAAGAGGAGAAGAAGAAAGGAATAGAGGAGAAGAAGAAAAAAATAGAAAAAGATATTGTATTTTTTCTTCTTCTCCTCTATTCTTTTCTTCTTCTCCTCTTTTTTTTTCTTCTTTTTTTCTTCTTCTTCCTTCTTCCTTCTTTCTCTTTTCTTCCTTTTCCTTATTTTCCTTTCTCGAGGGATAAGAAGAAAAAGAAGAGGAGAAGAAGAAAGAAAGGAATAGAGGAGAAAGAAGAAAAACTTCAACACGAGGGGAGGGGGGTACCGATACCCCCTCCCCGATAACATTATTTTCCCATGTATATGTATGCCGCGTCGTTGTCGATATAACGAGGGTGTCGAGGATCGCCGAGGGGTCGAGGGTCGGGAACTAGGGTAGAGGGTCGAGGGTCGTTAAGGGGTCAAGGGTCGAGGGTTTCAGGGTCGAGGGGTCGAGGGTTCCAGGGTCGAGGGTTCCAGCAGGGTCGTCTAGGGGTCAAGGGTTCCAGGGTCGTCGAGGGTTCGAGGGGTCGAGAGAGGTTTCCTAGTGTCAAAGTATTGAAGAAATCCATGGCTTCATCATTAGCCGGAAGTAACCAGGGCATGATGGTACGAAGTCCTCCAAAGTTATTTTGGAATGGTGTCCCGGATAGGATAATTTGCCTTTTTGTATGAATTTCAGCAAAGGCCTTCCAAATAACAATATTTGGAAGGTTCTTGTTGAACTTTGTACCAAAAAGCGAATTATCCTATCTGGGACTCCGTTCCAAAATAACTTTGGAGAGCTTCGTACCATCATGCACCTGTTACTTTCGCCTAATGATGAAGACATGGTTTTGTTGAATCCTTTGACACTAGGCAACCTCCCGACCACTCGGCGATCCTCTCGAACATGAGAGGAAGAAGAGGATAGAAAAAGAAGAGGAAGAAGAAAAAAAAAAGAGGAGGAGAAAGAATAGAGGAGTTCTTTTTTTTTCTTCCTCTTTTTTTCTTCTTCTTCCTCCTTTTTTTATCAGGAACGAGGGTCGTCGAGGGACATAGATGTAGTGTCGTCGTTGTCGATATACCCCCTCCCGATAGCTTCAACACGTGGGGGGGGGGGGTCGATATTACCCCCTCCTTGAAGCATTGTCGAGGCCATCCCAAACCCTTGAAGCGTTGTCGAGGCCACCCCAAACACTAGAGAAGCAGCGCCTAGGCCACTAATTAATATATATGATTCCTTACTATGATTAGCTAGCTAGTTCTACGTTTGCCACTAATATATCCATTTGTCATGTTTGAATAATAATTGCCATGTTGTAAATATTTGTAGAAACTATGGACACTATCGCCCGAGACGAAGCAAGAGAAGCGTTGTTGAGGGACATAATCGCAGAAGGAAGTGATGCCGTCTCGTTGTATCTCAACGACACCGATGGTACTCTGGAAGGAGAGGGTGAAGAAGCTGGCTCTGGTGACCTAATGCCGGTGCAAGAAGAAGAACGTGACGACGGGTCCGGTGACCGAAACGAGTCCGGCGACCGAGCCGAGTCCGGCCAGGTATATATATTAGTTAAACCTGTGCTGACTAGCTAATTGATGCATTCATTGTTTTGGTATGTACACATATTAATTAAGTCTTTGTTCTTTTTTCTAGCCCTCCGGATCGAGCACAACTGAGGTAAAGAGACGAGGCCCGAAGAGAAAGTTGAGCTCGGATGAAAGGTTTGAGATCATAGAAATCGCGCCTGACGGCCAACCTATTGAACCCATCCGAACAAAGAAGGCATTTGTTGCTCAGTGCGGGGTTCTGGTTAGGGACAAGATCCCGATCAGCATCTAGCAATGGAATAAGCCTAAGAACGAAGACCCTGAGGTGTCTTATGTCAATGATCTGCAGAAAAATGATCTTTGGACTAAGCTGAAGTCAAATTTCACCCTACCGCCAGAGGATGATCCGGAGAAGCGAGTTAAAGAGCAATTAATCAAGTCTTTTGCTCTTAAGAGGATGGCAGACCTATTCAGGAGGTGGAAGAAAGACCTGAATAGGTTTGTCGAGAAAAAAGAGACACCAGAATTCAAGGGCATATATGAGAAGATCAGAGATGACTGGCCTGCATCTGTGGCCCACAAGACATCGGAAAAGAGTAAGAAGATGTCGGAGACAAACAAGAAAAATGCTGCGAAGAAGAAGCTTCACCATCGCATGGGGTCAGGTGGCTACCTGGTAGCCCGGCCTAAGTGGGCCAAGGCTGAGAATGATCTGGTTGAAAAAGGGATTGAACTAGAGACAATGAGCTGGCCAGACCGTTGCCGGACTTGGTTCTTCGTGTTGGGGAACGTAGTAATTTCAAAAAAAATTCCTACGCACACGCAAGATCATGGTGATGCATAGCAACGAGAGGGGAGAGTATTGTCTACGTACCCTTGTAGACCGAAGCGGAAGCGTTGACACAACGTAGAGGAAGTAGTCGTACGTCCTCCTCGCGATCCGACCGATCCCAGCGCCGTTACTCCAGCGCCTCCGAGTTCTTGACACACGTACAGCTCGATGACGTCCCTGGGTCTCGATCCAGCAAAACCTCCGGGGATGAGTTCCGTCAGCACGACGGCGTGGTGACGATCTTGATGAACTACCGACGCAGGGCTTCGCCTAAACACTGCGACAATATGACCGAAGTGGAATATGGTGGAGGGGGGCACCGCACACGGCTAAGGAACGATCTCAAGGATCAACTTGTGTGTTCTAGGGTGCCCCCTGCCCCCGTATATAAAGGAGCAAGGGAGGGAGGAGGCTGGCCCTAGGTTTGGCGCGCCAAGGGGAGTCCTACACCCACCGGGAGTAGGATTCCCCCTTTCCTAGTCCAACTAGGAGTCCTTCCTTGTAGGGGGGGGGGTAGGAGAGAAGGAAAGGGAAGAGAGAAGGAGAAGGAAGTAGGGGGGCGCCCCCCCTCCCTAGTCCAATTCGGACTAGTCCAAGGGGAGGGGTGCGGCCACCCCTTTGGCCCTTTCTCTCCTTTCCCGTATGGCCCAATAAGGCCCAATACGAATTTCCGTAACTCTCCGGTACTCCGAAAAATACCCGAATCACTCGGAACCTTTCCGAACTCCGAATATAGTCGTCCAATATATCGATCTTTATGTCTCGACCATTTCGAGACTCCTCGTCATGTCCCCGATCTCATCCGGGACTCCGAACTCCTTCGGTACATCAAAATGCCTAAACTCATAATAACTGTCATCGTAACCTTAAGCGTGCGGACCCTACGGTTCGAGAACAATGTAGACATGACCGAGACACATCTCCGGTCAATAACCAATAGCGGGACCTGGATGCCCATATTGGCTCCTACATATTCTACGAAGATCTTTATCGGTCAGACCGCATAACAACATACGTCGTTCCTTTTGTCATCGGTATGTTACTTGCCCGAGATTCGATCGTCGGTATCCAATACCTAGTTCAATCTCGTTACCGGCAAGTCTCTTTACTCGTTCCGTAATACATCATCCCGCAACTAACTCATTAGTTGCAATGCTTGCAAGGCTTATGTGATGTGCATTACCGAGAAGGCCCTGAGATACCTCTCCGACATTCGGAGTGACAAATCCTAATCTTGAAATACGCCAACCCAACAAATACTTTCGGAGACACTTGTAGAGCACCTTTATAATCACCCAGTTACGTTGTGACGTTTGGTAGCACACAAAGTGTTCCTACGGTAAACGGGAGTTGCATAATCTCATAGTCATAGGAACATGTATAAGTCATGGATAAAAGCAATAGCAGCATACTAAATGATCGGGTGCTAAGCTAATGGAATGGGTCATGTCAATCAGATCATTTAACTAATGATGTGACCTTGTTAATCAAATGACAACTCCTTTGTCTATGGTTAGGAAACTTAACCATCTTTGATTAACAAGCTAGTCAAGTAGAGGCATACTAGTGACACTCTGTTTGTCTATGTATCCACACATGTATTATGTTTCCGGTTAATACAATTCTAGCATGAATAATAAACATTTATCATGAATTAAGGAAATAAATAATAACTTTATTATTGCCTCTAGGGCATATTTACTTCAGTCTCCCACTTGCACTAGAGTCAATAATCTAGTTCACATCGCCATGTGATTTAATAACAATAGTTCACATCACCATGTGATTAACACCCATAGTTCACATCGCCATGTGACCAACATCCAAAAGGGTTTACTAGATTCAGTAATCTAGTTCACATCGCTATGTGATTAACACCCAAAGAGTACTAAGGTGTGATCATGTTTTGCTTGTGAGAGAATCTTAGTCAACGGGTCTTTCACATTTAGATCCGTTATGTATTTTGCAATTTTCTATGTCTACAATGCTCTGCACGGAGCTACTCTAGCTAATTGCTCCCACTTTCAATATGTATCTAGATCGAGACTTAGAGTCATCCAGATCGGTGTCAAAACTTGCATCGACGTAACCCTTTACGACGAACCTTTTGCCACGTCCATAATCGAGAAACATATCCTTATTCTACTAAGGATAATTCTGACCGCTGTCCAGTGATCTACTCCTAGATCACCATTGTACTCCCTTGCTTAACTCAGTGTAGGGTATACAATAGATCTGGTACACAGCATGGCATACTTTTTATAGAACCTATGGCTGAGGCATAGGGAACGACTTTCATTCTCTTTCTATCTTCTACCGTGGTCGGGTTTTGAGTCTTACTCAATTTCACACCTTGTAACACAGGCAAGAAATCTTTCTTTGACTTTTCCATTTTGAACTACTTCAAAATCTTGTTAAGGTATGTACTCATTGAAAAAACTTATCAAGCATCTTCATCTATCTCTATAGATCTTGATGTTCAATATGTAAGCAGCTTCACCGAGGTCTTTCTTTGAAAAACTCCTTTCAGACACTCCTTTATGCTTTGCAGAATAATTCTACATTATTTCTGATCAACAATATGTCATTCATATATACTTATCAGAAATGCTGTAGTGCTCCCACTCACTTTCTTGTAAATACAGGCTTCACCGCAAGTCTGTATAAAACTATATGCTTTGATCAACTCATCAAAGCGTATATTCCAACTCCGAGATGCTTGCACCAGTCCATAGATGGATCGCTGGAGCTTGCACACTTTGTTAACACCTTTAGGATTGACAAAACCTTCTGGTTGCATCATATACAACTCTTCTTTAATAGCTCCATTAAGGAATGCAATTTTGTTTATCCATTTGCCAGATTTCATAAAATGTGGTAATTGCTAACATGATTCGGACAGACTTAAGCATAGATACGAGTGAGAAACTCTCATCATAGTCAACACCTTGAACTTGTCGAAAACCTTTTGCGACAATTCTAGCTTTGTAGACAGTAACATTACCGTCAGCGTCAGTCTTCTTCTTAAAGATCCACTTGTTCTCTATTGCTTGCCGACCCTCGGGCGAATCAACCAAAGTCCATACTTTGTTGTCATACATGGATCCCATCTCAGATTTCATGGCTTCTTGCCATCTTGCGGAATCTGGGCTCACCATCGCTTCTTCATAGTTCGTAGGTTTGTCATGATCTAGTAGCATGACTTCCAGAACAGGATTGCCGTACCACTCTGGTGCGGATCTCACTCTGGTTGATCTACGAGGTTCTGTAGTAACTTGATCTGAAGTTTCATGATCAACATCATCAGCTTCCTCACTAATTGGTGTAGGTGCTATAGAAACAGATTTCTGTGATGTACTACTTTCCAATAAGGGAGCAGGTACAGTTACCTCATCAAGTTCTACTTTCCTCCCACTCACTTCTTTTGAGAGAAACTTCTTCTCTAGAAAGTATCCATTCTCAGCAACGAATGTCTTGCCTTCGGATCTGTGATAGAAGGTGTACCCAACTGTCTCCTTTGGGTATCCTATGAAGACATATTTCTCCGATTTGGGTTTGAGCTTATCTGGATGAAACCTTTTCATATAAGCATCACAATCCCAAACTTTAAGAAACGACAACTTTGGTTTCTTGCCAAACCATAGTTCATATTGTGTCGTCTCAACGGACTTTAGATGGTGCCCCTTTTAACGTGAATGCAGCTGTCTCTAATGCATGATCCCAAAACGATATTGGTAAATCGGTAAGAAACATCATAGATTGTACTATATCCAATAAAGTACGGTTATGACGTTCGGACACACCATTATGCTGTGGTGTTCCAGGTGGCATGAATTTGTGAAACTATTCCACATGGTTTTAACTGAAGGCCAAACTCGTAACTCAAATATTTTACCTCTGCGATCATATCGTAGAAACTTTTATTTTCTTGTTACGATGATTCTCCACTTCACTCTGAAATTCTTTGAACTTTTCAAACGTTTCAGACTTATGTTTCATCAAGTAGATATACCCATATCTGCTCAAATCATCTGTGAAGTTCTGAAAATAATGATACTTGTCGCGAGCATTAATATTCATCGGACCACATACATCAGTATGTATGATTTCCAACAAATCTGTTGCTCGCTCCATTGTTCCGGAGAACGGCGTTTTAGTCATCTTGCCCATAAGGCATGGTTTGCAAGCATCAAGTGATTCATAATCAAGTGATTCCAAAAGTCCATCAGCATGGAGTTTCTTCATGCGCTTTACACCAATATGACCTAAACGGCAGTGCCACAAACAAGTTGCACTATCATTATTAACTTTGCATCTTTTGGCTTCAATATTATGAATATGTGTATCACTACGATCGAGATCCAACAAACCATTTTCGTTGGTGTGTATGACCATAGAAGGTTTTACTCATGTAAACAGAACAACAATTGTTCTCTAACTTAAATGAATAACCGTATTGTAATAAACATGATCAAATCATATTCATGCTCAACGCAAACACCAAATAACACTTATTTAGTTTCAACACTAATCCCGAAAGTATAGGGAGTGTGCGATGATGATCATATCAATCTTGGAACTACTTCCAACATACATCGTCACTTCACCCTTAACTAGTCTCTGTTTATTCTGCAACTCCCGTTTCGAGTTACTAATCTTAGCAACTGAACTAGTATCAAATACTGAGGGGTTGCTATAAACACTAGTAAAGTACACATCAATAACATGTATATCAAATATACTTATGTTCACTTTGCCATCCTTTTTATCCGCCAATCACTTGGGGTAATTCTGCTTCCAGTGACCAGTCCCTTTGCAGTAGAAGCACTTAGTCTCAGGCTTAGGACTAGACTTGGGCTTCTTCACTTGAGCAGCAACTTGCTTGCTGTTCTTCTTGAAGTTCCCCTTTTTCCCTTTGCCCTTTTCTTGAAACTAGTGATCTTGTCAACCATCAACACTTGATGCTCTTTCTTGATTTCTACCTTCATCGATTTCATCGTCATGAAAAGCTCGGGAGTCGTTTTTCGTCATCCCTTGCATACTATAGTTTATCACGAAGTTCTACTAACTTGGTGATGGTGACTAGAGAATTCTGTCAATCACTATCTTATCTGGAAGATTAACTCCCACTTGATTCAAGCGATTGTAGTACCCAGACAATCTGAGCACATGCTCACTAGTTGAGCGATTCTCCTCCATCTTTTAGCTATAGAACTTGTTGGAGACTTCATATCTCTCAACTCGGGTATTTGCTTGAAATATTAACTTCAACTACTGGAACATCTCATATGGTCCATGACGTTCAAAACGTCTTTGAAGTCCCGATTCTAAGCCGTTAAGCATGGTGCACTAAACTATCAAGTAGTCATCATATTGAGCTAGCCAAACGTTCATAACGTCTGCATCTGCTCCTGCAATAGGTCTGTCACCTAGCGGTGCATTAAGGACATAATTCTTCTGTGCAGCAATGAGGATAAACCTCAGATCACGGATCCAATCCGCATCATTGCTACTAATATTTTTCAACACAATTTTCTCTAGGAACATATCAAAATAAACACAGGGAAGCAACAACGCGAGCTATTGATCTACAACATAGATATGCTAATACTACCAGGACTAAGTTCATGATAAATTAAAGTTCAATTAATCATATTACTTAAGAACTCCCACTTAGATAGACATACCTCTAATCCTCTAAGTGATCACGTGATCCAAATCAACTAAACCATAACCGATCATCACGTGAAATGGAGTAGTTTTCAATGGTGAACATCACTATGTTGATCATATCTACTATATGATTCACGCTCGACCTTTCGGTCTCCGTGTCCCGAGGCCATATCTGCATATGCTAGGCTCGTCAAGTATAACCCGAGTATTCTGCGTGTGCAAAACTGGATTGCACCCGTTGTAGATGGACGTAGAGCTTATCACACCCGATCATCACGTGGTGTCTGGGCACGACGAACTTTGGCAACGGTGCATACTCGTGGAGAACACTTCTTGATAATTTAGTGAGAGATCATCTTATAATGCTACCGTCAATCAAAGCAAGATAAGATGCATAAAAAGATAAACATCACATGCAATCAATATAAGTGATATGATATGGCCATCATCATCTTGTGCTTGTGATCTCCATCTCCGAAGCACCATCATGATCACCATCGTCACCGGCGCGACACCTTGATCTCCATCGTAGCATCGTTGTCGTCTCGCCAATCTTATGCTTCTACGAGTATCGCTACCGCTTAGTGATAAAGTAAAGCATTACAGGGCGATTGCATTGCATACAATAAAGCGACAACCATATGGCTCCTGCCGGTTGCCGATAACTCGGTTACAAAACACGATCATCTCATACAATAAAATATAGCATCATGTCTTGACCATATCACATCACAACATGCCCTGCAAAAACAAGTTAGACGTCCTCTACTTTGTTTGTTGCAAATTTTATGTGGCTGCTACGGGCTTAAGCAAGAACCAATCTCACCTACGTATCAAAACCACAACGATAGTTTGTCAAATAGACTCCGTTTTAACCTTCTCAAGGACCGGGCGTAGCCATACTCGGTTCAACTAAAGTTGGAGAAACTGACACCCGCCAGCCACCTGTGTGCAAAGCACGGCGGTAGAACCAGTCTCGCGTAAGCGTACGCGTAATATCGGCCCGGGCCGCTTCATCCAACAATACCGCCGAACCAAAGTATGACATGCTGGTAGGCAGTATGACTTGTATCGTCCACAACTCACTTGTGTTCTACTCGTGCAAAACATCAAACCATAAAAACCTAGGCTCGGATACCACTGTTGGGGAACGTAGTAATTTCAAAAAAATTTCCTACGCACACGCAAGATCATGGTGATGCATAGCAACGAGAGGGGAGAGTATTGTCTACGTACCCTTGTAGACCGAAGCGGAAGCGTTGACACAACGTAGAGGAAGTAGTCGTACGTCCTCCTCGCGATTCGACCGATCCCAGCGCCGTTACTCCGGCGCCTCCGAGTTCTTGACACACGTACAGCTCGATGACGTCCCCGGGTCTCGATCCAGCAAAACCTCCGGGGATGAGTTCCGTCAGCACGACGGCGTGGTGACGATCTTGATGAACTACCGACGCAGGGCTTCGCCTAAACACTGCGACAATATGACCGAGGTGGAATATGGTGGAGGGGGGCACCGCACACGGCTAAGGAACGATCTCAAGGATCAACTTGTGTGTTCTAGGGTGCCCCCTGCCCCCGTATATAAAGGAGCAAGGGAGAGAGGAGGCCGGCCCTAGGTTTGGCGCGCCAAGGGGAGTCCTACTCCCACCGGGAGTAGGATTCCCCCTTTCCTAGTCCAACTAGGAGTCCTTCCTTGTAGGGGGAGTAGGAGAGAAGGAAAGGGAAGAGAGAAGGAGAAGGAAGGAGGGGGGCGCCCCCCCTCCCTAGTCCAATTCGGACTAGTCCAAGGGGAGGGGTGCGGCCACCCTTTTGGCCCTTTCTCTCCTTTCCCGTATGGCCCAATAAGGCCCAATACGAATTCCCGTAACTCTCCGGTACTCCGAAAAATACCCGAATCACTCGGAACCTTTCCGAACTCCGAATATAGTCGTCCAATATATCGATCTTTACGTCTCGACCATTTCGAGACTCCTCGTCATGTCCCGATCTCATCCGGGACTCTGAACTCCTTCGGTACATCAAAATGCATAAACTCATAATAACTGTCATCGTAACCTTAAGCGTGCGGACCCTACGGTTCGAGAACAATGTAGACATGACCGAGACACATCTCCGGTCAATAACCAATAGCGGGACCTGGATGCCCATATTGGCTCCTACATATTCTACGAAGATCTTTATCGGTGAGACCGCATAACAACATACGTCGTTCCTTTTGTCATCGGTATGTTACTTGCCCGAGATTCGATCGTCGGTATCCAATACCTAGTTCAATCTCGTTACCGGCAAGTCTCTTTACTCGTTCCGTAATACATCATCCCGCAACTAACTCATTAGTTGCAATGCTTGCAAGGCTTATGTGATGTGCATTACCGAGAAGGCCCTGAGATACCTCTCCGACATTCGGAGTGACAAATCCTAATCTTGAAATACGCCAACCCAACAAATACTTTCGGAGACACCTGTAGAGCACCTTTATAATCACCCAGTTACGTTGTGACGTTTGGTAGCACACAAAGTGTTCCTACGGTAAACGGGAGTTGCATAATCTCATAGTCATAGGAACATGTATACGTCATGGATAAAAGCAATAGCAGCATACTAAACGATCGGGTGCTAAGCTAATGGAATGGGTCATGTCAATCAGATCATTCAACTAATGATGTGACCTTGTTAATCAAATGACAACTCCTTTGTCTATGGTTAGGAAACTTAACCATCTTTGATTAACAAGCTAGTCAAGTATAGGCATACTAGTGACACTCTGTTTGTCTATGTATCCACACATGTATTATGTTTCCGGTTAATACAATTCTAGCATGAATAATAAACATTTATCATGAATTAAGGAAATAAATAATAACTTTATTATTGCCTCTAGGGCATATTTCCTTCACTTCGGGGCTGGCGGAACCTTGGACCCTGTAACAGGGAAGTGCATTTGGACGGATGAGCAAGCTGACATACCCTTGAAGAAGCTTCGGTACTATATCGCTGCAGCGCAGGAAGGGACATTCCTTCCAGACAGAGAGAACGACGAGCTCACAAAGGCCCTTGGGAATCTTGAGCACCCTGGACGGACACGAGGCACGCCAGGCTCCATTTCGTGGAAGGCTGGGTTTCCGGACGCAGGCGGTTACAAAAGCCAGGAGAGGAGGAAGGAAGTGCAGCAGTACGAACTGCAGGCGCTTAAAGAAAGGGTACTCGGGATAGAGGAACGAGAAGCAGACCGGGAGAAACGAACTGCCGAAGCTTCCCCTGAAGCTACCCCGCCATCTCAGCGGAGAAGCAGCGTGGCTTCCACCGAGCTGCTTCAGCCAGAGCTTGTCTTGACGGCTCCTGCCAGCTATCCCGTGGATGCTATCACGGAGGCTCAAAATTGCCACCTTATGACGCAGTGGAGGAATATGAAGGTCAAGGCGGCTGTTGTCTCTGTTTATCCTAATGAACCCGGCGCAACTTTTCACTGTCGGCCGACTCCAGAAGGATATGCTAAGGTGATGGTGGATGAAATAACGGAGGGATTTGAGGACCTCCCGCTTCACCACCCTACCGGAGAAGGGGAGACTCGGCTGGGTTCTGCTCTGAAGACTCCATGCCTATGGCGGAAGGAGCTCATCAACCTTCCAAACTGGACGCCTCCGCCGCCTCCTCCTCCTCCGGCGAGTCAGGGGACTCCACCTCCTCCACCGCCTCCTCCTCCGGCGAGTGACGATCAGGGCCCTCGGCCGGCTCCTTCTCCGGCGTGTGGCGGCACTCCGCCTCCTTCTCCGCCTGCGCCGGCGCGCCCGAGCAGCCAGCCTACTCCTTCTCCGCCTCGTCAGCAAGGGCGGAAGAGACCCGCCGCCGCTCCGGCAGCTGCTCCGGCGCGTCGTAGTCCTTCTCCTCCGCCTCGCAAAAAGCAAGTAGTAAAGAAGACTGCCGCTCCGTCTGCTCTGCCGGCGTCTAGCAGTACAACCAGAGGCGGGACGAAATACAGATTCGGTCCTTCTCTGAAATCTCCAGAGAAGTTACCATACGAGATGAGCCCGGAGGAGAACGCGAGGATCGCGCGAACCGAGAAGGATGACTGGTTTCAAGGGTTGAAAGCACAGAGACATCCACCTCCGAAGGAGAAGGTAGATTCGGTGAAAGTGAAGCGCACTCTGGTTGCCCTGGCAAAACCACCCAAGTCTCCGCCGAAAGGCAACTATGAGCGCATTATTGCAAAGACATGGATCGAAGCGTCGCGGTCGGGAAGTACAGTCAGTGATCAAAGGCTGAAAGAACGACGAGTAGCTGGGAAACAAATTGCCCATCTCGGCGAACAAGCAAAGCAATCGTGCCCCCCGCTCAAGGTGCCTAGCGTCGATCCAAGGATGGCGCCCGGTTATACCAACCTTGACGATTATCTGCCCGACGATGTAGATTATGGTTTCCTGGACGTGCAAATACACAGATACGAGTACGGGAAGCCTCTCGTCAAAGATGAAAAATCTCTAACAACGATGATGCGAAGATTGCATGATTGGTACATGAAAACCTGCAGAGAGTCTGGGGGGAGGAATACTTTGTATATGAGAGTTAAACCGGAGCATGACCTCGTTGGAATTGAACTGTTGCATGTTCCATTTGAGGAGTTCTATCAGTTTTTCAATCAATTGGCCCTCGATAAAGCAACGGTCACCTGCTACTGTCTGTAAGTACTACTACTTCTGTCATTAAGTCTCTCTACATAGCTCAGCTCTTTCATTGCATGTATTTATAATTATCCTCACTATATTATGCAGATTGAAGATCGCCGAATTGAAGAAAAGACAAATCGGTGATATTGGGTTCATTAACACAAATCTCATAGACGCAGTTCAGGTTAAAGATCATGCCACAGAAACCGAGGCCAGCTTGCTACGATCATTCAAAATAAATGAACACAAAAATATAATACTCTTTCCTTACAACTTCAAGTGAGTGTTGTCTTGTGCATATTCGGTTTCCCTTATATATTAGTCCAGGTTATAGTAATGTAATTGATGAGTTATGCATGCGTGCGCAGTTTCCACTATATTCTCCTGGAGATTAGGCTTGAGAAGGGAGTAGTAACTGTCTTGGACTCGAGACGAAAAGATCCCCAGGAGTATGCGGACATGACTGAAATCCTCAAGAAGTAAGTTAAATCGATCATTATCCACCATATTAGCAAATTTGTTCATTTCCTGATATCAAGTAATTGTTTTCTTTTGTCTGGCAGTGTTTGGAGAAAATTCAGCACAAATTCCCCGGGACTCCCGAAGGAGCTGGAATTTAGATACCCGAAAGTAAGTACTATAGTACCATGTTCCGCGCGTCTCCTAGCTATTGATTCAAGCGCTAGTTTCATCAATACCATTTGGCATTCTTGCTTATCTGTTTAATTGACCTCTATTTCTTGTAAAGTGGTTGTGGCAGGAACAAGGGAATGATTTCTGTGGATACTACGTCTGCGAGTCCATCCGCCACACGACCTGTGAGCGGGGCGGGTACTCTGAGAAACATTATGAAGTGCGTAAGAAATAATATTCACAATTTTTGTTTATTACCATCATTTGTGTTGAGTTTCATTCATTCATATATATATATATATATATGTGTGTGTGTGTGTGTGTGTGTGTGTGTGTGTGTGTGTGTGTGTGTGTGTGTGTGTGTGTGTGTGTGTATTGACCCCCTTCTTCAAATTAGATGTTTCGGCAGCGGAATGAACTCCTAGGAGCAGATCGCATGCGAGCAATTCAAGAGGAATTGGTGGCATTCTTTCTTGACCACGTGATCGCTGAAGACGGAGAATACTATGTGGACCATGCGTCCGTAATTTAAGAGATTATATTTTTAAAAGATAATTATTGTATATATGTAGCCGGTAGTGTCGGACGATAGATATACGAGAACTTGTTGTTCGACCAATCTCTCGGAGAAGGAGATGTGGTCGATATCACTTCTCTCTATATGCATATATGTTCATGACGATCTTCTGTTTCCTTCGTTTGCTTACTAGCTAGCATATGCCTAGTCTTCTCTATACGTATGTTTAGTACGTAACGTCGACCAAGCACGGACATAAGAGAGGACACTTCTCTCTATTAATTAGCTATCTAGCTAACACAATATATGAAATACCTAAATTAACCCCCCAAAATCCCCAAACCCCCTCCCCCTTTCAAAAAAAAAAACAAAAACCCCAGCCACAGAAATGCTGATGCGTGGATGCCTATTGGTCCCGGTTGGTGCTACCAACCGGGACCAAAGGCCCTCCTGCCTGGGCTCGGCGCACAGGCCACGTGGAGGCCCATCTGTCCCGGTTCTGGTTTGAACCGGGACTAAAGGGTGAGGGTATTAGTAACGACCCTTTAGTCCCGGTTCAGGAACCGGGACTAAAGGCCCTTACGAACCGGGACAATAGGCCGGTTTTCTACTAGTGTTAATGAGATACATGTAGTCCTGATGCATGGTTTACACTACGATTGCAACTTTTTTTTTTACGAAATTCACAAAAATGAAGAAGAAACTCATAGCAATGTCAGCACATGACTACCATTTTTTTCTTTAAAAAGCCGATTAAGAAGAGGAAAATTGCCCAGTTAATTAGAGAAAACTGGGCGAAAGCAGTCATGACACGCCCATCACGAGGCACCATCGGCCAGTCTAGCTATCCACATGCAATCGACACACATTGCAAGAGGAAGACCATCGTCGAGGTTGCCCGCAAGAGTCGTCGTCATCACTTCTCCCAGAGTAATCAATTTTAACTTCGCTACATCGAATCATCGACGTGGTTGCCAGCAAAATAACTGCCCGATGTTCACACTGGCCTATGTCAATCAGCAACACACACACTAGATGCTATGATGGAGGACAAGGCAGAGCTCGACGGTGACCCCCCAAAGAGGAAAACGACCGACGGCACCGCATCAGCATCGCAGGCAAAGCCCGACATGTCCTCACCCGGAATAGCCCACCCCTCCAAAGTCCACACAGCCAATGACCCGAAAAGCATTGCTAACCTTCTAGCACCCGTAACCCTAGCGCGACAATGGTGCTACCTCCACGCAAGAGCCGCCAACCTTTCTGCCGATAAACCCCTATGAGCCGAATCCAGTCGAAACAGACAAATATGATGTCCCACCGTAGCCGCAACCGTCAAAGACTGACACATAGCCGACCCACGCAGGGACAAACTCCTAGAGGGCGGGGGGGGGGGGGGGGGCACCACCCCACTCCCGTGTCACTGGGAAGGAGCTGTCGAACCTAAGCCTAGGAACCACCAACGATGCTCCCGTGGTCGCTGCCCGCCAGAGACACTACATGGAAGCCCACAGCGCGCAACAAAAGGGGACGAGCCTCATCCACCGTGAGAACATGTCACCGGACGAGGAGAAAGCCCCGCCGCCGCCATCTGCCCCACGGGAGCCTCCTCCGATGACGGCGAGAGAATGAAGGGGGGCGAGGGGCGGCTTGGTGGCACTCGATCTAGGGCTCGGGAGGGGAGGCAAGTTATTCCTTTTATGAGTTTTATACTTGAACAAATGTTCCTAAGGAGGGAACAATCAAATTAGCCATGTTATGATTTGTCTCCTCGGAATTCGCGCTCAGCCTCAGTTAATACCCTCTCACTCCGTTACGTGTACGTACGTACGCCAATATATATAGAGTTGACACAGGACGTGTCCGAGTACTTGAGTGCATATAGACGTGGTAGCTACAAGAGCTTCGCTTGATTGGCTTGCTGGTAATCATGGAGGCCAGGTGGCAGCAAGTAGGTAGAGATATTTAGGTCAAAGCCAAGCTTTGCAATCAGCAAGCCACGAGATCTAACAGTGCGTGGCCTGTTTGCTTTGTTTGACATACATATACGTCGATGCTATGGCACTGTGGAACTTTCCAGAATCTTCTTTACTGATGTGCTCGCCCTTCTCGTGACCCGTCTGTCTACAAAACTAATCAATTATGCGTTTCGCTAACAGTGTATGCTTACAACCCGTAAAAGAACAGTGTATGCTTACAAAAAAGTCAAAGGCCAGAGGCCATGTATCAATTCTGCACCAGAGTTCGCGCGAAGCGCTTACTGTTAAGAGTTTTATCGGTTAAGAATCTTGTTAGCTTTAGGCGGAAATTCAAGCCCGTCAATTAAGTCCTTTGTAAACAAATATAAGATCGTTTAGATCATTAAAAGGAAATAACTACTAAACCAGATTTACCGCAACGTGTATTATCATATTATTTCAGGTTGCAGGTTTTTTTTAGAAACATTTCAGGTTGCATGTGAGAGTAGGATTGGGTAGGACCAACCAGCCCATCCCACTTAATCTGCTTATTGGGCTCCCATTGGACAAGCAGATAAGTGTGTTTGGCAGCATTTTCAACCTAGCATGGCTGTTCTCCTCTGATACATGCTCAATGTAGACATGCTAAGCTGAAACTCTATTTAGCAGCTTGCATCTGTTTAGACATGTCGGTTGGCACTGTAGCAACCGGTATTTTCAAATAAATGAAGAAAACATTTCAGAAATGTGAACAATTTTTTGAAACATGGAAAAATAACATTTTTAAATTTAATTATTTTCTAAAATTCTATTTTAGAAAAATAAATAAATGTGAAAGTTTGATGTTTTTAAAATTTTTTAAAAAAATTTGAGAATCTGAAATATTATTGAAAAATCATTTTTTCAAAAATCCTATTTTTAAAAATTGTAACAAAATTAAAATTCTAAACATTTTTTTCTGAAAATCTTGAGAAAATTTGAAAATTTGGACATTTTTCTAATTTTTCTACAAATTTAGGAAAACTGCACATTTTTTAAAATTTGAACATTCTTTGGTATTCTCAACATTTTCCAAAAATTAAATTATTCTTTGGAAATTCTGAACATTTTATGAAACATATTGTCGCGCTCATGCATGCTGACCAGCGAACAGCTGTTGGGGTGTCCTCTCTTCATGCATGCTACGAGGGTATTTGGGTTGAGCTCCTGCATGCTGAGGAGGCCCCATGCAGGCTACCAAACACCCAAAAGTGGGCCGTGGAGGGAACTCTTGAGCTCATGCACTCTACCAAACAATGGGTTAGCCCTATTAAGAGCATGGTTAATAATATAGCCAATTACTGGCTATATGAAGTTGCCATGCCATATATAATCAACACTTGTAGTTAGTCATGTAACAAGGTCGACTATACACTAGTAGAAAAATGGCCTTTAGTCAGTCCCGGTTCAAACCAGAACCGGGACTAAAGGCCCTCCACGTGGCCGCTGCCTGGAGGCCCACCTTTAGTCCCGGTTGGTAACACCAACCGGTACTAAAGGAAATTTTCTGAATTTTTTTTGAAACTTTTTTTTAATTTTTTTTAATTTTTTTTATTTTCAAATTTTAACCTTTAATATCTAATCACCACCCCCTCATCACTACTCAATTTATCCTCTAATCACCCCTCATCATTCGAAATCATCTAACTTCCCGACCGGTCACCCATCCCTCTCACTACTCTAGCCCGAGCACGCTTAACTTTCGGGTTCTATTCTCCTTCGCTTCCGAGTCTGCACTTGTTGTTTTCCTGACAATAGTAAGATGTCAATCCTATTAACCCTCAGGAATTTTGCTTGAGCATGAAGTGACACATTTCACTGTTTGAGTTTGAAACTATTGTTTTAAAAAACAATAATTATTTAGTAACACTAATATTTCTTGAATAATTAGTTTGACCATTGTTTGACCACAGTTTGACCAGATTTGACCAAAATTCAAAATAACTAAAATAATTATTTAGTAACAATAATATTGTAGAATAATTAGTTTGACCATTGTTTGACCACAGTTTGACCATAGTTTGATTTTTTTTGAATTTTTTTGCCTCTCCAGATCTTAAAAGCCCCGTAACTTTTTTCTGTTAGGTTTTTGAGGATTTTGAAAATGTTTAACGGGGTTCCCCAGTTAAATTTGGATGTAACTTTTCGAGTAGATGATTTTTCATATAAAAAACTTTTTCATCCGAGTTCGTATGCAAAAGTTACGCCCATTTTTACAAATTCTCGAGAGATTTTGCAAAAAAGTCGAAAATTCATGTTTGTAAATTTTCCCAACAACTAGACCACATATCACATGGGAAACTTATTTTATTTTATTTTATTGACATTTCCATCATTTTCTTTTATTTTTTTTAAAACTAAAAAGGCGATCCAGGGGGGGGGGTAGAGTTTGAAAATGGGACCTTTAGTACCGGTTCGTGGCACGAACCGGGACTAAAGGTCTCAACCCCATTAGTCCCGGTTCGTGCCTCAAACCGGGACTAAAGGTCTAATCTTTAGTCCCAGTTTGAGGCACGAACCGGGACTAAAGGTCATCACACCCTTTAGTCCCGGTTTGTAACACGAACCGGGACTAAAGGGCCCAGGTGAACCGGGACTAATGCCTTAGCCGCACGAACCGGGATAAATGCTCACATTAGTCCCGGTTCTAGACTGAACCGGGACTAATGCTCAATCCGGCCTGGACCATTGCCCCCTTTTCTACTAGTGACAAGAGTACTTTTTTCACATTCTCTCTATCTCTTATCTCATATTTTATTTCATCTGCCTAGGAATACGCATATAGTTAGGTTCTTGCATGAGAGCCCACTTTCCTCACTTTTTCATGTCTCTCTTCTCCACATAGACAAAATTGCCATGTAAACAGACTCTAAGTCTGCTATTGTACTAACTCTAGCCCAGCGGGAACCCACTTTCCCCAATTACCATCCCCTTGCCCCCGATACATTTCTCTCGCGAGGTCAGAGGAGGTGCCGCCTTGTAGGCTTATTACCACCGCCGCCGCCCGATTGACGCGAGCGCCACGGTGTCCCTGGGGATTTGAGCTCACTCTACCTGTCATGGCGCCTTGCAGCGGTCATGATGGTCGCGCAACCACTGATCAACGCTAGCTTCTACTTCAAGAAGATGCTCATAATGGCTGGCTCCAGGAATGTCAAGAAGGTGCAGGTGTAGAGAAGCCAGCTTACCAGCGAGGCCGTGGTGAACCATCGGACGGTCACCGCATTCTCGTCGCAGTGGTACGAGGACGCGCATGTGGGCTCGATGAAGTTCTCTATTGCCCACATAGTATTGGGCAAAATCTATGATGGCAGAGCTTAGTGCATTGCTGGGGGGCTGTGCCCCCCCTCCCCCCTCCCCCAAGATTGGTACATGTAGGCTTAAATAACTAGATGATACCCCACGCGTTGCTGCGGGAACTGTTAATAAATAATTTGATGTTTTAAAACATAAGAAAATTTATGAAACATAGTTTAATTTAATGATATTTGTTTTTAAAAGAAATATTTTTTAGTGTAAACATCTAAGAAAATTAGATGAAAAATGCATAAAAGAGTGTGACTTTTGTTCTGTTAACTTATTACCTTGACAAAATAACGTTGAGTAGAGACAGTGGAGACATCTCCCCCCTTGGCTAAACCTAAAACTATTATAGCAAATACAGATGTGCATTCATAAATAAGTTGGACGCATAAATCATGAGGCCCACTGGTGAGTAAATCATGCTTCTCACCGGATCAACCATGTGAAGTGTACTGCACCCAGTCACCGTAATATACCCAGGTAGCTCTAATTCTTTTTATTTACCTTGTTTAGTGTGCAAGCATGCATGCTTCATCATCAGTAAATCATAGTTTCGTCATTAAAAAGGTTGCTTGGAACACCGGGGTTTGAGGAAATGAAGACATCTAGCGCAATTCTATGGCTTGTAGGAGCAAAGAAAACATGAACAGGAAGCGCAAGAGAATGGGAATGAGAAAATATGGGTGTTTGGGCTTTTGAAATCAAGCGATCACGTTAACAACACGTGAAGTCTAACCAAATGTTGGAACGGGGACTCGTGTTGGACATCTGGAGTGGATCGTATGATATCAATACATATATAGATAGCAAGAGAAGCCTAGAATGATGTGGCTGCTTGAGAGCGCACAAAAAAACAGTTAATGATTAATTTCGATAAGTTGCATGTGCATGAAGAGTTAGTGCGAGCATGTTCATGGAGAGTTAGTGTGAAAGAGTTTTTACATGGTGGACCTACTTGATGATGTGGATATATTGCATGTCAAGATAAATAAGATAGTGGGGATGAATCTTTTAGGTATAAAGGATTTGGAGAAAGTGCTTATAGATTATGAAGTTTTGTGTGTTTGCCTCCCCCCACTAGTTCATATATTCTAATTCCCGCGACCGTCATCCTCGCCACACTCGTCGGCCCTCCGTCGTCATGGCACTTGGTCGTCCAAATCCTCCTTCGCAGCCTCGTCGCCGCCGGTACACTTTGTTTCACATATCTTGCCTTGAGAGCTTGACGGCCGGCAACTTGCTGGTGAGCCTGGTCATCCTCCTCACGATTTTGAGCCTTGTCACGATCGGCCACGTTGGTGAGGTGAAGCTCACTGGAGCCTCCATCACCCACATCACCGGCATCCACGGCCAGGCCTACATCATCATGGTAATCGCTCGTGCTTGCTTGTATCCGGATTTGGTCGCTCGGTTGGCCACAACGCGTGCGTTGTGCGGATTTGATTCGTACTCGCGGGGTGTCGGAACCGTTTCGTTCGGGTTTTTTTGGGGGTGGGTTTTGGTGCTGCCTGGGGGATTTTCACCGATTTCGCGTGCGTTTTTTTACTTTTATGCTCTCTCACACAGAGTTTCTTTGGTTCCTCCTTGGTGGTCCAATGCAAAATTAAATCACTGCAGTTGGTTGCAGGGCAATGGCCACTGCCGTGGCCAGCTGAGGCAAGAGTACGACTCACTTCTCAGGGAGAAAGGCGAGTGCAGGAGGGTACTGGAGGATTTGATGAGGGAGAATGAGCTCAAAAGCAAGGAGTGCCACGAGGCCCAGACGTCCCTGCGCGAGTTGCAGATGGAGCTGATGCGCAGGTCCATGCACGCCGGCTCTCTCGGTAAGAAGAACTTGTCTCAACTGCAGATGCACTTGTTCAATGACAGTAGGAGCAAGCTGAATTTTACCAATTCCATCTTCTGCTATTAAAACAAATCCACGACAGAGTTGCATCAAACTTATTTTATCAGTTCTTTCTTCTGTGATGATCAAAACAAATCCACATTAGTTGTTCCATGGCACTCGCAGCAAACTGACTTTTATCACTTCTACCATCTGTAATCAAACAATGGTGTTAGTCTTGCTAATTGTTACTATTGAATTCATGCTTCAGTCAGTTAATTAAAAAGTCCAAACTATGGGAGAGGGCCGGACATCATACTCCAACACTGCCCCTCACGTCTATACTTCTTTGGAGCTATATGACGTGGGCAGCGGAAGCGGGGGCAAGCCTCAATTATTTATTGCGTTTACTGGGTTTTGAACCTAGAACCTCTTGGTTGTAAGCTTATGCACCTACCCATTTACTCCGAAAGTCCGAACTATGGGAAAGGGCCGGACATCATACTCCAACAGTTACAACTAGAATTTGCATGTTTAGACTTGTCCCTTGCTGATTGGGAACATTTTGCGAAACTTTTGTTATTCATGTCAGAGAGGAACCTCAATGTTAGCCCTCAGCTACACCTACTGACTACTCACTTCTCTCTCTCTCTCTCTTTCTCTCTCTCTCTCTCTCTCTCTCTCTCTCTACTTGCTGCTCTCAAACACACAAGTAAATCACACACTCACTAGTCAGTAGGTGTAAGTGTAGAAGGGGAAAGCCTAAACCCCGCGGAGAACCTGTCGTTAGACAAGGGGAAAGCCCTGCCGCCACCATCCACCCCACGGCGTTGTTATAGCCGTTGATTCAGTAAAGCTGAGGAGTGTTGGCGACTCCCCGCTCCACAAGACTCCGACGGAGGTAGTAGCAGTGGTATGTGGCGACGTTGGGTAGGGCATGTTCAGGCGTCGACACTGGTGGCCACGATGTCACACATGTGACGTCTAGATCATGCAGAAGGAGGCGGCGAAGATGCGCATACGGGTGATCGAGTGGATCAGCGCCACCTCATCACAAGGTAATCTCCATCGTTTGTCGCGACTGAAAATCTTTGTCTGATCGATGTTCTTGGTCTACAGTTCATCTCTATCTCCCTCTCTTCTATGAATCGGCAGATGCCTTCAGATCTTCGCTATCCGACGGCCATGACTCCGCATCCGACCTCGCCAGCCCTCACGATCACCAGAATTGACGGCAAGTAGCTGTGATGACCCCCTGCCATTCTTCTTCAAATTTTGTGTGGTGTTGTAAAATCATGATCATATACAATTTCAGAAGGTCAGAGATCCCGTAATTGTTTTTTTCTAAAGAACATGTGTTCACAGTTTTCGCTTTGGACATGGAAAAAAGTGCATGGTCTAAACCATGTTCATCTTTTTTTTGCGAGTTAAACCATGTCTATCTTAATAGCAGGCTATCCAAAGTATTGCGTGTTTTAAACCATGTTGACATATTGCAGGTTATCCAATGGACATGGCAGCACAATAGGGGATCCGACACATGGCTCACACGAGCATAGTTTACATTTGTTTGAGGGCATGTTCATCTTGATCTCTTCTGGATTGAACAAGAAAAGAAAAAAAATACATTGGCATTCAACAGTCTACGGTTGTCAATTTATCTGATGTAAGATTATTTATTTTAAGATTTTTACATTATTGATTCTCAAGTCACCGGGCCAGGTAATCGCAGGTTATGATGTTATTTTTCATTAACATTAATGTTTCAGTTCATGTGACTATTTTTTTTCACTTTGGAGATATTTGGGAGAAGTATGCAAAATATGTATTTTTATTATGATTGCACAATCTGCATCCAAAAACTATTTCCTCAAGTTTAATTTAGTACAATAGCGTATGTATTTAATAAAAATTGCACTGAAGCAACTAATAACTTCTGACTGGCCCTGTTGCCATCTTCTCATATGTAAACATTGTCTGTTTAGATAGTTTGGCATGCTAACGTACCATGACATTGTTCAAACATTTTGCTATATTACCGGTAAGAAAAACACAACAAGTTCCCGCAACAACGCGCGGGGTATCACCTAGTGTATATATATATATATATATATATATATATATATATATATATAGAGAGAGAGAGAGAGAGAGAGAGAGAGAGAGAGAGAGAGAGAGAGAGAGAGAGAGAGAGAAGCAAACCTATGAAGCTTCGCTCGGGTTGCTGCAATCATGAGCGCACACTCGCGTTGGGATCCGCTCTGTTCCCTTACCTTTTTTGTATTTTCGTTTTATAAGTAGATTGTTGCTTATTTCCTCTTATAGAGTAATGTGGACCATGCAGGTTGCACTAGCACAGGAGAGCGCAGCACTAGCTGGCGCGACGCAGGCCGGCAGACAGGGGGCCCACACTGCATGCGGCTGGGAATGGTTCCAGGATCCAAAGGCGCATTGACCTTTTCATAGTTTTTTTCTCGGGAGTTTTAGTGTTGTGGGTGGCATCTCGTTTAATCCGGGGGCGCATTGTTGCGCGCCAGCATGTTCCAGCAAATTCAAGTGTTTGCCCGCCTGGGATTAATTTATCTGTAGGCCGAGGTCTAGGCCGAATCATCACAATAGACGATGTGAAGAAGAATGGAAAGAAATACAAAAAAAAAGAAAAGAAAGCGGTGCAAACTATCTCGTCGACCATGCCCGCGTTCTCTGTACACAGAGCTACGTACATGTAAGTGTAAGACAGAGAACCACAGGAATGATTGAACTCACATGTATTGATCAATCAAGTGTGTACACATCCAGAGATAAGAACAGAAGCTCCTCAGCCCTCTCAGTGATTTGGGATTTCTGGCCGTCGGATCTGGTTGCTTGATGGATCTTGGGCCGTCAGATCGATCCCTGAAACGACCTCGTCCGTCGGATAGAAAAAAGTTACTGCTGAAATGAATAGTTATTCCAGTTTCATGCCACCACGCGTAAATAGCCTGCCCCGCCGGGGGCATTTTTGTAATTTCACTCGCACGGGTATAAAAGGGCCGGCTCCCGTGGAGACAACGACGGCTTCCCTCCCCCTGCCGCGCGCCTCCTCTCCCCCTTTCTCTCGTTCCCCTCCCTCCCGCGCGCCTCCTCTCCTCCCGCCTCGCCGCCGCCTCCTCTCCCCTCCCGCGCCCGCCTCCCTGCCCTGCCGCCGGTCCCGCCGCCGCCGCTCGCCCGGGCAGGCCCGTGGCTGGATGAGACGAGGGAGGGAGCCTATCTCGCCTCTTCGTCCTCCCATTCGCCACACCCATCTTCCCCGCACTCGCCGCCGCCACCACCCTTCGTCCCTCGTGCTCCGCCTCCTCCCCTCCCCTCCCCTCCCGTCGCTTCGTCCATGGTGCTCGGCCTCCTCCCATCCCCTCCCGTTGCCCGAATCACCCTGAGGAATGACGGGGAAAGAATAGAGATGGTGACGGGGGCCGGATCCGAAGATGGCGGGGCGGCGACCACTCCCATGAGGCCCGACGGCGAGCAGCTCCTCCTGCTGAGCGTTGAGGGGGTGGGGAAAAGCACTGTACCCTCCTCCCCTGACGACCCGGCCCCCAAACCACTCCACTACGGCGTCCCAACCCGCGCCTCGACGCCCTGCTCGGCGCCTACACCAGGTTCTCCGTCCAACTCCATGGATGGCAGCAAGGGGCTGGCCGACGTGGTGCTCGGTGAGGTCGAGGACGCCGCGTACTGCCTTCCACCTCGCGTCTGCTCCGCCACCACCCACTGGCAGGAGGCCCCCGCCACTCCTCTTGATCCTCCACCACGTTGCCGTCACCGGGAGGAGGTGCTCATTGCCTTCGGGAACCACCACAGCCAACGGATCTATTGTTGCGTTCGTCGATCTATACGTGATTGTTTTGAACTGTCTCAGTTCTGGTTAACTGCAGCTCATCCATGGTTGTACCTAATTATCCCCTTTTTTCCCTTGCAGGTTGGTCCGCTGTCTATAGGTGCTTGTTGTTCTGCCCAGTTCGTCGTGTTCGGTCTTCGGCTACCTCTTTGCAGGTTGACCCCTTCTCTCCCTCTCATCTCTGCTTTTCAGGCCTAGGCTTGCATTTTTTGCGGCCATGTATTTACCTTCAATTCCTGTATGAAGCTGCTGTTAGATTGTGTTTGGACAATGGATGTATGTGCTTTTTGTCCTCTTATTCGTAGAAGCCTAGCACCTAAATTATTGTTCCCTGCTTGTATTATTGTGCTTGCTTGGCATTCGGAAATGGGGATTTTTGTCACTTCTCTAGATCCTGGTAGGACCTATGCTTTCTTGTACCTTTCTGCTGTGTCCTAGAAGTAGCCTAATGATTTGTTTGTTGGAAGTGATCGCATGTGTCGCGCTGGTGGGGCTACCAAACTAACCAATATCGTTCTAGATATGATTTATAGATAATGTTCATTGGCCTGTAGCTGAAGTAGTATGCTGCCAGGAAGATATTCACTTGCCTTAAGCACCTAATGTTACTGAAAGCTATATATATTCGCAGCTATATATATTGTCATCACCTAGCTATACACAGGTGCTGAAAGCTATATATATTGCTATCTACAGACTATGTATCATAAATTTTTATTTTACATAGATTTTTCGTTTCCTGATGTTAGGTCAGATGGTTCAATTGATATTTCAATTTTAGGAGCAATTGCTCTCAGCTTCTTCCAAGTTGAATTTGTCTAAAAAGCGAGTGCCGTGTTTCTCAGATGGCCACTAGAAAATGTTTTCTCTGCAATCCCAATTGTTGTTGGTTTTATTCTTCCTGATTCTTTCAGAATTTATTCTTAAGGTAGTTAATTGTTTTCTTGTTGCTACATTTTGGTCAGGACGGCCTGCCACCTCTCTTGTTGTCTAGGTCACCGCGACGCTCAGTGGTGCCCAAGCTCCAGTTGGGGATGGTAGTCCGTGGGCAAGGCAGGGCATCAATGCCGTCGACCCCTCCGCCCCACGCCACCTGAGAGGTATTTGGATCCTTACCTCACGAGGATGTGGTGTCCTTTAATTTGTGGTTGCCTCTGAGACGCTAAGAGATGATGCAGCTGATTGAACTAATCAAGGCACCAAAATTTTGACCATAGATCATCTCTGTTTCTAAATTACAGAGTACCTCGCCTGGATCCGGAGGTGAAGTTACAGTGAACTCATGTAGTCAAGGTACGAACCCTACCCCTCTCCCTCCCGACGGAGCTCTCCTCACGCCTTTTCGTGTTTCCCTTGCTCGGACATCGCTTGATTTTTGGAGCATCAAGGAACTTGTGTGATTCTTGGCAGAGACCTAAGTCTGTAAGGAATATCAGTGATGATTTCTCTTGCCTTGTGTAAATATATTCAGTTAGTTCATCTGAGACCATTACAATTTGCAAATTGTGGGAGTGAAATTGACGGCTTCAATCTTTAATTAGTTTGCATTTTCCCCTTAATTTAAGTCTTAGATACATTGCTTTGGATCTACCATGTTTACTTTGATTATAAGAGATGCGTCTTTGCCGTTTTTTTTATCTATTCCCAGGTAAAAAATGTTGATGTCAATGTATATGAACGTATTTCTACCTACCAACCTACCATGCAGTCAAAAGGCTACAATCCCTTGAATGATTGTAGGAGATGTAAATTCTCTGAAGCTTACTGTTTGCATTTGACACCCAATGTTTGTTCCTTCTGTCCATATTGTTTGCTTACATACTTATAATCAAGCTTTGGCTCGATCCTCTTTACGATGAGAAATAATCTGACAATACATGAAAGTGCATCTTGATTCTAGAATAGAAGAAAATAGGTGTATGTGTGTAGGCCTACTGAATACCTACGGTTGTTGGCTTGCCCTTTATCTGTGTATGTTTGCAGCGCTAGAACAAGTATGTTCAGTGACCATTTAGAACAAACACCATTTTTCATGCGACATTATATATTTATGGGGCAGTGATATCTAAACACCATTTTCCAAAGGATTTTTCACTTGTTTTCTACAGATGGGGATCTTTATGGGTCCATTATATATATATATATATATATATCAAGTTTACAGTAGTTTTGTTGTGAAATGAGCTTTGAGATGTCATTGATGTATATATTTTCAACGTATTTTTTAACCGTGACGTTTATCTTGGTCGATATGTAAATTTTTATTTATTGAAATTACTTTAGGTGATTGGTTGATGCACAGTCGTGAGCAAACAAACCTTACTCATCCCCTTCTCTGTAAATCATTGTATGCAGGTTGTCGGCACATCATCTAACGA
The DNA here is from genome assembly GCA_032464435.1 of Aegilops umbellulata. Lineage (NCBI taxonomy): Eukaryota > Viridiplantae > Streptophyta > Magnoliopsida > Poales > Poaceae > Aegilops > Aegilops umbellulata. Next base: position 34,594,224 of record CP136058.1, on the reverse strand, counting down.
AGTCACCTCCAGTGATCCTTATATCGACAAGCAGCTAGACCCAAGGTTAGTCTCTGAAGATGTTTGTTTATAATTTAGTATTCTCTAAGTTCCACATGATTAGTCTCCAGAAAAAGCATGGCCGCCGCCACAAAATGGACGAAGAAGAGGTGAGCTGCCGCGACATCGAAGCTCTCGCACCGCTGCTCCTGTCGAGCTCGCGCGTACGCCGGATTTGATGGCCAACACAGCATGTCTGTCCGCCGGCACCTCCAAGCAAGGCCTACAACAGCAGGTGAGCCCCCTACTCTGCAATTTTTCTTCACATCGTTTGAAACATATTGAGAGATCGCTGAAATTTATATCTGCTCTCTTGTCCTGAAAATAATGTTATCTAGAAAGATGGCTCTGCCCAAAAGATCATCGAGATCCCAAATGCGGGAAATATGACCACCCCTCGCTTTAGTTCCAACGAGGTGTCAATTTACAGGTGTGTCTAAATTTTTCTATATCATTGAACCAGAACTGTTTGGGAGATCAAGCAGAAAATATTTGTTGACATGGCTGTCGATCGTGGCTGCTACATGGATCAAAGCCAGAGCCTTAATATCAACATGGATCTGTATAACTTCACTGCACTTCCATGCCTGGTCCATGGTTTGCCTGTCAATTTAGATACTGTTCTAGCACTCTGTGATTTTACTGAAAATTTAGCAGTCAGTGTTGAACAGGTCGTTACATCGCCACGCTAGCTTGAGCGAGTCACATGACAAGGCGTTCAATCAAAGCTCTCTCTATATGTGGTCTACTATAAAATATATTACTATACCATAGTAGAAACAAATAGATTGGTTATCCTGTGTTATCATTATGCCTTGCTTTTAGTATATTGTAAATCTTGCTTTGTACCGAATATTTATGCAAATCGATTATCCTGGGCTACCACTGTGCCATTCTCTTGGAATGTAATGAATCTTGGTGCAAATCAGTTATCCTGTCAAATCTTGATGCTTTTTTACTTAACCACTATTATTATAAATATGCATTCTGTTGAACCAGCTGCTTCTATGAGAGACGCTTGACCATTGCCTTACACAGGCACTACGCATTGCGCTTTCTGATGTAAATCACTTCCTGGACAGGCGGCACACATCCTGATGCAAATCAGTTCCTGGACAACCAACTTGAGATCAATTATCCGGTAGGTTGACTATACCTTGGTTTTAGTAGTCTTTAATGTTTTTGCTCTATACTTACTACAATTTCTAACTTAGCTTAATAGCCCTTCTGGGCTCAGCTGTATTAAAAAATATGGCTTACAATTGTTGTTCTGGATTATGTTGTCCCTTTTGCGTTGTCGGATGCTTTACCTTGGCAGCATGGTTTAAATTCCTTGCTTTCTCCATGTGAAGTTTCCAAAAAGCTTCTCTATTTAAGGAACCAATTTTGCTCTTTGATGTTGCATCGACCAATGCTCAGTACCTAATATAACTAAAAGTCGGTTACCGGGTCAATACACCTTATAAAAGTTATGAATGGGCAATATGTGGCCATCTAGAGTAGAATTTGGTTTATTGATTGATACAAGGGTCAAATTAGTCTTTTCTCAAGGTAATCACCACTGTTTTGTTTTTAGGCTTATTTGCCTGATTTTTTTAGGATCTCCGTGTCAAGGTGGGGATATATCAAAGTAATGCCATGTTCTAATTATAAATGAAGAGAAAGTTAAGAACTTAGTAATTACATAGTAACCATGGCTAGAGCATAGAGGTCAGAGATGTATAAATGATTTATTAAAAAATTGTATTTGCAACAACACACTGGATCACATCCGGTATGCATTTTTGTAGAATATAAGTCAGTTTAGAACTTTTTACCACGACAACTAGAGTAAATCCATCGTATATATTGAGTATATATTTAGATATTCATGATGCTGCATAAGCATACTTCAGTTCGCCTGGGAGCACTAGCTGCTGGCGTATATATACATGTATTTCTTGGTTCTAACAAGAAGCATGCCAATCTTAGAAAATATAGTAAGTACCTATCCTGAAATTTATGACTCACGTGAGGTGCCTATCTGTAGATAACTATCATACTTGCATAGCTGGTTGATTTATTTGATTATAATCAAACCGAACTATAGTAATTTTAAGATCGTGGTTATTCAAATGAAAAATGATCAAAGAAATACATGTGCAGAGTCACATCTCTTGAGATCATGATTAGGCATGCAATTACTCCTTCAAATTATTGTGATATTGTATTGCTCTTTAGTCTAATATAAATTATGTAATGTGGTGCTCCACCTCCTTTTCTCTTCTTGTCAGGACATATACTCTGTCGAATTGCTCAGGCAGGCAACGCGCGCCACATCTATTCACAGACTTGCTCTGCTGCTTTGTAGCCCGGCTGATTCTGTACTCTTGATCGTCCTCATGGCATTTGTCAACTCCATTGTGAATCTTCTCTTTATCTTAAGGTTGTACTCGCTGTGCTAGAATGATCAGATGTAATGGTAAATAGATCTTTCCTTTTTACAAGGTTCAGATCATAAGGAATGTCATGTCCTGTGAACCAAGTTCAGTATGTTGTTTATCAAATATATTCTTGTTTCTTGTGATGCTCCAGTTCAGATAATCATTAGTGCATATTTTGGCTGATAGTTCTACTACAGGGCACTTGGTGGCGATGTAAAAGTGTTGGATGGGTTGGGTTTCTTGTTGTTGACTATTATAGGCTTTTTTCTGTGTAACTTAAGAAGTGTTAACATATTTCTAAAATATTACTGTAATTTTGAAATCTGTTCACATGTGTCTGCACATCTGTATCTCGCTCCTATTATATTCTCACTGCATGTTATCCTGTATGATTGCATATGCTAAATCTGGGTTAATACTGATTTAGCATTACCCGTTTGATTAAAACGTTAGGACCGGCACCCTCGCGTCAAGGCGTGAACCCGATAGATAGGCCCATTGCTTGCATGATGATAGATAGGCCCATTGCTTGCATGATGATAAATTTTGCCCACAAGAATGTCCTAACAAATCTTATCTTTGATTGCAGCTAAAAGAGAGCTGACTAGGCCCGCCTGGGAAAGCAGGTAAGCACATTCGTGTCTGGTGTGTCAGATCTGCTAAATTGAACTCTTGCACTTCAAGATAGATTTCCATGTATTATTACTTTTGACTGACAGCGAGTTCATAAATTGTTGCTCTCTAGTGATAATACTCTTAGATTATTTCAGCCTTATTGATTTGAATGCTGAAATATCTTTCTGACCCTATACAAAAAATATAGTTTTGCGTAAATAATGCATCGCATATTTTTTACTGTTGGCGAATGAATTATTTATGTATAGTTACTACCAAATTATCAGAATAATAAATCTATCACTCACTCCAATGATTGCACTTATATGATATGTTTGATACTTCCTATATACCCCGAAAGAAAAAATAGCTGATCTTCCGCTCCCTGCAGGCCTGCACTCGCGTCGTGCCCTTTCCTCTCCCTGCCGCCTCGCCTCTCTCCCTGCCTGCTCGTTGCCCCGGTCGTCTCTGATGGTGCTCCTAGATGTGCTATACATCACCTCCTCACCTCCTTTGGCCACTTCGGTGCCCATGGCTTTCGTGCTCGTCGGCGGGATGGTGCAAGGCGCAACTCCAACGTGGTTCCTCACTGGTTGGATGTCGTTTAGGCGCAACCCCGGTGCCCTCTGAGTACTGCCTCGGCTACAACCTCCCTCTGTGAGCTCCATCTTCCCCTGCTCTGCTTCGGCTACTATATGGGACATGGCCAGGGCTATGATGATCAGTTATGGCTGATATAGGCATGCTCTCAAGCAGTCGAGGCACTTGTGGGTATTAATTTGGATCCTCCCTCGTTTCTTTGAGCTGTTTTGATCACGTTCTTATTTTAGTGGCTCTGTCCTTGGATATTCATTTCTAATGAGTGATAACCAGAGCAGTTAAACCCTTGTAAGAACATATTGATCCGGTGATCCATCCAGAAATCCAAAAATAAGTCCATCCAGAAATAAGAATAGAAGCTCCTCAGACCGCTCCTCAGCGATTTGGGATTCCTGGCCATCGGATCTGGTTGCTTGATGGATCTTGGGCCGCCGGATCGACCCCTGTAACGACCTTGTCCGTCGGATAAAAAACAGTTACTGCGGGAATGAATAGTTACTCCCAAAATGAGATATCTCATGCCACCGCGTTTGAATCACGTGCCCCATCGGCCGGAAGCCATTCTTGCTAGGGCGATGATGATTAGCCGTGGGTATCAAGTTCGGTCCTCCCTCTTGTCTCTAGAATCCTTTTTGATCCTGTGATACTTATTGTTCTGTCCTTTGGATGGTCATTCTTATTGAGTGATAACCAGGGCAGCTCCATTGTATAAACAGATTGATCCGGTGATAACAGATGATGGGGGTAGATTATATGATCGAGGAAAGGAAAATCTGAGCCCATATGCATTGAACCCTGAACCCTTTTTATTCGCACGTGCCCCACTGGTTGGAAGCCATCCTTGCTAGGATGATGATGATTCGCTGTGGCTGAAATAAGTGTGCCTTTGAGCAATCAAGGCACCTGTGGGTATCAAGTTGGGTCCTCCCTCTTGTCTCTAGAATCCTTTTTGATCATGTGATACTTATTGTTCTGTCCTTGGATGGTCATTCCTGTTGAGTGATAACCAGGGCAGCTCCACTGTATAAACAGATTAATGTGGTGACAAGAGATGGCGGGGGTAGATTATATGATCGAGGAAAGGCAAATCTGAGCCCACTATGCATTGAACCCTGAACCCTTTTTATTTGTATTTAATGGTGTTGCTTATTTATGCTCCAGTGTTTATAGCCATCTTATGTGAATATTTCTTCTCTCTCATACCTTTATTGCATATAAGTTGTTCTTGACTTTTATTTTTTGTTGTTGGTCCTTGATTTCATCTGGTTAAGAGTAAGCAAGTTGTCGGTTCAATGGCTTGTTTTAATTTGTTGATAAACCAGCAGAAACCATGGTGTCATGTTTCTAATAACATCGTCTTTAGGCTGGTTAATGTTTGTATTGGATCCCACTACCTTTTATTTCGCTTGTTTCTTACCATCTTCCTTGCTTCTCTGGCTGTTTCACGGTTGGGACGGTGGCGTGGCGTTGGGGCTGTCTTGCGGGTCGGCCGGAGAGGGAGCACACCGAGTGGGCTTCTAAGATGGCTGAGGTGCAATTTGCTCCCTTGTTTGTCTTTCCCTTTGTGATGTGTATGTGCTCATCAAGGGCTTTGTTGTTTTTTAGGGATTTGTCTAGGGTTTCCTGGTTAATCCATTCTGATTTTGGTCTGCTCATGCTCTTTGCTTCCGGACCGTGGTGCTCAAGGTGGTCTGGCTGTCGCTGCCGCCCCTGCTCGACGATGCTGCACCCCTGCTCGACCACTTTATAAAAATAGCGTATGCAGAAGTGAAAACGAGTCAAACAGATGGTCAATGCCTCAGTCCTTCAGTACTTGAGGTATGTGTTGACTGTATTAATGCTGTTATGTTTTTAGTGGCCAATATTTCTGACGAGTGTATAAACCCACAGTTGACCATGGTCCGGATATGAGTTTAATTGGTGTCTAAGATAATTAGTAGCATGATTTTATAAAGCTCCAGTTCCATGGTTCTGAGCACTTGTGTTTAATTGTAATCACTTGTTATTATAGAACTATGTTGTTGACTATAGTTCCATGTAGCTTGAGTATATATCTGTACTTGAAGTCTACAAGTGTTTTCTTAAGTATACCAGAACCACCTGACCGAGAATAATTAATTTCGTAACTATTAAGTAAACTGAATTGAGCATTTCTTAGATTTTTTGGTTTAGAGCTTTTATTGTCTCTTTGGTAATATGTTGGAGTTTACTTTTCCTGTGGCATACGTTTATTTTGGAAGTTATTTGCATGTATACTGGTAGGCGGTTGTCTACGTGCCCCCTTAAAGCTGCTTATTATCTATAAGTGGTGAATATTATTTTCCTGAGTTTAATTGTATGTATCAAGCCGCTTGGTGGAAAGACTTCCTATTGTATCTTGACATGTGAATTGAATGATGTGGTTATATTAACATCGCTCTTTGTTTTGTTGTCTACTTCTTTATTTCCCTTTGGATGGGCGCTCATGTCGGCGTGGGGCACAGCGGCCGCCGAGGGAGCCGAGCCGACGGATGTGGAGGCTGCCGAGCGGCGGTGCTCGCGTGAAGGAGGAATATGATGATGCGTGGAGTGGCGTGGGGTACCAACCATCTCCATCGAGTGGCGGTGCTCGCGTGAAGGATGAGTTCGTGTTAGTCCCCCTATCCCGATCTGGATTTTATGGATCTTTCAAAAAAAGTTCTTGTTAGGGATTTGAGTTTTTTCCATTTAACATGCTCTCATGTAAGGTAGTAGCACTCTCTCGGCTGTGGCTGCACGTTCAACTGGCCAGTCAAGGAGCTCCAGCAAGCAGGTCCGCCTACTCTCCTTTCCCCTGAGCTCTTGCAACTACACAAATCATCTTCCTGGTATTTTCTCACTTTTGATTCACAGACTATGTACTGTAGTTAGTTCTGGTGATTATCAATTGATCTAAGACCACTGTACGTGCATATCTCAGACTTGAGAAAAATGCACATAGCCTTGCTGAGAACATAATATTGTTTCGATAATTATCTTGTTTGTGCGCTTGTTTTGATAAAACACATGGGTTATAGAGGAATTGAAACATGTTACATTGAAATCAGAGAGCATGTCGTTGTTGCTTAATTCCGCTAATCGTGGCTGTCACTGTATACCTTGAGATTCAGGTAGAAGCAATAGAATCCAAGAAAAAAATACCTACCTGCATGTGTTCCTTAGAGAGCTTGTTTTCTTCATACCTCACCATTCTTGATATATATGGTCATCTCTGTTCTGGATATCACACTCGACGGCCTCTCTTCATGGCACAAAACTGAAACTACGCCATGAATATATTTATTCAGTGAAATAGCTGATTCCAATCATTCATCAACTAGCTTTGTTTTAATCACAACAATAAGTCATGATATCTTGAAATTGCCTGATTGGTGATTATACATTTTATATGATGTTTTTCACCTGCAAGCTCTGCACTTCTTTCCTTTCAACTTCATCTCTCTTGCTTTATTTCATGAATATATTCCTCTTCTCATTCCATCATTCAGTCTGTTTGCAACAAAATCCTGATTCATAGTCTATTTTTTTAAATGCTTGGCACCTCCTAAACAAAGTCCCGATTAAACGATAGGCTTGGCATATCTTTTTTATCACTATGGTTGCTTTTATCCGCAACTGATTTCTCTGATTCCTTTCCCATGCTGTAATGCAATTGTTTTGGGCAATTCCCCAAGGCCTTATGTTTTATGTTATTGGGAACTACAGGACACCCAGCGAGTGTTTAGGATCCCACACACGACAGTTCTTGGCATGCTCCTGGCACACCTTGGACTATCACCGGCTCAGTATGAACGCGTTGTTCATGAGGACGGCAAGACCCATGTTGTAAATTGTCTGTAAGCGACGTGTTGCCATATCTTCTATGCCTAAAACATCTGTAAGCGACGTGTTGTCGTATCTTCTATGCCTAAACGTCTACGTTATGCCTAAAACTTAAAGTTATCTATGCATAGTTGTAAATTGTCTTTAAGCGACGTGTTGTCGTATCTTCTATGCCTAAGATATTTGGTGCTAACCTATCGTGAAACATGCTTTCTATGTTCATGCATTGTTAAGTAGGTTCTTATTATGTGCATACAAACGTTTGGACCGGCACCCTCGCGCCACGGTGCGATCCCGATCTAGTATACTACATGCCAATGCACACGCAGGCGCGGTCACCACTCCAACTAATGCCGCAACAAGCTCCACTACACTAGTACATGCAATGAGACTAGGTGGGGTAGTTAGAGCTACGTGAGAGATAATCACGTAGGTGCAGTCGGCTGAATAGGAGCGATTTAGCTACATCTTATTCAGCTGATTTTTTGATTTTGGGTCAGTCGAATTTCTGGTTGTTCGATTTGTGCTTTAGTTTTTTCCTGTTCTGTATTTTGTGTTGTGTTGGGCCTAGTTTTGAAATCGACTGACAGCTGTTTCTCGTCAGTCGATTGTGTATATGGGCTCGCTGAGCCTGGTGGGAGCCTGTTTTGTCCGCCGTTAACAGGCCTAGCGCAGCGCCCACCTGCCCCGCGTGGAATCGCTAGCAGGCGTTTCCAAGCTTGGGTGCCTGTTTTGCTCGCTTGTTTTGTTCAGCAATGAAATCGTGCCTGTTTTGCTCGTATTTGTTTTATTATTTTCAGTCCTTTTCTTCTTAACGGGAAACCAATGACACTAATTCATCGTTTCTTAGAGAACTTAACTATTTTAATTTTGTTTAAGTTTTTATTTCATTTTTTATTCTTTAAGGGTAATACCAATACCTCTAATTCATTCCTACTTAGGATTCTTTTTTGTGAAATTTCACTATTTGTGCTTATTCTTGCGTACTATAAAAAACCTGCAATTTCTATTCAAATCGCTTGCAAATTTTGTCATTATTTGCTTTTTCTCTTTCTTTCTTCTTAAACGGTAATACCCATACCACTAATTCATTATTTTGGTCTAGAGAAGTAGAGACACCGTTGATCAAATAACAATGCCACTAATTGATTCTTTCTTTAGAATTTTTTTCTTTTTGCAAAACATTGACTATTATGTGTTTATTCTTGCTTATTATAACAAAGCACAATTTATGTGCAGATTGTGTGCAAATTTTGTGATTATTTATTTTTAGCTTTTTATTCCTATTTTAGGGTATTTTTGCTTCATTTTTAATTTCTGTTTTCTGTTTCTATGGGTTTTCTTTTTCCCTTTTTCTTTCCTTTATTGGTTATTTTTGCTTTTTGTAGGTTTTTGACTTAGTGTAATTAATATACAAATAAATACTATATAATATGTGCCAAAATTTCATGATTATATGTACACTAAAAATGCGCAACTTCTGTGCAAATTGTTTGCAAATATTTCATTACTTGTTTTATTATTTTCAGTTCCTTTCTTCTTAACGCGAAACCAATGCCACTAATTCATTGTTTCTTAGAAAACTTCACTATTCTAATTCTGTTTAAGTTTTTATTTTATTCTCTTTATTCTTTAAGGGTAATACCAAGACCTCTAATTCATTCCTACTTAGGAATTTTTTAGTGAAATTTCACTATTTGTGCTTATTCTTGCGTATTATAAAAAAACGCAATTTATATTCGAACCGTGTGCAAATTTTGTCATTATTGTTATTTTACTTTTATTTCTTCTTAAATGGTAATACATATACCACTAATTCATTGTTTCGTAGAAAACTTCATTATTCTAATTTTGTTTAAGTTTTTATTTTATTCTCTTTATTCTTTAAGGGTAATACCAATACCTCTAATTCATTCCTACTTAGGAAATTTTTAGTGAAATTTCACTATTTGTGCTTATTCTTGCGTATTATAAAAAAAGCGCAATTTTATATTCAAAGCGTGTGCAAATTTTGTCATTATTGTTATTTTACTTTTATTTCTTCTTAAATGGTAATACAGATACCACTAATTCATTGTTTCTTAGAAAACTTCATTATTCTAATTTTGTTTAAGTTTTTATTTTATTCTCTTCATTCTTTAAGGGTAATACCAATACCTCTAAGTCATTCCTACTTAGGAAATTTTTTAGTGAAATTTCACTATTTGTGCTTATTCTTGCGTATTATAAAAAAGTGCAATTTATATTCAAACCGTGTGCAAATTTTGTCATTATTGTTATTTTACTTTTATTTCTTCTTAAATGGTAATACACATACCACTAATTCATTATTTTGATCGCGAGAAGTAGCGACACCGTGACGTCGTGCTCTTCCCACGCCCTGATCTCCTATGCTGGCGCTAGACTGACAGCGGAGCATACTCTGCCTCCTCTTGCTACAATGCGTTGTTCCTGGGCTCTACCTCCTTGGAATACTGGCGCCTCGCATGGCAAACCGGCGCCCCCACCTTGATTCAGTTCTTCATATGGCTCGCCTCCCTGAACCGATGCTGGACTGCGGACAGACTAGCTCGCCGAGGCCTGCCGCACGAACCGGAGTGTATCTTCTGTTCACAGGAACCCGAGACGCTGCACACCACATCCTTGTGGCTTGCGTCTTCGCGCGCATCACCTGGCATGAGATCCTTTCTTGGTGCTCCCCCACAACTGCTGCCCCCGACGTCTCCATGAACTACTTTGCCTGGCTCTCTGCTGCCATGCAACTCACCCCCGCCTCTCGGCGTCGAGGCTTGGCCACCATTGCCGCCCTCACGGCCTGGTCGCTTTGGAGGCACCAGAACGCGGTCATCTTTGATAAAGTAGCCCCTTCAACCGCTGCTCTCACTACGGCCATCAAAGACGAAGCTCGCTCCTGGGCCGCGGCAGGAGCCAGAGGGATGACCACACACAATCTTGTAAACTGATTTTGCTGTTTTTGGGGCTAAGCATCCCCATGTCTTTTACTCTCCTCGGGTCCTAGTCTCGCCATTCGTGTGTACGGGGCTACGACCCATACTGTACTTGTTCTTCCCCTCCTATCAATGCAATGATACGCTACCTTAGCGTATTCGAGAAAAAACATTTCAGGTTGCATGTGAGACTAGGATTGGGTGGGTCGTGGGACTAACCAGCCTATCCCACTTAATCTGCTTATTGGGCTCCCATTGGACAAGCAGAGAAATTAAGTGGGCTAGCCCTATTAACCCAGCGGGAACCCAACTTTCCCAATTACCACCCCTTGCCCCCGATACATTTCTCTCGTGAGGTCTGAGGAGGCGCTGCCACGCAGGCTTATTGACTCAGGCGCTATGGTGTCCCTTCGAATCGTGCTCTCGCTACCTGTCATGGCGCCTTGCGGCAGTGATGATGGCCATGCAACCGCTGATCAACTCTAGCTTGTACTTCAAGAAGGTGCTCATGATGGCCGTCTCCAGGAAGGCCAAGAAGGCGCAGGTGCAGGGAAGCCAGCTCGCCAGCGAGGCTATGGTGAACCATCGAACGGTCACCACGTTCTCGTCGCACCGGCGGATGCTCCAGCGGTACGAGGCCGCGCAGGTGGGCCCGAGGAAGGACACCATGACGAGCACGGGGCAGGTGTGCATGTGCCAGTTCAACCCACGTCGCTCGCACTGTGATACGGGGGCAAGCTCATGGCCAGCGAGCAAATCAACACCATGCAGCTGTTTGAGGTGTTTTTCATCCTCATGATCGTGGAAAGGGTCATCACCGACGTCGGGAGCTTGACGTCGGACTTCGTGCAAGGCGGTGACGCATCACTCTGTGCATTTTAAAACCGAACCGAAAAACCATACCGAAAATAAACCGAACCGAACCGATTTTATGAATTTTATGGTTTCTGGTTTCGGTATGGTATGAACTTTTCATACCGATTTGAACTTTGGTTTTTATGGTATATACCGAAAAACCGAATGGTTAACCGAATAAACCGAAGTAAAAAATAAATTAATATTTCTTGAGATGAACAACTGTACAAGTTGTCATTTTTCTTGTACATGAGTCAAATTCACTACTAAGCACGTAAATTTTCCTTGTAACATAGTCATTTTTCTCTTTTAAAATGCTAAGCACGTCCATACCCATCGACAGTTGAATCAATGCATGCATACATACTTATATATATACTCATATACTATTTGTGTAAAATAGTATGCGTTTTGAGTCATAAATTTGCAAATTATTATTGAAGGAAATATGCCCTAGAGGCAATAATAAAGTTATTATTTATTTCCTTATATCATGATAAATGTTTATTATTCATGCTAGAATTGTATTAACCGAAAACATAATACATGTGTGAATACATAGACAAACAGAGTGTCACTAGTATGCCTCTACTTGACTAGCTCGTTAATCAAAGATGATTATGTTTCTTGACCATAGACAAAAGAGTTGTTATTTGATTTACGGGATCACATCATTGGTTGAATGATCTGATTGACATGACCCATTCCATTAGCTTAGCACCCGATCGTTTAGTATGTTGCTATTGCTTTCTTCATGACTTATACATGTTCCTATGACTATGAGATTATGCAACTCCCGTTTACCGGAGGAACACTTTGTGTCCTACCAAACGTCACAACGTAACTGGGTGATTATAAAGGAGCACTACAGGTGTCTCCAAAGGTACATGTTGGGTTGGCGTATTTCGAGATTAGGATTTGTCACTCCGATTGTCGGAGAGGTATCTCTGGGCCCTCTCGGTAATGCACATCACATAAGCCTTGCAAGCATTGCAACTAATGTGTTAGTTGTGAGATGATGTATTACGGAACGAGTAAAGAGACTTGCCGGTAACGAGATTGAACTAGGTATTGGATACCGACGATCGAATCTCGGGCAAGTAACATACCGATGACAAAGGGAACAACGTATGTTGTTATGCGGTCTGACCGATAAAGATCTTCGTAGAATATGTAGGAGACAATATGGGCATCCAGGTCCCGCTATTGGTTATTGACCGGAGACGTGTCTCGATCATGTCTACATTGTTCTCGAACCGTAGGGTCCGCACACTTAAAGTTACGATGACAGTTTCATTATGAGTTTATGTATTTTGATGTACCAAAGGTTGTTCGGAGTCCCGGATGTGATCACGGACATGACGAGGAGTCTCGAAATGGTCGAGACATAAAGATCGATATATTGGAAGCCTATATTTGGACATCGAAATGGTTCCGGGTGAAATCGGCATTTTACCGGAGTACCGAGGGGTTACCGGAACCCCCCGAGGGGTTATTGGGCCTACATGGGCCTTGAGGGAGAAGAGGGAAGGAGGCAGGAGGTGGCCGCGCGCCCCTCCCCTTCCTACTCCGAATAGGACAAGGGAAGGGGGGCGACGCCCCCCTTTTCTCCCCCTCTTCCTCCTCTTTCCCCCCTTCTCCTTCTCCAACTAGGAAAAGAAGGGAGTCCTACTCCCGGTGGGAGTAGGACTCCCCCCTGGCCGCCCCTCCTTGGCCGGCCACCCCCTCCCCTTGGCTATACGGGGGCAGGGGGGTACCCTAGAACACACAAGTTGATCTTCGTGATCGTTCCTTAGCCGTGTGCGGTGCCCCCCTCCACGATATTACACCTCGGTCATATTGTAGCGGTGCTTAGGCGAAGCCCTGCGACAGTTGAACATCAAGATCGTCACCACGCCGTCGTGCTGACGGAACTCCTCCCCGAAGCTTTGCTGGATCGGAGCCCGGGGTGCGTCATCGAGATGTACGTGTGTCAAGAACTCGGAGGTGCCGGAGTAACGGTGCTTGGATCGGTTGGACCGGGAAGATGTACGACTACTTCCTCTATGTTGCGTCAACGCTTCTGCTTCGGTCTACGAGGGTACGTAGACAACACTCTCCCCTCTCGTTGCTATGCATCACCATGATCTTGTGTGTGCGTAGGATTTTTTTTGAAATTACTACGTTCCCCAACAGTGGCATCCGAGCCTAGGTTTTATGTGTTGATGTTATATGCACGAGTAGAACACAAGTGAGTTGTGGGCGATATAAGTCATACTGCCTACCAGCATGTCATACTTTGGTTCGGCGGTATTGTTGGATGAAGCGGCCCGGACCGACATTACGCGTACGCTTACGCGAGACTGGTTCTACCGCCGTGCTTTGCACACAGGTGGTTGGTGGGTGTTAGTTTCTCCAACTTTAGTTGAACTGAGTGTGGCTATGCCCGGTCCTTGCGAAGGTTAAAACGGCATCAACTTGACAAACTATCGTTGTGGTTTTGATGCGTAGGTAAGATTGGTTCTTGCTTAAAGCCCGTAGCAGCCACGTAAAACTTGCAACAAATAAAGTAGAGGACGTCTAACTTATTTTTGCAGGGCATGTTGTGATGTGATATGGTCAAGACATGATGCTAAATTTTATTGTATGAGATGATCATGTTTTGTAACCGAGTTATCGGCAACTGGCTGGAGCCATATGGTTGTCGCTTTATTGTATGTAATGCAATCGTCCTGTAATGCTTTACTTTATCACTAAGCGGTAGCGATAGTTGTAGAAGCATAAGATTGGCGAGACGACAACGATGCTACGATAGAGATCAAGGTGTCGCGCCGGTGACGATGGTGATCATGACGGTGCTTTGAAGATGGAGACCACAAGCACAAGATGATGATGGCCATATCATATCACTTATATTGATTGCATGTGATATTTATCTTTTATGCATCTTATCTTGCTTTGATTGACGGTAGCATTTTAAGATGATCTCTCACTAAATTATCAAGAAGTGTTCTCCCTGAGTATGCACCGTTGCGAAAGTCTTCGTGCTGAGACACCACGTGATGATCGGGTGTGATAGGCTCTACGTTCAAATACAACGGGTGCAAAACAGTTGCACACGCGGAATACTCAGGTTATACTTGACGAGCTAAGCATATACAGATATGGCCTCGGAACACGGAGACCGAAAGGTCGAGCGTGAATCATATAGTAGATATGATCAACATAGTGATGTTCACCATTGAAACTACTCCATCTCACGTGATGATCAGACATGGTTTAGTTGATATGGATCACGTGATCACTTAGAAGATTAGAGGGATGTCTATCTAAGTGGGAGTTCTTAAGTAATATGATTAATTGAACTTAAATTTATCATGAACTTAGTCCCTGATAGTATCTTGCTTGTTTATGTTTGATTGTAGATAGATGGCCCGTGCTGTTGTTCCGTTGAATTTTAATGCGTTCCTTGAGAAAGCAAAGTTGAAAGATGATGGTAGCAATTACACGGACTGGGTCCGTAACTTGAGGATTATCCTCATTGCTGCACAGAAGAGTTACGTCCTGGAAGCACCGCTGGGTGCCAGGCCTGCTGCTGATGCAACTGACGGCGTTAAGAACGTTTGGCAGAGCAAAGCTGATGACTACTCGATAGTTCAATGTGCCATGCTTTACGGCTTAGAACCGGGACTTCAACGACGTTTTGAACGTCATGGGGCATATGAGATGTTCCAGGAGTTGAAGTTAATATTCCAGCAGAATGCCCGGATTGAGAGATATGAAGTCTCCAATAAATTCTATAGCTGCAAGATGGAGGAGAATAGTTCTGTCAGTGAGCATATACTCAAAATGTCTGGGTATTGTAATCACTTGATTCAATTGGGAGTTAATCTTCCGAATGATAGCGTCATTGACAGAATTCTCCAATCACTTCCACCAAGCTACAAGAGCTTCGTGATGAACTATAATATGCAAGGGATGGATAAGACAATTCCCGAGCTCTTCGCAATGCTAAAGGCCGCGGAGGTAGAAATCAAGAAGGAGCATCAAGTATTGATGGTCAACAAGACCACTAGCTTCAAGAAAAAGGGCAAAGGGAAGAAGAAGGGGAACTTCAAGAAGAATAACAAGCAAGTTGCTGCTCAAGAGAAGAAACCCAAGTCTGGACCGAAGCCTGAAACTGAGTGGTTCTACTGCAAGCAGACTGGTCACTGGAAACGGAACTGCCCCAAGTATTTGGCGGATAAGAAGGATGGCAAGGTGAACAAAGGTATATATGATATACATGTTATTGATGTGTACCTTACTAATACTCGCAGTAGCACCTGGGTATTTGATACTGGTTCTGTTGCTAATATTTGCAACTCGAAACAGGGACTACGAATTAAGCGAAGATTGGCTACGGACGAGGTGACGATGCGCATGGGGAATGGTTCCAAAGTCGATGTGATCGCGGTCGGCACGCTACCTCTACATCTACCTTCGGGATTAGTTTTAGACCTAAATAATTGTTATTTGGTGCCAGCGTTGAGCATGAACATTATATCTGGATCTTGTTTGATGCGAGACGGTTATTCATTTAAATCTGAGAATAATGGTTGTTCTATTTATATGAGTAATATCTTTTATGGTCATGCACCCTTGAAGAATGGTCTATTCTTATTGAATCTCGATAGTAGTGACACACATATTCATAATGTTGAAGCCAAAAGATGCAGAGTTGATAATGATAGTGCAACTTATTTGTGGCACTGCCGTTTAGGTCATATCGGTGTAAAGCGCATGAAGAAACACCATACAGATGGACTTTTGGAACCACTTGATTATGAATCACTTAGTACTTGCGAACCGTGCCTCATGGGCAAGATGACTAAAACACCGTTCTCCGGCACTATGGAGAGAGCAACAGATTTGTTAGAAATCATACATACAGATGTATGTGGTCCAATGAATGTTGAGGCTCATGGCGGATATCGTTATTTTCTCACCTTCACAGATGATTTAAGCAGATATGGGTATATCTACTTAATGAAGCACAAGTCTGAAACATTTGAAAAGTTCAAAGAATTTCAGAGTGAAGTGGAAAATCATCGTAACAAGAAAATAAAGTTTCTACGATCTGATCGTGGAGGAGAATATTTGAGTTACGAGTTTGGTGTACATTTGAAACAATGCGGAATAGTTTCGCAACTCACGCCACCCGGAACACCACAACTTAATGGTGTGTCCGAACGTCGTAATCGTACTTTACTTGATATGGTACGATCTATGATGTCTCTTACAGATTTACCGCTATCGTTTTGGGGTTATGCTTTAGAGACGGCCGCATTCACGTTAAATAGGGCACCATTGAAATCCGTTGAGACGACGCCTTATGAACTATGGTTTGGCAAGAAACCAAAGTTGTCGTTTCTAAAAGTTTGGGGTTGCGATGCTTATGTGAAAAATCTTCAACCTGATAAGCTCGAACCCAAATCAGAGAAATGTGTCTTCATAGGATATCCAAAGGAAACTATTGGATACACCTTCTATCACAAATCCAAAGGCAAGACTTTTGTTGCTAAATTCGGAAACTTTCTAGAGAAGGAGTTTCTCTCGAAAGAAGTGAGTGGGAGGAAAGTAAAACTTGATGAGGTAACCATACCTGCTCCCTTATTGGAAAGTAGTTCATCACAGAAACCGGTTTCTGCGACACCTATGCCAATTAGTGAGGAAGTTAATGATGACGATCATGAAATATCAAATCAAGTTACTACTGAGCCTCGTAGATCAACCAGAGTAAGATCCGCACCAGAGTGGTACGGTAATCCTGTTCTGGAAGTCATGCTACTAGATCATGATGAACCTACGAACTATGAAGAAGCGATGGTGAGCCCAGATTCCGCAAAATGGCTTGAAGCCATGAAATCTGAGATGGGATCCATGTATGAGAACAAAGTGTGGACTTTGGTTGACTTGCCCGATGATCGGCAAGCAATTGAGAATAAATGGATTTTTAAGAAGAAGACTGACGCTGACGGTAATGTTACTGTCTACAAAGCTCGACTTGTCGCAATAGGTTTTCGACAAGTTCAAGGGATTGACTACGATGAGACCTTCTCACCCATAGCGATGCTTAAGTCTGTCCGAATCATGTTAGCAATTGCCGCATTTTATGATTATGAAATTTGGCAGATGGATGTAAAAACTGCATTCCTGAATGGATTTCTGGAAGAAGAGTTGTATATGATGCAACCAGAAGGTTTTATCGATCCAAAGGGAGCTAACAAAGTGTGCAAGCTCCAGCGATCCATTTATGGACTGGTGCAAGCCTCTCGGAGTTGGAATAAACGCTTTGATAGTGTGATCAAGGCATTTGGGTTTGTACAGACTTTTGGAGAAGGCTGTATTTACAAGAAAGTGAGTGGGAGCTCTGTAGCATTTCTGATATTATATGTGGATGACATATTACTAATCGGAAATGATATAGAATTTCTGGATAGCATAAAGGGATACTTGAATAAGAGTTTTTCAATGAAAGACCTCGGTGAAGCTGCTTACATATTGGGTATTACGATCTATAGAGATAGATCAAGACGCTTAATTGGACTTTCACAAAGCACATACCTTGACAAAGTTTTGAAAAAGTTCAAAATGGATCAAGCAAAGAAAGGGTTCTTGCCTGTATTACAAGGTGTGAAATTGAGTAAGACTCAATGCCCGACCACTGCAGAAGATAGAGAGAAGATGAAAGATGTTCCCTATGCTTCAGCCATAGGCTCTATCATGTATGCAATGCTGTGTACCAGACCTGATGTGTGCCTTGCAATAAGTTTAGCAGGGAGGTACCAAAGTAATCCAGGAGTGGATCACTGGATAGCGGTCAAGAACATCCTGAAGTACCTGAAAAGGACTAAGGATATGTTTCTCATATATGGAGGTGACAAAGAGCTCATCATAAACGGTTAGGTTGATGCAAGATTTGACACTGATCCGGACGATTCTAAATCGCAAATCGGATACGTGTTTACATTAAACGGTGGAGCTGTCAGTTGGTGCAGTTCTAAACAAAGCGTCGTGGCGGGATCTACATGTGAAGCGGAGTACATAGCTGCTTCCGAAGCAGCAAACGAAGGAGTCTGGATGAAGGAGTCCATATCCGATCTAGGTGTCATACCTAGTGCATCGGGTCCAATGAAAATCTTTTGTGACAATACTGGTGCAATTGCCTTGGCAAAGGAATCCAGATTTCACAAGAGAACCAAGCACATCAAGAGACGCTTCAATTGCATCCGGGATCTAGTCCAGGTGGGAGACATAGAGATTTGCAAGATACATACGAATCTGAATGTAGCAGACCCGTTGACTAAGCCTCTTCCACAAGCAAAACATGATCAGCACCAAGACTCCATGGGTGTTAGAATCATTACTGTGTAATCTAGATTATTGACTCTAGTGCAAGTGGGAGACTGAAGGAAATATGCCCTAGAGGCAATAATAAAGTTATTATTTATTTCCTTATATCATGATAAATGTTTATTATTCATGCTAGAATTGTATTAACCGGAAACATAATACATGTGTGAATACATAGACAAACAGAGTGTCACTAGTATGCCTCTACTTGACTAGCGCGTTAATCAAAGATGGTTATGTTTCCTGACCATAGACAAAAGAGTTGTTATTTGATTAACGGGATCACATCATTGGTTGAATGATCTGATTGACATGACCCATTCCATTAGCTTAGCACCCGATCGTTTAGTATGTTGCTATTGCTTTCTTCATGACTTATACATGTTCCTATGACTATGAGATTATGCAACTCCCGTTTACCGGAGGAACAATTTGTGTGCTATCAAACGTCACAATGTAACTGGGTGATTATAAAGGAGCACTACAGGTGTCTCCAAAGGTACATGTTGGGTTGGCGTATTTCGAGATTAGGATTTGTCACTCCGATTGTCGGAGAGGTATCTCTGGGCCCTCTCGGTAATGCACATCACATAAGCCTTGCAAGCATTGCAACTAATGTGTTAGTTGTGAGATGATGTATTACGGAACGAGTAAAGAGACTTGCCGGTAACGAGATTGAACTAGGTATTGGATACCGACGATCGAATCTCGGGCAAGTAACATACCGATGACAAAGGGAACAACGTATGATGTTATGCGGTCTGACCGATAAAGATCTTCGTAGAATATGTAGGAGCCAATATGGGCATCCAGGTCCCGCTATTGGTTATTGACCGGAGACGTGTCTCGGTCATGTCTACATTGTTCTCGAACCGTAGGGACCGCACACTTAAAGTTACGATGACAGTTTCATTATGAGTTTATGTATTTTGATGTACCGAAGGTTGTTCGGAGTCCCGGATGTGATCACGGACATGACGAGGAGTCTCGAAATGGTTGAGACATAAAGATCGATATATTGGAAGCCTATATTTGGACATCGGAATGGTTCCGGATGAAATCGGCATTTTACCGGAGTACCGAGGGGTTACCGGAACCCCCCGGGGGGTTATTGGGCCTACATGTGCCTTGAGGGAGAAGAGGGAAGGAGGCAGGAGGTGGCCGCGCCCCCTCCCCTTCCTAGTCCGAATAGGACAAGGGAAGGGGGGCGACGCCCCCCTTTTCTTCCCCTCTTCCTCCTCTTTCCCCCCTTCTCCTTCTCCAACTTGGAAAAGAAGGGAGTCCTACTCCCGGTGGGAGTAGGACTCCCCCCTGGCGCGCCCCTCCTTGGCCGGCCGCCCCTCCCCTTGGCTCCTTTATATACGGGGGCAGGGGCACCCTAGAACACACAAGTTGATCTTCGTGATCGTTCCTTAGCCGTGTGCGGTGCC
Organism: Aegilops umbellulata; assembly: GCA_032464435.1. NCBI lineage: Eukaryota > Viridiplantae > Streptophyta > Magnoliopsida > Poales > Poaceae > Aegilops > Aegilops umbellulata. Next base: position 34,574,100 of record CP136058.1, on the reverse strand, counting down.
CCCCTCCACGATATTACACCTCGGTCATATTGTAGCGGTGCTTAGGCGAAGCCCTGCGACAGTTGAACATCAAGATCGTCACCACGCCTCGTGCTGACGGAACTCCTCCCCGAAGCTTTGCTGGATCGGAGCCCGGGGTGCGTCATCGAGATGTACGTGTGTCAAGAACTCGGAGGTGCCGGAGTAATGGTGCTTGGATCGGTTGGACCGGGAAGACGTACGACTACTTCCTCTACGTTGCGTCAACGCTTCCGCTTCGGTCTACGAGGGTACGTAGACAACACTCTCCCCTCTCGTTGCTATGCATCACCATGATCTTGTGTGTGCGTAGGAATATTTTTGAAATCACTACGTTCCCCAACAATTATTACGTCATTTTCAAATTCGCGTCAACTTTGGTTTTTATGGTATATACCGAAACCATACCGAAATAATTTGGTATATACCGAAACCGAACCGTATTTTATTTTCATACCGTATTTTCCGAAGTATTAATACCGTATAAACCGAATCATGTAAACCGAATAAACCGAACGCACAGGGTGAATGACGCAGTCTAGTCCATCCTCAGTCCGAGGGAGCCTTAGTTCTGCTGATTACCATGTTGCAGTTGAATCATTTCGGAAGTGGGATCTCACTTTTGCCCAAACAACCCACGCAAGTTTTACTGGATTGTTGGCTATCACCCACCAAAGCGTGCTGGGTTTAAATGGGCCGTAGTGGGGACGCCCACTATTAGTCCGGCCTGCAGCCTGACTATTATTAGACCACAGAAGAGCTGATACTCAAGGCGCGTTCGGACTCCCTCCGCTCCACAGCTCCGCGCCAGAGCGGAGTGGTAATTCAGTTATAAATCACGAAGCTGCTAAAAGACCGCTCCGCCGGCTCCGCTCCGCGGAGAGCCGCCGAACAGGCGCTTAAGATAATAAAATGTGTGACACTTTACAAGTGAATGTACGATCTTTAACAAATCAAAACACCGACGACCGGTTCTATAAACCCTGACAAAAGTAAGGACCAATCAATACATACTCTTCCAATTCTCTTGCCAAAAAGAACATAATAACGGCGCTTTGCAGACCAGGCTTATGCATTTCGCTAACGAAGTCGTAGCCAGAGGATTCTAGTGAAGTCTTGAGCCAAACTGAAACATTAATTATCTCTATCATTTCTCGGCTGCATTCCATTTCCTTCCATGGATAAGGCAAAAAGGGTTCCGACAGCAGCTTGTCTGGACTACTGGCTCGATCAGCAGGTGGACACGTGGGCGCACCATTGTGGCCGCTCGGATTCGGACCCAGCCGGATCCATCGATGTGCATGCATGCGGCTGGCTGCGCGCGATCTTATCCGTCAATCGCCTTGTCACCTGTGATGTGCATGTGCTCTAGCTTTCGGTTGTTCCCTTCTTGGCCTTCTGGCCGTACACGTATGCATGTGAAGGAACTTTGCAAAGTTCGTTAACATGTCGGATCAATGGATCAATCAAGGAAAACCATGCATGGTCCATGCGTGCATGGGCTAAATTTCGTGTTTTGACCCTTCTCTAAAACCTAGTCGAGATCTGACCCTAGGTTGAAATTTTTTCGAGATCTGACCCTTTTGCAACCGCCAGAGTCCATGCCGGTAGGGTATAACAGCCTACCGCCAGACGCTTTGGCGGTAGGAAACATCGCTACCGCCAAAGTCTCTGGCGGTAGCCTGCACAACCCTACCGCGAAGGTGCTTGGCGGTAGACACAAGCACACATTGTGTTCAACACTTAGAAGGTTTTTGGCGGTAGGGCATGCAACCCTACCGCCAGGGTCCTTGACGGTAGGCTGTTACACCCTACCGCCATGAACCGTGGCGGTAACAAAAATGCCAGATCTCGAATTTTTTTCAAATTAGGGTCAGATCTCGAATAGGTTTGAGAAAAGGGTCAAAACACGAAATATAGCCGGGTGCATGTAGGGTACGTCCGGTACCATCGTCGATGTTGAGTGAAATGCATCATAATCGGAAGTTTTGGCCGCAAAAAAAGAGAGTGAAATGCGTCACAGAGTATAATATTATTCCTTGGTGCCAAGTTAATTAGCCATAAATGTATGAAAGTGAACATTTGAACTCTGACAGCGCAAGTGAGTCACCACGACCACATCTACAGATAATCTAATATATCTCTTCGTCCAAAAAAGTTTGTTCCGTGCTTGTCCCTCAATTGAATGTAGAGTATCTAGCACTAACTTGATATTAGATATATTTATTTAAGGGACAAATTTTTTCGGACGAAGAGGATATGTAGGTTAGATGAAGGATACAAAATATATATCTCTTAAGCTAACTTTAATCACAGAGGCAATTACAATAAGGTCGACACTCTTGGAGCATCTACAGCCGGGCCTCTCATACCCGTCTCAAACGCTCGGGCAGGTCGTCCGGTTACTGACTGGTAAAAAAAACCGTTCCAACTAGACCTCTCAAACCGCGGACAAATGCCCGGGCTGACCGGCTCCCCTCATATCCGGCCCAAATATAGGACAGATATGGGGCGGCCCGGGCACGCCCGGGCACGTCTGCCTGACAGGCCCGACCCACCACTGACGCCACAAAAAACCCCAATCCAGGCGACGAGCTCAAACCCTAACTCACTATGTCCCTCTCTCTCTCGCTCCATCCACTCCTCTCCCTCTCCGGTTCCGATCCCATCCACCACGATGAGCAGCTCCACAAACGACTCCGGCTCAGAGCTCGACTACGAGGAGGAGATGGCCCTCCGCATTGTGCTCGAGCGGTCCAAGGTGGAGACCGGCGGCAGCTCCGGATCTGGAGTGTCGCCGCAGCTCCCGCGCCAGCGCAGCGCGGACACCGGAGCTGGACCCCGACCCGTGCGCAGCGATGCAAGGACAACACAATTCACGTCGGCCCCACGTCGTCTCCTTTCCTCGCCGGTCGCTCCTCCACGTGGCCAGCGCTGGGTGCATGTGCCCACACCGCCGGCCCGCACGTGCACTCCAGAATTGGAGGCGCGCGCCGCGCGCCGCGAGAGGCAGCGTGCACGGGATAGGGACATGGGGGAGCAGTCCGTGCGCCGCCTCCGCCGGGCGGAGCCGGACGCCGACAAGGACACGTGTCTCCTCGCATGGGTGTACTGGCCCTCCCTCACGACGGCGGAAACGGACGCTCGCCGCCTCCGACGAAAGAACGCCAAGGTGCTTCGGCTTGCTATTGAGCAGTCGGAGCATGAGGTGAAGGAGGCACCAGTGGAGAAGGCTCAGGTGGCAAGGTTGAAGTAGGAGCAGGACAGGACGGTCCGTCGGATGAAGGGGCTCATCGTCCTCTTCGAATCTGTCGACGGCGACAGCTGCACCTCCTCGTCCGACGACCATGACCCTCCACCAGCAGCGGACGCCTATAGATGCGCCGGTGATCGGAAGGGCAAAGGCCCAACAAGGAGGTGGTGATTCCGGGCCCCTCCTCCTCAATGTTTATATCGTTTTTGAGTAAATTACATAAAACCACCACTTTGAGGGTTAGGTTTGCGAAAAATACTAGGAAACCGTTTCTTTGTAGAAAACATCACATCTTGCGTAATTGTTTTGCAAAAAGCACTCATCAGTGGATCCGGCCGTGTTAAGTGAGTTTATGACAGGGTGGGGCCGTTTTTCGCCTACGTGGCACCCCAGACCGTCCCGACAGGCGTCAGATGGCTGATATGTCTCCGTCGTATCTATAATTTTTGATTGTTCCATGCCAATATTATACAACTTTCATATACTTTTGGCAACTTTTTATACTATTTTTGGGACTAACATATTGATCCAGTGCCAAGTGCCAGTTCCTGTTTGTTGCATGTTTTTTGTTTCGCAGAAAATCCATATCAAACGGAGTCCAAACGGGATAAAAACTGACGGAGATTTTTTTTGGAATATATGTGATTTATGGTAAGAAGAATCAACGCGATACGATGCCTGAGGGGGCCACGAGGCAGGGGGTGCGCCCCAGGGGGTCAGGCGTGCCCTAGACCCTCGTGGCCACCTTGTAAGGCGGTTGGAGCCCTTCTTTCGCCGCAAGAAAGCTAATTTCCAGGTCGTGTCCAAAATTCAGCCCAATCGGAGTTACGGATCTCCGGTTATAAAAGAAACGGTGAAAGGCCAGATCTGAGAATGCAAAAACAGAGAGAGACAGAGAGACAGATCCAATCTCGGGAGGAGGTCAAGGAAGAGGAAGAAGAAGGGCCCCCTCTTCCCTTCTCTTCCGGTGGTGCCGGAACGCTGCCGTGGCCACCATCATCATCACCGCGATCTTCACCAATACCTCCGCCATCTTCACCAACATCTCCATCACCTTCCCCCTCTATCTATAGCGGTCCACTCTCCCGCAACCCGCTGTACCCTCTACTTGAACATGGTGCTTTATGCTTCATATTATCATCCAATGATGTGTTGCCATCCTATGATGTCTGAGTAGATTTTCGTTGTCCTATCGGTGGTTGATGAATTGCTATGATTGATTTAATTTGCTTGTGGTTATGTTGCTGTCCTTTGGTGCCCATCATATGAGCACGCACGTGGATCACACCATAGGATTAGCTGTATGTTGATAGGGCTATGTATTGGAGGGCAAGAGTGATAGAAGCTTCAACGTAGCATAGAAATTGATGCATACGGGATTGAAGGGGGACCATTATATCTTAATGCTATGGTTGAGTTTTACCTTAATGAACGTTAGTAGTTGCAGACGCTTGCTAATAGTTCCAATCATAAGTGCATAGAATTCCAAGTAAGGGATGACATGCTAGCAGTGCCCTCTCCCACATAAAACTTGCTATCGGTCTAGTAAAGTAGTCAATTGCTTAGGGACATTTTTGCAACTCCTACCACCACTTTTCCACACTCGCTATATTTACTTTATTGCTTCTCTATCTAAACAACCCCTACTTTTTATTTACGTGCTCTTTATATTCTTGCAAACCTATCCAAAAACACATATAAAGTACTTCTATTTTCATACCTGTTCTAGGTAAAGCGAACGTTAAGCGTGCGTAGAGTTGTATCGGTGGTCGATAGAACTTGAGGGAATATTAGTTCTACCTTTAGCTCCTCGTTGGGTTCGACACTCTTACTTATCGAAAGAGGCTACAATTGATCCCCTATACTTGTGGGTTATCAAGACATTTTTCTGGCGCCGCTGCCGGGGAGCAATAGCGTGGGGTGAATATTCTCGTGTGTGCTTGTTTGCTTTATCACTAAGTAATTTTTATTTGTTGTTCTTAGTTGTCCTCTATCTTTAGTTATGGATATGGAACACGAAATACCAAAAAAATTAGGTTTACTTGCTACTCATGGAGATGGGGAACCTCCTAAAACCCTCGATGCTCGTTATGTGACAGATATTATGTACTACTTTGATAATCCTGAGAAAACCCCATTCAATCTGGTAATGGGAGACACGTTGGATCACCTTGAATACTAGGGATTATCGCTTGACTCAAAAAGGGAAACAGTTATGGGATCAAATTTATATGTTAAAGTGGTATGCTCGGCAAGTATGCTTGAGTTATGATTATACTTGTTGCTCTAGGATGAAGGCTACACACATTACCTTTCCATGCAAATTTAATGATAATAAAACCTTATCTTCTTATGCTAATGGTATATATGATTACTATGATGTGGAACAAACAGAAGAATTTGTTGCTTTTATGGGTGCTTATGAAATTGAATCTTTGTTCAAAGAGTGTGAAAAATCTTTATGATGCTGTTTATAGACCTGAAAATTGAGCTATCCTTGAATATTGCTATGAGAATTATGAATACAATGCCGATATTGATGCATTTATTGAGAAAGTCTCCGCTGTCCAAGAAGAGACTATATTTTGCAGGAATCTATGGAAGATAGGCCCATTGCTTGCATGATGATAGATAGGCCCATTGCTTGCATGATGATAAATTTTGCCCACAAGAATGTCCTAACAAATCTTATCTTTGATTGCAGCTAAAAGAGAGCTGACTAGGCCCGCCTGGGAAAGCAGGTAAGCACATTCGTGTCTGGTGTGTCAGATCTGCTAAATTGAACTCTTGCACTTCAAGATAGATTTTCATGTATTATTACTTTTGACTGACAGCGAGTTCATAAATTGTTGCTCTGTAGTGATAATACTCTTAGATTATTTCAGCCTTATTGATTTGAATGCTGAAATATCTTTCTGACCCTATACAAAAAATATAGTTTTGCGTAAATAATGCATCGCATATTTTTTACTGTTGGCGAATGAATTATTTATGTATAGTTACTACCAAATTATCAGAATAATAAATCTATCACTCACTCCAATGATTGCACTTATATGATATGTTTGATACTTCCTATATACCCCGAAAGAAAAAATAGCTGATCTTCCGCTCCCTGCAGGCCTGCACTCGCGTCGTGCCCTTTCCTCTCCCTGACGCCTCGCCTCTCTCCCTGCCTGCTCGTTGCCCCGGTCGTCTCTGATGGTGCTCCTATATGTGCTATACATCACCTTCTCACCTCCTTTGGCCACTTCGGTGCCCATGGCTTTCGTGCTCGTCGGCGGGATGGTGCAAGGCGCAACTCCGACGTGGTTCCTCACTGGTTGGATGTCGTTTAGGCGCAACCCCGGTGCCCTCTGAGTACTGCCTCGGCTACAACCTCCCTCTGTGAGCTCCATCTTCCCCTGCTCTGCTTCGGCTACTATATGGGACATGGCCAGGGCTATGATGATCAGTTATGGCTGATATAGGCATGCTCTCAAGCAGTCGAGGCACTTGTGGGTATTAATTTGGATCCTCCCTCGTTTCTTTGAGCTGTTTTGATCACGTTCTTATTTTAGTGGCTCTGTCCTTGGATATTCATTTCTAATGAGTGATAACCAGAGCAGTTAAACCCTTGTAAGAACATATTGATCCGGTGATCCATCCAGAAATCCAAAAATAAGTCCATCCAGAAATAAGAATAGAAGCTCCTCAGACCGCTCCTCAGCGATTTGGGATTCCTGGCCATCGGATCTGGTTGCTTGATGGATCTTGGGCCGCCGGATCGACCCCTGTAACGACCTTGTCCGTCGGATAAAAAACAGTTACTGCGGGAATGAATAGTTACTCCCAAAATGAGATATCTCATGCCACCGCGTTTGAATCACGTGCCCCATCGGCCGGAAGCCATTCTTGCTAGGGCGATGATGATTAGCCGTGGGTATCAAGTTCGGTCCTCCCTCTTGTCTCTAGAATCCTTTTTGATCCTGTGATACTTATTGTTCTGTCCTTTGGATGGTCATTCTTATTGAGTGATAACCAGGGCAGCTCCATTGTATAAACAGATTGATCCGGTGATAACAGATGATGGGGGTAGATTATATGATCGAGGAAAGGAAAATCTGAGCCCATATGCATTGAACCCTGAACCCTTTTTATTCGCACGTGCCCCACTGGTTGGAAGCCATCCTTGCTAGGATGATGATGATTCGCTGTGGCTGAAATAAGTGTGCCTTTGAGCAATCAAGGCACCTGTGGGTATCAAGTTGGGTCCTCCCTCTTGTCTCTAGAATCCTTTTTGATCATGTGATACTTATTGTTCTGTCCTTGGATGGTCATTCCTGTTGAGTGATAACCAGGGCAGCTCCACTGTATAAACAGATTAATGTGGTGACAAGAGATGGCGGGGGTAGATTATATGATCGAGGAAAGGCAAATCTGAGCCCACTATGCATTGAACCCTGAACCCTTTTTATTTGTATTTAATGGTGTTGCTTATTTATGCTCCAGTGTTTATAGCCATCTTATGTGAATATTTCTTCTCTCTCATACCTTTATTGCATATAAGTTGTTCTTGACTTTTATTTTTTGTTGTTGGTCCTTGATTTCATCTGGTTAAGAGTAAGCAAGTTGTCGGTTCAATGGCTTGTTTTAATTTGTTGATAAACCAGCAGAAACCATGGTGTCATGTTTCTAATAACATCGTCTTTAGGCTGGTTAATGTTTGTATTGGATCCCACTACCTTTTATTTCGCTTGTTTCTTACCATCTTCCTTGCTTCTCTGGCTGTTTCACGGTTGGGACGGTGGCGTGGCGTTGGGGCCGTCTTGCGGGTCGGCCGGAGAGGGAGCACACCGAGTGGGCTTCTAAGATGGCTGAGGTGAAATTTGCTCCCTTGTTTGTCTTTCCCTTTGTGATGTGTATGTGCTCATCAAGGGCTTTGTTGTTTTTTAGGGATTTGTCTAGGGTTTCCTGGTTAATCCATTCTGATTTTGGTCTGCTCATGCTCTTTGCTTCCGGACCGTGGTGCTCAAGGTGGTCTGGCTGTCGCTGCCGCCCCTGCTCGACGATGCTGCACCCCTGCTCGACCACTTTATAAAAATAGCGTATGCAGAAGTGAAAACGAGTCAAACAGATGGTCAATGCCTCAGTCCTTCAGTACTTGAGGTATGTGTTGACTGTATTAATGCTGTTATGTTTTTAGTGGCCAATATTTCTGACGAGTGTATAAACCCACAGTTGACCATGGTCCGGATATGAGTTTAATTGGTGTCTAAGATAATTAGTAGCATGATTTTATAAAGCTCCAGTTCCATGGTTCTGAGCACTTGTGTTTAATTGTAATCACTTGTTATTATAGAACTATGTTGTTGACTATAGTTCCATGTAGCTTGAGTATATATCTGTACTTGAAGTCTACAAGTGTTTTCTTAAGTATACCAGAACCACCTGACCGAGAATAATTAATTTCGTAACTATTAAGTAAACTGAATTGAGCATTTCTTAGATTTTTTGGTTTAGAGCTTTTATTGTCTCTTTGGTAATATGTTGGAGTTTACTTTTCCTGTGGCATACGTTTATTTTGGAAGTTATTTGCATGTATACTGGTAGGCGGTTGTCTACGTGCCCCCTTAAAGCTGCTTATTATCTATAAGTGGTGAATATTATTTTCCTGAGTTTAATTGTATGTATCAAGCCGCTTGGTGGAAAGACTTCCTATTGTATCTTGACATGTGAATTGAATGATGTGGTTATATTAACATCGCTCTTTGTTTTGTTGTCTACTTCTTTATTTCCCTTTGGATGGGTGCTCATGTCGGCGTGGGGCACAGCGGCCGCCGAGGGAGCCGAGCCGGCGGATGTGGAGGCTGCCGAGCGGCGGTGCTCGCGTGAAGGAGGAATATGATGATGCGTGGAGTGGCGTGGGGTACCAACCATCTCCATCGAGTGGCGGTGCTCGCGTGAAGGATGAGTTCGTGTTAGTCCCCCTATCCCGATCTGGATTTTATGGATCTTTCAAAAAAAGTTCTTGTTAGGGATTTGAGTTTTTTCCATTTAACATGCTCTCATGTAAGGTAGTAGCACTCTCTCGGCTGTGGCTGCACGTTCAACTGGCCAGTCAAGGAGCTCCAGCAAGCAGGTCCGCCTACTCTCCTTTCCCCTGAGCTCTTGCAACTACACAAATCATCTTCCTGGTATTTTCTCACTTTTGATTCACTGACTATGTACTGTAGTTAGTTCTGGTGATTATCAATTGATCTAAGACCACTGTACGTGCATATCTCAGACTTGAGAAGAATGCACATAGCCTTGCTGAGAACATAATATTGTTTCGATAATTATCTTGTTTGTGCGCTTGTTTTGATAAAACACATGGGTTATAGAGGAATTGAAACATGTTACATTGAAATCAGAGAGCATGTCGTTGTTGCTTAATTCCGCTAATCGTGGCTGTCATTGTATACCTTGAGATTCAGGTTGAAGCAATAGAATCCAAGAAAAAATACCTACCTGCATGTGTTCCTTAGAGAGCTTGTTTTCTTCATACCTCACCATTCTTGATATATATGGTCATCTCTGTTCTGGATATCACACTCGACGGCCTCTCTTCATGGCACAAAACTGAAACTACGCCATGAATATATTTATTCAGTGAAATAGCTGATTCCAATCATTCATCAACTAGCTTTGTTTTAATCACAACAATAAGTCATGATATCTTGAAATTGCCTGATTGGTGATTATACATTTTATATGATGTTTTTCACCTGCAAGCTCTGCACTTCTTTCCTTTCAACTTCATCTCTCTTGCTTTATTTCATGAATATATTCCTCTTCTCATTCCATCATTCAGTCTGTTTGCAACAAAATCCTGATTCATAGTCTATTTTTTTAAATGCTTGGCACCTCCTAAACAAAGTCCCGATTAAACGATAGGCTTGGCATATCTTTTTTATCACTATGGTTGCTTTTATCCGCAACTGATTTCTCTGATTCCTTTCCCATGCTGTAATGCAATTGTTTTGGGCAATTCCCCAAGGCCTTATGTTTTATGTTATTGGGAACTACAGGACACCCAGCGAGTGTTTAGGATCCCACACACGACAGTTCTTGGCATGCTCCTGGCACACCTTGGACTATCACCGGCTCAGTATGAACGCGTTGTTCATGAGGACGGCAAGACCCATGTTGTAAATTGTCTGTAAGCGACGTGTTGCCATATCTTCTATGCCTAAAACATCTGTAAGCGACGTGTTGTCGTATCTTCTATGCCTAAACGTCTACGTTATGCCTAAAACTTAAAGTTATCTATGCATAGTTGTAAATTGTCTTTAAGCGACGTGTTGTCGTATCTTCTATGCCTAAGATATTTGGTGCTAACCTATCGTGAAACATGCTTTCTATGTTCATGCATTGTTAAGTAGGTTCTTATTATGTGCATACAAACGTTTGGACCGGCACCCTCGCGCCACGGTGCGATCCCGATCTAGTATACTACATGCCAATGCACACGCAGGCGCGGTCACCACTCCAACTAATGCCGCAACAAGCTCCACTACACTAGTACATGCAATGAGACTAGGTGGGGTAGTTAGAGCTACGTGAGAGATAATCACGTAGGTGCAGTCGGCTGAATAGGAGCGATTTAGCTACATCTTATTCAGCTGATTTTTTGATTTTGGGTCAGTCGAATTTCTGGTTGTTCGATTTGTGCTTTAGTTTTTTCCTGTTCTGTATTTTGTGTTGTGTTGGGCCTAGTTTTGAAATCGACTGACAGCTGTTTCTCGTCAGTCGATTGTGTATATGGGCTCGCTGAGCCTGGTGGGAGCCTGTTTTGTCCGCCGTTAACAGGCCTAGCGCAGCGCCCACCTGCCCCGCGTGGAATCGCTAGCAGGCGTTTCCAAGCTTGGGTGCCTGTTTTGCTCGCTTGTTTTGTTCAGCAATGAAATCGTGCCTGTTTTGCTCGTATTTGTTTTATTATTTTCAGTCCTTTTCTTCTTAACGGGAAACCAATGACACTAATTCATCGTTTCTTAGAGAACTTAACTATTTTAATTTTGTTTAAGTTTTTATTTCATTTTTTATTCTTTAAGGGTAATACCAATACCTCTAATTCATTCCTACTTAGGATTCTTTTTTGTGAAATTTCACTATTTGTGCTTATTCTTGCGTACTATAAAAAACCTGCAATTTCTATTCAAATCGCTTGCAAATTTTGTCATTATTTGCTTTTTCTCTTTCTTTCTTCTTAAACGGTAATACCCATACCACTAATTCATTATTTTGGTCTAGAGAAGTAGAGACACCGTTGATCAAATAACAATGCCACTAATTGATTCTTTCTTTAGAATTTTTTTCTTTTTGCAAAACATTGACTATTATGTGTTTATTCTTGCTTATTATAACAAAGCACAATTTATGTGCAGATTGTGTGCAAATTTTGTGATTATTTATTTTTAGCTTTTTATTCCTATTTTAGGGTATTTTTGCTTCATTTTTAATTTCTGTTTTCTGTTTCTATGGGTTTTCTTTTTCCCTTTTTCTTTCCTTTATTGGTTATTTTTGCTTTTTGTAGGTTTTTGACTTAGTGTAATTAATATACAAATAAATACTATATAATATGTGCCAAAATTTCATGATTATATGTACACTAAAAATGCGCAACTTCTGTGCAAATTGTTTGCAAATATTTCATTACTTGTTTTATTATTTTCAGTTCCTTTCTTCTTAACGCGAAACCAATGCCACTAATTCATTGTTTCTTAGAAAACTTCACTATTCTAATTCTGTTTAAGTTTTTATTTTATTCTCTTTATTCTTTAAGGGTAATACCAAGACCTCTAATTCATTCCTACTTAGGAATTTTTTAGTGAAATTTCACTATTTGTGCTTATTCTTGCGTATTATAAAAAAACGCAATTTATATTCGAACCGTGTGCAAATTTTGTCATTATTGTTATTTTACTTTTATTTCTTCTTAAATGGTAATACATATACCACTAATTCATTGTTTCGTAGAAAACTTCATTATTCTAATTTTGTTTAAGTTTTTATTTTATTCTCTTTATTCTTTAAGGGTAATACCAATACCTCTAATTCATTCCTACTTAGGAAATTTTTAGTGAAATTTCACTATTTGTGCTTATTCTTGCGTATTATAAAAAAAGCGCAATTTTATATTCAAAGCGTGTGCAAATTTTGTCATTATTGTTATTTTACTTTTATTTCTTCTTAAATGGTAATACAGATACCACTAATTCATTGTTTCTTAGAAAACTTCATTATTCTAATTTTGTTTAAGTTTTTATTTTATTCTCTTCATTCTTTAAGGGTAATACCAATACCTCTAAGTCATTCCTACTTAGGAAATTTTTTAGTGAAATTTCACTATTTGTGCTTATTCTTGCGTATTATAAAAAAGTGCAATTTATATTCAAACCGTGTGCAAATTTTGTCATTATTGTTATTTTACTTTTATTTCTTCTTAAATGGTAATACACATACCACTAATTCATTATTTTGATCGCGAGAAGTAGCGACACCGTGACGTCGTGCTCTTCCCACGCCCTGATCTCCTATGCTGGCGCTAGACTGACAGCGGAGCATACTCTGCCTCCTCTTGCTACAATGCGTTGTTCCTGGGCTCTACCTCCTTGGAATACTGGCGCCTCGCATGGCAAACCGGCGCCCCCACCTTGATTCAGTTCTTCATATGGCTCGCCTCCCTGAACCGATGCTGGACTGCGGACAGACTAGCTCGCCGAGGCCTGCCGCACGAACCGGAGTGTATCTTCTGTTCACAGGAACCCGAGACGCTGCACACCACATCCTTGTGGCTTGCGTCTTCGCGCGCATCACCTGGCATGAGATCCTTTCTTGGTGCTCCCCCACAACTGCTGCCCCCGACGTCTCCATGAACTACTTTGCCTGGCTCTCTGCTGCCATGCAACTCACCCCCGCCTCTCGGCGTCGAGGCTTGGCCACCATTGCCGCCCTCACGGCCTGGTCGCTTTGGAGGCACCAGAACGCGGTCATCTTTGATAAAGTAGCCCCTTCAACCGCTGCTCTCACTACGGCCATCAAAGACGAAGCTCGCTCCTGGGCCGCGGCAGGAGCCAGAGGGATGACCACACACAATCTTGTAAACTGATTTTGCTGTTTTTGGGGCTAAGCATCCCCATGTCTTTTACTCTCCTCGGGTCCTAGTCTCGCCATTCGTGTGTACGGGGCTACGACCCATCCTGTACTTGTTCTTCCCCTCCTATCAATGCAATGATACGCTACCTTAGCGTATTCGAGAAAAAACATTTCAGGTTGCATGTGAGACTAGGATTGGGTGGGTCGTGGGACTAACCAGCCTATCCCACTTAATCTGCTTATTGGGCTCCCATTGGACAAGCAGAGAAATTAAGTGGGCTAGCCCTATTAACCCAGCGGGAACCCAACTTTCCCAATTACCACCCCTTGCCCCCGATACATTTCTCTCGTGAGGTCTGAGGAGGCGCTGCCACGCAGGCTTATTGACTCAGGCGCTATGGTGTCCCTTCGAATCGTGCTCTCGCTACCTGTCATGGCGCCTTGCGGCAGTGATGATGGCCATGCAACCGCTGATCAACTCTAGCTTGTACTTCAATAAGGTGCTCATGATGGCCGTCTCCAGGAAGGCCAAGAAGGCGCAGGTGCAGGGAAGCCAGCTCGCCAGCGAGGCTATGGTGAACCATCGAACGGTCACCGCGTTCTCGTCGCACCGGCGGATGCTCCAGCGGTACGAGGCCGCGCAGGTGGGCTCGAGGAAGGACACCATGACGAGCACGGGGCAGGTGTGCATGTGCCAGTTCAACCCACGTCGCTCGCACTGTGATACGGGGGCAAGCTCATGGCCAGCGAGCAAATCAACACCATGCAGCTGTTTGAGGTGTTTTTCATCCTCATGATCGTGGAAAGGGTCATCACCGACGTCGGGAGCTTGACGTCGGACTTCGTGCAAGGCGGTGACGCATCACTCTGTGCATTTTAAAACCGAACCGAAAAACCATACCGAAAATAAACCGAACCGAACCGATTTTATGAATTTTATGGTTTCTGGTTTCGGTATGGTATGAACTTTTCATACCGATTTGAACTTTGGTTTTTATGGTATATACCGAAAAACCGAATGGTTAACCGAATAAACCGAAGTAAAAAATAAATTAATATTTCTTGAGATGAACAACTGTACAAGTTGTCATTTTTCTTGTACATGAGTCAAATTCACTACTAAGCACGTAAATTTTCCTTGTAACATAGTCATTTTTCTCTTTTAAAATGCTAAGCACGTCCATACCCATCGACAGTTGAATCAATGCATGCATACATACTTATATATATACTCATATACTATTTGTGTAAAATAGTATGCGTTTTGAGTCATAAATTTGCAAATTATTATTGAAGGAAATATGCCCTAGAGGCAATAATAAAGTTATTATTTATTTCCTTATATCATGATAAATGTTTATTATTCATGCTAGAATTGTATTAACCGAAAACATAATACATGTGTGAATACATAGACAAACAGAGTGTCACTAGTATGCCTCTATTTGACTAGCTCGTTAATCAAAGATGGTTATGTTTCTTGACCATAGACAAAAGAGTTGTTATTTGATTTACGGGATCACATCATTGGTTGAATGATCTGATTGACATGACCCATTCCATTAGCTTAGCACCCGATCGTTTAGTATGTTGCTATTGCTTTCTTCATGACTTATACATGTTCCTATGACTATGAGATTATGCAACTCCCGTTTACCGGAGGAACACTTTGTGTCCTACCAAACGTCACAACGTAACTGGGTGATTATAAAGGAGCACTACAGGTGTCTCCAAAGGTACATGTTGGGTTGGCGTATTTCGAGATTAGGATTTGTCACTCCGATTGTCGGAGAGGTATCTCTGGGCCCTCTCGGTAATGCACATCACATAAGCCTTGCAAGCATTGCAACTAATGTGTTAGTTGTGAGATGATGTATTACGGAATGAGTAAAGAGACTTGCCGGTAACGAGATTGAACTAGGTATTGGATACCGACGATCGAATCTCGGGCAAGTAACATACCGATGACAAAGGGAACAACGTATGTTGTTATGCGGTCTGACCGATAAAGATCTTCGTAGAATATGTAGGAGACAATATGGGCATCCAGGTCCCGCTATTGGTTATTGACCGGAGACGTGTCTCGATCATGTCTACATTGTTCTCGAACCGTAGGGTCCGCACACTTAAAGTTACGATGACAGTTTCATTATGAGTTTATGTATTTTGATGTACCAAAGGTTGTTCGGAGTCCCGGATGTGATCACGGACATGACGAGGAGTCTCGAAATGGTCGAGACATAAAGATCGATATATTGGAAGCCTATATTTGGACATCGAAATGGTTCCGGGTGAAATCGGCATTTTACCGGAGTACCGAGGGGTTACCGGAACCCCCCGAGGGGTTATTGGGCCTACATGGGCCTTGAGGGAGAAGAGGGAAGGAGGCAGGAGGTGGCCGCGCGCCCCTCCCCTTCCTACTCCGAATAGGACAAGGGAAGGGGGGCGACGCCCCCCTTTTCTCCCCCTCTTCCTCCTCTTTCCCCCCTTCTCCTTCTCCAACTAGGAAAAGAAGGGAGTCCTACTCCCGGTGGGAGTAGGACTCCCCCCTGGCCGCCCCTCCTTGGCCGGCCACCCCCTCCCCTTGGCTATACGGGGGCAGGGGGGTACCCTAGAACACACAAGTTGATCTTCGTGATCGTTCCTTAGCCGTGTGCGGTGCCCCCCTCCACGATATTACACCTCGGTCATATTGTAGCGGTGCTTAGGCGAAGCCCTGCGACAGTTGAACATCAAGATCGTCACCACGCCGTCGTGCTGACGGAACTCCTCCCCGAAGCTTTGCTGGATCGGAGCCCGGGGTGCGTCATCGAGATGTACGTGTGTCAAGAACTCGGAGGTGCCGGAGTAACGGTGCTTGGATCGGTTGGACCGGGAAGATGTACGACTACTTCCTCTATGTTGCGTCAACGCTTCTGCTTCGGTCTACGAGGGTACGTAGACAACACTCTCCCCTCTCGTTGCTATGCATCACCATGATCTTGTGTGTGCGTAGGATTTTTTTTGAAATTACTACGTTCCCCAACAGTGGCATCCGAGCCTAGGTTTTATGTGTTGATGTTATATGCACGAGTAGAACACAAGTGAGTTGTGGGCGATATAAGTCATACTGCCTACCAGCATGTCATACTTTGGTTCGGCGGTATTGTTGGATGAAGCGGGCCGGACCGACATTACGCGTACGCTTACGCGAGACTGGTTCTACCGCCGTGCTTTGCACACAGGTGGTTGGCGGGTGTTAGTTTCTCCAACTTTAGTTGAACTGAGTGTGGCTATGCCCGGTCCTTGCGAAGGTTAAAACGGCATCAACTTGACAAACTATCGTTGTGGTTTTGATGCGTAGGTAAGATTGGTTCTTGCTTAAAGCCCGTAGCAGCCACGTAAAACTTGCAACAAATAAAGTAGAGGACGTCTAACTTATTTTTGCAGGGCATGTTGTGATGTGATATGGTCAAGACATGATGCTAAATTTTATTGTATGAGATGATCATGTTTTGTAACCGAGTTATCGGCAACTGGCTGGAGCCATATGGTTGTCGCTTTATTGTATGTAATGCAATCGTCCTGTAATGCTTTACTTTATCACTAAGCGGTAGCGATAGTTGTAGAAACATAAGATTGGCGAGACGACAACGATGCTACGATAGAGATCAAGGTGTCGCGCCGGTGACGATGGTGATCATGACGGTGCTTTGAAGATGGAGACCACAAGCACAAGATGATGATGGCCATATCATATCACTTATATTGATTGCATGTGATATTTATCTTTTATGCATCTTATCTTGCTTTGATTGACGGTAGCATTTTAAGATGATCTCTCACTAAATTATCAAGAAGTGTTCTCCCTGAGTATGCACCGTTGCGAAAGTCTTCGTGCTGAGACACCACGTGATGATCGGGTGTGATAGGCTCTACGTTCAAATACAACGGGTGCAAAACAGTTGCACACGCGGAATACTCAGGTTATACTTGACGAGCCAAGCATATACAGATATGGCCTCGGAACACGGAGACCGAAAGGTCGAGCGTGAATCATATAGTAGATATGATCAACATAGTGATGTTCACCATTGAAACTACTCCATCTCACGTGATGATCAGACATGGTTTAGTTGATATGGATCACGTGATCACTTAGAAGATTAGAGGGATGTCTATCTAAGTGGGAGTTCTTAAGTAATATGATTAATTGAACTTAAATTTATCATGAACTTAGTCCCTGATAGTATCTTGCTTGTTTATGTTTGATTGTAGATAGATGGCCCGTGCTGTTGTTCCGTTGAATTTTAATGCGTTCCTTAAGAAAGCAAAGTTGAAAGATGATGGTAGCAATTACACGGACTGGGTCCGTAACTTGAGGATTATCCTCATTGCTGCACAGAAGAGTTACGTCCTGGAAGCACCGCTGGGTGCCAGGCTTGCTGCTGATGCAACTGACGGCGTTAAGAACGTTTGGCAGAGCAAAGCTGATGACTACTCGATAGTTCAATGTGCCATGCTTTACGGCTTAGAACCGGGACTTCAACGACGTTTTGAACGTCATGGGGCATATGAGATGTTCCAGGAGTTGAAGTTAATATTCCAGCAGAATGCCCGGATTGAGAGATATGAAGTCTCCAATAAATTCTATAGCTGCAAGATGGAGGAGAATAGTTCTGTCAGTGAGCATATACTCAAAATGTCTGGGTATTGTAATCACTTGATTCAATTGGGAGTTAATCTTCCGAATGATAGCGTCATTGACAGAATTCTCCAATCACTTCCACCAAGCTACAAGAGCTTCGTGATGAACTATAATATGCAAGGGATGGATAAGACAATTCCCGAGCTCTTCGCAATGCTAAAGGCCGCGGAGGTAGAAATCAAGAAGGAGCATCAAGTATTGATGGTCAACAAGACCACTAGCTTCAAGAAAAAGGGCAAAGGGAAGAAGAAGGGGAACTTCAAGAAGAATAACAAGCAAGTTGCTGCTCAAGAGAAGAAACCCAAGTCTGGACCGAAGCCTGAAACTGAGTGGTTCTACTGCAAGCAGACTGGTCACTGGAAACGGAACTGCCCCAAGTATTTGGCGGATAAGAAGGATGGCAAGGTGAACAAAGGTATATATGATATACATGTTATTGATGTGTACCTTACTAATACTCGCAGTAGCACCTGGGTATTTGATACTGGTTCTGTTGCTAATATTTGCAACTCGAAACAGGGACTACGAATTAAGCGAAGATTGGCTAAGGACGAGGTGACGATGCGCATGGGGAATGGTTCCAAAGTCGATGTGATCGCGGTCGGCACGCTACCTCTACATCTACCTTCGGGATTAGTTTTAGACCTAAATAATTGTTATTTGGTGCCAGCGTTGAGCATGAACATTATATCTGGATCTTGTTTGATGCGAGACGGTTATTCATTTAAATCTGAGAATAATGGTTGTTCTATTTATATGAGTAATATCTTTTATGGTCATGCACCCTTGAAGAATGGTCTATTCTTATTGAATCTCGATAGTAGTGACACACATATTCATAATGTTGAAGCCAAAAGATGCAGAGTTGATAATGATAGTGCAACTTATTTGTGGCACTGCCGTTTAGGTCATATCGGTGTAAAGCGCATGAAGAAACTCCATACAGATGGACTTTTGGAACCACTTGATTATGAATCACTTAGTACTTGCGAACCGTGCCTCATGGGCAAGATGACTAAAACACCGTTCTTCGGCACTATGGAGAGAGCAACAGATTTGTTAGAAATCATACATACAGATGTATGTGGTCCAATGAATGTTGAGGCTCATGGCGGATATCGTTATTTTCTCACCTTCACAGATGATTTAAGCAGATATGGGTATATCTACTTAATGAAGCACAAGTCTGAAACATTTGAAAAGTTCAAAGAATTTTAGAGTGAAGTGGAAAATCATCGTAACAAGAAAATAAAGTTTCTACGATCTGATCGTGGAGGAGAATATTTGAGTTACGAGTTTGGTGTACATTTGAAACAATGCGGAATAGTTTCGCAACTCACGCCACCCGGAACACCACAACTTAATGGTGTGTCCGAACGTCGTAATCGTACTTTACTTGATATGGTACGATCTATGATGTCTCTTACAGATTTACCGCTATCGTTTTGGGGTTATGCTTTAGAGACGGCCGCATTCACGTTAAATAGGGCACCATCGAAATCCGTTGAGACGACGCCTTATGAACTATGGTTTGGCAAGAAACCAAAGTTGTCATTTCTAAAAGTTTGGGGTTGCGATGCTTATGTGAAAAAACTTCAACCTGATAAGCTCGAACCCAAATCAGAGAAATGTGTCTTCATAGGATATCCAAAGGAAACTATTGGATACACCTTCTATCACAAATCCAAAGGCAAGACTTTTGTTGCTAAATTCGGAAACTTTCTAGAGAAGGAGTTTCTCTCGAAAGAAGTGAGTGGGAGGAAAGTAAAACTTGATGAGGTAACCGTACCTGCTCCCTTATTGGAAAGTAGTTCATCACAGAAACCGGTTTCTGCGACACCTATGCCAATTAGTGAGGAAGTTAATGATGACGATCATGAAATATCAAATCAAGTTACTACTGAGCCTCGTAGATCAACCAGAGTAAGATCCGCACCAGAGTGGTACGGTAATCCTGTTCTGGAAGTCATGCTACTAGATCATGATGAACCTACGAACTATGAAGAAGCGATGGTGAGCCCAGATTCCGCAAAATGGCTTGAAGCCATGAAATCTGAGATGGGATCCATGTATGAGAACAAAGTGTGGACTTTGGTTGACTTGCCCGATGATCGGCAAGCAATTGAGAATAAATGGATTTTTAAGAAGAAGACTGACGCTGACGGTAATGTTACTGTCTACAAAGCTCGACTTGTCGCAATAGGTTTTCGAAAAGTTCAAGGGATTGACTACGATGAGACCTTCTCACCCATAGCGATGCTTAAGTCTGTCCGAATCATGTTAGCAATTGCCGCATTTTATGATTATGAAATTTGGCAGATGGATGTAAAATCTGCATTCCTGAATGGATTTCTGGAAGAAGAGTTGTATATGATGCAACCAGAAGGTTTTATCGATCCAAAGGGAGCTAACAAAGTGTGCAAGCTCCAGCGATCCATTTATGGACTGGTGCAAGCCTCTCGGAGTTGGAATAAACGCTTTGATAGTGTGATCAAGGCATTTGGGTTTGTACAGACTTTTGGAGAAGGCTGTATTTACAAGAAAGTGAGTGGGAGCTCTGTAGCATTTCTGATATTATATGTGGATGACATATTACTAATCGGAAATGATATAGAATTTCTGGATAGCATAAAGGGATACTTGAATAAGAGTTTTTCAATGAAAGACCTCGGTGAAGCTGCTTACATATTGGGTATTAAGATCTATAGAGATAGATCAAGACGCTTAATTGGACTTTCACAAAGCACATACCTTGACAAAGTTTTGAAAAAGTTCAAAATGGATCAAGCAAAGAAAGGGTTCTTGCCTGTATTACAAGGTGTGAAATTGAGTAAGACTCAATGCCCGACCACTGCAGAAGATAGAGAGAAGATGAAAGATGTTCCCTATGCTTCAGCCATAGGCTCTATCATGTATGCAATGCTGTGTACCAGACCTGATGTGTGCCTTGCAATAAGTTTAGCAGGGAGGTACCAAAGTAATCCAGGAGTGGATCACTGGATAGCGGTCAAGAACATCCTGAAGTACCTGAAAAGGACTAAGGATATGTTTCTCATATATGGAGGTGACAAAGAGCTCATCATAAACGGTTAGGTTGATGCAAGATTTGACACTGATCCGGACGATTCTAAATCGCAAATCGGATACGTGTTTACATTAAACGGTGGAGCTGTCAGTTGGTGCAGTTCTAAACAAAGCGTCGTGGCGGGATCTACATGTGAAGCGGAGTACATAGCTGCTTCCGAAGCAGCAAACGAAGGAGTCTGGATGAAGGAGTCCATATCCGATCTAGGTGTCATACCTAGTGCATCGGGTCCAATGAAAATCTTTTGTGACAATACTGGTGCAATTGCCTTGGCAAAGGAATCCAGATTTCACAAGAGAACCAAGCACATCAAGAGACGCTTCAATTCCATCCGGGATCTAGTCCAGGTGGGAGACATAGAGATTTGCAAGATACATACGAATCTGAATGTAGCAGACCCGTTGACTAAGCCTCTTCCACAAGCAAAACATGATCAGCACCAAGACTCCATGGGTGTTAGAATCATTACTGTGTAATCTAGATTATTGACTCTAGTGCAAGTGGGAGACTGAAGGAAATATGCCCTAGAGGCAATAATAAAGTTATTATTTATTTCCTTATATCATGATAAATGTTTATTATTCATGCTAGAATTGTATTAACCGGAAACATAATACATGTGTGAATACATAGACAAACAGAGTGTCACTAGTATGCCTCTACTTGACTAGCGCGTTAATCAAAGATGGTTATGTTTCCTGACCATAGACAAAAGAGTTGTTATTTGATTAACGGGATCACATCATTGGTTGAATGATCTGATTGACATGACCCATTCCATTAGCTTAGCACCCGATCGTTTAGTATGTTGCTATTGCTTTCTTCATGACTTATACATGTTCCTATGACTATGAGATTATGCAACTCCCGTTTACCGGAGGAACAATTTGTGTGCTATCAAACGTCACAATGTAACTGGGTGATTATAAAGAAGCACTACAGGTGTCTCCAAAGGTACATGTTGGGTTGGCGTATTTCGAGATTAGGATTTGTCACTCCGATTGTCGGAGAGGTATCTCTGGGCCCTCTCGGTAATGCACATCACATAAGCCTTGCAAGCATTGCAACTAATGTGTTAGTTGTGAGATGATGTATTACGGAACGAGTAAAGAGACTTGCCGGTAACGAGATTGAACTAGGTATTGGATACCGACGATCGAATCTCGGGCAAGTAACATACCGATGACAAAGGGAACAACGTATGATGTTATGCGGTCTGACCGATAAAGATCTTCGTAGAATATGTAGGAGCCAATATGGGCATCCAGGTCCCGCTATTGGTTATTGACCGGAGACGTGTCTCGGTCATGTCTACATTGTTCTCGAACCGTAGGGACCGCACACTTAAAGTTACGATGACAGTTTCATTATGAGTTTATGTATTTTGATGTACCGAAGGTTGTTCGGAGTCCCGGATGTGATCACGGACATGACGAGGAGTCTCGAAATGGTTGAGACATAAAGATCGATATATTGGAAGCCTATATTTGGACATCGGAATGGTTCCGGATGAAATCGGCATTTTACCGGAGTACCGAGGGGTTACCGGAACCCCCCGGGGGGTTATTGGGCCTACATGGGCCTTGAGGGAGAAGAGGGAAGGAGGCAGGAGGTGGCCGCGCCCCCTCCCCTTCCTAGTCCGAATAGGACAAGGGAAGGGGGGCGGCGCCCCCCTTTTCTTCCCCTCTTCCTCCTCTTTCCCCCTTCTCCTTCTCCAACTTGGAAAAGAAGGGAGTCCTACTCCCGGTGGGAGTAGGACTCCCCCCTGGCGCGCCCCTCCTTGGCCGGCCGCCCCTCCCCTTGGCTCCTTTATATACGGGGGCAGGGGCACCCTAGAACACACAAGTTGATCTTCGTGATCGTTCCTTAGCCGTGTGCGGTGCCCCCCCCCCCCCACGATATTACACCTCGGTCATATTGTAGCGGTGCTTAGGCGAAGCCCTGCGACAGTTGAACATCAAGATCGTCACCACGCCTCGTGCTGACGGAACTCCTCCCCGAAGCTTTGCTGGATCGGAGCCCGGGGTGCGTCATCGAGCTGTACGTGTGTCAAGAACTCGGAGGTGCCGGAGTAATGGTGCTTGGATCGGTTGGACCGGGAAGACGTACGACTACTTCCTCTACGTTGCGTCAACGCTTCCGCTTCGGTCTACGAGGGTACGTAGACAACACTCTCCCCTCTCGTTGCTATGCATCACCATGATCTTGTGTGTGCGTAGGAATATTTTTGAAATCACTACGTTCCCCAACAATTATTACGTCATTTTCAAATTCGCGTCAACTTTGGTTTTTATGGTATATACCGAAACCATACCGAAATAATTTGGTATATACCGAAACCGAACCGTATTTTATTTTCATACCGTATTTTCCAAAGTATTAATACCGTATAAACCGAATCATGTAAACCGAATAAACCGAACGCACAGGGTGAATGACGCAGTCTAGTCCATCCTCAGTCCGAGGGAGCCTTAGTTCTGCTGATTACCATGTTGCAGTTGAATCATTTCGGAAGTGGGATCTCACTTTTGCCCAAACAACCCACGCAAGTTTTACTGGATTGTTGGCTATCACCCACCAAAGCGTGCTGGGTTTAAATGGGCCGTGGTGGGGACGCCCACTATTAGTCCGGCCTGCAGCCTGACTATTATTAGACCACAGAAGAGCTGATACTCAAGGCGCGTTCGGACTCCCTCCGCTCCACAGCTCCGCGCCAGAGCGGAGTGGTAATTCAGTTATAAATCACGAAGCTGCTAAAAGACCGCTCCGCCGGCTCCGCTCCGCGGAGAGCCGCCGAACAGGCGCTTAAGATAATAAAATGTGTGACACTTTACAAGTGAATGTACGATCTTTAACAAATCAAAACACCGACGACCGGTTCTATAAACCCTGACAAAAGTAAGGACCAATCAATACATACTCTTCCAATTCTCTTGCCAAAAAGAACATAATAACGGCGCTTTGCAGACCAGGCTTATGCATTTCGCTAACGAAGTCGTAGCCAGAGGATTCTAGTGAAGTCTTGAGCCAAACTGAAACATTAATTATCTCTATCATTTCTCGGCTGCATTCCATTTCCTTCCATGGATAAGGCAAAAAGGGTTCCGACAGCAGCTTGTCTGGACTACTGGCTCGATCAGCAGGTGGACACGTGGGCGCACCATTGTGGCCGCTCGGATTCGGACCCAGCCGGATCCATCGATGTGCATGCATGCGGCTGGCTGCGCGCGATCTTATCCGTCAATCGCCTTGTCACCTGTGATGTGCATGTGCTCTAGCTTTCGGTTGTTCCCTTCTTGGCCTTCTGGCCGTACACGTATGCATGTGAAGGAACTTTGCAAAGTTCGTTAACATGTCGGATCAATGGATCAATCAAGGAAAACCATGCATGGTCCATGCGTGCATGGGCTAAATTTCGTGTTTTGACCCTTCTCTAAAACCTAGTCGAGATCTGACCCTAGGTTGAAATTTTTTCGAGATCTGACCCTTTTGCTACCGCCAGAGTCCATGCCGGTAGGGTATAACAGCCTACCGCCAGACGCTTTGGCGGTAGGAAACATCGCTACCGCCAAAGTCTCTGGCGGTAGCCTGCACAACCCTACCGCGAAGGTGCTTGGCGGTAGACACAAGCACACATTGTGTTCAACACTTAGAAGGTTTTTGGCGGTAGGGCATGCAACCCTACCGCCAGGGTCCTTGACGGTAGGCTGTTACACCCTACCGCCATGAACCGTGGCGGTAACAAAAATGCCAGATCTCGAATTTTTTTCAAATTAGGGTCAGATCTCGAATATGTTTGAGAAAAGGGTCAAAACACGAAATATAGCCGGGTGCATGTAGGGTACGTCCGGTACCATCGTCGATGTTGAGTGAAATGCATCATAATCGGAAGTTTTGGCCGCAAAAAAAAAAGAGTGAAATGCGTCACAGAGTATAATATTATTCCTTGGTGCCAAGTTAATTAGCCATAAATGTATGAAAGTGAACATTTGAACTCTGACAGCGCAAGTGAGTCACCACGACCACATCTACAGATAATCTAATATATCTCTTCGTCCAAAAAAGTTTGTTCCGTGCTTGTCCCTCAATTGAATGTAGAGTATCTAGCACTAACTTGATATTAGATATATTTATTTAAGGGACAAATTTTTTCGGACGAAGAGGATATGTAGGTTAGATGAAGGATACAAAATATATATCTCTTAAGCTAACTTTAATCACAGAGGCAATTACAATAAGGTCGACACTCTTGGAGCATCTACAGCCGGGCCTCTCATACCCGTCTCAAACGCTCGGGCAGGTCGTCCGGTTACTGACTGGTAAAAAAAACCGTTCCAACTAGACCTCTCAAACCGCGGACAAATGCCCGGGCTGACCGGCTCCCCTCATATCCGGCCCAAATATAGGACAGATATGGGGCGGCCCGGGCACGCCCGGGCACGTCCGCCTGACAGGCCCGACCCATCACTGACGCCACAAAAAACCCCAATCCAGGCGACGAGCTCAAACCCTAACTCACTATGTCCCTCTCTCTCTCGCTCCATCCACTCCTCTCCCTCTCCGGTTCCGATCCCATCCACCACGATGAGCAGCTCCACAAACGACTCCGGCTCAGAGCTCGACTACGAGGAGGAGATGGCCCTCCGCATTGTGCTCGAGCGGTCCAAGGTGGAGACCGGCGGCAGCTCCGGATCTGGAGTGTCGCCGCAGCTCCCGCGCCAGCGCAGCGCGGACACCGGAGCTGGACCCCGACCCGTGCGCAGCGATGCAAGGACAACACAATTCACGTCGGCCCCACGTCGTCTCCTTTCCTCGTCGGTCGCTCCTCCACGTGGCCAGCGCTGGGTGCATGTGCCCACACCGCCGGCCCGCACGTGCACTCCAGAATTGGAGGCGCGCGCCGCGCGCCGCGAGAGGCAGCGTGCACGGGATAGGGACATGGGGGAGCAGTCCGTGCGCCGCCTCCGCCGGACGGAGCCGGACGCCGACAAGGACACGTGTCTCCTCGCATGGGTGTACTGGCCCTCCCTCACGACGGCGGAAACGGACGCTCGCCGCCTCCGACGAAAGAACGCCAAGGTGCTTCGGCTTGCTATTGAGCAGTCGGAGCATGAGGTGAAGGAGGCACCAGTGGAGAAGGCTCAGGTGGCAAGGTTGAAGTAGGAGCAGGACAGGACGGTCCGTCGGATGAAGGGGCTCATCGTCCTCTTCGAATCTGTCGACGGCGACAGCTGCACCTCCTCGTCCGACGACCATGACCCTCCACCAGCAGCGGACGCCTATAGATGCGCCGGTGATCGGAAGGGCAAAGGCCCAACAAGGAGGTGGTGATTCCGGGCCCCTCCTCCTCAATGTTTATATCGTTTTTGAGTAAATTACATAAAATCACCACTTTGAGGGTTAGGTTTGCGAAAAATACTAGGAAACCGTTTCTTTGTAGAAAACATCACATCTTGCGTAATTGTTTTGCAAAAAGCACTCATCAGTGGATCCGGCCGTGTTAAGTGAGTTTATGACAGGGTGGGGCCGTTTTTCGCCTACGTGGCACCCCAGACCGTCCCGACAGGCGTCAGATGGCTGATATGTCTCCGTCGTATCTATAATTTTTGATTGTTCCATGCCAATATTATACAACTTTCATATACTTTTGGCAACTTTTTATACTATTTTTGGGACTAACATATTGATCCAGTGTCAAGTGCCAGTTCCTGTTTGTTGCATGTTTTTTGTTTCGCAGAAAATCCATATCAAACGGAGTCCAAACGGGATAAAAACTGACGGAGATTTTTTTGGAATATATGTGATTTATGGTAAGAAGAATCAACGCGATACGATGCCTGAGGGGGCCACGAGGCAGGGGGGTGCGCCCCAGGGGGTCAGGCGTGCCCTAGACCCTCGTGGCCACCTTGTAAGGCGGTTGGAGCCCTTCTTTCGCCGCAAGAAAGCTAATTTCCAGGTCGTGTCCAAAATTCAGCCTAATCGGAGTTACGGATCTCCGGTTATAAAAGAAACGGTGAAAGGCCAGATCTGAGAATGCAAAAACAGAGAGAGACAGAGAGACAGATCCAATCTCGGGAGGAGGTCAAGGAAGAGGAAGAAGAAGGGCCCCCTCTTCCCTTCTCTTCCGGTGGTGCCGGAACGCTGCCGTGGCCACCATCATCATCACCGCGATCTTCACCAATACCTCCGCCATCTTCACCAACATCTCCATCACCTTCCCCCTCTATCTATAGCGGTCCACTCTCCCGCAACCCGCTGTACCCTCTACTTGAACATGGTGCTTTATGCTTCATATTATCATCCAATGATGTGTTGCCATCCTATGATGTCTGAGTAGATTTTCGTTGTCCTATCGGTGGTTGATGAATTGCTATGATTGATTTAATTTGCTTGTGGTTATGTTGCTGTCCTTTGGTGCCCATCATATGAGCGCGCACGTGGATCACACCATAGGATTAGCTGTATGTTGATAGGGCTATGTATTGGAGGGCAAGAGTGATAGAAGCTTCAACGTAGCATAGAAATTGATGCATACGGGATTGAAGGGGGACCATTATATCTTAATGCTATGGTTGAGTTTTACCTTAATGAACGTTAGTAGTTGCAGACGCTTGCTAATAGTTCCAATCATAAGTGCATAGAATTCCAAGTAAGGGATGACATGCTAGCAGTGCCCTCTCCCACATAAAACTTGCTATCGGTCTAGTAAAGTAGTCAATTGCTTAGGGACATTTTTGCAACTCCTACCACCACTTTTCCACACTCGCTATATTTACTTTATTGCTTCTCTATCTAAACAACCCCTACTTTTTATTTACGTGCTCTTTATATTCTTGCAAACCTATCCAAAAACACATATAAAGTACTTCTATTTTCATACCTGTTCTAGGTAAAGCGAACGTTAAGCGTGCGTAGAGTTGTATCAGTGGTCGATAGAACTTGAGGGAATATTAGTTCTACCTTTAGCTCCTCGTTGGGTTCGACACTCTTACTTATCGAAAGAGGCTACAATTGATCCCCTATACTTGTGGGTTATCAAGACATTTTTCTGGCGCCGCTGCCGGGGAGCAATAGCGTGGGGTGAATATTCTCGTGTGTGCTTGTTTGCTTTATCACTAAGTAATTTTTATTTGTTGTTCTTAGTTGTCCTCTATCTTTAGTTATGGATATGGAACACGAAATACCAAAAAAATTAGGTTTACTTGCTACTCATGGAGATGGGGAACCTCCTAAAACCCTCGATGCTCGTTATGTGACAGATATTATGTACTACTTTGATAATCCTGAGAAAACCCCATTCAATCTGGTAATGGGAGACACGTTGGATCACCTTGAATACTAGGGATTATCGCTTGACTCAAAAAGGGAAACAGTTATGGGATCAAATTTATATGTTAAAGTGGTATGCTCGGCAAGTATGCTTGAGTTATGATTATACTTGTTGCGCTAGGATGAAGGCTACACACATTACCTTTCCATGCAAATTTAATGATAATAAAACCTTATCTTCTTATGCTAATGGTATATATGATTACTATGATGTGGAACAAACAGAAGAATTTGTTGCTTTTATGGGTGCTTATGAAATTGAATCTTTGTTCAAAGAGTGTGAAAAATCTTTATGATGCTGTTTATAGACCTGAAAATTTAGCTATCCTTGAATATTGCTATGAGAATTATGAATACAATGCCGATATTGATGCATTTATTGAGAAAGTCTCCGCTGTCCAAGAAGAGACTATATTTTGCAGGAATCTATGGAAGAAGAAATTGATGAAACTGTGAGCTCATTGGATGAAACAGATGAGGAGGAGAGCGAAGAACAAAAGGGGGAAGAGCGGATTGATCACCCGTGCCCACCTTCTAATGAGAGTAACTATTCAACTCATAAATTGTTTAATTTCCCTTCGTGCTTACCGAAGGATGATTGCTATGATGACTGTTATGATCCCGTTGATTCTCTTGAAATATCCCTTTTTGATGATGCTTGCTATGCTTGTGGCCAAGATGCCAATATGAACTATTCTTATGGAGATGAACTTGCTATAGTTCCTTATGTTAAACATGAAATTGTTGCTATTGCACCCACGCATGATAGTCCTATTATCTTTTTGAATTCTCCTGACTACACTATATCGGACAAGTTTGCTCTTATTAAGGATTATATTGATGGTTTGCCTTTTACTGTTGCACATGATGATTTTGATAGATATAATATGCATTTGCTTGCTTCTCCTACTTGCAATTATTATGAGAGAGGAACTACATCTCCACCTCTCTATGTTTCCAACACGATAAAATTGCAAGTTTATACTATGCATTTGCCTTTACTATGTGTGCATGAATTGTTCTTTTATGACATGCCGATGCATAGGAAGAGAGTTAGACTTCATCATTGCTTGATATATGTTGCTTTGTGCTCACTACTAAATGCCAAATCATTGCTAATTAAAATTGGCTTTGATATACCTTGGGATCCGGGTGGATTCACTACTTGAGCACTATATTCCTAGCTTAATGGCATTAAAGAAAGCGCTGCCAGGGAGACAACCCGGAAGTTTTAGAGAGTCATTTATTTCTGTTGTGTGCTTTTATATAGTTTAAAAACAAAAAAAATAAAGAGGGTAACCTAAAATTTTTTCTAAAAGGAAAGTGAAAGTGAGAGAGACAAGCATTGTTGAAAGTGGGGCACGTCCTTGAACTTTGTTCATGCCCAAGGAAACTTTGTGAATCTTGATTACAGAAAATTTTCAACAAAAATAATTATCCCCTTTTACAATTCCATTGTATTATAAAAATAATGTGCCAAGGTTTGCCTTTAGGATGTTTACAATGCTTGTTGGTTTGTACGGTGCAGGACAGGAACTTTGGCTGTAGTGCGCGATTTTACATTTTTCACTGGAACTTCAAATGGTTCTGAAACTTTTTTCACTGTATTTCTATACAAATTGTTTATTTTTCTTAATTGTGGCAGAATTTTTCAAGTATCATAAGTATGGTGAATGTTAAGATTATTACAGACCGTTCTGTTTTAAACAGATTCTGTTTTTGATGCATAGTTTGCTTGTTTTGATGAAACTATCGATTTATATCAGTGGATTAAGCCATGAAAAAGTTATATTTACAGTAGCTATAATGCAAAAACAAAATAAGAATTGGTTTGCAACAGTACTTAGAGTAGTGATTTGCTTTATTATACTAATGGATCTTACCGAGTTTTCTGTTGAAGTTTTGTGTGGATGAAGTGTTCGATGACCGAGAAGGTCTCGATGTGAGGAGAAGAAGGAGAGGCAAGAGATTAAGCTTGGGGATGCCCAAGGCACCCCAAGTAAATATTCAAGGAGACTCAAGCGTCTAAGCTTGGGGATGCCCCGGAAGGCATCCCCTCTTTCTTCAACAAGTATCGGTATGTTTTCGGATTCGTTTCGTTCATGCGATATGTGCAATCTTGGAGCGTCTTTTGCATTTAGTTTTCACTTTTCTTTTATGCACCATGCTGGTATGAGATAGTCCTTGGTTGATTTATAGAATGCTCTTTGCACTTCACGTATGTCTTTTGAGTATGGCTTTATAGAATGCTTCATGTGCTTCACTTATATCATTTGAAGTTTGGATTGCCTGTTTCTCTTCACATAGAAAAATGCCATTTGTAGAATGCTCTTTTGCTTCACTTATACTTGTTAGAGCGTGGGCATATCTTTTGTAGAAAGAATTAAACTCTCTTGCTTCACTTATATCTATTTAGAGAGATGACAGGAACTGGTCATTCACATGGTTAGTCATAAATCCTACATAAAACTTGTAGATCACTGAATATGATATGTTTGATTCCTTGCAATAGTTTTGTGATATAAAGGTGGTGATATTAGAGTCGTGCTAGTTGAGTAATTGTGAAATTGAGAAATACTTGTGTTGAGGTTTGCAAGTCCCGTAGCATGCATGTATGGTGAACCGTTATGTAACAAAGTCGGAGCATGGGGTGTTTATTGATTGTCTTCCTTATGAGTGGCGGTCGGGGACGAGCGATGGTCTTTTCCTACCAATCTATCCTCCTACGGGCATGCGTAGTAGTACTTTGCTTCGAGGGCTAATAAACTTTTGCAATAAGTATATGAGTTCTTTATGACTAATGTAAGTCCATGGATTATACGCACTCTCACCCTTCCACCATTGCTAGCCTCTTCGGTACCGTGCATTGCCCTTCCTCACCTCGAGAGTTGGTGCAAACTTTGCCGGTGCATCCAAACCCCTTGATACGATACGCTCTGTCACACATAAGCCTCATTATATCTTCCTCAAAACAGCCACCATACCTACCTATCATGGCATTTCCATAGCCATTCTAAGATATATTGCCTTGCAACTTCCATCATCATATACATGGCTTGAGCATTTATTGCCATATTGCTTTGCATGATCGTAAAATAGCTAGCATGATGTTTTCATGGCTTCTCCGTTTTTTGATGTCATTGCTATGCTAGATCATTGCACATCCCGGTACACCGCCGGAGGCATTCATATAGAGTCATATATTTGTTCTAGTATCGAGTTGTAAGTACATAAATGTGTGATGATCATCATTATTAGAGCATTGCCCCAGTGAGGAAAGGATGATGGAGAATATGATTCCCCCACAAGTCGGGATGAGACTCCAGACTTTAAAAATAAATAAAAGAGGCCAAAGAAGCCCAAATAAAAAAAGAGGCCAAAGAAGCCCACCAAAACAAAAAAGAGAGAAAAAACAAAAAAAAAGAGAGATGGGGCAATGTTACTATCCTTTTACCACACTTGTGCTTCAGAGTAGCATCATGTTCTTCATATAGAGAGTCTCTTGAGTTATCACTTTCATATACTAGTGGGAATTTTCATTATAGAACTTGGCTTGTATATGCCGATGATGGGCTTTCTCAAATGCCCGAGGTCTTCATGAGCAAGCAAGTTGGATGCACACCCACTTAGTTTCAGTTTGAGCTTTCATACACTTATAGCTCTAGTGCATCCGTTGCATGGCAATCCCTACTCCTCACATTGACATCAATTGATGGGCATCTCCATAGACCGTTGATTAGCCGCGTCGATGTGAGACTTTCTCCTTTTTTGTCTTCTCCACACAACCTCCATCATCATATGCTATTCCACCCATAGTGCTATGTCCATGGCTTGCGCTCATGTATTGCATGAGGGTTGAAAAGGCTGAAGCGCGTTAAAAAGTATGAACCAATTGCTCGGCTTGTCATCGGGGTTGTGCATGATTTGAATGCTTTGTGTGGTGAAGATGGAGCATAGCCAGACTATATGATTTTGTAGGGATGAGCTTTCTTTCGCTATGTTATTTCGATAAGAAATAATTGCTTGGTTAGTATGCTTGAAGTAATATTGCTTTTATGTCAAAAGATAGATTATTGCTTTGAATCAGTCGTGTCTTAATATTCATGCCAAGATTAGATTACATGATCAAGATTATGCTAGGTAGCATTCCACATCAAAAACTATCTTTTTATCATTTACCTACTCGAGGACGAGCAGGAATTAAGCTTGGGGATGCTGATACGTCTCCGTCGTATCTATAATTTTTTATTGTTCCATGCCAATATTATAGAACTTTCATATACTTTTGGCAACTTTTTATACTATTTTTGGGACTAACATATTGATCCAGTGGCAAGTGCCAGTTCCTGTTTGTTGCATGTTTTTTGTTTCGCAGAAAATCCATATCAAACGGAGTCCAAACGGGATAAAAACTGATGGAGATTTTTTTTGGAATATATGTGTTTTTTGGGAAGAGGAATCAACGCGATACGATGCCCGAGGGGGCCACGAGGCAGGGGGGCGCGCCCTAGGGGGTCAGGCGCGCCCTGGACCATCGTGGCCACCCTGTAAGGCGGTTGGAGCCCTTCTTTAGCCGCAAGAAAGCTAATTTCCGAATAGAGATCGTGTCCAAAATTCAGCCTAATCAAAGTTACGGATCTCCGGTTATAAAATAAACGATGAAAGCCCAGATCTGAGAACGCAGAAACAGAGAGAGACAGAGAGACAGATCCAATCTCGGAGGGGCTCGCGCCCCTCCCATGCCATGGAGGCCAAGGACCAGAGGGGAGACCCTTCTCTCATCTAGGGAGGAGGTCAAGGAAGAAGAAGAAGAAGGGGCCCCCTCTCCCCTTCTCTTCCAGTGGTGCCAGAACGCTGCCGTGGCCACCACCATCATCAACGCGATCTTCACCAACACCTCCGCCATCTTCACCAACATCTCCATCACCTTCCCCCCTCTATCTACAGCGGTCCACTCTCCCGCAACCCGCTGTACCCTCTACTTGAACATGGTGCTTTATGCTTCATATTATTATCCAATGATGTGTTGGCATCCTATGATGTCTGAGAAGATTTTCGTTGTCCTATCGGTGGTTGATGAATTGCTATGATTGGTTTAATTTGCTTGTGGTTATGTTGCTGTCCTTTGGTGCCCATCATATGAGCGCGCACGTGGATCACACCATAGGGTTAGTTGTATGTTGATAGGACTATGTGTTGGAGGGCAAGAGTGATAGAAGCTTCAACCTAGCATAGAAATTGATGCATACGGGATTGAAGGGGGACCATTATATCTTAATGCTATGGTTGGGTTTTACCTTAATGAACATTAGTAGTTGCAGACGCTTGCTAATAGTTCCAATCATAAGTGCATAGAATTCCAAGTAAGGGATGACATGCTAGCAGTGGCCTCTCCCACATAAAACTTGCTATCGGTCTAGTAAAGTAGTCAATTGCTTAGGGACATTTTCGCAACTCCTACCACCACTTTTCCACACTCGCTATATTTACTTTATTGCTTCTCTGTCTAAACAGCCCCAACTTTTTATTTACGTGCTCTTTATATTCTTGCAAACCTATCCAAAAACACCTACAAAGTACTACTAGTTTCATACCTGTTCTAGGTAAAGCGAAGGTTAAGCATGCGTAGAGTTGTATCGGTGGTCGATAGAACTAGAGGGAATATTTGTTCTACCTTTAGCTCTTCGTTGGGTTCGACACTCTTACTTATCGAAAGAGGCTACAATTAATCCCCTATACTTGTGGGCTATCAATGGCGTTATACGGCGTTGTTCGGTCTCGTCTGTTTTCATCGCCTCATCTCCATTTCCCCCTTCCCGCTCTGTCCGGCCCCCGTCGCCCTCTCGCCCTGCACAGATGCCTAGTCCGGCGAAAGTTGGCGTTGCTAGTGGCGGTGTCCCACCCGACAGTGGCGCACGTGTCATGGATCCCGAGCCAGGCGAGCTTTGCGGGAGCTTGAACCCTAACAAGGCGACAGAGGAAGAGGAGGAGGACCCACAGTATTCGGTGGAATACCGGGCGACGAGAGCCTTCGCCATGGCGGTGAAGGCCAATCCGTTAGGAAGCCACCACATCAGGTCATCCTACGGCGGCGTATAGCGAGATCCCCTTCCCTTTTCTCTTCCACTTCCTGTTCTCTATTCGATTGTGTTGCTAGGGTTAGGGTTCATATTGCTGTCAGATGGAGTAGTACTATCAGATATGATGTGATTTGTTTGGCCTATGCCCTAGGGTTGATATTACTTAGATTAGTTTTGAAATTAGCTGATTTAGTTGACTTTAGGTGTTGTTTGTGTGTGATTCAGTTTATTTTAGGTACAATGTTAATTGGATGCCGTTAGACCTATGATTAGGTACACTATTAATTAGATGTTCCATTTGTTTCAATTAAGCACTTTGTGAATTTGATTTTAATTAGATTCATTTTATTTTAGGTACACTGTTAATTAATCTGTTTTATAATTAACAAATCATTGTATTAGTGTAATGTGCTCCTTTGCAGTGACATGAGCTGCTTCATTTGTTTTATTCAATTTTAAGTAAGCACAAGAAGTGGGATATGACAACAGTTCCTAGCAATCATGTTGTTTCTACCATACACAAGGCTAAGCTTCAGCCAGAGGACTTTGTTAACAAATTCTTAAAAAAAACCAATGTACCTGTCAGCTTACAGTCCTATAATATATCTTGTACCTGGCCCTAACATGTGGCCAAGGACAGATAGTTTGGACATTGAGCCTCTCATTTTCAAAGAACACAAGGGCAGAGCACAAACTAGGAGGAGAAAGGGGCAAATTGAGAAGCCAAGTTCCAAAGACACTTCAAGGATGGCCTCAATTACCTGCTCCAACTGCCAGAAGGTGGGCCATAGGTACACCAATTGCCATGATGCTTTGGAGCATGCACTGGCTATGAGAAAGAACAAGCATGAGGTAACCAATATGCTAATAGTAGGACTAAATTTATTGGTACTTTGTTACTTACTAATCTTAAATCACTTGTCTTTTCGTTGCAGTCAAGCAGTAGCTCTTACGCACCTGATGGTAGATCTACACCAGCACCTGCAAGGACTGCCACTGCTGGTGGATCATCAAGGAGGGCAACAACTACTGCTAGTAGACCAACTCCAGCAAAGAGGGCAACATCTACTGCCACTGCTGCTGCATAAGCTGCTGCCACTACTGCTACACTAGCAAGGAGGCCATCAGCTGCTGCCACTAGTACTATATTAGCAAGGATACCATCAGCTGCTGCCACTACTACTACACTAGCAAGGAGGCCATCAGCTGCTGCCACTACTACTACACCAGCAAGGAGGTCAACTAGATCTGTTGCTGCTAGTTCATCAACTGCTCCCAAGGGTAAGGCACCAGCTACTAAATCTTCATCAGCTCCTCCCAAGAGTAAGGCACTAGCAAGTAGATTTTCATCAGCTGCTGCAAAGATACCAAGCTTAGCTTTCTTGCCTCCAAGACCAACTGATGGTTCCCAGAGAGTCAGGAAGCCCAGCAACAGAATGAAGGGATACTTGACTGCTTCTGGTGCAGAATGGTGACTATGTTGTCTTGATGCCGTGTCAAACTATTTTCGTTGTGTTGTGTCAAACTATGTTGTGGTGGTACTGTGATGATCAAGTGTTGATCAATTAATGTAGTACTATTCCAGTTACGATCATGTTAAGTTCTAGTACTACTATGATGATCAGTTGCTGATGAATTAATGTTGTGCTACTCTTGTGATGATCAAGTTAGGTTGTGCTACTCTTGTGATGATCAAGTAATGTTGTGCTACTCTTGTGATGATCAAGTAATGTTGTGCTACTTTATGCCTCGGCGTCAACAAAAAGCCTAAAACCCCTAATTGACCCTACTTGATGCCTCGGCATCGAAAAAAATCCTAAAACCCCTAATTGACCCTAATTGATGCATCAACGTCAACAAAAAGCCTAAAACCCCTAATTGACCCTACTTGATGCCTCGGCGTCGACAAAAAGCCTAAAACCCCTAATTGACCCTACTTGATGCCTCGGCGTCGACAAAAACCCTAAAACCGCTAATTGACCCTACTTGATGCCTCGGCGTCGACAAAAGCCTAAAACAACTATTGACCCTACTTGATGCCTCGGCGTTCACAAAAACCCTAAAACCCCTAATTGACTCTACTTAAGCTCACAATCATCATTTGCACAGAAACATACTTAAGATCAAATTCATCAATTGTAGACTGCTTACTTAAGCTAAAAATCATCAGTTGCACAGAAACATACTTAACATCACAATCATCAATTGTAAACAACTTACTTAAGACATTCACCAACTCTAAATACCACCACATTCAGCATAATTTCAAATCCATACATTATCATAGTAATAGATTAGTACATTACATATCCATAGTTTAGGAGTACTCATAGTTAATAGAATTTAAACTACTATCATTACAGCACAACCAAGCCACACCTTGCATGTGACGCCCCCGATTCAATCGTACACTAATCATACACGCAAACGTGTACGATCAAGATCAGGGACTCACGGGAAGATATCACAACACAACTCTAAAAATTAAATAAGTCATACAAGCATCATAATACAAGCCAGGGGCCTCGAGGGCTCGAATACAAGTGCTCGATCATAGACGAGTCAGCGGAAGCAACAATATCTCAGTACAGACATAAGTTAAACAAATTTGCCTTAAGAAGGCTAGCACAAAATGGGATACAGATCGAAAGAGGCGCAGGCCTCCTGCCTGGGATCCTCCTAACTACTCCTGGTCGTCGTCAGCGGGCTGCACGTAGTAGTAGGCACCTCCGGTGTAGTAGGAGTCGTCGTCGATGGTGGCGTTTGGATACTGGGCTCCAACATCCGGTTGCGACAACCAGCTAGAGGGGAAAGGGGGAAAAGAGGGAAAAAAGCAACCGTGAGTACTCATCCAAAGTACTCGCAAGCAAGGAGCTACACTACATATGCATGGGTATATGTGTAAAGGGGCATATCGGTGGATTGAACTGCAGAATGCCAGAATAAGAGGGGGATAGCTAATCATGTCGAAGACTACGCTTCAGGCCACCTCCATCTTGCAGCATATAGAAGAGAGTAGATTGAAGTCCTCCAAGTAGCATCGCATAGCATAATCCTACCCGGCGATCCCCTCCTCGTCGCCCTGTTAGAGAGCGATCACCGAGTTGTATCTGACACTTGGAAGGGTGTGTTTTATTAAGTATCCGGTTCTAGTTGTCATAAGGTCAAGGTACAACTCCAAGTCGTCCTGTTACCGAAGATCACGGCTATTCGAATAGATTAACTTCCCTGCAGGGGTGCACCACATAACCCAACACGTCGGTCTAATCCTATGGCGCATGGGTCCGGGCCCATCGCCCATTGCACACATGCACGTTGCGTGGGCGGTCGGAAGCAGACCTAGCCTAACAGGCGTTCCAGTCCAATCCGGCGCGCGCCGCTCAGTCGCTGATGTCACGAAGGCTTCGGCTGATACCACGACGTCGAGTGCCCATATCTTTCCCACGTAGTTGGTTAGTGCGTATAGACCAAATGGCCAGACTCAGATCAAATACCAAGATCTCGTTAAGCTTGTTAAGTGATGTAACCGCGGACACCGACCAGGGCCAGGCCCACCTCTCACCTAGGCGGTCTCAACCTGCCCTGTCGCTCCGCCACAAAGATCCACCCAGAGGGCCGTCGGGACAAAGGTCCTTTCAGCCCCCAATCCGTGAATCACTCGCGGGTGCTCCACGAGCCGACCCGACTTTAGTCACCACATGTGTCATGCATATAAAGTATATAGTATATACCCGTGATCACCTCCCTAGTGATCATGGCCCAGTAGTATAGCATGGCAGACGGACAAGAGAGTAGGGCCACTGATGGAACACTAGCATCTTATACTAAGAAGTAGGATAGCAGGTAAGGGTAATAACTGTAGCAACAATGACATGCTATGCTGCAGAATAGGATTAACCGAAAGCAGTAACATGCTACACTACTCTAATGCAAGCAGTATAGAGAAGAATAG
The DNA here is from genome assembly GCA_032464435.1 of Aegilops umbellulata. Classification (NCBI taxonomy): domain Eukaryota; kingdom Viridiplantae; phylum Streptophyta; class Magnoliopsida; order Poales; family Poaceae; genus Aegilops; species Aegilops umbellulata. The sequence continues at coordinate 34,535,577 of CP136058.1, read as the reverse complement.
GCGATATCTGGTGATCAAGGGGGGTCTTGCCTGGTTGCTCTGGCAAGAGAAGGGTTCGTCGTCGATGTAGTCGGTCATAGGGGTACCAGCAGCGGTCTCGAGTCTACCGGAAAGAAGTAACGGAGAGGGAACACAATAAATAACAGAGCAATCAAATGTAACACAAAGCAAGATACGGCAATACGTGGTGCTAGGGGTGACCTAACGCTGGGATAGGTGATAACGGCGAAGGTGGGGAACATCGGGGAAAGTATCCCCAGTGTTTCGCGTTTTCTGATAGACAGGCCGAAGGGGTAAAGTTGCAAGGTTGGTATGCTAGGGACGTGTGGCTGACAAACAGACTGCGTATTCGGATTTATCTTGTTGTTCTGAGCAACTTTCATGTACAAAGTTTTTCCAGCCGAGCTACGGTTTATTTTATACTACTTTTTAAAAGATTTAATCATTTTTACAATTTATTTAATTATTTTAGATCAGCATTATCCAGAACAGTGTTTGCTGACGACATCATGACATCAGCCTGACATCAGCAGTCAACAGGGTGTTGACTTAGTCAAACTGACGTGTGGGTCCCGCATGTCATTGACAAACTAACTAACTATCAGATTAACTAAATCAATTAGTTAATTAGATTAACTAACACACATTAATTAGGTTAATTAACTGACCTAATTAATATTAATTAATTATTTATTTTATCTTTTTTAATCTTTTGTTTTTGTTTTTGTTTTATTCTGTCCAGAAGGGGAGTGGGGCCCCAACGTCAGTGGCTCTGGGAACCTTAACGGGCACGGGGCTAGCGGGCATCGGGCGAATGGGCGCTGCGGGCGTCAGCCCGTTTGGGCGCCTGCCCAAGCCAGTGGAGGCGCCGCGGCGCCGGCGGCTGCGGCGAGGTGCGCCAGACAGGAGGCGGCAGGGGGGAACGGCCACGGGCGGAATGGTTGGGGCGGCGGCCATGGTGGAGCAGAGAGGCGGCGGAACGGTGTAGAGCATCGGCGGCAGCGACGGCTGGAGCGGCAGCAACGGCAGAGGAGCGGGGCGCGTGGGAATCCGCAAGGCGCGGCCACGCACGAGCGCACGCGACGCAGCGCCACCAGGAGGCGCTGTAGGGGACGGGCATGGCGACGACCGCGGGGACTAGCAGAGGCGGATGGCAAGCGGCGCTAGCAACGGTGAGAGTCGGCGCAGGCGACGGGCGCAGAGGGGGAGGCGCGCGCGGGCGTGCGGTAGCCGCGACGGGGCGCGACCACGCAAAGGCGGGCGCGGCGATGGGACGACGTGGGGTGCAGCTTACGGAGGGGGGACACAAACGGGGGCCGACGGGGAGCTCACCCCCGTTGATGAGAAGATGGCGGCGAGGTTCGGTGCGGTCCGGCAAGGAAGAGGCGGTGGGGCGGCGTCGGCGAGGTGGCTCCAGAGACGGCGACGGGGTGCAGCGTGGCTTGGGGAGGCCGTCGGGGAGGTGGTCGAGGAGGTCCGGCGTGGGGAGGAGACATGCCGGCGAGGTGGCGCGTGCTCCGGGCGGCGGCGTCCTAGCGTGGGCGGCGGTTGGCGCGGCGAGCCCCGATCCGATCCGGATCGGGGGAGGGGGCGCATCGTGGGGGGGTAGAGTGGGGGAGTGGATAGGGTTCGGGTGGGGTGTGAGAGGATAAGGGAGGAGTGGGGGTGGGCTTACAGGCCCAGTTGGGCCGGCCTAGCTAAAAGTTGGGCTGACTGGCCCAGGGGGGTTTCTTTTTCTCTTTTCTTTTGTTCGCTGGCTTTATTCTTTTATTTTTGTTTTTCTGTTTTAATAATTTTTGGGTATTTAAGCATTATATAAAATTGTGTCTTCTTCATCATAACCATCTATGTAATATTTAGTACAAACCGAACATTTTTGTTTTAATATTTGAAAACATTTATTATTTACCAAATTTTGAATTTGAATTTTGCACCAGTTTTGATCTAAGCAACAGTAAGAGAGGTGACGTGGCATCGTTAACGTGGGATTACTGTAGCATGATTATCCGGGCGTCACAATTCTCATCCACTACAAGAAATCTCGTCCTGAGATTCAAGAGGGGGACTAATGGGGAAAAGATTTGGTTACGAAATTCTAACGAGTCTTCTCGGCCTAGGTTGCTCTTCACAAAGAGGTCGATCCATAGCATTGATGTCTTCATTCCTATGCATCAATGCATCATGATGAAATTGTCGTCCTTCCTTCAAGAACTCCATCATACTTACGAAAGGATAAGGGGGTATTACGGAAGAACGGATGGCTACAATGTTTGCTTATCTAGTAGATAACATTAGGGAAGGTGGCGGGAAGTAACCCTCGAATTGAAACTTAAGACATTATCGAGAGCAAGTAAGAAGGTGCAAAAGAGAAGTTTCAAGCGCATAGACAATCGTTCGTTGCCTGATACGAAATGTGACAGGGGTTCAGAGCAATGGGAAAGTATTGCGTCTGGTACCAGAATAGATCACTAGGCAGGTGGCCCGGAATCACATACGAAGTCAAGCACGAGGAATAACTTCGACAACAGGATGTATAGGAGAGTCAGGTTTCGATCCTGTGGAACTGTGGGTTATGGGCCCACCATGTGGGTTAAAAGTAGGAAGCGCGGTGACGTCTTGTATGACCATGTAGGCAACACATGTCAGCGGGTAGCCTGTCAGTTATGTCGGCAACAACGTTGGTACCAAGGGCGAGGGACGAAGAGAACCATCTTCCTGCTCTTTGAACGAGGCGGACCAATAGGCAAAGTTCTCATCCATCGGTGGTTACCGGAATGTCCTCAACAATAGTAACGGGGTCTTGCTGGCGGAATTGTACACCGAGGTGTTTACATAAGCAGGAGAATATTACTCCTTAGATCATATAGATCACAAGAAACATAAACCCAACAAATGGAAAGGAAAATATGATTACCAGATTAAACAGAACAATGGAAAGGAAAGTGTTTAAACACATATTTCAAGGGTATATCCTTCGGAAGGACAAGCAGATCATGATATCCATGACAGGATATAATGTATAAAACTCTTTAGGTAAGGGGAGATAAATTTCATGACAATACCCATACAACGGTGTTTGGATAATTGAGCAAGAAAACATTTAGCATTGGGCTTCAAATGTTCTTGTCGAAAATCGGAGTACCACAGTCATGCTTCGAGATAGCATTGACATGGTCTTCAAGTAAAGGCCGGACTTGGATATACAAAGGATTCATTAGGAACAACTTATAGAATAAGTCTCACAATTTCCTCATGGAAGAATGGTTAACCTTGCTAAGATGGAAACTATAACAATAGGTCCTTCGGCCAGGTGTGCTAGGCATGACATGACCTTACCGGGTCATATAAAGACCAATGTTGTGACTCTTGGAAAATGTTCCAACCATCATATCTGACCGAGATTCAGATCTGATCGGTGTCAAAATACCTCAGACTCAGGATGCCTGAGAGAAAAAGGTGTAATACAAATTGATGAGATGACATTGTAAAATTCTCGAGAAATGAACTATGGAAGCGAGTTCCGAACAAGAGTTCATCAGTAAACCAACAAGAGGATGAGGAGGTGGCTGATGGAATCAACGGCAATTCATCGAGATTAACAAAAGATGGATTTCCACAGTTATGTGAACAAGGAGATAACGTTTGTCAGATCAAATGGTATAATGATGTATGCTCGAGGAAAACATACACAATTAAACATTGGTTGAAAGGTGCACCCGAATATGGGCTGGGTTGCACGACCAACGTCGGAATGGTGATTCAATAATCAATAGTCTAAGAATGAACGGCCGACCATTAACTTCAAAGCAAGAGGGTTGCTAGAAGGGAAGAATCCAAACAGCACCGCTCACTTGTTGATACCCCTGCTGGAATCAACACGAGGACCCAAGAAAGAATGGTGATGGTGAGAAGCATCACTGTAACAAGAATTCTTAAGAGGTGGAGCAATTCTCACAACATCCTTGACATAAAAGACGACAATACGTCAAGGTAGAACATAATACAAGCTCGAAAGCAAGTTGCATCCATAACATGAACAAGTTTGTGATGAAAGTAAGGTAAGGATGTTGGCGATGGTAACTCAAGTTACCAAGGGATGAGGATGACACTTATCATCATGAATTCGATCGATATCCTGGAAGGAGCCAAAAATTGTTGAGGATGATCACGACAATTGTTGTCGAGAGGCTCCACGGAGAAGCAATCGAACAACGACTGCATCAAGCAAAAGGACTGATGCAACGAAAGATTATTTGAACCACATATATGACACAAACTCGGAAACAATATTGTGGTTCGAGGTGAAACGATAAGACGAGGAAATCGACGTAAGCTTAGCTTATATTCGAAAGCTGTGCTCCGAGAATAAGGACCAGGTGGCACAGTTAAACTATAGCACGATAACGATATAGTTGATCAGGCTAGGAATGACTTGATCTGGTACAAAATCATACTTAAATAAGATTACTAAAAGTTGTTGAACCATAGTGCGGACTCGATTCAGTTATCAGTGTCTTTGAGTGTTTAATAACTCAGAGCCCATGAAATATTGTAATCAGTGAGAATGTAGTACTTGGTGAAGAATTCATAAGAAGTTATGCAGTTCCAAGATAATCTCGAGATACCGGGGGGGTAATACTCGACGACAGATCAAAGTAAAGGTTGGACTGGGGTATTGATCCGTAGAAGACAAATATTTAAACTTGCCCGAGAAATGGAATCAAAGAAGAACAATATGGTCAGAACCATAGCTGCAAGGGATCCAATTTAATGACACCGGAAGAATTACCCAAATGATTAAATATGTTGTAAGAAGCTTCCATGATAAGTTCCACATCAGGTCCATTGGCATGAACACAACGTCCAAGGTCGACTCCCACTTCTTTAATGCATAACCTTTCATTCACTTCTCGCCTTCAACGAAGTTGTGGTGTTGAAATTTTATATGACATAACACCAGTAGAGAATGACCTGTAGTAGTTTCCGGGTTCACACAGATTAGAAAAAGGCATATGCTCAACCCATCGGAGCATCTTAGAAACATATACCACAAACTTCAGGAGTAATTATCACCAGCTCGAAAGTAGAGCGTAGTTGACAAAGCAGAGGATACAATTTACCAAAGGCATTATATACCCGTGGAAAGGCTCACAAGGTTATTGAGTATGAAGGACGGTGTCGGATGAAATCCAACAATGGATCGGGCGATCCACAACGGAGTTGATGTGAGTATCGGTACTCAATCAGAGGAAGAAAGAATGCACGGGCATCATATTATAGAACATCTGAATAATTCGATGCTTAGATAACAAAGGAATTATGATTTCCAAAACAAAGGATCAGAAGCAGACGCTTTGATCAAGGATGGATAAGTTGGCTAGAGCAGAGGCACAATTGACGACAAATAGTTTGGTCGAGAACCAGCTCATGTTCAAAATGACGTCTGAGCCGGAAAGATAATTTAGAAGGGTTGATTGATGATTGTGTGCATTCGCACACATGTTGAATCAATAGGATCAAAATGACAGTGTCAAAATATACTAGTGAATATTGCTAGTGATATGGGAGCATCCATAATGTAAGCATACAAGTATTTGCAGAGCAATAGTTTGAAGAGGAGGCTCAGAAGGTCGAATAGTATTTCAGAGTATCTTATGAAGCATACGAACAACTGGGGATGAACATATACTCAATAAGTGAGAGGAATTTTCAATAGGGGTATTCATGTGGTAAAGAACTGCAAGGCAGTAAGCTTAAAGGATTTTTGGAACAACGGAGAGCAATTTAGGGCATCTTGTAATAACAAGAGCAACTGAGGATGAAGGTATGAACGACAATTGTAGGTAGTTATCCATAAGGGTATATTGGTGGTAGGGGATTGTAAAGTCGATGGGCACAAGGGTCTCGAGAAAACCTCGGAGAGTATCTTTGGAATCTTGTGGTGCAGCAAGCGATCATCTGAAGTGAGGGGCTCTCCGGGAGAAAGTATTTTCGAGAACCTAAAGTTAGTCTTTTTAGCAAAATCATTTAACCCGAATAGAAGAGAGATCAGAGTCCCAGAGTATAGACAAGGAGTAAAAGATCCTAATACCATCCAATGGCAACGTGGGCCCATAAGCCACACAGTCATGTTAGTAAAAGTTTTTCAATGACTAGACTCGACTTCGGCCAAGGAGTTGGAAAGGGGGATTCCTACAGGCAGTCGGCTCTGATACCCACTTGTGACGCCCCTGATTCAATTGTACACTAATCATACACGCAAACGTGTACGATCAAGATCAGGGACTCACGGGAGGATATCAAAACACAACTCTAAAAATAAAATAAGTCATACAAGCATCATAATACAAGCTAGGGGCCTCTAGGGCTCGAATACAAGTACTCGATCATAGACGAGTCAGCGGAAGCAACAATATCTGAGTACAAACATAAGTTAAACAAATTTGCCTTAAGAAGTCTAGCACAAACTGGGAAACAGATCGAAAGAGGCGCAGGCCTCCTGCCTGGGATCCTCCTAACTACTCCTGGTCATCGTCAGCGGGCTGCACGTAGTAGTAGGCACCTCCGGTGTAGTAGGAGTCATCGTCGACGGTGGCGTCTGGATCCTGGGCTCCAACATCTGGTTGTGACAACCAGGTAGAAGGGAAAGGGGGGAAAGAGGGAGAAAAGCAACCGTGAGTACTCATCCAAAGTACTCGCAAGCAAGGAGCTACACTACATATGCATGGGTATATGTGTAAAGGGGCATATCGGTGGATTGAACTACAGAATGCCAGAATAAGAGGGGGATAGCTAATCCTGTCGAAGACTATGCTTCAAGCCACCTCCATCTTGCAGCATATAGAAGAGAGTAGATTGAAGTCCTCCAAGTAGCGTCGCATAGCATAATCCTACCCGGCGATCCCCTCCTCCTCGCCTTGTTAGAGAATGATCACCGGGTTGTATCTGACACTTGGAAGGGTGTGTTTTATTAATTATCCAGTTCTAGTTGTCATAAGGTCAAGGTACAACTCCAAGTCGTCCTGTTACCGAAGATCATGGCTATTCGAATAGATTAACTTCCCTGCAGAGGTGCACCACATAACCCAACACGCTCGATCCCATTTGGCCGGACACACTTTTCTGGGTCATGCCCGGCCGCGAAAGATCAACACGTCGCAACCCTACCTAGGCACAACAGAGAGGTCAGCACGCCGGTCTAATCCTATGGCGCAGGGGCCTGGGCCCATCGCCCATTGCACACATGCATGTTGCGTGGGCGGACGGAAGCAGACCTAGCCTAACAGGCGTTCTAGTCCAATCTGGCGCGCGCCGCTCAGTCGCTGACGTCACGAAGGCTTCGGCTGATACCACGACGTCGAGTGCCCATATCTTTCCCACGTAGTTGGTTAGTGCGTATAGACCAAATGGCCAGACTCAGATCAAATACCAAGAATTCGTTAAGCGTGTTAATTGATGTAACCGCGGACACCGACCAGGGCTAGGCCCACCTCTCACCTAGGCGGTCTCAACCTGCCCTGTCGCACCGCCACAAAGATCCACCCAGAGGGCCGTCGGGACAAAGGTCCTTTCAGCCCCCAATCCGTGAATCACTCGCGGGTGCTCCTCGAGCCAACCCGACTTTAGTCACCACATGTGTCATGTATATAAAGTATATAGTATATACCCGTGATCACCTCCCTAGTGATCACGGCCCAGTAGTATAGCATGGCAGACGGACAAGAGAGTAGGGCCACTAATGGAACACTAGCATCTTATACTAAGCAGTAGGATAGCAGGTAAGGGTAACAACTGTAGCAACAATGACAGGCTATACAGTAGAATAGGATTAATCGAAAGCAGTAACATGCTACACTACTCTAATGCAAGCAGTATAGAGAAGAATAGGCGATATCTGGTGATCAAGGGGGGGTGGGCTTGCCTGGTTGCTCTGGCAAGAGAAGGGTTCGTCGTCGATGTAGTCGATCACAGGGGTACCAGCAGTGGTCTCGGAGTCTAACGGAAAGAAGTAACGGAGGGGGAACACAATAAATAATAGAGCAATCAAATGTAACACAAAGCAAGAGTGGCAATACGTGGTGCTAGGGGTGACCTAACACAGGGATAGGTGATACTGGTGAAGGTGGGGAACATCCTGGAAAGTATCCCCAGTGTTTCGCATTTTCTAATAGATAGGCCGGAGGGGAAAAGTTGCAGGTTTGGTATGCTAGGGACGTGTGGCTGACAAACAGACTGCGTATTCGGATTCTTCTCGTTGTTCTGACCAACTTTCATGTACAAAGTTTTTCCATCCAAGCTACGGTTTATTTTATATTAATTTTTAAAAGATTTAATCATTTTTAGAATTTGTTTAATTATTTTAGATTAACATTATCCAAAATAGTGTTTGCTGACATCATCATGACGTCAGCCTGACGTCAGCAGTCAACAGGGTGTTGACTTAGTCAAACTGACGTGTTGGTCGCGCATGTCATTGACAGACTAACTAACTATCAGATTAACTAAATCAATTAGTTAATTAGATTAACTAACACAGGTTAATTAGGTTAATTATCTGACCTAATTAATATTAATTAATTAATTATTTTATTGTTTTTTTATCTTTTGTTTTGTTTTTGTTTTATTTTGTCCAAAAGGGGAGTGGGGCGTCAACGTCAGTGGCTCTGGGAGCCTTAGCGGGCACGGGGCTAGCGGGCATCGGGCGAATGAGCGCTGCGGGCGTCAGCCCGTTTGGGCGCCTGCCCAAGCTAGTGGAGGCGCCGGGGCACCGGCGGCTGTGGCGAGGTGCGCCAGGCAGGAGGCGGCAGGGGGGAACGACCACGGGCGGAGTGGTTGGGGCGGCGACCATGGTGGAGCAGAGAGGCGGCGGGACGGTGCAGGGCACCGGCGGCAGCGACGGCAGAGGAGCGGGGCGCGCGGGAATCCGCAAGGCGCATCCACGCACGAGCACGCGCACGACGCAACGCCACCGGGAGGCGCTGTAGGGGATGGGCGCGGCGACGGCCGCGGGGACTAGAAGAGGCGGATGGCAAGCGACGCTAGCAACGGTGAGAGTCGGCGCAGGCGACGGGTGCAGAGGGGGAGGCACGCGCGGGCGTACGGTAGCCGTGACGGGGCACGACCACGCAGAGGCAGGCGCGGCGATGGGACGGCGTGGGGTGCAGCGTACGGAGGGGGAGACAAACGGGGGCCGACGGGAGCTCACCCCCGTTGATGAGAAGATGGCGGCGAGGCTCAGTGCGGTCTGACGAGGAAGAGGCAGTGGGTCGGCGTCGCCGAGGTGGCTCCAGAGACGGTGACGGGGCGCAACGTGGCTTGGGGAGGCCGTTGGGGAGGAGGTCGAGGAGGTCCGGCGTGGGGAGGAGATAGGCCGGCGAGGTGGCGCGTGCTCCAGGCGGTGGCGTCCTAGCTTGGGCGGCGGTGAAGGAAATATGCCCTAGAGGCAATAATAAAGTTATTATTTATTTCCTTATTTCATGATAAATGTTTATTATTCATGCTAGAATTGTATTACCGGAAACATAATACATGTGTGAATACATAGACAAATAGAGTGTCACTAGTATGCCTCTACTTGACTAGCTCGTTAATCAAAGATGGTTATGTTTCCTAACCATAGACATGAGTTGTCATTTGATTGACGGGATCACATCATTAGGAGAATGATGTGATTGACATGACCCTTTCCGTTAGCTTAGCACACGATCGTTTAGTATGTTGCTATTGCTTTCTTCATGACTTATACATGTTCCTATGACTATGAGATTATGCAACTCCCATTTACCGGAGAAACACTTTGTGTGCTACCAAACGTCAGAACGTAACTGGTTGATTATAAAGGTGCTCTATAGGTGTCTCCGAAGGTACATGCTGGGTTGACGTCTTTCGAGATTAGGATTTGTCACTCCGATTGTCAAAGAGGTATCTCTGGGCCCTCTCGGTAATGCACATCACTTAAGCCTTGCAAGCATTGCAACTAATGAGTTAGTTGCGGGAAGATGTATTATGGAACGAGTAAAGAGACTTGCCGGTAACGAGATTGAACTAGGTATTGAGATACCGACGATCGAATCTCGGGCAAGTAACATACCGATGACAAAGGGAACAACGTATGTTGTTATGCGGTCTGACCGATAAAGATCTTCGTACAATATGTGGGAGCCAATATGAGCATCCAGGTTCCTCTATTGGTTATTGACCGGAGACGTGTCTCGGTCATGTCTACATAGTTCTCGAACCCGTAGGGTCCACACGCTTAACGTTACGATGACAGTTTTATTACGAGTTTATGTGTTTTGATGTACCGAAGGTTGTTCGGAGTCCCGGATGTGATCACGGACATGACGAGGAGTCTCGAAATGGTCGAGACATGAAGATTGATATATTGGACGACTATATTCGGACACCGGAAGTGTTCCGGAGAAGTTTCAGATAAAACCGAAGTGCCGGAGGGTTATCGGAACCCCCGAGGGAACTAATGGGCTCGATGGGCCTTAGTGGAGAAGAGAGAGGGGCGGCCAGGGCAGGCCGTGCGCCCCTCCCCCTTTGGTCCGAATTGGACTAGGAGAGGGGGGCGGCGCCCCCCTTTCCTTCTCCGTCTCCCTGTCCTTCCTTCCCCCTCTCTCCCTTTAGGTGGAAACCTACTAGGACTTGGAGTCCTAGTAGGATTCCCCTCTTGGGGGCGCGCCATAGAGGGCCGGCCGGCCTCCCCCTTGCTCCTTTATATACGGGGGCAGGGGGCACCCCAAAGACACAACAATTGATCATTGATCTCTTAGCCGTGTGCGGTGCCCCCCTCCACCATAGTCCACCTCGATAATACTATAGCGGTGCTTAGGAGAAGCCCTGCGTCGGTAGAACATTAACATCGTCACCACGCCGTCGTGCTGATGAAACTCTCCCTCAGCATTCGGCTGGATCGGAGTTCGAGGGACGTCATCGGGCTGAACGTGTGCTGAACTCGGAGGTGTCGTGCGTTCGGTACTTGATCGATCGGATCGTGAAGACGTACGACTACATCAACCGCGTTGTGCTAACGCTTCCGCTTTTGGTCTACGAGGGTACGTGGACACACTCTCCCCTCTCGTTGCTATGCATCACCATGATCTTGCGTGTGCGTAGGAATTTTTTTGAAATTACTATGTTCCCCAACAGGCGGTTGGCGCGGCGAGCCCCGATCTGATCCGGATCGGGGGAGGGGGCGCGTCGTGGGGGGGGAGAGTGGGGGAGTGGATAGGGTTCGGGTAGGGTGTGAGAGGATAAGGGAGGAGTCGGGGTGGGCTTGCAGGCCCAGTTGGGCCAGCCTGGCTAAAAGCTGGGCCGGCTGGCCCAGGGGGGTTTCTTTTTCTCTTTTCTTTTGTTCTCTGACTTTATTCTTTTATTTATTTTCTTTTTCTGTTTTAATAATTTTTGGGTATTTAAGCATTATATAAAAATGTGTCTTCTTCACCATAACCATCTATGTAATATTCAGTACAAACCGAACATTTTTGTTTTAGTGTTTGTAAACATTTATTATTTGCCAAATTTTGAATTTGAATTTTGGGCCGGTTTTGATCTAAGCAACAGTAAGAGAGGTGACGTGGCATCGTTAACGTGGGATTACTGTAGCATGATTATCCGGGCGTCACATTGCAAAAGGTCAGCAAATGCCAAATAATACTGCCCATTCTTCTCTTCCACGACCACCTGCTTATCCATTTATGATGGCCTGGATCCCCTCCAGCTTCACATTGCTCCGTGCAACTGTCTTTTGGAGATCAATGTGGATCTGCAAATTTTTCCTCTCTTCAGCTAGCTTGAGCTTCATATTCCTAATGACACTTGCTTCAGCAGCTGTTAGGTTCTTAACCATGTCATAATTCTCCTGAAGCTTGGTGCTTTTAGGATCTTTCCTTTCTATCTCTGTCCTCCTTTCCTGAGCATCCAAAAGTCCATTCACATATTCAACCAACTTCTCATAGCTGGCCTGCAACTTCTTCTTCTCGTGTGTCAGGTTATGAACAACAAATGAATTCATCAGATTGTCATCAGTCATGTTTCTCTTACTCTCTTCATAGATAAACCATAGGTTGGATAATGCATTCTCAAGGGTATTGGGCCAAGATGGATCAATCCATTCAACTAGTCCACAGTTTTTACCTTCCTGGAAAAAAAATATTAACATAAAGAAGTACAGTATAGTGAAGTGCTTACAATGATCGGCTAGATTATTTATAAAGTGTCCTAAAATTCCGAGCATGCAAGCTCAAGATAGAATATTTAAACATGTCCTAAAGTAAACATCCTAAAGAAGACAATGATTTTCTCTAAAGTAAACAATTACTAAGTAAACAATGATTGTGTGCTAACCCATGCATCTTCTGTCTTAAATTATGCTAACATGCTAGAGTTAACAAAATGACCTAACAAACAATGTTGCCAAATCCAGACTAAAGAATGTTGGCAGAGTAAACAATGACTGCATCCACTATCCCAACCTCACAATATAATACAATGACTGCTTCCACGGTACATATCCATGGTAAACAAATGACAGATCTGTTTGGTAAATCCACAACTTCCAATTAGTTCAGTTGGAACCATACCTTCTCTGCACAACAAAGAAACCTCCTGCCAGTGTGAATCCCTTCGAAAGCAACACGCCTCTCTGCTGCCTTCGCGTGTCCATGGCACAAAACATGCAACTAAGTCTCAAGGCAATCGAAATCCGAGTCTTCATGCTAGCAGGAACATGGAGTGCAAAGGAATGCCAGAGATTTGATCCACAGCTTGAGAACAAGCTCATTCGAGAAATCCCCAAATATCAAACCCTAACCCTAACTCCGAGAACTAACCTTAGTGGTGCCATCGTCAGAAGCTGAGCTCATATACTCGACTGTGTGCTCGCTGCTATCCGGCCCATCACTCCACGACACCACGGCGCGGCGGCGGCGGCGGCGCATGCGGCGAGCAAGAATAGAGCGAGAGACAGCAACCGAGTGAGAGAGGAGCGAGTGAGCCGAGTGGAGTAGAGGAGTAACACTTGGGTCTTTTGACTAGGAGGACCAAACGACGCCTTCTAACACCGTTTGAAGGCTGTTGGCACGACCTAGAGTGCCACGTAGGCGAAAAATGGGCCCCACCTAACATAAACTCATGTAACACGGTCGGATCGGCCGATCAGTGCTTTTTGCAAAACATTTACGCAAGATGTGGTGTTTTCTGCAGAGAAACTGTATCCTAGTGTTTTTCGTAAACCTAATCCTCAAAGTGGTGGTTTTATGCAATTTACTCCATTGTTTTTAGTTGTAGAAGTTTATGAACTTGTCCGAGGACGAACTAGATCTTCTAGATGCGGTGAAGTATGTTAGTGTCCGTTTGCAGCCGATCTTGTGTTCCTTTGCAGCCGATTTTTGTTGTCCGTCATTTGATCACATAGGGTAGATCAACGTTTACATGTGTAGTATGGATATAAGGCCCCGGATATGAGATACATGGATGCAGAACGGCGAATATGAGGGGTGCCCGGTTAGTGCCCGCGGACTTGTTCGGGCGTGTCCGTGGGCGTTTGAGGGGCCGAATTTGCCAACTCCGGCTGTAGATTCCCTTAGTTTGACTATTAACCAAGAGTGACTCTTATCTAAGAGTCAATTGTATTTGTAGAGAATGATTTGGTGCATCGATAATTGATTGATCGTGCACTAGGCACATATATATAGGTACAAGGGGTGCGACCGGGATCTTATCTCCTAATATACACGTACATACAGAGGGAGACAGATACAACAGGTACTGCATACAAGACCCAGACCTACGTACATGTACACATGTTCAACACCCCCCCCCCCCCCCCCCCCCGCAGTCGAAGCGTCGCCGGTGACGCAAAGACTGGACCGAAAGCCCTCGAAAGTCGAGGTGGGTAGTCCCTTCGTCATCACATCGGCGAACTGCTGATCGGTGGACACATGTAGAACACGAACACGACCAAGTGCAACGTGCTCCCGGACGAAGTGGATGTCGAGCTCGATGTGCTTCGTCCGTCGGTGATGGACAGGGTTGGCAGGGAGGTACACCGCGGAGACGTTATCGCAGTAGACGAGCGTCGCCTTGGTGACCTCACATAGCAACTCCTGAAGTAGCTGTCGTAGCCATGAACACTTCGCGACGGCGTTGGCTACGACCCGATACTCAGCCTCGACGCTCGATCGTGAGACCGTGGGTTGTCGTTTAGACGACCACAAAATCAGAGAGGGCCCGAGGTAGACAAAGTAGCCGGAAGTGGAGCGTCGAGTGTCGGGACACCCAGCCCAGTCGGCGTCGGAGTAGGCGACAAGGCCGGTGTCCGGCGAGGCCGTCAGGGTGACACCCATGGCTGTGGTGCCACGTATGTACCGAAGTATACGTTTCACGAGAGCCCAATGGGTGTCACGAGGAGCGTGCATGTGAAGGCACACCTGCTGGACAACATACTGAATGTCCGGACGCGTTAGTGTGAGGTACTGAAGCGCACCAACGATGGAGAGGTAGAAGGGAGCGTCGGACGTCGGAGAGCCCTCGACGGCGGACACCTTAGCCTTAATATCGACAGGCGTGGAAGCAGGCTTGCAGTTAAGCATGCGCGCTCGCTCCAGAAGCTCGTAGGCGTACTTCTGCTGGTGCAGGAAGAAGCCAGTAGCCTGGCACACGACCTCGATGCCGAGGAAGTAGTGGAGAGCCCCCAAGTCCTTGAGGGCGAACTCGGTGCCGAGGTGAGCTGTGATCTGCTGAAGAAGCGCTGGCGAGGACGCAGTCAGGATGATGTCGTCGACGTACAGTAGGAGGTACGCGATGGCGGGGCCCTAGTGGCAGACAAACAGGGAGGCATCGGACCGTGTGGACCGGAACCCCTGCTGTTGGAGGAAGGCCGCGATCCGCTGGTACCAGGCCTGAGGCGCCTGCTTCAACCCGTATAGAGAACGGGAGAGCAAGCACACGTGGTCTGGATAGATGGTGCCGACGAAACCAGTCGGCTGCTGACAGAACACCTGCTCGTCGAGATGACCATGCAAGAAAGCATTATACACGTCGAGCTGGTGAACATGCCAAGCGCGAGAAACAGCAAGCTGGAGAACAGCGTGAATCGTGCCCGGTTTGACAACCGGGGCGAAGGTGTCGGTGAAGTCCACGCCGGCGCGCTGGCGAAAGCCGCGCACCACCCAACACGCCTTGTAGCGCTCAAGAAAACCGTCGGGGCGAGTCTTGTGGCGGAAGACCCACTTGCCAGTGATGACATTGGCACGGGGTGGCCGCGGGACAAGCTTCCATGTACGGTTGCGCTGTAGGGCGTCAAACTCCTCACGCATCGCAGCTAGACAGTTCGGATCCCGAAGGGCTGCGCAAGCGAAGGTGGGGAGCGGGGACGGTGTCAAGGTAGAAGTCGCGCACGCGTACTCGTCCGACGGGTAGCGCGTGCTGGAACACAGCATCCCTGTCCGAGCCCGAGTGACCACACCGGTGAGGGGTGCGGCCGCGGTGTCGGGGGCCGCGGCGACGGGAGCCACGGCGGGGGCCGGGGCGGGGGCCGCGTCGGGGGCAGCCGTGGGAGAAGCAGTGGGGCCGGCCGAGGGGGCCGCGACGGGGTCCGTGGCGGGGACGGCCGTGGGAGCCGCAGCGGGGCCGGCCGAGGGGGCCGCGGCGGGCGGGAGCCGCAGCGGGCACTACAAGAAATATGTCAACTTATGACCTTATCTTAGTGACCCCAGCTGAATTGGTCGTAAATTCACGGCCATTTCGCTTGGAAGGGCTCAAACCCTAAAATTGCTTACGCCAAATGGTCACAAAGTAGACAAGAGGCGCCAATGGCCTTATTTCTACCTGATTACGACCAATATAAATAGTCATGAGGTTGTGAACGTGGATGCATTGGTACTTATTGCTATGACTAGGCGCCACCTCATCAGTTTTGCCTATGTGGCATGTCCATGTGGCAGTTTTTGCCCTAGGTTGTGAAGCAACCTATATTTCTGTCATTACCAAAATTCCCAAAAAAATCTCATAAATTCTTTGGGTCATATCTTCGTCAAATATGTAAAAACCTTCCTTGCCTAGTTCAAAAATAATTCAAAAATATTCATTTTCCTATTCTGTTCAGAGTAACAGTTTGTGAAGGAAGTACCACTTTGGCATGTCCAAATAGTATCCATTTTCTACAGTGCTTTCCTATGCCCAAATAACCATCCTCCACCAAATGCCAGCTCAATCCATTCATTATTTTGAGCCGAGCTTCAACATTCGTATTTATGTCCAGTGTGGTGGTTTGCAAAGCAAGTACCAGCTAGGCTCCTCCTTTTGAGCTGAAAATTTGTGAAGACGGTCTTCTTAGTAACTGATCATCCTCAGCCAAAACTCACGCCCATTAGCCATGTACATTTCCTGTACCGCTAATCAAACACTTGGCTGCTAATTCATGTTTGAGCACTGATCGGTCTCCTCGTGAGAATCTTATGTTGTAATTTTCTTCCTAACACCTACATGGGGAGTGCCCAACCCACTAGACATGTCTAGGCCACCCAGAACACATGGCAACGCCACGGTCATGCGGTGACCACGCGGCGGGCATGCGAGCTTACGCGCTCTAGAGTTCGGGCCCTCGGCCACCATCCAAACCTCGATGTCTCTCCATCAAACCATGTATTTCTGATTAAATAGATACTTATTTACCTAGAAATGATTTTTGAAAAAAATAAAGAGCAAACTATGACGCAACTGCAGTTCAAATTTGACCCGCTTCCAACTGAATCGACGGGAATTTGTCTTTTTCACCAGAGGTGGATCAAAAATTTCGACACCCAACCATTTTGTCAATTGTGCATTAAATATGTCCTAGTATTTTAGAAAATTGATTTGGTCCAATTTTGCAACAATTATTTGGTAGTTCCTTCACAAAAAAACCTCCTTTCGGGTACTCAGAAAATGAAAAATGGTTTTTTCGTCCAAAGAAAATGAAAACTTCCTTAGTCAACACTTTTTCAAAATAATTGCCGTATTACAAGTTTGTTATTTTTCCTGGGAACTTGGCCACATATAATGACACAATGAGAAGGTTTACCAATTTTTTGATTTTTTTTGAATTTTTATGCCCGTTTCAAAATGCGGTCAAAACGGCGGGCTTGACCTTTCCTAGCTAGTGGTTGAATCTTGGAAAACTTTTGGTGTTTCTTTGATTAAATAGATACTTATGTACCTAGAAATGATTTTTGTAAAAAAATAAATAGCAAACTATGAGGCAGCTGCAGTTCAAATTTGACCCGCTTCCAACTGAATCGGCGGAAATTTGTCTTTTTCACGAGAGGTGGATCAAAATTTTTTACACCCAACCATTTTGTCAATTGTTCATTAAATATGGCCTATTATTTTATAAAAATGATTTGGTCCAATTTTGCAACAATTATTTGGTAGTTTCTTCACAAAAAACCTCCTTTCGGGCACTCAAAAAATGGAAAATGGTTTTTTCGTCCAAAGAAAATGAAAACTACCTTAGGCAACATTGTTTGCCATTCCAATATGCACTCTTGTGCACAATATGAGATCATTTGAACAAAGTATGCCATGAATGTGGCCATAAGATTGATCATTTGGCTTGAAAGCCATTGATCTCCACACACGATAGCTCGTTTCTGAGAACACTTTTTTAAAATATTTGCCGTATTACAAGTTTGTTATTTTTCTTGGGAACTTGGTCACATATGATGACACAATGCGAAGGTTTCCCAATTTTTTTAATTTTTTTTGAATTTTTTATGCCCGTTTCAAAATGCGGTCAAAACGGCGGGAATGACCGTTCCTAGCTAGTGGTTGAATCTTCGAATTTTTTTGGTGTTTCTCTGATTAAATAGATACTTTTTTACCTAGAAATGATTTTTGGAAAAAATAAATAGCAAACTATGAGGCAGCTGCAGTTCAAATTTGACCCGCTTCCAACTGAATCGGCGGAAATTTGTCTTTTTCACGAGAGGTGGATCAAAAAATTTTACAGCCAACCATTTTGTCAATTGTGAATTAAATATGGCCTAGTATTTTATAAAAATGATTTGGTCCAATTTTGCAACAATTATTTGGTAGTTCCTTCACAAAAAACCCTCCTTTCGGGCACTCAAAAAATGGAAAATGGTTTTTTCGTCCAAAGAAAATGAAAACTTACTTAGGCAACATTGTTTGCCATTCCAAGATGCATCCTCATAGATGTATAATCACACAATGCGAAGGTTTTTCATTTTTTTTGTGAATTTCCTATGCCGATTTCAAATTATGATCAAATTTGCCCGCATGACCCTTCTTAGTTAGGTGGTTAATAATGGAAAACTATTGGTTTGTCTATGATGAAATAGCTACTTTTGTATCCAAAAATGATTTTTTTAGAAAATAAATAGCAAACTATAAGATACATGTAGTTCAAATTTGACTCGTTTCTTGCCGAATTGGCTGTTTCTCAAAATACCTAGAAAGATAGAAAATGCAATCAAATTGATTATCATCGATGAAAGGTGGTCTAACTTAAGTGAAAATTCTAGTGATGCCATTTTGCAAAATATTTTTGGTAACTGCCTCACAAACCTCCCTTGTTTTTAACACTAAGAAGAGGAAATTTTAATAGCTCATTTTCAAACCAATCAGGACGCAGCACACGGATCACCCCACTGTATTTGATTTGAGCCGTCCGCCTCCTACTGATCCAACGTCTCTCCCTTCCTCCCTCGACCCCCTCCTTCCTGAGAAACCCTAGGTCAAGCGCTGCCGTCTCCCTCTCCCCGATCCAGACCCCTCCCCCGCCCCTCTGCCTGCTGCTCTTCTCCCCCAAATCCAGCCCTGCCGCCGAGCACCTCCGCCCCAACGCCTGCGACTCCGCCCACTACCCATCACCGGACCCCCCGCGACCTCCGCCCTCTACCCCAACGCCGGCGACCCCCACCATCTGCATCTCCCCTTCCCTTCTCTCCAGCAAAATCTGCCGGATCGACTCGACCCACACAGGCCGCGCCCAGATCCACCGGTAGAGGAGGAGGAGCCTCCTCCCGCCACCACCTTGCCTCCTCCCGCCACGAGCAGAGCAGATCGGGCCGCGTGACAGCGGGCATGGAGGAGGACGCGGCGGCTGCTGCTGCCGCGGCGCCCGACTCGTGGGAGACGGCCTACCTCGATGGGTCCATGAGCCGCCTGTTCCTCTCCTCCTCCTCCTCCGGTGGTGCGGCGCAAAGGGTCTCCTCCTTGCCCGACCTCGCCGACGACCGCCATCAGCTTCTCGATGGTTCAGGGCCCGCCGCCGCTTCAGGGCCCCCTCATCCCACCACCGGTTCAGGGTATTCTCGGCCTTAGATCGTGTGCCTTGGTGTTTTGTCCTGAAATAGGCTCTATGTATACATCTTTCCTGTGTGGATTGTTGTTTTCATGCTGTTAAATATTGACAAACTGTTGGAGTAGTGTTCCTGCCAAGGACTCTAATTGATCAATGCATTTTCGAATTGAATCTAGCCCGGTTGGAAATGATGTGAACATGCTGTTTTTTTTGTAGTCATGCTTACTTAAAAGATACTGATTCATAGATCATTAGGTAGCTAGCCTTACACATGCTATGAAATGTGTGACTTGTTTGAGGAGGTAGCTGTTCGAAGATCTCTGCAGCCGTTGCCTACTAGTACATTCATAGTAGATGGCTCTTGCCGTTTGACCCTGTTCATATATACAATTTTTGTTTGGAAGATCTCACAAACTGATAGTAGAGTTAGAGCATATTCATGAGTGCCTTGACTTGTCCTATTGCCAGCAGATTTGTGAGAGATGTACAAGGTCATTAAGCTTTGTTTGTGTTCCTGTCTTTTGCATAACTGTTGTAGGATCCTTCCTGGTGGTTAGTGTCTTTTTTAGCATTCTGAAATAGCATTAAGAAAATGCTCAGATGTGAATAAACTGTTTGACTCTAATAGATTGGTGTCCCTTCCAAGTTATCTTACATATTTCTGCTTCATTCTATGGTTTTATTGATAGTAGCTCATTAGTCTCATGGTTATGGAGGTTTACCTAGTTTATTATTGATGTCTTTTCTGCAGTTTTGTTGGTTAGCTTTACTCTTTTCCTAATTACCATGCTTGTAATATTTGTTGATGAACCAGTAGTTTTAAGGCATTTGCAGTAGCTTCCGTTGTGATTTATGATAGTCAGCTAAGGTTCCCCGGGTTTAGTTACGAAATTGTCTTTGTGTGTTTCCCTCCCTTGCTTATCTTCTGGCTGGTGAGCATTTTGCTGCACAATGCTCATTTTGCTACTAGTGTCCATTTCACAGTCTTTTTTTACTATGTTTTGGCCTAGTTTTGTTCACGTGTATAATAAGCATCCTGAATGCTCATTTAGCAATGTATTAATAACACTGCTAGTTTTGTTCACGTGTATTCAGATTAATACACTGTGTTATTAAACTGCACAATGCTCATCCTGTTGGCTACTTGTCGATGTTATCCGCATAACTATAGGCTTCCATGTCTTTTCCACTTTTCTTTTCGCTTTCTGTAATGCTAACTTGACGGTAACCCTATAGTTTGTTGGCTGTTGCAACCCAGCAGCGGCGCTTCCATTTTAACGCATGTACTAGTGTGCTAAAACTTGCAAAAGACACAAATCTTGAGCTTTCTTTATCGGCTTGTTGCTGCTGCTCCTTGTGTACAATGATTGATGTTGCTGTAGTTAGTGTTGTAGAGGAAGAAAGAGGATGTATTTATATTACTTGCTTCTGCTGCTTATACAGACCTGTATGTATGTTTACTTCATTTCTTCCTTATCTCTTCGATCCCCTCCTAATGAATTTGTTTGTTCGATTTGGATTAGCAGGCTCGTCCCTGGACCAGATGTTCAAGTACAGCCCCATCCACCGCATCGACCTGGAGTCAGGTATGTACTCGTCTTGTTGAACAAATCGGACAGATGCTTCATGGCCTAATGCTTGATGCCAAGCGTTAAAACATGGATCTGTAGCGGTCTAGATGAAGAGCGTGATTTGATTTGTTTGGGTTTGAATTGATCGTGTGCGTGTGTGTGTGCGTGTGTCCACAGGGGAGCATGCTTAAGTTACTACTGTATTGTTCTTTTATGTCCTGCTACAGTTTGACACTATTAATTAGGCTTGCTGGACATGTCATGGTACAAGCCTTTGTCTTTTTTAGCATCAACAAATGTTTATCTACTGTAAAGTACTATTAATTAGGATACAACAGTAACTATAATAGCAGTAAGTGTTTGGAGAAATGACTCCAAACAGAGTTGCATAATTACCAATGATACATTTTTTTCTAATTTTTGCATTAGAGCAAACTAGTGTAGCTAGCTGGACTATGCAGCCATGAATCAGGAAGTAGCATATTCAGATTTGCTAATAGAAAAAATGTATTAAAAACTTTAAATTTGTCTATTAGAGATAGAAGTATCGATTGTACCTGTTAAACAAGCATCAATTCTTCCTGGAATGTTTGTCTATCAGCTAGTATGATGGCATATTAACATCTTTCTCAGGGTGCTAGAGTCGCATACTCTTGGGTTCCATGTTAAAACAAACTAATGGCTATATATCTTAGTAATATTAAACAAAGCTATATGGCTGTTGATGATATATCTTAGTAATTTTAGTTTTGGATGTGTCCATTGCAAACATTACTATCAACTGTCAAGTTGATTCTAAAATGTCTCATGAACTTCATTATTCTGTTATTTATTGTTAAATATGCTGTTAGATCTACTTCTATTTTGTTCCTAAATATTTTGTTTTGTAACATGCAGATGCTGGGCTTTAATGTTTCTTCGTGAGCATTAGTAAAAACAAGTCGGAGGAAGAATAGTTCTTGCTCATTGGAGCTAGTTCTGAGAGTAATGGAGTCCTTTATGCTGCTCCTATTTGTATGTGTGTTATGTGATGTAGCAGAATCTGGCTCCTGTGATTGTACACTTGTGGAGCTTGTTATCTGATTGTAAACTTGATGTTGATCACATTTGTATGTGTGTTATATGATGTAGCACTTTGATGGTTGATAATATTTGAAGTATTTCGTGTGTTTTCTGTGTGCCAATTTAAATACCAGGTATTTATTTGTGTGAAATAAAAAATGAAGAATATTGGGGACCCACCTGACTATAAAAAAAGAAAAAAATGAAACTGTTGAGACAAAAAGGCCATGGGCCAAAAATAGAAAGGCTGCAATGTTGGGCTTGGTCCATGAAGCTGACAAAAAATTTACAGGAAAAAAATATAAATGGGCTGAATTAATGGGCTCGGCCCATGTAGAACCCCCAATTGGACCGGGCTGATTTTAACCAACGACCTTTTCAATTCGTCGCAATTTTGCCACGTCAGATTGCCACGTCGGATCCGACAAGACCTGGGGAGAGACCTAGCGACCAAAACAGAAGGTCATAGGATCAATGACCTTTTGTTAAAGGTCGCTATAGTCAGTTTACGACCGCCAGCTTTTGACCTTCTGTTTTTGGTCACAAAAAGGTCGTAAATGGAAATTTGTGACCTTTCAGTGACCAATAGTGGTGGTCACAAGTTGACATATTTCTTGTAGTGGGGGGCGGCAGAGGAGGTTGCTGCGTCAGGGGCCGTGGCAGGAGCCGCAGCGCCAGGGGCCGCCGGCGCGGGGAGCGCGGGCAGGGCCGGACCCGGGGCGCGGCTGGGCGGTCCGCCAGAGGTGGGGGCAGGGACGAACCATGTCGTAGAAGACTCCGAAGGTGACGGTACCTGCTGAAATGGGAACACGAGCTCATCAAAGTACACATGCCGCGAAGTGAAAACGCGGTGGGAGACTGGATCATAGCACCGGTAACCTTTGGTGTTGGGAGGATATCCAAGAAAGATGCAAGGAAGAGGCCGGGGCGCGAGTTTGTGAGGAGCAGTGGACGCGGTGCTAGGATAACAGAGACACCCGAAAATGCGAAGACCATCATAAGATGGAACCGCACCGAAGAGGAGCTGGTGAGGGGTGTAGTTCCAGCGGGAACGACCGGGGCGAATGTTAATGAGTAGGCTGGCGGTCGCGAGCGCGTCCGGCCAGAACCGAGGAGGCACGTAGGAGTGGAAGAGCAACGTGCGGACATAGTCATTCAGCGTGCGAAGGACGCGCTCGGCGCGACCATTCTGCTGAGACGTGTAGGGGCAGGTGAGGCGAAAGATGGTGCCGTGGGACGCAAGTAAATTGCGAACGGCGATGTTGTCAAACTCCTTGCCGTCGTCAGTTTGCAAGGCGAGAATAGGACAACCAAACTGTGTGGTGACATATGAATAAAAAGCGGTGAGTGTGGCAAGAGCGTCGGACTTGCGACGGAGAGGGAAGGTCCACACATAATGAGTAAAATCATCCAATATCACCAGATAGTATAAATAGCCCGTGTTGCTAGCAACCGGGGACGTCCAAACATCACTATGCAATAACTGAAACGGAAAGGTGTAAATGTTTGTAGACTCGCTAAAGGGAAGACGAACGTGCTTGCCAAGACGGCAAGCCTCAAAAGTGTGATCGTCGACCTTATTACATGAGAAGGAAAAACTCTGAAGAATCTGACGCATAACGGTGGAGTTGGGATGACCAAGACGGGCATGCCAAAGATCGACACTGGCGGCAAAGGCGGCGGGGCGACGGGTAGTGGTGGCGTCGGAGGGATGCACTGGGTAAAGCTCGTCCGGGCTATCACATTGGTGGAGCACCATTCGTGTACGGGCATCCTTCACAGAAAAACCGATATCGTCAAATTCAATAGTTATAGGATTCTCACGAGCAAGGCGACGAACAGAAACGAGATTGGTGACTAAGTCAGGTGACACAAGAACAGTAGACATATGCACAGGAGTGGAAGTAGAGGGAAAAGACATATGACCAACGTGAGTAATGGGTAGAGAGGAACCGTTACCAACGGTGATACGAGTGGGAGTATGAACGGGAGTGGCAGACGCGAGGTTACCGGGATGAGCAGTCATGTGAGCAGTGGCGCCCGAGTCCATGTACCAGTCACCACCGCCACCATAGGAGCTCGGGGACAGGGCGGAGTGCAAGGCAGCGAGCAAGGACGGGTCCCACGGCGGGGACACATGAGGAGGGTAGGACCCTCCGTAGGCCGGCACGGGAGCAGCCCCGAAGGCCGGAGCGGCGGCGCCATAGGCCGGCGCGGACCCGTAGGCCGGCGTGGCGGCGGGGGGGGCACCGTAGCCACTGTAAGGAGCGGTGTTCTGCATGGCGAATAGGGCCTGGTGGCCCGCCGGGCGGGGCCCAAGGATGCCCGGAGCCGGAGCCCGAGGGACCGGCATGGAGTACGCGTGGACGACGCCGGTCCACGGGTTGGTGCCGTACGTCCATGGGAGAGTCACATGCTGCTGCTGACGAGGGCCCCCCCCACGCCTGTTGCTGCTTGCGGCCGCCCCCGCGGCGGTTGCCGCGGTGCCCGCCACCCGGCTGCTGGGGGGCAGCGGGAGGGGCAGGAGGCGCGGGCGGGAGGGGGAAGTACCCCGTAGGCACGGGGGGCGGCGGCTGCTGGCGCGGCGCGGGTGGGGCGGCCGGTGGAGGGGCGCCGCGTGAGGTGCCTGCAGCGAAGGCGTGGTGCTGCACGCGCTTCTTGACCCCCTTCATCCGGCGCTCCTCCAACCTCAAGTACGCCACAAACTTGGGGAAGGAGGGCTCCAGCTTCAAGGTGAGGTTGGAGGCGGCGTTGCCAAAGTCCTCGTTGAGGACGGCGGTGAGCGTGCTGAGGAGGAGGTAGTCATCAATGGACTGTTCATCCTGGTGACAGTCAAAAAATTCCTGCTGCAAAAAAACACGGCGCTGAAGCTTGTTGTCGGTGAAGAGGCCGTTCAGCTTGACCCTCAGGGCGCGGGCGTCGTCGGCGGCGCTCACGACCGTGTGGAACAAGTCCTTGGAGATGGTGGTGAAGAACCACCAGATGATCGTGGCGTCGATGGCGGTCCACTCGGCGTCATCCACCATGGCGCGGGAGTCCACGTGGTCCACGAGATTGTTCTCGCGGAAGAGCAGCGTGAAGTACGTCTTCCACGCGAAGTACGTGAAGTTGGAGGCATCGTGGATGACGGGGACGCGTGCGTGGACGTTGATGTCATGGATTTCGGCGGGGTCGACGGCGAAGGGGTTGGAGTAGGTGGAGGCGTTGGACGACATGGCGGTGGGATCATGGGAGGGATGCGGCGGTGCGGCTGAAGAGGAGCGGCGCGGCGGCGGGAGGTAGGCAGCGCAGTGGGGAGGGGCGACACGGCGTGGGGAAGGAGGCGCGCGGTGGAGGGAGGGCGCGCGGGGAGGAGAGGTGGAGGCGGCGGCTTGGGGCGGCGGCGGGGGATCGCGGCGGCGGCGGCCCGAGGCAGCGGCTAGGGTTAGCGGAAGCTGGAAGATCGACTTGCGATAGATACCATGTAGAGAATGATTTGGTGCATCGATAATTGATTGATCATGCACTAGACACATATATATAGGTACAAGGGGTGCGACCGGGATCTTGTCTCATAAGATACACGTACATTCAGAGAGAGACAGATACAACAGGTACTGCATACAGGACCCAGAGCTACGTACATGTATACATGTTCAACAGTATTCTCCCTCGGCCTGCCCTGTTATAGTTAGTGACGGGTCGTGTCGCGACGCTTCATGTCATGGCCCCTATTGCCTAGGTTCTAACTACAACCCTGATTAGCATTTAGCAGTCCTCTGATATATTGCGTTTGTAGGTGCACACCAAGATATTGCCATCATCACTCAACGTGTGTGTTTTTTGCAAGGGTTCGGTATAAGCCTATGCATGATTAGGAACTTGGACGAAATAACCTAGCATTCATATTCAAACCATGATGCTCACAATTACGCATGTCAAAACTGTGCATTTGCACCAACAACTGGGCACCTAATTAAGATCGCAACCCTATTACACTATGTGGTCCAGGGACACACCCTTAGCAAGGTAGGCTACGAAACCACTGCTGTGAACCAGATAGGAACAAGATGAATGGAACCAACCAAACCTTGTTCCCTAGATTCCGTATCACCGCCAAAAACAAATAAACATAAAAATGTATCAAAATTACATGCACAGTTGATCAATGGTTCTCTCGCCTCTTGAGGTTCAGAGGATGTACTAGCTTGGGCGCGAGGGAAATTTTGTCAATTTTCAGCGAAAAGTGCGTATGATTTGGCTTTCGACGAGGTCCATAGGCAAAGCGTCGTTTCTTCCAGTAATAGGCCATCTGGGGTGCATCCATGCTGGAGCTATATCTGGTCATGTGATAGACCCCCAACAGTTAAAAACTTCAGGTGGCGACTGGCAACAAACTTGTTGAACATGTGTACATGTACGTAGGTCTGGGTCCTGTATGCAGTACTTGTTGTATCTGTCTCCCTCCGTATGTACGTGTATCTTAAGAGACAAGACCCCGGTCGCACCCATTGTACCTATATATATGTGACTAGTGCACGATCAATCAATTATCGATGCACCAAATCATTCTCTACATGGTATCTATCGCAAGTCGATCTACCAGCTTCCGCTAACCCTAGCCGCCGCCTTGGGCCGCCGCCGCCGCCGCGATCCCCCGCCGCCCCAAGCCGCCGCCTCCACCTCTCCTCCCCCCGCGCCCTCCCTCCACCGCGCGCCTCCTTCCCCACGCCGCGCCGCCCCTCCCCGCCGCGCCGCCTACCTCCCGCCGCTGCGCCGCTCCTCTTCAGCCGCGCCGCCGCCTCCCTCCCACGATCCCGCCGCCATGTCGTCCAACGCCTCCACCTACTCCAACCCCTTCGCCGTCGACCCCGCCGAAATCCGCGACATCAACGTCCACGCACGCCTCCCCGTCATCCTCGACGCCTCCAACTCCACGTACTTCGCGTGGAAGACGTACTTCACACTGCTCTTCCGCGAGAACAATCTCGTGGACCACGTGGATGACATCGTGGACTCCCGCGCCATGGTGGATGACGCCGAGTGGACCGCGATCGACGCCACGATCATCCGGTGGTTCTTCACCACCATCTCCAAGGACTTGTTCCACACGGTCGTGAGCGCCGGCGACGACGCCCGCGCCCTGTGGGTCAAGCTGAACGGCCTCTTCACCGAAAACAAGCTTCAGCGCCGTGTTTTTTTGCAGCAGGAATTTTTTGACTGTCACCAGGATGAACAGTCCATTGATGACTACTGCCGCCGCCTAAAGACGTTGGCGGACGAGCTCCGTGACATTGGAGCCAAGGTGGACGACGACCTCCTCCTCAGCATGCTCACCGCCGGCCTCAACGAGGACTTCGGCAACGCCGCCTCCAACCTCACCTTGATGCAGGAGCCCTTCTTCCCCAAGTTTGTGGCGTACTTGAGGTTGGAGGAGCGCCAGATGAAGGGGGTCAAGAAGCGCGTGCAGCACCACGCCCTCGCCGCTGGCACCTCACGCGGCGCCCCTCCATCGGCCGTCCCACCCGCGCCGCGCCAGCAGCCGCCGCCCCCCGCGCCTCCGGGGTACTTCCCCCTCCCGCCCGCGCCTCCCGCTGCTCCCCAGCAGCCGGGTGGCGGGCGCAGCGGCAACCGCCGCGGGGGCGGCCGCAAGCAGCAACAGGCACCGGGGGGCCCTCGTCAGCAGCAACAGCAGGTGACTCCCCCATGGACGTACGGCACCAACCCATAGACCGGCGTCGTCCACGCGTACTCCATGACGGTCCCTCGGGCTCCGGCTCCGGGCATCCTTGGGCCCCGCCCGGCGGGCCACCAGGCCCTATTCGCCGCGCAAAACGCCGCTCTTTACAGCGGCTACGGTGCCCCCCCCCCGCCAGTGCCGGCCTACGGGTCCGCGTCGGCCTATGGCGCCGCCGCTGCACCAGCTTATGGGGCCGCGCCCGCCTATGGCGCCCCCGCTCCGGCCTTCAGGGCTGCTCCCGCGCCGGCCTACGGAGGGTCCTACCCTCCTCAGGTGTCGCCGCCGTGGGACCCGGCCTTGCTCGCTGTCCTGCACTCCGCCCCGTCTCCGAGCTCCTATGGTGGCGGTGGTGACTGGTACATGGACTCGGGCGCCACTGCTCACATGACTGCTCATCCCGGTAACCTCACGTCTGCCACTCCCGTTCATACTCCCAATCGTATCACTGTTGGTAACGGTTCCTCTCTACCCATTACTCATGTTGGTCATATGTCTATTCCCTCTACTTCCACTCCTGTGCATATGTCTAATGTTCTTGTGTCTCCTGACTTAGTCACCAATCTCGTTTCTGTTCGTCGCCTTGCTCGTGAGAATCCTATAACTGTTGAATTTGATGATATCACTTTTTCTGTGAAGGACGCCCGTACACGGTTGGTGCTCCACCGATGTGATAGCCCGGACGAGCTTTACCTAGTGCATCCCTCCGGCGCCACCACCACCCGTCGCCCCGCCGCGTTCGCCGCCAGTGTCGATCTTTGGCATGCCCGTCTTGGTCATCCCAAGTCCACCGTTATGCGTCAGATTCTTCAGAGTTTTTACTTCTCATGTAATAAGGTCGACGATCATACTTGTGAGGCTTGCCGTCTTTGCAAGCACGTTCGTCTTCCCTTTAGCGAGTCTACAAACATTTCCACCTTTCCGTTTCAGTTATTGCATAGTGATGTTTGGACGTCCCCGGTAGCTAGCAACACGGGCTATTTATACTATCTGGTGATATTGGATGATTTTACTCATTATGTGTGGACCTTCCCTCTCCGTCGCAAGTCCGACGCTCTTGCCACACTCACCGATTTTTATTCATATGTCACCACACAGTTTGGTCGTCCTATTCTCGCCTTGCAAAATGACAACGGCAAGGAGTTTAACAACGCCGCCGTCCGCAATTTACTTGCGTCCCACGGCACCATCTTTTGCCTCACTTGCCCCTACACGTCTCAGCAGAATGGTCGCGCCGAGCGCGTCCTTCGCATGCTGAATGACTGTGTTCGCACGTTTCTCTTCCACTCCTACGTGTCTCCTCGGTTCTAGCCAGACGCGCTCACGACCGCCAGCCTACTCATTAACATTCGCCCCTGTCGTTTCCGCTTGAACTACACCCCTCACCATTCCTCTTCGGTGTGGTTCCATCTTATGATGGTCTTCGCATTTTCGGGTGTCTCTGTTATCCTAGCACCGCGTCCACTGCTCCTCACAAACTCGCTCCCAGGTCCCTTCCTTGCATCTTTCTTGGATATCCTCCCAACACCAAAGGTTACCGGTGCTATGATCCAGTCTCCCACCGCGTTTTCACTTCGCGGCATGTGTACTTTGATGAGCTCGTGTTCCCGTTTCAGCAGGTACCGTCACCTTCGGAGTCTTATGCGGCGCGGTTCGTCCCTGCACCCACCTCTGGCGGACCGCCCAGCCGTGCTCCGGGTCCGGCCCTGCCCGCGCTCCCCGCACCGGCGGTCCCTGGCGCTGCGGCTCCTGTCGTGGCCCTCGACGCAGCGGCCTCCTCTGCCGCCCCCGTTGCGGCTCCCGCGGCCGGCCCCGTTGCGGCCCCCGTCGCCGCGCCCCCCTCGGCCGGCCCCGCTGCGGCTCCCGTGACCGTCCCCGCAGCGGCCCCCATCGCCGCGGCCCCCTCGGCCGGCCCCGCTGCGGCTCCCGCGGTTGCCACCGACGCGGCCCCCGCCGTGGCTCCCGTTGCCGCGGCCCCCGGCACCGCGGCCGCACCCCTCACCGGTGTGGTCACTCGGGCTCGGACTGGGACGCTGTGTCCCAGCACGCGCTACCCGTCGGACGAGTATGTTGCGCGACTTCTACCTCGACACCGTCCCCGCTCCCCACCTCCGCTCGCGCAGCCCTTCGGGATCCGAACTGGCTAGCTGCGATGCGTGAGGAGTTTGACGCCCTACAGCGTAACCGTACATGGCAGCTTGTCCCGCGGCCACCCCGTGTCAATGTCATCACTGGCAAGTGGGTCTTCCGCCACAAGACTCGCCCCGACGGTTCTCTCGAGCGCTACAAGGCGCGTTGGGTGGTGCGCGGCTTTCGCCAGCGCGCCGGCGTGGACTTCACAGACACCTTCGCCCCGGTTGTCAAACCGGGCACGATTCGCCCTGTTCTCCAGCTTGCTGTTTCTCGCGCTTGGCCTGTTCACCAACTCGACGTGTCTAATGCTTTCTTGCATGGTCATCTCGACGAGCAGGTGTTCTGTCAGCAGCTGACTGGTTTCGTCGACACCGCCTATCCGGACCAAGTGTGCTTTCTCTCCCGTTCTCTATACGGGTTGAAGCAGGTGCCTCGGGCCTGGTACCAGCGGATCGCGGCCTTCCTCCAGCAGCAGGGGTTCCGGTCCACACGGTCTGATGCCTCCCTGTTTGTCTACCACCAGGGCCCCGCCACAGGTGGCTCCTACTGTACGTCGACGACATCATCCTGACTGCGTCCTCGCCAGCGCTTCTTCAGCAGATCACAGCTTGCCTCGGCACTGAGTTCGCCCTCAAGGACTTGGGGGCTCTCCACTACTTCCTCGGCATCGAGGTCATGCGCCGGGTTACTGGCTTCTTCCTGCACCAGCAGAAGTACGCCTACGAGCTTCTGGAGCGAGCGGGCATGCTTAACTGCAAGCCTGCTTCCACGCCTGTCGATAAGAAGGCTAAGGTGTCCACCGTCGAGGGCTCTCCGGCGTTCGACGCTCCCTTCTACCGCTCCATCGTCAATGCGCTTCAATACCTCACACTGACGCGTCCGGACATTCAGTATGTTGTCCAACAGGTGTGCCTTCACATGCACGCTCCTCGTGACACCCATTGGGCTCTCGTGAAACGTATACTTCGGTACATACGTGGCACCACAGCCATGGGTCTCACCCTGACGGCCTCGCCCGGACACCAGCCTTGTCGCCTACTCCGACGCCGACTGGGCTGGGTGTCCCGACACTCGACGCTCCAATTCCGGCTACTGTGTCTATCTTGGGCCCTCTCTGATTTCGTGGTCGTCTAAACGACAACCCACAGTCTCACGATCGAGTGCCGAGGCCGAGTATCGGGCCGTAGCCAACGCCGTCGCGGAGTGTTCATGGCTACGACAGCTACTTCAGGAGTTGCTATGTGAGGTCACCAAGGCGACGCTCGTCTACTGCGATAACATCTCTGCGGTGTACCTCGCTGCCAACCCTGTCCATCACCGACGGACGAAGCACATCGAGCTCGACATCCACTTCGTCCGGGAGCACGTTGCACTTGGTCGTGTTCGTGTTCTAAATGTGCCCACCGATCAGCAGTTCGCCGATGTGATGACGAAGGGACTACCCACCTCGACTTTCGAGGGCTTTTGGTCCAGTCTTTGCGTCACCGGCGACGCTTCGACTGCGCGGGGGGGGGGGGGAGGGTGTTGAACATGTGTACATGTACGTAGGTTTGGGTCCTGTATGCAGTACCTGTTGTATCTGTCTCCCTCTATATGTACGTGTATCTTAGGAGACAAGATCCCGGTCGCACCCCTTGTACCTATATATATATGTGCCTAGTGCACGATCAATCAATTATCGATGCACCAAATCATTCTCTACAAAACTCATTGCCGACATGCCAAAGGAAGAGCAGGATTGGGCTGGAATCAATTGGAGTTTGCCCAATATGTGCAATAGAAATAGAGGATAACTTCCATCCTTTCATGGTATGTCCATTGGGTCAACAATTATACATGAAGATGTGCACTGTGTGGAGGCTGCCAGAACTGCATTCGGTGCTGAACTCAGGGAAAGAATGGTTGCTCCAGGTTCTTGAACCATTGGATCACTTAGCAAGATGTATGGTACTAATAACCCTGTGGAGGATTTGGTATGTCCGTAACGAAGTCGTACACAATAAACCAGCTCCTCCACTTGATGTATCTGCTCGCTTTCTTCAGAGTTATCTGGACTCAATTATTGGCCTTAAACTGAACTTCTGAGTTGATCTGTGCAAAGGAAAGATGGCTATAACATATGTCTCAATAACTGGCATCAATAGTGATCTATCTTCGGACGCTACACCCAGTTGGGTGCCTCCAACCAACGAAAAAAATAGCGCGCTACAAAATATAGCAAGGCCCTTCTTCAAATGCTACACAAGTTATAGCGCGCTAATAGCATGCTATATTTCAAAATAGCATTTGCAAAAAGTTACAAATATATCTACAAATAAAGTATTTAAGCAACTACCCTTTTCCTAAAAGCAAGCAGTATATGCATAAGGGCCAAATCTAGGACATAAAAATTGTAAGTCTCAAGCAGTTTGAAGATAAAAAGAGTGAGAAAGGTAGTGGTCGTGGGTTGGTTTTGGCCTGCTGAGGTGTGGTTGTTTAAGTTTTGCATGGTCTGCAAGTTAAAACGTGTAACACTACAACGTTATAGCATGTGTAGCGCGTTAATTACGCGATTAGCGCTGTAGCGGCCGATTTTGCCAAAACGTAACGTCTCCCTTCCGAATATGCTATAACCACGCTATAACGTCGAAATAGCGTGCTATTTTTTTCGTTGCCTCCAACCCATGGTAGTGTCAAGCTGAATACGAATGGCTCTTATGTCTCTTTGAGCGAGGCTAGTGCAGGCATGATTCTCAGAAGTGAGACTGGGGCTATTATCTACTCGGCCTGCAGGAGACTATATTCATGTCTAGATGCTTCAGAAGCGGAACTATGTGCGTGTAAGGAGGGTCTCTCAGTTTCTTTGCAGAGGTGTGATTTACCTATTATCATTGAGATGGATTCCATCAATGCAGTGAACATGATCCGAAGCAAAGTGGTTGATCGATCCATGTATGCTCACCTGGTGCAAGATATTAAACAGTTACTTAGTAGTCATAATGCTTGTATTACTCACGTTCCTCGCTCTTGTAATAAACTAGTGATAAGATGACATCATTTGCCAGAACTAGCGGTAGAACTATGACCTGGCTAGGGTCAGGGCCGCATGAGGTCCTTGAGATTGTTAGAGATGATTGTAATGACACTTTGATTGAGTAATACAAGCTTTATTCCCGCAAAAATATGCTTAAAATGACACAAACCAATTAAAAAGTTCATTGTAGTTAATAAATGTAAATCGTGTATTACAAAATGTTTGTTGTGTGTAAAAAAATGTTCATCGTGTAATTACCAGATGTTTCAAGATGTATTCATAAAATTTATCTTGTATTAAAAAGATTCATCACGTATTAAAAATGTCCATGATGTATTAAACAAATACTTATCATGTATATTGTTTCAATAGTTTCTCATGACCTATAAAAGTATCATTCAAAAATATGTCATGCCATTTTTTCACACTTCAAAAAAATTACTCATGGCAATTATAAAAAATGACCCTGCAATGCATAATTTTGTTCACGAAGTTTTATAAAAATATATTCATGACGTACAAAAAAGGTTCACCATATATTTAACATTTTTTTCCGATTACTTAAAACATGTTCAACATATGCTCAAACATATATTGGGACTTGTATTCATAAAATGTTAAATGTATATGTGAAATGATAATGTATATTAAAAACATTCCATGTGTAGTTGAAAAAATTCAATATTTATTTGAAATAAAAATAAAATAAAAATGAAAAATAGTAGAAAATAAAGAAAAAATAGAAAAAATATGTCGACAAGTTGATTAAAAGCTGGCCGAAACATTTTTCAAAACTAGGCGGTTCCAAAACCAGGGGCATTTCTAGACAACAATCTACATCCACTAGTCTAGTGGCGGAGCTAAGACCATGGCCCGCCCAGTCAAACAAGAGTTCAGTGTAGAGTGGTGCTAATTTTGGGCCTTGGGTGCAAATTTTAGTCGTATATCCTAATCTAGCCCTTTTTTGGCCCGCCCAGTGATGTGTGTGTAGCTCCGCCACTGCACTAGTCCTTTACTTCTGATAGCCAGAGACGAGAGCTATATCCACCTTGCAATAGGTGAGATATAGCATTTGTGCAAATTCATGTTTAAGTAGAGTTTAATCAACGTCACTATTAAGGGACACCCTTTGCAAATGTTACCCCAAACTTCTCTAGTGGTGACAAGTGGTGCGCTACAACACTTGTCGCTGCCAGATAGTTTTGGGTGTTTTCTCACCCGCACATGAGGGATGTGAGGATGATTTTTGATGTTTTTTTTTCTATATCCATTTTTCTAAATGAAATATCTCGTGAATCATGCCTCCAAACTAAAATCATTTTCACCGTTGCATTCTTCCGCCGAGATCTTCAAAACTAGACTCAATATTAATAAGTTTTGATGAATTATTTTGAACAAAAATTGTGCTCCTCAAGTAAACCAAAATGCGCTCCCGAACTGTACTAATGCTCACAAGTGAACTAACATGTGCTTCCACATGGGTTAAGGAAATCATGCTCCCACAGGGTAAAGCTCACTTGTGCCCACGTGTGAGAACAAAAAAGAAGGGGGAAACCTCTTGTTCCCATGTTACTCAGGCTCGCTACGCGCTTAGCATGTCATAGTCACACTATCCACATGCCTTGCTGCAAAGCTTCCACTCGCGCGGGAAGTGGGGGCACCCATTGAATAGTTGCCCCATGTTTAATGGGCAAAATAGGTCACGCAAAACTTGGAAGGACAGGAGTATGCTATGTGAGGCCCTAATGTTCTCTCGTACAATCACTTTCTTCGGTAGCCCATGAACAACACGAGGGCTATGTCTTGCTCAATGCAAAACGTACCCTCGTCTCGCCTTTGGCACTCTGCTAACGTGTCGGCCCAATATTGTAGCTTCCTGGAGTGGTTTTGGGAAGGTTTAATAGACCGGCTCAGACTGGTTTCAGAAGCTTCCTTGCTGCTTTATCTTCTTCTCTTTATGTGTATGTGTTTTTTTATCGGGCTTTGTTTGTTCTTTAGGTTTTTGAAGTTCTTTTTTTAACATTCTTTCGAATTACACTAACCTTAAACCCTTTTCCAAATGCACATTGAACATTTGTGAACTACATGATGATTTTTTAACACACATTGAGCATTGTTTTAAAGATGCAAAACATATGTTAAGTGTTAGAATTTTTTTTAAAGGTGAACATCTTTTTGAATATTATAAATCTTTTCTAAAAAATATACATACATTATTTACATTGTATACATATATTTCAAAATTCCATGTATATATATTTTGAAACGCATGAGCATTTTTAGAGTCGATGAATGCTCCAAAACATTTATAAAACTGCCGTAATTTTTAAGATTTTACACACTTTTTCAATAAATTCTTGAACTTATTTTTGAAATGATTGAACATTTTATGATGTCACAATTTTATTTGAAAGGTACGAACAAGTTTGAAAATGGCACAAACATCTGTTTACACTTCAGGAATTTTTTGAAATGCACAATAAAGCTTTTAGTAATAGATGTAAAATATTATTTTTGGAATACACACACACACACACACACACACACACACATGCATGCATAATACTTTGAAATATAACACAAAGTAAAAAAATAAAAAGCAAAAGCAAAAAAATATGAAACACTAGAAAGGAAAAGAAGTGTGTGTGAAGGACCTTCCTCGTGTTGTTGGGTCAGTCCCATCTATGAGAATTTGTAGGTGAGTGCACCCTCCATCTTGCAAGACATAGGCCCTTCCCACGGATTCCTCCTGCGCCGGTTAGGGGAACTAGCGCCCACGTCCAAGGAAAATAGGCCAGCCTATCAGGCGTAAGACCGGTTGCTCTCCCAGAGCGCACCTGGTTCGTCTCCGTCCACACTTGCCCAGTTGACCGGTCAACCATTGACTTTTGAAAAAGAAGCTATTTTTTTTAAACACAAAAATTCACAGAAAATCGTAAAGTTAAAAAAACGCATCAATGAATACAAGCTCAAGACTTTGAGAAAAAATTTCACATATTCTTCAAAAACAATAAAGGAATTTAAAAAGGTCCAATGATTTTGAAAAAAAAAATCTCAAATTTAGAAAAATGATCAGGATTTTATAAGAAAATCAAGGTTTTGAAATAGGTTAATCAATTTTGAAAAAACCTCAACAAATTGAAAAAATTAATGGAGTTTTAAAAAACATCACCAACTTTTGAAAATAGGTCGTAAATTTTAGTTTTCCATTTATTTTGGAAAAAGTTTATCCATTTTGAAAAAAGTTCAGGCATTTGAAAAAGAAAAAAATAGAAATTGGGCCGCCGTCTATAGACCTGGTGTAAGACCTGTACGAAATAACCTTTAATGCG
Source organism: Aegilops umbellulata (assembly GCA_032464435.1). NCBI lineage: Eukaryota > Viridiplantae > Streptophyta > Magnoliopsida > Poales > Poaceae > Aegilops > Aegilops umbellulata. Next base: position 34,499,438 of record CP136058.1, on the reverse strand, counting down.
CTCTAAAGGCACTGAACAGACGCCGGGTTTGTTTGTTTATCAGTTTCCAAAAAAATGTTCGCATACTCGAAAAATGTTCATGAATTTAATGCTCGTGTATTAAAAAATGTACACAATTTCGTAAAAAAATGTTAGTGAAAATATAAAATCTTCGCGTGTTCAGGAAGTGATCATTACTTTGAAGTTTTTTTGCGAATTCAAAAAATGCTCATGATACAAAAGTCAAAAATGTTCATGAATTACTAAAATTGTTCCCAAATTTGAAAAAAATCACCGATTCTGGAACAATGTTCACGAATTTGTAAAACAAAATATGCGAATTTTTCATGGATTTAAAACTTGTTCACGGCTTTGGGAATTGTTCATGATTCCAAAAAAACTGCCCGAATTTCAATATTGTTCATGATTTCCGAAACATTTAACTATTTAAAAAATGTTCATAAATTTGAAAATTGTTGATATAATAAAAAAGCGTAAAACTAATGTAAAAATAAAAAAGGGAAAAAGAAACAAAATAAAAAGTAAAACATGAAAAAGAGGGGAAAACAGAATGGGCTAGTCGGTTTGGGCTATGTCGGGATGGGGGCAGCACACGCAGTGTAGTATCTGGGTGTGTGCACACGGTCACTAACCAGCGAATAGGGCGCCAAATAGGATCGCCCACGATGAGAATAGGAGGGGGTGTAGGGACCTCCTATTGGGCACATAACGCGCTGCGAAGAAAGCGAGCGCGCACCCTCTGCATTCCCCTTCGCACCCCTTCTGGAGCGGGTCATTTGCAGGCTGGACGCCGCCTTGTTTTTTCCTTTGTTTTTTTTTTTCAATAATCCAGGATATAAAAAGTTCTAAATTTCAAAAAATTTGAATATTGAAAATAAATCATGAATTAGAATTTTGTTTCATGATTTCAGCGAAATGTTCTGGAATTCAAAAAATGTTCATGGTTTAAGAACGTTCATGAATATGTTAGAAATGTTCATGAGTTCAAAAATTGTTCACGAATCCAAAAAATGTTCACGTATTCGGAAAATTCTCATGAATTTGCAAAAAATGTTTGTATATTTCAAAAACCTTTATGATTGAAAACATGTTCGCGTGTCCTATTTGCTTTGTTTGACATGCATATACATCGATGCTATGCCACTGTGGAAATTTCCAGAATCTTCTTTACTGTTATGCTGGCCCTTCTCATGACCCGTTTATCTACAAAACTAATCAATTATGTGTTTTGCTAACAGTGTATGCTTACAAAAAAAATCAAAGGCCAGAGACCATGGGAGAATATCCGGTAGTCCCAACCCCTAGGGTGCTCCCGGTGCTCCAAACTCCATAGCACATTTTTAAATGTTTGAAAAATTCTGAAAACAATCCAACACATAGACACAACATCATTGTATGTTGTCACAAAATTTGAAAACAAAATTTGAAACATAGCTTGAGAAACATAAATAACAAATTCGATAGTAAACAGTACACAATATAACTTGGGCTTTAGATTTGGCCCATTATCACATTGATGTCGATTTTGTAATTTTTTGTATCTCGAGCAATGTTTTAAATTTTTATTTGAAGTTTTTTGACAACATACATCGATGTTGTGTCAATGTGCTGGATTTTTTTCCGAATTTTTTGAACATTTAAAAATATGCAGCCGAGTTTGGAGCACCGGGAGAACCCTAAGGATGGGAGTACCAGATATTCTCCCCAGAGATCATGAATCAATTCTGCACCAGAGTTCACGTGAAGTGCTTACTGTTAAGAGTTTTATCAGTTAAGAAACCGGTTAGCGTTAGGCAAACATTCACGCCCATCAATTAAGTACTTCCTCTGTAAAAAAAAAATAGATCACTAAATGAAATTTGTAATTTCCAACCGTTCTGATTATGTCATCAGATCCGAGTGACCTGGAATCCGTCGGATCAGCATCTCACAGTTGCAGTGGAGCACAAAGAAAAAGGAAACTGCATTCTCTACGAACCGCGCGCCCGAGAAATCCAGAGTACCCACGACCTTCGCTCGCGCCCGAGAAATCCGGAGTACCCATGACCTTAGACATAAGCCAGGAAACTAGCATGGGCCATTAACCAACTAACCAAGGCTGCTGGTTGTGCAAGCAAGAGGAAATTCTATTATTTGAGCACTCCCTTTTTTTATCCCTTTTCCTTTTGATTTTTTTTTCTCGCGTCCTTGTAGTCTTCCTTTTTTCACTTTTGTTTCTCATCCTTTAGGGTGCAGGCGATGGTGAAGAATTCATAGGATATAACTTAGCCGCTTCCCATAAATTATTGTTGAAAACATACCCCAATAACTTGTGTGTATTTTGTATGACATGCCATGCTAGCTCGTGGGCCACACCTCGGCGGACGAGCACTACGCACGGCGTGCAACGGGCCAGGCACAACCCATTCGGTCATGTGTCGTGTCGGGCCTATTACACGCCGAGCACGCATGCTCATGGGCCCGCCCGCAAAAATTGGTCGGGCTAAATCTGATAAATCACGTACAAATACCGTGGTAACTTTTTGACCGGCATAAAAAGTTGTTGGAAAATATGCCCAGCAACTTCTATGTCAATAGTATGATAATATACGCCGGAGCTGATACCTCACGTACAAACACCATGATAACTTTTCATCCCCAAGATAAAAGTTGATCAAATATATACCCGGTAACTTCATCTGTAAATGAGTTTAGAGCTGGTTGAAAACCAATCCTCGCCTCTAAATCCCTAAAGTATGTACCCTGTACTTCTGATCCCGGTCAATCTCGACCCCGGCCCTGCTTGGCGCATCAGGAAAGGATCCATCCTACCGTGATTAAAGTCTACTCTTACTTACACCCCTGTCTCACTTGTCATATCCATCTTCTACAGTGGCGGAGCCAGGAAATTTGAATCGGGGGAGGGGGGCCGATTGTAGTCAAAATAGGTTGGGGAGGGTCAAAGCATAGAAAAAAAATAGACTTTAAGCATCAAAAAATTGCTAATTATGCATTGTTCATCGGTGAATTAGCAGCAAACTCCTAATGTCAGGGAGCCAGGGCCCTGCTGGTCCCCCCTGTCTCCGCCACTGATCTTCTATCCCCAATCCCTGTGTCTCTCCCTCCTAAAATCAGCAAAGCGCCTGCAGCGTCAACGACGGTCACGAGGTCGAGCGGCGCGCGCTTCCCCTTGGAGGACGGCCCCCCTCCCAGGGCCGGGTACTTGCAGTGCCTCTGTTGATGTTTAATCTTGTTGTCCAGTGTGTGTTTTGTTTTCTGTCACGCTTTTATTTTCTGCTCTATTTGCATAACGGCAATGTGGCTCGCTAAATCTCAACTGAATTTAACCAAGTCTCAGTCGACTCCCTTGACCGTTAGATTTTTTTACTGCTTTAAGATGTGTATGCTGTTCGTTTTCTGAGATTTTGGCCCGCGTACGCGGCTGGCCTGTTTCGAGTTCGTTTCTTTTTTCTGTGTCGCAGGGAGCTGGACAGGTATCCTGTTGTGGGCTGGCGTGCGATTGTGCACGGGACCCCCTTTTTCGTTAGTTTTTTTTTCCTTTTTATTGGTCAGCAAGTTTTGCACTGGCCCACATTTTTATAGCAAGATAATTGATGATTATGTCTATTTCAAACGTAGTATGTATTTATGTATGCAAAAATATTTCTCATTTTATTTATTTTTCTCTGTACATTTTTTTACTTTGTTTTGTTCATATCGTTTGACATGGTAATTTTTATAACAAGGTTTAATATTCAAAGTTTTTTAGGGGGATTCAAAGTTTTTTCTGTGTGTACTCCTTGTCGCGTTGATTTTTTTCAATTGTATTTTCAAAAAAATATTGTTTTTCTTGTTTTATTTTCTCCTTAATATCGATGTTTTCAAACCCTTTATCTGCTAACGGCATAATTCTTACTATTTGTTCGTTGGGTATTTTAATAAACAACAACTTTTATGTTTCAAATTTGCAAATACTACCATCTGGTTGCACAATTGCCCTCGACTATAAATACATGTTTTTAACGCGACTGTAACTCAGCTGCGTTTTCTTCGGATGAGGGTCACAATTGCTTGTCTATCACTAGGCGCGTAACTGCAAGTGACGTGCCCCGAAGACAACTATATTTATTTCGACTCGATTGCAATTTTGTGATGTTTTGTCGGGGAAGGTGCAGTTGCATGTATGTCACTTGACATGCAATTGCAAGTGTTGCCCCTACTGCAACTGGTGTTTTGTCGGAGAAGGTGCAGTTGCATGTATGTCACTAGACATGCAATTGCAAGTGTTGCCCCTACTGCAACTCCATGGTGTTTTATACAAAGGGGCAATTGCATGTCGCAGTTAGGCATGCACCTGTAAGCGTCGCCCCTAACTGCAATTGCATGTATTAAATGTGACTGCAACTATCTATGGTGTATTTGTGAGGAGGGTTAGACGGACGAAGGCGATGTTGACGATGTGCCACTCCAGACATGCCAGGCCTGGGAACACATCAGGGACGAAAGCACGCGTCAGTATTGCCAGCACTGGGTATGTGTAGACGGGGACCTGCACGAGATGTACGCCATGTCGAGGAGTAGGAGGGTCCAGTAGAGGAGAACTCAATGACAGTTGTGGCGCTAATCGGCGTGGGGGCAATATCACCAACGGTGGTCGGAGTAAACAAAGTGGTTGGGGAAGATGACGGCGACACTGACAATGATTTGGTGCTAGATGAAGACGAAGGGGTGGACGTACGGGCGGCGCGGCTCGGGTGAGCAAGCGGCAGCACCACCGAAGAAGAGTGGCGGCCGTGGCCTGATGGCGGCGGTGGCGGTTTGGTTAGGAGCGCGGCGGTGATGCTCGAAGTAGGCGAGGAAGAACCCGACAACAATGACAAAGACTGGCCCGGACGGTGGCGTTCCTGCGTGGAGGGAGGTGGCGCGACGCATACCATGGGAAGTTGACGTGTGGGGACGGCATAATGGGCCGCAGGAAGTGGCACTACAGCCCGAAGGGGCAACGCAGCGGCAGCAGGTGGGTCGGGGTGACGGTGGGAAGACCTTGGGGCGGCGGGGTAGACCACGGCCCGAAGGGGTGATGCGACAGAGTGCGGGTTCGTGCAGCCACGAGGACGACCTCGGGCGGCGGCATGCAGTGCGTGCCGCAACGCGACAGGCCGAAGGGGAAACGCAAAGGTGGCGATGGCTATGGGGGTATCCTTCGCGAGGATCTCGAGGCGCGGCATCGACCGCGTGTCGCAGCGTGACAGACAAAGGGGCGTCGGCGGGAGCGGCACGTGGGGCGAGACAACCGGCGGGAGGACCTCGGCGCGGCGACGTAGCGGTCCGAAGGGATGATAGGATGGCAACCTGTGGCTTGATCGGCGATAGGCGCGTGCTCGGGGATGTGCTTGGCAAAGACAGGCGCGTGATCGGTTGATCAGACCGACGGTGGTGTTGTACGTGCCATGGCTGGGACGTCGCCGGAGATTGGAGTCGATGACGACATTGTCGGTGATGACCGAGCGATGACGACGAAGATGGACCCGCAATGGAGACCACGCAGACTAGAGGCCGACAGCAGCGCACGAAGGCGTCCCTTGGGCGGCGCGTCCAGCCTTGCAGCATGGTCGATGACGAAGTGGCCAGTGTAGAGTCGACGCCGATGTTGGAGTAGAGGCGCTGGGGTTGACGGTGGTGGCAGGCGACGCAAACCGATCTTAGATTGGAAAACCAAAAAGAAAAACACCGATCGGGATGATCGACGGGAGAAAGAAAAATGCAGATAAAAGGATAGGGAAAAAGACTCTCTAGGACAACCGGTCAACACGATCGGTGAACGAACACTAGGTATGGGCAACGGGGCCCCGGTGGCGGTCATGAAGACCGACCGCCCCATGGGCAGCGTGGAGCAAAAGCGTCTAGGGTTTGGATCGGTTAGGCTAATATCATGTTGGAAGGTATAGAGAGGAATTGATGGAATGGATGTTTATAGCTTGAGCCTCGTGGGCATATATATAGGTGTACATGATCTTTTTCGTGTACAAGACAAACCAGAATAGTTCCTAGTTTATTCTATGTTTTCGATCTAATCATGATACTTAACATTCACGAAAAAGCTTCGTAACTTGCTTGCGTGTTTGGAGGCAGCTAGCCCTGGGTTTACCAAGGCGATTGCTTGCCTCCTAACGGAGGAGGCTTCTACAGGAAAAATCGAGAAGGTGAAGAAGGCTCTCAAGACCATAGGCAAGAAGAGTGATGCCATTGGTAAGGTGCTCGCGGGTGCTTAATGGATGATACTCAGTTTCTTCGGCCACCATCTCCGATTGGCTCGTCTCTGTGGATTTGGTGGCGTCTACTGTCTTCAACCTTGGTTTCGTTGGGGGTTTCTTTGTGATATGGAAGTGCTGATGGGGAACGTTGCAGAAAACAAAAATTTTCCTACGGTTTCACCAAGATCCATCTATGAGTTCATCTAGCAATGAGTGATCGGATGCATCTACATACCTTTGTAGATCGCGAGCGGAAGCGTTCACTAGAATGTGGACGATGGAGTCATACTCGCCGTGATCCAAATCACCGATGACCAAGTGTCGAACGGACGGCACCTCCGTGTTCAACACACGTACGGAGCGGATGACGTCTCCTCCTTCTTGATCCAGCAAGGGGGAAGGAGAGGTTGATGGAGATCCAGCAGCACAACGGCGTGGTGGTGGATGCAGCAGTCACCGCAGCAGGGCTTCGCCGAGCTTCTACGAGAGAGAGAGAGAGAGAGAGAGAGAGAGAGAGAGGTGTAGCAGGGAGAGGGAGGCGCCAAAGCATCAGGGTGTGGCTGCCCCTCCCTTCCCCCCCCTTATATAGGCCCCCTGGGGGGCGCCGGCCCTGGAGATCCCATCTCCAAGGGGGGCGGCGGCCAGGGGGGTGGAGTACCCCCCAAGGCAAGTGCCCCCCCACCCTAGGGTTTCAACCCTAGGCGCAGGGGGTGGGCCAAGGGGGGCGCACCAGCCCACTATGGGCTGGTTCCCCTCCCCACTTTAGCCCATGGGGCCCTCCGGGATGGGTGGCCCCACCTGGTGGTCCCGGTACAATACCGATGACCCCGAATTCTCCCGATGGCCGAAACTGCACTTCCTATATATAATTCTTTACCTCTGGACCATTCCGAAACTCCTCGTGACATCCAGGATCTCATCCGGGACTCTGAACAACCTTCAGATTACTGCATACTTATCTCTATACAAGCCTAGCGTCACCGAACCTTAAGTGTGTAGACCCTACGGGTTCGGGAGACACGTAGACATGACCGAGACAGCTCTCCGGCCAATAACCAACAGCGGGATCTGGATACCCATGTTGTCTCCCACATGCTCCTCGATGATCTCATCGGATGAACCACGATGTCGAGGATTCAAGCAACTCCGTATACAATTCCCTTTGTCAATCGGTATTTTACTTGCCCGAGATTCGATCGTCGGTATCCCAATACCTCGTTCAATCTCGTTACCGGCAAGTCACTTTACTCGTACCGTAATGCATGATCCCGTGATCAAACACTTTTATTACATTGAGCTCATTATGATGATGCATTACCGAGTGGGCCCAGTGATACCTCTCCGTCATACGAAGTGACAAATCCCAGTCTCGATCCGTGTCAGCCCAACAGACACTTTCGTAGATACCCGTAGTGTGCCTTTATAGTCACCCAGTTACGTTGTGACGTTTGGCACACCCAAAGTACTCCTACGGTATCCGAGAGTTACACGATCTCATGGTCTAAGGAAAAAATACTTGACATTGGAAAAGCTCTAGCAAACGAATTACACGATCTTGTGCTATGCTTAGGATTGGGTCTTGTCCATCACATCATTCTCCTAATGATGTGATCTCGTTACCAATGACATCCAATGTCCATAGTCAGGAAACCATGACTATCTATTGATCAACGAGCTAGTCAACTAGAGGCTTACTAGGGACTTGTCGGTGTCTATGTATTCACACATGTATTACGATTTCCGGATAACACAATTATAGCATGAATAAAGACAATTATCATGAACATGGAAATATAATAATAATCCTTTTATTATTGCCTCTAGGGCATATTTTCAACAGTCTCCCACTTGCACTAGAGTCAATAATCTAGTTACATTGTGATGAATCGAACACCCATAGAGTTCTGGTGTTGATCATGTTTTGCTCTAGGGAGAGGTTTAGTCAATGGATCTGCGACATTCAGATCCGTATGTACTTTGCAAATTTCTATGTCTCCATCTTGAACATTTTCACGAATGGAGTTGAAGCGACGCTTGATGTGCCTGGTCTTCTTGTGAAACCTGGGCTCCTTGGCAAGTTCAATAGCTCCAGTGTTGTCACAGAAGAGCTTGATCGGCCCCGGCGCATTGGGTATGACTCCTAGGTCGGTGATGAACTCCTTCACCCAAATTGCTTCATGCGCTGCCTCCGAGGCCGCCATGTACTCCGCTTCACATGTAGATCCCGCCACGACGCTCTGCTTGCAGCTGCATCAGCTTACTGCTCCACCATTCAACATATACACGTATCCGGTTTATGACTTAGAGTCATCCAGATCTGTGTCGAAGCTAGCGTCAACGTAACCCTTTACGACGAGCTCTTCGTCACCTCCATAAATGAGAAACATGTCCTTAGTCCTTTTCAGGTACTTCAGGATATTCTTGACCGCTGTCCAGTGTTCCTTGTCGGGATTACTTTGGTACCTTCCTACCAAACTTACGGCAAGGTTTACATCAGATCTGGTACACAGCGTGGCATACATAATAGACCCTATGGCTGAGGCATAGGGGATGACACTCATCTCTTCTATATCTTCTACCGTGGTCGGACATTGAGCTGAGCTCAATTTCACACCTTGCAATACAGGCAAGAACCCCTTCTTAGACTAATCCATATTGAACTTCTTCAATATCTTATCAAGGTATGTACTTTGTGAAAGACCTATGAGGCGTCTCGATCTATCTCTATAGATTTTGATGCCTAATATATAAGCAGCTTCTCCAAGGTCCTTCATTGAAAAACTCTTATTCAAGTAGGCCTTAATGCTGTCCAAAAGTTCTATATCATTTCCCATCAAAAGTATGTCATCTACATATAATATGAGAAATGCTACAGAGCTCCCACTCACTTTCTTGTAAACGCATGCTTCTCCATAAGTCTGCATAAACCCAAACGCTTTGATCATCTCATCAAAGCGAATGTTCCAACTCCGAGATGCTTGCACCAGCCCATAAATGGATCGCTGGAGCTTGCATACCTTGTTAGCATTCTTAGGGTCGACAAAACCTTCCGGCTGCATCATATACAGTTCTTCCTTAAGATAACCGTTAAGGAATGCCGTTTTGACGTCCATTTGCCATATCTCATAATCATAGTATGCGGCAATTGCTAACATGATTCGGACGGACTTCAGATTCGCTACGGGAGAGAAAGTCTCATCGTAGTCAACCCCTTGAACTTGCCGATAACCCTTAGCGACAAGTCAAGCTTTATAGATGGTAACATTACCATCCGCGTCCGTCTTCTTCTTAAAGATCCATTTGTTTTCTATTGCTCGCCGATCATCGGGCAAGTCTGTCAAAGTCCATACTTTGTTTTCATACATGGATCCTATCTCGGATTTCATGGCTTCAAGCCATTTGTTGGAATCTGGGCCCGCCGTCGCTTCTTCATAGTTCGAAGGTTCACCGTTGTCTAACAACATGATTTCTAGGACAGGGTTGTCGTACCACTCTGGTGCGGAACGTGTCCTTGTGGACCTACGAAGTTCAGTAGTAACTTGATCTGAAGTTTCATGATCATCATCATTAACCTCCTCTCTAACCGGTGGAGACACCACAGAAACATTTTCTTGAGCTGCGCTACTCTCCGGTTCAAGAGGTAGTACTTCATCAAGTTCCACTTTCCTCCCACTTACTTCTTTCGAGAGAAACTCTTTCTCTAGAAATGATCCATTCTTGGCAACAAAGATCTTGCCTTCGGATCTTAGGTAGAAGGTATACCCAATGGTTTCCTTAGGGTATCCTATGAAGACGCATTTTTCCGACTTGGGTTCGAGCTTTTCAGGTTGAAGTTTCTTGACATAAGCATCGCATCCCCAAACTTTTAGAAACGACAGCTTAGGTTTCTTCCCAAACCATAATTCATACGGTGTCGTCTCAACGAATTTAGACGGTGCCCTATTTAAAGTGAATGTAGCTGTCTCTAGAGCGTATCCCCAAAATGATAGCGGTAAATCAGTAATAGACATCATAGATCGCACCATATCCAATAGAGTGCGATTACGACGTTCGGACACACCGTTACGTTGAGGTGTTCCAGGCGGCGTGAGTTGTGAAACGATTCCACATTCCCTTAAGTGTGTGCCAAATTCGTGACTTAAATATTCTCCTCCACGATCTGATCGTAAGAACTTTATTTTTCGGTCACGTTGATTCTCTACCTCATTCTGAAATTCCTTGAACTTTTCAAAGGTCTCAGACTTGTGTTTCATCAAGTAGACATACCCATATCTACTCAAGTCATCCGTGAGAGTGACAACATAACGATATCCTCCGCGAGCCTCAACACTCATTGGACCGCACACATCAGCATGTATGATTTCCAATAAGTTGGTTGCTCGCTCCATTGTTCCGGAGAATGGAGTCTTGGTCATTTTGCCCATGAGGCATGGTTCGCATGTGTCAAATTATTCATAATCGAGAGACTCTAAAAGTCCATCAGCATGGAGCTTCTTCATGCGCTTGACACCAATGTGACCAAGGCGGCAGTGCCACAAGTATGTGGGACTATCGTTATCAACTTTACATGTTTTGGTATTCACACTATGAATATGTGTAACATCACGTACGAGATTCATTAAGAATAAACCATTGACCATCGGAGCATGACCATAAAACATATCACTCATATAAATAGAACAACCATTATTCTCGGATTTAAATGAGTAGCCATCTCGTATTAAACGAGATCCAGATACAATGTTCATGCTCAAACTTGGCACTAAATAACAATTATTGAGGTTTAAAACTAATCCGTAGGTAAATGTAGAGGTAGCATGCCGACGGCGATCACATCGACCTTGGAACCATTCCCGACGCGCATCGTCACCTCGTCCTTCGCCAGTCTCCGCTTATTCCGCAGCTCCTGCTTTGAGTTACAAATATGAGCAACGACACCGGTATCAAATACCCAGGAGCTACTAAGAGCACTGGTAAGGTACACATCAATTACATGTATATCACATATACCTTTAGTGTTGCCGGCCTTCTTGTCCGCTAAGTATTTGGGGCAGTTCCGCTTCCAGTGACCCTTCCCTTTGCAATAAAAGCACTCAGTCTCAGCCTTGGGTCCATGCTTTGACTTCTTCCCGGCAACTTGCTTACCGGGCGCGGCAACATCTTTGCCGTCCTTCTTGAAGTTCTTCTTACCCTTGCCCTTCTTGAACTTGGTGGTTTTATTGACCATCAACACTTGATGTTCCTTTTTGATTTCTACCTCCGCTGATTTCAGCATAGCAAATACCTCAGGAATGGTCTTTTCCATCCCCTGCATATTGTAGTTCATCACAAAGCTCTTGTAGCTAGGTGGGAGTGACTGAAGGATTCTGTCAATGACCGCCTCGTCTGGGAGGCTAATCTCCAGCTGAGTCAAGCGGTTGTGCAACCCAGACATCTTGAGTATGTGTTCACTGACAGAACTATTTTCCTCCATCTTACAACTGTAGAACTTGTCGGAGACTTCATATTTCTCGACCCGGGCATGAGCTTGAAAAACCATTTTCAGCTCTTCGAACATCTCATATGCTCCGTGTTGCTCAAAACGCTTTTGGAGCCCGGTTCTAAGCTGTAAAGCATGCCGCACTGAACGAGGGAGTAATCATCAGCACGCTGCTGCCAAGCGTTCATAACGTCTTGGTTCTCTGGGATGGGTGCTTCACCTAGCGGTGCTTCTAGGACATATTGTTTCCTGGCAGCTATGAGGATGATCCTCAGGTTCCGGACCCAGTCCGTATAGTTGCTGCCATCATCTTTCAGCTTGGTTTTCTCTAGGAACGCGTTGAAGTTGAGGTTGACATTAGCGTGGGCCATTTGATCTACAAGACATATAGCAAAGTTTATTTAGACTAATTTCATGATAATTAAGTTCATCTAATCAAATTATATAATGAACTCCCACTCAGATTAGACATCCCTCTAGTCATCTAAGTGAAACATGATCCGACTCGACTAGGCCGTGTCCGATCATCACGTGAGACGGACTAGTCATCATCGGTGAACATCTCCATGTTGATCGTATCTTTCATACGACTCATGTTCGACCTTTCGGTCTCTTGTGTTCTGAGGCCATGTCTGTACATGCTAGGCTCGTCAAGTTAACCTAAGTGTTTGCATATGTAAATCTGTCTTACACCCGTTGTATGTGAATGTTGGAATCTATCACACCCGATCATCACGTGGTGCTTCGAAACAACGGACTATCGCAACGGCGCACAGTTAGGGGGAACACTTTCTTGAAATTTTTATGAGGGATCATCTTATTTACTACCGTCGTTCCAAGTAAACAAGATGTAAAAGCATGATAAACATCACATGCAATCAAATAATAATAGTGACATGATATGGCCAATATCATATAGCTCCTTGATCTCCATCTTGGGGCTCCATGATCATCTTGTCACCGGCATGACACCATGATCTCCATCATCATGATCTCCATCATCGTGTCTCCATGAAGTTGCTCGCCAACTGTTACTTCTACTACTATGGCTAACACGTTTAGCAATAAAGTAAAGTAATTTACATGGCGTTTCTCAATGACACGCGGGTCATGCAAAAATAAAGACAACTCCTATGGCTCCTGCCGGTTGTCATACTCATCGACATGCAAGTCGTGATTCCTACTAGATGAACATGATCTCATACATCACATATATATCATTCATCATTCATCACAACTTTGGCCATATCACATCACAAGAACACTTGCTGCAAAAACAAGTTAGACGTCCTCTAATTGTTGTTGCAAGTTTTACGTGGCTGCAATATGGTTCTAGCAAGAACGTTTTCTTACCTACGTAAAAGCCACAACGTGATTTGTCAACTTCTATTTACCCTTCATACGGACCCTTTTCGTCGAATCCGCTCCAACTAAAGTGGGAGAGACAGACACCCGCCAGCCACCTTATGCAACTAGTGCATGTCAGTCGGTGGAACCGGTCTCACGTAAGCGTACGTGTAAGGTTGGTCCGGGCCACTTCATCCCACAATACCGCTGAAGCAAAATAAGACTAGTAGCGGCAAGAAAGTTGACAACATCTACGCCCACAACAAATTGTGTTCTACTCGTGCAAAGAGAACTACGCATAGACCTAGCTCATAATGCCACTGATGGGGAACGTTGCAGAAAACAAAAAAATTCTACGGTTTCACCAAGATCCATCTATGAGTTCATCTAGCAATGAGTGATCGGATGCATCTACATACCTTTATAGATCGCGAGTGGAAGCGTTCACTAGAACATGGATGATGGAGTCGTACTCGCCGTGATCCAAATCACCGATGACCAAGTGCCGAACGGACGGCACCTCCGCGTTCAACACACGTACGGAGCGGATGACGTCTCCTCCTTCTTGATCCAGCAAGGGGGAAGGAGAGGTTGATGGAGATCTAGCAGCACAACGGCGTGGTGGTGGATGCAGCAGTCACCGCAGCAGGGCTTCGCCGAGCTTCTACGAGAGAGAGAGAGAGAGAGAGAGAGAGAGAGAGAGAGAGAGAGAGAGAGAGAGAGAGAGAGAGGTAGCAGGGAGAGGGAGGCGCCAAAGCATCAGGGTGCGGCTGCCCCTCCCTTCCCCCCTTTATATAGGCCCCCTGGGGGGGCGCCAGCCCTGGAGATCCCATCTCCAAGGGGGGGCGTCGGCCAGGGGGGTGGAGTACCCCCCCAAGGCAAGTGGGGCGCCCCCCCCACCCTAGGGTTTCAACCCTAGGCGCAGGGGGTGGGCCAAGGGGGCGCACCAGCCCACTATGGGCTGGTTCCCCTCCCCACTTTAGCCCATGGGGCCCTCCGGGATGGGTGGCCCCACCCGGTGGTCCCGGTACAATACCGATGACCCCGAGTTCTCCCGATGGCCGAAACTGCACTTCCTATATATAACTCTTTACCTCTGGACCATTCCGAAACTCCTCGTGACGTCCAGGATCTCATCCGGGACTCCGAACAACCTTCGAATTACTGCATACTTATCTCTATACAAGCCTAGCGTCACCGAACCTTAAGTGTGTAGACCCTACGGGTTCGGGAGACACGTAGACATGACCGAGACAGCTCTCCGGCCAATAACCAACAGCGGGATCTGGATACCCATGTTGGCTCCCACATGCTCCTCGATGATCTCATCGGATGAACCACGATGTCGAGGATTCAAGCAACCCCGTATACAATTCCCTTTGTCAATCGGTATTTTACTTGCCCGAGATTCGATCTTCGGTATCCCAATACCTCGTTCAATCTCGTTACCGGCAAGTCACTTTACTCGTACCGTAATGCATGATTCCGTGATCAAACACTTTCATTACATTGAGCTCATTATGATGATGCATTACCGAGTGGGCCCAGTGATACCTCTCCGTCATACGAAGTGACAAATCCCAGTCTCGATCCGTGTCAGCCCAACAGACACTTTCGTAGATACCCGTAGTGTGCCTTTATAGTCACCCAGTTACGTTGTGACGTTTGGCACACCCAAAGCACTCCTACGGTATCCGAGAGTTACACGATCTCATGGTCTAAGGAAAAAATACTTGACATTGGAAAAGCTCTAGCAAACGAATTACACGATCTTGTGCTATGCTTAGGATTGGGTCTTGTCCATCACATCATTCTCCTAATGATGTGATCTCGTTACCAATGACATCCAATGTCCATAGTCAGGAAACCATGACTATCTATTGATCAACGAGCTAGTCAACTAGAGGCTTACTAGGGACTTGTCGGTGTCTATGTATTCACACATGTATTACGATTTCCGGATAACACAATTATAGCATGAATAAAGACAATTATCATGAACATGGAAATATAATAATAATCCTTTTATTATTGCCTCTAGGGCATATTTCCAACAAGTGCAAGGGGTCGTGGTGGTTCCATGTTATGTATGTTTGTCAGGTTGACCGTGGAGTCATGGAGTTTCTTTCTTAACGAGTAGTCCGCATGTGATCCATATGTATCTGTTTTCGTTGGAAAAGGAAGACAACGTAATGAGTTATGTTTGCTTATATTCACACAGAAGTTTTGTTCTCATGGATCCTCTAATATGTGGTGCTTGTTCACTATCTTTTGTTAGCCAATAATCCCACTAAGTAGGGATACTACTTGTGCATCCCAAAACCCTTAAACCCAGTTTCATGTCAGAGAGTCCACCATATCTACCTATGGATTGAATAATATCCTTCAAGTAAAATGTCATCGGTGAAAAAGCAAAAAAGAAAAAAATTCTAAATATGTATAATCTTTTATTGTAAGGGAAAATAAGCTTTGTACGAACTTGTGATGGTGAAGAAATAAAAGCAACAGACCGCATAATAAAGGTTGTTACCACAAGGGGCAATATAAAGTGACATTCCTTTACATTAAGAGCTTACACATGAAAAAACGTATGACAACTTCTGCTCCCCTCTGCAAAGGGTATATATTTTACTTTATGTATTCATTTTTATGCAAGAGTCAATAGTATTCTTCTCTCTATTCCGTTTATTTTCTCTCTTGCCAAGTATCATGTGGTTGGGAAAGATCTATATATATATATATATATATATATATATATATATATATATATATATATGATCATAAGTTATTATTTTTTACATTACCCTTGAGGTAAATAAGTTGGGAGACGAAACTATAAGCCCCTATCTTTCTATGTGTCTGGCTGAAACTTTTGCTCCATAAGTATACCGCGAGTGTCAGTAATCATGAAATACTAAGTGATAGTTGAGTACGCGAACTTGCAAAATAAAGCTCTTACATACACTCTTTCTGATAATAGGATAAAGTGCAATTGCTTCAGTGATCGAGATCATAGTTGTTAG
This sequence comes from Aegilops umbellulata, assembly GCA_032464435.1. Taxonomy (NCBI): domain Eukaryota; kingdom Viridiplantae; phylum Streptophyta; class Magnoliopsida; order Poales; family Poaceae; genus Aegilops; species Aegilops umbellulata. The sequence continues at coordinate 34,483,356 of CP136058.1, read as the reverse complement.
TTTACAATGACGTTTGTGAGTCATACTTTATCTTGTAAACAAATTGCCACTTATTCATGAGAAGTTTTATGATGATACATTGTTGTTATAATAATGATCATGATGCTTTCATGTCTGTATGTTATTTTCATCGACACCTCTTCTCTAAACATGTGGTCATAATTATCAATTCTGGCTTTTCCTTGAGGACAAGGAGGTCTAAGCTTGGGGGAGTGAGTACGTCCATTTTGCATCATGTTTTTCTACTGTTATTTATTATGTTTTAAGTCATTACACTTTATGATATAGTTCTTATGCCTTTTCTCTTTTATTTTGTAAGTATTACATGAAGAGGAAGGTTGTCGACAGCTGGACTTCTGGACCGGAAACGGCTACAATGGAGACAACTATTATGCACAACTCCAAATGACCTGAAAATTCATGGTGAATTATTTTGGAATATATAAACAATATTTGCGTAAGAAATACCATCAGGGGACCCACTAGGAAGTGACAAGCCTGTGGTGCGTGCCCTACCCCCTGGGTGCGCCCCCCGAGCTTGTGGCACCCATGGCAGGCCTCCGGGGCCCATCTTCTCCTATATGATGCCATTTGCCCTCGAAAACATCAGATAGAAGGTTTCAAGATGAAGCGGCACCTTCTCGAGGCGGAATCTGGGCAGTAGCACTTTTGCTCTCCGACGGAGCGATTCCGTCGGGGAAACTTCCCTCCAGGAGGGAAAAATCAAGACCATCATCATCACCAATGATCCTCTCATCATGGGAGGACCAATCTTCATCAACATCTTCACCAGCACCATCTCATCTCAAACCTAGGTCATCTCTTGTATTCAATCTTTGTCACAAAACCTCATATTGGTACATGTGGTTGCTAGTAGTGTTGATTACACATTGTAGTTGATGCTAGTTGGTTTATTTGATGAAAGATTATTTGTTCAAATCCTTAATAATATTCAATACACCTCTGATCTTAAACATGAATATGATTTATGAGTAATTACTTTTGTTCTTGAAGACATGGGAGAAGTCTTGTTATAAGTAATCACATGAATTTGGTATTCGTTCTATATTTTGATGGTATGTATGTGTTTGCTTTTTTTAGTGGTGTCATGTGAACGTCGACTACATGACACTTCACCTTACTTGGCCCTAAGGGAAGACATTATGCAGTAGTAAGTAGATGATGGGTTGCTAGAGTGGCAGAAGCTTAAACACCCTAGTTTATGCGTTATTCCGTAAGGGGCTGATTTGGATCCATATGTTTTATGCTATGCTTAGATTTATCTTCTTTCGCAGTTACGGACGCTTGCAATAGGGGGTAATAATAAGTGGGATGCCTGTTCAAGTAAAAAACAACATCCAAGCATCGGTCCATCCACATATCAAATTATCAAAGTAGCGAACACGAATCAAATAAACATGATGAAAGCGACTAGATGAATTCTCATGTGTTCTCGAGAACGTTGTGCTTACAGTAAGAGAACGTTTTGGCCTGTCCTTTGCTATAAAAAATGATTGGGCTACCTTGCTGCACACTTGTTACTTTTTATGAATTGTCTTGCTACTAAATTATCTGTTACCGATAATTTCAGTGCTTGCAGAGAATACCTTGCTAAAAACCGTTTGTCATTTCCTTGTACTCCTCGTTGGATTTAATACTCTTATTTATCAAAAAGAGTACGATTGATCCCCTATACGTGTGGGTCGTTAATGCTCCAAAAGTAAACTAACATAGTAACATGTACTCCCAAACTATAGTAACATATTGTCCCAAGTCAACTAACATGTGCTTCCACATGCGTTGAGCAAATCGTGCTCCTACAAGGTGAAGTACACTTGTGCCCACGTTTACTTAGGCTCACTATGCGCTCTAGGTGTCGCCATCACACTATATGTGTGCCTTGTTGCTAAGCTTCCGCCCGCGTAGGAAGTAGGGGGGAGGGGGGAGGGTGGCGTTGATTAGTTGCCTCGCGTTTAATGGCCAAACTTAATCCTCTATCGTATAATCTCTCTCTTCGATATCCCACGAACAATGCAAGAGCTATGCCTCGCTTACTACGAAAAGTACCCTTGTCTCGCCTCTGGCACTCTGCTAACGACTCAGCCCAATACTACAGCTTCCTAGAGTAGTTTTGAGAAGCTTCCATCCAGCTTTATCTTCTTCTCTTTATTTCTATGTGTTTTTTTCGGTGTTTACTAGTTAGTTAGTTAGTTTGGTCTTTAATTTTTATTCTTCTAATATTTTTTGTGTTTCTGTTTTTCTTCACATTTCAAATACACGTTGACCTCTTCCGAATGCATGTTGAACATTTTTTTTGTCTAAAGGTTGAACATTTTTCTTGAATTACGTATTGAACATTTTATCAAATGCACATTCAACATTAAATACACAGTGAAATTATTTAATAGATATTGATTTATTAAAAACATGCAAAACATATGTTAAGTGTTTGCACAAAAGTATTTTTTAGTCATCAAAACTTTTTAGAAAAATTACGCCAACATTTTTACATTGTATAGCCATTTTCCAAAATTTCGCTTATATATATTTTGAAATGCATGAATATTTTCTTAAAGTTCCACAAACATTATTTTAAATGTTCCAAACAATTTTCCAATATGCAACTTTTTAAATTTCACACATTTACTATAAATTTCATGAACATATTTTTGAAATGCATGAACATTTTAAAAGTGACGATTTTTGAATGGTACAAATATTTTTCTAAAATTGTACGAAGAATTTTTTTATAGTGGGTGAATATTTTGTTAATTGTGTGATAAACACTTTTTCATAATTGAAGTAATATATGTTTTTTGAATATACATATATATAAATATATATATATATTGAATATTTTAAAATAAAAAGAGAAAATAAAATTCAAAAATACCAAAAATAGAAATTATAAACATAAATAAAATGCTGGAAAAGGAAAGAATATGTGTGTGAAGGACGCTAGCCTCGTGCTGTTAGGCCAGGCCTATCTATAAGACTCCTATAGGCGAGCGCATGCACCCTCCATCTTCGAAATTACTAATTGAGAAATACTCCTTTCAAAGATCACTCCCACCTTCTCAGGTTGCGATACGTGGCTAGTGCGTCACTTGTCGCAACCTGTGAGTTTTTTTTCTTTTTGTCGTAGATCTATTTACTAAAAAAAATTATCTCTAAAATCATGCGTCCAAATCTCGAACCGTTTTCACCGTTGGATTACTCACGTCGAGATCTTCAAAACTAGATCCCAAGTTGATAGGTTTTGACGATTTTTTTCATCAAAAAACCGGATGCGAACCGGGAGCATTTTTTTCCCTTTCCGGAAGTTGTCTCTGACAGGCACGGCCGTCCCTCTCGCGGAAGCAAATCCATGCCTCTCCAGAAGCAAAATCATGCCACTCGCGGAAGAAAAAAAGACAATATATTTTTTCCGTTTTCAAGAGGCACGCCCGTGCCTCTCGCGGAAGTAAAACCATACCTACCACGGAAGAAAAAAAAAGAGAAAACGTGTTTTTCAGTTTTCGAGAGTCATGGTCGTACCTCTCGCGGAAGCAAACCCATGCCTTTCACGGAAGCAAACCCGTGCCTCTCATAGAAAAAAAAAGAAGACGTATCTCTTTTGGTTTCCGAGAGGCACGTGGAAAAAAAAAACACGCCTCTCACGGAAGAAAAAACACATTTTTTCTCGCATTTTTTGTTGAAAAGCTAGAAATGACCGATGACAACAAAAGTAAAAAAAAAACTAAAAAACACATCTAAAAAGCTGAAAATGCGTGCAAAAAAATTAAAAAAAACAAAATCTGAAGGAAGAGTCCAGAGCGCGACATGTGGCGGCGGCTGAGAGGGCGCCACTTGGCGCGCTCTCAACCCAACCCCAAGTGACCGTTAGGAGGCTCCCGAAAGAGCGGTCGCCAACTAGTTGCTCCCACCTATTGCAAGCTTCTGGCCTGTTTTTGCTTACACAATTTGGTTTTATCAATCCTCCGGAAGCTTATGACCTGGTTTTCCAGTCGGTTTTTTTTCGGTTACATTTTTCCTTTTCTTTTTCATCAATTTCAAAATTTCTTTGAAGTTTACAAAAGTTTTTAGAGTTCATGCACTTTTTCCCAAAAGTCGTGAACGTTTTACAGACTTGCAAACTTTTCCCAAAATCCATTATTATTTTTCAAAATTTGAACATTTCAAGCATGCAAACTATTTCAAATCTATGACCTTGTTTTATTAAAATCCTTGATTTTTTTGAATTAGAGAACTTTTTAAATGTACGATTTTTATTGTCAAATTTGTGATTTTTTCCTGATTTGTGTTTGTTTCTAAATTCATTAACCTTTCAAATTTTAGAATATATTTTCAAACTCTTGAATCTTTTTTCAAATTCATACCATTTTTCCAATTTTTTATTTTCTTAAATCTTGAACATTTTTTATTTTACCAATTTTTAAAATTCAACTGAAGAAATTTCTTGATTTTCCTTAAACAGAAAACCGGCGAGCAAAAGACAAGCAGGAGAAAAGACCAGCGAACATTTTCGAAAAAAAGAGGCTGAGCGAGCACTTTAATAAGAGAGCGAGCAAAAAAACAGCGAGGCTGAGCGAGCCCTTTACTGAGAGTGAGAAAATAAAATTCCGCAAGGCTGAGGGAGCATCCTACTGCTTACGGGGCCAAGGCCCATGCGAACACCATATGCGCTGCGGCGCTAATGGCGCACAAGCCACCGAAGAGGCGGAGCAACTAAGAGCATCTCCAGCCGTTCGGTCCACCAGAGCGCCTAAAAAGAACGGTCTGGGGGTGAACCGGTGCTAGCTCGGCCCCAGAGGGTGACCTAGCCCCCAGTCACGTCCCCAGGCGCCGGCCCTAAGATGCGGAAAATTCGAACTTGGTCGTTCCCGCTTATCACAAAAGACGTCACAATTCCGGCGATCACGAATCACAGTTCGGCGATCGGATGTAGTGTGACGCCCGGATAATCAAGCTACAGTAATCCCACATTAATGATGCCACGTCACCACGGTTACTGTTGTTAATCTCGTATTAGTTCAAAATTGATCCAAATTCAAATTTGAATTAAAGGCAAAGAACAAAAGTTTTCAAATGTTTAAACCAAAATGTTCGGGTTGTGACAAATATTGCATAGGTAATTACAGTGAAGAACCCATAATTAAGTAAAATATTTAAATGCACTATAGTAGATAAAACAGCGGCAAAACAATTATTTAAATACCTTTAAATACTAAACAAATATTAAACTAGTTCATTGGATCACCAAGTTTGTTGAGGAAGTGGCCTATGTTAAAATGCTAATTTAGGAGCGGGTGTTATATTTTTGTATAAGGATTTGCTAACTAAAATAAGTAAAATAGAAAGAAAAATAAACAAAAGATAAAACAAAATAAAACCCTGCTCTCTCCCATGGGCCACGGCCCGACCGGCCACCCCCCAGGCCGGCCCAGTAGGCCCCTCCCTCACTCCCTTAACCCCCCCACTCCCCACTGAAACCCTACCGCGCCCCCCCCCCCCCCCACGATCCCCCTCACACTCCCTCCTCCTCCCCGATCCAGATCTGGATAGGGGGAAACGAACCGCCGACCCCGTCGCCCTCGACGCCCATCGCCACCCGCATTCGTCGACAACCACCGCCGCACGAGGACCTGAAACCGCCTGACGCTGCCCCGCCGTCCCCGCGTCCCCGTCCTTCTCCCTACCGGACTGCGCCGGCTTCCCTGACGCCGCGACGCCGCCCCTTCGTCCTCATCTCCGACGTCGACCCGACCCCGACCTCGTCGTCCCCGTCCTCCTCCGTTGAGCCCGCTGCCATTCCCCTACGGCCCCGCCGTGAGCACCCCCCTCTCCTCGCACCCCTTCCCTGTTTTGGACGTCGTCGTGCCCGTCGTCCCGCACCTGCGCCCCCACGCTCGCCTGCGGCCTCGACGAGCCCCGCTGCTGCTCTCTCTCTCTCCTTCCCATGCCTCTGCTCCGCACGTCGCTTGCCCGCCCGTGCGCGGCCTCACCTCACCGGCGATGCGGCCTCGCCGGCCCACGCGCCCACACCGTCTGCTGCTCCCGGCGAGCCTCCCAGCACCCTCCTACGCCTGGCCACGCCGGCTCCTCCCGACCGCGCCGCCATCGCGTGCCGCCCCTAACCGCTTCAGCCCTGCCTCGCTCACCCCCACTGGCGCCGCCCCGCCCCTCCGCAGCTGCTCACCGATCGCCGCTCCGGCCGCCTGGCCGGCGCCGTGGTCACCGGCGCCTCGCCAGCCTCGCCCTGGCGTTCGGGTGACGCCACGCCCGGGCAGCGCCCGTACCCGATACCGTCCCTGTAACCCGCCTATCACCGTGCCCGCTAAGGCCCCCTAGGCCATTGACATGTGGGGCCCCAGCCCCTAGACGTTTAAGAAAAATAGAAATAGAATTAAAAGAAAGATTTTTAAGAGAATACATAATAAATAAAATATTAATTAATTAATTAATTAATTAACTTAATTATTCCTGGTTAGTTAACCTAATTAGCTAGTTAACCTAATTAACTATCGTTAACCAGCTAAACAGTCAGTGACATGCAGGACCCACACGTTAGTTTGACCCAGTCACGTTCTGTTGACTGCCGAAGTCATGCTGACATCATGATGATGTCAGCATACACTATTCTGGATAATATTGATTTAAAATAATTAAATAAATCCTAAAAATGATTTAAATCTTTAGAAATTAATATAAAATAATCCCTAACTCGGATGAAAATACTTTGTACATGAAAGTTTCTCAGATTGACGAGACGAACCCGGATACGCAGCCCATTCGTCTGCCGCACATCCCTAACCTATCGAACTCGCAACTTTTCCCCTTCGGCTCCTCTGCCCGAAAACACGAAACACCGGGGATACTTTCCCGAATGTTTCCCCCCTTCACTGGTATCACCTCATACCGCTTTAGGGCACGCCTAGCATCACACTTTGCTTTGTCATGCATCTGTTTACATTGTATTCATTGTTTCTTCCCCCTCTTCTTCCGCTAGACACCGAGACCGACGCCGCTGCTACCCAGTACGACTACGGAGTTGACGACCCCTCTCTCTTGCCAGAGCAACCAGGCAAGCCCCCCCTTGATCACCAGATATCGCCTACTCTACTCTATACTGCCTGCATTAGAGTAGTGTAGCATGTTACTGCTTTCCATTATTCCTATCCTGATGCATAGCCTGTCCTTGTTACTACTGTTGTTACCTTTACCTCCAATCCTACATGCATGCTTAGTATAGGATGCTAGCTTTCCATCAGTGGCCCTACATTCTTGTCCGTCTGTTGTGCTATACTATCGGGCCGTGATCACTCGGGAGGTGATCACGGGTATATACTATACTTTATACATGATACATGTGATGACCAAAGACGGGTCGGCTCGTAGGAGTACCCGCGAGTGGATCTTTGTGGCGGAGCGACAGGGCAGGTTGAGACCACCTAGGAGAGAGGTGGGCCTGGCCCTGTTCGGCGTTCGCGGTTACTTAACACGCTTAACGAGATCTTGGTATTTGATCTGAGTCTGGATACTGGCCTATACGCACTAACCAACTACGCGGGAAAGATATGGGCACTCGGCGTCGTGGTATTAGCCGAAGCCTTCGTGACATCAGCGACTGAGCGGCGCGCGCCGCATTGGACCGTAAGCTCGCGCCTGTATTAAGGGGGCTAGGTCTGCTTCCGGCCGCGTACGCAACATGCAGGTGTGCTAAGGGCGATGGGGCCAGACCCCTGTGCGCTTAGGTTTAGACCGGCGTGCTGACCTCTCTGTTGTGCCTAGGTGGGGCTGCGACGTGTTGATCTTCCGAGGCCGGGCATGACCCAGGAAAGTGTGTCCGGCCAAATGGGATCAAGCGTGTTGGGTTATGTGGTGCACCCCTGCAGAGAAGTTAATCTATTTGAATAGCCGTGATCTTCGGTAACAGGACGACTTGGAGTTGTACCTTGACCTTATGACAACTAGAACCAGATACTTAATAAAACACACTCTTCCAAGTGCCAGATACAACCCGATGATCGCTCTCTAACAGGGTATCGAGGAGGGGATCGCCGGGTAGGATTATGCTATGCGATGCTACTGGGAGGATTTCAGTCTACTCTCTTCTTTATGTTGCAAGACGGAGGCTGCCAGAAGCGTAGTCTTCGACAGGATTAGCTATCCCCCTCTTGTTCTGGCATTCTGCAGTTCAGTCCACTGATATGGCCCTTTACACATATATCCATGCATATGTAGTGTAGCTCCTTGCTTGCGAGTACTTTGGATGAGTACTCACGGTTGCCTTGTTTCCCCTTTTTTCCATTTCTATACTCGATTGCTGCGATCAGACGAGGGAGCCCAGGATCCAGACGCCACCGTCGACGACGACTCCTACTACACTGGAGGTGCCTCCTACTACGTGCAGCCCGCTGACGACGACCAGGAGTAGTTAGGAGGATCCCAGGCAGGAGGCCTGCGCCTCGTTCGATCTGTATCCCCATTTGTGCTAGCCTTCTTAAGGCAAACTTGTTTAACTTATGTCTGTACTCAGATATTGTTGCTTCCGCTGACTCGTCTATGATCGAGCACTTGTATTCGAGCCCTCGAGGCCTCTGGCTTGTATTATGATGCTTGTATGACTTATTTATGTTTTAGAGTTGTGTTGTGATATCTTCCCATGAGTCCCTGATCTTGATCGTACACATTTGCGTGCATGATTAGTGTACGATTGAATCGGGGGCGTCACATGTAGTCCGGCGTACAAAAAACAGAGCGCCATAAGTTCGCGTGCGCAACGCATCACTCGGCGGGGTCGGCTTCAGGCGTCGGTGGAGTCGGCGTGCGTGGGCTCGGCGGTGTCAGAGCTGCTTCGGTGCTGGGCGGTGTCGGCGTGGCTTCGGTGCTGCTGGGCGGCGTCGTGAAGGCGTCATCACTCGGGCTTGGCGTCGGCGTGGGCGTGAGCGCGAGAGTTGGCGTCGACGTCGTCGACAGCTGGTTCATGATGAGGTCGCGCTCCGCCATGTACCACGCCTTGAGCTTCTCGTCGTTGCCCTGGAGCATGTCCGCCCCGCCCATCAGAAAAGCCAGGTCGGTGTTCCTCTTCTTCGCGGCGACGTTGGTCCGGAGCAGGTCGAGCTTGATGGCGCTGTTCGTCAGCAACGACGACCACCGCGCCGCGGTTTTCTCTTCACGCAGGACGGCCCGGGCCTGTGCGTCGGTGTGGCAATGCTCGATGGACTCCTGCACTCATGCGATAGCCGCGTCGGCGTGTTTCCCCTTCTTGGCCCCTTTGTTGCCGTCCGGCCGCCCCTCTGACGCGCCCGGAGTCGGCGCGTCCGGCTTGTATGTCTCCTTGGCCTTGTCGAGGGTGCGCCGGACTTCCGCCCATTTGTCGCACTTGTCAATGCGCTTGTAAACGTGGAGGTACTTGAATTCGGCGTCGCGATTACTCTGCCGATACAGGGCGAACATGCGCAGCAACTGCATGGAGGAACAAATAGTTGGCGGGCGTAGACGACGAAGAGAGGCGGAGACCGGCGTGGCATACCTGATCCTCAACGCTGGCGCGGTTCTCCGGGTGAGTCGCGACCTCCTCGACGACCCCATGCCATTTGTTGCATGCCCCCTGGATACACCCCCAATGGTTCGCCATCGCCTTGGAGCCGCACTGCATGTAGACACCTTTGAAGTAGGGGTCGACGAGTTTCCGCTCGTCGAACTCGGCCTTGATGCAGTCCCAGTACGTCTCGAAGCTCTGGTTCGTGCCGGTGGTCAGGTCGAGGCAGACGACTTTCCATGCTTCGGCGAGGCATTCCTCCTCCTTGGACGCCCACTTGATGCGCGGCTCGCCTGGCCTGGCCGCCCGCTTCTTCTTTTTGCGTCCCTTTGCCGGAACAGGCGCCGACTCCTCCTCCTCCTCCTCCTCCTTGTCCTCCTCCTCCTCGTCCTCCTCCGGCTCTTGCGCCTCCTGCTCGTCCTCGCCGTAGACGTAGCCGAGCTCGCCGTCCATGCCGCCGCTGAGATCCACCGTCTCGTCCTGGGTGACAAACCCGAGAGACGCGACAGCCGCGGCCGAACCTGCCGCGATGATGTCGTCCATGTCGGCTTCGGTCTCGTCGGTGTCGCCGAGGTGCGAGAAGGGCAGCGGGCCACGGTGGAAAGGGGGCGTTGGTGAGGACGCGTAGGCGGGCGGCGAGTAGTTGTATGGAGGGTACTGCACGCCGGCGAAGGCGGGCGAGGGTGTGCGCTGGGCCGGGTGTCCATGGGGGAAGGTCACGTTTGGGTTGAACCCACCGTGCGCGTCCCCGTCGGCGTAGCCCGGCGAGGGCGATCCCCATGGTTGCGGAGAACAGACGCCTTGCTGTCCCCAGGGCGCGTACTGGGCGTGGCTGCCGGGTGGATTCATCATCCCAGCCTGGTCCGCCGATGAGGCAGCCGTAGCCGCACGCACCGCGTTGTCGCGGGCCTTCTTGGCGATGGCCCTGTTCCGCCGGTCGGCGGTGACAGCCGCCCGTCGCTGAACTTCCGCCCTCCACTCGGCATTTGGCATGTCCGGTGGCTTGGACGGCGGCACCCTCGGCTTCCTCTGCTTTGGCTGGGCGATGGTGCCGGTCGCGGTTGCCGCCGCACGTGGGATGACGTACTTCTTCGGTGGCATGGGCGGCCGGCTGGAAGGCGAGCTGGAGGGAGTTTGGCGGGAGGAAGGAAGAGAATGGCGGGAGGAAGGCGAGCGGGAGGGAAGTGGGGGAAAACCGGGAAGAAACGGCGGGAAGAGGCGCTCGACTCGCCGACAGGGCGGACCCACGCGCCCTTTTCGCTTGTGCCGGCTCCCCAGGCGCCCCCCAGGGCGCCGGGTTCGGCCTGGGTCCGCCGGCACCAGTTTTGGCCCGAGCCGGCGAAAAACGGGCTTCTGGGGGCGCGACTGGGCCGTTTTCTCGGCGCCGAGTGCCTGTTGGGGACGCGGCTGAAGATACTCTAACAAAGGAGAACTTCTTAGGGAGCCCCGCAAGGGTCACCTGGGGTGGGATGAGAGCATGCCACTTGGCGCTCTCTCAGGTGCGCCATGTGTCGTGCTCTAGATGCTTCATCCGATCTTTGATTTTTTTTATTTCTGCACGCTTTTTCGGCTTTTAAATGGTTTTTTTCGGGGTTTTTTTTGCTTTTTAGCTTTCCTATGGTCTTTCTTAGGTTTTGAAAAAACTCAAATTTTGCGCCGAAAAACTTGTTTATTTCCTTCCACAAGAGGCGCAGTCATGCCTCTTGGAAATGGAAAAAGGTTTTCTCCCTTCCGCGAGAGGCACAGTCCTGCCTGTCGAAAACGTAAAAGAACGTGTTTTCTTTTTTAATCCTTTTGCGAGAGACACACATTTACTTCTCGTGGAGGCACAAATTTACTTGTAGAGGCAGATGCAATACACCACTTTTCACAACTAGGGAGGTGAAAGTGACTTTTTTTTGCAAGAGTGCTCCTTAATTAATGATTTCACCGAAGAGGAGCTCTCGACCTACCCTGAGAGCACCTTTTTTTTAGGAAAGCTGGCCAAGCCTTTATTGATCATCTAGAATGTTTATAGGTATTACAATTGGGTCATGTTGGATGCCCAACCACATATGCCTCCCAGCAGGAAGTGAAATACCAAATCTAGCAAGTCTATGAGCCTCATAGTTCGACTCCCGATCGAGGTTCAAAGGAAAAATTACAAGTCGTGAATAAGGTGGAAGTTTGTAAGATCTCTTTGATGATAACGCCATGATCGCCCCCAGCTCTCTGATGGATATGATTTACTACCTGCTTACAGTCAGAAGCAATCTGTATATGATTTGTTCCCAGGTCCAGTGCCAACGCTATGACTGACGAGGATACGTACCTAGGGTAGGGTAACTTATCATACCTGAGGTACCCAATCAAGGACATGACTCCTACAATGAAAGACATTCTAAGAAGTATCGACAGTTCAGTCGACCTGGTCAGCCCAGTCGACGGACACGAGCGTACTCGACCAGAAGTACAAGCAGTCGACCATGAAGACAGCCACTCGACCATAAGAAGACCTAAAGGCACTGCCTACAAACGGTCACCTCATAAGTAGCTTTTATGGCCTTCATGGTCCTTTATTACAGGCGTTACCAGTAACCCCCTCTCTTTATGTACATTAAACTCCTTGTAACGTGGGCTGGCTGGGGTCCTGGCGAACTCTATATAAGCCACCCCCCTCCACTAGGACAAGGGTTCGGAACTTGGTAACACACACACACATAATCCAGTCGACTGCCCCCGGGCTCCGAGACGTAGGGCTGTTACTTCCTCAGAGAAGGGCCCGAACTCGTAAACTCCTTGCGCATACAACTACACCATAGCTAGGATCTTGCCTCTCCATACTTACCCACCATTCTTACTGTCAGACCTAGAACCACGACAGTTGGCGCCCACCATGGGGCAGGTGTTCTAGCGATTTGTTGGAGGAGTTGGGATTCTTTCAACCTACATCATGTTTTCGAGCGGAGTCATGGTCGAGAGCCGCGAGATCCGTCTCGGCGCTCTCTCCTTCATCGTTGACAACTCTGCTTGGCTGCAGGAGGCTCCACTCGACGTGGACGCGCTTCCCGCCCGCGGAGCCACGCATTTTCGCGCATGCGTCCGCGGCGTCCTCCTGCGGCAACCGTCGACCCAGTACGGGTCGGCATTCGTTGCGCCGTCATCGTCATCATCGTCATCAGTTTCCCACCGGCGCAAGCGCACCGGTCGGTCGAGACTCCAGCGGTGGGTGAAGCACGCACTGGCCCGCCGGTCAGCCATCCCCCAAGTCGCGGCAATCGAGCCCGACGAGTCACTCTACGGCCTGTTCGACCTGTCGACTGGCTCTGTAGAGACTGCGTCCGAGTGCGACAGCAGTGATCCAGCGGCGGAAGTACTAATGGTCGACGGACCACGTAGCCCCCCCGGATTCCCCCATACCGAAGAGGTTGCCGCAGGGGGGATTCCGGCGCGGGGTCACGAAGAGTACAGGCCCGAGCCCCTTACCTCAGTGCAGAGGGAGGAACTCCGTCGCCGGAACATGGACGCCCTTCACACTCCTATCGTTGGAGAAACCCCTGAGGCGCGAGCCCTGGAGGAGGCGCGCTTGGCCAACTTGGCTGAACGTACTCGATTGGAGAATCTCCAGAGAGCACTCGACGAGCGCGCACGACCGCCCGCTCCCGAGTCCAGTCGTCGTCGCGTCTTCCAGCCGCCGACCCAGGTATACCGTACCCCGATTCAGAATTTGGCAGCTGCGGCTCGCATAGCGGAGTCGATCCAGCCTTCACAGTCAGAGGCAGGGAGAGGTCTGTTGCAGATCAGAGATTTGCTTCGTGCAGTGGGTGACCAGAATTCAGCCGTATCTCAGTCGCGCAACAGGATTCACAGTCGATCCGTCACTGCGAATTCCGTTCAGTCGGCTCATAGTCCAAGGTCGCCCCCGAGGCGTGAAGGACACAGAGGCCGGCACGAGGATCGATACCAAGGGCACGAGCGATATGAGCACCGATTCGATCGCAACGATCAACGTCGAGTGCCTTCTCCTCCCCCAAGGGCCGGGTCGTACGTTCCTCGACGGCAAGAGGACAGACGCCAGTTCAGTACTGGGCGAAGGGTCCCAGTCGACCCCAGGGAACCAGGCTTTGATGCGAGATCTATCATCGTTCAAGGTCTGGTCGACCGAAATAGAGCTCACCTATAAGACCGTGACAGAGGCGCCCCGTCCAGTAGCAGAGTTCACGTCTCAGGTCCCGAGTGTTTCAGCAGAGCAATCAGAGCTGCAGTGATTCCTCCCAACTTCAGGTTGGCGGCTGGAGTCAGCAAGTTCACCGGAGAGTCCAAGCCGGACACATGGCTCGAGGATTACCGAGTGGCTGTTCAGATCGGAGGCGGCAATGACGAGGTGGCCATGAAGCATTTGCCCCTCATGTTGGAAGGATCAGCCAGAGCGTGGTTGAATCAGTTGGCTCCCAGCAGTATTTATACTTGGGAAGATCTAGCCCAGGTGTTTGTCAGGACATTCGAAGGGACTTGCAAGCGACCGGCAGGGTTGACAGAATTGCAGTCATGTGTTCAGAAGTCGAGTGAAACCCTGAGGGATTATATACAGAGGTGGATCACTCTGAATCACACGGTCGAGAATGTATCCGATCATCAGGCAGTTTGCGCCTTCAAGGAAGGCGTCAGAAACAGGGAGTTAACTTTGAAGTTTGGTCGAACCGGAGATATGACCCTGAGTCGAATGATGGAAATCGCCACCAAGTACGCGAACGGAGAAGAGGAAGATAGACTCCGGAGTGGCAAGTATAAGGCAGCCGCTAATGAGGCCGGCGGAGGACACTCCAGTCGGAAGCAGAAGCGCAAGGCCGAGCCAGTCGCCCCCGGGGAAGCCTTAGCTGTGACCCCAGGGAAGTTTAAGGGGAAACCCAAGGGTCCTTGGAACCCCAAGAAAGTGAAAGACCAGGACGGGAACGATGTGATGGACTTACCATGCCACATTCACACGAAGAAAGATGAAGAGGGAAATCTCATTTACCCTAAGCATACCACTCGACAATGTCGACTCCTGATGCAACAGTTCCAAGGGAAGCAAGCCAAGGACAAAGGGAAAGAGTCAGACAAAGTTGAAGACAGAGAAGACAGCGGTGAAGAATACCCCCAAATCAATTCCACTCTGATGATTTTCGCTGATGTCGAAAGTAAGAGTCGACTGAAGGTCATCAATCGCGAAGTAAACATGGTCGCTCCGGTGACACCCCATTACCTGAAGTGGTCCCAAACCGCCATCACTTTCGACCAGTCCGATCATCCGACTCATATTGCCACCTTAGGGAGGCAAGCGTTGGTGGTCGACCCAATTATTGAAGGCACTCGACTGACCAAGGTTCTGATGGACGGCGGCAGTGGGCTAAACTTGTTATATGCAGAGACGTTGAAGGGGATGGGCATTCCGATGTCCCGGATCAGCCCCAGCAACATGAGCTTCCACGGAGTCATTCCTGGGAAGAAAGCTGAGTCACTCGGTCAAATCACTCTCGACGTCGTCTTTGGTGACTCGAAGAATTTCCGGAAAGAAAAGTTAACCTTTGAGGTCGTGGATTTTCAGAGTGCGTACCACGCCATTCTTGGGAGGCCAGCCTATGCTCGCTTCATGGCTCGACCATGCTACGTATACCTCAAGCTGAAGATGCCTGGCCCCAAAGGTGTAATCACCATCGTTGGCAATCGGAAGAAGGCAGAGGAGTGCTTCCAGTAAGGCGCCAAAATTGCTGACGCTCAGATGGCCAAGATAGAGATGCAAGAGTACCAGAAGACTGCGGACCCGAGTGAGTTGTTACGAGCCAAGAAGCCCGCCACGGAATCAGCATTTCAGTCGACTGGTGAGACCAAGCAAGTCCACATCCACCCGACTGATCCAAATGCGGCTCCAACCAACATCTCCACTACACTCGACCCCAAATAGGAAGAAGCGCTCGTCCAGTTCCTCCGTGAGAACTGGGACATCTTTGCATGGAAGCCTGCTGACATGCCAGGTGTGCCCAGGGGACTGGCCGAGCACCGCCTTCGAGTCGACCCAAAGGCCAAACCAGTCAAGGAGCATCTCCAACGGTCCGCCGTTCAGAAGAGAAAGGCCATTGGCGAAGAAGTGGCCCGACTCCTAGCAGCAGAATTCATTCGCGAGATCTACCACTCTGAGTGGCTCGCTAATGTTGTGATGGTCCCTAAGAAGGACAGATCGTTGCGTATGTGCATCGATTTCAAGCATATCAATCGAGCCTGCCCGAAAGATCATTTTCCTCTTCCTCGCATCGATCAAATAGTCGACTCGACTGCAGGATGCGAGAGGTTATCTTTTTTAGATGCTTACTCTGGATACCATCAGATCCGTCTGTATGGACCCGATGAAATAAAAACAGCCTTCATCACCCCTTTTGGGTGTTTCTGCTATGTTACCATGCCTTTCGGTCTCAAGAACGCCGGAGCTACATTCATGAGAATGATTCAGAAGTGCCTAATCACTCAAATCAGTCGGAATGTAGAAGCTTACATGGATGACATAGTGGTCAAGTCACGGAAAGGTTCTGACCTGCTGACTGACCTAGCTGAAACTTTTGCCAATCTCAGGAGTTATGATATCAAGCTCAATCCGTCGAAGTGCACATTTGGAGTCCCTGGGGGAAAGTTACTCGGTTTTCTTGTTTCCGAACGAGGAATCGACGCTAACCCCGAAAAAGTTGGCACCATACTCCGGATGAAGCGCCCCGTGCGCGTGCACGATGTCCAGAAACTTACTGGATGCTTGGCCGCCCTAAGTCGATTCATCTCCAGGCTCGGTGAAAAGGCGCTGCCTCTTTACCGACTAATGAAGAAGTCAGACACGTTCGAATGGACCCCAGAAGCTGATGCAGCATTTGCAGAGCTAAAAGCTCTGCTCTCCACCCAGCCGGTGCTTGCTGCTCCTGTCAGCAAAGAGCCATTGTTGCTTTACATAGCAGCCACGGGACAAGTCGTTAGTACCGTCCTTACGGTCGAGCGGGAAGAGGAAGGAAAGACCTTCAAAGTTCAACGCCCAGTTTATTATCTCTCTGAAGTTCTGACCCCGTCGAAGCAAAGATATCCCCACTATCAGAAGCTCGTTTACGGGATTTACATGACCACGAAGAAGGTTGCTCACTATTTCTCTGATCACTCTATCACAGTCGTCAGCGACGCTCCATTATCAGAGATTCTTCATAATAGAGATGCAACCGGTCGAGTGGCAAAATGGGCAATTGAACTTCTTCCTCTTGATATCAAGTTCGAGGCAAAGAAAGCTATTAAGTCCCAGGCAATAGCTGATTTCCTCGCCGAGTGGACCGAGCAGGAGCTTCCGACTCAAGTTCACTCGGAGCACTGGACTATGTTTTTCGATGGCTCCAAGATGCTGAACGGATCCGGTGCGGGGGTTGTACTGGTTTCCCCCCGAGGAGATAAGCTCAAGTATGTCCTCCAGATTCACTTTGATTCCTCCAACAATGAGGCAGAGTATGAAGCGCTTCTATACGGATTACGTATGGCCATTTCACTCGGCGTCCGTCGCCTCATGGTCTACGGCGACTCAGATCTGGTTGTTAATCAAGTGATGAAGGAGTGCGACGTCCGAAGTCCATCCATGACGGGATATTGCAGCGCAGTGAGAAAGCTGGAGAAACGATTCGAGGGGTTGGAGCTCCATCATATACCCCGACTGAAAAATCAAGCTGCAGATGATTTGGCGAAGATAGGGTCCAAAAGGGAGGCCATCCCTAAAGATGTGTGTTTGGAGCACATTCACACACCATGAGTGCAAGAAGATCCTTTCACAGAAGAGCCTCCACAACGAAAAAGCGCCTCTGACTCGACCGAAGTGGAGATTCCAGCTGTGGTCGACCTGATTATGGAAGTTATGACCACCACTCCCGATTGGACAGTATCGTACATTGCGTATATCATGAGAAAAGAGCTCCCGGAAGATGAAGAAGAGGCTCGACAGGTCGTCCGTCGATCCAAAGCCTTTACAGTAATCAAAGGGCAGCTATACAGAGAAAGCGCGACTGGAGTCGGTCAGAAGTGCATCACACCTGAAGAAGGACAGATAATTCTCGAGGACATCCACTCGGGAACCTGCGGCCATCATGCGTCCTCTCGAACCATCGTGGCCAAAGCATACCGAGCGGGTTTTTACTGGCCAAAGGCGAACGAAATGGCAAAGGATATAGTCGACAAGTGCGAGGGGTGCCAGTTTTATTCCAACATGTCTCACAAGCCCGCCTCCGCCTTGAAGACCATTCCACTCGTCTGGCCTTTCGCTGTCTGGGGTCTAGACATGATCGGACCACTGAGAACCGGTAGGAGTGGCTTCACCCACTTGTTGGTCGCAGTCGACAAGTTCACGAAGTGGATAGAAGCCAAACCCATAAAGGATCTCGACGCAAGCACTGCCATCAGTTTTATCAGAGGATTGATATTCAGATATGGAGTTCCGCACAGCATCATCACAGATAACGGATCAAACTTTGATAATGATAGATTCAAAGCCTTCTGCGCCTCTCAGGGCACTCGAGTCGACTACGCTTCAGTTGCTCATCCTCAGTCGAATGGACAGGCCGAACGCGCGAATGGCCTCATCCTCAAAGGACTAAAACCCCGACTGATGCGTGATCTCAAACACGCAGCAGGCGCCTGGGTCGACGAACTTCCTTCAGTTCTATGGGGGTTGAGGACCACCCCTAACCGGTCGACTGGAAGAACACCATTCTTTCTGGTCTATGGAGCCGAAGCGGTTTTGCCAAGCGACCTGCTCCACAACGCGCCTCGAGTCGAGTTATATTCCGAAGCAGAAGCAGAACAGGCCCGACAAGATGCAGTCGACCTCTTAGAGGAGGAAAGAGAGATGGCTCTAATCCGCTCGACCATCTACCAGCAAGAGTTGCGTCGGTTCTACGCCAGAAATGTGAAGGGTCGAGCCTTTCAGGAAGGAGATTTGGTCCTCCGCGTGGATCAGCAAAAACCTCACAAACTTGCCCCGACCTGGGAAGGCCCCTTCATCATCACCAAAGTCCTGCACAACGGAGCGTATCACCTCAACAACATCGATCGACGGATCGACGAGCCTCGAGCATGGAACGCGGACCTGCTCCGTCCTTTTTACACTTAAAAACTCACTCGACTGAGATGTAATAAAAGTACCTCTGTAATTCTTTCGTTTCAAGCAAAGGACTGCTATTTCTTTTTCTGTTTGTCTAAATTTCCCCCAGTGGGTGACTTAGTTGCGAATCCGCTTCGCCTAAGTTTTCAGAAAATCCTACCGAGTGGAGAGCCAGCCTCCCACTCGGGGGCTTAGCTGTGAATCCGTTTCGCCTAAGTATTTAAAATCCTACCGAGTGGAGAGCAAACCTCCCACTCGGGGGCTTAGCTGCAGTCCAAGGACTCACCTAAGATTGAAAAAATCCTACCGAGTGGAGAGCAAACCTCCCACTCAGAGGCTTAGCTGCAGTCCAAGTGCTCGCCTAAGTATTTAAAATCCTACCGAGTGGAGAGCAAACCTCCCATTCGGGGGCTTAGCTGCAGTCCAAGGACTCGCCTAAGATTGAAAAAATCCTACCGAGTGGAGAGCAAACCTCCCACTCGGAGGCTTAGCTGCAGTCTAAGTACTCGCCTAAGTATTTAAAATCCTACCGAGTGGAGAGCAAACCTCCCACTCGGAGGCTTAGCTGCAGTCCAAGTACTCGCCTAAGTATTTAAAATCCTACCGAGTGGAGAGCAAACCTCCCACTCGGAGGCTTAGCTGCAGTCCAAGTACTCGCCTAAGTATTTAAAATCCTACCGAGTGGAGAGCAAACCTCCCACTCGGGGGCTTAGCTGCAGCCCAAGGACTCGCCTAAGATTGAAAAAATCCTACCGAGTGGAGAGCAAACCTCCCACTCGGAGGCTTAGCTGCAGTCCAAGTGCTCGCCTAAGTATTTAAAATCCTACCGAGTGGAGAGCAAACCTCCCACTCGGGAGCTTAGCTGCAGTCCAAGGACTCGCCTAAGATTGAAAAAATCCTACCGAGTGGAGAGCAAACCTCCCACTCGGAGGCTTAGCTGCAGTCCAAGTACTCGCCTAAGTATTTAAAATCCTACCGAGTGGAGAGCAAACCTCCCACTCGGAGGCTTAGCTGCAGTCCAAGTACTCGCCTAAGTATTTAAAATCCTACCGAGTGGAGAGCAAACCTCCCACTCGGAGGCTTAGCTGCAGTCCAAGTACTCGCCTAAGTATTTAAAATCCTACCGAGTGGAGAGCAAACCTCCCACTCGGAGGCTTAGCTGCAGTCCAAGTACTCGCCTAAGATTGAAAAAATCCTACCGAGTGGAGAGCAAACCTCCCTCTCGGAGGCTTAGCTGCAGTCCAAGCACTCGCCTAAGTATTCAAAATCCTACCGAGTGGAGAGCAAACATCCCACTCGGAGGCTTAGCTGCAGTCCAAGCACTCGCCTAAGTAATTGGAATTCTACCGAGTGGTGAGCAAACCTCCCACTCGGGGACTTAGTTGCAGCCCAGTGCTCGCCTAAGCCATGTTGACAGACACCATCGCGGCGATAAGCATCGTGCAAACCAGGCAGCCTCTGAGGGAACAACGAACAGTAGATCGGCGGATCAAGTCACGAAGGCATTCAACGTCGAGCCAAGTTCGGACAAAACCAAAAGATCCTAGATCGCAAATAAAAGTACTCGAGCTATAAGCTCGACGGAGTTTATCGGTTACATAAACCACTCGGCATTCCGAGGCAAATTTAAGGCAAAGAACATCAGTTTTTTACTCCTCCGGTGGAGGACTGGATGGTGCAACAAATTCGTCCAAGTTGATCCCATCAGAGATCCGAGTGGCAGCAGCGATGAAGGTCTCCATGAAGTCCTGAAAGTTATGCTTCCTGGTATTGGCAACCTGGAGAGCGGCCAGCTTCTCCTCGCGCGCCTCCTTGCAGTGGACGCGAACCAGTGACAGAGCCACGTCAGCACCGCACCTAGCAGAAGACTTCTTCCATTCTTGCACTCGACCTGGAACCTCACTCAGTCGAGTGACCAAGGATTCAAGGTCGTTCTGAAGCGTCTCCTTGGGCCAGAGTGCGGAGTCGATCCGTGACACTGCAGCTTTCAGTCGAGCCAGGTAGTCCACCACACCAGCGACACGGGATTCCAACCGGAAGACATTCATGGCCACTTCGTCCTTCACAGGAGAGTTGATAGGGTCCAGGCGGGTCTCCACTCGACTGGTCTCTTCCTCAAAGTTCCGGCAGAATTCTGAAAGAAGTTTCGACAGGTCAAAACTGTAACCGAATGGTGAGTCGACAACAACAAGTTTAATCGCACAAAGAGGGTTACCTTCACGCATGAGGTATAGCTTCTTGGCAAGACCCCCAAGATAATCCTCCAAGTCCTTGTGCTTCCCCGCCAGCTGGCCGAGCTTGTCGTTCAGAGTACTCTTGTCAGTCTTCAGTCGACTCGCTTCCTTGTTGGCCGAGTCAAGAGCAGACTTCAGCCTAGCGTTCTCGCTCTCAAGTTGACCGACTGAAGCAAGTTTCTCTTCAGCAAGCTTCAGCTTCTCCGCAGCCGCCTTTTGTGCCTCCGCAAGGTCAAGATCTTTCTTCTTCAGGGCCTTCTCCAGTTCGTCTGCGAAACAACAATGAGCACAGAGTTGAGAACAGGCAGGAGAACAGAGACAGCCGTCGAGTCCTCACCAGCCATACCTTTTGCTTCATCCTTCGCCTTCTGCACGTTTTCCTGAGCAAACTGTAAATCAAGATTAAGCTAGATTTGCTTATTCTTCAGATCGGCGAGCTGAGCAACAAGCTCACAAGACTTCTGCAAAGAGTCAATCGACAAAGGGTATCAAAGATAAGTTACTCCCGAGTGACTGAAAGAAAGAGCACAACACTTCTAAGGCTACAGCCGAATCAAAACATTCGACAGTAGCCTCGGGGACTACACCCAGTGGGTGCACTCAGCGTGCCCCCACTGGTTTTCAAAAAAAAAAAGATACAGTATCATCCGACATGGCCTGACCAAACCGTTCTCAGAAAACCCTACCGAGTGAAGAAGTACAACTACGGAAAGGCAGTATAAAGACCGCAGTCGACTGCCAGCAGTCGACCGCGGCCTCGGGGACTACACCCAGTGGGTGCACTCAGCGTGCCCCCACCAATGAAAAATTTCGGATCAACGACACCCAGTGGGTGTACAACGCAAGTGAAGGCCAACTAACCTGGACGTTCTGCTGCAACGCCGAGCTGATGTCATAGGCCGCTTGACTGGCATCCCGAGCCGCTTTGGTCTGCTCCATCACGAGCCCCGCCTGACGTATAGCCTCCTTAGCAGCACTCACTTGATCCTCCGGGGTCTGGTAGGCGGCGAAGAACGAGGGCGGGTCGACCAGTGGGGGAGCAGTCGACGACGAAGGCCGGGCAGTCGTTAGTGGCTCAGCAAAAGTCACAGTAGTCCGGGCGGTATTGTCACCCCCTTGGACCACCGCCTCGGCAGTCGACGCGGTCTGAGGAGCCTTGTCAACCGGGGCCCTCCGGCCTCTCCTTCCAAAAGGCCTGAGCGGCACTTCCGCCTCCTCCTCATCATCCGGAAGGTCAATGATGTTGGTCGGAGCTACAAAAGTTCAGAAATGAATATCCAATCGACTCAGCAGTTAAACAGTCGGATCATGTCAAAGATTATACCTAAGTTGGAAGTGACGGCGTCCTCCATCGTCTCATCAACATTCTGGATGGAAGTCTCGGAAGTAGCGGCGCTGCACGATTCCAAGCAAATAATTTGAAAGTGAATCGACTAAGAATCCGTTCTAGTCGACTCAAGAAAGGTGAAAACAGTCACTTACCCAGAGATGACCGGGATGGCGACCCTGATCTTGGGCAAGGCCTTGGGTGGCTTGGTCGGGATGGCTCTAGGCTGCTTGGGCGCCTTCTCAGTTGGGGCCGGCGACGCGGTCCGAGGGCGCTTGGATGACTGGCCCGCCGGAGCACTCGACTGACCGCGCTCCACGGCGGGATCCTGAGCGTTCTTGGAGCGTCTCTCGCGTCGAGGAAGGTCGACTTCCACCTCTTCATCTTCGTCACCCGAGTCGTCGCTGGCCTCCCCCTCTACGTCATCGTCAGATTCCCACTCCTCGACTTCACCCTCGACTTCAACTTCATTCTCACTTCCTTCGCCTCCACTTCCTCCTCCTTCAGATACTTGCTCCTGGTTCCCATTCGGCATCGAGTACATGTCGTTGATCTCCTGCAAAACAACATGCAGAACAAGGATCAGTCGACTTATCGCGAGCCAGTTACTAGACGGAGTGAAAATTTCAGTCGGAAGAAGCAAAACGTACCTTGTTTGTCTCCATCATCCCATCAAGCGGAGCAATCCTCCTGGAACCCCTGGGGTTGTCCTTATTCCCGGTTATGCTGGTCAGCCAGCTCTCCAGCACAGAAGCCTCGACCCCCTCCGGGTGGATCCGAGTGGAGTCGTCGGACCCGGAATACAACCACATCGAGTGATCCCGAGCCTGGAGAGGTTGGATTCGTCGCTGGAGGAAGACTTCGAGCAAGTCCATGCCGGTCACGCCTTCCCGAACCAACTCAACCACTCGACTGACTAGTACCTTCACCTGAGCCTTCTCCTCTGGAACCACTTTCAAAGAAGCGGGTTTCTGCACTCGGTCCAAGGTAAAAGGAGGAAGGCCGGTCGAGTGGCCAGGGGTCGGCTGGTCCTTGCAGTAGAACCAAGTCGACTGCCACCCGCGCACGGAATCGGGAAGTGTCATGGGAGGAAAACAACTCTTACCCCTCGTCTGGATCCCGAGGCCCCCGCACATCTGGATCACCTGCGTCCTTTCCCCGTCCGGGTTAAGCTTTTTAACCGACTGGGATCGGCAAGTGAAGATATGCTTGAAGAGGCCCCAGTGGGGTCGACAATCTAAGAAACACTCACACAGAGACACGAACGCAGCGAGATAGACTATGGAGTTGGGCGTGAAATGGTGGAGCTGCGCTCCGAAGAAGTTCAGGAAAGCCCTAAAAAAAGGACTCGGGGGCAGGGAAAACCCCCCGTCGACATGGGTGGCTATCAGGACGCGCTCACCCTCGCGAGGTTTCGGCTCCGTCTCCTTCCCAGGAAGGCGAGCAGCCTTGTGGGGAATGAGTCCCCCCTCCACCATGTCGTCGATATCCGCCTGAGTAAGGATGGAGGGCATCCAATCCCCCTGCAACCAGCCGGACGGCAGAGCGGCCCGCGAGGACGACCCGCCTCGGCCGAATTTCTTCCCTTTGCCCTTTGCCGCGGCCTTCTTCGCGCGTTCCGCCGCCGCCGTCTTGTCCGTCCCCATCGTCTCGAACGAGGTCTTGGCCGAGCGGCGGTGTCGAGGTTGCGGCGGAGAGCGAGGCGGAAGCTTACGGAGGAAGGGAGAAGAAGGACGAGGGCGCACAGTAAAAAAAATCAGAATCATTGCTTTATATAAGGCCACACCCGAGTGGCTGATCAGTGGGCCTGCGCCTCCCAGTCAGATCCCGCAACAGGCGCGCGCGCAGTACGTGGCGAAAAAGGTGGCGCGGAGATCGAGGCGCCCTTGCCTTATCCAGCCGATTCGCGCGATTTTCTCCGTCCGGTGCGCTTCTCAATTTTCAAATCCCGCAAGATCCGCGATCGACAGGACGGTTTGTCAGACAAAAAGATCCGTTTCCTTGAGTCTCCCAAGGGACTCGTCACGTAAACGCACTCGACGGTAATCCGAAACCACTCGACGGACATCTGAATGGATCAAGGCAACTGAAGAATGAGATCCCACCGAAACTTCCATTTATCCGAAGACAGATGCAACCGGAGCACGGAGGTTGAGTCGGAAGCATAAGCTCGGCCCCATTCTCACTTAACCCCTGACCCATTCGGGGGCTAATGACGAGGATACGTACCTAGGTTAGGGTAACTTATCATACCTGAGGTACCCAATCAAGGACATGACTCCTACAATGAAAGACATTCTAAGAAGTATCGACAGTTCAGTCGACCTGGTCAGCCCAGTCGACGGACACGAGCGTACTCGACCAGAAGTACAAGCAGTCGACCATGAAGACAGCCACTCGACCATAAGAAGACCTAAAGGCACTGCCTACAAACGGTCACCTCATAAGTAGCTTTTATGGCCTTCATGGTCCTTTATTACAGGCGTTACCAGTAACCCCCTCTCTTTATGTACATTAAACTCCTTGTAACGTGGGCTGGCTGGGGTCCTGGCGAACTCTATATAAGCCACCCCCCTCCACTAGGACAAGGGTTCGGAACTTGGTAACACACACACACACACATAATCCAGTCGACTGCCCCCGGGCTCCGAGACGTAGGGCTGTTACTTCCTCAGAGAAGGGCCCGAACTCGTAAACTCCTTGCGCATACAACTACTCCATAGCTAGGATCTTGCCTCTCCATACTTACCCCCCATTCTTACTGTCAGACCTAGAACCACGACAATGCCCTCTCTGCATGCTATTGCCTCTAGTGTAGTTGGGTCCGTCAACCCCTCAATTACCAGCATGGAGGAACCCAAGTAAGTTCCATCCCGATCACGACATAAAGCTGCCGCTGTTCAAGTGTTTGTTCCCTCCGAAACTCCAGCGTCTACATAGATCTTCACGAAACCCTCCGGGGGTGGGACCCATCTTGGAGCCTGCCTAGCATGCCGATGACTTGTATTTCTTTGTGTCTCTTGCACCGGCTCTAGCTGGGCTAGGTCAGCTAGATAATTCAGCACAAACCTGTGTGTCTCATGTGGACTTTGATGTATTCCTTCATGGATAAGCTGTCTCCGAGCATACCAATTTGCCCACAAGGTTACTGTCAATCTAGTGAGTGTTTCACGATCCAAGGTTTCCATCATGAAGAACAGCCAGGCTCTCGCCGACGGCTCAGTTGTGGCTATCACATGGTCCAGCAAGTCGTGATCTACAAGAGACCATACACATCTTGCCATGGTGCACTCAAGGAGGCTATGTCTCCACGAGTCCTCGGCTCCACATACATAGCACTGATCATGGTGTGACATTTTCCTGTTCTTTCGAATATCTTTCGTAGGTAGCGAATTTTTGGCCAATCTCCAGAGAAATTTTTTGAGTTTCGCCGGGACATGCACGTTCCATAATGTATCCCAAGCCTTCTCGTTTGCAGCCGTGTCAGAAGATCCTCCTCTACCTTCTAGCCAGTCCTTACGCCTCCATTTTATATCCACTATCATCCTGTAAGCAGAACAAACAGAGAAGATACCGTTCTTTTCAAAGCCCCATGACCAGAAATCTTCCATATTTCTCGTACAGATTGGTATCTTCAGAATGGATGCTATATCATATGGGAGGAAAACTTCACCTAGTAGAGTTGTGTTCCAGCAAGCATTCAGTGCCCGATTGCACGCTAAGGGTCGCCTGCTTACGCGGGCCGCGGATCAATAATAGTTCGCTTTTGGTAGTTCACCCGTGTGGCCATTTTTCCTTTCAGCTCACTAAAGCCAGGTCCCTTTCCGTAAAAAAACCCAGCTGAGCTGAGTCGTAGGCATTGACCACTGTTTGTTGACTTTTCTCAAAAAAGTTTGTGAAGTTTTTTTTTTGAAGAATTCAAAAATGGTTTAATAGTTCAGAAAAGGCCCATGGATTTGAAAATTGTTCGCGAAAACAAAAAAAAGTTCATGATCTGAAAAAGAATTGAAAAATGAAAAAATTCGAGGCTTGGAAATGTTCATACTTTGCAAAATGTTCATAAAAATGAAAAATATTTACAAATTTGAAAGAACTTCACACAATGTGAAAAGTTTCATAATTTAAGAAAAAACGATGAATTCGGAAAAATCACTACTTTGAAAAATTCACAATTTTAAAAATTCCATGAAAATGTAAAACGTTTACAAATTCAAACTTTTTCATAAATTCAAAAAAGGTTCTCAAAAAATGGCAAAAATTCATGACTTGGAATTGGAAATGGTCGTAATTTGAAAAAATATCACAAAAATGAAAGACTTCATGAATTAGGAAAAATCACAAAATTTTAAAAAGAATTACATGAATTTTAAAAGTTCATGAAATTTGAAAAATATTCACAAATGTGATAATTATTTTCAAATTGGAAAAAGTTTACACGTTTGACATAAAGAAAGAAGAAAAAAGATAAAAACATAAAACAAAAATAAAAAGAAAGCGAAAAAATGGAAGGAAACAAAAAAAGAGAGAAAACGGAGCAAAACCCATGCTAGAAAAAACAGAAAGAAAATCCTCCAGATTCTTCATGGGAAGGATCCCAAAAACCAGTGAAAAAAAAAATCCTACATGGGCTGGCTCAATTTGCTACCAAGTGTTGTGGAGGTGTGTGTGCCATGTAACAGAAGAAAGAAACAAGTATAGTTTTCACCCTCAAATCCACTCCAATGTCTCCGTAACCCCCCGAAGTCAATTTTGGTCTGATTTAGACACCAAAAATGTCAATACCGGTTTAATCTAGCCCTGAGCGGTTTAGTGTCACATCAAGAGTGGTTTTGCATCTGGTTTTCGTTCATTTGATGCTGACTTGTCACTGATGTCCGTTGCAGTACGAGCTTCAGCCTCGATGGATTTCTTGAAGCACGCTGAATCCAGGGCGCAGGTACTAGGGAAATCAAAGGTGTGTTCTTGCTGATCTTGTATGAGCCTATTTTCATAGAGAAATTCTATTGTTCGCTGATTGCAATGCAATTTCAGGGTGTGGACTATCGGGGAACATGGCATGATGGTCGATCGTCTGAAAGCAGAGAAGATGCAATTGAAGAATCTCGCATCGAGGCTGAAGCTTCCATGGTGTAGGTAGTTGACTGGAGATAGGCATGAGATTACTTGTGAATGAGATGCAATTCAAGCACACATCAGTAGTACAAGACTTGCAGTCAAATGCAAATGCACTACTGAAACTACTCAGTACTAAAAAATTCAGTATGCAGTCAACATTCAGACTACTTATACTGCACCACTAAAACTGCAGTCAGAATTCAGTCCAAATGCATCAAACTTCAGCGTTAGCACGCTTCAGCAATGAAATTCGGCCAAAAACGTTATGCCCTGTTTCTATCAAGACAATAACTACAAGCCCAGTGCAAATTAACCAATTTCCCCCAGAAAACAACAGGCCGATCATGTGCAAATTAGCCACTTTTAATATCAAGCACAACAGAGCTATACCAAGAACACATGATGCGATCATGCCTTTGCCCTTGACACCAACAGTATGTGATCCCATGTCTGGGGATCATACCTGAAGCCTGAAAGAAGTCATCGCTTGATCCTGACGAAGATGGATAGGATTTGGGGGAAATTGGAGCCACCGTCCATGAGGCTGTGTCATGCTGGGCCGGTCCCCAATTTTCAGTGAAAGTCCTGTTCACACATTCTAGTCTAGACACAAAATTCAGTTTATTTGCCGGTGTTGTGATGCCGAAAAAGTTAGCTTTTTTCTTGAGACAAACGAAAAAGTTAGTTGTATCTTCTCTGTTTGTCCTGTTCGACAACTGGGCTGGGCTGTTGTCGAACATAAATTCCTCCCTGGGCTGTTGTACCTGCCTTGTAGTACGCATTAAAACTAGCTTCAAATCAGAAGACCGCGTCCTGAGAAAACGGACCACGCATCCACAGAGACATTTCAGCGATGTGGTGTGGATGTAGATGTCAGAAAGAAAGGCAGCACGCTCGACGGGATGGACGGATCGCTGTGGAAGATGAGGTTGAATGAATGAATTATTGGGGAAGAGGATCGGAGGAAGTGCAGTGCGGCGAGAGCGATGTGGTTTAAATCCGTGACTTTCTCTCTGAGGTTGCATTGAATCTATCCGAGTGTCCACTCACGTCATTTCGTTTTCTTCCATAGCTGTATACATTGTTGGATCTCTCCAGCACCAGCAATTGAGCTTCTAATCACTTGGCATTACTGCTGACCAACTGTGGCACCAAGTGCAGTGCTGACAGTGATTTTTCTTTTCTTTTTGTGGGGGACAGTGGCCTTATGCTTGGTAGCTGAAACACGCCGGAACATACATACATGATTCACTTGATAAGCAAAGCAAAGTTGGGTGCAGACATTGTAGTACTGGAGGAGCATCAGACACTTGTACCGCACCGCAGAGGTCAAATACTATCATGTACTGTACAAGATGGATCATAGCCATACACATGTTGCTGTACCGCAATGAAATGAACGACCGGACGACCGAAGCTGATGGCACCAAACAGGGCAAGCAAATTCAGAGGCTTCACTTTCTCCACTTATTAACTTGCCATGATCAAGTCCTAACCCCACTACCAGTGGCCGGCCTTTCGGGTATCATTCCACTAGGCTGCTGTTACACGCACAACCTCCGATTGGCTGACTACAAGCATCCAGGATATATAAATATAAATTAGCATGAAAATTCGGTTAAAATTATGCATGTGTCAGCGACGCAAAGCCAAAGCAGCAACGCTGCAATAAGATACTCAGTAAACAAAGCGTGGTGTCGGGCATCGCCGGGGCCCAAGAGTTGAGTTTGACAAGCCGCCGCCGCCGCCGCCGGCGGCTGGAAAGGTCGCCGGTGGCGGTTGCTGGCCATCCTGGAAGGTGGTTCTGTCTGCTGCGCTAGCTAGGAGTAGGACCAACCATGGTCGTCGCTGATGGTAACACCGCAGCACGCGGGCGCACGGGCGTAAGCAGTGAGCCGTGCACGCAACATCGTGCCTTCTCTGCAGACTACAACATCTCACTCGTTGATCAAGTCGTGGCTTTCTAGGCCCAACGTCAAAAATGCATAATGGTAGTAGTAAAATCTTCCCATCAGTTCCTGATCTTGCTTTGCTTCTGGACTAAGACTCCTGAAGACAGCCAGGAAGAAGGGAGCAGGCTCGCAAAACCGAGGGCTCCGACCGGCCAAAACCCCGGCAAGATCTCTTTCCAAAAGGTCCTTTTGCGAATTGTTAAGGTAGGGAGAAGAAAGAAAGTAAGGTCCGTCCCATTCCCGTCCGTCGTGGCCGCCAGTCATGGACCGGAGGCCGGTGGTTCAGGTTCGCTATCGCCGCCTACACGGCTCCATGTCAGCCCTGCGCCTCTTTTCATCAGGTAGTGTAAAGTCGCCACCTACCACTTCTTGTTCTGGAATATGCATGCACGCACATCCATCTCAAGATTCATCTCTGAAAGGATCTCCTACCAAAACTTCCAGCCTGTGTCCACCTCCAAACTCTTTCTCATTCTCCTCGTTCGTTCTCGTCTTCTATTTTTCATTCGAAAAATAGATACATCTTACTTGCCGCTTCATCTCTGTGACCACCGTAGTACTCCCTCCGTCCTAAAATTCTTGCACAAATATGCTGCTGGACCATGGTCCAGCTGAACCCACACTCCAAGCCCTCCATCTGTAATGTACTCCCTTCGTTTTTATTTAGTCCGCGTTTTAGCTTTGGTCAAAGTCAAGCTTTGCAAACTTTCATAGAGTTTAGAAACAAAAATATTAACCTATACCATAACAAATCAACACCATTAGATTTATTATTGTATGTACTTTCACATTATATAAATTTGTTATCCCAAATGTTTATATTGCTCTATAAACTTAGTCAAAGTTTACGAAGTTTGACTTCAGTCAACTCTAATATGCAGAGTAAATAAAAACGGAGGGAGTACATTGTATAACCCATGCTTCATAACCGGCATGCTGCTAGCTAATAAGGCTATACCATCTTAATCACATAGGTATTTTTCTATTGTCCACATTGCACCACTTCCAAGGATATCCACTTAGCTACTGTAGCGCCGCACTTATTTTTTTATTGTCCATGACCATGGAGAGGTAGTGAAAAATGATACACTGTACTAGGCAGAAATATTTGTTTTTTCCTCAACAAGTGCCAAAATATAGCATGGATGAAAATTCAAAAAAAAATATATAGCACGGACATACCATAGGTGTACGCTAACATTGTAAAATTATCACCAATACTCAATGAAACAAAAATAGGAAATATGAAAATTTTCTCCTACAGATTATAATGTTTCGTGTTTCTCCTTTCAGACATGATTTTTCTAGTTCCGAACTCAAATGCACTCATATAAACAGTAAAATCGAAAAAAATAACAAAAAAAGGAAAATTTCTGCGCAAAACAAATCTAAACTTTCTTGCAATGAACATCAGAATGTGTTCCACTTGCATGTAAATTGTCGCCGAGAAATGACATTCGTTGTTCTCTGCACAAGAAAAGCAACAAAGTTCAGAGCTCAAAAACATATGTGTCAGTGTGTGTCAGACTTTTGTAATTCTCTAAAAAGCAGAAACACACATGTAAGTGGAATAGGAGAGAAAAATACAGACACAGATAAAATAAATATGTGTGTCAGCACAAAAGTAGTGTATAACGCCATCTAAACAAAAATAGGTGCCATATTTTTTCACACCAGCGTGCTGCCATGCATATGCCTGCTTTGAGAGTAGTGCGAATTCATCCACGTAGCAAATTGGCACCTATTTTAAATGGGCTCTAGCACCTATGGTCCAAAGTCCAAGGGCCGTTAGTGGTCCATATTAGCATAACTGATCTACATCTCATCTAATCTGGCCCATATCCCTAGGTTAACGTTCTTAGATCCAACGGTGCTGACTATAGGTGCGACTGGACCATGGTCCTGAAAATCGTCACTCAAAATTCTTGTCTTCAATTTATCTAGATACGGATATATCTAATACTAAAATGTGACTTGATACATCCGTATTTAGACAAATATAAGACAAAAAATTTGGGACGTAGGGAGTACTTAGGTAGGTAAGACTTTGGTTATATATACCTGTTTCAGAAAAAAGAAGAAGAGAACTTGACGGTTTCTTTCAGAAAGAAAGAAGAAGAGAACTTGATGGAGGAACCAGTGCTCCTCCCAAGGCGTGAAAAGTTATCAGTTTATTTTTATGAAAATGTCGTTAATCGAATTCTCTGCCCCTATGTAACAACTTTATGATGCAATGTTATTCTGAATTACTGCTTTAACCTCTAAAGTTGAGTGTGGAACTATCGAGTTGATGCACAGAAAAAAGATATGAAAGCGACATTATGGTGACTATGTGTTTGCGCATAACCGTCATGGCCTCCACATACATATACATATGAAGCGTTTTCCATATCCAATACGGCGATTGCACGTATGACAAACTCCGCTAGAATTGCTGCTCTAACCGGTGCAGACGTACACACAGAAAAACTTTCATACAAAATTCAGCTCCACCTCCACTCCAAGCATTTCTGCTACAGTAGTAATCTGAAACAGAGTTCCAATGTCATACATCGTGATCGACCAACTAATCATCCCGAAGTTACACGCACAACCTATTGTCAGGGTGTTCTCAACATCACGAACGGTTCTGAAAGCCAAATCACGGAAAATTACACTGGTGGGAATATTCTGCACATGCTAAAGACAAAGGAAACATTTGTGGCGTGCAAGGCGTCTGTGACAGGGATGCCACGCAAGGGTCTTCTTCTAGCAGATTGCGAGGTTTCTGCTTTTTTCGGAGCCAGAGAATTGCGAGTGATCATTGCTTTAGTTAGCACTCTCTCCGTCCCAAAATAAGTGTCTCATCTTTCATACAATTTTGTATTAGAGTTAGTACAAAGTTGAGACACTTATTTTGATGGAGAAGTACTTAGTACAAATAAAAGCTGGTGCAGAAAGCTAAGTATGTGCATTTGGGAGGGACCAACCGGTTAAGTATATGGCAAATCATTCTGGCCGATGTCCCTACGCATCAAAACTCTTCTTTATTAATGAAAAAGGCAGAGCCTTTGCCTCTGTTTTTTTTAAAAAAACTCTACCTCTTAAAAGAAAAAAGCTCTTCCTCTTTGTTCTTCTTCTCCTTGACAGCTAGTAGACCA
The DNA here is from genome assembly GCA_032464435.1 of Aegilops umbellulata. Lineage (NCBI taxonomy): Eukaryota > Viridiplantae > Streptophyta > Magnoliopsida > Poales > Poaceae > Aegilops > Aegilops umbellulata. Next base: position 34,450,917 of record CP136058.1, on the reverse strand, counting down.
GCACAGGTCCAAAATCATGTGATTTTAGCGTTTGGTCAGCTGTAGCTTTTCATCCTGTACTGGTACTCTACTCACTTGGGAGTCATATTTTGAGGGGGTGTTGTTTGGCGCGCCACGGCTAGGAGATAACTCCGGCTGAATCAAAAGGAAGTCATGAGACTTAATCATGAAAGTTGTGAGAGATTTGTTTTAATCAGAAAGAGGATATAAAAGAATGTTGCGAGAGATTGCTCCATTTGCTACGGCTACTCTCTTGCTCCGTTTCCATTTCCATGCATTATGAGACACGTGAACTTTGGCCTAGTTCCAACTTCCAACGCACATTTTTCATGATTCCGAACTAGTACTAGCTAGTTTTTGGACTGGACGGCCACGAATCCCCGAAAAAGGCGTGTGCCAACTAACAGACATGGAGCGAACCTAGCAGTCGTTAGATCATGCCAAACCGCTAATACCCTGGATGATGATGATGCTATTGTTCCTCCTTGTATATTCTTTTTTTTTCTTCTCATTTTTTGGTTGGTTGCTATCAGCACCAAGAACTGAACTTGGCAAATCTGACCGCTATACAATGCGTAGACCCAGCCGCGGGCAGTAACCAGTCATCCCTAATTTTACTTCGTTGCATTCAACTATCTCATATTAGACACTACATAGGTAATCTAAGCTACATGATGAAAAGCAGGATTTTCATGTGATTTTAGCGTTTGGTCAGCTGTAGCTTTTCATCCCTAAAATCCATACATAGCACACAAAATAAAATCTATGTACTACATAGGTAATCTAAGCTAGCCTACAGTACTCGTCGCAGTCAAAGATACCAACGACCTCCATGCCGGCAATGCCGGACGGCCCTTCCTCTAGGTGGATGGCCTCCTGCCGCATCTCCGGCTCCTCGCACGACACTATCTCGACAGAGATTTCATCGAACTCCGCGCCTCGCTGGCAGAGGAAGCGGCGGTTGGCCTCCACCTCGGCCTTCGACTGGATGGAGTCGAGGATGGCCTACTGCTACGCTGCCTCCTCCGTCCAGGCCACCTCGTACTCCGCCATGGCGAAGCTCGCAGCCGGATCCGCTTCGCCTGTGTCGTCGTCCTCCTCCTTCTCCGGCTCTGCATTCTCCATGGCGGCGTCCTGCTTTGCCTTGACCTCTGCCTCCGCGTCCTCCTCGCCCGACTCCGGCAAGTCCAGAGGCAGGCCGGTTGTGATTCCAGCTTCGTGCCATGCCTGAATCTCCTCAAGCAGCTCAAGGTGCCGCTTCCGACCTGAGCATGGTGTATGTCGTCGCTGTAAGGGCATTTCCCTTCTTTGTGTTTTGGATGATGATGAAAACCCGTTGTTGGTATAATCCTGTGCTAAGTGCTTCAGGCTCTCGGTGGTTAGGCTTTCATTAGATAGCTATTCTCTCTGAAAGGAAAAGATCGAAGATGGAGTTTTCTACGCTTTTTATCTCATTGGTCGTAGGGAACCCGTACTATCAAGAGGGAATCCACATTGGAAAGAGTTGGGGGAATCTTCTCACGTACACTTACCTCACCCCTCTCTTGCCTTCCTTAGTTGTGAGAGAGAGCTCCTCCCTTCTTATCCTACTGCTTACTGTGGCTTCCCAGCGGTTGTACCGCTGGTTCTTGGCGCTTACCAACTTTGATCGAGCGGTTGTACCGCTACCTCCGGGCGGTGGTACCGCCACCATGCTCAGCAAAGACTAGAGCAGTTGTTCCGGCCAAGTACCGCCCAAGTGCCGGTCAGACTTCTGTTTTGATGTGGTACTCGGGCGGTGGTGGCCCGGTTGGTCCGGTTGTACCGGTACCACCGGTGTTCGAAGCGGTTCTACTGCTCAGGACTTAGCCGCCCTGAGCGCTCAAGGCCAAGCGGTTGCACCGGTCCTGTATCGCTCGACTACCGCATTCAGGGGTGACTCCCTACTGTTTCTATGCGGTAGTTGAGCGGTGGCTGGGCGGTTGGTCCGGTTGTTCTCTTAAACTGGTACTACCACCTGGTCGCCCAGTTGTACCGCCTGGTAGGGTTCTACACGTCAACCGTGAGTCCCGGTTGTACCGGGACAAGGAGCGGTTGTACCGCTGCAGTACAGAAAACGCAGTAACGGTTGGATTTTTAGGGTTGCTATATAAGGGTGCTTCTTCCACCTACCACATTTACCTCTCACCTCTCTCACTCCACCATTAATGCTACTCAAGCTCTCTTGCCCGGTGTCTCTCTCTCTATCCACTCAAACTTGTTGATTTGCTAGGGATTGAAGGAGGAGACCTAGATCTACACTTCCACCAAAGGATATTTCCTTCCCCCATACTTTCTTGTGTGGATTTTGTCACTCTTGGGTGTTTGAGCACCCTAGACGGTTGAGGTCACCTCGGAGCCACATTCCATTGTGGTGAAGCTCCGCGGTTTCGTTGGGAGCCTCCAATTAAGTTGTGGAGAGAGCCCCAACCTTGTTTTTAAAGGTCCGGTTGCCACCTCCAACGGCACCAATAGTGGAATCACTGCATCTCGCATTATGTGAGGGCGTGAGGAGAATACGGTGGCCCTAGTGGCTTCTTGGGGAGCATTGTGCCTCCACACCGCTCCAACGGATACGTACTTCTCCTCAAAGGGAAGGAACTTCGGTAACACATCCTCGTCTTCACCGGATCCACACTTAGTTATTTCATCCCTTTACTTGTGCAAGCTTATTTGTGTTATTTACCTTGCTTGCTTGTGTGCTTATTGTTGTTGCATCATATAGGTTGCCCACCTAGTTGCATATCTAGACAACCTACTTTGATGCAAAGTTTAAATTTAGTAAAGAAAAGCTAAAAATTGTTAGTTGCCTATTCACCCCCCCTCTAGTCAACTATATCGATCCTTTCAATTGATATCAGAGCCTCGCCTCTTGATTAAGGACTTTACCGTCCGAAGAGTATGGTTGACGTCGTAGACGGTGTGGAGGAGCACTCTAGTGCGAATCCGGTCTCGTCTACAGGAGATGGGGGAACTGCGGTCTCTCGTGAGGAATTCAATGTGGCGTTGGACACATTGAAAAACTCCATGACGACCGAGGTCGAAAGCATGTTTAATAAATTCATAGAAGGGCTTAAACTTTCCATCGCACCATTGAAAGTGGGTGATCCCGCTAACAAGGTGACGGATGCTATCTCCGACAAGGGGGAAGCTACTAGCGAGAAAGCTCCTTCTTCTAGTGGTAAACATGGCACCGACATCTTTGCCCATGTGGAACCTCCACTTGTCTATGGTGGACCGCTTCCTTCCACTCATTTGAATCATGCTGGCCCGGCCCCTAAGATTGAGAAGAATGTGGAATTTGATTCTTGGGTCTATCGTTTTAAGCGTCATTTAAATCACGTGAACACTAACCTTTGGAGAATCATTGAAGAAGGTTTCTATCCGCATGACCAAAGCAACTTCACTCCTAGAGAAGCCATGGATAATCAATTCAGTGAGAATGCTCTCTTCATCATCCAAGAAGCAATCCCACCCGAAGATCTTCCTCATCTCCGGCCGTACTCCATGGCCAAAGATGCTTGGCACCAAGTGGTTTCCCTCTATCGGGGAAGCGCAAGCATTCAACGCTCCAACTATGAAGTTGTGCAAGATGAAGCCGATGAGTTTGCAATGAAAGAAGATGAAGAACCTCATGAGCTTTATCAGAGGGTAACCAAACTCGCGGTCTCTCTCCAAGATAATGGAAGTAAGGACACGGATGACAATTGGATCAAGCGCAAATTCCTCAAGGCAATGATGCCCTACCACAAAGTCATGTCCTCCGTCATTCGTCAAAGGCCGGACTTCCACACCTTGTCCTCAAATCAAGTGTTGGATGAGTTTGTTGCTATGAGCATCTTGGACAAGACTGCCGACAATCCACTACTTCTCTCTCAAAGAGTAAAGAAGCCCAACCTTGCTCTAAAGGCCAAGGTTAGTATGGAGGAAGAGGATGAAGAGGAGAGCAACCTCGAAGATACGAAGTATGCCTATCATGAACACATGGCTCTTGCTTCAAGGCAATTTTGGAGCAAGAAGAACTCAAGGCCCAACTTCAACAAGAACAATTCAAGTGGCGCAAAGGGCAAGCAACGAGTAAGGACTTGCTTTAATTGTGGCAATGTGAGCCATTTTGTTGTGGAGTGCCCTTATGAGAAGAGGGAATACAATGGTGGCAAGCTCATCCGAAAGGACAAGGCCAAGTCTTTTCCCAACAAGAGCAACTTCACCAAGAAGGCTCCTCCCAAGGCATTGTTGGTACAAGAAGAGTACAATGAGGACGATGACGAAGATGGTGAGTTGGTTGCCATGGCCTCCTTTGCCATTGCGGCGACTCCACGGGTGTCTCTCTTCGACTCACCCAATGAGAGCATCACCGCCAAGTGCCTCATGGCTAAAGCCACCAACAAGGTAACCCCCAACATCAAAACTACCATCATTAATCATCCTTCTTTGACGGATGTCATTGATGAACATGAGGGAACTAATGTAGAGGAGAATGAGTTTGAGACCTTTATGGGTAAACTCAAGGGTAAATCCAAGAAGCACTTCGTTGCTCTCTTGGAACACTTGGTGAAGCCAATGACATGATCGAGGCTCACGAAGATACCATCTCTAAGATGGAGGGGCATAGTCGTGACTATGCCGATGAGATTTCGGATCTTTCCAATGCTCTTAAGGAAGAACATGGTCTTCGTTTGGCTCTTGAGGAGTCACACAACGATGATCATGCTAAGTTAAAGAAAGATCTTGATCATGCTCTTGTTGTTTCTCGTGTGCTAAACTCTGAGAAGGCCAAGCTTGGGGTTGATCTTGTTAGACTCAAAGAGGAGTTTGACATTCTCGACAAGGCTCACAAAGTCTTGAAGGGTGCTCATGCTAGCCTCAAGGAGTCTCATGATCAACTTCAAGTAAAGCTAACCAAGGAGAAAGCCACATTTCCTCATATGGTGTTAATTGATAATGCAAATGCTACTAACCCATGTTGTTGGCATGTGCATCTTGTTGAGGAGAATGCTAAGTTAAAGGAGCAACTTGAGAAGGGTCTTGTGTCTTGCATACAAGGCGAGAAGAACCTCAACGACCTTTTGAGCAATCAAAAGTAAGTTGTGGCCAAGGAAGGGATTGGGTACGCACCCAAGTCCAAGATTAAGAAGAAGAATGACAAGACCAAACGACCTCCCCCTCCCAAGCAAACCTTTGTGAAGGAAGGAGATGGTGCTACTAAGGATAAGAAGAAGAACACCGTGAAGGGTGCTAATGACAAGATGGGCAACACTTCCCTTCCCAACAAATCCGGCGACTTTAACCCTTCTTATATGTTGTCCCGTGCTAGTGATGGACATGTTTATGCCAAATTTATTGGTTCTCCTTATGAGTACATTGAATGGTCTATTTGGGTTCCTAAGAGCCTTGTTACTAACACCAAAGGACCCATTACAAAATGGATACCGAAAACCAAGCATTGATCTCTTGTAGGTGTTTGCTTCCGGTGGGGGATCATGGTTGCTCGATAGTGGAGCTACAAATCATATGACCGGAAGCAAGGACTTGGTGGTGGACGTGCACAAGATTCCATCTATGCCCACCAATGTCGAGTGGGGTGATGCCTCGTCTTCTAAGGTATTGGGACTCAGCAAGGTTGTCATTTCTCATGATCTCAAGATCGAGAAGGTCATGCTTGTTGAGTCCCTTGCATACAATTTACTTTCCGTTCGTCAACTTGCAATCATGGGCTTTGCCACTTTCTTTGATATTGATATCGTGGCCCTCTTGTGGAGCAAGACTCTTAAAGTAGCCTTTGTTGGGCATGTCGAGAATGGTCTATATGTGATTAACTTTTCAGAGCGACCCACTAAGACCGCGACATGCCTAATGGCTAAAGTTGACGTGGGATGGCTTTGGCATCGCCGTTTAGCCCATGTCAATATCAGATCTTTGCAAAGTCTTCTCAAGGTGGACCATGTCCGTGGACTAACGAATGTTAGTTTTGCTAAAGATCGTGCTTGCAGTGCTTGTATCGAAGGAAAGCTACATGAGAAAGCTCACCCTCCCACGACTATCATTTACTCGAAGAGGACTTTGGAGCTCCTTCATTTGGATCTCTTTGGGCCTCCATCCTTTGATAGTCTTGGGGGTAGGAAGTATTGCTTGGTGATTGTGGATGACTATTCAAAATACACTTGGGTGTATTTCTTTAAGAGGAAGAGTGAGACCCAACAAACCGTCATTGACTTTGCAAATGAAGCCCAACGTCAACACAATGCAAAGGTCTTGACAATAAGAAGTGACAACGGCACCGAGTTCAAAAACTACACCTTGGATGAGTTTCTTAGTGATGAGGGAATCAAGCATCAATATTCCGCACCTTACACCCCTCAACAAAACAGTGTTGCGGAGAGGAAGAACCGGACGTTGATGGATGCGGCAAGGACCATGATGGCGGAGTTCAAGTCTCCATACAACTTTTGGGTCGAAGCCATCAACACCGCGTGTCATGCTTCAAATCGTCTCTATCTCCGCAAAGGCTTGAACAAGACTTCGTATGAGATTCTCACCGGTAACAAGCCCAACCTCAAGTACTTCCCGGTGTTCGGGTGTAAGTGTTTCATTCTCAAAAAGGGTGTTCGGTTGTCTAAATTTGAGGCTAGAGCTTATGAGGGCATATTTGTTAAGTCCACGGGGCTTATTGAGGAGACGTGTAACATGGAGTTTGATGAGAATAACGGCTCCCAAGTGGAGCAAAGTGGCACTTGTGATGTAGGTGATGAAATTCCTCCTCAAGCCATAAGAAGAATGGGTGTTAGTTTTATCCTACCCATTGAGGAACCCCTTGTGGCCGAAGGAGAAGGACAATGCTCCACTCAAGTGGAGCCATAACCAACCCAAGGCCCACACGCTTCTGAAGAACAAAGTGAAGGCCCTCAACCTCATGAACAAGACCAAGGGCATGATCATGCTCAAGACGGTGTTGAAACACCAAGTGATGCCCAAGGTCAAGTTCTCTCCTCCGAGCAAGTTCAAGATCAAGAACAAGCTCATGACGACGCTCAAGATGATCAAGTGACCGCTCCTCAACTCACCACCGAGGAGGAATTGGAGCGTTGTGCCACCAAGATTGCATCCAAGCTCTCCACCAAGGGTCATCTCATGAAAAATGTGCTTGGAAGCATTCAAAAGGGGGTAAGAACTCGTAGAGAATTGGCAAACTATTGTGAACATCACGCGTTTGTCTCTTGTGTTGAACCCCAAAAGGTATATGAAGCACTTGAAGATCCAGATTGGCTTAATGCCATGCATGAAGAACTCAACAACGTCGAGTACAACAAGGTGTGGAGATTGGTGCCAAGGCCAACGGGGAACCACAATGTCATTGGAACCAAGTGGATATTCAAGAACAAGTAAGATGCTCATGGGACCATCGTTCGCAACAAGGCAAGATTGGTGGCACAAGGCTACTCCCAAGTCGAGGGTATCGACTAGGGTGAAACCTTTGCTCCCGTTGCTCGCCTTGAATCCATTCTTTTGTTGAGTGCTTATGCCTCTCATCACAACTTTAAGTTGCAACAAATGGATGTGAAGAGTGCTTTTCTTAATGGTCCTATTGATGAGTTGGTATATGTCAAGCAACCCCCCGGGTTCGAGGATCCCTACTTTCCCGATCATGTGTATCAACTCAATAAGGCACTCTATGGCCTTAAACAAGCCCCACGTGTGTGGTATGATGATACGTCTCCGTCATATCTATAATTTTTTTATTGTTCCATGCCAATATTATTCAACTTTCATATACTTTTGGCAACTTTTTATACTATTTTTGGGACTAACATATTGATCCAGTGCCCAGTGCCAGTTCCTGTCTGTTGCATGTTTTTGGTTTCGCAGAATATCCATATCAAACGGAGTCCAAACGGAATAAAACTTGACGGAGATTTTTTTTTGGAATATTTATGATTTTTGGGAAGAAGAATCAACGCGAAACGGTGTCCGAGGTGGGCACGAGGTAGGGGGCACGCCCTACCCCCATGGGCGCGCCCCTGACCCTTGTGGTCCACCCGTAAGGTGGTTGGAGCCCTTCTTTTGCCGCAAGAAAGTTAATTTCCGGATAGAGATCGTGTCCAAAATTCAGCCCAATCAAAGTTACGGATCTCCGATTATAAAAGAAACGGTGAAGGGCCAGATCTGAGAACGCAGAAACAGAGAGAGACAGATCCAATCTCGGAGGGGCTCTCGCCCCTCCCACGCCATGGAGGCCAAGGACCAGAGGTGAAACCCTTCTCCCATCTAGGGAGAAGGTCAAGGAAGAAGAAGAAGGAGGGGGGCTCTTTCCCCCTCGCTTCCGGTGGCGCCGGAACGCTGCCGGGGGCCATCATCATCACCGCGATCTTCACCAACACCTCCGCCATCTTCACCAACATCTCCATCACCTTCCCCCCTCTATCTACAGCGGTCCACTCTCCCGCAACCCGCTGTACCCTCTACTTGAACATGGTGCTTTATGCTTCATATTATTATCCAATGATGTGTTGCCATCCTATGATGTCTAAGTAGATTTTCATTGTCCTATCGGTGGTTGATGAATTGCTATGATTGATTTAATTTTCTTGTGGTTATGTTGTTGTCCTTTGGTGCCCATCATATGAGCATGCGTGTGGATCACACCATATGGTTAGTTGTATGTTGATAGGACTATGTATTGGAGGGCAAGAGTGACAGAAGCTTCAACCTAGCATAGAAATTGATGCATACAGGATTGAAGGGGGACCAATATATCTTAATGCTATGGTTGGGTTTTACCTTAATGAACGTTAGTAGTTGCGGATGCTTGCTAATAGTTCCAATCATAAGTGCATAGAATTCCAAGTAAGGGATGACATGCTAGTAGTGGCCTCTCCCGCATAATACTTGATATCGGTCTAGTAAAGTAGTCAATTGCTTAAGGGACAATTTCGCAACTCCTAGCACCACTTTTCCACACTCGCTATATTTAGTTTATTGCTTCTTTACTTACAACAGCCCCTAGCTTTTACTTACGCTCTCTTTATATTCTTGCAAGCCTATCCATCAACACCTACAAAGTACTTCTAGTTTCATACTTATTATAGGTAAAGCGAACGTCAAGCGTGCGTAGAGTTGTATCGGTGGTCGATAGAACTTTAGGGAATATTTGTTCTACATGTAGCTCCTCGTTGGGTTCGACACTCTTACTTATCGAAAACTGTTGGGATCCCCTATACTTGTGGGTTATCAAGACCTTTTTCTGGCGCCATTGCCGGGGAGCAATAGCATGGGGTGAATATTCTCGTGTGTGCTTGTTTGCTTTATCACTAAGTAATTTTTATTTGCTGTTCTTAGTTGTTCTCTATCTTTAGTTATGGATATGGAACATGAAATACCAAAAAAATTAGGTGTACCTGCTACTCATGGAGATGAGGAACCTCCTAAAACCCTCGATGCTCAATATGTGCAAAATATTATGTACCACTTTGATAATCCTGAGAAAACCTTATTTAATTTGGTAATGGGAGTAACGTTGGATCAACGTGAATACTTTAGGGATTATCGCTTGACACAAAAAGGGAAACTATTATGGGATCAAATTTATATATTGAAGTGGTATGCTCGGCAAGTATGCTTGAATTATGATTATAATTGTTGGTCTAGGATGAATGCTCCACACCTTCCCTTTTCATGCAAATTTAATGATAATGAAACCTTAGCTTCTTATGCTAATGGTATATATGATTACTATGATGTGGAACAAATAGAAGAATTTGTTGCTTTTAAGGGTGCTTATGAAATTGAATCTATATTTGAAAAGTATGAAGCTTTTGATGATGATGTTTATAGGCCTGAAAATTTAGCTATCCTAAAATATTTCTATGATAATTATGAATATAATTCCTATATTAATGCACTTATTAAGAAAGTCTCCGCTGTCCAAGAAGAGATTAATATTTTGCAGAAATCTATGGAAGAAGAAATTGATAAAACTGTGAGCTCATTGGATGAAAAAGATGATAAGGAGAGCGAAGAACAAAAGGAGGAAGAGCGGATTAGCTACCCGTGCCCACCTTCTAATGAGAGTAACCCTCCAACTCATACATTGTTTAATTTCCCTTCGTGCTTACCGAAGGATGGTTGCTATGATCCCATTGATTCTCTTGAAATATCCCTTTTTGATGATGCTTGCTATGCTTGTGGCCAAGATGCCAATATGAATTATGCTTATGGGGATGAACTTGCTATAGTTCCTTATGTTAAACATGAAATTGTTGCTATTGCACCCACACATGATAGTCCTATTATCTTTTTGAATTCTCCCAATTACACTATATTGGAGAAGTTTGCTTTTATTAAGGATTATATTGATGGGTTGCCTTTTACCGTTGCACATGATGATTTTGATGAGTATAATATGCATGTGCTTACTGCTCATACTTGCAATTATTATGAGAGAGGAACTATATCTTCACCTCTCTATGTTTCCAATACGATAAAATTGGAAGAAACTATTTATACTATGCATTGGCCTTTACTATGTGTGCATGAATTGTTCTTTTATGACATGCCGTGCATAGGAAGAGAGTTAGACTTCGTCATTGCTTGATATATGTTGCTTTGTGCTCACTAATAAATTACAAATCATTGCTAATTAAAACTGGCTTTGATATACCTTGGGATCCGGGTGGATCCATTACTTGAGCACTACATGCCTAGCTTAATGGCTTTAAAGAAAGCGCTGCCAGGTAGACAACCCGGAAGTTTTAGAGAGTCATTTATTTCTGTTGAGTGCTTTCATATAGTTTAAAAACAACAAAAATAAAGAGGGGAACCCAAAACTTTTCAAAAAGAAAAGTGGAAGTGAGATAGACGAGCATTGTGAAAGTGGGGGACTTCCTTAAACTTGTTCAGGCCCATGGGAACTTTGTGAATCTTAATTACAGAAACTTTTCAATAAAAATAATTATCCCCTTGTACAATTCCATTGTATTATAAAAATAATGTGCCAAGGTTTGTCTTTAGGATGTTTACAATACTTGTTGGTTTGTACGGTGCATGACGGAAACTTTGGCTGTAGTGTGCGAATTTTAATTTTTTACTAGAACGTTAAATGGTTCTGATTATTTTTTCACTGTCTTGATGTCCAATTTTTTTTATTTTTTTCTAATTTTGGAAGAATTTTTCAAGTATCATAAGTATGGTGAATATTCAGATTATTACAGACTGTTCTGTTTTAGACAGATTCCGTTTTTGATGCATAGTTTGCTTGTTTTGATGAAACTATCGATTCATATCAGTGGATTAAGCCATGGAAAAGCTATATTACAGTAGACACAATGCAAAAACAAAATATGAATTGGTTTGCAACATTACTTAGAGTGGTGATTTGCTTTATTATACTAACGGATCTTACCGAGTTTTCTGTTGAAGTTTTGTGTGGATGAAGTGTCCGATGATCGAGAAGGTCTGGATGTGAGAAGAAGGAAGAGAGGCAAGAGCTCAACCTTGGGGATTCCCGAGGCACCCCAAGTAAATATTCAAGGAGACTCAAGCGTCTAAGCTTGGGGATGCCCCGGAAGGCATCCCCTCTTTCTTCAACAAATATCGGTATGTTTTCGGATTCGTTTCATTCATGCGATAAGTGCAATCTTGGAGCGTCTTTTGCTTTAGTTTTCACTTTTCCTTTATGCACCATGCTGTTATGAGATGGTCCTTGGTTGATTTATAGAATGCTCTTTGCACTTCACTTATATATTTTGAGTATGGCTTTATAGAATGCTTCATGTGCTTCACTTATATCATTTGAAGTTTGGATTGCCTGTTTCTCTTCATTTAGACAACCGCCATTTGTAGAATGCTCTTTTGCTTCACTTATATTTGTTAGAGCGTGGGCATATCTTTTGTAGAAAGAATTAAACTCCCGTGCTTCACTTATATCTATTTAGAGAGAGGACAAGAAGTGGTCATTCACATGGTTAGTCATAAAACCCTACATAAAACTTGTAGATCACTGAATATGATATGTTTGATTCCTTGCAATAGTTTTGCGATATAAAGGTGGTGATATTAGAGTCGTGCTAGTTGAGTAATTTTGAAATTGAGAAATACTTTTGTTGAGGTTTGCAAGTCCCGTAGCATGCACGTATGGTGAACCGTTATGTAGCGAAGTTGGAGCATGAGGTGTTTATCGATTGCCTTCCTTATGAGTGGCGGTCGGGGACGAGCGATGGTCTTTTCCTACCAATCTATCCCCCTAGGAGCATGCGCGTAGTACTTTGTTTCGATGACTAATAGATTTTTGCAATAAGTATGTGAGTTCTTTATGACTAATGTTGAGTCCATGGATTATACGCACTCTCACCCTTCCATCATTGCTAGCCTTTTCGGCACCGTGCATTGCCCTTTCTCACCTCGAGAGTTGGTGCAAACTTCACCGGCGCATCCAAACCCCGTGATATGATACGCTCTATCACACATAAACCTCCTTATATCTTCCTCAAAACAGCCACCATGCCTACCTATCATGGCATTTCCATAGCCATTCCGAGATATATTGCGATGCAACTTCCATCATCATCATATACATGACTTGATCATTTATTGTCATATTGCTTTGCATGATCGTAACATAGCTAGCATGATGTTTTCATGGCTTGTCCGTTTTTTGATGTCATTGCTACGCTAGATCATTGCACATCCCGGTACACCGCCGGAGGCATTCATATAGAGTCATATCTTTGTTCTATTATCGAGTTGTAATATTGAGTTGTAAGTAAATAAAAGTGTGATGATCATCATTATTAGAGCATTGACCCAGTGAGAAAAGGATGATGGAGACTATGATTCCCCCACAAGTCGGGATGAGACTCCGGACGAAGAAAAAATAAAAAAATAAAAAAAGAAAGGCCAAAATAAAGAGAAGGCCCAAAAAAAAGAAAACAAAAAAAATGAGAGAAAAAGAGAGAAGGAGCAATGTTACTATCCTTTTACCACACTTGTGCTTCAAAGTAGCACCATGTTCTTCATATAGAGAGTCTCTTGAGTTATCACTTTCATATACTAGTGGGACTTTTCATTATAGAACTTGGCTTGTATATTCCAACGATGGGCTTCCTCAAATGCCCTAGGTCTTCATGAGCAAGCAAGTTGGATGCACAACCACTTAGTTTCAGTTTGAGCTTTCATCCACTTATAGCTCTAGTGCATCCGTTGCATGGCAATCCCTACTCCTCACATTGACATCAATTGATGGGCATCTCCATAGCCCGTTGATTAGCCGCGTCGATGTGAGACTTTCTCCTTTTTTGTCTTCTCAACATAACCCCCATCATCATATTCTATTCCACCTATAGTGCTATGTCCATGGCTCACGCTCATGTATTGCGTGAAAGTTGAAAAGGTTTGAGAAACGTCAAAAGTATGAAACAATTGCTTGGCTTGTCATCGGGGTTGTGCATGATGTGAATATTTTGTGTGGTGAAGATGGAGCATAGCCAGACTATATGATTTTGTAGGGATGAGCTTTCTTTGGCTATGTTATTTCAATAAGACATAATTTCTTGGTTGGTATGCTTGAAGTAGTATTGTTTTTATGTCAAAGGATAGACTATTGCCTTGAATCACTCATGTCTTAATATTCGTCCCATGATTAGACATATGATCAAGATTATGCTAGGTAGCATTCCACATCAAAAATTATCTTTTTTATCATTTACCTACTCGAGGACGAGTAGGAATTAAGCTTGGGGATGCTGATACGTCTCCATCGTATCTATAATTTTTATTGTTCCATGCCAATATTATTCAACTTTCATATATTTTGGCAACTTTTTATACTATTTTTGCAACTAACATATTGATCCAGTGCGCAGTGCCAGTTCCTGTCTATTGCATGTTATTGGTTTCGCAGAATATCCATATAAAACGGGGTCCAAATGGAATAAAACTTGACGGGGATTTTTTTGGAATATTTATGATTTTTGGGAAGAAGAATCAACGCAAAACGATGTCCGAGGTGGGCACGAGGTAGGGGGCGCGCCCTACCCCCTAGGCGTGCCCCTGGCCCTCGTGGTCCACCTGTAAGGCGGTTGGAGCCCTTCTTTCACCGCAAGAAAGCTAATTTACGGATAGAGATCGTGTCCAAAATTCAACCCAATCGGAGTTACGAATCTCCGGTTATAAAAGAAATGGTGAAGGGTCAGATCTGAGAACGGAGAAACAGAGAGAGACAGAGAGACAGATCCAATCTTGGAGGGGCTCTCGCCCCTCCCACGCCATGGAGGCCAAGGACCAGAGGGGAAACCCTTCTCCCATCTAGGGAGAAGGTCAAGGAAGAAGAAGGAGGGGGGCTCTCTCCCCCTCGCTTCCGGTGGCGCCGGAACACCGCCGGGGGCCATCATCATCACCGCGATCTTCACCAACACCTCCGCCATCTTCACCAACATCTCCATCACCTTCCCCCCTCTATCTACAGCGGTCTACTCTCCCGCAACCCGCTGTACCCTCTACTTGAACATGGTGCTTTATGCTTCATATTATTATCCAATGATGTGTTGCCATCCTATGATATTTGAGTAGATTTTCGTTGTCCTATTGGTGGTTGATGAATTGCTATGATTGATTTAATTTGCTTGTGGTTATGTTGCTGTCCTTTGGTGCCCATCATATGAGTGCGCGCGTGGATCACACCATAGGGTTAGTTGTATGTTGATAGGACTATGTATTGAAGGGCAAGAGTGACATAAGCTTCAACCTAGCATAGAAATTGATGCATATGGGATTGAAGGGGGACCAATATATCTTAATGCTATGGTTGGGTTTTACCTTAATGAATGTTAGTAGCTGCGGATGCTTGCTAATAGTTCCAATCATAAGTGCATATAATTCCAAGTAAGGGATGACATGCTAGTAGTGGCCTCTCCCACATAATGCTTGCTATCGATCTAGTAAAGTAGTCAATTGCTTAAGGGACAATTTCGCAACTCCTACCACCACTTTTCCACACTCGCTATATTTACTTTATTGCTTCTTTACTTACAACAGCCCCTAGCTTTTATTTACGCCCTCTTTATATTCTTGCAAGCCTATCCATCAACACCTACAAAGTACTTCTAGTTTCATACTTGTTCTAGGTAAAGCGAACGTCAAGCGTGAGTAGAGTTGTATCGGTGGTCGATAGAACTTTAGGGAATATTTGTTCTACCTTTAGCTCCTCGTTGGGTTCGACACTCTTACTTATCGAAAACTGTTGGGATCCTCTATACTTGTGGGTTATCATATGACCTCCTTACCGAGTTGTTACAAGACCGTGGATTTGAAGTTGGGCTAATCGACACCACTCTTTTTACTAAGAAGGTCAAAGGGGAGTTGTTTGTGCGCCAACTATATGTTGATGATATTATCTTTGGTTCCCCTAACAAAGCTTTCAATGGGGAATTTGCCGCACTCATGAGCTCAAAGTTCAAGATGTCGTCCATGGGAGAGTTGAAGTTCTTTCTCGGGTTTGAAGTGAAGCAAAGAAGAGAAGGAACCTTCATCAATCAAGCCAAATACACTGAAGACATGCTCAAGAGATTCAAGCTAAGTGATGTCAAGCCTGCTTCCACTCCAATGCCCACCAAGTGCCAACTTGACATTGATCCCAATGGTAAAGCGGTGGATCAAAAGGTATATCGTTCCATGATTGGCTCCTTGCTTTACCTTTGTGCATCTAGACCGGATATCATGTTGAGTGTGGGAATTTGTGCATGGTTTCAAGCCGCACCTAAGGAAAGCCACTTTGTGGCGGTCAAGAGAATCTTTCGATATTTGGCGCATACCCCAAACTTTGGCTTATGGTACCCAAGACGGGCAAACTTCAAGCTTGTAGGTTATTCGGACTCAAACTGGGCAGGAGACAAAGTGGATAGGAAGTCCACTTCTGGAGGGTGCCAATTCCTTGGTTGCTCTTTGGTAAGTTGATCTTCTAAGAAGCAAAGTTGTGTGTCTCTCTCGTCCACTGAAGCGGAGTATGTGGCGGTCGGTAGTTGTTGTGCACAACTTCTATGGATGAGGCAAACTTTAAAGGATTACGATGTCATTTGTGACAAAGTGCCTTTGTGTGACAATGAAAGTGCCATCAAGATTTCTCTCAACCCGGTGCAACACTTCAAGACGAAGCATATTGAGATCCGGCATCACTTCATCCGGGATCACATTAGGCGAGGGGAAATCGAGCTCAACTACGTCAACACTCATGATAACCTTGCAGATATTTTCACGAAGCCCTTGGATGAAGCAAGATTTCACGAGTTAAGGCATGAGCTAAATATCATTGATTCGAGCAATGTTGCTTGAACCCTTGCACATCCCACTACACTCAACTTGTTATCTTGTTTAGATGTAGGCATGGACATAGGGGGAGTGTTGTTCTCTCAATGAACTCTCCCTCCCCTCATTATGCATAAATTGATCAACTCTTTCACATTAGCCATTGTTGATGGTACTTGTGCTTTAAAGACAAGTTTTGGTCATGGGCCCAAGGATAATTCTTTGCGGTGCCATACCAATTGACTCATACATAGGTGGCTACGGCCACCGACCCCCCTTGGAAGAGTTTGTGCTTTGTGTTTGTCCTTGACCTTGCCTTAGTTTGTGTTCGTAAGCTCTAGATGTTGGGATCTCCAAGTATGGTTTTCTTTCGTGTTTTCCTATTAGGCTGTTGGAGATCCTAATCCAATGTCCTGTCTATCCCAAGCCTTCCCTTTACTTGAACCATCTAGTCCAATTGCACACACTTGATCATGGCTTAGGTGATGGTGACCGAGCGGTACAACCGGTGCCACAGGCGGTTCTACCGCTGGTGCACTCGGGCTGTCCCGCCCCAGGCGATCTCCCAGCGGTGCTTGAGCGGTTCCACCGCACAATCACTAGGGTGCCCGTCTGGCCGGTACTACCGGTTGGATACGGCGGTACTACCGCTACCTCTTGTCGACGGAAGTACCGCCTGCTACCACTGGCTAGTACCAGGCAACGGTACAACCGCCGCGCGACTTTGGGCCTATATATACCCGTCGGGGATGGAGCGGATTTCTTTTTCCCTTCTTCCCCAGCCCTTCCCATCTTGTGCCCTAGCCGCCGGTCGCCATTGCCTCTGCCCCGGAGTGCTTCTCGCACTTCGGATCCGTGGGGTCTCTGTGGATCCTCTCCAAGGAGGCCTCCTCCTTCCCGATTTCTTCCCATGGATGCCGGTAATGCCCCATTGTCCTTCGTTCTTCGTTCTAGGGTTTGTTCCCTACTTCTAGGGCATTACTTGACATTTCGTGTTTATTGCTTAAACTATTGGGTGGAAGAAATCTATATTTGCCTCTTGCTTAGATTGCACTTCTTCGAGATTAGAATATGGCTAGTGTGGTTCATATTTAGCGTTTAGATCTATTCCCTACTGGTATTACCACTGTTCAGCGGTTCTACCGCCTCTACGGGCGGTACAACCGCTGGAGCGGTACTACCGGTGGGAGAACCGGTACAACCAAGATATCTACACCACGTGGCCCTGTTCTGTTCTCTGTGTTTGTGCATACTATCTATTCCTCTCTCTCTGTGTGTGTGTGTGTGCAATCCTCTCATCTTTGTTGGGTTTCTTGTGTTCTCCTCGTGTGTGTGTGTGTGTGTGTGTGTGTGTGTGTGTGTGTGTTTAGGTGGCTCTAGTTCTCGCTCTGCTCCTCGCAAGACCAAGAAGAGGGCCCGAAGGACCTTGCGCCCGGCTGCGTTTGATGATGAAGAAGAGGTTGTGATTTCCACCAAGCCCACTCGCCGTGAAAAGTCTGTCGCTGCCAAGCAGCGTGTGGTGTTGTCGTTGCACCGTTGGAAAGCCAAGGATTGGGAAGCCTTCCGCTCGAAGAATCCTTATGAGGTTCCCATTTCTCCTCGTTGGACTATCGTTCAGTTCCGGAATGAGATGCAAGTGCGGATTGTTCATGAACTCTTTGAGCACAACAAGAACAGGTATGCCAAGCAGTGGACCATCGATCTTGACCATTGGAGGAACAACTTGGAGTATTTTGGTGAGGCTTTGGCTCTCTGTGAGGAGTTTGATCTTGTCAAGCTCATGTCTGTCAACTATGACTTTGATGTTCAACTCGTCCATCAGTTCTATGACACGGTTCACTTTGGAGAAGATGACGCACGCACTCTCACTTTCATGTGTCATGATGAGCTCTTTCAAGTTCCCTGGAGGGCTTTTTGGAATGCTATTGGGTATGATGATACCGGTCTAGAAGGAAGGGGTGGCATTCGTCCTCATGACCATCCTGAGTCCATGCCTAAGGAGAAGCTTGCTGTCGGTGTCAAAACCGGCGGATCTCGGGTAGGGGGTCCCGAACTGTGCGTCAAGGTTGGATGGTAACAGGAGACAAGGGACACGATGTTTACCCAGGTTCGGGCCCTCTCGATGGAGGTAAAACCCTACTCCTGCTTGATTAATATTGATGATATGGGTAGTACAAGAGTAGATCTACCACGAGATCAAGGAGGCTAAACCCTAGAAGCTAGCCTATGGTATGATTGTGTATGATGATGGTTGTTCTACGGACTACAACCCTCCGGCTTATATAGACACCGGATAGGGTTAGGGTTACACAGAGTCGGTTACAATGGTAGGAGATCTTGAGTATCCGCACCACCTAGCTTGCCTTCCACGCCAAGGAAAGTTCCTTCCGGACACGGGACGAAGTCTTCAATCTTGTATCTTCATGGTCCTGGAGTCCGGCAAAGGTATAGTCCGGCTATCCGAACACCCCCTATTCCAGGACTCCCTCAGTAGCCCCTGAACCAGGCTTCAATGACGACGAGTCCGGCGCGCAGATTGTCTTCGGCATTGCAAGGCGGGTTCCTCCTCCAAGTCCTTCATAGAAGATTGTAAACACCAAAAATAGTGTCCGGCTCTGCAAAATAAGTTTCCACATAGTGCCATAGAGAGAATAATATTAACACAAATCAAATCTGCTGACGTATTCCGCAGTGCGTCATCATACTGCGGCCAAGCTCCTTATACAAATCGTTTTTACTTTTCCACCTCGGCGCGTTTAGCGAGGCGGTTTCCTTTGCACGTCTTGTCAAAGCAGAGATCGTGTGCCCCTTTTAACGGGATTCTCATCAATACGGACGTGGTTAACCCAACCGTGCCCGTTAGCACGTTCCCTTGATTAAAGGCGAGTCCAAAACGGTTACGGGGAGGGCTCTTGGTATTCAGCCTCTTATAAAGAGACCAAGGCCTCGCTCCCTTTCTTAATATCAAACGAGTTCGCCTGTCGCCTCGAGTTCCAACACCCCCAGCTACAGATTCCAGGAGCTTCGGACTTTCGACAATGTCCGATTCTGACCTTCAAGGCCGATGGACGCCTTCCTCCGTCATGGAGGAGGACGTATTAAGGTTGAGGGAGGCTAAGTTCCTGACTGGCGAGATTTCGAATAGGTTGCCTGCTCAAGGACAGGTTATTCCCAGTCCCTAGCCCGGTGAGAGCGTGGTGTTCATGTCTCACTTCCTCCGAGGGTTAGGCTTCCCCATGGATCCCTTTGTGAGGGGACTGTTGTTTTATTACGGGCTGGATTTTCATGACTTAGCTCCGGAGTCCATCCTCCATATCTCCTCTTTTATCGTCGTGTGTGAAGCGTTCCTCCATGTTACCCCTCACTTCGGATTATGGCTCAAGACCTTCAAAGTGGAGCCGAAGATGATCGAGGGGCGACACGCAGAGTGCAGAGGCGCTGTCATAAGAAGAAATGCCGATGCTCCATGGCCCGAGGGCTCTTTTCAAGAGGAGCTTGGCTTGTGGCAACGAGAGTGGTTTTATATCACCGCTCCTCGGGGCACCACATGGGTGGCGCCTTTTGCCTTTCGCTCGGGTCCCCCACCACGACTAGCATCGTGGATCAATAGAGGGTTAGATTGGGGCCTGCCCAAAGATGTACCCTTGCTGCAGGGCCGCATTAAGGATCTCTTGGAAGGAGACCTCAACCTGGTCAAGGTGACACAGGTCATGCTGATTCGCCGGACACTGCTCGGCAAACGTCGCCCCCTTCGTCTGTGGGAGTTCAATCTAGAGGGACCACGAGCTCTCCGGGATTTTATGAGCACGACACCCGCGGAGATGTATAAACTGTTCTTCGGATCACAAGAAGTGTGTCCGGATTTGACCAAGGATGCAGGCCTAAGCCGCAATCGGCCGGATACTCAAGTAAGTAACCTTGTGCCCGGACCTTCTATCCGCATAATTAACTTGCCCTTAACAGAGCTGTCCTTTTAAACAGGAGTGGATAGCGAAGGCGAAGCTGATCAGGTGTCCGGCTCCCCTTCCCGAAACCAGGCCGGATCCCGTGCTAGTCAAGATGCTGGAGGTAGTGCCTTTGGAGGGAAGCAAGGGGAAGGACAAGGAAACTACCGCCTCCTCAAAGGAGGCTGTTCCGAAGGGAGGAACCGACGATTCCTCTCCTAGGGAAAAGAAGAGAGCCGCCTATGACGATCCGAAGACCGTGGTCTCGAAGCGGGGGAAAAGATCCTCGTCAGAGGGTCCAGCGCCGGGGAGTTCCTCGGCCGGACTGCGTACTCAAGGAGATCAGCCCTCCAGCGAGCCGTAAGTGGAGAAAGATTTTCCTTTCAAGGGATGAGAGAAATCCATGATTTATATCTGAGAATTTTAAATGAATTTTTACCTTGTAGTTCGGACCTCAGCCCTTCTCAGCAGAGCTCGTCTTCGGGGGATCTTCTTCCGGAGATGATGGAGAGTGGGACGCCTCCTTCTGCTGGGCCGCCTAGCAAGGCAGGCGACCCTGAGGTGTCGTCACGGAGGGTTTCTCCGAGTTCGGCAGGGGCGGAAGATAGCGATGGGGCCCCCCGAAGTTCTCCGCGTCCGGCCTTCGAAAGAGGTCATGGGACGAGTCCGGCACCTTCTGGTGCTCGGCCGGAGGAGCTAAAGGTTCTGCTAGGGAGAGCTTCTATTTCAGAGGAGCACCGTGCATTAATGGGCACGGTGATTGAAAGGATTTCGTCCGCAGAGAGCGGACTGCGTGAGGCCGTCGAAAGTTTATTGACGGGTTTTGAGGTACATTAGATAATGTATACTTTTGTTAGTTGCGCGTAAATAAGATGCGCCCTATGTAGATAGTAGCCCCTGAGACTCTGCATGTCGTCAAGAAATGACGGCACGCGGAGGATCATAATCCCAGGTCTAAAATGTCGCCTTTTAATGTAGGCTGCAGGGTGTCCGGAGTCAAGCCGAACTGCTGGTTTTGCCGAACTAAAGCGGCAACTGGACGTGGCAGATGCCGACATCGCGCTTGTCAACAAGCGGTTGGATGAGGCTCAAGGTATGTGATTCCTCGGGCAGCATCAGGTAAGAAGAGTTTTATGCCAGCGTCTTACGATATGTGTGCTTGACGCAGATGGTGCTGCCGCCGTGGAGAGTCTTAGGGCAGAACTTGCCCGAGCTAAAGATGAAGCCAGGAGAAGTGATGCGACTGCCAAGAAGGCCCTTGAAGAGCTGAGAGCCGAACAGGCTGCTCATTGCCGAAGCAAGGAAGAGATGGCCACTATGGCCAAAAAGTTAAAGAGCACTGCAGACCGTTGCATACTTCTTGAGAAAGAAGACCAGGCGAGACATGCGATCCTAGAAAAGGCCGTTGCTGATGCCAAGGACGCGCGCTCTGCAATGAGAGCTGCGAAGGAGGAGCTGCGTCAGGCCGAACAGATTGCGGCTGGAAAGCCTTTCATGCTGCGGAGAAAATTTTGCGATCCGAAGTTTGCTCCGTTGGACCGGATGTGGAGTGTGGAGGACGCCTATCTGGATTTGGCAGCGAGTGCTGCTGATGCAACCGAACACTTCTGAGATCTGGAAGATCGCGAAGTGGAAAAACTGTTCTGGTCGCAATTTCACAATCCAGAGCGTCCACTAGCAGTGGACGATCGTTTGGCTCAACGGTCCGAACTTAATAGATTGTCTGGACTCGCCATGAAGTATGTCATGGGTCATCTGTGGCCGGGGAGGTCGGAGCCGAAGAGTTATTTTAGCTTGGTGCAGCAATTCCTTGACGCAGTGCCGCGCATTAATGCAATGAAGAGGTCGGCGTGTATAGAGGGTGCAAGGATGGCTCTTTCCCGTGTGAAGATATACTGGGCAGAGATGGAGACCACCGTTATTGCGTCCCGAGATTCGGAGAAAAGCCGAGTATCCTCCGAGCACTATTTTCAGGAAGTCCTTGAAGGCGCTCGTGTAATAGAGTCACAGTGCTCGAAGGATGCTATGTTATTATAGCATATGTAATGATGAAGTAATATGTTTATAAACTGTAGTGGCCTATTTATACTTGTGCCTTCAAGTATTGTGAACACCTCCTGTGCGACCATTTAAAATATATGTATAAAATCTGAAAGATTGCAGTCGTTGACTTCAACCCCCACGCACATAGTACGGGGGTGCTCGTAGAAGACGCATTTTCACACTTAACCCAACGTCTTGGTCTTACAATGGAGGTGATAGCGCAGCGGGCCAGGCAACCGGACTATAATGCTTTAACACTTTCACTTAGCCATAGGAGCTTGACAGTGGGACTATTTAGGTAGCCCATTGGTGGCGACTGCGCTCGCCTGAGTTCGGGGCACGTATGTGCCTGACCGGGAAGCGGCCCTTCGTTAACGCAGAGGAATCCGATAGATTCCAATAGGTCATCGAGTGGCTGACCAGTCTCACGCTACATCATGACAGTCAGTTTTCGGCTTTCTCTACTGAGGTGCTCGCCCGGCCGAACCGGGGCACAATCGCAGTAGTTCTCCTGGTGCTACCTTAGCTGATAGAGCGGAACGTAAGGTAGCCAAACTCAGGAGCCGGGCAACCCAACATTTGACCAAAGACATGATTCGGAGCTGATGCATATAATGCCAAAACTCGCGACGCCGAACACTCCCTAAGGTGTTCGGTCTTTATGAGTGCGGGCTAAACAACACTCTTTGCTAAAAAAGCCCCTAGTGTCCAGGTACGTGCAAAAAATTCTGACGTGGCCACATGCCAAGACGCCAGCCTCCCTCTTGGTTATGCCGGAAAGAACCAGGGGATGTATCACAACAAGAGACAGTAAAAAAGGTTTACGCAGGGTCTTAATCTGAAAACAATCCTTTAGGACGGGTCCCTACTGCACGTCTGCGCCTGTGTCTCCGTTGTGCCGTATCCTGGACGGGCGCCGCACGACGTTCATCTGTAAAAGAGAGGAACTAAACTGAAAACGGGTCATGCCGAACAAAAGGTTTTAAAATAAATGAAGTATAAAGTAAAATGTAAAATTGAGCTTTATTGTCTCTGCGTATAGCCCCTAGTACGGGGGTATATGGCCTCTAGGCCTGCGTTGATGATGGACTTGTGCCGAACTCATCTATTCCGGGTCCGTGGCCTTAAATGACCTATGTCGAAAAAAAATTTGGCTGGTGAGGCCATTTTATTGTGCGGCTGTCTAAGCGGCCACACAGTCCTCCGTTTGGGGGAGGCGCATTCTAGTGCGTCCCCTTCAAAGAGATGATGCCTCGTGGACTGGGCATCTTAAGCGCGAGAGATGCATAGTGCGGTATTGCATTAAAGCGAGCGAAAGCTTCGCGTCCCAGTAGTGCTTGATAGCGACTTGAAAACGGGATGACATGGAAGGTCAGCTTTTCGCGACGGAATTTATCGGCAGAGCCGAATGTAACTTCGAGCCGGAGAAAACCCATACAATGGGTGTCTGGACCAGGTGCTACTCCTTGAAAGGAGGTTTTGCTGCGGCGGATTCTTGCTGGGTTTATCCCCATGTGATGGATTGTATCCTGATATATTAGGTTTAGTCCACTGCCGCCGTCCATAAGGACATTTGTAAACTGGAATCCGCCAATTATTGGGTCGAGTATCAGGGTAGTCCAGCCTGCGTTTTTGATATTTCTAGAATAGTCTAGCTGATCGAAAGTGATTGCTTTTAATAACCAGTGGCGGGACCGCTTGGGGATAGGTCGTATTGTGCGTACCTTTATGGGTGCCACACGTTTCGTTACGTGAAGTAAGTTCACTGTTTTTACTTCTTGTGGGAAGTTCTTTTGTTTCCTGGTGCTCTGCTTCTGGGGTTCGTCCTCGTCTTCGCTTGGTGTGTCGAGCCCCTTGTGTTCGGCATTGAGTCTTCCGGATTGTTTAAAAACCCAACAATCTCTGTGGGTGTGGTTAGCAGGCTTCCCAGGAGTGCTGTGTATCTGACATATCCTATCCAGGATTCTGTTTAAGTTGGACGGATCATCCCTATTATCCTGGAGGGGTGGTTTTGTATGGTTTTGTCGCGAGCCTTTGAATCCGGCATTGACTGCCGTGCTCTTCGGACTTTTTTCTTTAGTTCGGCGACGATCCTTGTTGCGTCGTGGTTTTCCGTTTCCATCCCTGATTTCGGATGTACTTGGGTCGCTGGGGCTGCATCTTGCCAACCAGCTGTCCTCTCCTGCGCAAAAGTGGGTCATGAGGCTTGTGAGTGCGGCCATTGTTCTTGGCTTTTCTTGGCCGAGGTGTCTGGCGAGCCATTCGTCTCGGACATTATGCCTGAAAGCTGCTAAGGCTTCGGCGTCCAGACAATCCACTATCTGATTCTTTTTAGTAAGGAATCTATTCCAGAACTGCCGAGCTGATTCTCCGGGCTGTTGAGTTATGTGACTGAGATCGT
Organism: Aegilops umbellulata; assembly: GCA_032464435.1. Lineage (NCBI taxonomy): Eukaryota > Viridiplantae > Streptophyta > Magnoliopsida > Poales > Poaceae > Aegilops > Aegilops umbellulata. The sequence goes on along the minus strand of CP136058.1, from coordinate 34,426,218 downwards.
CTGCATCCGGGGGGCGGACATAGGTCCCTTGAAAATTTGCTCGGAAAGCATCCTCGAGCTCTTCCCAACTTCCAATTGTGTTTTCGGGGAGGCTTTTAAGCCAGTGCCAGGCTGGCCCTTTATGCTTAAGGGGTAAATATTTGATGGCGTGAAGATCATCTCCTCTAGCCATATGTATGTGGAGGATATAATTCTCGATCCAGACTCCGGGGTCTGTTGTTCCATCATACGCCTCTATGTTGACAGGTTTGAATCCCTCTGGAAATTCATAGTCCAGAACCTCATCGGTGAAGCATAGGGGGTGTGCGGTGCCCCTGTATTTGGGTGTGCCGGATTCTGATGATGGCTTTTTTGCATTGCTTGCAAGAGCTTGCTTTCTTGGCCCATAAATGGACCTGGCTGGGCCATGATGCGACTCCTTAGGTGGGTCGCATACCGATTTGTGTGCGATGCCACCTGCCGCCTTATTGGGTCGTCTATCCGACCGTATGCCTTTTTTATTTTTTGAGTGCGAGGGCTCTAGGGCCTCTTCGCTGAATTCGGGCAGTAGCTTTACCTTTGGATAGCTTTTAGTACGGCGATCATTGCCGTATATGTCTGCGGTGTTGATTACTTTGTTGCATTTAATACGGAGTGCATCTTCCGCTGTCTTTAGCTTCCGCTTCTGCTTTTTCAGGCTTCGTGCAGTTGCAACGAGCCTCTTGTGGAGACTTTTCTGCTCCATGGATTTATCCGGCGTAAGGTTGTCCGGAATGCCGTTTTCGTCGGGGGAGGGAGTTTCGGTTTCTCTATCCGTGTTGCCCTGTTCGGACGGCTGCTCTAAGGCTTGCTCGTTGTCTACCGGCTTGTCCTGCTCTATGGCTGGGTTTTTATCGAGGCGGGGCTTGGGTCGGCGTTTGTGCCGACGCTTTGATTGCTTTCCGGGGGGTCTATATCCCGTTCCATCCCCCTTTTCCTCATTATCGTTTCCCTTAGGGGTATCCACCATGTATACATCGTGAGATGCGGTGGATTTCCAGTGCCCTATGAGCGTTGGTTCATCGGTATCTCCTGCATCGTCATCCATGCTGTCTATGTCTGCGGAGTCGAAGTTGAGCACGTCGTTTAGGCTTTCGACGGTGGCTACAAAGTGGGTGGTGGGCGGGCTTTGAATTTCCTCATCGTCTGTATCCCATCCTCGCTAACCGTAATTCGGCCAGGGCTCTCCTGATACAAAGAGAGACTTGAGAGCGTTCAAGATGTCGCCAAGAGGCGAGTGCTGAAAGATGTCCGCGGCGGTGAACTCCATTATGGGTGCCCAATCGAATTCGATTGGCAGGGGCACGGGGGGTTCGGAGTCCGAATAGGAGTCCGGACCCTCGGAGTCACGGGTCGTGGGGCTGTCGTTCGGCTCGATTGCCTTTGAGATCGCAGCCCCCGAGGTGGCGTCCAACCGCTCATCCTCGATTGGTGTAATAGGCTCCGAGTCTAGGGTCGGAACCGGTGCATGTGCGGCCTCCAGGACACTGTTCGGAGGCAGAGCTAGATCATGCCCCTCGAGATAGTGCGGCGCGCTTGGCTGTGGCTCGAACCCGTCGAAGATCAAGTCTCCGCGGATATCAGCCTTGTAGTTTAAGCTTCCAAACCTGACTTGATGGCCAGGGGCGTAGCTTTCGATCTGCTCCAGATGACCAAGCGAGTTGGCCCACAGAGCGAAGCCGCCGAAGACGAAGATCTGTCCGGGGAGAAAAGTCTCACCCTGGACCTCATCGTTGTTGATGATCAGAGGAGCCATCGGGCCTAAAGGCGACGACACAGAGGAACTCTCAATGAAAGCACCAATGTTGGTGTCAAAACCGGCGGATCTCGGGTAGGGGGTCCCGAACTGTGCGTCAAGGTCGGATGGTAACAGGAGACAAGGGACATGATGTTTACCCAGGTTCGGGCCCTCTCGATGGAGGTAAAACCCTACTCCTGCTTGATTAATATTAATGATATGGGTAGTACAAGAGTAGATCTACCACGAGATCAAGGAGGCTAAACCCTATAAGCTAGCCTATGGTATGATTGTGTATGATGATGGTTGTTCTACGGACTACAACCCTCCGGTTTATATAGACACCGGATAGGGTTAGGGTTACACAGAGTCGGTTACAATGGTAGGAGATCTTGAGTATCCGCACCGCCTAGCTTGCCTTCCACACCAAGGAAAGTTCCTTCCAGACACGAGACGAAGTCTTCAATCTTGTATCTTCATGGTCCTGGAGTCCGGCGAATGTATAGTCTGGCTATCCGAACACCCCCTATTCCAGGACTCCCTCACTTGCCCCTCTGTACATTCGGGGCCGTGGTATTATTGGAGAATCTAAGGATTTGCTGAAGGTCTATGACATCATGCATCGCATGTTTCGCAATGTGCTTCTGCCCAAGGTGGGGAATCAAGATGAAATACATGGCTATCTTGTTGACTTGATGGTTGCAATGAAGACCAAGGTGGGCTCTGGGGAAACGTTTGATGTGTACAACTGGCCATGGCACGAGATGTTCAACATGGTCATCTACAGGAAGGTCCCCATTTATGCTCCGTTTGTCATGTGCTTTCTGAACTCAGTTTGGGAGGTTCGCCATCCTGGAGAGGCTCTCACTTCTCCCGATAATCTCATTGTTCATGAGGTCAAGCTACTCAAGAAGAAGAAGAAGAAGCACGCCGAGCCTCGCTTCCCTTCTAATGCTCCTGAGGATGTCTATGCCACTTATGACGATGAGGACTTTGAGATGGAGCCAGGGGCCAAGCCCTCTTGGGTGGGCAAGCTCACTGCCAAGGTGAAGAAGACTTCCTGCCTCTAGTCTGACATCCAGAAGAGGATGTATGAGGCCCATGTCAATGATAAGCATGCCCGACGTCGTCAAATTGCAATGATGAAGCACGTCAATATGCCGGTTTAGAATGGCTCTGAGAAGAGCATCACACTGGAGGAGCGTTGGATATCTACCCACAACACCTGGACTGATGATGAAGCTCCTCCCCAGCCCTCCACCTCCTTTGCTGCAGCTGGCGATACCATGGAGGAATCCGATCACAACGATGATGACGAGTTTGCTGATGAGGATCCAGATGTGACCGAGGAGTTAGAGGAGGGCGACTGAGCTCTGGGGCGCTAGCTTCGCTCTTTTCCTTTTTGGTGTCTTGATGCCAAAGGGGGAGAGAGTTATATAGGGCTCGGGATTTGCATGGGGGTTTGTTGATTTGCTTGGGTTTTTGTTTCCCTTGTGTTTAAAATTTAGCTTGTGAACTTTGTTGCTTATCTCTTCTTGTGTGGTGTAAGACATGCGACTATCTAGCTTTCTATCTCTATTATCGGTGATATTCTTGTTTTATTCCGTTAGTATCGTTACCTTCATATTATGTGCTTCTATGCTTATCTTCGCATATACTCTCTAGTAGGAGTGGTGAGTCTATAAAATCTAGGGGGAGTCTCGCCCTTAATGGGTGCTAAAACTGGGGCACACATCTAGGGGGAGTCCCATCTACATTTTCTAGACTTTCCTCGTGCAAATCGTGTTGTTGTCATCATCCACCAAAAGGGGGGAGATTGTAAGGGCATTTCCCTTCTTTGTGTTTTGGATGATGATGACAACCCGTTGTTGGTCTAATCGTGTGCTAAGTGCTTCAGTCTCTCAGTGGTTAGGCTTTCATCGGATAGCTATTCTGTCTGGAAGGAAAAGATCGAAAATGGAGTTTTCTACGCTTTTTTATCTCTTTGGTCGTAGGGAACCCGTACTATCAAGAGGGAATCCACATTGGAAAGAGTTGGGGGAATATTCTCACGTACACTTACTTCACCCCTCTCTTGCCTTCCTTACTTGTGAGAGAGAGCTCCTTCCTTCTTATCCTACTGCTTACTGTGGCTTCCCAGCGGTTGTACCGCTCTCTGGAGCGGTTGTACTGCTGGTTCTTGGCGCTTACCAGCTTTGATCGAGCGGTTGTACCGCTTCCTCCGGGCGGTGGTACCGCCACCATGCTTAGCAAAGACTAGGGCGGTTGTTCCGGCCAAGTACCGCCCAAGTACCGGTCAGACTTCTGTTTTGATGCGGTACTCGGGCGGTGGTGGCCCGGTCGGTCCGGTCATACCGGTACCACCGGTGTCCGGAGCGGTTCTACCGCTCAGGACTTAGCCGCCCTGAGCGCTCAAGGCCAAGCGGTTGCACCGGTCCTGTACCACTCGACTACCGCACTCAGGGGTGACTCCCTACTATTTCTATGCGATAGTTGAGCGGTGGCTGGGCGGTTGGTCCGGTTGTTCTCTTAAACCGGTCTACCGCCTGGTCGCCTGGTTGTATCGCCTGGTAGGGTTCTGCACGTCAACCGTGAGTCCCGGTTGTACCAGGACAAGGAGCGGTTGTACCGCTGCAGTACAGAAAATGCAGTAACAGTTGGATTTTTAGGGTTGCTATATTAGGGTGCTTCTTCCACCTACCACATTTACCTCTTACCTCTCTCACTCAACCATTAATGCTACTCAAGCTCTCTTGCCCGATCTCTCTCTCTAGCCACTCAAACTTGGTGATTTGCTAGGGATTGAAGGAGGAGACCTAGATCTACACTTCCACCAAAGGATATTTGCTTCCCCCATACTTTCTTGTGTGGATTTTTACTCTTGGGTGTTTGAGCACCCTAGACGGTTGAGGTCACCTCGGAGTCACATTCCATTGTGGTGAAGCTCCGCGGTTTCGTTGGGAGCCTCCAATTAAGTTGTGGAGAGAGCCCTAACCTTGTTTGTAAAGGTCCGGTTACCGCCTCCGACGGCACCAATAGTGGACATGGCATCCCGCATTGTGTGAGGGCGTGAGGAGAATACGGTGGCCCTAGTGGCTTCTTGGGGAGCATTGTGCCTCCACACCGCTCCAACGGAGACGAACTTCTCCTAAAAGGGAAGGAACTTCGGTAACACATCCTCGTCTTCACCGGCTCCACTCTTGGTTATTTCATCCCTTTACTTGTGCAAGCTTATTTGTGTTATTTACCTTGCTTGCACTACAAAAAAAGACACATCCGTGACATTTTGGGCCAAACGAATTTTTTTTCTGTCATACATATGACACTTCTATGACGATAATTGTGGCAAAACCCGGTATCATCATAGATGTGGTGGGATCCTACTTCTATGACAAAAAATCATGACAGAAAATGGGCTTTTCGTCCTGGGCGAGCAGGAGACGCAGCTGGATGACATTCTTTGGGCCGTCCATGACGGAAAAAACCGTGGTAGAAGCGAGGGGGAGGAAAATTTCGGGGAGTAGACGGTGGAGGGGTGCCCGTGGAGGGGTGGTTGAACAGGACCCCGTGGTGTGGAGGGCTGGATGAACAGTAGACGGTGGATGGGTGGTTGAACAGTAGCCGGTGGAGTAGCGCGCGGTGGAGGCTGGATGAACAGGAGCCCGTGGAGGCTGGAGGAGGTCGACGGTGGATGAACAGTAGCTTATGGAGGCTAGAGGGGGTCGACGGTGGAGATGAACAGTATCCCGTGGAGTCCCGTTTTGCGGTACGCCACACCCCTCCCGATGAACAGGACCCCTGTTTCGACCGTAGCGCTCCAACACAAGTCCGTTTCCTCCGTTTTGCGGTACGCCACACCCCTCCCGATCAACAGGACCCCCGTTTCGACCGTAGGAGGTCCGTTTCCTCCGTTTTGCGGTACGCCACACCCCTCCCAATCAACAGGACCCCCGTTTCGACTGTAGGAGGTCCGTTTCCTCCGTTTTGCAGTACGCCACACCCCTCCCTACCAACAGGACCCCCGTTTTGACCGTAGGAGGTCCATTTCCTCCGTTGTACGGTATGCCAGGCCTCGTTTCCATCGCCTCTTCTGTCCAAGCCCTCCCGATGAACACGACCACACATTCCGTTCCGACCCATGAACACCACGGCGACGCTGTTTCTATGTTCCGACCTAGCCATGTACACGAGCCCTTGCCGTACGTATGCGCGAGTAGGCGTTCCACACCCCGCCCGTATTTACACATACGTGGCCGTATTTTCTTTCTTGCACCCTGGCCGCCTCTACTACGACACGTGCGCACCTCTACATCCACCAGTATATATGTACGTTAGTACGTACACATTCGCGACCAGAATGACAACGCTACGTATGCTTCGACCAGGTGGGTCCCGACTGTCAGACACTTCCTTGCCTGCGAAGATGTAGCTGGTGGGTCCTAGCAGTCAGGGGGGAATCGTTTTTTTTGCCCGGACGCACTTCCTTGCGTGCGAAGATGTAGCTAGTGGGTCCTAGCAGTCAGGTGGAAACATTTTTTTCGCGAAATACGGTGGCCCGTCCGGTGGGTCCCTGCTGTCAGGTAGAGGAATCATTATTTTCCGCATAATAAGGAGACACTTCCTTACTGCCGCCATGGACCCAGCTGTCAGCCTCTCCACGTACAGTCCACGTCCGATGGAAGTCGTTCCTTGACCACGTTGACCACGCCACACCGAGAGCACCAGGGCGGTGGACGATGGCGAGGCCTAGGAAGGGGACGACACGGAGCCGGTGAAGACGCGGCAGTGGATGCCCATGCGGAGAGGAGTATGAGGGTTCACTCGTTCGGCTGCGGTGTGAGGCTGCCGTCGCCGCATGGCCTGGCCAGCGGTGGGAATAATAGGGGGCGGTGAGGCCTCCGCGGCAGCACAGCCGGCCATGGGAGGCAGGAGCAGGCGGCACGACCGGCGCTACTTTGGGCGGCTGGAGCAAGAAGGCCAGAAGTTGAAGAAGCACTACGGCCGTTGGATGGACATCGTATGGTCACTGCAGCTAGAATCGTTTATATTGACTAAGTTGACAAAGCCCTTGGTACGTCAACTTAGGTCAGCTTCCGAAACGGCGCGCCCCAGATGTCAGGGGGAGGAATCATTTTTTGGGCGGGTGAAGCTAGAATATCCGAGATTGAAGAAGAAGCACGACATCCGTTGGATGGACATCCAACGGCCACTGCTGCTAGAACCGTGTGTTGACTATAAGTTGACAAAGCCTTGCATACGCGTCCACTCTATTTTTTTTAGGTGACGCGTCAACTTAGTAAGGCCAGAAGTGTGTGGCAGAGAAATTATAGCCCATTTGAGATTTTTAAGAATGTGTAGCCCATTTTTGAATTCTAATGGAATTTACTACAGCCCATTTACAGTTTGTTAAAAGTACAACCCATTTCAACCAACCGTTCAAAACAGAATTCAATAAAATTTCCCACATTTTGATGGGATCCGAAATATTTTTATCCCGAAATTTCTAGTCAGATTTAATAAATTTATATTACGTAAAAATCCAACGAAACATTGCGCTCGCAACAATTAATGAAATTAAATTTTCAATATCCAAAAATAATATTTTATAAAGTAATCACGTGTTTGGTGCATTTTTTATAGTTACTACCCAGTTTTTATAATTACATCCCATTTATTATTTCTTAAATCCCATTTTCTTGTTAAGCCTAATGCATCCCTCCTAGGAAAGATTTGCAGCCCAGCGGGGCGGAGAATAATAACTTGACCTTGCCTGGGTATTCCTAAAAAAAAGTATAGCTGGGCTAGCCATTTTCAGCTTGAAAAAAATTAATATATGGGCTGGATATCTGGCCTGGGCTAGACGGGCGACAACCCGCCCAGTTAATACCTGCAGCGATGTTTTCGTTGTTGTTCAGAGGAGAAAAAATAATATCTGGGTTAAACATCGAAAAACTCTGCAGTGCTCACACCTCAAAAACACAAATACTACTCGAGCTGCTTGGTCCCAGCTGTCGGCCGCTTCTTGTGCAATTCTCTCGTTTATTGACTACTACATAGGTTGACAATGGTGTGGGACCGTGATGTCAGGAAACCAGGGGAAGCAAAATAAATTACTCCAGCGAGCGCTTCCACCTCTGCCTCGTTGTCTCCCGTGGAAACCCCTTTCCTCCCTTTTTTTGCTCGGGCAAGGACCAATGCATGCAGCACGTCCATGCGGTTATTAGGCAAGAAATAAAAGCGCTTTGCATGCTATGAATTACGATGGCATGCATGGGTAGCTAATAAGGCATCCTCTTAACTGCTGTGATTAAATGTTGTGTTTAGAAGAGAGAAATATTCTTCTTTTCCACCAATCTGCTTGCACCTAGGTCGTGATGCACCTTCTAATACGACTTATTCAGCTAGACGGAAGAAGGCACTTGCGTACATGAGGCTATGGACCTGGTGGGTCCCCATTGTCATCCTCTCCAAGTAAAGTCATCTCCTCGCCCGCGCGCGCTTTCCGCCCGAAATAGTCAGCGCCGCCCGCCCCGCTTCCCGGTGTCGTCCATCCGTCCATCTACCGCCCACATTAATGATACGCGGTTGCCCAGGCGGCTACTCTGGCGCCACACGTCCGTCCCTCCGCCTGCCCACCATTGCTATATAAACTGCTGCGCCGGCAATAGCCGCAGTCATCCGCATACGTTCCCTTTCTCATGTCCACACCACTACTGCCCACCATGGCTTCCTCGCGCTCTAGCGCTCTTCGGGACGGGCGGACGACGGACCACAAGGAGATGGCAGCCATTGCTGTCGACCGGCTAGCCGGCAGGCAGCCAGAGGACGACGACGTCCCAATGGAGAACATGGTAGTCGACGATCCGGCGCCAACCCCCTCCTCCGCGCCATCCTTGCCGGTGCATTGCACCATGACCATCGGCGAGGCCCGTGCCAAATATATGGACAGTGTGAGGCAGATGCGTCAGGAGCAGTTCCGGGAGGCGCAGGCCGACGCCGCCTACAACCACCATCTCCTCCAGGAGCACCTGCAGGCGAAGGAGCAGATCGCCACGGAGCGGGCGGAGCAGGAGGCGCTGCTCGACTCGTACCGCTCCGCCCGCAAGGGCCGCCTCGAGCGTGGGCGGTACCGCATGAGGGTGGCGGAGGCTGCGGCCGCCTACAAAGAGGCTAGCAAAGAGGGTGATGAAGCGGGCGAGGCGCTGTTTGGCGAGACCAAGGACGAGGCAAAGGACAATGCCGGCTCCGACGAGTCCCCGCTCCGCTGGCGTCGACGAGGCCCTGCTCCGCTGAGGCCTCGCGGCGCCAACAACGAGGCACAGGACACCGCCGGCTCCGCCGAGGCCCCGCCCCGCCAACAACGAGGAAGAGGACATCGCCGGCTCAGCCGAGGCCCCACTCTGCTGGCAACGCGGGGGAGGATTTCCACCGCTCTGCTGAGGCGCCGCCCACCGGCAACGAGATAGAGGACATCGCCGGCTCTGCCGAGGCCCCGCCCCGCTGCCAATGAGGCCGCGCCACACAGAAAACAAGGAAGAGTAGAACACGGTAGGTCGCCGCCGCTCGGGTCCAAGTAAGGCCACCGCTGCTACCCTCCTGTTGAAGCCAAGCTAGGCGGGTTGACCATTGATGGCCGGTTAGCTTCTTGGCGGCGATGACGTGGAGTCAGGGAGTTGTGCTGGAGAATAACGCTGCTGATCATTGGGCTCCTAGTTGCCCTAATCGCTATGACAAGCTAACATCCAGCGCACCCCTTTATAGTTGAAATGTAATGAAATCCGGCATGTTTATATGAAATCTGACCGTGTATGAATGAATTTATTTCGATTAGTTTGAATTCCTGTATCACTGGCATTGGATGAACATGCAAAACAATACGTACTAGCATTATTCCCAGGGTGATCACCTCATTTGCAGCAGTTTCACATGTACTCCCTACGGTCCTTTCTAGTCTGCATACAAGTTTTGTCTGCAGTCAAAGTATCTCTACTTTGACCAATCTTATACAAAAAAGTATGCACTTACACAATATGCAAAGTAAAAAGGAACAAAAGGGATACAAAGAGTTTGAGCAGCTTTTTAGCGTTTCTGTACATTGCAATCAAACACACAGGCCTGGCAATCCATAGAGAACATTCAAAACAATCGATGATTATGCATCTCAGCGAGTCACATGTCAGAGGCAATATTTACTTCACAACTAAAGAATAAAGAAAAAATTGATCGACGCTGCTGACAACAAAGGGCGTCCCATTCGAAAATATGAAACGCATGTCTTGCTAAAATCAATGAGCAAAATTTGACAAGGTTGTCCCATTCCAAAATATCAAATGCCTGCGATTGTGGAATGGGCAGGGTTTGCCATCAGTTCGGACATTGACATGGCACCTCGTGCTAAATAAACCAGCTGTTCTTTTTGTGCAGTTCCACCAAAATCAACCAAATTCGCGCATAGCTTGTATGATTTCGCCCTTATATGTTGCAACGCCTTGAACTTATCGGCACCTCCTTTCTTGTGGTGGAATTGAATGATTCGATGTATTCATGAACATTATGTGCAGTTCCCATTGAAATCAAGCTGAGCACCCATGTTTGCACAAATACAAAAAAGTGATTACTATAGAGCAAACTGTACTATGAATTGACAGTTTCAACAGGCACATACATGGTCCATGTAGAGCACACTTTTAGAAAAATGGAACTCACCAGAAAGAATCCTAGAACAACAACAAAAAATGGAGATTTTGTCAGTCCTTCTTAGCTGAAGTTAGTTTGGTCTTGTGGGGAGTAATGTAACCATCCTTCAACTACTCCTTCTGATGATACGATAGACAGGGCGTCTTCATCCTGGCATAATCGGAGCTAGTCACTTCACGTACTCCATATTCTTCTTCAGAGGAAGATGATCCCGTTGTGCAACGACAAGAGGACTACTAAATGCTAGCATCACTGTTTGCTCGAAAAAAAGGAAAAGGAAATATTTAAAACAACACAGATGAAGCACTTCTCAAGGACAATACCACTTTTTCATGACAGTATCTAAACAGTAGCACAACACCAATAGAGATGACAAAGCTCAATCATATGGATGGAATCAATGGCCGAGTACCAACCTTTGTCAGGAGGCTTATTATGTAGAGCATACAGATGAAGCATTTCTCCGGAACCATCTGTTGCTATCTACGGTGGTGGCCAAGCTTACTATATACTCCTCGATTAGTTTAATGTTCCCAACATCTTCTTGTGCAGTTCCACTAAAATATATGGTATCTTCAAAGAAGATCCCTGTTTGCACAAGTAGGGATAATTACATATTACATTAAGAGTGGCATCAAATCAGTGGCAAAACAATTGCTCGTTCCAGCCATCGCAATATATTAAGATGCAAAACTATATCATTACTTGTGCCATCACAGTTCCAGTGCTTCATTACAGCACCGGGAGTTGATTTTTGTTTTTCTTCCCCTTGTTCTTCCCCTTCATCACTTGGTTCAATAACAAACAAGCTTCGCCTTCAATGTAAGATTTGGCATGTCAATTAGGGAGCACAAGTATAGTACTAAACTTAATTTTCTGATGAAAGTGGCAAAATACAGGCCAACAGTTGTGAAATATCCTTATCTTACCTCAATGGGATATTACGGTGCACATACAGATTGGAAGTCTTGTCTCCATTTGTGCAGTTCACTAAAATCAAGCAACATTATCGTACAAGTAGCACAACATATGAATGCACACTGCAGAATCATGTGAAAGAAGGCTAGTACTAACCTCTCATGATGCGGAATTCAAACAACTCACAAGAAGAAGATCTGAACCAAATTTGCCTTAAGGGATAGGAAGTAAGATCTCCTCTTGTGCAGTTCCACTAAGATCAAGCAATCAAGCAACGTTGTCGGTGTGACATTTTGGTTGAACTGCACAAAACACTCTTAAAACAAAAGTGTTTTGTGCAGTGCAACAAAAGGTCACAATGGCAACGAGGTGAAGCAGATAACCCTGTTTACACAGAGGTGCAAAGGAAACAATTAGTGGTCAATAACGGTGGATGACACAGAAGCCAACAAAAAGAAACATCTACCTTATCTAAATGTGAAAGAAAGCAAGATAGTAGCATTTCTCAAACGGTGGCATTGATTAATATTAACATAGAGATTATATTAACAATAAAATTCGTTAAACATGTAATTTGCTTTTAACTGTGGCATTGCATCAATTTTGCAGCGGCATTATTAGAGGGTGTTTGTTTACAGGGACATTTTGGTGTAGGGACTAAAAAAACTCCGTGTTAGTCTGTGTTGGTCCCAGTTTTGTTATCAGACGCCTTTCCCTATGTGAGCGCAACAAATCTAGTCCTGCTCAAACTCTATAGCCTTGTCCCTTCCTTTCCTTTTTGAACTAGTACTTTCGCCCCTTCCTTTCCTTTTTGAACCATGTCCTAGATTTATGCGATACAACTTTCCCCACTACTTTCCCCCATTCCTTTCCTCTTTGAACCACGTCCTAGATTAATGCTATACAACTTTCCCCCTTCATTTCCTCTTTGAACCACGTCCGAGATTCATGATATATACAACTTTTCCCACTCCTTTCCTCTTTGAACCGCGTCCTAGATTCATGGTATACATGCAGCTAGAGCAATGCATGTGGAGTAAGTAAATTATACCTTAAGGTTGTTGGGGCGTGGTTTGGCGAGCGACGGGACGACGGCAAAGAAGAAGGGTTCGGAGGCCCTCCCGCGCCGCCGCTGGGTGGAAAGTGAACAGCTGCGCCGGTAGTCCCTCGCCGACGCAGCGTTAAGCCTCATTCCCTTCCCGGCGGACGGATCCTGCCGGCTCTTTGAGCAGCAGTGACGGGAGAGAGAGGCCTGTAAGTGCATCTAGTGCCCCTTAGTGATTTTGGTGTATTGAAGACTTATAGGTTAAGTATCTAATGTGTTTATGAGTGTACACAGGTCTATAAGTCTATGAGGAGTTTGATATTTACAGAGAAAGTCGACCCCTAAAAATGAAGTTCTTCGACTGAAGACTTTGATATTTTGAAGACTTTCTGAAGACTTTGAAAGTGAAGAAATTGGTGTGACCTTGTAGACTTGGTATTCATTCGAGGAACATGAAGCGTGAAGACTTTTGTTTTCGTAGTTACATTTTCTCTTTCTTGAGTCATAGGAAACACCGTACTGTTAAAGGGGGTCGAGGAAATACTAAGGAGAAAATTTCCATGTGATGCTCAACTCAAATCCTACATCTACCAATCCCTTCGAGTGAAGCCATTGGAAATCTCATACAGTTCAGTCAATTTCTTCAGTGACAGAGACACAGCTCTTCTGGTCACTGAGGACTTTGCTCTGACTGAGGAGTTAGGAATTCGCCAGTGCGAATTGCCTACACAGTGAGGAACATGATAGCCCTGAGGAATTTTTACCTCAAATTTCCGACCGTTGCTGTGCTGCACGCCAGCTGTCCTAAAATATCTTGTCCACCTAACGGTCATATCATTGAAGGGCATTTATGTCTTATCATGTCGGGCTGCTCCCTAGGCTATAAATAGCCGCCCCCTACAACCACTAGCTGGTTGGCTGCTCCGCGAGAACTTGACACTTGTCATTTGAGAGCAACCCATCCTTCGAGGACTTTGAGCGAAAATCATCAAGTGAGGAAAATCCAAACCCAAACCCAAAACACCTACAAACCCAAAGTGATTGAGCATCACTGAAGAGATTGATCCTGCGTGGATCCGACGCTTGTTACCTTTGAAGACTGTGCTTCTTCCAGACGGCTAGGCGTCAAGGTCTAGAGCATCCAAGAGGAATTGTGGATCGCCGAGTGACCAAGTCTGTGAAGGTTTGGAAGTCACCTGAAGACTTACCACGAGTGATTGGGCGAGGACTGTGTGTCCTTAGCTCAAGGAGAATACAGTGAGGACTGTGTGTTCGGGACTAGGTGTCCTCGAGTTTAAATACTCAGCCGCTCCAACCAGATGTACAACTGAGACAGCAGTTGGAACTGGTCTACCAAATCATTGTCTTCACCAAGCTTACTGGTTCTATTTCCTCAACACTTTCATTTCCTCATTACTGTGTTGTGTGTTTGTTCATATCTGTGTTTGAAGACTTTGACTGAAGACTTTCTCAATTTCCTCAGTTCAATTTCTTCAGCATGTTTGTCTTCATCTAGTGTTATCCTGTGTTTACGTTTTCTGTACTCTGTGTTTGTCTTCATTTCATCATGATGACTATGCTTGAGTTCTGTTATGTTTTCATCTGAGTACTTATTTCGCTGCTAGTAGTTCTTCGCTAAGGAATTTCCTCACGAGCAAATTCCTCAGTGAAGAATTTCATAAAAATCGCCTATTCACCCCCCCTCTAGTCGATATAACGCACTTTCAAGGCCAACGAAGTCTTGTTTAGATCTGGAGAGGGCGAGAGAGTGTGAAGAGAGCAACTACAAGCACTGAGGCTCCAGCGTGTATATATATACTCGAGAGAGAGTGTGAAGCGTGCAAACCCTAGAAAACATTTTGACCAGTCAAAGAATTCTCCTGGCACAAATTATGCTCCAAGTGTAGTTATCGAACCCGAGACCTCAAGTTTGATGAGCGAATAGGCTAACCAGCTACACAACCCTCCCGTTATGTTCAACGAGAGGGAAATAGCCTTTTATACATTCCTGAATCCTTATTATAACATGCACACAAATTTTGGGCACTTGTATTCGACTTAAGTCAGTGTGCCACCGTATCTCGTATACTTACTACTCCCTCCGTCTAGGTGTAATAAGTCACGTTAGAAGGTGCAACGGGACCAAGGTGCGTGCGTGTGCGTGTGTGTGTGCGTGTGTATGTTTGTGTGTGTTTAACAGCATGTGTGTGTTAGAGAGAGCGACAGATCGACCTACTCCTACACAGAGATGTTGTGTAGTGTACAATTTTAGCCGCGAGAGTCGGCGCATCCTCTCGTTTCCGGGCATGTCCGGTAGGGACATGCAGACAGCTGCCACGACCGCTCCTGACCAGCCTGGCCCACCCAAAGCCCCTCCATCGCCCGCGCGCGCTTCCCGCCCGAAACGGTCAACGCCGCTCCAAAGAATCGGTGCCGCATTCATGCCCGGGCAGAGCAGACGCGACCTCTCACTGGCGCAAGAGTGATGGTTGCTTCGTCCGTCCAACTTATTGCTGGGTCTATGTGATTTGACGGCTCATTGGTCTTTATTACTGAGGTCGTAGGACTGCTGGATGTCCCACGCTTTCGGCGAAAGGAGGTATACCTACTAGATTACAATTTTCTCCATTCTTACAACGGAGGCATGCAAGAGCATTGAAAACACGCAGGCTCAGTGATCCGCATGTGGTTCATGGTGAAATCTCTACAAAGACTTATATTTAGGAACGGAGGAAGTACTAGTATAGTACGTACTGTAATTTATCAGCGAGATAAATTTGTACAATGCTATGAAGCTTCCAGCTTCTGTTACATGTATCTTGCGTCCAAGGTTGCCCGTTGCAACATTTCATCAAATACAAAGGAGACTAACATGCATGCTATTGCATCTCAATGATTGACAGATCATAGCAAATATGTACTCCCTCCATTCCAAAATAAGTTTCTCAACTTTGTGCAAACTTTGGTACAAAGTTGTACTACTACTAAAGTTGACACTTATTTTGGAACAAAGGCAGCTAAAGAAAAAAATGATCCATGCAGTCCCTAGCCCTTGAACCGTGAACCCTGACCAGGCTTCAATTTGCTGGCAACGTTTGAGCTTCCTAATAAATTAAGTTTGCAACCTTTTGACCATCGGATCATTTTGTACAGTTTCACCAAAATCGAGATGAGCATCCCTATGGCAAAGAAATTGAACAAGCGTGATTAGAATAAGATTACTAGGACTAGTTGATGAGACATAAACTCATTACAAATACAGTACGTAGAAGCCAGTTGAGGTATGTGCGGAGCAAAGAAGTAGAGAAATATCCACAGGGAGTGATGTGGGCAGCTGGAGCAGTGGTGCAAGCCGTCTGTAGAGGGAGTTGTACCTGAGGGACGTAGCTCAACCTTGAGGAGGGCGGCGGGAGGCGGCAACTGCCCACGTCGCGGCAGTGAGCAAGGGACGAAGGCAACCTCACCGGCTTTGTGAGAGAGAACGACGGGGACCCCTGATCGGGACGTGCCGACAGTGGTTTTTCACCGTCGGCGACGGCCATCGCATCTACACTAAGCATCCACCCCTTCCCCAAGCGGACGTGATCCACCGGGATGTTAGAGATGTGGCCACAGTTGTTTTGTGCGAGAGAGTGTGAAGAGAGCAACCCCAGCAAGCAACCGTGTAGGCTGGCCCGTCCTAACTATGTATATAGTGGAGCGGTTACCTTTTCTCTCCATATGAACCTATCATATTGCGTACGTGCCACTGAAGAAAAAAAACCTTATTTATAAATGACGCGGCACCTACTACTCGTTCTCCTATAACCTTGCGCTTGGCATCTCAAAGATATTAACCTTGCGATTGGCTCTTCGCCTCTTCAGGAAGTCGAGCAATAATGGTAGTGCAGTATATATCGTTCTGGCTATATGAGACCGAATGAATTGCTGCACGTCCACCACGTGGGCGAGGGTCGAGGGGCGAGGGAGAGTGCTACATACGGAGCAAAATGAGTGAATCTACACTCTAAAATACGTCTATATACATCAGTGTTTGGAGTACGTACTAGTAGTTCATAATGAAATCTACTAAAGGACATATATATTCCAAACAATATGATAGTATAATCTCTATAACCAAGGTAGTAGGGACGAGGAGAAAACGGAGGGAGTAGTAAAATTTCCTCCTCGGGCTGCGAGCCACCGCGCGCGTGGGCGAGGGAGCGGGCGTAAGGCGTGGTAAGCAAGCTTCACCTCATCCTGCGAGCCATCGCGCCCGTGGGCGGGGGAGATGGCATACTAAGCAAGCTTCTCCTCGTTCTGCGAGTTGACGGGACACATCAAAAGTACTCCAGTGTATAGAGCCTTGCCTCTAAGGTAGGCCCCACATGGTTTGCCTCTTTTTTTAATTTAACATAACGCGTCAAGTCACAATTTGTTTGTTCACCCGTGGTAGACAATCCTCCCTCCACCAAGTGGACAACCAGTACACATGCCAAATTACCACGTGGGCTGCCTTTTTCGTACAAAAATGAGCTCCACCGTGTACTTGCGCGGGTGTGGTTGGGAAAGAGACGGGAGTTCGTGCGCCGTGCGTGCACCTCTTCTCTTCGTGCACGTCCCCCACCTACGTGGGTGTGTGAGAGAGATACAAACCGCGTTCATGACTGTTTTTTGTTTTGGGGTGGGGGTGGGGTGGGGGGGTTGATTTCGTGAATTATTTGTGGGAATATGTGTCGATGACATCTCAAACAAAATTTTGCATGCAATGTGTGTGAAATGGAGGCCTATCCATAACATACATAGAGGGTCGGGCAATCCACGAGAAGAGAGGGAGGGGTCATAGCTATCGATAGAGTCAAAGAGAGGATCAAGTGGGTGGGTGCGAGATCGATGAAGAGAGCCATCGAAATTGTTTGTGTGTACAGGTCAAAGATATAGGGCGACTAGCCTACCGGAATGTTAGAGGTCACACGTCAAGTTTGTGTGTGGCAGGGAGACATGACTAGAGCGCTTGATGTATCGGTGTGTGTGGGGGGGAGGAGGGTGGTGGGAGGGGTAGGCAGAGGCCTAACTATAGAGGTAGAACGACTCGTATATGTGTTGAGAAGGAGAGACCCAGCTATGTCTTGAGGGAGATAGGTCGACATCCATACATAACTGAAGGACGGGAAATATGATGGGACAGAGAGAGAGAGAGAGAGGAGGGAGTGAGGGAGGGATAGGGAGGGAGAGGGGTAGAGTGCTGGATGGGTGATGGAGTTGCTTCTCGAAGATGGTGGGAGAGGCCTACTAGACAAACTGAGGGTGGAACTACAATGTTATCAATAAGAGTGAGGATGTGTTTCTGTGTGTGCCTGTGCGTGATAGATCTGTCGGGACGCATCCATAGATGATGAAGGGGAACCATGTGTTTGGTAAGAAAACCTAACTAGATCGATAGATCAATTGTTTTTTGTCGGAGGAAGGGAGAGACACAACTAATGAGGTAGATCGATTGACGTGTGGGTAAAAATGAGTTATAAGGACCCAGCTAGCTATATGTATAGCGAGAGATCGGTCGGTGTACGTCCATTTGTTAGAGGCAAATAAGGCCCAACGAGACGGATAGACAGAGAGAATGGAGCTAGGAGGCGGTGCGAGAGGCCCAACTACTAGCTAGATAGGGGGAAGAGTGTGCGGTTGTGAGAGCGATGAAAAGAGGGGCGAGAGTTTACACGTGTGTCTGACCATATGAGAGACACGAGGCAAGGACACATAAAGGAGGAGATTGAGGTGTGTTTGTATGTTGTAGGCAGGCACCGCTGGAGAGGTTTATCGATCGGTGTGTGTCAGAAAGGAGTTGTGGAGACTCTGGGAGAACGACCTAAAGAAAAAAAAGAAATGTGCCAGGTGGATAGAATGCCGAGGGAGGGGGAGGGCGAGGAGGGCATGTGCATGCACGAGAGAAAGTTAGTGGTAGCTACAAAAGTTAGAGGATTGTGTGGGTGTAAGAGACTAACAAAGATCATAATTTGATATGAAAGCGGATTCATATATTTGAATAGGAGATCATAGTGTTTTAAACATTGCATGCATGAATATAGCGGTGATACACGTGCTGTGCACATGTTATACCATAATGTGATAATGCATGGCGTTTGCAACTCACAGCTAAATGCCGAACAATCTAAACCATACTATACATCAAACAATCTCACATTTTATTTGAATTTGTGATAATGTGTGGCGTTCGTAGCTTACAACTAAATATCAAACAATCTAAACAATACTATATATCGAACATTCTCACATTTTATTTGAAATTGTGGTAATGTGTGGTGTTTGCAACTCACATCTAAATACTTGTAGGCGTAGGGGGCGGGGCACCGTACATAATGTGATAAACACATTATACAATCAGACATGGTTTAGATTATGAAGATCTAGCTAGAGCTAGAAATGTAATGTGATCTGAAATCAAAATAAAGTGGATTCAAAAAATTTAGTTGGAGTCCATATAGGAGTACACATAGTTCATCACTAACTCGAGACTAATCATGTGGTGTGCTGTGAAGATAATACACAAACGATGGTTTAACTTGACAATAATGATGATTGTAGATCTTATTAAAACAGAGAAACGAATTCAAATGCTTTGACTTCACAACAATCATTACTGTAGATCTTATTCAAATAGAGAAACGAATTCAAATTTAGTTCACATTGAAGCGGTAGTATATACGTTTGGAATGCACCAAAACGTTCATTTGAGTAGTAGGTTGCATGCATTATACACGTAGCGAAATATTTTAATTGAACATGACATGAATTCAAAGTTTTGAATGACATTTGTAGGGCGCATTGATTTGGGACAGTACACGTTAGGCTTGTCCGGAAATTTCAACCCGCGCCTTGTTAGCCCGACATATTTAAGATATATCTTTGTCTCGTTGTGCTCCGACAACTCCCTCCATGTCAACCCGCGCCTTGCTATTCCAAAATTACAACGCGCGCGAAAACTCCCACCTCCTGTGAAATCCAGACACGCGAAATGCCCGTGGTACCCTTGAACCGAAAGAACCGCCTCAAATCGGTGGGGGTACTTTCGTAACTTACCCCATATTTCGGACAAGCGCGTCTCTAAGCCATGGTTCCCCACTGCCATCCCATCCGCCCACCCATTCGTACACCGAGGCCGCGAAAACCCGCGATGAAACCCCACACCCTGCTCCGTCCGCCACCCAGCCGGAGCCTCTTCCTCGATGACGTCATCCACAGCAACACCTCGACGTCCCTCATCCACCGTACCGGATGAGGATCCGTCGTCGATCTCATCGTCCTGCTGGTTCAGCCACCCCGTCCTCCACCTCCAAGGAGCTGCCCCGACGTTCCCCTCGTCTTTTGCGCCACCTCCATTCCCACACCGCCGTCTTCACCTGCACCACTGGAAGAGCATCATCATCACCGTTTCCTCGGATGAAGCTGCGGCCTAATCGGCGCCACCAAAGAGGTTGTACACTAATCGCTGCATTTTCTTATTGATTCGATCTCACGGTGCTGCCAGCGCTCGGTCCCGAGCCGACACGGTGCGGCTCCATCCACGGTGGCGTCGCCAGCCACTTCCTCCACTGCGTCGCTCCCTCGACGACGACGTCCACATCAGTAGGACCTGCTGCTGCTTTAGCTCTCGCTCGCGCTGCTGCTCTGCTCTTGCTCTTGGTCCCTTGCCTGGTCTGCTCTTGCTATTGCTCTTGCTCACGCTGCTGCTCTCGCTCTTGCTCTTGCTTGCGATGCTGCTCCGATTTAGCTACACTTCAGTCGACTGAATCGACTTTTGGGTCACTCAATTTTCAGGTTGTGGGGGCGCTCGCCGGGGTGAAGGAAGAACCAGCCGCAGCGGGGAGGGGGCTCGCCGGAGAGATACCCCACTATCTAACTTAGGGTTCATGATGGGGGCGGTGGTCGCCGACGGTGGCGGGGCGTTGGCGGGGCGGTGGTGTGGGGATCGCCGGAGAAAAAGGTCGGCACGGGGTGGCCTAGAGGGATGGCCGGGGCGGCGGCGGACTGGCGGTGGGGAGTGTTTTTGGGGCGGGCGGGGCGGCGCACCGCCGGCCGCGGGCGGCGGGGGGCTGCTGTTTGGCCGGCTCAGGGGGTGGAGGTTGAAGATGAACCGTAGGCCCTTGATTTCGTATCCAACGGCTGCAAAATCGACTAACCAAATATGAAAAACTCAGTCGACCGACGTGTAGCCTCACCTTGCTAGTGCGTTCAGTTTTGGCAGCAAAATTCAGTTTCGACAGTTAAGTCCAGTTTCGACAGTTAAGTTCAGTTTCGACAGTTAAGTTCAGTTTCGACAGTTAAGTTCAGAGATGAGCGACTGATGTATTTTACATCTAGCACTTTGTGGTTATGTACTTTACGTAATGTATTGGAGATGCTATTAGAATTCCACTCAGGTTAACGTTGTTCGTTGTCTCTCTTGTCCTGCTTCAGCCTCGGCATCGTACAACTCACCGGAGCTGCTCCAACGACGAAACCATCCATCACAGCGAAGCAGTACCTTGGGCTCCATCTCCAGACGCCTAAGATCTTCTTCCCCTCCTCCGACAGCCAAGTCAGCCGGAGCATCCTCACCGGCCAACCCAATCACGCTGAGATCGACATGGCTTCGCCAAAGAGGTTCTACACTTGTTGCATCTCTTTTTTACTCTACATGTTATATATATTGTCCATTGAGCACACAGATTTGTTCCTTTAGTGTCTCCTTGAAAGAAAAAAGGTAGGAATTTTAATTTTCACTTGTCCTCCTTTTCAAATTCCTATTCATGAAGCACAAGACTAAGAGATAGTAGCATAATAGCATTATAACCGTACATTTTCTTGTGGTTTGACTTAATGTCACCATGCTTCTTTGCATCATGTGATCTTCCAATTGTTGTGAATCAAACACCCAGATTGGCAGAAATCCTGAGTTTTTAAATTCTCTGTTTTGCACGTGCATTCCTATCCTATCATGTCTATTTCCTATCCCTGCATTGTTGGAATCCTCCAATTCAAACGAGCCCTTACAGAATTACTTCTCTTACAGATAGTTGTCAAAGAAAACCTTGCGTGGTTTGTCCCGCTCCTGCTGCGCCGTCGTCCACCCCAGCTCAGCTGCTCCAACGACAGAAGGGTCCAGCACAGCAGGGATCCGGCCTCCAGACTGTCTTTCGCCGCCTTACATCTTCTTCCCCACCGCTGGCAGCCATGAAAACTGCACTACCATCATCAACCGAGCAGATGACCTCGAGGACTACACTGGTCCGCAAGAGACGTCTCACTCTTTCGTGTCTGCTTACGTTATGCATCGCTTAATATTACATGCTACTTTTTCATCCTGTTCACCGATTAGACTCTGAGTCAGCTCCAAACTAATGGTCAAACTTGAGTTTTTAAATGGTCATGGGGTACATATCGGGGCCGCTATCAATATTATCTATCTACTATCTGGTTAATCTCTGGTGTCTACTATGAGTTTCATGTTGGGTGGGAAACAAACAGTAAAGAAGCCATTATCTGTATTTTTTAACTGAAGCCATTATCTTCCTGCTATTATTGGTTTTGGGTCTATCCACATCTTGCTACCATCACTCTGGATTTCTGCATGCACTCCTTACATAATCTCACTATGTTTTATTCCTATGCACGTCAGTTATTGTAAACAATGGAACTGAACATGTAGAGCAAAATAGACGAGCCTTGTGTGGCAATAAAATTTCATGCAGACGTCGCTCCATGGTAGTGGCAAAGGCATCCCCCTCCACGCATTTCGGATTGTAATCGAGAGGAAGATATCTGTTCTGAGGGGGATTCAGAAGGAGAAGACAACTCCTATTTACCCCCTGAGGTCTTCGCTCCAACATGGCATGCTGATGTTGGTTATATCATGCATATGGTGTCTTGCATTGCTTACTTTATACATCAAATATGCCATCTGCTTAGTTTAGACATCCTTTGTGCGAATGCCATCTGTCTAGTTTATTCATTCTTTATGTGAATTATGCAATGCCATCTTCTTTAGCCAGGCATCATATATGTGAATTTTGCAATGCCATCCTGCTTAGCCAGTCATCTTATATGTAAATTATATCAGGCCATCCTTTTTTTTGTTACATATTACATTTGTCAAAAATGTTATTACATTCAACTGCTCTTCGTGTGCATCAGCCATTTGACACGATGATGGCAAATTCAGGAGTGAAAACAAGGTCTTGAGAGCAGACTATGCTATCTGACAAAGCGCATAACTCGCTGGTTACGGATAGGTCCTCAGAGGAGGAATCAGAGACAGATGACCAGTCCTATCCCCCCCCGAGGTGTATGCTCTAACTTGGCAGGGTTATGTTGCTCATATTGTGCGTATGGTGTCTCACATTGCTATGTCATTTGATTAGTTTAGACATGCTTTGTGTGAATGCCACCTGTTCAGTGTCTAATTACCATATATGTGAATTATGCATTGCCATCTTGTCAAGACATTATATATGTGAATTATACAATGCTATCTTGTTGCAAAGGCATTATATAAGTGAATTATGCAATGTCATGCTGTTTAGCCGATCATCATGTATGTGAATTATATCATGTTATCATTTTTTTATTACGTGTTCCATTTGTCGACAACGTTTGTATATTCAACTACTCTTCCTGTGCATCAGCCATTTGAAGCGGTGATGGAAGTATCTGGAGTGAAAACAAGGTATTCAGAGCAAACAATGCTACCTGCTGAAGTAGACATCTTGCTGGTTACAGAGAGCTCCTCAGAGGAGGATTCAGAGACTAATGACCAGTCCTATTTTCCCCCTGAGGTCTATGCTCAAACTTGGCAGGGTTATATTACCCATGTCATGCATGTT
The DNA here is from genome assembly GCA_032464435.1 of Aegilops umbellulata. NCBI lineage: Eukaryota > Viridiplantae > Streptophyta > Magnoliopsida > Poales > Poaceae > Aegilops > Aegilops umbellulata. The sequence goes on along the minus strand of CP136058.1, from coordinate 34,402,943 downwards.
GTCTCGCATTGCTTAGTTTTTACATCATATATGGATTGCCATCTGCTTACTTGCTTACTATATAAATCATATATTTGAATTATATCATGCCATCATGTTTACATAGTACACACACATCATCTATCTGAATTATGGCATGGCAACCCATTTAATAAAGACATCATATAGTTATATCATCTCATCTTGTTTAGTGTTTACAGTCATCATATTTTGAATTATGGAATTCTATCCGTGAATGTATGTGAATTATGGCATGCCAACCTATTTAATAAACACATTATATAGTCATGTCATGTCATCCTGTTTACATAGTCTCATATTTTGAACTATGTCTTTCCATCTTTTTTAGTTAGCCATCATAATGTGAAATTGTGTCATGCTACCCTATTTAGTTAGCCATCATATATGCGAAATTGTGTCATGCTATCCTGTTTGGTTAGACAACATAAATATGAATTATTTCATGCCCTCTTTTATTCCCCACTATCCATTGCACCTGTCTATCATACAATGTCTATACTTTCAATTACTTTTCTTGTTTACCAGCCATTTCAATTGGAGCGTGATGGCAGTATCTAAGGGAGTAACAACACGGTCTTCAGAAAAGATAGTGCTACCAGTTGATGCAGATAGAACCACGGTTGTACTTGCCCAAGGACCAGATCTGAATCCCAACTCAACGCTTAAAGGAGAAGAAGATTTGTTCTTAGGTCAGGTTCTGTAGCTATGGTTCATACTCCTTTGCTCTTGCATGACTGTATTTACTCATACCAACTATTTTCAAATTTGAAGGATGGAATTGAAACTCCAATGGTGCAACAGGTATGTTTTAAACCTGTTTATTTAACTGGTTTGCTGTTGTAACCTGCTCTATGTTGATTTCAGTTTCAATTGAATAAACCGTTATGTTCTCATGTCATGCACATTACAAGTGTTGTTATTGCTCTATAGTTACCCACACTTATATTCTGTCTATTCTGCTTTGTCTTGAACAAATATTATTTGAACTGTGTCTCTATCTTGATTTGGCAACAAAAACTAGAATGATATAGACCATAAAGTGACCATGGTACATAGATATACGTTTGTTTAATGCTGTTATCCTGTCCACTTTACTACTGAACTCATTTACCAAAATGAGTTTCATATACAACATGGTAAACATGTGATGTGTCTGCTTGTTTCTCTTTTAGAATGCGGACAAAATATTGCAGAACAGTACCGCGTTATCCAATGGTAAAGGAAGTAATGCAGATAAAGTTCAAGATAGTGAGACATCCCTGTTGGTCTCCAAGAAAGCTGATAAAAACTATCTTGACGACAGTGAGGGAACCCAAAAGTCCTGTCTTGATGTAGTGTTCAAGTTACTGGCCACTACTGGTGGCACAAGCTCTTCGAACTCGCTGCCTTAATCAGTTCATCTTCTTGAGTCTCAACTTCAAGTTGAAAGACATCGATCAGATGTGCTACGACAGGAAGCTGAAGGACTGAGGAAGTCCCTGCAGAATTCAGATGCATATTTTCTGGTGCAACAGCAAGCGCTAGAGGATTTAAGCACCAAACAAGAGAAAGTTAATAAGCTTGCTAAGCATCTTGCCAGCATTATGGGTACCCAGGATATTGTTTCTTGAGATCTTCTTAAGTGGTTTCAGTTCTGGATTTGTTTTGCTGCGGCGTTTATTTGCGCTGGTCACCAACTTTGACAACCAGTGTATATGATATGCTGCTTTGCTCCCTATATTTGCACTGGTGGCGAACTTTGATGCCTAGTGGATGTAATATGTGTAATAGCCGTGATAGCCTAGCGTTAGTTGCTTGCGTATTTATTTCCTTGTTGTCTTGTTTATTTGTTTGCTTGTAGTCATTGCAGTTCTTTTTCCGCGGTTAGCTAGTGGTTGCAATAACCTATTTTTTAAAACTAGGCCACAATAACCATGGGCTAATATTTACTGTAGTGATAATGGGCCTCCTACTGGCCGTAGAAATAGTAGGCCTTCTACGGGCCGTAGAAACAATGGGCCTTCTACGGGCCGTAGAAACAATGGGCCTTCTACGGGCCATAGAAACAATGGGCCCTCTGCGGGCCGTATTATCAATGGGCCTTATACGAGCCGTATAATCGATTGGCCAAACTGAAAGTGCGTTATATCGACTAGAGGGGGGGTGAATAGGCGATTTTTATGAAATTCTTCACTGAGGAATTTGCTCGTGAGGAAATTCCTTAGCGAAGAAATACTAGCAGCGGAATAAGTACTCAGAAGTAAACATAACTGATTACATGCATGGTCATCATGATGAAATGAAGACAAACACACAGTACAGAAAGCGTAGGCACAGGATAACTCTAGATGAAGACAAACAAACTGAAGAAATTGAACTGAGGAATTTGTGAAAGTCTTCAGTCAAAGTCTTCAAACACAGATATGAACAAACAGACAACACAGTAATGAGGAAATGAAAGTGTTGAGGAAATAGAACCAGTAAGCTTGGTGAAGACAATGATTTGGTAGACCAGTTCCAACTGCTGTCTCAGTTGTACGTCTGGTTGGAGCGGCTGAGTATTTAAACTCGAGGACACACAGTCCCGGACACCCAGTCCTGAGCACGCAGCTCGGGACACCAAGTCCTCACCGTATTCTCCTTGAACTAAGGACACACAGTCCTCGTCCAATCACTCGTGGTAAGTCTTCAGTCGAAGAACTTCATTTTTAGGGGTTGACTTTCACTGTAAATATCAAACTCCTCATAGACTTATAGACCTGTGTACACTAATAAACGCATTAGATACTTAACCTATAAGTCTTCAATACACCAAAATCACTAAGGGGCACTAGATGCACTTACAATCTCCCCCTTTTTGGTGATTGATGACAACATAGGTTAAGTTTTCAACAGGAATAAATATATGAGGTGTAGAAACTGATATTGAGGAATTTGATTGCAAGATATAGAAGAACTCCCCCTGAAGTTGTGCATAGTGAGGAATTTGCTTTTGAGGCAATGCACACTTGAAGAGTGAAATCATGGAGATCTCCCCCTATATCTTGTAATTCATACACGCATTTGATATATGATATGAAGAATTTGAAATGCATGATGAAATATGGTGCCTGATGCAATTCAGCATGCGTGCGATAACATTAATGAGGAATAAGCATGCAGAATAGCGCATCAAAAGTATCGGAGCTCAAGCATGTATCGAAGTATCAGAGCATAGTGAAACAAAAGTATCAGAGCACCGAGCACCATAGGGTTTAAGATTACAACTCGATCCAACAAAAGTTTCGGAAGAACGAGAGTTGCAACTTAAGAAAAAAATATGCCCTTATTATAGACCCGCTTGAAGACTAACTCAGATTTCTCCCCCTTTGTCATCAAATGACCAAAAGGATCAAAACTGAGGACTAACGCCCCTGAAGATATTCAAGTTGATGGAGGAGCGCCAGTGTTGTTGGGGTCGGTTGTTGAAGTAGGGCCTGCTGCAGTGTCGTCCAAGTCTTCATTTTCATCAGTGTCGCGCGATGAAGAATATGAACTGGCCACCAGAGAAGGAACCTTGACTTTCTTGTATTTCTTCGGCGGAGGTGCCGACCAGGCAAATTCTTCTTTGAGGCCCATGTTCTCCAAATCGTCAGCACTGTACACTTGTGATAGTAATGGTTTTTCTTCACTGCATTATGTGTCGCAGTCATGTTGTGAAGAATTGAACCAAACTGACGCTTGACCCATTTGTGATTGCGATCAACCTTTTGATGAAGACTGAGGAGTAACTCATGATCAGTCATCACCCTGGGTGCTGTGGCTTGAGGATTTTGCTTGGCGGTGTTAGCAGCAGAGTCATGTGTGGCAGAGTCATCATTGGTGGAATAAGAAGCAGCCTTGCGAAACTGACCATCCAATGGACGAATGCCTTCATCTATCACAGCAGTGGCCTTGCCTTTTTCTTCAGCTGAGGAAAATGTCCGTTTGAGGACTTCAATGGGAGGCAAGTAGCTGCAGTGGTTGAGAGTTTCAGCCTTGTAGTTGAGTGAAGACCTTGTCCTGATGAATCTCATAATCCAAGGTGCATAAGGCTTCAGCTCAAATGGCGACATAGCAATGTTGGCCAGAGTCCTCATGAAGAAATCATGGAAGTTTATGGGAACGCCATGTATGATGTTGAAAAGCATATTCTTCATGGTGCCAACAATTTCTTCATCAGAAGAATCGTGTCCTTTGATGGGACTGATTGTCTTCGTCAGAATGCGATAGACAGTCCTAGGCACATACAGCAGTTCCTTGACGAGGAATTTGGTCCGAGGTGATTGCCCTGCTTCAGTGGCTTCATGAGCACTTGCATATAGTGGTTTGACAGCTCAGGTTCATTGTACACGCAATGCGCATCTTCAGTGGGTGGACTAAGAGAAAGGCAGCGAAGCAATTCAGTTGCTGGGGCCTTGTAGTGAGTATTTTCAGTCATCCAGTCCAGAACCCATGAATTGACATCTTCAGAGTTGCCGGTGATGTGCAGTGTAGCATAGAACTGAAGAATAAGTTCTTCATTCCAATCACATATATCTGTGCAGAAGTTGAGTAGCCCAGCGTCGTGAAGAACACTGAGGACTGGCGTGAAGCTCGGCATAGATTCCATATCCACGTGACGAATATGTGCATGGGCGAAGACTTTGTCTTTGTTGTAAAGCACTGAGGAATAGAAATTTGCTTGGCTGGCAGTCCAGAAACGCCTCTTCCTTATGCGAGCAGAGTCATAAGGATTGTATTCAGTGAAGAATACGTGCTCGCCATAGAAGTCTTCAGCCTTGAATTTCTGTTTGCGTGAGAATGGATCCTTTGGCCTTGGCAGAGGAGTGTCAGTGAGTTGCATCACGACCTCAGGAATCGCAAGCTCAGGTTCTTCAGGCTGAGGAATTTCTGGTTCCTCCTCAGGTGCAGTCACCTTTTCTGTTTCAGCAGCAGTTTCTTCAGCTCTAGTGGCTGGAATTTCTTCATTCACAGATGCAGTGGGATGAATGTCTTCAGATCCCATTTGAATAGTTTGTGCAGGGGAGTGAGGAATTTGCTGCAGTGGGGTGAAGAGTGGTGAATTTGGATGCTGACTTTCCCAAAAGTCGTCATTCATTACTGGAGTTGTGCTTCCAATATCCACATCTTCATCATCAATTTCTTCAACACCAGCCTCTTTAGCATCAAACTGAGGCATTGGTGATGAAACCTATGGGGTTGAAGGGATTGCATCCGCTTCAATTTCTTCGTCAATCTGCTCTGAGGAAGCAGCAGATTGAGTTTCTTCATCTGATCCATTAGGGATCTCATAATCTTCACCAAAAGGAACAAGGTCCTTTGATGGCATGGAGGAGATAGGAATGGCATCAATTGGGTTTGCAAATGAGCTTGTCATTGGCTTCATCTTCTTGGAGGCTGAAGATTCTGAAGCAGCTGATGCCTTCCTTTTCTTCACAGCAGCTTGCTCTGCAGCCTTGGTTTTCTTCACATCTAAGGCAGAGGGAAGAATTGGAGTTGGAGTTGGTGCAGGTGGAGCTAAGGAATCTGGTTCATTTTCTTCAGACACAACTGTTGCAGTTGCCCTGATCTCTTCATTTTCTTCAGGCGCACCACTAGTGGATGCCCTGGCAATTTCATCAATGGCTGGAGCAGAGTCATCAGCCTTTGAACTAGCATTTTCTTCAGCAGCCTGAACTTCATCAGCGGTGCTGGCATTGTTGGGGAACGTAGTAATTTCAAAATTTTCCTACGCACACGCAAGATCATGGTGATGCATAGCAACGAGAGGGGAGAGTGTTGTCCACGTACCCTCGTAGACCGAAGCGGAAGCGTGGACACAACGTAGAGGAAGTAGTCGTACGTTCTCCTCGCGATCCAACCGATCACAGCACCGTTACTCCGGCACCTCCGAGTTCTTGGCACACGTTCAGCTCGATGACGATCCTCGGGCTCCGATCCAGCAAAGCGTCGGGGAAGAGTTCCGTCAGCACGACGGCGTGGTGACGATCTTGATGTGTTACCGGCGCAGGGCTTCGCGTAAGCACTGCAACGATATTACCGAGGTGGAATTTGGTGGAAGGGGTCACCGCACACGGCTAAGGAACGATCTCAATGATCAATTGTGTGTCTCTGGGGTGCCCCCTGCCCCTGTATATAAAGGAGCCAAGGGGGAGGGGCTGGCCGGCCAAGCCTGGCGCGCCAGGAGAGTCCTACTCCCTCTGGGAGTAGGATTCCCCCCCCCCCCCAATCCTAGTTGGACTAGGATTCTCCAAGGGGGAGAGAGAGAGGGGGCGCCCACCTCTCCTAGTCCTAATAGGACTAGGGGAAGGGGGGAGGCGCGCAGCCCATGAGGGCAGCCCTCTCACCTCTCCTCCAAGGCCCATGTTGGCCCATTATGCCCCCGGGGGGTTCCGGTAACCCTCCCGGTATTCCGGTAAAATCCTGATTTCACCTGGAATGCATCCGATGTCCAAACATAGGCTTCCAATATATCATTCTTTACGTCTCGACCATTTCGAGACTCCTCGTCATGTCCGTGATCACATCCGGGACTCCGAACTCCTTCGGTACATCAAAATGCATAAACTCATAATAACTGTCATCGTAACGTTAAGCGTGCAGACCCTACGGTTCGAGAACAATGTAGACTTGACCGAGACACGTCTCCGGTCAATAACCAATAGCGGGACCTGGATGCCCATATTGGCTCCTACATATTCTACGAAGATCTTTATCGGTCAGACCGCATAACAACATACGTTGTTCCCTTTGTCATCGGTATGTTACTTGCCCGAGATTCGATCGTCGGTATCCAATACCTAGTTCAATCTCGTTACTGGCAAGTCTCTTTACTCGTTCCGTAATACATCATCTCGCAACTAACTCATTGGTTGCAATGCTTGCAAGGCTTTATGTGATGTGTATTACCGAGAAGGCCCTGAGATACCTCTCCGACAATCGGAGTGACAAATCCTAATCTCGAAATATGCCAACCCAATATGTACCTTCGGAGACACCTGTAGAGCACCTTTATAATCACCCAGTTACGTTGTGACGTTTGGTAGCACACAAAGTGTTCCTACGGTAAACGGGAGTTGCATAATCTCATAGTTAAAGAAACATGTATAAGTCATGGATAAAAGCAATAGCAACATACTAAACAATCGGGTGCTATGCTAATGGAATGGGTCATGTCAATCAGATCATTCAACTAATGATGTGATCTCGTTAATCAAATAACAACTCTTTGTTCATGGCTAGGAAACATAACCATCTTTGATTAATGAGCTAGTCAAGTAGAGGCATACTAGTGACACTCTGTTTGTCTATGTATTCACACATGTATTATGTTTCCTGTTAATACAATTCTAGCATGAATAATAAACATTTATCATGAATTAAGGAAATAAATAATAACTTTATTATTGCCTCTAGGGCATATTTCCTTCAGTCTCCCACTTGCACTAGAGTCAATAATCTAGTTCACATCACCATGTGATTTATCAGCAATAGTTCACATCACCATGTGATTAACACCCATAGTTCACATCGATATGTGACCAACACCCAAAGGGTTTACTAGATTCAGTAATCTAGTTCACATCGCTATGTGATTAACACCCAAAGAGTACTACGGTGTGATCATGTTTTGCTTGTGAGAGAAGTTTAGTCAACGGGTCTGCCACATTCAGATCCGTTATGTATTTTGCAATTTTCTATGTCTACAATGCTCTGCACGGAGCTACTTTAGCTAATTGCTCCCACTTTCAATATGTATCTAGATTGAGACTTAGAGTCATCTAGATTAGTGTCAAAACTTGCATCGACGTAACCTTTTACGACGAACCTTTTTGTCACATCCATAATCGAGAAAGATATCCTTATTTTACTAAGGATAATTTTGACCGATGTCCAGTGATCTACTTCCTAGATCACTATTGTACTCCCTTGCTTAACACAGTATAGGGTATACAATAGATCTGGTACATAGCATGGCATACTTTATAGAGTCTATGGCTGAGGCATAGGAAATGACTTTCATTCTCTTTCTATTATCTGCCGTGGTCGGGCTTTGAGTCTTACTCAATTTCACACCTTGTAATACAGGCAAGAACTCTTTCTTTAACTGTTCCATTTTGAACTACTTCAAAATCATTTCAAGGTATGTACTTATTGAAAAAACTTATCAAGCGTCTTGATCTATCTCTATAGATCTTGATGCTCAATATGTAAGCAGCTTCACCGAGGTCCTTCTTCGAAAAACTCCTTTCAAATACTCCTTTATGCTTCACTGAATAATTCTACATTATTTCCGATCAATAATATGTCATTTACATATACTTATCAGAAATGCTGTAGTGCTCCCACTCACTTTCTTGTAAATACAGGCTTCACCGCAAGTCTGTATAAAACTATATGCTTTGATCAACTCATCAAAGCGTATATTCCAACTCCGAGAGGCTTGCACCAGTCCATAAATGGATCGCTGGAGCTTGCACACTTTGTTAGCTCCCTTTGGATCGACAAAACCTTCTGGTTGCATCATATACAACTCTTCTTCCAGAAATCCATTCAGGAATGCAGTTTTGACATCCATTTGCCAAATTTCATAATCATAAAATGCGGCAACTGCTAACATGATTCGGACAGACTTTAAGCATCGCTACGGGTGAGAAAGTCTCATCGTAGTCAATCCCTTGAACTTGTTGAAAACCTTTTGCAACAAGTCGAGCTTTATAGACAGTAACATTACCATCAGCGTCAGTCTTCTTCTTAAAAATCCATTTATTCTCAATTGCTTGCCGATCATCGGGCAAGTCAACCAAAGTCCACACTTTGTTCTCATACATGGATCCCATCTCAGATTTCATGGCCTCAAGCCACTTTGCGGAATCTGGGCTCACCATCGCTTCTTCATAGTTTGTAGGTTCATCATGGTCTAGTAACATGACTTCCAAAATAGGATTACCGTACCACTCTGGTGCGGATCTTACTCTGGTTGATCTACGAAGTTCAGTAGAAACTTGATCTGAAGTTTCATGATCATTATCATTAGCTTCCTCCCTATTTGATGTAGGTGTCATAGAAACAGATTTCTGTGATGTACTACTTCTCAATAAGGGAGTAGATACTGTTATCTCATCAAGTTCTACTTTCCTCCCACTCACTTCTTTCGAGAGAATCTCCTTCTCTAGAAAGGATCCATTCTCAGCAACGAATATCTTGCCTTCGGATCTGTGATAGAAGGTGTACCCAACAGTCTCCTTTGGGTACCTATGAAGACACATTTCTCCGATTTGGGTTTGAGCTTATCAGGATGAAACTTTTTCACATAAGCATCGTAACCCCAAACTTTAAGAAACGACAACTTTGGTTTCTTGCCAAACCACAGTTCATTTTGTGTCGTCTCAACGGACTTTAGATGGTGCCCCTTTTAACGTGAATGCAGCTGTCTCTAATGCATGATCCCAAAATGATATTGGTAAATCGGTAAGAAACATCATAGATTGTACTATATCCAATAAAGTACGGTTATGACGTTCGGACACACCATTATGTTGTGGTGTTCCAGGTGGCATGAGTTTGTGAAACTATTCCACATTGTTTTAACTGAAGACCAAACTCGTAACTCAAATATTTGTCTCTGCGATCAGATCGTAGAAACCTTATTTTCTTGTCACGATGATTTTCCACTTCACTCTGAAATTCTTTGAACTTTTCAAATGTTTCAGACTTGTGTTTCATTAAGTAGATATACCCATATCTGCTTAAGTCATCTGTGAAGTTGAGGAAATAACGATATCCGTCACGAGCCTCAATATTCATCGGTCCACATACATCGGTATGTATGATTTCCAACAAATCTGTTGCTCTCTCCAAAGTACCGGAGAACGGTGTTTTAGTCATCTTGCCCATGAGGCACGGTTCGCAAGTACCAAGTGATTCATAATCAAGTGGTTCCAAAAGTCCATCAGTATGGAGTTTCTTCATGCGCTTTACACCAATATGACCTAAACGGCAGTGCCACAAATAAGTTGCACTATCATTATTAACTTTGCATCTTTTGGCTTCAATTTTATGAATATGTGTATTACTACGATCGAGATCCAACAACCAATTTCGTTGGTGTGTATAACCATAGAAGGTTTTATTCATGTAAACAGAACAACAATTGTTCTCTAACTTAAATGAATAACTGTACTGCAATTAACGTGATCAAATCATATTCATGCTCAACGCAAACACCAAATAACACTTATTTAGTTTCAACACTAATCCCGAAAGTATAGGGAGTGTGTGATGATGATCATATCAATCTTGGAACCACTTCCAACACACATCATCACCTTGCCCTTTAACTAGTCTTTGTTCATTCTGCAACTCCCGTTTCGAGTTACTAAATTTTAGCAACTGAACTAGTACCAAATACTGAGGGGTTGCTATGAACACTAGTAAAGTACACATCAATAACATGTATATCAAATATACTTATGTTCACTTTGCCATCCTTCTTATCCACCAATCACTTGGGGTAGTTCCGCTTCCAGTGACCAGTCCCTTTGCAGTAGAAGCACTTAGTCTCAGGCTTAGGACCAGACTTGGGCTTTTTCACTTGAGCAGCAACTTGCTTGCCGTTCTTATTGAAGTTCCCCTTCTTTCCTTTTTGCCCTTTTCTTGAAACTAGTGATCTTGTCAACCATCAACACTTGATGTTTTTCTTTGATTTCTACCTTCGCTGATTTTAGCATCGCGAAGAGCTTGGGAATATTTTCCGTTATCCCTTGCATATTATAGTTCATCACGAAGTTCTACTAACTTGGTGATGGTGACTAGAGAATTCTGTCAATCACTATCTTATCTGGAAGATTAACTCCCACTTGATTCAAGCGATTGTAGTACCCAGACAATCTGAGCACATGCTCACTAGTTGAGCGATTCTCCTCCATCTTTTAGCTATAGAACTTGTTGGAGACTTCATATCTCTCAACTCGGGTATTTGCTTGAAATATTAACTTCAACTCCTAGAACATCTCATATGCTCCATGACGTTCAAAACGTCTTTGAAGTCCCGATTCTAAGCAGTTAAGCATGGTGCACTAAACTATTAAGTAGTCATCATATTGAGCTAGCAAAACGTTCATAATGTCTGCATCTGCTCCTGCAATAGGTCCGTCACCTAGCGGTGCATCAAGGACATAATTCTTCTGTGCAGCAATGAGGATAAACCTCAGATCACGGATCCAATCCGCATCATTGCTACTAACATTTTTCAACACAATTTTCTCTAGGAACATATCAAAATAAACATAGGGAAGTAACAACGCGAGCTATTGATCTACAACATAGATATGCTAATACTACCAGGACTAAGTTCATGATAAATTAAAGTTCAATTAATCATATTACTTAAGAACTCCCACTTAGATAGACATCCCTCTAATCCTCTAAGTGATCACGTGATCCAAATCAACTAAACCATGTCCGATCATCACGTGAGATGGAGTAGTTTCAATGGTGAACATCACTATGTTGATCATATCTACTATATGATTCACGCTCGACCTTTCGGTCTCCGTGTTCCGAGGCCATATCTGTTATATGCTAGGCTCGTCAAGTATAACCTGAGTATTCCGCGTGTGCAACTGTTTTGCACCCGTTGTATTTGAACGTAGAGCCTATCACACCCGATCATCACGTGGTGTCTCAGCACGAAGAACTTTCGCAACGGTGCATACTCAGGGAGAACACTTCTTGATAATTTAGTGAGAGATCATCTTATAATGCTACCGTCAATCAAAGCAAGATAAGATGCATAAAAGGATAAACATCACATGCAAATATAAGTGATATGATATGGCCATCATCATCTTGTGCTTGTGATCTCCATCTTTGAAGCACCGTCATGATCACCATCGTCACCGGCGCGACACCTTGATCTTCATCGCAGCATCGTTGTCGTCTCGCCAATCTTATGCTTCCACGACTATCACTACCGCTTAGTAATAAAGTAAAGCATTACATCGCGATTGCATTGCATACAATAAAGCGACAACCATATGGCTCCTGCCAGTTGCCGATAACTCGGTTACAAAACATGATCATCTCATACAATAAAATTTAGCATCATGTCTTGACCATATCACATCACAACATGCCCTGCAAAAACAAGTTAGACGTCCTCTACTTTGTTGTTGCAAGTTTTACGTGGCTGCTACGGGCTTAAGCAAGAACTCATCTTACCTACGCATCAAAACCACAACGATAGTTTGTCAAATAGACTCCGTTTTAACCTTCTCAAGGACCGGGCGTAGCCACACTCGGTTCAACTAAAGTTGGAGAGACAGTCTTCCGCAAGCCATCTATGTGCAAAGCACGTCGAGGGAACCGGTCTCGCGTAAGCGTACGCGTAAGGTTGGTCCGGATCGTCTCGTCCAACAATACCGCTGAACCAAAGTATGACATGCTGGTAGGCAGTATGACTTGTATCGTCCACAACTCACTTGTGTTCTACTCGTGCAAATAACATCAAACCATAAAAACCTAGGCTCGGATGCCACTGTTGGGGAACGTAGTAATTTCAAAATTTTCCTACGCACACGCAAGATCATGGTGATGCATAGCAACGAGAGGGGAGAGTGTTGTCCACGTACCCTCGTAGACCGAAGCGGAAGCGTGGACACAACGTAGAGGAAGTAGTCGTACGTTCTCCTCGCGATCCAACCGATCACAGCACCGTTACTCCGGCACCTCCGAGTTCTTGGCACACGTTCAGCTCGATGACGATCTTCGGGCTCCGATCCAGCAAAGCGTCGGGGAAGAGTTCCGTCAGCACGACGGCGTGGTGACGATCTTGATGTGTTACCGGCGCAGGGCTTCGCCTAAGCACTGCAACGATATTACCGAGGTGGAATTTGGTGGAAGGGGTCACCGCACACGGCTAAGGAACGATCTCAATGATCAATTGTGTGTCTCTGGGGTGCCCCCTGCCCCTGTATATAAAGGAGCCAAGGGGGAGGGGCTGGCCGGCCAAGCCTGGCGCGCCAGGAGAGTCCTACTCCCTCTGGGAGTAGGATTCCCCCCCCCCCCAATCCTAGTTGGACTAGGATTCTCCAAGGGGGAGAGAGAGAGGGGGCGCCCACCTCTCCTAGTCCTAATAGTACTAGGGGAAGGGGGGAGGCGCGCAGCCCATGAGGGCAGCCCTCTCACCTCTCCTCCAAGGCCCATGTTGGCCCATTATGCCCCCGGGGGGTTCCGGTAACCCTCCCGGTATTCCGGTAAAATCCTGATTTCACCTGGAATGCATCCGATGTCCAAACATAGGCTTCCAATATATCATTCTTTACGTCTCGACCATTTCGAGACTCCTCGTCATGTCCGTGATCACATCCGGGACTCCGAACTCCTTCGGTACATCAAAATGCATAAACTCATAATAACTGTCATCGTAACGTTAAGCGTGCGGACCCTACGGTTCGAGAACAATGTAGACATGACCGAGACACGTCTCCGGTCAATAACCAATAGCGGGACCTGGATGCCCATATTGGCTCCTACATATTCTACGAAGATCTTTATCGGTCAGACCGCATAACAACATACGTTGTTCCCTTTGTCATCGGTATGTTACTTGCCCGAGATTCGATCGTCGGTATCCAATACCTAGTTCAATCTCGTTACTGGCAAGTCTCTTTACTCGTTCCGTAATACATCATCTCGCAACTAACTCATTGGTTGCAATGCTTGCAAGGCTTTATGTGATGTGTATTACCGAGAAGGCCCTGAGATACCTCTCCGACAATCGGAGTGACAAATCCTAATCTCGAAATATGCCAACCCAATATGTACCTTCGGAGACACCTGTAGAGCACCTTTATAATCACCCAGTTACGTTGTGACGTTTGGTAGCACACAAAGTGTTCCTACGGTAAACGGGAGTTGCATAATCTCATAGTTAAAGGAACATGTATAAGTCATGGATAAAAGCAATAGCAACATACTAAACGATCGGGTGCTATGCTAATGGAATGGGTCATGTCAATCAGATCATTCAACTAATGATGTGATCTCGTTAATCAAATAACAACTCTTTGTTCATGGCTAGGAAACATAACCATCTTTGATTAATGAGCTAGTCAAGTAGAGGCATACTAGTGACACTCTGTTTGTCTATGTATTCACACATGTATTATGTTTCCTGTTAATACAATTCTAGCATGAATAATAAACATTTATCATGAATTAAGGAAATAAATAATAACTTTATTATTGCCTCTAGGGCATATTTCCTTCAGTCTCCCACTTGCACTAGAGTCAATAATCTAGTTCACATCACCATGTGATTTATCAGCAATAGTTCACATCACCATGTGATTAACACCCATAGTTCACATCGATATGTGACCAACACCCAAAGGGTTTACTAGATTCAGTAATCTAGTTCACATCGCTATGTGATTAACACCCAAAGAGTACTACGGTGTGATCATGTTTTGCTTGTGAGAGAAGTTTAGTCAACGGGTCTGCCACATTCAGATCCGTTATGTATTTTGCAATTTTCTATGTCTACAATGCTCTGCACGGAGCTACTTTAGCTAATTGCTCCCACTTTCAATATGTATCTAGATTGAGACTTAGAGTCATCTAGATTAGTGTCAAAACTTGCATCGACGTAACCTTTTACGACGAACCTTTTTGTCACATCCATAATCGAGAAAGATATCCTTATTTTACTAAGGATAATTTTGACCGATGTCCAGTGATCTACTTCCTAGATCACTATTGTACTCCCTTGCTTAACACAGTATAGGGTATACAATAGATCTGGTACATAGCATGGCATACTTTATAGAATCTATGGCTGAGGCATAGGAAATGACTTTCATTCTCTTTCTATTATCTGCCGTGGTCGGGCTTTGAGTCTTACTCAATTTCACACCTTGTAATACAGGCAAGAACTCTTTCTTTGACTGTTCCATTTTGAACTACTTCAAAATCATTTCAAGGTATGTACTTATTGAAAAAACTTATCAAGCGTCTTGATCTATCTCTATAGATCTTGATGCTCAATATGTAAGCAGCTTCACCGAGGTCCTTCTTCGAAAAACTCCAGAAGCAATAGAGATGCCAGTTGTCCTTTGGCATGATGCCAGATGCACAGGAGCTGAGGACTTTGTCGGGACAGCTGAGGACTTTGTCGGAGCAGGAGCAGCATGAGGAATTTGCTTTGAAGATTTTGAAGATTCTGGCCATGAGGGCGTAGCTGAGGAACTTGGCCGTGAGGGCATTGAAGTTGAAGCACTTGGCTTGCGAGCGGGCTTCTTCAGCATCGCTTTCTTCGGCTTGGCAGAAACCTCAGTAGCAGCACCAGCAGCAGATTCTTCATTAAATTTCCTCACTGCTTCTTGTGCCTGCTTTTGCAGTTTACGCTGGCGCTTGGCCCATTCTTGAGGAAATTCCTCTCCTCTTCTGATGCTAGAGGGATCAGCCACTTGGCCAGGTGCCAATGGAGGTCTTGGGCATGGAGGATTTACTGCGAATTTCTTCATATACTTGGGAGTGACGTATCTGTATTCCCTCCACTCACGTGCCCATCTCCTTTCAATCCTTTGAATGCGCACCTTGCGCTGATTTTTGTCTTCTTTACCAAATTTGGATTCATCAGGCGTGCAATAATCAGCATATATGTCCTCAGGTATTTCAAAAGCAGTCATGACCTCAGGCTTCTTTCCTCCTTTCTGTGGCCTCTTTCCTTCAGCCATTTTCTTCAGATGAGGATTTTGAACAATGGAATTCTCCAAAGAAGTATGCAACTTTTCTTCGAGGAATGCTGCAAATGAGTTAAGTTGATGAGAACCTAAGGATTCAGCAGCGGACATGTGTACCTGTGAACAGAGTATAGTTGCAAGGAATTTGAAGAGGTCATATGCGTTCTCAGAGGGTTTTTGTAAAGAACAAGTTTTGAGGAATTTGACCAGATTCTTCTTGAGGAATTTCACTAAGCTCCATATATATCTTAGGTTCCAGAGTTGTATAGATTGAGAATCCACACAATTGAGGAATCTTGAAGAAATTTAGACTTAGGGAAATGAATCAAGAACAGAGACAAGTGAGGTGTTTTGTGTGTGAGGATTTGAAAAAAAAACACCTTCGAAGATTTTGTAGAAAAACTTCGAATCAAAGAGGGCAGTAAAATTAGCTTTTAATTACCCTGAATGAAGAACACGACGAACTGTGAGTTGGAACAGTGAAGTTTGTCAATGCAGATCTTCCACGCCCTAACTTGGCGGAGGAAGACGTCTACGGCGGCGGCGGAGGTGAAGATTTCCACTGTCGGCGCGAGTACGTCGGCGACGAGGTCGAGGCAGTGAAGCTCTTCCTCACCGGCGGCGATGGAGTAGCGGCGGTGCTAGGGTTTGGAAAGCTCGAGCGAGGGAGTGAGATCGAGCGGGGTAAAGAAGTGAGGATGGCGACGGAGGGGTATTTATAGCCGCAGTAAAAACTGCTCGTCCGAAGATTTCGGACCAACATGCCCCTGGCCGTTCTCCTTCAATTGACATGTGTCACCCACGTACTGTGTGGAGGAGATCGTGTCAGATCGTGGGTGAGTAAAATATCCATCGTGGGAAGCGGAACGGATTGAGCGGCAAAACCGAAAGTTTGGATAAGATCAGTTTTAAGGTTCCGTTCGCAATTTCTTCAGCTGTCAAAGACACAGTGAAGAATTTGAACGAGTTTCAAATAGAACGCATATGAAGAATTTGTGAATAGACTGGATTGAGTATAGCATAGAGGGGAAGGGTCCGATCACATTCACTTAGCAGAAAAGATCAAACTTGAAGAAATAGCTATAAGTGAATGTTGTAGAGGACATAAACTCATATATATATATATATATATATATATATATATATATATATATATATATATATATATAGCCAATGAAGAAAAACGACGGCACAAGTGAAGACTTTGTAAAGTTTGAAGAATTTAAAAAGAAACTGAAGAATTTCAAAAGTTGAGAAAAAAAACTCAGATTGAAGATTTTCAACTTTTGTGGTGGCGTGACCCACCGTGTAAGAACGATGATTTCAGACACCGCGTACAATTGTCGTAGGGTTCTGAGAATCAAATTCTTCATTAATTTCTTCACACTTAGAGTGTTATTCTTCATTGATTGAAGAAAAACGTTTCTTCATGTGTTGCACATCTAAGTCATCAATTATGCATAAGTGTTAGGATGAGTGCATTTTCAAAGTACATTCGAAGATTGTAGGATATTTAGCTCACACCGCAACTTGCTAAATCTCTTCTCATCCAAGGGCTTAGTGAAGATGTCGGCTAGCTGTTCTTCAGTCTTCACATGCTCAATAGAAATATCGCCCTTCAACACATGATCACGAAGAAAATGATGACGAATCTGAATGTGCTTTGTCTTCGAGTGCTGAACTGGGTTGTGAACAATCTTGATGGCACTCTCATTGTCACAGAGGAGAGGCACATTCTTCACGTTGACGCCATAGTCCTTGAGTGTTTGCTTCATCCATAGTAGTTGAGCACAGCAAGAACCAGCAGCAATGTACTCAGCTTCAGCAGTAGACAGTGATACGCAGTTCTGTTTCTTCGAGGACCAACAGACCAAGGATCGTCCGAGGAAATGACAAGTACCAGATGTTGACTTGCGATCCACACGGTCACCAGCATAGTCAGAATCAGAATATCCAATGAGGTCAAAGTCTGAGCCCTTGGGGTACCATAATCCTAGTGTTGGTGTGTGAGCTAGATATCGAAGAATATGCTTCACAGCCGTATGGTGTGATTCCTTCGGTGCAGCTTGAAATCGTGCACACATGCAAACACTAAGCATTATATCTGGCCTAGATGCACATAAGTACAATAAAGAGCCAATCATGGAGCGGTATACCTTGTGATCGAAGTCAGTACCATTTTCATCAGTGCATAGATGACCATTTGTGGGCATAGGAATTTTGAGACCTTTGCAATCTTGCATGCCGAATTTCTTCAGGACATCCTTGAGGTATTTCTCCTGAGATATGAATATCCCATTGTGCTGTTGACGAATTTGTAGACCTAAGAAGAATTTCAATTCTCCCATCATAGACATTTGATATTCTTCACTCATCATATAGGCAAATTCATCACTATAACGTTGGTCAGTACAGCCAAAGATGATATCATCAACATATATTTGGCACACAAACAGTTCACCATCATATGATTTAGTAAAAAGAGTGGGATCGAGTGAACCGGGTGTGAAGCCTTTCTTCATGAAGAATTCCTTCAATGTGTCATACCACGCCCGTGGGGCCTGCTTGAGGCCATAGAGGGACTTGTTAAGTCTGAAGACTTTGTCAGGATGTTTTGGATCTTCAAAACCTGGTGGTTGAGCAACATATACTTCTTCCTCAATCTTACCATTGAGGAATGCACTTTTCACATCCATTTGATATAAGATGATATCATGATGGTTAGCATAAGCAAGGAATATGCGAATAGCTTCAAGTCTAGCAACAGGTGCAAAAGTTTCATCGAAATCAATTCCTTCAACCTGTGTGTAGCCTTGAGCTACTAGTCGTGCCTTATTCCTCACCACAACACCATTTTCATCTTGCTTGTTGCGGTAGATCCACTTTGTACCAATGATGTTATGCTTGCGAGGATCGGGACGATTGACCAGTTCCCATACGTTGTTGAGCTTGAACTGATGTAATTCTTCTTGCATGGCCTGAATCCACTCAGGCTCCAAAAATGCTTCATCTACCTTAGTGGGCTCTGTGATAGAGACAAAAGCAAAATGCCCACAAAAGTTAGATAGATGTGAAGCTTTTGAGCGTGTGAGAGGACCTGGTGCTCTAATGTCATCGATGATCTTCTCCACTTGCACTTCTTTTGCAACGCGAGGGTGAGTTGGTTGCCGTTGAGGAATTTGATCCGCATCAATTTCCTCAGCATTTTCTTCAGGTGCATCAGTTCGACGTTCTTCACGTTCTGGAACGAATTCTTCAGCAGATTCTTCAGTAGGAATGATATCTTCAGTAGCCTTGTACTTGATCGATTCCTCAGGTGCTGGTTCATCTAACACAGAAGGTAGGTGCTCTCTTTGCGAGCCATTAGTTTCATCGAACCGCACATCTACAGTTTCAACAATCTTGTGAAGAACATTGTTGAAGACTCTGTAGGTGTGCGAGTCCTTTCCGTAACCAAGCATGAAACCTTCATGTGCTTTCGGTGCAAATTTAGAGTTGTGATGAGGATCTCTAATCCAGCATTTAGCACCGAAGACTTTGAAATAACTCACATTGGGTTTCTTGTCAGTGAGGAGTTCATAGGTAGTCTTCTTGAAGAATTTGTGAAGATATACTCTGTTGATGAGATGGCACGCAGTATCAATTGCATCAACCCAGAAACGACGAGGGGTTTTGTACTCATCGAGCATAGTGCGAGCCATCTCAGCAAGAGTCCTGTTCTTGCGCTCCACGACGCCATTCTGTTGAGGAGTATAAGGAGCAGATAATTCATGAGTGATACCGAGTTCATCAAGATATTCATCGAGACCCGAATTCTTGAACTCAGTGCCATTGTCACTTCTGATGTGCTTGATCTTCACACCAAAGTTAGTTGAAGCCCTCGAGGAAAATCGTTTGAAGACTTCCTGCACTTCAGTTTTGTAAGAGACAAGGTGTACCCATGTGTAACGAGAGTAATCATCAACAATAACAAAACCATATTGAGATGCTTCATTAGAGACAGAGGAATAATGGTTAGGACCGAAGAGATCCATGTGAAGCAATTCGAATGGACGAGTAGTGGTCATCATAGTCTTCGCTGGATGCTTGGCCTTTGTCATCTTTCCAGCTTCACAGGCACCGCATAAGTGATCCTTGAGGAATTTGACATTCTCAATGCCAATGACATGCTTTTTCTTCGCAAGCGTGTGCAGATTCCTCATGCCTGCATGACCAAGTCGTCGATGCCATAGCCATCCTTCTGAAGCTTTTGCAAGTAGGCACACGGCAGGTTGTGAATCTGCAGAGAAATCAACAATATACAAGTCTCCTCTCCTAAAGCCTTCGAAGACTTTGGATTTGTCAGATTCCATAATCACAACACAACGATACTTGTCGAAGACAACAACCATATCAAGATCACAAAGCATTGAGACAGACATAAGATTGTATCCTAAGGACTCAACAAGCATGACTTTGTCCATGTGCCGATCCTTTGTGATAGCAACCTTACCTAGACCCAATACCTGACTTTTGCTTTTGTCAGCGAAGATGATATGCTTCATGTGTGATGCTGATAAGGGAGCATCCATCAACAGATTCTTGTCACCAGTCATGTGATTTGTACATCCACTATCAAGTATCCATTCAGTGGCTTTGGGTTGATCATCCTGCAGATGAATTAGTGCAACTTACGAACCTCATATACTTCAGTAGTGAAGAATATGATATCACAATTCATCAGATCAATTTCATCAAGCAGAAGAACCGATAAAACATAGGGAGGACGTGTGAAATGAAAGTTCATTCATCATGGTTAGCCTGCGTCCTTTCAGGCATTTTTGTCAGGTCCCCAGCAAATTCTTCAGACGTTACAGCACGTCTGGAGACCTGACCCTGCAGAAGAGATTAGTTCTTTTTCTTCACCACCCACATCTGAAGGGGTGGCAAAGAGTTCATCACTCTGCGAGCTCCATATGAGAATGGTGGCAAAGCAGCCAAACCATTTCGTTTTACATAAGAGGGGTTAGGGTAAGCATATGAATAAGCAGAGAAATTCTTCAAGGACATATGAACATAATAATTTGAAGAATAATGCTCATATTCATAGCCCTTGGCTCTTCCCTGCGAAACAGAGTTGTTAGCACGATGATGTTCATATGAGGACTTTGATCCATGTGAGGAATTTGATCCTCTTGAGGAATTTGGTCCATATGAGGACTTGGATCCATATGACGAAATTGGTCCATATGAAGAATTAGATCTGGGGTTCCTTTTCTTCACAGGTGGTGTTAGGACATTCACCTGAAGACTTTCAAGGCAACTTTTGGGAACCCAGATTTTCTTCACAGGGGAACCGTTCCTGCAGTTAGTGCCAACATATCTAGCAAATACTTCACCATTCTGATTTTTGAATAGTTTATAGTTGAGTCAAATGACTCATCAGAAGAATGAGAAGATTCACATGTATAGCCAGATAAATTAGACGGATCAACTGGAGGTCCCTTTGCAGCAACCCATGAGGTTTTGGGGTACTGCTCAGGCTTCCAATATGTACCATCAGCATTGAGTTTCCTCTCAAAGGCAATACCCTCTTTCCTAGGGTTCCTGTTGAGGATCTGCTTTTTAAGCACATCACATAGAGCCTGATGCCCTTTGAGGCTTTTGTACATGCCTGTCATGTACAATTCCTTCAGCCCTGCATCGTCAGTGATACTAGCAATGTCCTCAGATGAGGAATTAGAGATAGCAGAGACAGGTGAAGAATGTGTAACATTTGAAGCATTTGAACATTCAGGTGAAGAATTAGCAGATTCTCGTTCAATGCATTTTAAACATGGAGGAATAAATTCTTCCTGAGCAGCGCTGATTTGTTGAGAAAGTAATGAATCGCGCTCCTTCTGTAGATCTTCATAACTTGCTCTTATCTTCTCAAAATCAGACAAGAGAGAGTTATGCTGATCTTGAAGGGAGTCATACTTAAAACGAAGTCTCTGAAGACTTTCACCCAAGGCTTATGACCGATCCATTTCTTCACCCAACATATCATTGCTCTTACTAAGCATATCATTAGCATTTTTGAAAGCTCTTTGTTGTTTAGCAGCAAGGGAAGCAAGTTTGACATAACTAGGTCCAAATTCATCATCAGATTCTTCATCACTAGACTCAGATAGATAGCATTCAGTTACCTGTTTACCATCTGCCATGAGGCATGGTGAGGAGGAGGATGATTCTGGTTCGAATGTCATCGATTTGAGCGATTCCTTGAAATCCTCAAACCAAGGATCATGACGGGTTCGATGGCCTTCATAGACGTCAGAGAGACGGTCCCAGACAAGCTTCGCCTGATCGAGACGCATGATGTTTCTGAACTGGTTTTGAGACAGACTGGAGCAGATGACGGCCTTCGCTGTGAGGTTGAGTTGAGTGTACTTGCGAATGTCATCAGCTTCCGCCATCTTGCACAGATCGGTCAGATCAATCTCAGTGACGGTCCATAGCTCGTTGTCCATCACCATGAGACGCTTCTTCATCATAGCCTTCCATTTGGGATACTCGTGACCGTCAAAGATGGGGCAAGGCACTTTCTTCATATCTGCGGTCGACATAACTAAAACTCCAGGCGGTTAAACCAAAATCACACAGAACAAGGGAGTACCTTGCTCTGATACCAATTGAAAGTGCGTTATATCGACTAGAGGGGGGGTGAATAGGCGATTTTTATGAAATTCTTCACTGAGGAATTTGCTCGTGAGGAAATTCCTTAGCGAAGAAATACTAGCAGCGGAATAAGTACTCAGAAGTAAACATAACTGATTACATGCATGGTCATCATGATGAAATGAAGACAAACACACAGTACAGAAAGCGTAGGCACAGGATAACTCTAGATGAAGACAAACAGACTGAAGAAATTGAACTGAGGAATTTGTGAAAGTCTTCAGTCAAAGTCTTCAAACACAGATATGAACAAACAGACAACACAATAATGAGGAAATGAAAGTGTTGAGGAAATAGAACCAGTAAGCTTGGTGAAGACAATGATTTGGTAGACCAGTTCCAACTGCTGTCTCAGTTGTACGTCTGGTTGGAGCGGCTGAGTATTTAAACTCGAGGACACACAGTCCCGGACACCCAGTCCTGAGCACGCAGCTCGGGACACCAAGTCCTCACCGTATTCTCCTTGAACTAAGGACACACAGTCCTCGTCCAATCACTCGTGGTAAGTCTTCAGTCGAAGAACTTCATTTTTAGGGGTTGACTTTCACTGTAAATATCAAACTCCTCATAGACTTATAGACCTGTGTACACTCATAAACGCATTAGATACTTAACCTATAAGTCTTCAATACACCAAAATCACTAAGGGGCACTAGATGCACTTACACAAACATGGGCCAAACAGGCCGCATTATGGCCGTAAACGGGCTAGAGTTGGAATCATCCGTTCATGGGCCGACCCTATCGGGCCATCATTAATAGGCCGTATTTGATGACGCTATGAAATCGGCCCAACGTATTAACGAACCACAAACGGGCCGACTGTAACCACGGGCTGAATTTGGCCCACAAGCAGAAAATGACAGTAACGGGCCGTAAGTAAACGGATGCTGGAAATGAGCCTAAGAATAAATGGGCTCTGAGAAGGCCGAAAGATAACATGGGCTGGAAACGGCCCAACGGAATAACAGGCAGTTAATGGGTATAAAGTGATACACTATTCATTACGGGCCAGTTTCACCATGGGCCGTTAATGGGTGTAAAGTGATACACTGTTCATTACGGGCCAGTTTCACCACGGGCCGTTAGTAGGCCAAGAGTTACATAGGGCCTCATATGGGCCGAAAGACGTCATGGGCCATACATGGGCCAGAAGTGGAAACGGGCTGGAATCATATTGGATGGCCCAGATGACGCTACTGGGCCTAATTCGGATAGGGCGTAACGGGCCTTGGGTTAGCGGGCTGTAAATGGGCTATATTCGAACAGGCCGTTAACAGGCTTTCCATGGGCCGGCCCGCCAGCTTTTGACCAAGTCAAACAGGCCGGCCTTTTCACAGAAATGGGCCTCTGTTGGGCCATGCCACGTGTCGACGTATCATAGGCGCCTATCTGACCCACTGACGAGCTGACACGTGTGTCGTCCGGCCAATAAGAATTTTACACGTGGATATTTCCCATTGGTCGGGGCTGTTAACGGGTTATCGCATCCAAAACCCGACCTGATAGCTTAACGGTGTTCCGTTACGGTGGATGCCACGTGTCGGTCACCCTTGACGAAAGCACTTCTGGGACGCGCGATTTATCGTCATGGAAGTGGACACTTCCGTGATGATAATTTTGGTAATGTCATGGAACACTTCTAGGACAGCACAGGTATGACTATCTTGATTCTATCATAAATTTGTCATGGATGTACATGCATGACAAAAAAAGCGACCTACTATGACAAACACGTATCATCACGGAAGTGTATTTTTTTTGTAGTGTTGCTTGTGTGCTTATTGTTGTTGCATCATATAGGTTGTCCACCTAGTTGCATATCTAGACAACCTACGTTGATGCAAAGTTTAAATTTGGTAAAGAAAAGCTAAAAATTGTTAGTTGCCTATTCACCCCCCCTCTAGTCAACTATATTGATCCTTCCAGTCGCCTTCTATCTGGCCATGGCTATCGGCGGACGATGAGCGAATACATGGGTGACGACACGGAGAGGAGGGAGATGGACGGAAATGGATGCAGCTAGGTTGGGGGTCGTTGTTCGGCTTAAATTGCCAGACTTTGGCCCTCGAATGGTGAGCCGGAGCGGTGCCACGCGGCGGCATGAATACTCCACACCCGTCCTAGAGGAGAAGCCCATCAAATTGATGGGTTTCCATGAACCCACTGTCAAACCCAATATGGTGGACCCGCCTGGCACAGGATTGGATATGAGAGGTGCCGGTCACTCCGAATGTGTAGGACCGACTTGAGGAGCCAGTCCGTCTCCTTTTTTCTTACTGGTCGGGCGGCTATAGATGCTCGTAGTCGAAACCAAGATGATTCGTTCATGAGAGGCCTAGAATGGCGCCGATGGAGCATGTGGTGGTTGGCATGATGCAAGCCATGGAAAGTGAAGAAAAGAATGACATTGCTTCCAAAGATCTTCTTTGCCATTTCAGCGGTAGCTTTAGCTTTTTTCGAGTTTATTGGGGAGCAGATTTGACCTGACCCTTTTGCGCGGACGGCCCAAGGAAACTAACGCGGTGACATGTAGAGTATTGTTTGGCGCACCACGGCTAGGAGATAACTCTGGCTGAATTAGAAGGAAGTCATGAAATTTAATCATCAAAGTTGTGAGAGATTTGTTTCAATCATAAAATATAAAAGAAAATTGCGAGAGATTGTTCCATTTGCTACGGCCACTCTCTTGCTCCGTTTCCATTTCCATGATGGACAGTATTATGAGGCACGTGAACTTTGGCCTAGTTCCAACTTCCAACGCACATTTTTCATGATTCCAAACTACTAGCTGGTTCTTCGACTGGACGGCCACGGAGCCCCGGAAAAGGCATGCGCCAACTAATAGTCATGGGGAGAACCTAGCCGTCGTTAGACCATGCCAAACCGCTAATACCTTGGATGATGATGATGCTATTGTTCCTCGTTGTATATTCTTCTTCTTCTCTCTTTTTTGTTGTTTCCTATGAGGCTAACTCCAACGCACAACCTTAAACGAACGTCCGCTTTCTTTGCTTTCTGTCCGTTTGAGGCAGAAAAATGGACACGGTCGCCCGCTTGCGGTCGTGCGCCCGTCGGTGCGCCCAACCGGCACGCCCTATCCCAAACTGTCTTTGTTTCTGGACTTCAATTTTGGGCCCAAAAAAAACTCAAAATAAACATTGCAAATAATGTAAAAACATAAATATAAACATGAAAACGTCGACACGTCCACAGTTCAACAGAGTTCTTAATTAAACTAAAACTGAAAACACACAGAATAAACTACTTAAAGGCCCGTCGCCAGTGAAGCCGCCATTGTATGCAGGAGTTGTCGTCCTACTCGTCGTCGTCGTCGCCGGTGAGGTCGACCTAGGAAGGTGGCTGCGGCGGCGTGGCTGGCCATGGCCAGGCACCCACCGAGTCAGCCATCTCCGGCGCCGTGCATGACTAGCTCCACCACTGGCCCACCAGACAAGGGTTCTACGCGGCAATGGGCGGCTCCTCCACCGCCTCCTCCGACACCTCCTACTTGGCGGCCATGTCTACTTCGGGGATGGCCACGTCGCCGACCGTAGAGAGGGCCAACATGGTTCTCAGGTCCTCCCATTGCCGCTCGTCGTGCATGTTCTTGGAGTCCTCCATGACACGCCTCATGAACCGGGCCTCCTCCTCTCCGGTCATCGGAGGTGGCAGTGGCGAGGACGGGGACAGAGATGGCGTTAGCGCACACACCTATGACCCCGCATTTGGGCGGGCTGTCAGCGCGAGGAGGACGCGGGCGGCACGGGCTCGGAGGACGACCGGCAAAAAAAGATTGTGCCGCAGGTTGTGCTCATCGCGAAGCCACGCATCCCATAGTGGCGAATCCATGGCATACCCCGGGGCCGTCCAGCAGATCCGGTGGCAGGCGAGCACGTCTATAGTTGATCTCCTCACGGTCGCTCACTAGCACTGGTGGGATTGGCACGCGGTCCACAGAGAGATGCCGGTTGTTCGGTAGGTGGACATCTCCCCACGGTAGTGGTGCCACGGTCTCCTAGTAGCGCCTGCAGACGTCGTGTCGGAGTAATGGGCCACGGGTAGGCTAACCCGAGGCCCAGAACCTTTCAAGACATCGGGGCAGGCCGCGCCCCTCAAGACCCTAGGATAGAAAGCCGCCTATGAGAGTCGGCAGCAGCGCGGCCGACTACCTACTCTCAGCCGAGTCCCGGGGCGACTTTCAGATGAGCCGACTCCTAGCTGGCGGCTTCTAGAGAAGCCGGCTATGGGGAGTCGGCCCGTGACTCCAACCACCCCATGCTCTCGGCAGGAGGGACGGGACGGGGCGTGGCCTCAGCAAGGTCCACGCCCGCCCCTTACCAAAGGCAGCCATGGCCACAGTATGCCGTACCATCGGAGATCTCCGTCCGGCGCGGCACTCTTGCCATGCCAGCCTTGAGATCAGCCCCAGCGGGCGGAACCCTGTACCCACGATGGCCTGTCTGTACGACCCAGAGACGGCAGGACCCACCAGATAGCGGGCGTCCCGAAGACGGCAAGAGTGCCACCAGCCGGACCCGGTGGGAGTCGGCCTCCAGGAGTCGGCTGGCCCCTCCCGCGGGCCCCGCACGCCATTAACCATATAAGACAAGGAATGGCAGCAGTGATCGCCCGTCAGGCGGCGGCACTGTTGCCATGACCCCATGACCAAGCCAACGTTATTAGAGGCACGTCTACAGTAATCCGCTGCCGGCAAGACCCGCCCGTGGCGGACGCGGCCTGACGGCCCCGTACCTGACCAGTCGGCGGGGCCCACCAGACAGCGGGCCCTGGCAGTCGGCGGAGAAGACGGCGGCCTGAGAGACAGACGGCTGGGACCCGCGCCTAGCCGGATTACCATTGTACCCCTGGGGGGTAGGCCTATATAAACCCCCTAGGGCACCCATGCAAAGGGTTGGAATCCATTAGCACTAGACCAGATCATATAGGAAGGAGAGAGCTAGCCTTGCCTTCTCCTACCTTTAGGAAACAGCTCAAGGAGCAACCGTGTACACACTTTGCCATAGTGATCATGCGGAGACCCCGCAGAGCAGCAGTAGGGGTGTTATCTCCTCGGAGAGCCCTGAAGCTGGGTAAGATTCGCCGGCGTGCAAGTCTTCGCCTCATCCTGTTTCCAGGCACCGGCGACGTTCTACTCGCTCCCACCATCCCTTGGCATATGTCGCACCCAACCCTCGACATTTGGCGCCCACCATGGGGCAAGGTGCACCGTCGTCCGGAGACCTGCTCTGGACGGGAACCCTTTTCCTCCCTGGCGAGCGCAACCAGCCCGGCACGCCAGGCATAGTCTGCGCCGACGCGCTGCACGGCGCCGAGATCGCCTGCGCTGCCAGCTGCGTCGCCGAACTTGTCGGCGAGGTCCGCCTCTCCAACGAGCCTGCATCTGACGCAGGCATAGGCGGCCCCGAGAGCCTCCTCGCGGGCCTCCTTGACCAACTCCACGTCGCTAGTGAGCCCGCCGTGGACTTGGAGTCCGTAGGCTCCACCAACCCGATGCTGGTCGACTCCGACACTGCATCGCTCGACGCGTTTCCCACCAACGTATTGGTCTACGACGAACCACTCCCTCGCGCGGAGAGCGATGGAAGCACCGTCACAGAGGTGCTCGTCATCGGTCATGGCGAGCATTCCGGCGGAGGAGCTCATGACCCGCTCAACGCGGCGCTGCAAGACCTAGCCGCGCCCATTCCCGAAGACGCCGACGCCGAGACACTGGAGGCATGCCGCCTCCAGCTGGTCGAAGGCGCGAAGAAGCTGGCTAGCATGGGGCGCTTGCCAGAGGCCTACCAGCGCGAGATGGATCGCGCTGTGGGCGGCTAGCCGGCTCCGACTGGGCCTAGCCGCCTTGGCGTGGTCCAGCAGCGCGGCGTTGCCATTGCCAACCTATTCGGGGCAGATCGCCCCGTATACGCCACGCCTGCGGAGAACATCCGAGCTGCACAGGCGGCGGCCGACGAGCTGGACAATTTTGAGGGAAAATAACGTCGTCTGATGACGGAGCGCGTCCAGCGGCTCCTCGACGCGGCCGTCGAGCAAAACGCGGACGGCTGCCGCACAGATGCGCCGCGACGGCAGAATGACGACCCGCCTCCCCGCCGAGACCAAGGCGCGACGTCACGGACGCCGACTGGTGGTGTCCGCGGAAGAAAAGACAAGGATTCGGCTGTTAGCCACAGTCGGACTCGCGTCACCATCGAGCGCGACCAAGACGGCCGCCCAAGAGCAGTAGAACCACAGGACGACTGTCCGCCTCCTCCCCCTCGCAAGGAAAGGCGAGTCTCCCTGCCGCCTGTTGAACATCCGACTCTCGGCGACCGCCTGGGCCGCCGAGAGGGAGTCAGAGAAAATGACGCGCGCCACCGGATCGACCGACTCCACCGGTCCCTGGCGCTAGAAGAAGAAGACGAATTGGGTCCGCCGTGTTTCGGTCCCCGCATTCGAGATGAGCCCTTTTCCAGAGGGTTCACGCTCCCCAGAGATACACCCAAGTACACCGGCTCCGTGAAGCCGGAAGACTGGCTGGTTGACTACTCCACAGCCGTCAACATAGCAAACGGCAACAAGCGAGTCGCCGTAAAGTATGTTCCACTCATGCTCCAGGGCACGGCCTGGACATGGTTGAACAACCTGAAGCCCCGCAGCATCAACATCTGGGTCGACTTCACCGACGCCTTCGTCCGCAACTTCACAAGCACGTACAAGCGACCCCCAAGCCTCGCCAACTTTCCTTGTGCGTGCAAGGCCCCAATGAGTTGACTCGCGACTACCTCACGCGCTGGGCCGAGCTTCGGAGCTCCTGCGAGGGCGTGCATGAGGTGCAGGCTATCGAGTACTTCACCGCCGGGTGCAGAGAAGGCACCCTCCTCAGGCACAAGCTCCTCTACGACGAGCCAGAAACCCTTGACGAACTGCTGATCATAGCAGACAAGTATGCCACAGCCGACTCCTCCATGAAGGCGGAGATTCAAGTTAGTGCAACTAGCAAAGTGGCCCCTCAAACCCCCAGGACTCCGGCTGGAGACGCCAGTCGGCGGCAGTAGCAGAACAACCACAAGTGCAAGGCCCCACAGCCGGCTTCCAGTAGCCGGCAGGTGGCGATAGTTGAGGACCAGCAACCGGAGGGACACCCTCCGCCCAAGCGACAGAGAGGCGGCAAACCCAACTGGTTGCCGGCTTTATCTTATGAGCAAACTCTTGATGGCCCTTGCAAATTCCATAGCGGCGTGAAGCCGTCTAACCACACCACCCGGAAGTGCCACTAGCTGACCAGGATCGCCAAGGGAGATGGCCTCCTGCCTCCCCCGCCTGCTGGGCAGCCGCCTCCACCTCCACCCCAGCAGCCAGCTGTCAGGCCAGTCGGCGCAGTACAAGACGAGTACCCAGAAGAGCATGGAGCCTATGTGGTGTTCACCAGCGTGGCTGACGATCGACGCAGCAGGCGGCTGCAGCAGCAAGAGGTGAACGCAGTAGCGTCAGTGACACCAGAGTTCATGCACTGGTCCGAGAAGCCTATCAGCTGGAGCAGGGCTGATCACCCAGAGGTGACGCCGAGTCCAGGCTCCTATGCTCTGGTCCTGGATGCCACCTTTGCCACAGATAAAAGAGCCGCTCGCTTCTCGTGAGTGCTGATAGACAGAGGCAGCAGCATCAACATCCTGTACAAGGACACAATGGAGAAGTTAGGAATCAAGCAAAGACAGCTTCAGAACAGTCGGACTGTGTTCCACGGCATTGTTCCTGGCCTTTCCTGCTCGCCAATCGGCAAGATCCTGATGGACGTCCTCTTTGGGGACAAAGATCATTTCCGCCGAGAGTCAGTTTGGTTTGAAGTGGTGGACCTTGAGAGCCCATACCATGCCTTGCTTGGCCGACCCGCTTTGGCCAAGTTCATGGCGGTTCCCCACTACGCCTACCTCAAGATGAAGATGCCGAGTTCCAAGGGGATTCTGACCATAGCCGGCGAATACAGGAAGTCGTCCGTCTGTGCGGCCGAAAGCAGTCGGCTGGCCGAGTCCCTGGTGACTGCAGCTGAGAAGCGGCTCCTTGATCGCGTTGTGGCGATGGCCGACAAGCGGCCAGAGATGTCGCCCGCCCCTAAGGAGTCGGAAGCTGAGGGTTCGTTCAAGCCGGCCAAAGAGACGAAGAAGATACCCTTGGACCCGAAGCACCTAGAGAGGTACGTTGTCATAGGTGCAAACCTTGACAGCAAATAGGAAGCGAGCTCGTCGATTTCCTCCGTGAGAACCGGGACATCTTCGCATGGTCCCCTAAAGACATGCCGGGTGTACCGACGGAATTCGCCGAGCACAAGTTACATGTCCGATCTGATGCCAAGCCGGTCAGGCAGCCCTTGCGCCGTCTGTCAGAAGAGAAAAGAAGAGTTGTTGGAGAAGAGATAGTCCGACTCCTCGCCGCCGGCTTCATTATGGAAGTGTTCTTCCCAGAATGGCTAGCCAACCCGGTCCTGGTGCTGAAGAAGAACAAGAAGTGGCGAATGTGTATTGACTACACCAGCCTCAACAAAGTCTGCCCCAAGGACCCGTTTGCTCTGCGGAGAATTGATCAGGTGATAGACTCCACAGCCGGATGCGAGCTGTTGAGCTTCTTGGATGCATATTCAGGATGTCACCAGATCAAGCTGAACTCGGCAGACAGACTGAAGACCGCCTTCATCATGCCGTTTGGAGCCTTCTGCTACCTGACCATGACGTTCGGCTTAAGGAATGCCGGCGCCACCTTTCAGCGTTGCATGCAGAAGTGCCTCCTCAAGCAACTCGGCAGAAACGCCCACGTCTACGTGGATGATGTGGTGGTGAAAACGGAAAAGCGCAGAACACTGCTGGAAGGCCTCAAGGAGAACTTTGAGAACCTGCGTCGATTCCAGATCAAGCTCAACCCTGAGAAGTGCGTCTTCGGAGTACCAGCCGGCCAACTCCTTGGCTTTCTGGTCTCTGAACGCAACATAGAGTGCAACCCTGTAAAGATCAAGGCCATTGAGAGGATGGAAGTACCTAGCCGACTGCTGCACTTGCAAAAGTTCACTGGCTGCCTGGCGTCCATCAGCCGATTCGTTAGTCGGCTGGGCGAGAAAGCTCTCCCCTTGTACCAGCTCATGAAGAAGACCACTTTTTTCAAGTGGAACCACAAGGCGGACGAAGCATTTCTTCAGCTAAAGAAGATGTTGACTACTCCCCCTGTGCTGGCGGCCCTGACTCCTAAAGAGCCCATGCTCTTGTACATTGCCGCCACCAGCCGGGTAGTCAGCACAGTCATTGTAGTTGAACGCAAGGAGGAAGGCAAAGCACTACCTGTCCAGAGACCGGTATATTACCTGAGCGAAGTGTTGTTGACCTCCAAGTAGAACTACCCCCACTACCAGAAGATGTGCTATGGCATGCACTTTACCTCCAAGAAGTTGAAGCCTTACTTTCAAGAGCATGCAATCACTGTGGTCTGCACGGCCCCGCTAGCCGAGATCATCGGAAGCCGAGACGCTTCAGGCCGAGTGGCCAAATGGGCCATAGAGCTGGCCCCCTACACCATCTACTATCAGCCCCGCACCGCCATCAAGTCGCAAGCGTTGGCCGACTTCCTCGTCGACTGGGCCGAGACCCAGTACCTGCCGCCAGCGCCCGACTCCACCCATTGGCAGATTCATTTCGATGGCTCCAAGATGCGCACCGGCTTGGGAGCCGGCGTCGTCCTCACTTCTCCCAAGGGCGACCAGCTCAAATATGCATTGCAAATCCATTTAGCCGCCTCCAACAACGTCGCCGAATATGAGGCACTCATTCACGGGCTCCAGCTTGCCAAAGAACTTGGCATTCGCCAGATCCTGTGTTATGGCGACTCCGACTTGGTGGTCCAGCAGTCATCTGGTGACTGGGACGCCAAGGATGCAAACATGGCAAGCTACTGTTTCCTCGCGCAGCAACTAAGCGGATATTTCGAGGGGTGTGAGTTCCTTCATGTGCCAAGAAATGACAACAACCAAGCAGACACCCTGGCACGAATCGGCTCAACCCGCCAAGCAATACCATCCGGCGTCGCCCTTCAGCGCCTCCTCAAGCCGTCTATCAAGCCTTCACCAGAATCAGACTCCATCTTCATGCCGGCTCCCCCCGAAGAAGTCAGATCCGACTCAAGAGCCCCAGCAAACGACACGAGAATTCTTACAGACGGCTCCAAGAACGCCGCAGTCGAAGCCGGCCCGGGGACTACAGAACCCGGCCCGGGGACTGCGGCGACCAGCCCGAAGACTCCAGAACTCGGCTCGGGGACTGCACCAGTCGGCCCAGGGACTTCATCAATCCAGCAAGCGGCCGCGGACTCCAGCCCGCCGCCTCCCAGCCCAGCCACCCTCGTCCAAGTCGCAGTTTTGGCAGTTGAAGAAATAGCAGCACCCTCATGGGCCCAACCCATCCTCAAGTTCCTAGTGAGCAAAGAGCTTCCAACCAATGAGATCCTAGCTCGACAAGTACAACGCCGAGCGGCAGCCTACACCATAGTCAACAGAGAGGTGGTCAGACGCAGCGTCACGGGCGTCTACCAGCGCTGCGTCGAGCCAGAGCAAGGCCAGACAATTCTCAAAGATATCCATCAAGGCGAGTGCGGCCACCATGCGGCTTCAAGATCACTCGTCGCCAAAGCCTTTCAACACGGTTTTTTCTGGCCGACTGCCCTAGAAGAGGCCAAGGACTTGGTCCAAAAATGCAAGGGGTGCCAGAAGTTCCGTTCCAAGCCGCATCAGCCGGCTTTTGCACTCAAGACCATCCCCATCGCCTGGCCATTTGCAGTTTGGGGCTTGGACATGGTGGGACCATTCAAGACGGCGTGAGGAGGCCTAACTCACCTACTTGTCGCGGTGGACAAGTTCACCAAGTGGATAGAAGCAAAGCCCATCAAGAAGTTGAATGGTCCGACTGTCGTGACTTTCATCTCCGACATCACAATTCGGTACGGCTTACCGCACAACATCATCACCGACAACGGCACAAACTTTGCCAAAGGTGCCTTGGCCCGTTTCTGCGCGACACAGGGCATCCGACTGGACTTAGCGTCCGTTGCCCATCCGCAGTCAAACGGCCAAGTGGAGCGAGCAAACGGCCTCATCCTGTCTGCCATCAAGCCTCGACTGGTCGAACCACTGGAGCGTTCGGCCAGCTGCTGGCTTGATGAGTTGCCAGCCGTCCTCTGGAGTCTGCGCACGACTCCAAACAAGTCGACCGGCTTCACACCCTTCTTCCTCGTCTATGGTGCTGAAGCCGTCATCCCAACGGACATAGAGTTTGACTCCCCGCGAGTCACCATGTACACCAAGGAGGAAGCAGAAGAAGCACGTCAAGACGGCATCAATCTGCTGGAAGAGGGCCGGCTGTTGGTACTCAGCCGGTCCAGCATCTACCAACAGAGCCTGCACCGATACTACAACAGGAAGGTCAGGCCGAGATCTTTCCAAGAGGGCGACCTTGTGCTCCGACTGATCCAACGAACAGCCGGCCAGCACAAGTTGTCGGCGCCTTGGGAAGGCACTTTCATCATCAGCAAAGTGCTGGGCAACGACTCCTACTACCTAATCGACGCTCAGAAGCCCCGAGCACGCAAAAGGGACGACTCCGGCAAAGAAACGGAATGGCCATGGAATGCAAATCTCCTCCGAAGATTTTACAGTTGATGCAGTATGTACCACGCTACCTTTTGTATTTAAGTACCAAGACTTCGGGTCCCCCGAGACGAGCTCGGGGACGGCCCTTTTTTGTTATCTATATGATAAGAATCATGCCTTCGAGTATGATACTCTTTGTATGCCGCTTGGCACCGGGCTCGACTAGTCGGCCCGGGGACTCGCCGCCTTGCGCCATGAAATGCTTCCTGCAGTCGGACAAGTAGTGTGTGGCGCCCAAGCCGTCTCCTGTCAGAAGCCGCAGCTCGCAGAGCGACTGTCTGGCGGGCAGGGGTAAGGAAGAATGGACGCCCACATGAAAAATGGCTAAGGACTCAAAGCATAAACATAGCTTAAGCTGGCTTCCAGCCTCTCTTCGCAAGCCGACTCTTGAGCAGTCGGCTTGCCGCCTTCTATTCAACTTGCTAAGAAACTCTAAAATGGCTAAGTACTTGCCTTCCCAAAAGTAGCCAAACATTTGATCCAGCGGCAGTACGCAGAGCGGCTGTCCGGCTGGCAAGACGGCAACTAAGGGAAGGCAGCAAAGGATAAAGCCAAAGGAGCAATGAGCAAGAAAAGATAGAACTCGGATGAATATTTACATAACATAGGCCCTTGGCCGAATCTTCGAGCAGAAGTTCAAAATACACCCGGCGGGTGGAATTGTGCGAATTAACAAGTTCTTCAAAGACTACTAAAACAGATAAAATAGAGACAAGGCAGCAGCCTAGGAAGCAGCAGACGGGTTCGGAGACTCAGAGGAGATGGCGGTGTCAGACGTTGGGGCGTCCGGCTGGGCAATCTCGGCTTGATCACCTCCGGCGGCAGCCGGCTCGGTTGGGCGCAGCTCGTTGCTGGAGGCGCGGTCGAGCTGAGGCTGGCCGTCCGCTCCGCCTCCTGGCGCCTTCGTCTCGCTTCCGTCCTCCGCCTCGCCTTTTTCCTCGACGCTGGAGCCGATCAACTCCGCCGAGTCCTCGTCATAGTCCGGGTTCATTCCAAACCACTCCGGCGGTGCCTCCGCGCCGTCTTCAGCCCGCTCAGGGATGAAGACGCTGGTATCGGCGTACTCAGCGATTGCCACGACACGCTTGACAAGGGCGTCTTCCGCGGCTGCCAGCTCCGGCTGGGCCTCTGCCCAGAGCATGGCCAGCTGGTCCAGGTCCAGCCCCGGATACCACGCCTTGACGAATTCCAAGGCCTGGCGCGCTCCAGCCCGGGCCGAGGAACCCTTCCAAGCCTCAAGACGGCCCGCTGCGACCTCCGGCCAGTCGGCAGTCCGACTGGAGGTGCGCAGTACATGCATGTCTGGCCACAAGGCAGAGATCGCCTGGGCGCCGGCACGTTGAAGCCGGCGCAACATCCTGTGGGCA
This sequence comes from Aegilops umbellulata, assembly GCA_032464435.1. Taxonomy (NCBI): domain Eukaryota; kingdom Viridiplantae; phylum Streptophyta; class Magnoliopsida; order Poales; family Poaceae; genus Aegilops; species Aegilops umbellulata. The sequence continues at coordinate 34,367,424 of CP136058.1, read as the reverse complement.
GGCCGCAGGCGAGCCTCAACGCTCAGAATCTGCTCGTCAAGGGTCCGGAGGGCATCGGCGGCGACCTCCGTGCCTTCCGCCCTCCGCCTCTCGCGATCAGCCTCGATGGCTTGATTGGCGGCTTGCGAGTAGCCAGGAAAGAAGTCTACCAAGGCGAAAAGAAGGAAGAACAAGTCAAAAAACCAGGAGTCGGCCCGACCTATAGTCGGCAACCCAAAGAAGAAAAGTAAATAGACTTACCGTCGACGATGTCCTCGATCTCGTGGAAGTCGGAGGCCAGCAACGCCTCCTTGTCAGTCCAGAAGGAGCGCTCGCTTGCGAACTCGGCCAGGAGGGCGGTCTCCTTCTCGTCTGCCTCCTCCTGCGCCTTCTTAAGCAGCTCCTTCTGCTCCCCCAGTTGTGCAGCCAGCAGATCGCGCTCTGCGGCGAGCTTGCTGCACTCCTCCCCTTTGGCACGCAAGGCGGTGTTGGCTTCGCCCAGCTGCTGTTGAAGAGTGGCGTTGGCCTCTGAAGAAAAAGAAGAAGGAGGACGATAAGTCGTCAACAAAGAAGGTCGCCAGAAAGATCCGGTCCGACTGCTCAGCAGTCGGCCCGAATCTCGGGGACTACAGGCCGTGGGTGCGCTAGCGCCCCTGCGAAGAAGAAACAGAACTCATTCCGGCTCTCCGATAAGTCGGCAGTCCGCTTGCCCAGCTCCTCAACATTGCGGTTGAAGGCGGTGGCCCGAAGGTTGTGATAATCATGTGATAAGTATTTCAAACAAAAGTAAGTAACTTAGAACTCGCCAGATGGAGTTCCGAGCCGCCTGCTCAGCAGCCGGCCCGGAACTCGGGGACTACACCCAGTGGGTGCGCTGACGCGCCCCCACAGAGAAGAACAAGAAGACGAAGACAGGAGAAAAAACACTTACCCGGATGGCAGCCCGCGACACCAGATGCGCCTTGGTGCAGCTCTGGATGGCGTCGCCCTCAGCTCGTAGCTTGGCCTGGACGTCCAGAAGCGCCTGGTTCAGCGGGCCTGTGCCGCCTCCTCGCACCCACCCAATGGGCGCGGCGCTCGTCGCCTCGGCGTCTGGGATTGTCGAGCTAGCGGCGCCGGTCTCCAAGGGGCATGGCGCCGAAGTCGCCTTTTCAAGACGGTGGCGCGCTGGTGAGCCGACTTGAAGGAGTAGCTTCGCCATGGCTTCGTCTTTAGCCGGCGGCACCGGCGGGTCCGCCGACCGTTTGTCACGTGTGCCCCCAGACGGCGGCGGGGGTGGCAGCGGCGACACGGCCGTGCCCGACATGGAGGCATCGCTGCCTCCCCTCTCGATGATCGGAAACTCGCCGCCGGCTTCCTCCGACTGCGCCGTGAACTCCGGAGGCGGCCGCGCTGAGTTCAACGGGATGACAAACACCGCCGATTGGCGGCGCGCGGCTTCCTCAGCCTGCCGCCTTGCCGCGACAGCGGCCTCAGCCTCATCCAGCTTTTTCTGGGCGGAGGCGGCCGCCTTCTCGGCCTCCGCCTTCTCCCAGTGGGTTTCTTCTTCCTCGTCGCGCTTCTCCTGCGCGTTCCGCTAAGTCGCCTCCCGGAGGTCGGCGGCGGGGTCAATCCGTCGAGTAGTGGTGGACGTCTCTGCCGACCCCTTGATGGAGGCGGCGGTAACCCTCTCAAGAGTGAGGGGAGCCGTGGAGTGGAGGAAGCATGAAAGAGACTTAGACAAGGGCAACAAACAGAGAATAAAACAAAGGGCGGAGGCACTTACGCAGAGACCAGCGGCGGCTTCTTCACTTCCCTGCGGAAGCGGTTGGCCTTTGCGGCCGCCTCTTCGCGCTTGGTCGTGGCGCCGCCCCCTTGAACTTCTTCATCCGGCAGCCGAGCGTACTCGTCCCGGCTCGGCGCTTCCTCGCATCGCCTTGACCATCCAAGACGGCGGAGGAACTCGCGCCGGGCTGGCCGGCCTTTGGCTGGTGGCAGGGGCGACCTCCCCCTCGGCGTCGTCATCAGGCCAGTCGGCAAAGGTGGCCGAGGGCCTGAGGCCGCCTCCTCCTCCTCCGCCTCCTCCTCCTTCGGCGTCGGCCTCCATCGCCGCCGCCCCCAAGTCTGGGTCGTCAACGTCGCTCTCCGCTCGGTCGGGGACGAACTGGCGGGCCGGCCCCATGGTGCCGACTGAGGGCTGGATGAGAGGGTTCTGATTCAAAGACTAAAGAAGGTTAGAAGTCGGAGTCGGCTACAAAGAAAGCAAAAGAAGAAGAGAAACGACTTACAACAGGCGGGGGGTTGGCGCGCGAGTACGGCTCCATGCCGAACTGCCAATCCCCCGAGAGGCCGCAGTCCGCGATATAGTTCATCGTGTCCGCCACCTCCACGTGGCGCATGTCCTTGGAACACATCCGACTCGAATCCCGGTGGCCGCTCATCTGGCAGATTAGATGAGGTCGGCCTTGGAGAGGGAGAACTCGGCGCGCCACGAAGGCGGCTGATACGTCTCCGTCGCATCTACTTTTCCAAACACTTTTGCCCTTGTTTTGGACTCTAACTTGTATGATTTGAATGGAACTAATCCGGACTGACGCTGTTTTCAGCAGAATTGTCATGGTGTTGTTTTATGTGCAGAAAACAAAAGTTCTCGGAATGACCTGAAACTCCATGGAATATCTTAGAATAAATAATAAAAAATCCTCGCCAAAGATGAAGACCAGGGGGCCCACACCCTGTCCACGAGGGTGGGGGCACGCCCCTCCCCCCTGGGCGCGCCCCCCTACCTCGTGGGTCCCCTGGATGCCCTCCGACGCCAACTCCAACTCTATATATTGGCTTTCGGGGAGAAAAATCAGAGAGAAAGTTTCATCGCGTTTTACGATACGGAGCCGCCGCCAAACTCTAATCTCTCTCGGGAGGGCTGATCTAGAGTCCGTTCGGGGCTCCGAAGAGGGGGATTCGTCGCCGTCGTCATCATCAACCATCCTCCATCACCAATTTCATGATGCTCACCGCCGTGCGTGAGTAATTGCATCGTAGGCTTGCTGGACGGTGATGGGTTGGATGAGATTTATCATGTAATCGAGTTACTTTTGTTAGGGTTTGATCCCTAGTATCCACTATGTTCTGAAATTGATGTTGCTATGACTTTGCTATGTTTAATGCTTGTCACTAGGGCCCGAGTGCCATGATTTCAGATCTGAACCTATTATGTTTTCATGAATATATGTGAGTTCTAGATCCTATCTTGCAAGTCTATAGTCACCTACTATGTGTTATGATCCGGCAACCCCGAAGTGACAATAATCGGGACCACTCCCGGTGATGACCATAGTTTGAGGAGTTCATGTATTCACTATGTGTTAATGCTTTGTTCTGGTTCTCTATTAAAAGGAGGCCTTAATATCCCTTAGTTTCCAATAGGACCCCGCTGCCACGGGAGGGTACGACAAAAGATGTCATGCAAGTTCTTTTCCATAAGCACGTATGACTATTTACAGAATACATGCCTACATTATATTGATGAACTGGAGCTAGTTCTGTGTCACCCTATGTTATGACTGTTACATGATGAACCACATCCGGCATAATTATCCATCATTGATCCGGTGCCTACGAGTTTTCCATATACTGGTTTACGCTTATTTACTTTTCCGTTGCTACTGTTACAATCACTACAAAAATACCAAAAACATTACTTTTTCTATCTTTACTTTTGTTACCGTTACCACCACTATCATATTACTTTGCTACTAAACACTTTGCTGCAGATATTAAGTTTCCAGGTGTGGTTGAATTGACAACTCATCTGCTAATACTTGAGAATATTCTTTGGCTCCCCTTGTGTCGAATCAACAAATTTGGGTTGAATACTCTACCCTCAAAAATTGTTGCGATCCCCTATACTTGTGGGTTATCAGCGGCCAGCAGGTCGGCCCCGGTCAGACCCTCTTACTACATCAGCACTCGGATTCGCGCGACGGCGGCGGCACCGGCAGGAGTCAGCGTCTTGGCCCGGTGGGACCAGCTGGGGAGCCTTCCGGCCGGCGCGCTGGCTTCGTAGGCCGGCAGGTTGACCCAGTCGCCTTCTGGGGCGACGTTCTTCACGTAAAAATAAGATCGTTGCCACATCTTCACCGATTTGATCAGCGTAATGGCGGGGAACGGGTTGTCGGTCCCCGTTCTCCGCATCGCGATGAACACATCGCACTGGGCTGGCACGCCGGCGACGTGCGTGCCGAGCTTGGACTGGAAGAATTTCCCCCACAGCTCGATGGTGGGGAGAACACCGAGGAAGCCTTCGCACAGAGTGGCGAAGGCAGCCAGCAGCACCACCATGTTCGGTGTAAGGTGGTGCGGCTGGAGCCCGTGCAACTCCAAGAAGGAGCGAAAGAAACTGCTCGCCGGCAGCCCTAGGCCGCACATGAGGTGCGAGCGGAATACGCCCCGCTCGCCCTCCTCCGGCACCGGCGATACCTCCCCCGCCGGCGCGGCGCGGGCCCGTACTAAGTCCTGGCCAGGGAGGTGACGTGTCTTGCGAAGGAACTCGATGTGGTCGTCATCGACCTCGGAGCCGTCCCACACGCCAGAGCGCACGGCGGGGGGCGCGGCGGCGGAAGAAGAGCTCATTGTTGCGGGCGTGGCGTGGTCCGGCGCAGCAATGGCGAGAGGAAGAAGAAGCAAGAGGGAGTAGGGAAGATGGGCCCGCGTGCCCTGCCGCCCCCCTACTCCCGCCTACTTATAGCCCCATGGGCTGAGAAGACGAGGGGGCGATCGTGGGATTAACTGCGCTCGGAGCCCCACGACCCCCACGATTTACCACACGAAGTTACTGCGCAGGGAACCCAACCGCCCGCGCGGCCACAACGAATCCGTTCGCATGCCGAGGCGCGGTAGTGGCGGGCCTGGTCTTAGGACCTGTCCCATCGCGCGCGTGGGTGGTCAGACTGGCTCGGTCACATGGCGCCGCGCGACGGATCCACAACGGGCGGCAACCCGGAAGCTTGTCAAGCACGCTGCCTAGACTCCGCTGCGACTTTCAAACTTTTCGAAGACAAGACGGCCTTCCGCGAGTCCGGCTCCAGATAGTCGGTCCAAAGGAAGACGGCGAGCCAGGCCCAAATTCAACCACCGGAAGGAAGAAACTGTTGACGCTCCTCGACATGTCTCCCTCGGCGCCTCACCAGCTTCGGGGACTACTTTCGGAGTAATGGGCCACGGGTAGGCCAACCCGAGGCCCAGAACCTTTCAAGACATCGGGGCAGGCCGCACCCCTCAAGACCCTAGGACGGAAAGCCGCCTATGAGAGTCGGCAGCAGCGCGGCCGACTACCTACTCTCGGCCGAGTCCCGGGGGTGACTTTGAGATGAGCCGACTCCTAGCTGGCGGCTTCCAGAGAAGCCGGCTATGGGGAGTCGGCCCGCGACTCCAACCACCCCATGCTCTCGGCGGGAGGGACGGGACGGGGCATGGCCTCAGCAAGGTCCACGCTCGCCCCTTACCAAAGGCAGGCATGGCCACAGTACGCCGTACCATCGGAGATCTCCGTCCGGCGCGGCACTATTGCCATGCCAGCCTTGAGATCAGCCCCAGCGGGCGGAACCCTGTACCCACGATGGCCTGTCTGTATGACCCAGAGACGGCAGGACCCACCAGTCAGCGGGCGTCCCGTAGACGGCAAGTGCCACCAGTCGGACCCGGTGGGAGTCGGCCTCCAGGAGTCGGCTGGCCCCTCCCGCGGGCCCCGCACGCCATTAACCAGACAAGACAGGGAATGGCAGCAGTGATCGTCCGTCAGGCGGCAGCACTGTTGCCATGATCTCACGACCAAGCCAGCGTCATTAGAGGCACGGCTACAGTAATCCGCAGCCGGCAAGACCCGCCCACGGCGGACGCGGCCTGACGGCCCCGTACCTGACCAGACGGCGGGCCCCGGCAGTCGGCGGAGAAGACGGCGGCCTGAGAGACAGACGGCTGGGACCCGCGCCCAGCCGGATTACCATTGTACCCCTAGAGGGGTAGGCTTATATAAACCCCCCAGGGCACCCATGCAAAGGGTTGGAATCCATTAGCACTAGACCAGATCATATAGGAAGGAGAGAGCTAGCTTTGCCTTCTCCTACCTCTAGGAAACAACTCAAGGAGCAACCGTGTACACACTTTGCCATAGTGATCATGCGGAGACCCCGCAGAGCAGCAGTAGGGGTGTTATCTCCTCGGAGGGCCCTGAAGCTGGGTAACATTCGTCGGCGTGCATGTCTTCGCCTCATCCCGTTTCCAGGCACCGGCGACATTCTACTCGCTCCCACCATGATAAGCCATTCCTTGGCATATGTCGCACCCAACCCCCGACACGTCGACGTGGATGTACGACCTGTCGTGGTGCCCGGACGTCGGCTACGTGATCTGGCGGAGCAGGTGGTGTGGGCGACGCGGACTTGCTGGAGCGGCGTCCACCAGAGTAGGATCCAGCCTCGTGGTCGCGCTTCCCATTACTGATCCAATGCCAACCCATGGCGCTGGCAGGAAGGTGGGCAAGTGTGCGACGGCGGTGGATAGGGTTTGCTCGTACCGGGGCTCGAGGAGGCAGGCCGGCTAGGAAGTGGAAGATGTGGAATGGCCGGTCCACGGCTTCCACATTAAGAAGGACGACCACACACTAGTTGGGCCTCGGCGCGCGTGCTCATTGATTTTGGGCGGTGGAGGTAGGTGGACGGCCGCCACGCGTCCCCGAGGCGGACGACGAGCAAGCGCATGCCCATCCATTCAACATCCGTGTGGACACAAACCATGCATAGGTTTACGCCGAAAATGGGGCGGGCCAGACAGGAAACAGACAAAAAATGAGGATACAATTGCGCGTTGGGCCATGTCGTCGGTCACTTTTGTCCCAAACATACACAAGCAGACAGAATGGGGTCGCGCGTTGAGTTGGCCTGAGCACCTAGAGCCGAACTTGGCAAATCTGACCCCTATACAATGTGCAGACCCAGCCGCGGGCAGTAACCAGTCATCCCTAATTTTTCTTCACTGCATTCAACTACCTCATATTAGATACCTAAATTCCATACAAAGCATGCAAAATAAAATCTATGTACTACATAGATAATCTAAGACGGACGCGGCTCGGTGTTACAAAGAAGAGCAAATGAATGCCTTTATGGAGATCCAAAGAAGGAGGCTTGAGATGGACGCAGAGAAGCAAGCCAAGATGCTTGAGATGGAGGTGGAGAAGCAAACCAAGATGCTAGAGATCGAGGCCGCCAACGCCAAGACCAAAGCGAAAGAAGTGGCTCTCACGAGCATGATGATCGGGGTGGAGATCATGAAGGTGGATCTCAACACCGTGTCGCCAAGGAAGAGGCCGTGGTTCGAGAAGATGCAGGCTGACATGCTCAAGTTCGATGACGAGTGATCTCGTGGCGGTGAGCGTCTTCCTTTTTTTATGCCGGCAGGTGTGCTGGCATGACCACGAGGCCACGATGGCGTGGTAGAACTCAAGTCCCACCCCTTTTGTGTACTGGCATGTGTGCCAACTGTTGGCGAGTGCGCTAGCATGAACTGTGTGGTGATATTTTTTGAAGCCGGCATAGTATGTTGACGCTGGCATGGTGTCGGCATGAGACATGGCCGCTGGCATGATCTAGGGCCGTGGGCTTTTTTTAAAATTGAGTGCGGATATGAAATGAGTCGATGCGTTGGGCGCACTGCCGACCCAAATTTAAAACAGGGCGGACACCGAGCAGGCTGCCGACCCAAACGAACAAAAAGCAGACAAATATGCCATCCATTTGGGTCGGCCCATTGGAGTTGCTCGTAGGGAAGAAGGTAAGGTCCATGACATTCCTGTCCATCATGGCCGCCAGTCATGGATCAGAGGTCGGTGGCTCGCTATCGCCGCCTACACGGCTCCATGAGCTTGCCCACGCATCACCTTGGGCGATCTGGACTATGAGCTTGCCCTGTGCATCGCCTTGGAGCGGTCCAAGGTGGAGATCGGGGACATCTCCGGATCTGCAGCTTCGCCGCAGACGCAGCTTCCCCGCCGGCGCAACTCGGACGCCGGCACTGGCCCCTCCCAACCCGTGCGCAGCTCCGACAGGCGGCCTGCGCAATCCGCACCGATCCCCCCACGCCGTCCCCTGCCCCCGCCGCTGCTGCTCCACCACGTGTGCAGCGGTGGGTGCTTGTGCCCGACAAGTCGGACTAGACGTGCACGCCATAATCAGAGGCGCGTGTCGCCCGCCGCGAGCAGCAACGGCAAAGGGAGAGGAGGGAGGCGGAGCAGTCCGTGCGCCGCCGCCGCGGGATAGAGGCGGAGCCCGACGAGGACGCGCGACTCCTCGAATAGGTCTACCGCTGGTCGCTTGCGACCGCGGAGACAGACGCGCGGCGGCTCTGACGGAAGAACGCCAAGCCGCTCCAGATTGCCATTAAGCAGTCCGAGCGTAAGGCGGCGGAAGCAGCGGCGGAGGCGGCTCGGCTCGCGAAGCTCAAGCGGCAGCAGGACAGGGAGGTCCGACGGCTCAAAGGGCTTGTCATCCTCTCCGACACCTCCGATGACGATGATGACCACGGGTCCTCCTCGAACTTCTCGAACGATCCGCCACCAGCCGCCGACACCTACAGCTGCGCCGGCGGCCGGAAGGGCAAATGCTGGCGAGGAAGTGGTGAATCTCCGCCGTCTCCGTCTTCATTCAAGATTTTAGTAATTTGTTCGTCCTTTATGTGAATTATCTGAACTGCCGATCTTTTGGACATCTGGCAGTGATCTTTTAGTGATCGAAATGTGCATTCCTCTGCCCGATTCTAAGTTTGTGTGTTGATCTACGGTTTTTTATCCATGTTGCATTGCTATTATGGTTTTGAGAGACCGAATATGAGATACACGGATCAAGTCGTGGCGTTCTAGGCCCAACGTAAAAAATGCATAATGGCAATACTCCCTTCGATTCATATTACTTACTCGTCGCTTAAAGATCGTCGGAGGGAGTAGTAAAATCTTCCTGTCAATTCCTGATCTTGCTTTGCTTCTGGACTAAGACTCGTGAAGACAGGTAGGAAGAAGGGAGCAGGCTCACAAAACCGAGGGCTCCAACCGGCCAAAACCCCGGCAAGATCTCTTTCCAAAAGGTCCTTTTGCGAATTGTTAAGGTAGGGAGAAGAAAGAAAGGTCCATCTATCCCATTCCCGTCCATCGTGGCCGCCAGTCATGGGCCGGAGGCCGGTGGTTCGCCAGTCATCGTGGCCGCCACCCGCCAGTCATCGCCGCCTACACGGCTCCATGTCAGCCCTGCGCCTCTTTTCATCAGGTAGTGTAAAGTTGCCACCTACCACTTCTTGTTCTGGAATAAGCATGCACGCCCATCCATCTCAAGATTCATCTCTGAAAGGATCTCCTACCAAAACTTCCAGCCTGTGCCCACCTCCAAACTCTTTCTCATTCTCCTCCTTCGTCCTCGCCGTCTATTTTTCATTCAGAAAATAGATAGATCTTACCTGCTGCTTCATCTCTAAGTACTTGGTTAGGTGAGACTTGGGTTATATATACTTGTTTCAGAAAGAAGAAGAAGAAGAAGAAGAGAACTTGATGGTTTCTTGCTTCAGAGCATTTTCAACAAGTGAGACAGCGATGTTTCTAACAAGGACTCGGTATTTTCCAATCCAGTCAAATAAAAATCGGATAGGAGGATAGGCACGGACAGCAATGCCAAGGATCATCCCACAAATAATAAAATGTCACTGAATTGCCGGCACTATGACCCCCTCCAGGAACAGTCAACTCCGAATATGAAACTTCCCTAGAATTGCTGCTCCGCTATGGCGATTGCACGTATGACAAACTCCGCTTGAATTGCTGCTATAACCGGTACAGACGTATACACAGAAAAAACTGTCATACAAAAGTTCAGCTCCACCTCCACTCCAAGCATTTCTGCTACATCGTGATCGACCAATCATCCCGACGTTACACGCATGGCCTATTGTTAGGGTGTTCTCAACATCACGAACGATTCTGAAAGCCAAGTCACGGAAAATTACACTAGTGGGAATATTCAGCACATGCTAAAGACAGAGGAAACATTTGTGGCGTGCAAGGCGTCTGCGACAGGGATGCCACGCACGGGTCTTCTTCTAGCAGATTGCGAGGTTTCGGCCTTTTTGGGAGCCAGAGAATTGCGAGTGATCATCGCTTTAGTTAGTATAGTACTTAGTACAAATAAAAGCTGGTGCAGAAAGCTAAGTATGTGCATTTGGGAGGGACCAGCCGGTTAAGTACATGGCAAATCATTCTGGACGATGTCCCTACGCACCAAAACTCTTCCTCCTAAAAAAGAAAAGGCTCTTCCTGTTTGTTCTTCTCCTTGACAGCTAGTAGACCAGCACAGGTCCAAAATCATGAAAGTTGTGAGAGATTTGTTCCAATCAGAAATATCAAAGAAAGTTGCCAGAGATTGTTCCATTTGCTAGGGCTACCCTCTTGCTCCATTTCCATTTTCATGCTAGACAGTATTATGAGACACGTGAGCTTTGGCCTAGTTCCAACTTCCAACGCACATTTTTCATGATTCCAAACTAGTACTACTAGCTAGTTCTTGGACTGGACGGCCACGGAGCCCCGGAAAAGGCGTGCGCCAACTAACAGTCATGGAGCGAACCTAGCAGTCGTTAGACCATGCCAAACCGCTGATGCCTTGGATGATGATCATGATATTATTCCTCGTTGTATATTCTTCTTCTTCTTCTCATTTCTTGTTGGTTGCTATGAGCACCTAGAGCCCAACTTGGCAAATCTGACCCCTATACAATGCGCAGACTCAGCCGCGGGTAGTAACCAGTCACCCTTAATTTTTCTTCGTTGCATTCAACTACCTCATATTAAATACCTAAAATCCATACAAAGCATGCAAAAAAAATATTTATGTACTACATAGGTAATCTAAGCTAGTCTACAGTAGTCGTCGTCATCAAAGATGCCAACGACCTCCATGCCGGCAATGCCGGACGGCTCTGCCTCTAGGTGGATGGCCTCCTGCCGCATGTCCGGCTCCTCGCCGGACTCTATCTCGGCGAAGATTTCATCGAACCCCGCGCCCCACTGGCAGAGGAAGCAGCGTTTGGCCTCCGACTGGATGGAGTCGAGGATGGCCTACTGCTCCACTGCCTCCTCAACCTGACCCACCTCGTACTCTGCCATGGCGAAGCTCGCAGCCGAAGGCGCCGGATCCGCTTCGTCTGCGTCATTTTCGTCGTCCTCCTTAGGCTCTGCATCCTCCATGGTGGCGTTCCGCTTTACCTCGACCTCTACTTTCTCCTCCTCCTCGCCTGACTCCGGCGAATCCGGAGGTAGGCCGGTTGTGATCCAAGCTTCGTGACACGCCTGAATCTCCTCGAGCAGCTCAAGGCACAGTTTCCGACATGAGCATGGTGTATGTCGTCGCCTTTTGTCGGGCCATGGCTATCGGCGGATGGCGAGCGAATACATGGGTGACGACACGGAGAGGAGGGAGATGGAGGGAAATGGGTGCGGCTAGGGTTGGGGGGGTCGCCTTCCGGCTTAAATAGTCGGACTTTGGCCGTCGAACGGTGAGCCGGAGCAGTGCCACGCGGCGGCATGAATACGTCCACACCCGTCCCGAAGGAGAAGCCCGTCAAACTAATGGGTTTTTCTGCGTGGGAACCCGCCGTCCATGGTTAGTACTCCCTCCGTTCTAAAGTAAGTGTCTTATCTCTAATATAACTTTACGCTAAAGTAAGTATAAATTTGAGACACTTATTTTGGGACGAAGAAAGTACTTAGTACAAATAAAAGCTGGTGCAGAAAGCTAAGTATGTGCATTTGGGAGGGACCAGCCGGTTAAGTATATGGCAAATCATTCTGGCCAATGTCCCTACGAACCATAACTCTACCTCTTCAAGAAAAAAATATCTTCCTCTTTGTTCTTCTTCTCCTTGACAGCTAGTAGACCAGCACAGGTCCAAAATCATGTGATTTCAGCGTTTGGTCAGCTGTAGCTTTTCATCCTGTACTGGTACTCTACTCACTTGGGAGTCGTATTTTGAAGGGGTGTTGTTTGGCGCACCACGGCTGAATCAAAACGAAGTCATGAAAGTTGTGAGAGATTTGTTTCAATCAGAAAGTTCCATTTGGTACGGCTACGGTCTTGCTCCATTTTCCATTTCCATGCAAGACAGTATTATGAGACACGTGAACTTTGGCCTAGTTTCAACTTCCAACGCACATTTTTCATGATCCCAAACTAGTACTAGCTAGTTCTTGGACTGGACGGCCACGGAGCCCCGGAAAAGGCATGCGCCAACCAACAGTCATGGAGCGAACCTAGCAGTTGTTGGACCATGCCAAACCGCTAATACCTTGGATGATGATGATGATATTGTTCTTGTTAGAAGGAAGAGAGAGGATTTATGAAATAGTTGTTGTATTACTTGAGCCTCGTGGGCATATATATAGGAGTACATGATCTATTTGGATTACAAGGCAAACCAGAATATTTCCTAATCTAACCTATGTTTCCAATCTTATCAATATACTCAACATCCCCCCGCAGTCACAACGGTAGCGACGCAGACGGTGAGGCTGAAGAAGAATCCGAAGGTACACCGACGAACACCCCCCACAGTTGTAACGGTCGATGCATCGTGAAGTCGTGGCTGGAGTGGAAACCGACGAGGTTGCTCAAGCAAGGCGGTAGACCTTTGTGCCGTTTGTCGAGGCAGCCGAGAGCGTAGGTGGTGTAGCCGTAGTCGAGGTAGCCATGCGAAAAATGTCATGGTCGATGTCGAGTCGGGGTAGCCGGTGTCGATGAAGTCGCCGTGGAGCCGTGGGCGCAAGGAGGCGCCGAGTTAGCATGAGTGTAGTGATGTCGAAGTAGGGGTGCGCCGAAGAGAAGATGGTGTCGACGAGGCATCGCAGCGGGTTTTGCCAATCCCAGGGACACGTCGTGGACGAAGGCACACACCGGTGTTGCCAGCACCGGGCATGCGAAGACGGACGAAGCCGAAGTTGACGAAGCGCCACACCAGGCTTGCCAAGCCCGGGACACGTCGTGGACGAAGGAATGCATCGGTGTTGCCAGCACCGAGCATGCGTAGACGAAGGACCTGCACGAGCTGTACGCCATGTCGAAGAAGTCGGAGAGCCCAGCAGAGAACAACTCGACGACGGTTGCGTCGCCAATCGGCGCGGGGCCGAAGTCGCCCGCGGTTGTCGGAGTAGATGAAGTGGTCGGGGTAGATGATAGCGACGCTGGCGACGGGCTGGTGCTGGACGAAGATGAAGGAGGTGGACGGGCGACAGCTATGGGGGTAGCGGCGGCAGCGGCCAAAGTAGAGCAGCGGCGGTGGCTAGGTTAGGAGCGCGGCGGCGATGCTCGAAGTAGGCGAAGAACCCTGACAGTGTGACGAAGACCGGCACGGAAGGTGGCGTTCCCGCGTCAAAGGAGGCGGCGTGGCGCATGCCACGGGAAGTCGACGCGCGGGGACGGCGGTGGACCAGACCGCGGGCCACGACGCTACAGCCCGAAGGGGCGACGCAGTGGCGGCGGGCAAGTCAGGGCGACGGCGGGGACTGTCGTGGTTCTAAGTCTGACAGTAGAATGGGGGTAGGAATGGAAAGGCAAGATCCTAGCTTTGGAGTAGTTGTGCACGCAAGAGTTTTACGAGTTCAGGCCCTTCTCAGAAGAAGTAATAGCCCTACGTCTCGGAGCCCGGAGGCGGTCGACTGGATTATATGCGTGTGTGTTACAAAGATGCGAACCCCTGTGCCAGTGGAGGGGGGTGGCTTATATAGAGTGCGCCCATACCCCAGCCAGCCCACGTTGCAAGGGGTTTAAGGTACATTAAGGTCGAGCGTTACAGGTAACGCCTCTAATAAAGTGCTTTGATGACCATAAAGACTACTTAATGATCGACCGTTTGCCTGTGGAGTGACTTAGATCTCCTGGCAGTCGAGCGGTTGGCTTCGTGGTCGAGTGGTAGCTTCTTGGTCGAGTGTCTTGAACCCGCCGAGTGGGTATCTTGAAGTCGATTGAAAGGTGACTTCTTCTAAGGATGTCCTTGGGCAGGGCTCTTAGGACAGGTCCATGCCCCTACCCTAGGTACATAACTTCATCATTAGCCCCCGAATGGATCGAGGTTAGAGTGGGGAAAGGGTTGGAGATCTTTCCGACTGGTTCTTCGTGCTACACGGGTGCCTTGTTTTGGATTAATCGTCACGGATGACGTCATCAACCTTTTTCAGTCGCCTTGATCCATTCTAGGCCTTCCGTCGAGTGAATTCCCTTGTCTGTGACATTCCGAATGGTAGTGCGAAAGGGATCTTCTGTCTGACGAATTGTTCTGCAACCGCGGATTTCGCGGGATTTGATTTTCGGGAAGCGCGCGGGACGGGAGCGGACGCAGTAATCGGATGTGATAAGGCGGAAGCTCCTCGATCCCCGCGCCACTCTTTTAGCCACGTATCGCGCGCGCGTCTGCTGCGGGATTTGACGGGATAGCCTGGGTCTACCAGTCAGCCACTCGGAAGCGGCCCCTTAAAAGCTGCCAGCTCGGGGTTTCCAACAGTGTGTTCTCTTCTTCCCTTCTCCCCTCGCAAAGTTCTCCGCCACCTCCGTTCTCGCCTTAGCGCCACAGGCCCGTTCGAGCTTTCCGGCAACGATGGTGAAGGACAAGACGTCCGCCCTGGAGCGCGCGAAGAAGGCGGCGGCGGCGCAGGGAAAAGGGAAGAAATCCGCTCGGGGTGGATCTTCCTCAAGGACTTCTCTGCCCAGAGGCTGGATGCAGGGCGACTGGATGCCGTCAGTGCTGAGGCAGGAAGATCTCGACGATATGGTTGAGGGAGGAGTCATCCCTCATGAAGCTGCGCGTCTCCCCGGGAGAGAAGTCGAGCCCCAACCTCTCGATGGTGAGTGTGTGCTCCTTGCCACCCATCTCGATCGCGGGTTTTCTCTGCCTCCTCATCCCTTTTTCCGGAGTTTCCTGAATTTCTTCGGAGCGCAGCTCCACCATTTCACTCCCAACTCTATCGTGTATCTGGCTGCCTTCATTTCCTTGTGTGAGGGTTTCTTGGGTTGTCACCCCCATTGGGGACTCTTTAAGCATATCTTCACCTGTCGTTCCCAATCGGTCAAAAAGGCCAAGTCGAGTGACGAGAGGACGCAGGTGATCCAGCTGTGCGGAGGCCTGGCGATCCAGACGAGGGGAAAAAGTTCTTTTCCATCCATCACTTTCCCTGAGTCGGTCCGTGGTTGGCAGGCGACCTGGTTTTACTGCAAAGACCAGGCGACTCCAGGTCAGTCGACTGGACTTCCCCCTTTCTCTCTGGAACGAGCCCAAAAACCTGCTTCTCTGAAAGTGACACCGGAAGAAAAGGCCCAAGTCAAGGTGTTGGTCGGTCGAGTGGTTCAGCTTGTCCGCGACGGCGTGACTGGCATGGACTTGCTGGAAGTCTTCCTTAGAAGGCGCATCCAGCCGCTCCAGGCTCGCGACCATCCAATGTGGCTATATTCGGGTCTTGAAGACACCACTCGGATCCACCCGGAGGAGGTTACTGACGAGATGCTAGAAGGATGGCTGTCGAGCATCACAGGAAACAAAGACAATCCCCGAGGAGCCAGGAGGGTTCCTCCACTCGACAACACATACGAAGTGGACCAGGTCAGACCTTATGCACCTGACTGAGATCTTGCTTTCTCCATTGGTCTTCTTTGAATTGGTCGACTGACTTTTGTTTTGTCTGTTGTTTCCCAGGAAACTACTAAGATGTACTCGACGCCCAACGGGGCACAGGAGCCGACTGAGGAAGGGGAGGCGAGTGGAGGTGAAAGCGGAGATGAGCACGGCGAGTGGGAATCCGATGGCGAAGGGGAGGGAGACGACGACGTCTACTCCAGCGAAGAGGAGGAGGAGGAAGTTGAACCCCCCCCCCCCCCCCCCCGCACGGAGAGGCGATCCAAGCTTACACACGATCCCGCGAGGGAACGTGGTAAGGCGACTGCTCCTGTTGGGCAGTCGTCGAAACGCCCTCGGACCTCTTCTCCTACGCCGACTGAGAAGGCTCCCAAGCACCAACGCGTGACGCCATCCAAGCCGCCCAAGGCTCTGCCCAAGATGAAGATGACTGTCCCCACCATTTCTGGGTAATAATAATACTTATTTTCCTTTGTCGACTGTGGACGGATCCTTGGTCGATTCATTGAGCCAACTGACTGACTTCCGAAATTTGTAGTGCTGCTACTTCTGAGATCTCTGCCAAGGACGGAGATCAAGAGATGGAAGATGCTGTTACTTCCAATCCAGGTACAGTTACTGATGTTCTGCCTTTGGTCGACTGAATATTTCTTGTAGCTCTGGTCGATTGACTTTTCTTGCAGCTCCCCCTCATGTTATCAACTTACCAGATGATGAAGATGACGAGCCGCTGAGAGTAAGAAGGAACCGGAGGGCATCGACTGGCAAGACCCCCCAATCTGCTCCGGTGTCTGAGGCTGTAGTTCGGGATGGTGGTGATACCACTCGGACTTCCGTGACTTTTGCTGATCCTCTGACGAGCGTGCGGCCTTCGGTGTCGACTGCAAATCCGCCTTCGCTTTTTGCTACATACCCTGCCCCAGAGGACCAAGTGAGTGCCGCAAAAGAGGCTATACGCTAGGCGGGTATCATGATGGAGCAAGTGAAAGTGGTTCGGGATGCCAGCCAAGCAGCGTATGACGCGAGTTCAGCTCTTCAGAGCAACGTCCAGGTCAGTCGACTCGATTGGTCTATTGCAATATGCTGTTCGAAGAATCTCTTTTCCGAAGATCTTTATATCTGTAGTCTTTATATCTGTACACCTACTGGGTGTGTCTGTCGACCTTTGGTCGAGTGGGGGCACGCTGAGTGCACCCACTGGATGTAGTCCCCGAGACTACGGTGGACTGCTGGCAGTCGACTATAGTCTTTATATTGCGTTTCTGTATTTGTACTTCTTCACTCGGTCTGGTCGGGCCATGTCGAATGGAACTGTATGCGATCGACTACGGGCAGTCGACTCTTTTTTTTCGAACTAGTGGGGGCACGCTGAGTGCACCCAATGGGTGGAGTCCCCGAGACTGCTGTCGAATGTTTTGATTCGGCTGTAGTCTTAGAAACGCTGACTATTAGTCATGGCACTAGAATCATATTTGGTCGACTGATCGATCAGGATTTAGAAAGGTTACCGGTGGGGGCACGCTGAGTGCACCCACTGGGTGTAGCCCCCAAGGCTACTGTCGAATGTTTTGATTCGGCTGTAGTCTTAGAAGTGCTACAACTTTTCTTTTAGCCACTCGGAAGTAACTTGTCTTTGATATCTTTTGTCGATTGACTCTTTGCAGAAGTCTTGTGAGCTTGTTGCTCATCTTGCTGAATTGAAGGAGAAACAGGTCCAGCTTAACCTCGACTTGGAGTTTGCCCAGGAGAACTTGCAGAAAGCGAAGGACGAAACAAAAGGTATGGCTGGTGAGGATTCGACGGCTGTCTTTGTTTTTCTGCCTATTCTCAACTCCGTTCTCATTATTGTTTTGCAGACCAACTGGAGGAGGCTCTGAGGAAGAAAGATCTTGACCTTGCAGAAGCGCAGAAGGCGGCTTCGGAGAAAACGAAGCTCGCTGAAGAAAAGCTTGCTTCAGTTGGTCGGCTTGAAGACGTGAATGCCAAGCTAAAGTCTGCTCTTGACGCGGCCAACCAGGAAGCAAGTCGATTGAAAAATGACAAGATTGCTCTGACTGAAAAGATCGGCGATATGGCGGGGAAGCGAAAGGATCTGGAGGCTTACCTCGAAGGGCTCGCCAAGAAACTATTCCTCATGCTTGAAGGTAATCCCCTTACTTAATTGACTTGTCGTTGTCGACTCATCATTCAGTTATAATATTGGACTGTACCTTTCAGAATTCTGTCAAACTTCGAGGAAGAAACTGGTCGAGTGGAAACCAATCTGGACCCCATCAACTCTCTTGTGAAGGACGAAGCTGCCATGAATGTCCTTCGGCTGGAGTCTCGCGTCGCCAGTGTGGTGGATTACCTCGCTCGACTGAAGGCTGCAGTGTTGCGGATTGACTCTACACTCTGGCCAAATCAGATACTTCAGAATGACCTTGAATCTTTGGTCACTCGACTGAAGGAAGTGCCAAGTCGAGTGCATGAATGGAAAAAGTCTTCTGCCAGGTGTGGTGCCGATGTTGCTCTGTCGCTGGTTCGTGTCCACTGCAAGGAGGCGCGAGAAGAGAAGCTGGCTGCCCTCCAAGTTGCCAATACCAAGAAGCATAATTTCCAGGACTTCATGGAGACCTTCATTGCTGCTGCCACCCGAATCTCAGACGGGATTGATTTGGACGATTTTGTTGCCCCATCCAGTCCTCCACCGGAGGAGTAAAAAACTACTGTGTCTCACCTTAAATTTGCCTCGGAATACCGAGTGGTTTGTGTAACCGATAAACTCCGTCGAGCTGGAGGCTCGGGCACTTTTATTTGCGGTCCAGGACCTTTTGATCTTTATCCGAATCTTGATTTATCGTTGAATATCTTCGTGATTTATCCGTCGAGTGAGATTTGGCTCGACTTTTACTCAAAATGACTTAGGCGAGCACGGAGCTGCAGCTAAGTCTCCGAGCGGGAGGTTTGCTCTTCACTTGGTAGGATTTTTAAACACTTAGGCAAGCACTGGGCTGCAGCTAAGCCCCCGAGTGGGAGGTTTGCTCTCCACTCGGTAGGATTTTAATTACTTAGGCGAGCACTGGGCTGCAGCTAAGCCTCCGAATGGGAGGTCTGCTCTCCACTCGGTAGGATTTTTAAACACTTAGACAAGCAATGGGCTGCAGCTAAGCCCCCGAGTGGGAGGTTTGCTCTCCACTCGGTATGATTTTAATTACTTAGGCGAGCACTGGGCTGCAGCTAAGCCTCCGAGTGGGAGGTCTGCTCTCCACTCGGTAGGATTTTAATCACTTAGGCGAGCACTGGGCTGCAGCTAAGCCCCCGAGTGGGAGGTTTGCTCTCCACTCGATAGGATTTTAATTACTTAGGCGAGCACTGGGCTGCAGCTAAGCCTCCGAGTGGGAGGTCTGCTCTCCACTCGGTAGGATTTTAATCACTTAGGGGAGCGCTGGGCTGCAGCTAAGCCCCCGAGTGGGAGGTCTGCTCTCCACTCGGTAGGATTTTAATCACTTAGGCGAGCGCTGGGCTGCAGCTAAGCCCCCGAGTGGGAGGTTTGCTCTCCACTCGGTCGGATTTTAAATACTTAGGGGAGTACTTGGACTGCAGCTAAGCCCCCGAGTGGGAGGCTGGCTCTCCACTCGGTAGGATTTTAAATACTTAGGCGAGTACTTGGACTGCAGCTAAGCCCCCGAGTGGGAGGCTGGCTCTCCACTCGGTAGGATTTTAAATACTTAGGCGAGTACTTGGACTGCAGCTAAGCCCCCGAGTGGGAGGCTGGCTCTCCACTCGGTAGGATTTTAAATACTTAGGCGAGTACTTGGACTGCAGCTAAGCCCCCGAGTGGGAGGCTGACTCTCCACTCGGTAGGATTTTAAATACTTAGGCGAGTACTTGGACTGCAGCTAAGCCCCCGAGTGGGAGGCTGGCTCTCCACTCGGTAGGATTTTAAATACTTAGGCGAGTACTTGGACTGCAGCTAAGCCCCCAAGTGGGAGGCTGGCTCTCCACTCGGTGGGATTTTAAATACTTAGGTGAGTACTTGGACTGCAGCTAAGCCCCCGAGTGGGAGGCTGGCTCTCCACTCGGTAGGATTTTAAATACTTAGGCGAGTACTTGGACTGCAGCTAAGCCCCCGAGTGGGAGGCTGGCTCTCCACTCGGTAGGATTTTAGATACTTAGGCGAAACGGATTCGCAGCTAAGCCTCCGAGTGGGAGGCTGGCTCTTCACTCGGCAGGATTTTTACAACCTTAGGCGAAACGGATTCGCAGCTAAGCCACCCACTGGGGGAAATTTCAACAAAAAGAAATAGCAATCTTCTGTGAAAATTATAACATTCTTGCTTTAGATAAAAGAACTACAGAGGTACTTTTATTACATCTCAACCGAGTGAGTTTCTTCTTTCAAGTGTAAAAAGGACAGAGTAACTCCGCATTCCAAGCTCGAGGCTCGTCGATCTGGCGATCAACGTTGTAGAGGTGATATGCTCCGTTGTGGAGGACTTTGGTGACGATGAAGGGGCCTTCCCAGGTTGGAGCGAGCTTGTGAGGTTTTTGCTGATCCACTCGGAGGACCAAGTCTCCTTCCTGAAAGGCTCGACTCTTCACGTTTCTCGTGTGGAACCGACGTAAGTCCTGCTGGTAGATAGTCGAGCGGATTAGGGCCATCTCCCTCTCTTCTTCCAAGAGGTCGACTGCATCTTGCCGAGCTTGTTCCGCTTCTACTTCTGAGTATAGTTCGACTCGAGGTGCATTGTGGAGCAGATCACTTGGCAGCACTGCTTCAGCCCCGTAGACCAGAAAGAAGGGTGTTCTTCCAGTCAACCGATTAGGAGTGGTCCTTAATCCCCAAAGCATTGACGGAAGTTCGTCGACCCAAGCTCCTGCCGCGTGTTTGAGATCTCGCATCAGTCGGGGTTTCAGTCCTTTGAGGATGAGACCATTTGCACGCTCTGCCTGCCCATTCGACTGAGGATGGGCGACTGAGGCATAGTCGACCCGCGTGCCTTGGGAGGCGCAGAAGGCTTTGAATCTGTCGTTATCAAAGTTTGATCCATTGTCCGTGATGATGCTATGTGGAACTCCATATCTGAATATCAGCTCTCTGATGAAACTGATAGCAGTGCTTGCATCGAGGTTTTTGATGGGTTTGGCTTCTATCCACTTGGTGAACTTGTCGACTGCAACCAGTAAGTGAGTGAAGCCGCTCCTACCAGTTCTCAGCGGTCCAATCATGTCTAGCCCCCAAACAGCGAAGGGCCAGACGAGTGGAATGGTCTTCAGAGCAGAGGCGGGCTTGTGCGACATGTTGGAATAAAACTGACACCCTTCGCACTTGTCGACTATATCTTTTGCCATTTCATTCGCTTTCGGCCAGTAAAATCCTGCTCGGTATGCTTTAGCCACAATGGTCCGAGAGGACGCATGATGACCACAGGTCCCCGAGTGGATATCCTCAAGAATTATCTGACCTTCTTTTGGCGTGATGCACTTCTGGCCAACTCCAGTCGCGCTTTCTCTGTACAACTGCCCTTTGATTACTGTAAAGGCCTTGGATCGACGGACGATCTGTCGAGCCTCTTCTTCGTCTTCTGGGAGCTCTTTCCTCATAATATACGCGATGTAAGGCGCTGTCCAGTCGGGAGTGATGACTACAACTTCCATA
Source organism: Aegilops umbellulata (assembly GCA_032464435.1). Lineage (NCBI taxonomy): Eukaryota > Viridiplantae > Streptophyta > Magnoliopsida > Poales > Poaceae > Aegilops > Aegilops umbellulata. Next base: position 34,346,114 of record CP136058.1, on the reverse strand, counting down.
ATCAGGTCGACCACGGCTGGAATCTCCACTTCAGTCGGATCACTGGCGCTCTTTGGCTGTGGAGGTTCTTCTGTGAAAGGATCTTCCTGTATTGACGGCGCACGAATGTGCTCCAAACACACATCACTGGGGATGGCTTCTCTCTTGGACCCTATTTTCGCCAAATCATCCGCAGCTTGGTTTTTCAGTCGGGGTATATGATGGAGCTCTAACCCCTCGAATCTCTTCTCCAGCTTTCTCACTGCATTGCAATAACCCGTCATGGCTGGGCTTCGAACATCCCAATCCTTCATCACTTGATTAACAACCAGATCTGAGTCGCCGTAGACCATAAGGCGACGGACGCCGAGTGAAATGGCCATACGCAGTCCATATAGGAGTGCTTCATATTCTTCCTCGTTGTTGGAGGAATCAAAGTGAATCTAGAGGACGTATTTGAGCTTGTCTCCTCGGGGGGAAACCAATACAACCCCCGCACCGGACCCATTCAGCATCTTGGAGCCATCGAAAAACATAGTCCAGTGCTCTGAGTGAACTTGAGTCGGAAGTTGTTGTTCAGTCCACTCGGCAAGGAAATCGGCTATTGCTTGGGACTTGATAGCTTTCTTTGCCTCGAACTTGATATCAAGGGGAAGGAGTTCAATCGCCCATTTTGCCACTCGACCAGTTGCATCTCTGTTATGAAGGATCTCTGATAACGGGGCGTCGCTGACGACTGTAATGGAGTGATCAGAGAAATAATGAGCAACCTTCTTCGTGGTCATGTAAATCCCGTAGACAAGCTTCTGATAGTGAGGGTATATTTGCTTTGATGGGGTCAGAACTTCAGAAAGGTAATAAACTGGGCGCTGAACTTTGAATGTTTTTCCTTCCTCTTCCCGCTCGACCGTAAGTACGGTACTAACGACTTGTCCAGTGGCTGCAATGTAAAGCAATAATGGCTCTTTGCTGACAGGGGCAGCAAGCACCGGTTGGGTGGAGAGCAGAGCTTTTAGCTCTGCAAATGCTGCATCAGCTTCTGGAGTCCACTCAAACTTGTCTGACTTCTTCATCAGTCGGTAAAGAGGCAATGCCTTTTCACCGAGTCTGGAGATGAATCGACTTAAAGCGTCCAAGCATCCAGTAAGTTTCTGGACATCGTGCACACGCTCAGGGCGTTTCATTCGGAGTATGGTGCCAACTTTTTTGGGGTTAGCATTGATTCCTCGTTCGGAAACAAGAAAACCGAGTAACTTTCCTCCAGGAACTCCGAATGTGCATTTTGATGGATTAAGCTTGATATCATACCTCCTGAGATTGGCCAACGTTTCAGCAAGGTCAGTCAGCAGGTCGGAACCTTTTCGCGACTTGACCACTATATCATCCATCTATGCTTCTACATTCCGACTGATTTGAGTGATCAGGCACTTCTGAATCATTCTCATGAAAGTAGCTCCGGCATTCTTGAGACCGAAAGGCATGGTGACATAGCAGAAGCACCCGAACGGGGTGATGAAAGCTGTTTTTATTTCATCTGGTCCATACAGACGGATCTGATGGTATCCGGAGTAAGCATCTAAAAAAGACAACCTCTCGCATCCTGCGGTCGAGTCGACTATTTGGTCGATGCGAGGAAGAGGGAAATGATCTTTCGGGCAGGCCCGATTGATATGTTTGAAATCGATGCACATGCGCAACGACTTGTCCTTCTTGGGGACCATTACAACATTGGCGAGCCACTCGGAGTGGTAGATCTCGCGAATGAACTCTGCCGCTAAGAGTCGAGCCACCTCTTCGCCAATGGCCTTTCTCTTCTGGACGGCGGACCGTCGAAGATGTTCCTTAACTGGTTTGACTTTTGAGTCGACTCGAAGGCGGTGCTCAGCCAGTCCCCTGGGAACACCTGGCATGTCAGCGGGCTTCCATGCAAAGATGTCCCAATTCTCACGGAGAAACTGGATGAGCGCTTCTTCCTATTTAGAGTCGAGTGTGGTGGAGATGTTGGTCGGAGCCGCACTGGGGTCAGTCGAGTGGATGTGAACCTGTTTTGTCTCACCGGATGACTGAAATGCTGACTCTGTGGCGGGCTTCTTGGCTCGCAATAAATCACTCGGGTCTGCGGTCTTCTGGTACTCTTGTAACTCCATTTCGGCCATCTGAGCATCAGCGATTTTGGAGCCCTTCTAGAAGCACTCTTCCGCCTTCTTCCGATTACCCGTGATAGTGATCACACCTTTGGGACCAGGCATCTTCAACTAAGGTACACGTAGCATGGTCGGGCCATGAAACGAGCGTACGCTGGCCTTCCAAGTATGGCGTGGTACGCACTCTGAAAATCCACGACCTCAAAGGTCAACTTTTCCTTCCGGAAATTCTTCGAGTCACCAAAAACTACATCGAGAGCGATTTGGCCGAGTGACTCAGCCTTCTTTCCAGGAATGACTCCGTGGAAGCTCATGTTACTGGTGCTGAGTCTGGACATCGGAATGCCCATCCCTTTCAGCGTCTCTGCATACAGCAAATTCAAGCCACTGCAACCATCCATCAACACTTTGGTCAGTCGAGTGCCTTCAATGACTGGGTCGACCACCAACGCTTGACTCCCTGGGGTAGCAATATGAGTCGGGTGATCGGACTGGTCAAAAGTGATGGTAGTCTGAGACCATTTCAGATAATTGGGTGTCGTCGGAGCGACCATGTTCACTTCCCGATTGATAACCTTCAATCGACTCTTGCTTTCGACATCAGCGAAAATCATCAAGGTGGAGTTGACTTGGGGGTACTCCTCACCGCTGTCTTCTTTGTTCTCAACTCTGTCTGACTCTTTCTCTTTGTCTTTGGCCTGTTTCCCTTGAAACTGCTGAATCAGGAGTCGACATTGTCGAGTGGTATGCTTTGGGTAAATGAGTTTACCCTCTTCGTCTTTCTTCGTGTGAATGTGACACGGTAGGTCCATCACATCGTTCCCATCCTGATCTTTCACCTTCTTGGGGTTCCAGGGACCCTTGGGTTTCCCCTTAAACTTTCCTGGGGTCACGGCCAAGGTCTCTCCAGGAGCAGCTGGCTCGGCCTTGCGCTTTTGCTTCCGACTGGAGTTTCCTCCGCCGGCCTCATTAGCGGCTGCTTTGTACTTGCCACTCCGGAGCCTATCTTCTTCTTCACCGTTTGCATACTTGGCGGCAATTTCCATCATCCTACTCAATGTCATATCTCCGGTCCGACCGAATTTCAAACTCAGTTCTCCGTTCCTGACGCCTTCCTTGAAGGCACAAACTGCCTGGTGGTCAGACACATTCTCGACTGTGCGATGTAAAGTGATCCACCTCTGGATATAATCCCTCAGAGTTTCACTCGACTTCTGAACACACGACTGCAATTCTGTCAACCCTGCTGGTCGCTTGCAAGTCCCTTCAAATGTCCTGACAAACACTCGGGCGAGATCTTCCCAAGTGTAAATACTGTTGGGTGCCAACTGGTTCAACCATGCTCTGGCTGATCCCTCCAGCATGAGAGGCAAATGCTTCATGGCTACTTCGTCATTGCCGCCGCCAATCTGAACAGCCACTCGGTAATCTTCAAGCCATGTGTCAGGCTTGGACTCGCCGGTGAACTTACTAACTCGAGTCGCCAACCTGAAGTTGGGAGGAATTACAGCGGCCCTGATCGCTCTGCTGAAACATTCTGGTCCTGATACATGAACCCTGCTGCTGGAGGGAACGTCTCTGTCATGGCCTTCCCTGTGAGCTCTATTCCTGTCGACCAGACCTTGAACGATAATGGATCTCGCATCAAAGCCTGGCTCCCTGGGGTCGACTGGAAATCTACGCCCAGCACTGTGCTGGCGTCTGTCATCTTGCTGTCGTGGGACGTACGACCCACCTCTTGGGGGAGGAGTGGGCACTCGACGTTGATCACTGCGATCGAATCGGTGTTCATACCGCTCACGGCCTTGATATTGATCACCATGCCGGCTTCTACGTTCCTCACGCCTCGGGGGCGATCCTGGACTGTGAGCCGACTGTATAGAATTCGCAGCGACGGATCGACTGTGAATCCTGTTACGCGAATGCGATACAACTGAGTTCTGATCCCCCGCTGCCCGGAGCAAATCTCTGATCTGTAGCAGACCTCTCCCTGCCTCTGACTGAGAAGGCTGGATCGACTCTGCTATGCGGGCTGCAGCTGCTAAATTCTCAATCGGAGTTCGGTATACCTGAGTTGGTGGCTGAAAGAGGCGACGTCGACTGGATTCTGGAGCTGGCAGTCGAGTGCGCTCGTCGAGTATTCTCTGGAGATTCTCCAGTCGAGTGCGTTCAGCCAGGTTGGCCAAGCGCGCCTCCTCTAAGGCGCGTGCCTCGGGGGTTTCTCCTACGATAGGAGTGTGAAGCGCGTCCATGTTCCGGCGACGAAGTTCCTCCCTCTGCAGCAAGGTGAGAGGCTCGGGTCTGTACTCTTCATGGCCCCGCGTCGGAACTCCTCCCCGGCAACCTCTTCGGTGTGGGGGAATCCGGGGGGGGCTGCGTGGTCCGTCGACCATCAGCACCTCCGCCGCTGGATCGCTGCTGTCGCACTCGGACGCAGTCTCTGCGGAGCCAGTCGACAGATCGAACAGGCCGCAGAGTGATTCGTGGGGCTCAATCGCCGCGACTTGGGGGATGGCCGACTGGCGGGCCAATGCATGCCTCACCCACCGCTGGAGCCTCGACCGACCGGAGCGCTTTCGCCGGCGGGAAGCTGGGAGCGAGGACGAAACGGGTGCTGACCCGTACTAGGCCGACGGTTGCCGCAGGAGGACGCCACGAATGCACGCGCGAAAGTGCGTTGCTCCGCGAGCGGGAAGCGCGTCCACGTCGAGTGGAGCCTCCTGGAGCCAAGCAGAGTCATCGACGACGAAAGTGAGGAGGCCGAGGCGGATCTCGCGCCCCTCGACCAGGACTCCGCTCGAAGACATGATGGGAGATGTCGAAAGAATCCCAACTCCTCCAACAAATCGCTAGAACACCTGCGCCACGGTGGGCGCCAACTGTCGTGGTTCTAAGTCTGACAGTAGAATGGGGGGTAGGAATGGAAAGGCAAGATCCTAGCTTTGGAGTAGTTGTGCACGCAAGAGTTTTACGAGTTCAGGCCCTTCTCAGGAGAAGTAATAGCCCTACGTCTCGGAGCCCGGAGGCGGTCGACTGGATTATATGCGTGTGTGTTACAAAGATGCGAACCTCTGTGCCAGTGGAGGGGGGTGGCTTATATAGAGTGCGCCCATACCCCAGCCAGCCCACGTTGCAAGGGGTTTAAGGTACATTAAGGTCGAGCGTTACAGGTAACGCCTCTAATAAAGTGCTTTGATGACCATAAAGACTACTTAATGATCGACCGTTTGCCTGTGGAGTGACTTAGATCTCCTGGCAGTCGAGCGGTTGGCTTCGTGGTCGAGTGGTAGCTTCTTGGTCGAGTGTCTTGAACCCGTCGAGTGGGTATCTTGAAGTCGATTGAAAGGTGACTTCTTCTAAGGATGTCCTTGGGCAGGGCTCTTAGGACAGGTCCGTGCCCCTACCCCAGGTACATAACTTCATTAGGGACCGCGGGCCGCGGCGCTACGGCCCGAAAGGACGACGCAGCGGCGAAACTTGGGTCGGTGCAACCACAGAAACGGTCTCGGAACGGCGGCGTGGAGCGCGTGCCACGCTCGCTACAGCCCGACGAGGCAACGCTGCGGCGGCGCGAGTGTCGGTGTAGCCACCGAATGGCCTGGAGCGGACGGCCTCGGGGCGGCGGGGACTGTGGGCCGCGGCACTACGACCCAAAGGGGCGACGTAGCAATGACGCGGGTCGGTGCAGCCGAGAAAAAAACCACGGAGCGGCGACGCTGCAGCCCGACGAAGCGACGTAGCGATAACCCGTTGCTCGATCGGTGATGACATGGTGTACTCAAAGACGATCTTCATAGGACCTGCGAACCTACGCACAGACGGCTGATCAGACCGAAGATGCGGCGGACAGATCAACAAATCACGGGCCGGATCGTGGCGGAAGCGTCACGCATTGTGCATGCATGCAAGGATAGCAGTCCATGAGATGCAACAGCGTGGGCACCCGCACGACATGCTAAGTGCCATGGGCCACGTGAATGCACCGACGGATCAAGCGCGCGACCAAGTAATCCCACGCACACGCGGCCGGGTGAGTGGCCTTGCGGCGCGGATCGACGGGCCTGCGGACGGTGCGAGCGGCGGCCGCACGACCGCACCTGATGCGCTGCCCAACATGAGGACTCGGACGTGGTGATGCGGTCGATCGTTGTGGCTGATGAAGATGTCGGTGGGCGACGCAAACCAATCGTAGATCGGAAAACCAAAAAAGAACACCGATCAAACGACCGGCGAGAAATAAAAACCCGGGTCAAGGATCGGGAAAAAGACTGTTTAGGGCATCCGATCAACACGATCGGCGGACGAACCCTAGATACGGGCGGTGCGGGCCCCGGTGGCGATCATGGAGATCGACCGCCACGAGGGCGGCGCGGTGCAGAAGCGACGGCGGCCAGGGTTTGGATCAAGATTAGGCTGATACCATGTTAGAAAGGAGAGAGAGGATTGGTGAAATAGTTGTTGTATTGCTTGAGCCTCGTGGGTATATATATAGGAGTACATGATCTACTTGAAGTATAAGGCAAGCCATGATATTTTCTAGTCTAACCTATGTTTCCAATCTTATCAATATACTCAACAGTTCCTCCTTGTATATTCTTCTCTTTCTTCTCTTTTTTTGTTGGTTGCAATCAGCATCTAGAGCCGAACTTGGTAAATCTAACCCCTGTACAATGCATAGACCTAGCCGCGGGCGTAACCAGTCATCCCTAATTTTTTTTCACTGCATTCAATTACCTCATATTAAATACCTAAAATCCATACAAAGCATGCAAAATAAAATATATGTACTACATAGGTAATCTAAGCTAGCCTACAGTACTGTACTCGTCGTCGTCAAAGATGCCAACGACCTCCACGTCGACAATACTGGACGGCCCTACCTATGGGTGGATGGCCTCCTGCCGCATCTCCGGCTCCTCGTCAGACACTATCTCAGCGAAGATTTCATCGAACTCCGCGCCCCGCTGGCAGAGGAAGCGGCAGTTGGCCTCCACCTTGGCCTCCGACTGGATGGAGTCGAAGATGGCCTACTGCTCCGCTGCCTCCTCCGCCTGGGCCACCTTGTACTCCACCATGGCGAAGCTCGCAGCCGGAGGCGCCGGATCCACTTTGCCTGCATCGTTGTTGTCCTCCTCCTCCGACTTCACATCTTCCATGGCGGCGTCCTGCTTTGCCTCGACCTCTGCCTCCGACGTGTCCGGAGGCAGGCCGGTTGTGATCCGAGCTTCGTACCACGCCTGAATCTCCTCAAGCAGCTCAAGGCGCCGCTTCCGACAAGAGCATGGTGTATGTCATCGCCTTCTGTCGGACCATGGCTATCGGCGAACGGCGAGCGAATACAGGGGTGACGACACGGAGAGGAGGGAGATGGAGGGAAATGGATGTGGCTAGGGTTCGGGGTCACCGTCCGGCTTAAATAGACGGACTTTGGCCCTCGAACGGTGAGCCGGAGCGGTGCCACGCGGCAGCATGAATATATCCACACCCGTCCCGGAGGAAAAGCCCGTCAAACTGACGGGTTTCTGCGTGGGAACCCGCTGTCAACCCAACATGGAGGACCCGCTTGGCGTGCCCAGTCATCCCATATCTGTCTCAGATTTGGATTGGATATGAGAAATGCCTGTGAGTCCAAGTGTGTAGGACCAACATGAGGAGCCCGTCCATCTTAGTTTTTCTTACCGATCGGGCGGCTGTGGATGCTGTAACCGAAACCAAGGTGATTCGTGCATGAGAGGCCCGGAATGGCGCCGATGGAGCATGTGGTGGTTGCCATGATGCAAGCCACGGAAAGTGAAGAAAAATCCTTGCTGCTATGCTCTCGGCTAGGCCGATGGGCATCGATCCGTGGCCTAATGATCCTATGCTTGATGAAGCAATGGCGCCTTCCCCTCAGGTTTTGCCTGTCATCCTTGGTCCTAGGGACTGCTCCGCTTGGGGCGATGACATGTGGTTCAGCCATGGTGCCTCGTCCGTAGGGAGTGAGGAATATGTTGATCCTATGTGCTCGGAGGCTACTCTTCTGTCGCCACACCATGGAGGCTCCTCCTCGTCTTCTGTGGTGCACTCCCTTGTACGTCTGATGCTGAGTCCAGAGGAGCCGCTCGGTTTCAACGCGCCTGATGTTCTGGTTGAGCCTATGGATGAGGTGTGCAATGTTGTTGCGAAGGTGGCGCAAACTAAAGCGGCACCACTATCTCTGGAGGATTTTCTCAGCAAGGTTACTTGTTCGCTCCCACAACCTCTTCTTGGGACCCCAGTGCCTTCGCATGTAGAGAAGAATGGCGGGCGACGGAGCGGGCGTCTGGATAAGAAGAACAAGGCGTGCAACATCCGACATCCAAGCGTGCAAAGTATAGAATGTTGGAGGCTTTTGATGAGTTGCCGGAGGTCAGCAAAGCAGAGGGGCCAGAGCAAAAGATGCAAGCATACCTGGACATGTACAAAAAACTGCTCTCACCGCAAGTGATCGAGGCGTTGAGCTCTTTGGCGAGGATCGCTGGGAAGTCAAAGTTGGACCTGTCAGGATGTTTTCTACCTGATAATGTTAGCACATGATTCTTTGAGGCCGAGTCAGAAGAGTCTTTCGGTATGGACAGTTTCCCTTCGGCGAGTGGCAGTTATTTTGGTTGCACTTGAGCCTCGCCTAACTGCCTTGGGCTTGGGTGCTTTGGTGTCTGGCTCTGATGATGTCCCTTGATGCTGCAGTTGTCTTGTCCCTGTCCCCAAGTTCTAGTGCCTTTTTTTCTCGTTTTCTTTTTTCTTTCTTTTTGGGTTTTCATTCGGTTTTCCCTGATTAGCCGAGAATGTTAGGTTTTCGGGTCCGGTTTTCCTTATAAACTGGACCAACTCTCTTCTTCTCAATGAAATGCAGGAACCCCTGCCCCTTTCGAGGTGTTCTCGAAAAAAAAGTGAAGAAAAAGAATGGCATTGTTTCCGAGATCTTCTTTGCCATTCCAGCGGCAGCTTCAGCTTTTTTCGAGTTTCTTGGGGAGCGGATTTGACCCGTTTGCGCGGGCGGCCCAAGGAAACTGATGCAGTGACACATAGAGTATTGTACTCCCTCGTTTCTTTTTAGTCCGCATATAAAATTTAGTCAAAAAGTTTGACTAGCTTTTTAGGAAAAATATATACATCTACAATACTAAAGCTATATCATATGAAAATTAATTTCATGATGCATGTAATAATATTAATTTCATATTGTGAATCTTGATATTTTTTTATAAACTTAGTCAAATTTAATAAAGTTTGACTTTGACCAAATTTTATATGCAGACTAAAAAAAAACGGAAGAAGTACATATATACACGAGAGCGTCCATTTTCCATGGGTATGACAGTGGGAGTAACCGCAGGTGAAAAATCAAGGGGAGCGCAGAAAAAAGAAGACGGAGAGGCGAAATTGGAAAGAAAGCTGCACCCAATCCATCCCAGGAAACATGTATCGTGGCCGAGCCTATTGCGCCAACCACTCGCTGTGCACCCAGACCCAGACCCATTCAGCGTCAGTGACGAGCAGAGAAACGCTGTGGAAGGAAGCGGTGATGCGTGCCGAATGTACACCGAAATGGGATGGATTCAGTGGCCCCATGGCTTGGATTTGCACTTGTCCGCGTGCCACCATCAGAACCGAGACGGCAATGAACGAACGATGATGAAGAACTGGGTCTGGGTGTGGGTGGGTAGCGGTGGACGCTCTTTCGCTACCTGAACCGTTGTCTAGCCATTATCTATGCAATGCAATGCAATGTTCTGGGGCTGCATGAAGAGCATCTTCGTGCAAGATGTTCCTGACATTTCGCTGTTCGGTGCTCGGCATGCCATGTGCACCATCTGTCGTGCATCTCTCTCTCTTGAGCAGTAGGACTACGTACTACGTCCACGGGAGAAATGCTGAACCAAAAATTTGACTACTTAATTAATGTATGTAGGCATCGTACAAAGGAACAAAATTTAAAACGCCTACCAAAACAAGGCAAGCCAGAGCAAGAAATTAAAGACTTGAATTGAATAGCACCAGCCACCACTTAGTTTGTTGTCTAGTCCAAAATAAAATAAAATAAAATAAACAAATAGTAAAACACGGTGGTTAGAGCATCTACGGCCGGGCGCCCCAAACCGGCCTCAAAACGCTCGGGCTGCTCCCTGGTCACTGGCCGGTCACGATTTTTTTACTCAGACGGATGCCTCAAACGACCGCGGAGACGGGCGCGCGTCGGCTCCGGCAGAAGAACGGCAAGGCGCTCCGGATTGCCATTGAGCTGTCCGAGCGCGAGGCGGCGGAGGCGGCTCGGCTCGCGAAGCTCGAGCGGCAGCGGGACATGGAGGTCCCGCGGCTAAAAGGGCTCGTCATCCTCTCCGACACCTTCGATGACGACGATGACCATGGCTCCTCCCCGGATGACTCGGACGATCCGCCATCAGCCACCCATGCCTACAGCTGCGCCGGCGACCGGAAGGGCAAAGGGCTGGCGAGGAAGTGGTGAATCTCCGCCGTCTTCGTCTTCAATTATAAGTGTTTAGTAATCAAGTTTAAATTTGTTCGTCATTTTATGTGAATTATGTGAACTGTGGATCTTTTGGTGATCAAAATGTGCATTCATATGTCCGATTCTATGTCTGTGTGATGATCTACATTCTTTTTTTTATCTATGTTGCACGCTAGTATGGATTTGAGGGATCGGATATGAGATACACGGATGTTGACGACAGGATATGAGGAATGCCCGGTCAGTGCCCGTGGACGGCGCGTCCACCGCGGGCGTTTGATGGTGCGGATTTGCAGGTCGCGGCTGTAGATGCTCTTACATATGGCCAACATGCACAAATCACTGCCAATCGAGCCAGCCGGTGTGCTATCAGTCCGACTCATTGACACAAACAAAACAAACCAACCAACACATGCCCTGCCCTGCTCTTATCTCTCTGATCTACCTCCACTGGAGAGAGACTGCCCTACCTCCATGCATTGTCCTAATCCGTCCCCAGTGGCTAACTAACAATTAAGCAAAGCATGATTTGTTCACCACTTTTGCATTATTATACCCCGCAACCCACAATAATGAAACCACATTACCTTACTCTACAGAGCATTATATTTTATTATTGTACTAGTATTATATTTAAATCATACGTGATCACCCAAGCTGAGATCAGCATATATGCAGTTCCCTGCCGTGGGCTAGCCTATCTTTGAGTCACTTACACATGGGTCACATAGAGCATGGGGTCCACCTGTTAGTGACTGAAATGCAGGGTATCGCAGGGATTTCTAAGTCGGAAGATCTGGACAAGCAGAACCCCCTTGCTTATATTCAAAAGCCTTCAAACAAACCGGCCAGGACCATTCGGCATGAGTGAGCGATGAGCTATATGAAAAGCCTTCAAACAAACCGGCTAGCTTGGCCTCACCCCAAGCACCAACGTAAACAAGTTAGACCGCTGAGCTATCACACTAATTAAACATCATTATCGTGCTAACTTGATGGGTGGCAGAACTGCTTAATTGGCCCTTGTTTGATAAGAATCAGTCATACCGGGAGAGCAGTCTTTTTTTTTTACCTCTGTCAAACTCCTTCATTGATGACCCGCGTTCTTTTTTTAGAGTCACTGTTGTTAGACAATATTACGTAGCTTCTGTGTATAGTATGTATCTTGTATTTGTACACGTGACGTATGTCTATATATATGAGATAGCCACATCCAGTTTGGATGTCGAGTAGTTTCCCACAAATCATAATTGTCTACATGGAAACATTTGTGGCGTGCAAGGCGTCTGCGACAGGGATGCCACGTACGGATCTTCTTCTAGCAGATTGCGAGGTTTCGGCTTTTTTCGGAGCCAGAGAATTGCGAGTGATCATCGCTTTAGTTAGTACTACTTAGTACAAATAAAAGCTGGTGAAGAAAGCTAAGTATGTAATGTGCATTAGGGAGGGACCAGCCGGTTAAGTATATGGCAAATCATTCTGGCCGATGTCCCTACGCACCAAAACTCTTCCTCTTTGTTCTTCTTCTCCTTGACAGCTAGTAGACCAGCACAGGTCCAAAATCCTGTGATCTCAGCGTTTGGTCAGCTGTAGCCTTTCATCCTGTACTGGTACTCTACTCACTTGGGAGTCATATTTTGAGGGGGTGTTGTTTGGCGCGCCATGGCTGAATCAAAAGGAAGTCATGAAACTTAATCAACAAAGTTGTGAGAGATCTGTCTGAATCATCAGAAATACAAAAGAAAGTTGCGAGAGATTGTTCCATTTGCTACGGCTACTCTCTCTGGTCTACTTCCAACTTCCAACGCACATTTTCCATGATTCCAAACTAGTAGTAGCTAGTTCTTGAACTGGACGGCCACGGAGCCCTGGAAAAGGCGTGCGCCAACTAGCAGTCATGGAACGAACCTAGCAGTCGTTAGACCATGCCAAACCGCTAATACCTTGGATGATGATGATGCTATTGTTCCTAGTTGCATATTCTTCTTCTTCTTCTTCTTCTTCTCTTTTTTGTTGGTTGCTATAAGCACCTAGAGCCGAACTTCATAAATTTGACCCTTATACAATGCGCAGACCCGGCCGCGGGCAGTAACCAGTCATCCCTAATTGTTCTTCGTTGCATTCAACTACCTCATATTAGATACCCAAAATCCATATAAAGCATGCAAAATTAAATCTATGTACTACATAGGCAATCTAAGCTAGCCTACAGTACTCATCGTCGTCAAAGATGCCAACGATCTCCATGTCGGCAATGCCGGACGGCCCTGCCTCTGGGTGGATGGCCTCCTGCCACATCTCCGGCTCCTCGTCAGACACTATCTCAGCGAAGATTTCATCGTCCCCGCTGGCAGAGGAAGCGGCGGTTGGTCTTCACCTTGGCTTCCGACTGGATGGAGTCGAGGATGGCCTACTGCTCCGCTGCCTCCTCTTAAAAGAAAGTTGCGAGAGATATAAAAGAAAATTGCGAGAGATTGTTCCATTTGCTATGGCTACTCTGTCTGGCCTAGTTCCAACTTCCAATGCACATTTTTCATGATTCCAAACTAGTACTAGCTAGTTCTTGGAGTGGACGGCGACGGAGCCCCGGAAAAGGCGTGCGCCAACTAACAGTCATGGAGCGAACCTAGCACTCGTTAGACCATGCCAAACCGCTAATACCTTGGATTAAGATTATGCTATTGTTCCTCATTGTATATTCTTCTTCTCTTTTTTTGTTGGTTGCTGTGAGCACCTAGAGCCGAACTTCATAAATTTGACCCTTATACAATGCGCAGACCCGGCCGCGGGCAGTAACCAGTCATCCCTAATTGTTCTTCGCTGCATTCAACTACCTCATATTAGATACCCACTAGTAGAAAAAGGGACATTTGTCCCGGTTCATAAGGCCCATCTATCCCAGTTGGGGAACCAGGACTAAAGGGTCGTTACTAATGCCCTAGGCCTTTAGTCCCGGTTCTTATACTAACTGGGACAAATGGGCCTCCACGTGGCCACTCCGGCGAGCCCAGGCACGAGGGCCTTTGGTCCCGGTTGGTAGCACCAACCGAGACCAATAAGCTTCCACGCGTCAGCATTTCAGGGGCTGGTTTTTTTTAAAGGAGGTGGTTTTGGAGTTTTGGGGGTTAATTTAGGTTGGTATAGGTAGCTAATAGAGAGATGTGTCCTCCCTTATCTCCGTGCTACTGCTACTGCTATGCCTAAACATGACTTAGATTGAAGTGAGGCAACATGTGGTGCATGTCGAAAGTAATACTAATCCTAACTTGATCAAGTTTGGATTGTACTACTTTGGACATGCACCACATGCATGTTGCCTTCACTTCAATCCAATCCATGTTCATTTCACCCACAGATATATAATAACTCCTCATGCTCGCATCATGCATCATCATAATAACCAGCCCTACTAATCATCATCATACAACTTCTACTCGTTATTAATAACAAGTCATACGATCATCATCCTGATAGTCATCGAACCAACCCTACTTTGTTCTTAGCACATGATCATCAGTATTAGGTAGGACCTAAATACCCTCTTTAAAGGTAAAATAGCATAAAACAATATAGACCCTGACTCTCCATTATGGAGAATGGAGATCATCATGTCTCCAATTCTTGCGCTTAGCTTCCTTTTGCTTCCAAGAACCTCCTTACGACTGTCCATACATTTTTTTTATTTTTTATTAGCATGTCTCCACTTATTTGAGAAATCCGATAGGGACAGTTGAGATTCGTAGGATGACCTAGATATATGTTCAAAACACGAAGGCTACCATTCTGATACATCAAATGAGGCACACGATCCTCTGGGATTCTCTGTTGAAAAACATATTAATAACTTCATAGTTAGCAATGATGTACTAGTTTTAGAAGTATGCAAAAGATGCACGGATGTCGTAATAGTAAAAAATCTTACCAGGGTATCTCCATGGTACTTACCGTAGTTCAACACGTGCACTAGTGGCACATATTGACCATAATGTTGAGGAGTTTGATTGTAGATATTGTAATTCTCAATATCAGTACAAAATCTGACCAGATGATTTTTCTCCTGATAAGTTAATTCAGAGCCATCGGTGTAGTGGGTTTTGTCTACCATGTTCCGCACATTGTTTGAACAATCAAAATAAGCTGTCAATGGAAATAAGTTGTCAACTATTTTTGAAATAAACAATATAAATTAGCTAATAACTATGTTTGAGAAACTCACATAGCGGTAGAATTGGAGGCGTATCAAGAAGGACCCAAATGTCCATATTGTCTTGCTCGATTTCAGGATCACCAATATCCATGGTGACAAGCATACCCTCATCAAAACCATACATTTTGCAAAGTGCTTCCCAGTTTTTGCAACCAAAATGGGTGTACAGCTTTACTTCAAAATCCACACCATGATGGGTCCTTAGGTGAATTTTCTTTGTTTTGAAACTTTCATGGTCTTCAAAACCCATTCTCTCCAAGACATAGCGTCTTGCATGGCATGGGATAAGCTAGTCGAATTGTAAAAGATGAAAAGTACACGTTAAAATATTTGAAGTCGTGCTTAATTAAGAAAAAATAACACCTGTCGTTGTTGCGTACCATTTCAACATCGAAGGTCTCCTCCAGCTTAATGCTGAAGCGCCGATCTTCGTCCAGGTGAGGCCTGTCGCACTAACCTCGGTCGTCGTGGCACCAGTCGCACTCTCTCGGGTGACTTTCGTCGTCCGAGTACGACATTTCCTATGTTCATAATTCAAATATTAAACATCTACAATTAAATATATGTACTAAAAAACCTAAGTTAGATCATTATTATTCATCACGGGTTGACTATTGGCCTGTTGAGTCTTTTGTTGAAAACTCTCAGCTCACGTGGTGTATACATTCGACCGTTGGTGATGGTCGCTCCTCCTTTCATCCCCGAGTGCATTACACCAAAATGTCTAGCACACGGGAATGAAGGAGAAGCGAGCCCCACGACAACAGTCGGGATTCTTCATCCTCTCATATATATATGATGGAACTCTCCCTCACTGATTCCTCTCTGACATTTGCGACCGTCGGTGATGGTAGCTCCTCCTTTCGTTTCCGAGTGCATTACACCAAATTGTCCAGCACACGGGAACGAAGGAGAAGCTACCCCCATGACAACAGTCGGGATTTTTCGTCTTCTCATATACGGTGGAGACTCGACAGACTTAAAGTCAACCCGAAATATCGTTTAATTATCTTTCTAAAAGAGGATTTGGCTGGTCTCACCTCAAGGTCGGAGGGGGTCGGTGATGGGGACGACGACGGGATGATGGAGGGGCCGGGGGCTCCTAGATTTCTGCGAAAACAAAAACCCTATAAGCTATCAACTAATCATATGCATACGCCTTGCATAGTGCTCTCCAATTTTAGCATTCAAAGTAGGAGTAGTTTTCCAATCTGAGCATTCAATAAGCAAAATCAAATCGCAAAATACAGTAGTATTCAAATTAGGATGCACTCAATTATAAGAAAAACTACATCATCTCCATGCGTCCGTACATCATCGAATATTATCACTAATACACCTCGATACTATCATACATATAGCATCGCCAGTACAGCTAGAACCGTAGCGCCCGACGGGTATCGGCGCGGGCGGTGGACACCCAAAGGGAAGGAACCATCATAGGATTATAGCTCCAGTGAGATCCCTGAAGAACCTGCCAAGTATTGTCGAACCTGCCCTCCAACGCAACCATGTAGCGACGGACGTGCTCGTCCTCCTCGCTGACACGGTGACGTACCACCTCCGCGGTGTCCGGAAGCCTAGGCACCGTCACTGGCCCACGCGACCGCCACCAAACAAGGATCGGGTCAACGACGGGCTGGCCCCTCACCAACCTACGCCCCCCGGAAGGTAGCACCTCCCAATACCAGCCCGGCGGAGCCCAGTCCCGGACATGGCCCCTCTGATCAAGCTGGCCTCCTCCGCCGAGTCGACGACGAGGATGCGGGATAGGCATCATCGACGTTGATGCGGGAATAATTGCTTGAACTAAAAAAATAAATTAGTTCTATTAATTTCCTTGCAAAAAATAAACTACTTCTATAGTAAAATAAAGTAGTTTTATTAAATCAACTAGTTCAACTACTAATTAAGCACTTACTATAAATAAAATAAAGTAGTACTTACTAAAAATAAACTACTTCTATATATAGTAAAATAAAGTAGTTTTATTAAATCAACTAGTTCAACTACTAAGCACTTACTATAAATAAAATAAAGTAGTACCTACTAAAAAACTACTTCTATAGTAAAATAAAGTAGTTTTATTAAATCAACTAGTTCAACTACTAAGCACTTACTATAAATAAAATAAAGTAGTACTTACTAAAAATAAACTTGTTTAACTAGTTCTATTATTTATCGACCCCCCCCCCCTCATGTCAAAGTTATCAGGGAGTGGGTATATCGACAACGACATACCCGATAAAAAATAAGAAGAGGAAGAAGAAGAAAAAAAGAGGAGAAGAAGAAAGAAATAGAGGAGAAGATCAAATAAAAAAAGAAGAAGAAAAAGAGGAGAAGAAGAAAGGAATAGAAGCTCTCCTCTATTACTTTCTTCTTCTCCTTCTTTTCCTCTTCTTTTTCCTCTTCTTATTTATTTCTCCACTTCTTCCTCTCCTCTTCTTCTCCATCTTCTTCTCCTTAATTTCTTTCCTCGGCGACCCTAACCCTAAACAGTACAACTAACTACAACGACTTCGCTTGCATACATATGAACAAATATGATCGATCATCTATGAACAATATAAAAACATCATATGATATATGAACAAAAAAATCACAACTATGAACAAAAAAAATCATCTAATCATATATTTTTACGACGGCCACAGCGGCGGCGGTGGCGGGGGGCAAGAAGGGGCACGGGGGCCGGGGCTCACTGGGGGCGGCGTCGGGCAGGGGCGGCGCGGACCAGGGTGGTGACGACGCGGTGCGGTGCGGCGACGGCGTTGGGGCAGGGGCGGCACGCAGCGACGACATTGGGGCAGGGGCGTGTGCGGCGACGGCGTCGGGGCAGTGGGAAGAAGGACTGAAACGAAATTTTCACAAGTGTGGCTTATATAGACAGACCTTTGGTCCCGGTTCGTGGCAGCAACCGGGACCAAAGCACCCCTTTAGTCCCAGTTGGAGGAACCAACCGAGACCAAAGGTCACTTTTCAGCAGCCCAAAGGACGGGAAGCAGAGGCCTTTGGTCCCGGTTGGTGGCACAAACCGGGACTAAAGGGTGCGCATTGGTGATACGTCTCCAACGTATCCATAATTTTTGATTGCTCCATAATATATTATCTACTGTTTTGGGCAATATTGGGCTTTATTATCCACTTTTATATTATTTTTGAGACTAACCTATTAATCGGAGGCCCAGCCCAGATTTGTTGTTTTTTGCCTATTTCGGTGTTTCGAAGAAAAAGGAATATCAGACGGAGTCAAAACGGAACGAAATCAACTGGAGAAGTTATTTTTGGAAGGAAAGCTACGAGATGGACTTGCACCCCACGTCAGGAGCTAAGGGAGGTGCTCACGAGGGTGGGGGCGCCCCCCTAGGGCGCGCCCCCTGCCTCGTGGGGCCTCCGAAGCTCAACCGACGTACTTCCTGCACCCATATATACTCACGTACCCTAAAAACTTCCAGAACAGAGATTAGATCGGGAGTTCCGCCGCCGCAAGCCTCTGTGGCCACCAAAAGTCAATCGGGACCCAGTTTTGGCACCCTGCCGGAGGGGGGAATCCTCACCGGTGGCCATCTTCATCATCCCGGCGCTCTCCATGCCGAGGAGGGAGTAGTTCACCCTCGGGGCTGAGGGTATGTACCGGTAGCTATGTCTCTCTCTCTCTCTCTCTCTCTCTCTCTCTCTCTCTCTCTCTCTCTCTCTCTCGTGTTCTTGATTTGGCACGATCTTGATGTATCGCGAGCTTTGCTATTATAGTTGGATCTTATGTTGCTTCTCCCCTCTACTCCCTTGTAATGGATTGTGTTTCCCCTTTGAAGTTTTCTTATCGGATTGAGTCTTTAAAGATTTGAGAACACTTGATGTATGTCTTGTCGTGCTTATCTGTGGTGACAATGGGATATCACGTGCCACTTGATGTATGTTTTGGTGATCAACTTGCGGGTTTCGCCCATGAACCTATGCATAGGGGTTGGCACACGTTTTCGTCGTGATTCTCCGGTAGAAACTTTGGGCACTCTTTGAAGTACTTTGTGTTGGATTGAATAGATGAATCAGATATTGTGTGATGCATATCGTATAATTATGCCCATGGATACTTGTGGTGACATTGGAGTATCTAGGTGACATTAGGGTTTTGGTTGATTTGTGTCTTAAGGTGTTATTCTAGTACGAACTCTAGGGCTGTTTGTGACACTTATAGGAATAGCCCAACGGATTGATTGGAAAGAATAACTTTGAGGTGGTTTCGTACCCTACCATAATCTCTTCGTTTGTTCTCCGCTATTAGTGTCTTTGGAGTGACTCTTTGTTGCATGTTGAGGGATAGTTATATGATCCAATTATGTTATTATTGTTGAGAGGATTTGCACTAGTGAAAGTATGAACCCTAGGCCTTGTTTCCTAGCATTGCAATACCGTTTACGCTCACTTTTATCGCTTGATACCTTGTTGTTTTTATATTTTCAGTTTACAAAAACCTATACCTACCGTCCATATTGCACTTGTATCACCATCTCTTCGCCGAACTAGTGCACCTATACAATTTACCATTGTATTGGGTGTGTTGGGGACACAAGAGACTCTTTGTTATTTGGTTGCAGGGTTGCTTGAGAGAGACCATCTTCATCCTACGCCTCCCACGGATTGATAAACCTTAGGTCATCCACTTGAGGGAAATTTGCTACTGTCCTACAAACCTCTGCACTTGGAGGCCCAACAACGTCTACAAAAAGA
This sequence comes from Aegilops umbellulata, assembly GCA_032464435.1. NCBI lineage: Eukaryota > Viridiplantae > Streptophyta > Magnoliopsida > Poales > Poaceae > Aegilops > Aegilops umbellulata. The sequence continues at coordinate 34,326,568 of CP136058.1, read as the reverse complement.
AGGTTGTGTAGTAGACATCAATTGGTACCGGTTGTTGGCATGAACCGGTACCAATATACGCCTTTAGTACAGGTTGGTGGCACCAACCGGGACTAAAGGCCTTGTGCTACCGCATCGCGGCACGAAAGTTTAGTCCCACCTCACTAGTTGAGGGAGCTCGAGAGTGGTTTATAAGCCCCACTCCCGCTGCCCTCTCGAGCTCCTCTCAAATGCAGGCTTTCGGGCCTAAACACACCAATATCTATATTGGGCCTTCTACGGGCCTGAATCCTGGCCCATGGGTGGGTTTCTAGTCGTATTCAGGCAGTGGTGGCCCAGTAGGTTGCTTTTTTAATTTTTTTTCCCAGTTTATTTCTTTTCTTTTTTGCTTTATTTATTTTATTTTGTTTCTACTTACAACAAAATACTTATTTATTTTATTTTGTTTCTACTTATATATTTTATTAAAGTTTATTTTATTCTGTTTCTAATTAATTATTTATTTTATTTATGATATTTGTTATTTTCCGTGCATTTACTGATTATTTTGAGCTATAAGACCCTGAAATTGAAAAGCACTACAAATAAACTCTGAAAAGGTTGAAAGTTGGCAAGAAAGTAGAGAGGGTTATGGCATAAACTAGATGCACTTCGTGTACAAAACGGACAATCTGTTTCGAAGTATCAGGATTTCATACGGAAACTCGTCTGTTACAAAGGGATTTCATTTTTTAGAACTTATTTGAACTCCGTAGTTTTTCTGTGTTCAAAATGCACCATTCAAAGCCACATCATCAATTTTCAACCCTTTCTGACTTCATTTGTTATTTTCCATGCATTTACTGGTTATTTTGAGCTATAAGACCATGAAATTGAATAACACTATAAATGAACTCTGAAAAGGTTGAATGTTGGCATGGTATCATCATTTCACCCACATAGCATGTGCAAGAAAGTAGAGAGGGTTACGGCAAAAACTAGATGCATTTCGTGTACAAAACGGACAATCTCTTTCAAAGTTCAGGGTTTCGGACGAAAGCTCATCTGTTACAAAGGGATTTCATTTTTTTGAACTTATTTGAACTCCATAGTTTTTGTGTTCATGCACCATTCAAAGCCACATCATCATATTTTAACTCTTTTTGACTTCATTTGTTATTTTCCATGCATTTACTGATTATTTTGAGATATAAGACCATGAAATTGAAAAGCACTACAAATGAACTCTGAAAAGGTTGAAAGTTGGCATGGTATCATCATTTCACCCACATAGCATGTGCAAGAAAGTAAAGAGGGTTACGGCAAAAACTGGATGCACTTCGTGTACAAAACGGACAATCTGTTTCGAAGTATCAGGATTTCATACGGAAACTCGTCTGTTACAACAGGAATTTCAAATGAACTACGAAAAGGTTGAAAGTTGGCATGGTATCATCATAATAGTTGTGGAGAGAAAGTCTTCATTTTTTCGCTTGTGTGAATTGCTTATTGCGCCGTAACCATGGATAATCTTCATCGTTTATCGGGATGCTTGGGTCAGCCTTGACTTTGAAGGGAGGAATTTCATGAAACTTTTCATAATCTTCAGACATGTCTGTCTTGCCCTCCACTCCCACGATGTCCCTTTTTCCTGAAAGAACTATGTGACGCTTTGGCTCATCGTATGATGTATTCGCTTCCTTATCTTTTCTTTTTCTCGGTTTGGTAGACATGTCCTTCACATAGATAACATGTGCCACATAATTGGCTAGGACGAACGGTTCGTCCGTGTACCCAAGATTGTTCAAATCCACTATTGTCATTCCGTACTGTGGGTCCCCCTATACCCCGCCTCCTGACAGATTGACCCATTTGCACTTAAACAAAGGGACCTTAAAATCATGTCTGTAGTCAAGTTCCCATATGTCCATTATGTAACCATAATATGTGTCCTTTCCCCTCTCAGTTGCTGCATCAAAGTGGACACCGCTGTTTTGGTTGGTGCTCTTTTGATCTTGGGCGATCGTGTATAATGTATTCCCATTTATCTCGTATCCTTTGTAAGTCAATATAGTCGAAGATGGTCCCCTGGAAAACGAGTACAACTCATCACAAACAGTGTTGTCACCTCTGAGACGTGTTTCCAACCAACTGCTGAAAGTCCTGATGTGTTCACATGTAATCCAGTCGTCACACTGCTTCGGGTGTTTGGAGCGCAGACTGTTCTTGTGTTCATCGACATACGGGGTCACCAAGGTAGAGTTCTGTAGAACTGTGTAGTGTGCTTGAGACCAAGAATGCCCATCCCTGCATATTATTGCTACCCCTCCTAGCGTGCCTTTTCCAGTCAGTCTCCCGTCATACCGCGATTTAGGGAGACCTATCTTCTTAAGGCCAGGAATGAAGTCAACACAAAGCCCAATGACATCCTCTGTTTGATGGCCCATGGAGATGCTTCCTTCTGGCCTAGCACGATTATGGACATATTTCTTTAAGACTTCCATGAACCTCTCAAAGGGGAAGATATTGTGTAGAAATACTGGGCCCAGAATGACAATCCCGTCGACTAGATGAACTAGGACGTGTGTCAAGATATTCAAGAAGGATGGTGGGAACACCAGCTCGAAACTGACGAGACATTGCGCCACATCACTCCTTAGCCTTGGTATGATTTCCGGATCGATCACCTTCTGAGAGATTGCATTGAGGAATGCACATAGCTTCACAATGGCTAATCGGACGTTTTCCGGTAGAAGCCCCCTCAATGCAACCTGAAGAAGTTGCCTCATAATCACGTGGCAGTCATGAGACTTTAGGTTCTGGAACTTTTTCTATGGAATATTTATTATTCCCTTTATATTCGACGAGAAGCCAGTTGGGACCTTCATACTGAGCATGCATTCAAAAAAGATTTCATTCTCTTCTTTGGTAAGAGCGTAGCTGGCAGGACCTTCATACTGCTTTGGAGGCATGCCGTCTTTTTCGTGCAAACGTTGCAGGTCCTCCCGTGCCTCAGGTGTATCTTTTGTCTTCCCATACACGCCCAAGAAGCCTAACAGGTTCACGCAAAGGTTCTTCGTCATGTGTATCACATCGATTGAAGAGCGTACCTCTAGCTCTTTCCAGTAGGGTAGGTACCAAATTATAGATTTCTTCTTCCACATGGGTGCACGTCCCTTAGCGTCATTCGGAACAGCTAGTCCGCCGGGACCCTTTCTAAATATTACGTGTAAATTAGAGACCATAGCAAGTACGTGATCACCGGTATGCATGGCGGGCTTCTTCCGGTGATCTGCCTCGCCTTTGAAATGTTTGCCTTTCTTTCGACATTGATGGTTGGTCGGGAGAAACCGACGATGGCCCAGGTACACATTCTTCCTGCATCTGTCCAGGTATATACTTTCGGTGTCAGCTAAACAGTGCGTGCATGCGTGGTATCCCTTGTTTGTCTGTCCTGAAAGGTTACTGAGAGCAGGCCAATCATTGATGGTCACGAACAGCAACGCCTTTAGGTTAAATTCTTCCCCCATGTGCTCATCCCACGCACGTACACCTGTTCCATTCCACATCTGTAAGAGTTCTTCAACTAATGGCCTTAGGTACACATCAATGTCGTTGTCGGGTTGCTTAGGGCCTTGGATGAGAATTGGCATCATAATGAACTTCCGCTTCATGCACATCCAAGGAGGAAGGTTATACATAAATAGAGTCACGGGCCAGGTGCTGTGATTGCTGCTCTGCTCCCCGAAAGGATTAATGCCATCCGCGCTTAAAGCAAACCATACGTTCCATGGGTCACTTGCAAACTCAGCCCAGAACTTTGTCTCGATTTTTCTCCACTGCGACCCGTCAGCGGGTGCTCTCAACTTCCCGTCTTTCTTACCGTCCTCACTATGCCATCGCATCAACTTGGCATGCTCTTTGTTTCTGAACATTCGTTTCAAACGTGGTATTATAGGAGCATACCACATAACCTTCGCAGGAACCCTCTTCCTGCGGGGCTCGCCTTCAACATCACCAGGGTCATCTCGTCTGATCTTATACCGCAATGCACCGCATACCGGGTATGCGTTCAAATCCTTGTACGCACCGCGGTAGAGGATGCAGTCATTAGGGCATGTGTGTATCTTCTCCACCTCCAATCCTAGAGGGCATACGACCTTCTTTGTTGCGTACGTACTGTCGGGCAATTCGTTATCCTTTGGAAGCTTCTTCTTCAATATTTTTAGTAGCTTCTCAAATCCTTTGTCACGCACAGCATTCTCTGCCTTCCACTGCAGCGATTCCAGTATGGTACCGAGCTTTGTGTTGCCATCTTCTCAATTGGGGTACAACCCTTTTTTGTGATCCTCTAACATGCGATTGAACTTCAGGTTCTCCTTCTCACTTTCGCACTTTTCCCTTGCATCAACAATGACCCGGCGGAGATCATCATCGGGCACATCGTCTGGTTCCTCTGTATCTTCAGCTTCCTCTTGATTTTCAGCTTCCCCCGTTGCAGCATCACCGTATTCAGGGGGCACATAGTTTTCATCGTCCTCTTCTTCTTCGTTGTCTTCCATCATAACCCCTATTTCTCCGTGATTCATCCAAACATTATAGTGTGGCATGAAACCCTTATAAAGCAGGTGGGTGCGAAGGATTTTCTTGTCAGAGTAAGACCTCGTGTTCCCACAATTAGCGCATGGACAACACATAAAACCATTCTGCTTGTTTGCCTCAGCTACTTCGAGAAAATTATGCATGCCCTTAATGTACTCAGAGGTGTGTCTGTCACCGTACATCCATTGCCGGTTTATCTGCATGCATTATATATAATTATGTGTGTCAAAAGTAAGAAAATTAGACAAGTATCTATCTAAAGTAAGATTTTTTTCTTTCAAAAAGAATATAAGAACAAGAGGCTCACCACGGTGGTGCCGGCGAAGAGATCGGCGCGGGCGATCGACGGCGGTGAAGACGAGGACGGGGCGTGACGGACCGCTAAACCTAGACAAATCTCGGAAAAAATGGAGCTCGGTGGTCGAGCTTCGAGAGGAGAAAGCTTAACTAGTGTGGCTCGGGCATTTCATCGAACACCTCACATGCATAAGAGGTGAGCTAGAGCACCCAAATGCCCTTCCTCACCGGCCAGCAAAAAACAGACTACTGTGGAGTGCTCTGCTCGCCGGCGATGGGGTATATATAGGCAACTCGTTCGTCCCAGTTCGTGGCTGGAACCGGGACTAAAGGCCATCCTTCTGTCCCGGTTCCTTCCATGAACCGGGACCAATGGTTGTAGGCCAGGAGCGAGGCCCATTGGTCCTGGTTCGTGCCAAGAGCTAGGACAAATGGGCCCATACGAACCGGGACCAATGCCCACGAGGCCCCGGCCGGCCCCCTGGGCTCACGAACCGGGACAAATGCCTCCATTGGTCCCGGTTCGTGGCAGAACCGGGACTAATGGGCTGGCCAGGCCCAAAAGAAAGCCCCTTTTTCTACTAGTGACCCAAAATCCATATAAAGCATGCAAAATTAAATCTATGTACTACATAGGCAATCTAAGCTAGCCTACAGTACTCATCGTCGTCAAAGATGCCAACGATCTCCATGTCGGCAATGCCGGACGGCCCTACCTCTGGGTGGATGGCCTCCTATCGCATCTCCGGCTCCTCGTCAGACACTATCTCAGCGAAGATTTCATCATCCCCGCTGGCAGAGGAAGCGGCGGTTGGTCTTCACCTTAGCTTCCGACTGGATGGAGTCGAGGATAGCCTACTGCTCCGCCGCCTCCTCTTAAAAGAAAGTTGCGAGAGATATAAAAGAAAGTTGCGAGAGATTGTTCCATTTGCTATGGCTACTCTGTCTGGCCTAGTTCCAACTTCCAACACACATTTTTCATGATTCCAAACTAGTACTAGCTAGTTCTTGGAGTGGACGGCCACGGAGCCCCGGAAAAGGCGTGCGCCAACTAACAGTCATGGAGCGAACCTAGCAGTCGTTAGACCATGCCAAACCGCTAATACCTTGGATTATGATGATGTTATTGTTCCTCATTGTATATTCTTCTTCTCTTTTTTTGTTGGTTGCTATGAGCACCTAGAGCCGAACTTCATAAATTTGACCCTTCTACAATGCGCAGACCCAGCCACGGGTAGTAACCAGTCATCCCTAACTGTTCTTTGCTGCATTCAACTACCTCATATTAGATACCCAAAATCCATATAAAGCATGCAAAATTAGATCTATGTACTACATAGGCAATCTAAATTAGCCTACAGCACTCATCGTCATCAAAGATGCCAACGATCTCCATGTCGGCAATGCCGGACGGCCCTGCCTCTGGGTGGATGTCCTCCTGCCGCATCTCCGGCTCCTCGTCAGACACTATCTCAGCGAAGATTTCATCGTCCCCGCTGGCAGAGGAAGCGGCGGTTGGTCTCCACCTTGGCTTCCGACTGGATGGAGTCGAGGATGGCCTACTGCTCCGCTGCCTCCTCCGCCCGCGCCACCTCGTACTCTGCCATGGCGAATCTCATCGCCGGAGGCGCCGGATCCGCTTCGCCTACGTCATCATCCTCCTCCGGCTCCGCATCCTCCATGGTGGCGTCCTGCTTTGCCTCGACCTCTGCCTCCGCCTCCTCCTCGCCCGACTCCGACGAGTTTAGAGGCAGGCCGGTGGTGAACCGAGCTTCATGGCACGCCTGAATCTCCTCAAGCAGCTCAAGGCGCCGCTTCCGACGTGAGCATGGTGTATGTCGTCGCCTTCTGTCGGGCCATGGCTATCGGTGGACGGCGAGTGAATACATGGGTGATGACACGAAGGAGGAAGATGGAGGGAAATGGATGCGACTAGGGTTGGGGGTCGCCGTCCGCGGAGCGAGGAAGAAAGCAGAGCGCACTCGGCTAGCGGCCCAGACTGTGCAGGCGCTCGCCGACTTCTACGGATGGAACGTGCCATCTAGCTTCTCCCTCGGGTCCGCGACGTCGGCCGCCTCGCCTAGCCGGCTCATCGCCGCCTAGCCTTCTCTCGCCGCTTCTACTGCGTTTTGTTTGGTCTTCATGGATAGTAGTCTTCGTATTATTTTCTGGAACACGCGCGGCCTCAATTGCCCGGCGAAGCGTTGCGCCGTCCGTTCGGTCATTTGTACCGCTCGCCCCTCTGTGGTCTGTTTGCAAGAAACTAAGCTTGCTGATGTTTCCCCCTACTTGGTTGCCGACTCCCTTGGGCACGATTTCACCAGCTTCTACCACCTTCCCGCCGACGGCACGCGTGGTGGCATCATCCTCGCTTGGCGCCCTTCCGAGATCTCCCTTACCAACCCCTTCGTCGGGGCCCATTTTGTCGCGGCCTGCGCCACCACTCCAGGCTCCGACTCCCACTGGTGGATCACGGGCGTCTACGGCCCCCAGGACGAGGCGGGCAAAGCCTCCCTCCTCGCCGACCTCTCTGACTTCCGCGCCACACGGATTGGCCCCTGGATCATCGGCGGCGACTTTAACATGATTGCGTCTGCGGCCGACAAAAACAATGACAGGCTCAACCAGCGCTCCATGCGACGGTTTCGCCGCTTCATGGCCGACACTGAGATCCGCGACCTGTACCTCCACGGCAGGCGCTACACCTGGTCTAGCGAGCGCGACCCCCCCACGCTCGTGCGCATCGACCGCGTCCTCTGCTCCCCGAGCTAGGAGGTGGCCCACCCCCACTGCCTCCTTCGCTGTCTGTCTTCCGCAGCCTCGGATCATGCGCCGTTGCTCGTCGATTGTTCCTCTCCCCTCCCTGGCCACAAGCGTTTCCACTTCGAAAGATTTTGGCCCAAGCTCGAGGGCTTCCACCAGACGGTGGCCGCCGCCTGGCAGGAGCCGGCGCGTGACACAGACCCGTTTTGCCGCATTTTCGCCAGCCTCAAGTGCACTGCGCGTCGCCTTCAGAGCTGGAGCGCTCGGAAGATCGGCCACATCACGCTTCAGCTTTCCATCTCCCGCGAGCTCATCGCTCGCCTTGATGCGGCTCAAGACTCCCGCCCCCTCTCGCCGGCGGAATCCTGGCTTCGCCACCAGCTGAAGCGAACTTATCTGGGGCTTGCCTCCTTGGATCGCTCCATTGCTCGCCAACGGGTCCGCCTTTCCTGGCTGCGTGCCGGAGACACCGACATCGCCTTCCTTCGCCTGCGCGCCGCCCACCGCAACCGGCGGAACCGCATCCACGAGCTCCGCGTGGGCAACGACACCGTTTCCGACCCTGCGGCCATGGCCGAGGCCGCTTTCTCTCACTTCACTGGCCTGCTCGGCACGGCCGACCACCGTGAGCACACCATCGCCCTCGATGCGATCGATGACAGACTCTTCGACCTCTCCGCGCTTGACCGGCCCTTCTCGGCTGACGAGATCTGGTCTGCCGTCCGCCAGCTCCCCCGTGGCAAAGTGCCCGGGCCCGACGGCTTCACGGTGGAGTTCCTCATCGCCGCGTGGGACATCATCCACGACGACTTTGTCGAGGCCTTTGGCAAGCTCTACAACCTCGCCGTGGTTTCCACAAGCTGAACGAGGCCCTGCTCACCCTCCTTCCCAAGCACCCGGAAGCCTCGTCCCTGGCCGAGTACAGGCCGATCAGCCTCATCCACCTGTTCGCCAAGCTATTTGCCAAGGTCCTCTCCCTCCGGCTCGCGCCGCACCTCGGCGAGCTTATCTCCACCAACCAGAGCGCCTTCATTGCTGGCCGTAGCATCCACGACAACTTCATGCTTGTCCAACAGACTGCCAGGCAGCTCCACACTCTTCGCCTACCGCGCGTTCTTCTCAAGCTGGACATCGCGCGTGCTTTCGACTCAGTTTCCTGGCCCTTCCTCCTCGAGGTCCTGTAGCACCTGGGGTTCGGGCCTCGATGGCGCAACTGGATCTCCATCCTCGTCTCCACGGCTAGCACCAAGGTGCTCATCAACGGGCTCCCAGGACCACCGATCCGTCATTGCAAGGGGCTTCGCCAGGGCGACCCCGTGTCCCCCATGCTCTTCGTGATCGTCATCGACGTCCTCAACCGCCTCTTCCAACGTGCCACCTCCCTGGGCCTCCTGCAACGGCTCACTGATCGTCACATGGCCTCCAGCCTCTCCCTCTACGCGGACGATGTCGTGCTTTTCTGCCATCCCGACGCGCGCGACCTCTCCGCGGTGCGACACATTCTTGGGATATTCGGCACCGCCTCGGGCCTCCGCACCAACCTCGACAAATGCACGGCCATGCCCATCCAATGCCCCCCTGAGGTCCGGGACTCCATCTCCAACCACTTCCCGTGCCCGATCGGCGAGTTCCCCGCCAAGTACCTCGGCCTCCCGCTCTCCATTCGCAAGATCACCACCTCCTCCCTCCAACCCTTCGTCGAGAGGCTGGAGAAGAAGCTTTCCCCATGGTGGGCGTCTATGCTGTCCCGCGGCGAGCGGTTGGCCCTCATCCGACATGTGTTCTGTGCGATGCCCACCCACATTCTGATCGCCATGTCGCTGCACTCTTCCATCCTCCATTAGGTGAATCGCCTCCTCCGTGCTTTCCTCTGGCATGGATGCAAGACCACCAATGGAGGGCACTGCCTCGTCAGCTGGGCCAGGGTCTGCCGCCCCCTGGCCTACGGCGGCCTTGGCATCCCCGACCTGCAGCGTTCTGCCCACGCCTTGCAAGCCCGCTGGCTCTGGCTGCGCAAGACGGACCCCTCCCGCCCCTGGCAGCACCTACACATCCCATGCAACCCGGCTGTTCAGGCCATCTTTCGTGCCTCCACATCTTGGCAGATTGGCGACGGCAATTCCTGCCTCTTTTGGATTGACCACTAGATCGACGGGCTCTCCGTCGCTGAGCTGGCCCCGCTCCTCCACGCCCTCGTCCCCCGCCGTATCCGTAAGGCTCGCACCATTGCCGCGGGCTTGGCCTCCCGTGCCTGGGTCCAGGACGTGCGCGGCCACCTTTCCCACGAGGCATTGGTGCAATATGTCCTCCTCTGGGCGCGGCTCCAGCAGGTCACTCTCTCCGACGAGTCGGACGTCCTCACCTGGCGCTGGACCACGAACGGCGTGTACTCCGCCAAGTCTTGTTACAAAGCGCTCTTCGCCGGCTCCACGATCGAGCCTTCCTGGCACCTCACCTGGAAGTCTTGGGCACCCCTCCGCATCAAGGTCTTCCTTTGGCTCGCCTATCAGGGGCGCTGCTGGACCGCCGATCGCCTCGCTCGGCGTGGCCTCACGTACGCCCCGCTCTGCCTTCTTTGCGACCAGGAGCCAGAGACCATGACACACTTACTCGTGGGCTGCGTCTTCTCCAGACAAACCTGGCACGAGGTCCTCTCCTGGCTGCGAATCACCGACATGCCGCTCCCTAGCCCCGGGACGTGCTTCCGCGACTGGTTCTCCCAGTCCGTGCAGAACGCCCCCACCTCCCTTCGCCGCGGCCTCACCTCGCTCATCATCCTCACTGCATGGCGCATCTGGAAGACACGTAATGCATGCGTCTTCGATGGAGCCTCTCCCTCCATCTCGCTCATAGTCAACGACATCAAGGAGGATGCCCGCAGCTGGGCCGCCGCCGGAGCCAAGGGGCTCAGCAATATGCTCCCACCCACGTAGTTCCCCTCTAGGGGGCGCGCACCCCCCTCCTCTATGTATGCGCCTATGTAGCCCTCGCTCACGCCTTTGGTGTGCGTGCTTGCGATGCTACCCCTGTATATGCTACCGTTCTTTCCCCTATCAATGCAATGATACGCAAGGCTTTTGCGTATTCGCGAAAAAAAAATCTACTTTATCTAGATATGTGTGATGTTACTATCCATATTACTCCCACTATGGGTAGTCTTACCAGTCAGGCGGCTGTAGATGCTCTAACCGAAACCAAGATGATTCGTGCATGAGAGGCCCGGAATGGCGTGGTTTTCATGATGCAAGCCACGGAAAGTGGAGAAGAAGAATGACATTGCTTCCAAAGATCTTTGCCATTCAGTTTTTTTCGAGTTTCTTGGGGAGCGGATTTGACCTGACCCGTTTGCGCGGGCGGCCCAAGGGAACTGACGCAATGACACGTAGAGTGTTGTACGTATATGCACGAGAGCGTCCATTTTCCATGTGTGTGACATGTGAAAAATCAAGGAGAGCGCAGAAAAAGAAGACGGAGAGGTGAAATTGGAAAGAAAGTTGCATCCCATTCCATCCCATCCCAGGAAACACGTATCGTGGCCGAGCCTATTGCGCCAACCACTCGCTGTGCACCCAGACCCAGGCCCATTCAGCGCCAGTGACGAGTAGAGAAACGCTGTGGAAGGAAGTGCCGAATGTACACCGAAACGTGGTGGATTCAGTGGCCCCATGGCTTGGATTTGCACTTGTCCGGGTGCCACAATCAGAACCGAGACGGCAATGAACGAACGAACGATGCTCGTGGATGATGATGATGAACAACTGGGTCTGGGCGTGGGTGGGTAGCGGTGGACGCTCTTTCGCTACCTGAACCGCTGTCCAGGCATTATCTATGCAATGTTTTGGCGCTATTAGTATTAGATGGACGGAGAGCATCTTCGTGCAAGATGTTCCTGACATTTCGCTGTTTGGTGCTCGGCACGCCATGTGCACCATCTCTCGTGCATCTCTCTCTCTATTGAGCAGTAGGACTACGTACGTCCGCTGGAGAAATGCTGAACCAAAAATTTGACTACATAATTAATGTAGGCAGCGTCTAAAGAGGAACAAAAGTTAAAGCGCCTACCAAAACAAGGCAAGCCAGAACAAGAATTAAACACTTGAATTGAATACCACCAGCCACCACTGAGTTTGTTGTCAAAAATAAAATAAAATGAAATAAACAAATAGTAAAACATGGTGGTTAGAGCATCTATAGCCAAGCGTTTCAAATCGGCCCCAAACGTCCGGGCTGTCCGCCTGATCACTGACCGGTCACGATTCTTTGGCCCACACGAACGCCTTAAACGGATCTCAAACGTCCGGGCTGACCGGCACCCCTCATATCTAGCCCAAATACGGGGCGGATATTGGGTTGTGCGCGCAGGCCCGAGCGCGTCCACCTGACAAGCCCGGCCTACCACCGACCCCAAGGTTGTCCTACAAAAAAACCATCCAGCTCATCGCTTTGAAACCCTAACTCACTCACTCTCCTCTCCCCGCACCGTTTTCGATCGAATCCGGCGCAATGTCAAGCTCTGGCTCCGACCTGGATCCGGACGCTTGCCCTCCGCATCGCCTTGGAGCGGTCCAAGGTGGAGACCAGGGGCAGCTCTGGATCCGCAGCCTTGCCGCAGACGCAGCGTCCTTGTCGACGCAGCATGGACACCGACGCTGGCCCCTCCAGGCTCGTGCGCAGCTCCGGCAGGCGGCCTGCGCAATCCGCGCCTCCCCTATGTCGTCCCCTGCCCCCGGCGGCTGCAGCTCCCACATGGGCAGCGGTGGGTGCTTGTGCCCGCCCCGCCGGCACGGACACGCATGCCGGAATCAGAGGTGTGCGCCGCCCGCCGGGAGCGGCAGTGGCAAAGGGAGAGGCTGGAGGTGGAGCAGTCCATGCGCCGCCGCCGCGGGATGGAAGTGGAGCCCGAAGAGGACGCACGGCTCCTCGAGTGGGTCTAGCGTCGGTCGCTTACGGCCGTAGAGACGGACGCGCGTCGGCTCCGACGGAAGAATGCCAAGGCATTTCGGATTGCCTTTGAGCAGCCCGAGCGCGAGGCGGCGGAGGTGGCTCGGCTTGCGAAGCTCAGGCGGCAGCAGGACAAGTAGGTCCGGCGGCTAAAAGGGCTCGTCATCCTCTCTGACACCTCCGATGACAATGATGACCACGACTCCTCCTCGAACGACTTAGACGATCTGCCACCAGCCGCCGACGCCTACAGCTGCGTCGGCGACCGGAAGGGCAAAGGCTGGCGAGGAAGTGGTGAAATCTCCGTCGTCTCTGTCTTCAATTTCAAGATTTTAGTAGTTTGTTCGTCGTTTATGTGAATTATCTGAGCTGTGGGTCTTTTGGACATCTGGCAGTGATCTTTTGATGATCGAAATGTGCATTCCTCTGTCCGATTCTAAGTTTGTGTGTTGATCTATGTTTTTTAACCATATTGCATTGCTATTATGGTTTTGAGAGACCGAATATGAGATACACGGATATTGACGATAAGATTTGAGGAATGCCTGATCAGTGCCCGCGGACGGCACGTCTGCGGGGCTTTGAGGGCCCGGATTTGCAGGCCGCCCCTGTAGATGCTCTTACACATGGCCAACATGCACAAACCACTGCCCATCGAGCCAGCCAGCTTGCTATCGGTCTGACTCATTGACACAAACAAAACAAACCAACCAACACATGCCCTGCCCTGCGCTGATCTCTCCGATCTACCTCCAGTGGAGACTGCCCTACCTCCATGCATTGTCCCAATCCGTCCCCGGTGGCTAACTAACAACTAAGCAAAGCATGATTTCTCCACCACTTTTCCATTATTATACACAGCAACCCATAATAATGAAACCAGATTAGCTTACTCTAATGAGCATAATATCTTATTGTTGCACTAGTATTATATTATATTAAAATCATACGGACATGATCACCAAGCTGAGATCAGCATGCATGCAGGGGTAAATCAAATCATTAACATGTGGACAAGCACAACCCCTTGCTCATATTCAAAAGCCATCAAACAAACCGGCCAGCACCATTCGGCATGAGTGAGCGATGAGCTATATGAAAAGCCTTGAAACAAACCGGCCAGCTTGGCCTCACCCCAAGCACCAACTAAAACAAGTTGGGCTGCTGAGCTATCACACTGATTAAACATCATTATCGTGCTAACTTGATCGGTGGCAAAAAGGAAAGGTAATTGGGCCTTATCAATCATACCGGGAGAGAAACCAGTCATTTTTTTTTCACCTCTGTCAAACTCCTTCATTGATGACTCGCGTTTTTAAGCGGTTGGTGAGAGGCTGCTCAGGAGCTGGCCACAAGAATCACAAGGATATCCTCTAGACATGCATGATTGGATTGCAGCACAAAGGACGACCTTTCTAGTAATTAATTAATTCCTTTAGAGAAGATTCTTTAGCTGTATATAATCCGTTTTTTATGTGTTTCTCGCTCTCATGTTTTAGGTTATACAAAATGCTAGTAGTACTAGTAGGGTGGAAGATGTCATTGATGCTACTACATGTGTCTCATTACAATTACATGCTCTATTTAGAACAGTAATAGTAGCAATAACAAAAGAAGAAATTAAAAGAGGAAGAAGAAGAAGAAAAAGGATCGGTCAAGGAGAGCTTTGACCTCCCAATCGAAGAGAGTAACAAGCTACTCTACCTACAACCAGAGAGGTCTCTATTACGATACGACTATGAGGCCGGCTACTTCTCCGGCGGTGGCCGGAGCCGCCGTCACATCACATGACGCTGCACGAGTTGGGGTTCTCGTCGTCGAACAGGCGGTACGAGTCGTGGAGCGGCGGCGGGGGCGGCGGCGACGCGTGCGTCCCGGGCGGGCTGTAGTAGTCCTGGTAGTAGGACTCCGGCGACGCGTGCGGGTACGGCATGTAGAGGTACGACGGCGACCATTGCTGCATTGGCTGCGCCTGCTGGGAGTAGGCCTGCTGCGCCGGTGCCGGTGGGTGCTGCATCATGGAGTAGGAGGAGTACCCGGCCTGCTGCTGCGAGTAGCCCTGCTCCGGCTGCGGCGCGTAGTGGGACACGCTCGCTCTCGGCTGCGCCATGTTGTAGCTCATCACCGGCTGCGGCGCGTTGTATTCCTGGTGCGCGTACCTCGGCACATGGGCCGGCGCCGGCGCTGGGGACAGGGACCTATCGGCGTCCTTGGGCTTGCTCTGTTTCTTCTTCGCCTCGCCCTCGTCATCGCCGGCCTCCTTTGCGGCGGCAGCGGGTTCAGTCGCGGGCTCGGTGCCCTCTGCTTTGGCTTTGGGCTCGGCCGCCGCGCCCTCGCCGCCGTCTTTCTTTGCCTCGTCGCTTGGTTTCGGCTCCTCCTCCTTGTCAGCCTTCTTCTTCTCAGACTCTGCTTCCTTCTCCGTCGTCTCAGGCTTCTTCTCCGAGGCCGTCTCCTGCTCCGGCTTCTTGTCGGAGCTGTCGGCCTGCGGCTCCTCCGCCGGCTTCTTGTCGGCCACAGCAGCCTCCTTGCTGCCGTCCTCGGCCGGAGCTGGGGCGTCGGCTGGGGTTGGCGGCGCAGGGTCGGGGTTCTTGGCAGGCGCGTGTTGCCATGGCAGGGCCTGCTTGCCCGACTTGTGCAGCCTCTTGATGAGCGTCTCGGCGTCCACGGTGCCCGTCACCATCACCTTGTGCAGCTGGGCATCTACCTTCACGTCCTGCACGCCTTCGATGCTCTTGAGCACCTTCCGGACCTTCTTCTTGCAGCCATGGCAGTGGATGGTCACCCTCAGCACGAAGGTCTGCAGATCCAAGAAAAATGTCACATGAGCATGCAACTCAACTGAATTCCTTGGACGGAAGGGCTAGAAACGGGGCGAAATGGTGTACCTGCATGGCCGCTTCTCCCGACGCCATGGGATGGGAGTGCGCTCTGGGGACTGCTCACCGTCGTCTCGCTTCTTGGTTGGGGAGCAGGATGAGGGTGGGAGGGGGCGCTCGAGTATGTGGCTCTCGACGCTGGGAGCTCAGGGGAGGCAGCAGATGCGGTGCTCAACTTATAGAGGTGGACGCGGGGATGGACTACGACAACATAGGCCACTGACATATGGGCCCGGCGGGTGCTCTGCTGCGGCGGCCGTATTGTTTGTTAGTACACAGGCGGCGGCGGCGTATCCGTTCCGTTCTACCAGGCGTCGTGAAAGATTTCTACGGTACCTGCCGTGCCGGCTAACTTTTTTTTAACATAGTACAGACGCAGACGCTCATACGTACGCGCATACACTTATCGTATAAACATTTGTTTGGAGGATGATATTTGAGAGTGATTTTGATGACAATTTATGTTGGTCGAGGATGGCAATCAACGAGCACGGCAACTCCACCACAGTTCCGTTTTTCATCAAAATTTATCATACTGACATCCACGCGACAACTAAAGTTGCCATCAAAACGCTGTTCATTGATTATGATTACCATTTGTAAGGTGATAAGATATATGTTACTATCCAATTAAGACTTTTTTGCGGAAATAATACGAATAATTTCACTTCACTCTGCAGCTCATGTATAATTTTTAATATTAGTATTTGGGTGAAGCCAATCTGTCGGTGCAAATATAGCAAATCTAAACACTATTAACCGTTGGGTATCATTTGCACAACAACAAATTCTGCCACAGGTACTACTTAAAATATTTCATGGTTTAGCTTAATCACAATGAGCAAACCCCAAAACACAAGCAATCCTCGTTTGTTTTAAAATCTTTCATGCTTTAACTATCCATATATTTCTCTTCTAAATGGATGAAATGATAATCTTTTTTTTACTTCACGATTTATAATGCATAATACACAGAAACATCAAAATGCATGCATTTCTTCTTTGTTTTAGAATTTTTCATGCGTAAATTTTCCAAAAAGAAATCTTCTAAATGAATTGCAATTTCTTTTCTACTTTACGATTTACCATACAATGCGCAATGTGCACAAATTCTCACATCACAAACCTCCTCATTTGTTCTAAACCATTCCATCCCTAAAGACAATTATCTTGGGTATATATCACATGAGTTTCATGTAGCACTAGTGCAGAAAAGCCTAGTAGTGATGTGGCAAAAGGGCCTTGGTGGCGTTGGCACCCAACTCCACCAATATAGTGTGAGTGATAATTTTTACTGATGGCGTTTGTGCGCACGTGAGCAATAACTATGTGCTAATGGCGTGCCACGTGTCCAACACAACTAGAAATATATATCATCAGTGACACTCCATGTTGGCGCCACGCCACCAATTTCATTTTGCGCGTATAAGAAATAGCTAAGCATATAACATTAACAACTAAGCTAGCGGAAGTCATCTTCTGCTCGCGACCTAATCTAAGCTCGTAATGAACAGTAAAATCCAAAAAAATGTAAAACATTTCAAAAAATGTGAATATTTTTGGTGGAAACATTCACAAAAGTTCTCATTGCTTGCAAAATATCATCACGAAATGACATTCGTGGAAGTCTTGGCAAAAAAATCAGCACTACAAAATGTTTTCAAAAATAACACTTTGGAGCATCATTTTTGTTTTTTATATGACTTCCACGAATGTTATTTCATGATGAAATTTTGTGAGCACTGAGAACGTTTGTCAATGTTAAATCGGATTTTACTGTTCACCCGAGCTCATTTGAGCTCAAGCTCAAAAACACCATCTCCCTAAGCTCGGTGCTTCATTGATGACCCCACAAGTATAGGGATCAAAACAGTCTTCAAGGAAAGCATTTCACACAAATTTATTGATTCGACACAAGGGGAGCCAAATAATATTTATAAGCCTTAGCAGTTCAGTTGTCAATCAACCACACATGTGAATCACTTCCTTGCAACAGTTTATTAGTAGCACAATAATATGATAGCAATGGTAGCAATAGTAAGGGTACAAGTAGCACTTTTGTAGCAAGCGAGTAACTTGAGCAAACACAATTGTATTAAAGCGTCGGCATGCAGTGAGTGGCGGACCTTGAAGACAATTATTGGGCGGGCTGGGCGGCCCTTGCAGAAGAAAACAACATGTGGGCTGATGTTCCAAGGCCCAGATTTTGAAAAACAGTGAACAAACTGCAAAAGGCTGGGCGGGCCACGACCCATTTGGCCTTGCCATGGCTCCGCGAGTGCATGGAGTAGCGATGGATGTTTAGATGAGATTCAACATGTAACTGCCACAACCTAGAGCGATACATAATACGTCTTCAATGTATCTATAATTTTAATTGTTTCATGCTATCATAGTATACTGAGGGTGCTTGACAATTTTCATGCGAAGCGGGATAGCAGTGTTTAGACAAAATTAAGTGCAACACTTGGAGGTAACATCCACGCGATAGCTAAAGTTGCCATCAAAACACTCTTCACTGATTTCACTAATTATGATTACCCTTTTTAAGGCGATCAAATATATGTTACTATTCAATTGAGACTTTAAGTGTAAAATTAAGTGCAACACTTGGAGTAACATTTTGCGTTTGACTTTTTTTTGCACAGTTCAAAATGCTTAAGCTTTCCCCTAAAATTGCAGGTAGCATTGAGTGTCACAATGAACCCATTCATGTTTTTTCAAATTCTTTTGACATTTGCAAAAAGCATTTTTGGTGCGCGGGAGCATATACTCTCAAGAGACGAATTGGATTTTCCGGGGCTTTTGTAGACTAATTTGTTAAGTTTCCTTGTTTTGTTTCATGATATGGCAAGTTTACTTCTAATGCATGGTCATTTTGTGAAAGTTCATGTATGCCATTTTCTGGTATTATAAGCTTTTTGTTCCAAAAGACATCCAACCAATTGGTTGTTTGTAGTTCTCTTGTGATTGCAGCGACACTGCCGTCAACAGTATTATCATTATTTGGGACACAAGATTCTCTAATTTCTGTCACATGATTTTTTGTATAATTTTGCCTTCATTGTTTAGACATATATATAATTTTTACTGAAATTAGTCCATGGATGGTATCCATGTATCGTAACGATGGCAAGTTTATTTGTTTGCCGATGACAACTTTTTATATGTTTTTAGCTATTTTCTCTAGTTGGGTGCAAAATTCCAAGTTTTTAGGCCTGCTAGTGTGTCCGAGTGAAAATTGAGCTTTTTGTGGGGGCAACTAGCACGATCACGTTGATGGGCTGGGTTTTAGATCCAAAGTTTCGTTAAGTCGTAAAATTTGACGCTCGGTCGGAACTGGAGTCAAAATTAAATGCATACCTAAATTAAGGGCGCTGGGAGGTTGAATACTCCCTCAGTTTCATAATATAAAAATGTTTTTTACATTAGTGTAGTGTCAAAAATGTTCTTTTATTATGGGACGGAGGAAGTAGTTGACTAGAAGATGATTTCATTGAATCCCAAGGCTCTAAATAAAAAGATAGACGGATGGTTATGCATGTGAATATGAAGTGAAAAGATGGAAGTCGATTTTGTCGTAAGATTAGAGCATGTACGGTCGGACTTGGTAAATTCGGTCTCTCAAACGCCTGCGGACGCGCCCGGGCGTTCACGAGCACTGACCGGGCACCTATGAAATGTTGCGTCGTACATTTACATACCGCCAATTCGGATCTTCAAGTTCATGTAATTCATGCATGTCGATCATACGATACAAACTATCCTAATGCCAAAATTCGAAACAAAGCAAAGCAAATCATAGTTCAACAAATCAGACATGGCAAAATGAAATCAGTGTTTGAGCGTGATGGATAGCCTCGAATCACTGGTTGGGAGCCTGCTCCGAGCGGAATGCGTCGTGCTGCAGACGCAATGAGTCCTTCTCGTCCTGCTTTGCCTGCATCCGGACAGCCTCCTCCGCTTGCATCCGGGCTGCCTGCTCCGCCTGCATCCAGCCTGCCTCCTCCACCTGCATCCGAGCCGTAGCCGCCCTGTCGCCTCATACTTCCTATGGTCGTTGATCTCCATCTTCTTGTCCACAAGCTACTTCTTCGCATGCTCGTCCAAGAGGGTCTCATCCGCCAACATGATCCTCGCATCTTCCGCAATTCGTGCGAGTTGTAACCTCTCCTTCTCAAGCTCTATATCGCCAAATGTCTTGGCCTTCTCGAGCTCCCATTTGATCGCCGCTTGTTGCTTCTCCAACTCGATCTTCTCCCTTTCAATTTCCAGCTTCTTCTCCACCCTCTTCCGGTCCCACTTCATCTTTTCTTTTTGCGCATCCAACATGAGCCTGTACCTCTCCTCCTTCTTGTTCTCCCTCATCGAAAAAATGCCCGTCCATGTGGACGACATTTTGGTAGCCGCGACATCAAGGGCGGCACGTGCCTTATCCCACTTGTTTCCCATGACTTGGCGGTTGTCCTTTGGCACATTGGCTTTTCCATTCGTCACGACAACATCGTCATGTTCATCGTCCAACCCAATTGATTGGTTCGAGCTTGAGCCATCATTCCTCTTTTTGCCGGACTTGAGGTCGGCCACAAGTTGGTTCCACTTCGGCTTGCCATTCAATATGACCCTACAATGCAAATGAATTCTTCTCCACCTCGTGGTACAAAGTGGCCGCCACCGCCGTCTAGCAAACAACATATGTATAAGCATGAGAATGCAAACACAAGAAGCTTATGCAATTGACGGCAAGATGAGGCAATCGAGCTTATGTGAGTGGTGACTCCCATCTCACTTTGAGGGCGTTTGGCCACTTGTGAGTAGTAGCCGACGTACTTTTTCACTTCCCCTTGAATGACCCCCCAACGATGTTGGAAAGATGCCATATTGCGGGTGGTCACGATAGGATGCGGCTCCACATACTCCTTTTGCTCGTGATACTCCTTCCAAATCTTCGTCCAATAGGTGTTCCCCTTTTACTCGGTCCGCATATTGGATCCGTCATTGTGTTCAACCAAGCTTTGACCAACAAGATGTCCTCAAATCTTGAGAATGCCGGATCTCTTGCCTTTGGCATCTTGGCATTCTTCTTCTTCTTGCTCGGATTGGGATCAGATGTTGTCCCAACTTCAAATGCGGCGGTGGCCTCCAATTCATACTCCATTTTGGTCGGATCTTCATTGTCATTGATCATGTTCGACAGGAACACTTCCTACATGACTATGGTTTGCAAGCATTCATCATGCGCGAAATAAACTAGTGGTCTATGCTAAAATGTGATCGGACAAGAGCAAAGAAAACGCACTGACTTTTGTTCGGTCATTCCGTCGAACAAGTCGACGGTAGCACGGGCACTGCCGGAGCCCATGCTCATCTGCGCCCGAACGAGCTGTGGCGAGTCACACCCGTCGACCGCCGGCATCTGCGTGGGTGCAAAGCTCTCCAGAATGGCCCAGCCGACGGTCGAGTCATCCTCTATCCCAAGGGGGTCGGGCGGCGTAATCCGCATAGGCGCTCGGAGGGAAGGTGTGCGGGGTTTCGGGCTTGGCGGAGGAGACAACTGCTCCACCACGTCCGTACCTTCCTGCGACGCCTCCGACGCCGCCTCCCTCTCTCGCCGCCGGCGTCGCCGCAACTTACGGGCGACGTTCTCCGCCTTGCAAGTCGCAGCCGACAAATTGACGCCGCCGACGGACGAGGCGGACTGCATCTCCGTCGTGGCGGTGTGGATCAGGCGGGACGGCATCTCCGGCTATGGATCGGGACCGCAGGTGAGGATTGGAAGCAAGGGTGGAGGATGAGGAGGGTCCGGGCGCGGGAAAGGTCGTAGGGCAGCGAGAGGAGGTGGAAGAGTCTGGTGGATCTGGTGCAATTTGGAATGGGGTCGGGCTCCCGGGTTCGACGTGGCAGGCGTGCTCAGGCGCGCCCGGTCGCCCCCATATCCGCATCATATTTGGGCTGGATATGGGGTGCCGATCAGCCCGGGCTTTTAAGGCCCGTTTAAGGAGCCCGTCTGGGTAAAAAAAACGTGACTGGGCCGCCCGGGCGTATGAAGCGAGTTTGAGGAGTCGGGCTTAGATGCTCTTATGCCATTGACGTACTCTCTATTTATTTATTTTTAAATGGAAAGGTTCATCCCTGAATTATTTCTACCTTTTTTTGCTTGGGGGAGAGAAATGGTGGACTGACTGTCGATTACATCATCAGCGGTCCTCAAAAAAAAAAGATTACATCATCAGCGCCGGTGCCAGACTCGTGGTGGAGGTCGCACGAGCATAGACAAAGTAGTAGTAGTAGTAGTACGACCTTAGAAGAATTATTAGCTTTTGAAATATTAGTAGCTTTGGAGAAACATGCATGATGAGACGTTGGACTGCACCAATGGCTAAGCCGCACTACTACACGCACATTTTTCATGAGGAAAAAGGCTTTGCTTATCCTTTGGGCCCTGCGATTTCGACAAGACCGAGATCGATCTACAGCCTCAGCTCGTAGTCCGGAGAGCGGCAGTGCTAGTGCTATAGTAGCAGCAGCATCAGTGCAAGCAAGACGGACGGACAGCTCTGGTTTTGCTCTCTTGTGATGATGATTGCCATCCGTGACGGCGAGAAGCTCCAACTTCCAAGGCGGGCCTGCACTGGGAGGGCGTTTTCGGTGGTGGTGCAGGGTTATTTTCACAGCCGCAAGCTTTCTATCCTGGCCTTTGGAGATCGGGGAGCCAGCCACATGTTTTCTTTCTTTCTTTCTTATCTGACAGATTATTAGATACTTCCTCCGTTTCAAAATATAGTGCGTCCAGGCTTTCCGAGGTCCAACTTTGACCATAAATTTAACCAACGAGACCAACTGCAGCGGGAGAAAAAATTATATAATTGAAAACTTTTTTCGAATACGAATTCTTTGATATAATTTTTGCTCCCGCCGCAATCGGTCTTGGTAGTTAAATTTACGGTCAAAGTTGAAGCACGTGGATAGAGGAAGCACTATATTGTGGAATGGAGGGAGTAATAAACTGTCCGTCTCTTTGGTCTCTTTCTTTCTTTGTACGTCTTGTTGGACTCATGCGTTGCGTGACGAGCAGCCGCCTGCCTCTGAGTGCATGATTGGTACGTGGTGGCGTTGTTTTTTGAAACGCCTGCATCAGGATCATGCAGATGAATGATCCATGAGGTGCAGTCAGTCGTAGCATTAGTGTTGCACACTCATCAGCAACTTGTTACACTCTATCGCTTGCCCTTTTGTGGCTCCGATGGGCACGTAGCATTCTGTGCTGGACTGGGGTGCGTAGCAAATGACTGTGGGACTGGCGGCTCTTGTTTTGTTAGTTGTATAGCTTTTGTTCAAAGGGAGAGAAGGGCACGTCTCCTTCTCCTCGCATTCACGCGGCCAGGCTTTGTTCAAAAACAAAGAACAAAAAATAGACCAAGCCGGATAGATGACATGACGACATGCTGCAGCTAGCATTCAGCTTGAGAGAAGCGTGTTCCGCGCAGTCGAGGATCGTCAATCAGTCTCGCGGACGTGTGCGTGCGTGCGTTCATGTGGAATCAGCAAGTGGATTTTAGGTGTGCTCTGCTTATTATCTAACCGCCGGTGCACGGTGGGGCTGGCGATGCGTCGCTCTTGATATGTGCCAGAGCTCCTCGCGTTTTGTCGGGTCAAAATTAATACTCCCTTCGTCCGAAAATACTTGTCATCAAGATAAACAAAAGGGGATGTATCTAGATGTATTTTAGTTTTAGATACACCGATTTTTATCTATTTTGATGACAAATATTTCTGGACGGAGGGAGTATAACTCAGCCGGCCGCCGTGCGGTGGTTGGCGGACGGAAACGGGGAATGTAAAACGAGATGCATGTGTGTCCTTTCCCTCCCCAATCCCATGCATGCACCTCCCTTAGGCCACCCACCCTTGGCCAAGGGAAGGGAAGAGAGAGGAGGCTTGTCCTCGACCGAGCTCGGCTCCACGACGGACGGATGGTGCAGCAGCAGCAGTACGTTTGGGCTCCACGCTCGTGTACCGGCCACGTGGGAGAGGCAGCTACGGTTTTGTCGCCAAGGACCACGCACTCCCTGCACCATACGACTTTTTTTTGTTTGCGGGAAACCATAGTAGTACGTCCTTTTTACTCACATCCTGAGGAAAAGCACCAACCATGTTGATGTTGGTTGGTGGTCAAAGAAAGAAACCGCACGTAGACGCAGGAGTAGAAATGAAACCGCCAAAATTTAAGCAGAGACGGCAGGATAACATTAAACAAATCGTCCGGGATGCAACACCGAACAAGGCGGCAGGCATACGTACGTGCGTACGTACTCGCGTCATTGCGTATGCATGCATGCATGCGGATGCGGTTCATCCTTTTGGTTCGTCCGTTTCTTTTTGTAGAAACGCCGTTATTTGCTGCGTGTAGGGACGGCTTGCCGTTGCCGGCCGATGGGTTCATGCACGTACATACATGTCATCTCACAGCTAGCTTTAATTGTTTCTAGGTGCTGTATGTACGTTCCACGTCGTCCCATACCGTGCCCGTGCAGCGGCGCTGCATGGGCCGCCCGCCCGCCCGGATCAATTATCACCTTTCTTTTTGTCTTTTATCATATTATATTTTTTTTGAGAACTTTTATCATATTATATTGATCGATCGATCTTACAGTATTAATTTCCTCCGTGATAATATGATGTTATCAGACTAGCATGCATGTCTCCGTCGAGATGTGCGCTTGGCGTACGCATTGCGACGCCAACAATAACAGTAGCCAAATGCATGCTAGCCGGGCTAGACTCGACGGATCTGGGACTTTCACCGTGAGCTCTTGATCTGAAACCGAAACCGAGGGTTTTGATCGCGGTCTTCCTGCATCAATCATGCACGCACTTGTCCCAGACGCGGATGCATGCATGACCTAGCCAGCCATCTGTAAAGGTAAAAACACAACCATCGTCATGTACGCCAGCTTCGATCAATCACCGTGATCTGATGGCGCAGCTCGCTGATCACGATGGACCAAGCTTCAAGCAAGCACCTGTACGCAACGAGCTATAGGATACAATTCGGCACCATCACAAATTCTTGTCAAGTTTTCTTTTCCTTGCAGTAATGATCCAGGGGACAAACACTCGTGTCTGACAGTGCCCATAGGATCCATGGGATGGAATGGATGGTCTCCTCCTCTCGACTGTTTTCGCTTCCACGCCCCGCGGCGTCAGCGTCAGCGTCAGCGCCAACAAACGCCACGCTGCGCCTTACATAGTGCGGTTACTGCACCTAGCTATACGTCCTACGTAGGAGCTCTGCTAGTAGCAGCAGCGAAAAGAGAGGATTGCTCGCCGCAGAGATTGCGGCCTTGACGCTAGCATTTGCGCGCCAAGTCGTTGGCTGGTTAGCAGTGGATCTCATCTGCCTGCCTCTCCACTCTCGCAACCGCAGCTTGCTCACCTAGCTAGTACTTCTGTTTTCTTTCTGTTGTGAGTTGGAAGTTGGAACCTAGCTAATTCTGTTGGGACACACACGGGGAGTGCCCCGCGCGGCCAAATTCACGGTTTTAACCCTTTTCCGGTAGTTTAGCAGGATCTGACTCTAGGTGCAAAATTATTTCTGATCTGACATTTTTTCTACTGTCATTGTTTTTGACGATAAGGTACCACATTCTACCGCCAAGGCCTTTGACGACAGGACTTACCTGGGCGATCACGTTCATTTTATGCGAAAAGACCCTACCCCATGGTCTATGGCGGTAGGATGTGTTACCCTACCACCATAGGTAGGGTCTTCATCTCAAATGGGCGTGACAGTGTAAGTAAGTCCTACCGTCAAAGGCATTGATGGTAGGATGTGCTACCCTATTGCCGAAGACAATGACATGATAAAATAATCAGATCTGAAAAACTTTTGCACTTAGGATCGTATCATTCTTAGGTTAAGGAAAATGGTCAGTGGTGGTAGGGTCTTTTTCACCTCAAATGGGCGTGACAGTGTAAGTAAGTCCTATCGTCAGA
This sequence comes from Aegilops umbellulata, assembly GCA_032464435.1. Taxonomy (NCBI): domain Eukaryota; kingdom Viridiplantae; phylum Streptophyta; class Magnoliopsida; order Poales; family Poaceae; genus Aegilops; species Aegilops umbellulata. The sequence goes on along the minus strand of CP136058.1, from coordinate 34,301,135 downwards.
GGCATTGACGGTAAGATGTGCTACCCTATTGCCAAAGACAATGACGGAATAAAATAATCAGATCTGAAAAACTTTTGCACTTAGGATCGTATCATTTTTAAGTTAAGGAAAATGGTCAGTGGTGGCTCGGTCTTGACGGCGGACGGTGGCACGACGCAATCGCCAGCACCGGAGAGCCCCATGGCCTTCGACACCGCGCCTGGTACACCGCCTCCTCCTCCTTGCGCCGCTCCTCCTCGCTTTCACGGAGGGCAGCCGCCAGCGCCGCCTCCTGGTCCTCGTGAGGGGCGGTGGGGTGCCATCCTTCACATCGCGGACGACGCGACGACATTGCTCCTTGTGCTCCAAGTGAGCTAGACTCCCAATCGGGAGAGTCTGATGCGTAGGCGGGGTTGAGGCGCTGCTCCGGCATCGGCTGCTGCCGCAGGCGCAACACCTCCTCCGCATGCGCCCGTGCCGACCGCGGCACCGCTGGCACTGGGATACTCTCCGGATCCAAGTGCTAGTCGTGTGGCAGCGTGACATAGGGGTAGGGGAGGGGATGCAGTGCTCCCACTGCCACTTCACCAAGTGCACTGGGACGCTAATGCGCTGTCGTGGCCGACGGGAAGACGCCGGCGGAGGCAGGGGAAGCGCGCGCGAAGGGCCGGTGGGGGCCTTGCCCTTGTTCTTGCCGGAGAAGAACACCATGGTGGCTAGGGTTGTCACTGACGGGGGAGCGGAGGGTGGCTAGATGGGGACAGGCGTCTATAAGAGGATGAGGATGCCCCCCGCCCGGCACGCTCGCCTGCCGTTGCTGACGCGTGGGCATGTGGTCGTCCCGCGTCATTAATAAAGACGCGGGAGGTAGTTGATCGGTGCCAGGTGGGGACGCGGCGGACACCAAAAGGACGCGCGGTGCGTCCACTTTGTGTCCGCCCCGACGCATTTCGGACCCAAATTTGGGCTGTAAATGGGTCCATACGGACGCGATTTGGGAATGGGTCGACGTGTTAGGCCATCACTTTTGTCCGCGGCCCAGACGGAAGACGGCGGATTAATAAGCTTCCAACTGTTACTGTTTGCGGCGCACATCCAGCCGGTATTTTCAGAGTTTGGCCAAAAGGGCGCCGAGTTGACTAGGATATGTGGAGATTTGACCTGCCCGTTTGTCCCTGTCGCCAGCTTTTACGACACACGTATCTTATCCGTCTCGTCCATTGATCGTCTAATTAGGCGCGGTAATTCGCTCGCCTTGTTGCCTAGGCTAAGCTTAGCATAGCTAGGGTTTGACAAATTAAACGGATGGATGGGTGAGACATGAGATCCAGTCGTGATATCTCAAGGTCGGCTGTCATGTACCTCCGTCAGGTAATTTTATTTATATCTGCACACCTGAGTGACTTGACGGCCTAGCTTGCTTGCTAGCCGCTAGCTTATTATCACACTATTTGCCTGCCCTCATCTTCTTGATCTAGATGGTATTTGTGTCCCGTCTCAGTCACCTCATGCCTCATCCCGTGTGATTTTCATTATCAGGGAGCAGTGACCAAAGTGCACATGATTATCCCAACTGCAACTTTTATTGATCTAATGTGTTTATTATAGTCTGATGGATGTGGCGTCAACTCATACGTGACACGTTTCAGCACATTGCTTCGTGTTCGTGACCTGTTTGTACCGCACCATGTTTTGGGTATGTTTTTTTTACAGCAATAACATTTTATTCCTCAAATGATGGACAAGTAGTTTACAATAACATGAGAAATAAAGTTGACGCAAAAAGTATGTTACCGCAACACCGTCCCCTCCAATAAAAGTAATGTTCACTAATTTGGAAAAAGTTTGTAGCTTTGAAAAACACCCGTGAATATATGGATTCATAAAAAGTTCATGGATTTGAAAGAAAAAAATCACAGCTTTGAAAGACATTCATGAATTTGAGAAAGGTACGCTTATTTCATGAATTCAGAAAAAAGTTCACAGATTTAAAAATGAAAAAGAAAAATAAAAACGAAAAGGGAGAAAACAGAAATGAGACAAATATGAAAAAGAAAACAAAAAAGGAATAAAAACCTAAGAAAAACAGGTCAAACAAATACATAGAAAACCCTAAGAAAACCGAGCAAACAAAACCGATGTAAGAAAAATAAAGACACAAGCCTAAAAACCAACGTGAGGAGCTTAAATGGGCCGGCCCATGTAACTCTCTAGCTAAAAAATAATAAGTATCTATATCTCGGTCTCATTAGGCAACACGTTGGTCTAGGATTTCAGGATATATAATTATTCAGCCTCTCTCTCCTTGCAAGACAGGTATGGCGCCTTTTGCAGCAACCAGATACTTTGAGTGCCAAAATATTGAAAGAAAAATACTATCCTAATACCAGATACCTTACATGCACAACTTGGAAGTAGCCCATCCCAGATTTGGCGATGTGTGGTCGAGGGCAGAGACTTTTTGCTGCAAGGCTTGATCAGGGTTGGTGACGGGAAGACAACCGAAATCTGGAACCAAAATTGTTTACCAATGGAGGCATCGATTCGTCCATATGCATGTCTCACACACGAGAGGCCGCATTTTGTCTCCAAACTTATGTATGAAACTAGAGCCTCATGGGATCGAACCAAGATAGCTCAGAGGATCGATGCTGACGGAACTCTGAACATTCCCATCAGTACAATGCAGCAAGATGATTTTTGGGCATGGGGTCGTAAAAAAGAAAGGAATTTTTTCTGTTAAGTCTGCATACCGCATGCTGATCACAGCCATAATACAGATAGAGGCATGGATAGAAGGAAATGGTGCTTCATCTGATCTATCAGGGAGCAAAAGTCCTGGACCAAACCATGACATATTGAAGTACCATCGAAAGTAAGAGTCTTTCTCTCGCGGCCAGCACAACAGTATATTCCTACTGCCGACTTGCTCAACTATAGTAACATGTCAACTTCAAGCAACTATCAAATATGCAAAGACAGAGGGTTCCTGGTTCTACTCTTTGATTCAGTGCACACAAGCCCGTTGCATTTGGTCCTTAGCTAAAGATGACATGTCGCACCACATTCATAACATGGCAGAACCAATTGCCAGGAATTGGCTTTTCTCCATGTTTGGCTCCTTAACTCATTCCAGCTGACTAGGTTGGTTGTTACCATGTGGACTATGTGGTATGCACGACGGAAGTTGATCCACGAGGGAGAACACCAAAGTCCATCCAGTACCCATGTATTTATCAACAAGTTTATTGAGGAGACACAAATGCTAAAATGGTCGGATCAGGGTCAGGGGAGATCGATCGTAGGTCGTGACCCGAGGTGGTTACACCTGAAGCATGAGTCTCAAAGGTTAATGTTGACGGAGCGGTACCTCGGGATTGCACAAGAGGATCCTTTTAGTGCACTTGCACACAATTCTTTGAGCATTTATCTGGGATCATCATCGGTTTTGGTGGAAGGACTTAGCAACCCTGAAATCCTAGAGACTATGGCATGCCGGGAAGGACCGACGTTGGCAGCAGACTTAAATTTATACCATGTAAAGCTAGCCATCGACGTTGCTGGGAAGGATCTTTGGGAAACAATGCAACAATCATCAAGGAGATCAAACACCGATCTCAAGCCTTTTGTTCTTGTTCCTTCGGTCATGAAGGTTGTCTCTCTAATGTGGAGGCACGTAGTTTAGCTAAACATACTCTTTCTCTGTCTCAAGGGCCAGTGGCGGAGCTAGACCAAAACCATTGGGGGGCGAAACATAAATGACAAGGAGCTGGGGGGGGGGGGGCAAAAGGCTATTTTTCATCTCATATTGGCCCTTCAAAAAAAATTTCTTCAGGGTTCTCATCAAAGCTGGGGGGCCACGGCCCCCCTAGGCCCCAACATAGCTCCGCCGTAGTCAAGGGCGCCATGTGTAGTTTTTGAATCCGCATGACCCAGTTGTATTTCCTATGTAACTTGTGTTAGATCAATAAAGTGAGTACGTTACCCCTAAAAAAATCAGGCAACACACGTAGCACTCGCTTGGAGTCCCACGTGGACAGTTTTTATTCTTTTTCAGGCAATCGTTTGGTCCCAAGTGACCAGAACAGTAAGCCATTTATTTCCGTATATATTTTTGTTCTTTTTTAAATCAATTTATTACGCCATAAATGAACTCCTTTTCTTAAACTTTTGAGTTTTTCTTCTAAAAACATAAACATATATTGAGTATGAACAACTAGATTTCTAAGAAAGATATTGAAATATACATAAACATATTTTGATAAAAATTACATTTTCAAAATTTATCAGATTTTTAACAAGTATGAACATTTTCTAGAAATTTCAGGAATATTAAAAATGTGTTCATTTTTTATAATTAATGAATTGAAATGTGCAAATTATTTTTAGTAAAGAAACCAATTGCGAATTAAAAATTATCAATGTGTCATTGAAAAATATTAATTGTGTGTTTAACATAGTGTAATTCAAACACTTTAATCATTTATTTAAGCAAAAGTAAACATGTATTGGAAAAATAAATCCACCGCATATTCATAAAAAATTCAACATTTAAGATCACCATAAATTAAAAAGTATTCACACTGAACTTATAAAAAATATTCGTTGTGTATTACAAAAAAAGGTGCATTGCACATTTAAAATTGTTCAACATGTATTGAAAAATGTGCATTGTTTGTTTAAAAAATGCTTATAGTGTAACAAATGATCTTGTATTTAAAAAATATTACATATGAATTTAAAAAATGTTCGCATTGTGGCATGCAAATAACTTTTTTATTGTCCATTAAAATTGTTCATTTTTATTATTATGCATTAAAATTTTCGTCATCAATAAATAATTCTATAATTAGTAATCTATTTACTAAATAAATCAAATTAAGAAAAGTAATAATCATGTTTTTTACTTAAAGTAAAAATGGAAAATAAAAAAATAAAAAATGGAAAGTGAAAAGAAAAACGGAAGACAATAAAATAGAAAACAAGCTTGAAAAAATAAATAATTAAAAGAATAAAATTAAAAGCAACCTAAACCTGTTGGTGAATAACCAAAAAGAAAAAAAGCACACAAATCTAGTGCCACTAGGAGGCTTGTAGAGGAATCACTAATTGAGGAGTACTCCTTTCAAAGGTCACTCCCACCTCCCCAGGTTACCACAAGTGACGCACTGCATGTTCGCCACCGGCCGTAATTTGCGAGTTTTCTCTTTTTTCGTAGATCTATTTATTCGAAATATTTTATCTCTAAAACCGTGCGGCACCGCGAGAGGCACGGTTTTGATTCCGTGAGAGGCACGGCCATGCCTCTTGAAAACAAAAAAAAAAATCACGTTTTCTCTTTTTTTTTCTTCCGTGAGAGGCACGTCCGTGCCTCTCGGAAACGAAGTTCGGAAAGGGAAAAAACATGCTCCCGGTTTGCGTCTAGTACTTTTATCCTGTTTTTTTATGAAAAAAAATCCGTCGAAACCTATCAACGTGGTATCTAGTTTTGTAGATCTCGACGCTAGGAATCCCACGGTGAAAACGGTTCGAGATTTGGACACACAGTTTTAGAGATAGAACATTTTGAATAAATAGATCTATGAAAAAAGGGAAAACTCTCAGGTTGCGACAAGTGGCGCACATGCAACGTCACTTGTCTTAACCTGAGGAGGTGGAAATGATATTTGAAAGGAGTACTCCTCAATTAGTGATTTCGGTGATCGCCTGGATGCGGCGTTGCACGGCCAGCTACAGGGCCATGATGTCTACTACGCAACCTTCTTCTTGTAGACGTTGTTGGGCCTCCAAGTGCAGAGGTTTGTAGGACATAGCAAATTTCTCTCAAGTGGATGACCTAAGGTTTATCAATCCATGGGAGGCGTAGGATGAAGATGATATCTCTCAAGCAACCCTACAACCAAATAGCAAAGAGTCTCTTGTGTCCCCAACACACCCAATACAATGGTAAATTGCATAGGTGCACTAGTTCGGTGAAGAGATGGTGATACAAGTGCAATATGGATGGTAGATATAGGTATTTGTAATCTGAATTTATAAAAACAGCAAGGTAACAAGCGATAAAAGTGAGCGTAAACGGTATTGCAATGCTAGGAAACAAGGCCTAGGTTTCATACTTTCACTAGTGCAAGTTCTCTCAACAGTAATAACATAATTGGATCATATAACTATCCCTCAACATGCAACAAAGATTCACTCCAAAGTCACTAATAGCGGAGAACAAACGAAGAGATTATTGTAGGGTACGAAACCACCTCAAAGTTATTCTGTCGGATCGATCTATTCAAGAGTTCGTACTAGAATAACACCTTAAGACACATATCAACCAAAACCCTAATGTCACCTAGATACTCCAATGTCACCTCAAGTATTCGTGGGTATGATTATATGATATGCATCACACAATCTCAGATTCATCTGTTCAACCAACACAAAGAACTTCAATGAGTGCCCCAAAGTTTCTACCGGAGATTCAAGACGAAAACGTGTGCCAACCCCTATGCATAAGTTCACAATGTTACGGAACCCGCAAGTTGGTCACCAAAACATACATCAAATAGATCACGTGAATATTCCATTGTCACCACAGATAAGCACATGCAAAACATACATCAAGTGTTCTAAAATCCTTAAAGACTCAATCCGATAAGATCACTTCAAAGGGAAACCTTAATCCATTACAAGAGAGTAGAGGGGGAGAAACATCATAAGATCCAACTATAATAGCAAAGCTCGCGATACATCAAGATCGTACCACCTCAAGAACACGAGAGAGAGAGAGAGAGAGAGAGAGAGAGAGAGAGAGAGAGAGAGAGATCAAACACATAGTTAGTGGTACATACCCTCAGCCCCGAGGGTGAACTACTCCCTCCTCATCATGGAGAGCGCCAGGATGATGAAGATGGCCACCGAAGAGGGATCCCCCTCTTGCAGGGTGCCGGAATGGGTCTAGATTTGTTTTCGGTGGCTACAGAGGCTTGCGGCGGTGGAACTCCCGATCTATTCTTCTCCCCGTTGTTTTTAGGGCATATGGATATATATAGACGAAAGAAGTCGGTCAGGGGAGCCACGAGGGGCCCATGAGGGTGGGGGCGCGCCCAGGGGGTAGGGCGCGCCTCCCTGCCTCGTGGCTTCCTAGAAGCTTCCCTGACGTCTACTCCAAGTCTCCTGGATTTCTTCCGTTCCAAAAATAACTCTCCCGAAGGTTTCATTCCGTTTGATATTCCTTTTCTTCAAAACACTGAAATAGGCAAGAAAAGAACAATTTGGGTTGGGCCTCCGGTTAATAGGTTAGTCCCAAAAATAATATAAAAGTGTATAATGAAGCCCATTAAACATCCAAAATAGAATATATAATAGCATGAATACTTCATAAATTATAGATACGTTGGAGACGTATCAGCATCTCCAAGCTTAATTTCTGCTCGTCCTCGAGTAGGTAAATGATAAAAGAAATAATTTATGAAGTGTGAATGCTAGCAGGTGCACAAGTTTGATCAATGATAATTTCAATCACCTTTTTTATCATCAACATATGTCATAACAGTAGCTCATGTCACAAACCTTTTCGTGATCAAGTAACAAACTATTCACATGCTAAAGTATAGATCATAAAATTTCTTGAAAACTAACAAACCGTGTTATTAGTCATCAAACAATTACAAATCATCTTATTTCCAGGAAGAGTCTATGTCAGAGCTTTGATTTAGCAAACTTCACATACTCAACTATCATTTAGTCTTTCACAATTGCTAACACTCACGCGATATTTATGGGTTCAAAGTTTTAATCAGACACAGAAAAAGATAGGGGCTTATAGATTCGCCTCCCTACCTTTTACCTCAAGGGTAATGCCAACAATAATAGTTCATGATGCCTTACATCCAATTGGATATATATATCAGGATCTTTCCAACACAATGTGCTTGCCAAAGGATAAAATGTAAACAGGAAAGGTGAAGATCACCATGACTCTTGCATAAGGTATAAAACAAGAATAAAAGATAGGCCCTTCGCAGAGGAAAGCAGAGGTTGTCATGCGCTTTTATTGTTGGATGCACAAAATCTTATTGCGAAAGAACGTCACTTTATATTGCCACTAGTGATAGGGACCTTTATTATGCAGTCCGTCGCTTTTATTGCTTCCACATCACAAGATCGTATAAAGCTTATTTTCTCCACACTAATAGATCATACATATTTAGAGAGCAATTTTTATTGCGTGCACCGATGACAACTTACTTGAAGGATCTTACTCAATCCATAGGTAGGTATGGTGGACTCTCATGGCAATACTGGTTTAAGGGATGTTTGGAAGAACAAGTAGTATCTCTACTTGGTGCAAAGAATTTGGGTAGCATGAGGGGGAAAGGCAAGCTCAACATGTTGGATGATCCATGAAAATATACTTTATTTCAGATATAAGAAAACATAACCCATTACGTTGTCTTCCTTGTCCAACATCAACCTTTTAACATGTCATATTTTAATGAGTGCTCACTGATGACCCACAAGTATAGGGGATCTATCGTAGTCCTTTCGATAAGTAAGAGTGTCGAACCCAACGAGGAGCAGAAGGAAATGATAAGCGGTTTTCAACAAGGTATTCTCTGCAAGTACTGAAATCAGTGGTAACAGATAGTTTTGTGACAAGATAAATTGTAACAAGCAACAAGTAACAAAAGTAAATAAAGTGCAGCAAGATGGCCCAATCCTTTTTGTAGCAAAGGACAAGCCGGAACAAACTCTTATATAAGAAAAAGCGCTCCCGAGGACACATGGGAATATCGTCGAGCTAGTTTTCATCACGTTCATATGATTCGTGTTTGATACTTTGATAATTTGATATGTGGGTGGACCGGTGCTTGGGTGCTGTTCTTACTTGAACAAGCATCCCACTTATGATTAACCTCTATTGCAAGCATCCGCAACTACAACAAAAGTATTAAGGTAAACCTAACCATAGCATGAAACATATGGATCCAAATCAGCCCCTTACGAAGCAACGCATAAACTAGGGTTTAAGCTTCTGTCACTCTAGCAACCCATCATCTACTTATTACTTCCCAATGCCTTCCTCTAGGCCCAAATAATGGTGAAGTGTTATGTAGTCGACGTTCACATAACACCACTAGAGGCTAGACAACATACATCTCATCAAAATATCGAACGAATACCAAATTCACATGACTATTAATAGCAAGACTTCTCCCTTGTCCTCAGGAACAAACATAACTACTCACAAAGCATATTCATGTTCATAATCAGAGGGGTAATAATATGCATAAAGGATCTGAACATATGATCTTTCACCAAGTAAACCAACTAGCATCAACTACAAAGAGTAATCAACACTACTAGCAACCTACTAGCACCAATCCCGGACTTGGAGACAAGAATTGGGTACAAGAGATGAACTAGGGTTTGGAGATGAGATGGTGCTGATGAAGATGTTGATGGAGATTGCCCTCTCCCGATGAGAGGAACGTTGGTGATGACGATGGCGATGATTTCCCCCTCTCGGAGGGAAGTGTCCCCGGCAGAACAGCTCTGCCGGAGCCCTAGATTGGTTCCGCCAATGTTCCGCCTCGTGGCGGTGGAGTCTCGTCCCGAAAGGTTGCTTCTGGTTTTTTTCTCGACGAAAGACTTCATATAGCAGAAGATGGGCATCGGAGAGCCACCAGGGGGCCCACGAGGTAGGGAGCGCGCCCTAGGGGGGCGCCCCCACCCTCATGGACAGGGTGTGGGCCCCCTGGCCTTCATCTTTGGCAGGTATTTTTCATTATTTATTGTAAGATATTCCGTGGAGTATCAGGACTTTTGGAGTTGCACAGAATAGGTCTCTAATATTTGCTCCTTTTCCAGCCCAGAATTCCAGCTGCCGGCATTCTCCCTCCTTATGTAAACCTTGTAAAATAAGAGAGAATAGCCATAAGTATTGTGACATAATGTGAAATAACAGCCCATAATGCAATAAATATCGATATAAAAGCATGATGCAAAATGGACGTATCAACTCCCCAAGCTTAGACCTCGCTTGTCCTCAAGCAAAAAGCCGATAATGATAAATATGTCCCCATGTTTAGAGATAGAGGTGTCGATAAGAATAAAATACGGACATGAAGGCATCATGATTATTCTCATAACAGCAACATATATAGATTTTTCATATGATTACTTATGTTCAAGTGATGATCTATTCACAAAGCAAAAGTATGAATCAGAAACTTCATTGAGAACCAACAAACTATAACTTCAGTCATTGAATCAATTGCAATTTATCATAACATCATAAAGAGTCTATGTCAGAGCTAAAAACAAGTCCACACACTCAACTATCATCTAGTACTTCATAATTGCTAACACTCCCGCAATACTTGTGGTTACGGAGTTTTAATCGGACACAGAGAAAGATAGGGGCTTATAGTTTCGCCCCACAACCTTTTACCTCAAGGGTAATGTCAACAATAATAACTCATGCTCCCCTACATCCAATTTTATATATATATCAGGTTATTTCCAACATGTTGGGCTTGCCAAAGGATAAAATGAAAAAGGAAAGGTGAAGATCACCATGACTCTTGCATAAGGTAGAAGATAATAATAAAAGATAGGCCCTTCGCAGAGGGACGCAGAGGTTGGCATGCGCTTTTATGGTTGGATGCACAAAATCTCAATGCAAAAGAACGTCACTTTATATTGCCCCTTGTGATATGAACCTTTATTATGCAATCTGTCGCTTTTATTACTTCCACATCACAAGACCGTATAAAGCTTATTTCTCCCACACCAATCAATCATACATATTTAGAGCAATTTTTATTGCTTTGCACCAATGACAACTTACTTGAAGGATCTTACTCAATCCATAGGTAGATATGGTGGACTCTCATGGCAAAACTGGTTTAAGGGTATTTGGAAGCACAAGTAGTATCTCTACTTGGTGCTGAGAATTTGGCTAGCATGAGGGGGAAAGGCAAGCTCAACATGTTAGAGGATCCATGACAACATACTTTATCTCAGATATAAGAAAACATAACTCATTACGTTGTCTTCCTTGTACAACATCAACTCTTTTAGCATGTCATATTTTAATGAGTGCTCCCAATTATAAAAGATGTCAATGATAATATATCTATATGTGAAACCTCTCTTTCCTTATTACTTCCTATTAATTGCAACGATGGCCAAAGCTATGTCTGCCAACTCCCAAAAACTTTTAAATCATCATACTCTTTCTATGTGAAGTCATTACTCTCAATAAGATCAATATGAACTTTTGTTTCTTTTTATTATTTTTCTTCTTTTCTTTTATTCACCCAAGATCATAGCAAGAAAATCAAGCCCTTGACTCAACACTAACCTTTATTATATATAGCTCATGGACTCGATTACATAAAGAGATCATAAAGCAAAACTCAAAGCTAGATCATGCCATAAACTCTATTCTACTAGATCAAGATACTACTAATAGGATTGAACTAAGAAAAACGACAAAGATAGGAGTTGTGATGGTGATACGATACCGGGGCACCTCCCCCAAGCTTGGCAGTTGCCAAGGGGAGTGCCCATACCCATGTGATTATATCTCCTTTGTTGGTGCTGAAGGTGGTGGTGATGGATAGTCGCACATTGAGCGTAAGAGGTCTTCTAGCTTGCGGATAATGCCCTTGAGTGCATAGATATGCTCCTTCAACAAAATATTTTCACTTGTGAGACACTTGTTTTGAATACGAGTTAACTCGATCATCTGGAAAGCTTTGATCTCAGTTGGGGTAAGAAGGCTATGATCAAGTTGAAGGATGTCTTCTGTCGCCGGAGCTTGGTCCTCCGTGGCCTTCTTGATCCCTTCATCCTTGTTGATCTCCATGGGTTCTTCCCTCTTCAGCCCTATCTTCATTAGCCAGGCATCTTTGTCACCATTGTTGGAGGAGGGGGACAACATGATGCCTGGCCTTGACAACCCTGACAGAGAATAGCTCAAAACAAGAACAAAGGATATTTGTGTGATACGGGAGTCAAAACCTTCGGGAGAACATATAATGAATTTTTACCGACCAAAATACGTATCGTGCAAGAAAACGGAGTCTGGAAGGCACACGAGGTGCTCACAAGGTAGGGGGGCGCGCCCAGGGGGTAGGGCGCGCCCTCCACCCTCGTGGGGCCCTCGTGTCCTTCCCGGACTGCTACTTATTTTTCTATTTTTCTAAATATTCCAAAACGGAGAAATATTGCCTTAAAAATTGTTTTGGAGTCGGTTACTTACCGTACCACATACCTATTCCTTTTCGGAGTCTAAAATGTTCTGAAAAGTGTCTCTTATGTATTCCTCCGGGGTTACGGTTTCGATAATATTGGTTTCAACATTTATAGGATTACCTGAGATATAATGTTTAATTCTTTGACCGTTTACCACCTTCGGGTTTGTACCTTCGAAGTTGTTGATCTTTATGGCACCGGAACGATAGACCTCCTCGATAACGTAGGGGCCTTTCCATTTAGAGAGAAGCTTTCCTACAAAAAACCTTAAACGAGAGTTGTATAGCAATACATAATCACCAACATTAAACTCACGCTTTTGTATTCTTTTGTCATGCCATCTTTTAACTTTTTCTTTGAACAACTTGGCATTTTCATAAGCTTGGGTTCTCCATTCATCAAGTGAGCTAATATCAAATAACCTCTTCTCACCGGCAAGTTTGAAATCATAGTTGAGCTCTTTAATAGCCCAGTATGCCTTATGTTCCAGTTCGAGAGGTAAGTGACATGCTTTTGCATATACCATTTTATACGGAGACATACCTATAGGATTTTTATATGCAGTTCTATAGGCCCATAATGCATCATCAAGTTTCTTGGACCAATTCTTCCTAGATCTATTGACAGTATTTTGCAAAATTAATTTGAGTTCTCTATTACTCAATTCTACTTGACCACTAGACTGTGGGTGATAAGGAGATGCAATTCTATGATTAACGTCATACTTAGCAAGCATTTTACGGAAAGCGCCATGAATAAAGTGTGAACCACCATCAGTCATTAAATATCTAGGGACTCCAAACCTCAGAAAAATAACTTCCTTAAGCATTTTAATAGAGGTGTTATGATCAGCACTACTAGTTGGAATAGCTTCTACTCACTTAGTAACGTAATCAACAGCAACTAAAATATGTGTATATCCATTGGAGGCAGGAAAAGGTCCCATATAATCAAAGCCCCAAACATCAAATGGTTCAATAACAAGTGAATAATTCATAGGCATTTCTTGACGTCTACTAATATTACCAATTCTTTGACATTCATCACATGACAAGACAAACTTACGGGCGTCCTTAAAGAGAGTAGGCCAATAAAAACTGAATTGCAATACCTTATGTGCAGTTCTATCTCCAGCGTGGTGCCCTCCATAAGCTTCAGAGTGACACTTGCGTAGGATCTGTTCCTGTTCATGCTCAGGTACACAACGTCTAATAACACCATCTACTCCTTCTTTATAAAGATGTGGGTCATCCCAAAAGTAATGTCTCAAATCATAGAATAACTTTTTCTTTTGTTGGTATGTGAAACTAGGTGGTATGAATTTAGCAACAATGTAATTAGCATAATCAGCATACCAAGGAGTACTACGAGAGGTACTTATGACATTTAATTGTTCATCAGGAAAGCTATCATCAATAGGTAGTGGTTCATCAAGAACATTCTCTAACCTAGATAAGTTGTCTGCAACGGGGTTCTCAGCTCCTTTTCTATCAACAATATGCAAATCAAATTCTTGTAGCAAGAGAACCCATCTAATAAGTTTAGGTTTAGCATCTTTCTTTTCCATAAGATATTTAATAGCAGCATGATCAGTGTGAAGAGTTACTTTAGAATCAACAATATAAGGTCTGAACTTATCACAAGCAAATACAACTGCTAAAAGCTCTTTTTCAGTAGTAGCATAATTTCTTTTAGCATTGTCTAGAGTCTTACTAGCATAATGGATAACACTTAATTTATTATCAACTCTTTGCCCTAGAACAGCACCTACAGCATAATCACTAGCATCACACATAATTTCAAAGGGTAAATTCCAATCAGGTGGCTGAACAATAGGTGCAGATACTAATGCTTTCTTAAGTATTTCAAATGCTTCTACACAATCATCATCAAAGACAAATGGACATATTTTTGTAATAAATTAGTCAGAGGCCGAGAAATTTTTGAGAAGTCCTTAATGAACCTCCTATAAAATCCGGCGTGACCAAGGAAACTTCTTATACCTTTGATGTCCTTGGGACATGGCATCTTTTCAATAGCATCAACCTTGGCTTTATCAACTTCAATACCTCTTTCAGACAATACCCTCATTAACCATAAAGTGGCACTTTTCCCAATTCAAGACAAGATTAGTTTCTTCACATCTCTGCAAAACTCGATCAAGATTGCTCAAGAAATCATCAAAAGAAGATCCATAGACGGAAAAGTCTTCCATGAAGACCTCACAAATCTTTTCACAAAAGTCAGAGAATATAGCCATCATGCATCTTTGAAAGGTAGCAGGTGCATTACATAAACCAAAAGGCATACGTCTATAAGCAAAAGTACCAAAAGGGCATGTAAAAGTAGTCTTTGATTGATCTTTAGCCGACACAGGTATTTGAGAGAAACTAGAATAAGCATCTAGAAAGCAGTAATGTGTATGTTTGCATAATCTTTCTAGCATTTGGTCAATAAAAGGTAAGGGGTAATGATATTTCTTAGTAGCCTTATTTAATTTGCGAAAATCAGTTACCATCCTATAACCTGTAATAATTCTTTGTGGAATCAATTCATCTTTATCATTAGGAACAACAGTAATACCTCCCTTCTTAGGGACACAATGGACAGGACTTACCCACTGACTATCAGCATCGGGATAAATTATACCTGCCTCCATAAGCTATAGTATTTCTTTTCTTACCACTTCTTTCATTTTAGGATTTAAACGTCGTTGAGGATCACGAACTGGTTTGGCATCTGCTTCCAAATTTATTTTATGCTGACATAGAGTGGGACTAACGCCCTTAAGATCATCAAGAGTATATCCAATAGCAGCACGGTGCTTCTTCAGAGTTTTCAATAATCTTTCTTCTTCATGCTCTGAAAGGTTAGCACTAATAATAACAGGATATATCTTCTTTTCATCAAGATAAGCATATTTAAGATTATCAGGCAACGGTTTAAGCTCAAACACGGGATCACCCTTAGGTGGAGGGGGATCCCCTAAGATTTCTACAGGCAAATTGTGTTTCAGAACAGGTTCCTGTTTAAAGAATATTTCATCTATTTCCCTTATTTCATTCATAAACATATCATTTTCATGGTCTAGCAAATATTGTTCTAAAGGATCACTAGGAGGCACGGCAATAGAAGCAAGACCAATAATTTCATCCTTACTAGGCAATTCTCCTTCACGGTGTTGTTTACTTAGAGAAATTAAACTCATGAACCATATCATCCAAGCCAATAGTAACAACATTCTTTTCGCAATCTATCCTAGCATTAACGGTATTCAAGAAGGGTCTACCAAATATAATGGGACAAAAGCTATCTTGTGGGGAATGATACGTCTCCAACGTATCTATAATTTTTGATTGCTCCATGCTATATTATCTACTATTCTGGGCAATATTGGGCTTTATTATCCACTTTTATATTATTTTTGGGACTAACCTATTAACCGGAGGCCCAACCCAGATTTGCTATTTTTTGCCTGTTTTAGTGTTTCGAAGAAAAGGAATATCAAACGGAGTCGAAACGGAACGAAATCAACTGGAGAAGTTATTTTTGGAAGGAAAGCTACCGGATGGACTTGGACCCCACGTCAGGAGCAAAGGGAGGTGCCCACGAGGGTGGGGGCGCACTCACCCCCCTAGGGCGCGCCCCCTGCCTCGTGGGGGCCCCGAACCTCTACCGACGTACTTCCTGCACCCATATATACCTACGTACCCTAAAACTTCCAGAACAGAGATTAGATCGGGAGTTCCGCCGCCGCAAGCCTCTATAGCCACCAAAAACCTCTCGGGACCCTGTTCCGGCACCCCGCCGGAGGGTGGAACCCTCACCGGTGGCCATCTTCATCATCCCGCCGCTCTCCATGGCGAGGAGGGAATAGTTCACCCTCAGGGCTGAGGGTATGTACCAGTAGCTATGTGTTTGATCGCTCTCTCTCTCTCTCTCTCTCTCTCTCGTGTTCTTGATTTGGCACGATCTTGATGTATCGCGAGCTTTGCTATTATAGTTGGATCTTATGTTTCTTCTCCCCCTCTTCGTAATGGATTGAGTTTTCCCTTTGAAGTTATCTTATCGGATTGAGTCTTTAAAGATTTGAGAACACTTGATGTATGTCTTGCCGTGCGTATCTGTGGTGACAATGGGATATCACGTGATTCACTTGATGTATGTTTTGGTGATCAACTTGCGGGTTCCGCCCATGAACCTATGCATAGGGGTTGGCATACATTTTCGTCATGATTCTCCGGTAGAAACTTTGGGCACTCTTTGAAGTACTTTGTGTTGGATTGAATAGATGAATCTGAGATTGTGTGATGCATATCGTATAATCATACCCACGGATACTTGAGGTGACATTGGAGTATCTAGGTGACGTTAGGGTTTTGGTTGATTTGTGTTTTAAGGTGTTATTCTAGTACGAACTCTAGGGCTGTTTGTGACACTTACAGGAATAGCCCAATGGATTGATTGGAAAGAATAACTTTGAGGTGGTTTCGTACCCTACCATAATCTCTTTGTTTGTTCTCCGCTATTAGTGTCTTTGGAGTGACTCTTTGTTGCATGTTGAGGGATAGTTATATGATCCAATTATGTTATTATTGTTGAGAGAACTTGCACTAGTGAAAGTATGAACCCTAGGCCTTGTTTCCTATCATTGCAATACCGTTTACGATCACTTTTACCGCTCGCTACCTTTCTGTTTTTATATTTTAAGTTTACAAAACCCCCTATCTACCATCCATATTGCACTTGTATCACCATCTCTTCGCCGAATTAGTGCACCTATACAATTTACCATTGTATTAGGTGTGTTGGGGACACAAGAGACTCTTTGCTATTTGGTTGCAGGGTTGCTTGAGAGAGACCATCTTCATCCTACGCCTCCCACGGATTGATAAACCTTAGGTCATCCACTTGAGGGAAATTTGCTACTGTCCTACAAACCTCTGCACTTGGAGGCCCAACAACGTCCCAAGAAGAAGGTTACGTAGTAGACATCAAGCTCTTTTCTGGCGCCGTTGCCGGCGAGGCAAGGTAAGTGAAGGTATATCTTTAGATCTTGCAATCGAATCTTTTTGTTTCTTGTTTTATCACTAGTTAGTCTATAAAAGAAAACCAAAAAATGGAATTAATTTGCCACACACGCTTCACCTTTTTAATATCTTTCGTGAGTATGATGGGAAGGAAAATTGTGCCAAAGTGTTAGAAGAAGAATGCATTAAAATGTTTGGCACTAAAACTTTGAATGATGAGCATGATTGCAATGTTGTTAGTATGAACTCCTTGAATATCCATGGTACTAATGATGATTGCACTAGTTATGATGAAAATGTCTCCTATAAACATGTCAATTTTTGTGGAGTAGATTGGGTTTGCAAGTACACACCAAATAGGGAAGATAGATATTGCAAGAGGCATAAGTACTTAGAAACTAAATGGTTGCAAGAAAGGCTAGATGCATGTGCTGAAAATTTATTTTTTCTTAGCCACACTTGTGAACTTTGCAATGAACGTGATTAGTTTAGTACCCAATGCAAATTGTTTCATGATCGTATCGTGTCCAAAAATTGTGATGACTTGATTTCCCTTGCACATCATAATGAACTTAGTTTGCTCTTGGGTTATGAATAAATGAAACGTATAACTAAGGTTATTCCAGACTTTGCCCTTGATAGAGTTCTTCATTTTGATCTAGAAGAAATTTATATGTATTGTGCGGTGAATTGTATCGAAAATCCTTACATTGCCAATTACATAAAGAAATGAAAACAAATAGAAGATGAAGAGAATACTAACGAAAGGGAAGAGACTTCCCAATATTCTCCTATTATTTCTTATAATGAATCAGGTAACGAGGAGGAGCCGTCTATTCAACCAATCTCATCAATAAGGAGCTCAAAAAAGAGGATTGAACCCACACATGACAGGGTGAAGAAAAACAAAAGAAAAATGAAGAGAGGTAAAAAGGCATCTCTCCCAAATAAGGTTGCTCCTATTATTGTTGTGCCTCATGAAAATGAATCAAAAATAATTGTGGAAGATGATGCACTTGACGATGATCTAGTTATGCCTATTGCTTGTTGTGATGATTATGATTGGGAAGATAATGATACTTTTTATGATCTTGAAAATCTTTTTGGCACTTGCTTGGAAGAATATAATAATTGCTATACTATCAGTGCTATCTATACTATTAATGATGAGAGTGATTATGCTTATGATATGAAAAGGCCCAAGCTTGGGGAAGCTATGTTTGATGAGGATGACATATTTGAGAATATATTTGCTGTAATTAATGTTTGTCCCAAGCTTGGTGATGCTATGTTTAATAATGATAATATTTTTTGCCCCCCAAGTTTTGATATGCAAAGTTGTTATGATGATAGCACGCCTTCTACCTATGATGATTATATTGATGAAAGTGGGTTTGGAAGAGTGTCAACTTTAGGAAGTAGTGATCCCACAATTTTGGAGGATGTTGAATCTTATAATATTTATGAAAGTGGGTTTGGAGAGGTCATGACTTTATTTAGTGATGTATCCACTATTTCGGAAGAGGTTTCAATCGATTATGATGAGAACAAAGTTGCTACTTATGATGATTATTGTGATAAAACTTATGCTATAAAGAGTAGTGATGATTATATTTATAAAAATTGTCATGATTATGAGTACCCTTTCTCTGAACATTACTCTTTTAATGTGGAAACAATTTATAGTATTCAAGTCTCTTATGATACTCCCACTATTCCGAATGAGAAGAACTTTGCTTATGTGGAGAGTAATAAAATTTATATGCTAGTAGATCATGAAAAGAATGCTTTAGTTGCTGGTTATATTGTTGAATTCATTCATTATGCTACTGAAAATTATTATGAGGGAGGAATATATGCTTGTAGGAATTGCAATAATATCAAGTTTCCTCTCTATGTGCTTAAAATCTTGAAGTTATGCTTGTTTTACCTTCCTATGCAAGATGATTCTTGTTCCCATAAGTTATTTGCTCACAAAATCCCTATGCATAGTAAGTGGGTTAGACTTAAATGTGCTATTCATATTATTCATGATGCTATCTTTATGTTTCATGTCTTATCTTTTATGTGAGCATCATTGAAATCATAATGCCTAGCTAGGGGCGTTAAACGATAGCGCTTGTTGGGAGGCAACCCAATTTTATTTTAGTTTCTTGCTTTTTGGTTCTGTTTAGGAATAAATAATCCATCTAGCTTCTGTTTAGATGTGGTTTTGTGTTTTAATTAGTGTTTGTGCCAAGTATAACCTTTGGGAAGACTTGGGTGAAGTCTTTATGATCATGCTGTAAAAAAACAGAAACTTTAACGCTCACGAGATTAGCTTCAACTTTTTACTGGAGAGTGATATTTAGTTGATTATTTTTGCAGATGATTACTAGAAAAATTCCTCAGGTCCACAAATTTATTTTAGAATTTTTGGAGTTTCATAAGTTTGCGTTAGTCACAGATTACTACAGACTGTTCTGTTTTTGACAGATTCTGTTTTTCGTGTGTTGTTTGCTTATTTTGATGACTCTATGGCTAGTAAAATAGTTTATAAACCATAGAGAAGTTGGAATACAGTAGGTTTAACACCAATATAAATAAATAATTAGTTAATTACAGTACCTTGAAGTGGTGTTTTGTTTTCTTTCACTAACGGAGCTCACGAGTTTTCTGTTAAGTTTTGTGTTGTGAAGTTTTCAAGTTTTGGGTAAAGATTCGATGGACTATGGAATAAGGAGTGACAAGAGCCTAAGCTTGGGGATGCCCAAGGCACCCCAAGGTAATATTCAAGGATAGCCAAGAGCCTAAGCTTGGGGATGCCCCGGAAGGCATCCCCTCTTTCGTCTTCGTTCATCGGTAACTTTACTTGGAGCTATATTTTTATTCACCCCATGATATGTGTTTTGCTTGGAGCGTCATTTTATTTTCTTTAGCTTTGCTTTCTGTTTGAATAAAATACCAAGATCTGAAATTCTTAAAATGGGAGAGTCTTCACATAGTTGCATAATTATTTGACTACTCATCGATCTTCACTTATATCTTTCGGAGTAGTTTGTTGTTTGCTCTAGTGCTTCACTTATATCTTTTAGAGCATGGTGGTAGTTGTATTTTGAATAAATAGATGAACTCTCATGCTTCACTTATATCTTTTAGAGCATGGTGGTAGTTGTATTTTGAAGAAATAGATGAACTCTCATGCTTCACTTATATTATTTTGAGAGTCTTAAATAGCATGGTAATTTGCTTAAAATCCTAATATGCTAAGTATTCAAGACAAGTAAAAACTTTCTTTTGAGTGCGTTGAATACTAAGAGAAGTTTGATGCTTGATAATTGTTTTGAGACATGGAGGTGATAATATCAAAGTCGTGCTAGTTGAGTAGTTGTGAATTTGAGAAATGCTTGTGTTGAAGTTTGCAAGTCCCGTAGCATGCACATATGGTAAACGTTATGTAACAAATTTGAAACATGAGGTGTTATTTGATTATCCTCCTTATGAGTGGCGGTCGGGGACGAGCGACGGTCTTTTCCTACCAATCTACCCCCTAGGAGCATGCGCTTAGTGCTTTGGTTTTTGATGGCTTGTAGATTTTTGCAATAAGTATGTGAGTTCTTTATGACTAATGTTGAGTCCATGGATTATACGCACTCTCACCCTTCCATGATTGCTAGCCTCTTCGGTACCGTGCATTGCCCTTTCTCACATTGAGAGTTGGTGCAAACTTCGCCGGTGCATCCAAACCCCATGATATGATACGCTCTTTCACACATAAACCTCCTTATATCTTCCTCAAAACAGCCACCATACCTACCTATTATGGCATTTCCATAGCCATTCCGAGATATATTGCCATGCAACTTTCCACCTCCTTATATCTTCCTCAAAACAGCCACCATTCCTACCAATCTATCCCCCTAGGAGCATGCGCGTAATACTTTTCTTTGATAACTTGTAGATTTTTGCAATAAGTATATGAGTTCTTTATGACTAATGTTGAGTCCATGGATTATACGCACTCTCACCCTTCCACCATTGCTAGCCTCTCTAATACCGCGCACCTTTCGCTGGTATCATACACCCACCATATATCTTCCTTAAAACAGCCACCATACCTACCTATCATGGCATTTCCATAGCCATTCCGAGATATATTGCCATGCAAATTTCCACCGTTCCGTTTATTATGACACGCTCCATCATTGTCATATTGCTTAGCATGATCATGTAGTTGACATAGTATTCGTGGCAAATCCATCGTTCATAATTCTTTCATACATGTCACTCTTGATTCATTGCATATCCCGGTACACCGTCGGAGGCATTCATATAGAGTCATACCTTGTTCTAGTATCGAGTTGTAATCATTGAGTTGTAAATAAATAGAAGTGTGATGATCATCATTTTCTAGAGCATTGTCCCAAGTGAGGAATTAAAAAAAAGAGAAGAAAGGCCATAAAAAAAGAGAAGGCCCAAAAAAATGAGAGAAAAAAGAGAGAAGGGACAATGTTACTATCCTTTGCCACACTTGTGCTTCAAAGTAGCACCATAATCATCATGATAGAGAGTCTTGTTTTGTCACTTTCATATACTAGTGGGAATTTTTCATTATAGAACTTGGCTTGTATATTCCAATAATGGGCCTCCTCAAGTGCCCTAGGTCTTCGTGAGCAAGCAAGTTGGATGCACACCCACTTAGTTTCTTTTGTTGAGCTTTCATACATTTATAGCTCTAGTGCATCCGTTGCATGACAATCCCTACCCCTTGCATTAACATCAATCGATGGGCATCTCCATAGCCTATTGATTAGCCTCGTTGGTGTGAGATCTTCTCCTTTTTTGTCTTCTCCACATAACCCCCATCATCATATTCTATTCCACCCATAGTGCTATATCCATGGCTCACGCTCATGTATTGCGTGAAGGTTTATGAGTTTGAGATTATTAAAGTATGAAACAATTGATTGGCTTGTCATCGGGGTTGTGCATGATGAGAGCATTCTTGTGTGATGGAAATGGAGCATGACTAAACTATATGAATTTGTAGGGATAAACTTTCTTTGGCCATGTTATTTTGAGAAGACATAATTGCTTAGTTAGTATGCTTGAAGTATTATTTTTTATGTCAATATGAACTTTTGTCTTGAATCTTTCGGATCTGAATATTCATACTACAATTAAGAAGAAATACAATGAAATTATGCCAACTAGCATTCCACATCAAAAATTATCTTTTTTTATCATTTACCTACTCGAGGACGAGCAGGAATTAAGCTTGGGGATGCTTGATACGTCTCCAACGTATCTATAATTTTTGATTGCTCCATGCTATATTATCTACTGTTTCGGGCAATATTGGGCTTTATTATCCACTTTTATATTATTTTTGGGACTAACCTATTAACCGGAGGCCCAGCCCAGATTTGCTGTTTTTTGCCTGTTTCAGTGTTTCGAAGAAATGGAATATCAAACGGAGTCTAAACGGAACGAAATCAACTGGAGAAGTTATTTTTGGAAGAAAAGCTACCGGATGGACTTGGACCCCACATCAGGAGCAAAGGGAGGTGCCCACGAGGGTGGGGGTGCGCCCCCTGCCTCATGGGGCCCCCGAAGCTCCACCGACGTACTTCCTGCACCCATATATACCTACATACCCTAAAACTTCCAGAACAGAGATTAGATCGGGAGTTCCGCCGCCGCAAGCCTCTGTAGCCACCAAAAACCTCTCGGGACCCTGTTCCGGCACCCTGCCGGAGGGGGGAACCCTCACAGGTGGCCATCTTCATCATCCCGACGCTCTCCATGACGAGGAGGGAGTAGTTCACCCTCGGGGCTGAGGGTATGTACAAGTAGCTATATGTTTGATCTCTCTCTCCCTCGTGTTCTTGATTTGGCACGATCTTGATGTATCGTGAGCTTTGCTATTATAGTTGGATCTTATGTTTCTTCTCCCCCTCTTCGTAATGGATTGAGTTTTCCCTTTGAAGTTATCTTATCGGATTGAGTCTTTAAAGATTTGAGAACACTTGATGTATGTCTTGCCGTGCGTATCTGTGGTGACAATGGGATATCACGTGATTCACTTGATGTATGTTTTGGTGATCAACTTGCGGGTTCCGCCCATGAACCTATGCATAGGGGTTGGCATACATTTTCGTCATGATTCTCCGGTAGAAACTTTGGGCACTCTTTGAAGTACTTTGTGTTGGATTGAATAGATGAATCTGAGATTGTGTGATGCATATCGTATAATCATACCCACGGATACTTGAGGTGACATTGGAGTATCTAGGTGACATTAGGGTATTGGTTGATTTGTGTCTTAAGGTGTTATTCTAGTACGAACTCTAGGGCTGTTTGTGACACTTATAGGAATAGCCCAATGGATTGATTGGAAAGAATAACTTTGAGGTGGTTTCGTACCCTACCATAATCTCTTTGTTTGTTCTCCGCTATTAGTGTCTTTGGAGTGACTCTTTGTTGCATGTTGAAAGTATGAACCCTATGCCTTGTTTCCTATCATTGCAATACCGTTTACGCTCACTTTTACCGCTCGCTACCTTGTTGTTTTTATATTTTCAGTTTGCAAAAACCCCTATCTACCATCCATATTGCACTTGTATCACCATCTCTTCGCCGAACTAGTGCACCTATACAATTTACCATTGTATTGGGTGTGTTGGGTGTTGGGGAACGTAGTAATTTAAAAAAAAATCCTACGCACACGCAAGATCATGGTGATGCATAGCAACGAGAGGGGAGAGTGTTGTCCACGTACCCTCGTAGACTGAAAGCGGAAGCGTTATGACAACGCGGTTGATGTAGTCGTAGGTCTTCACGGCCCGACCGATCAAGCACCGAAACTACGGCACCTCCGAGTTCTAGCACACGTTCAGCTCGAAGACGATCCCCGGACTCCGATCCAGCAAAGTGTCGGGGAAGAGTTTCGTCAGCACGACAGCGTGGTGACGATCTTGATGTTCTACTGTCGCAGGGCTTCGCCTAAGCACCGCTACAATATTATCGAGGATTATGGTGGAGGGGGGCACCGTACACGGCTAAGAGAACAATCACGAAGATCAACTTGTGTGTCTCTGGGGTGCCCCTGCCCCCGTATATAAAGGAGCAAGGGGGGGGGGAGAGGCGGCCAAGGGGAGGAGGCGCGCCCAAGGGGGGCAATCCTACTCCAAGTAGGATTCCCCCCTCTTTCCTAGTCCAAGTAGGAGAGGGGAAGGAAGGGAAGGACAAGGAGAAGGAAGGAGAGGGAGGAAAAGGAGGAAAGGGGGGCCGGCCCCCTAGTCCAATTCGGTTTGGGCTAGGGGGGCCGCGCGCCCTGCCTCCTCTCTTCCACCACTTGGCCCATGAGGCCCATTACTTCTTCCTCGTATTCCCGTAACTCCCCGGTACCCTCGAAAATACCCGAATCACTCGGAACCTTTCCGATGTCCGAATATAGTCGTCCAATATATCGATCTTTACGTCTCGACCATTTCGAGACTCCTCCTCATGTCCCCGATCTCATACGGGACTCCGAACTCCTTCGGTACATCAAAACTCATAAACTCATAATATAAGTGTCATCGTAACGTTAAGCGTGCGGACCCTACGGGTTCGAGAACAATGTAGACATGACCGAGACACGTCTCCGGTCAATAACCAATAGCGGAACCTGGATGCTCATATTGGCTCCTACATATTCTATGAAGATCTTTATCGGTCAGACCGCATAATAACATACGTTGTTCCCTTTGTCATCGGTATGTTACTTGCCCGAGATTCAATCGTCGGTATCTCAATTCCTAGTTCAATCTCGTTACCGGCAAGTCTCTTTACTCGTTCCGTAATACATCATCTCGCAACTAACTCATTGGTTGCATTACTTGCAAGGCTTAAGTGATGTGCATTACCGAGAGGGCCCAGAGATACCTCTCCGACAATCGGAGTGACAAATCCTAATCTCAAAATACGCCAACCCAACATGTACCTTTGGAGACACCTGTAGAGCACCTTTATAATCACCCAGTTACGTTGTGACGTTTGGTAGCACACAAAGTGTTCCTCCGACAAACGGGAGTTGCATAATCTCTTAGTCATAGGAACATGTATAAGTCATGAAGAAAGCAATAGCAACATACTAAACGATCGGGTGCTAAGCTAATGGAATGGGTCATGTCAATCACATCATTCTCCTAATGATGTGATCCCGTTAATCAAATGACAACACATGTCTATGGTTAGGAAACATAACCATCTTCGATCAACGAGCTAGTCAAGTAGAGGCATACTAGTGACGTTTAGTTTGTTTATGTATTCACACAAGTATTATGTTTCCGGTTAATACAATTCTAGCATGAATAATAAACATTTATCATGATATAAGGAAATAAATAATAACTTTATTATTGCCTCTAGGGCATATTTCCTTCAGTCTCCCACTTGCACTAGAGTCAATAATCTAGATCACATCGCCATGTGATTTAACATCAATAGTTCACATCACCATGTGATTAACACCCATAGTTCACATTGTCATGTGACTAACACCCAAAGGGTTTACTAGAGTAAGTAATCTAGTTCACATCGCTATGTGATTTACACCCAAAGAGTACTAAGGTGTGATCATGTTTTGCTTGTGAGAGAAATTTAGTCAACGGGTCTGCCACATTCAGATCCGTATGTATCTTGCAAATTTCTATGTCAACAATGCTCTGCAAGGAGCTACTCTAGCTAATTGCTCCCACTTTTCAATATGTATCTGGATCGAGACTTAGAGTCATCCAGATCAGTGTCAAAACTTGCATCGACGTAACTCTTTACGACGAACCTTTTTGTCACCTCCATAATCGAGAAACATATCCTTATTCCACTAAGGATAATTTTGACCGCTATCCAGTGATCTATTCCTAGATCACTATTGTACTCCCTTTCCAAAAACAATGTAGGCTATACAATAGATCTGGTACATAACATGACATACTTTATAGAACCTATGGCCAAGGCATAGGGAATGACTTTCGTTCTCTTTCTATCTTCTGCTGTGGCCGGGCTTTGAGTCTTACTCAATTTCACACCTTGTAGCACAGGCAAGAAACTCTTTCTTTGACTGTTCCATTTTTGAACTACTTCAAAATCTTGTCAAGGTATGTACTTATTGAAAAAACTTATCAAGCGTCTTGATCTATCTCTATAGATCTTGATGCTCAATATGTAAGCAGCTTCACCGAGGTCCTTCTTCGAAAAACTCCTTTCAAATAATCCTTTATGCTTTGCAGAATAATTCTACATTATTTCCGATCAACAATATGTCATTTACATATACTTATCAGAAATGTTGTAGTGCTCCCACTCACTTTCTTGTAAATACAGGCTTCACCGCAAGTCTGTATAAAACTATATACTTTGATCAACTCATCGAAGCGTATATTCCAACTCCGAGATGCTTGCACCAGTCCATAGATGGATCGCTGGAGCTTGCATATTTTGGTAGCACCTTTAGGATTGACAAAACCCTCTGGTTGCATCATATACAACTCTTCTTTAATAAATCCATTAAGGATTGCAGTTTTGTTATCCATTTGCCAGATTTCTTAAAATGCGGCAATTGCTAACATGATTTGGACAGACTTAAGCATAGATACGAGTGACAAACTCTCATCGTAGTCAACACCTTGAACTTGTCGAAAACCTTTTGCGACAATTATAGCTTTGTAGATAGTAACACTACTATCAGCGTTCGTCTTCCTCTTGAAGATCCATTTATTCTCAATTGCTTGCCGATCATCGGGCAAGTCAACCAAAGTCCACACTTTGTTCTCATACATGGATCCCATCTCAGATTTCATGGCTTCAAGCCATTTTGCGGAATCTGGGCTCACCATCGCTTCTTCATAGTTCGTAGGTTCATCATGATCTAGTAGCATGACTTCCATAACAGGATTACCGTACCACTCTGGTGCGGATCTTACTTTGGTTGATCTACGAGGTTCAGTAGTAACTTGATCAGAAGTTTCATGATCATCATCATTAGCTTCGTCACTAATTGGCGTGGGTGCCATAGAAACCGGTTTCTGTGATGTACTACTTTCCAATAAGGGAGCAGGTACAGTTACCTCATCAAGTTCTACTTTCCTCCCACTCACTTCTTTCGAAAGAAACTCCTTCTCTAGAAAGTATCCATTCTCAGCAACGAACGTCTTGCCTTCGGATCTGTGATAGAAGGTGTATCCAATAGTCTCCTTTGGATATCCTATGAAGACACATTTCTCCGATTTGGGTTTTAAGCTTATCAGTATGAAACTTTTTCACATAAGCATTGCAATCCCAAATTTTAAGAAATGACAACTTTGGTTTCTTGCCAAACCATAGTTCATATTGTGTCGTCTCAACGGACTTAGATGGTGCCCCTTTTTAACGTGAATGCAGCTGTCGCTAATGCATGATCCCAAAATGATATTGGTAAATCGGTAAGAAACATCATAGACTGTACTATATCCAATAAAGTACGGTTATGACGTTCGGACACACCATTATGCTGTGGTGTTCCAGGTGGCATGAGTTTGTGAAACTATTCCACATTGTTTTAATTGAAGACCAAACTCGTAACTCAAATATTCTCCTCCACGATCATATCGTAGAATTTTTTTTTCTTGTTACGATGGTTCTCCACTTCACTCTGAAACTCTTTGAACATTTTCAAATGTTTCAGACTTGTGTTTCATCAAGTAGATATACCCATATCTGCTCAAATCATCTGTGAAGGTCAGAAAATAATGATACTTGTCACGAGCCTCAACACTCATCGGATCGCATACATCAGTATGTATTATTTCCAATAAGTCAGTTGCTCACTCTATTGTTCTGGAGAACGGAGTCTTTAGTCATCTTGCCCATAAGGCATGGTTCGCACGCATCAAGTGATTCATAATCAAGTGATTCCAAAATCCCATCAGCATGGAGTTTCTTCATGCGCTTTACACCAATATGACCTAAACAGCAGTGCCACAAATAAGTTGCACTATCATTATTAACTTTGCATCTTTTGGTTTCAATATTATGAATATGTGTATCACTACGGTCGAGATCCAACGAACCATTTTCATTGGGTGCGTAACCATATAAGGTTTTATTCATGTAAACAGAACAACCATTTATTCTCTTACTTCAATGAATAACTGTATTGCAATAAACATGATTGAATCATATTTATGCTCAACACAAACACCAAATAACACTTATTTAGGTTCAACACTAATCCCGAAAGTATAGGGAGTTTGCGATGATGATCACATCAATCTTGGAACTACTTCCAACACACATCGTCACCTCACCCTTAACTAGTCTCTGTTCATTCTGCAACTCCCGATTCAAGTTACTAATCTTAGCAACTGAACTAGTACCAAATACTGAGGTGTTGCTATGAACACTAGTAAAGTACACATCAATAACATGTATATCAAATATACCTTTGTTTACTTTGCCATCCTTTCTTATCCGCCAAATACTTGGGGCAGTTCTGCTTCCAGTGACCAGTCCCTTTGCAGTAGAAGCACTTAGTCTCAGGCTTAGGCCGAGACTTGGGCTTGTTCACTTGAGTAGCAACTTGCTTGTCGTTCTTATTGAAGTTCCCCTTCTTTCCCTTTGCCCTTTTCTTGAAACTAGTGATCTTGTTAACCATCAACACTTGATGCTCTTTTCTTGATTTCTACCTTCGTCGATTTCAGCATCATGAAGAGCTTGGGAATTACTTTCGTCATCCCTTGCATATTATAGTTCATCACGAAGTTCTACTAACTTGGTGATGGTGACTAGAGAATTCTGTCAATCACTATTTTATCTGGAAGATTAACTCCCACTTGATTCAAGCGATTGTAGTACCCAGACAATCTGAGCACATGCTCATTGCTTGAGCTATTCTCTTCCATCTTTTAGCAATAGAACTTGTTGGAGACTTCATATCTATCAACTCGGGTATTTGCTTGAAATATTAACTTCAACTCCTGGAACATCTCATATGGTCCATAACATTCAAAACGTCTTTGAAGTCCCGATTCTAAGCCGTTAAGCATGGTGCACTAAACTATCAAGTAGTCATCATATTGAGCTAGCCAAACGTTCATAACGTCTGCATCTGCTCCTGCAATAGGTCTGTCACCTAGCGGTGCATCAAGGACATAATTCTTCTGTGCAGCAATGAGGATAAACCTCAGATCACGGATCCAATCCGCATCATTGCTACTAACATCTTTCAACTTAGTTTTCTCTAGGAACATATCAAAATAAACACAGGGAAGCAACAACGCGAGCTATTGATCTACAAGATAGATATGCTAATACTACCAGGACTAAGTTCATGATAAATTAAAGTTCAATTAATCATATTACTTAAGAACTCCCACTTAGATAGACATCCATCTAATCCTCTAAGTGATCACGTGATCCAAATCAACTAAACCATAACCGATCATCACGTGAAATGGAGTAGTTTTCAATGGTGAACATCACTATGTTGATCATATCTACTATATGATTCACGCTCGACCTTTCGGTCTCAGTGTTCTGAGGCCATATCTGCATATGCTAGGCTCGTCAAGTTTAACCTGAGTATTCTGCGTGTGCAAAACTGGCTTGCACCCGTTGTAGATGGACGTAGAGCTTATCACACCCGATCATCACGTGGTGTCTGGGCACGACGAACTTTGGCAACAGTGCATACTCAGGGAGAACACTTTATCTTGAAATTTAGTGAGAGATCATCTTATAAAGCTATCGAGGAACTAAGCAAAATAAGATGTATAAAAGATAAACATCACATGCAATCAAAATATGTGACATGATATGGCCATCATCATCTTGTGCCTTTGATCTTCATCTCCAAAGCATCGTCATGATTTCCATCGTCACCG
The DNA here is from genome assembly GCA_032464435.1 of Aegilops umbellulata. Classification (NCBI taxonomy): domain Eukaryota; kingdom Viridiplantae; phylum Streptophyta; class Magnoliopsida; order Poales; family Poaceae; genus Aegilops; species Aegilops umbellulata. Next base: position 34,270,984 of record CP136058.1, on the reverse strand, counting down.
GCATGACACCATGATCTCCATCATCTTGATCTATATCAATGTGTCGTCACATGGTCGTCTTGCCAACTATTGCTCTTGCAACTATTGCTATCGCACATCGATAAAGTAAAGCAAATATTTGGCGCTTGCATCTTATGCAGTAGAGAGACAACCATAAGGCTTCTGCCAGTTGCCGATAACTTCAACAAAACATGATCATCTTATACAAAAACTTATAACTCATCATGTCTTGACCATATCACATCACAACATGCCCTGCAAAAACAAGTTAGACGTCCTCTACTTTGTTGTTGCAAGTTTTACGTGGCTGCTACTGGGCTTAGCAAGAACCGTTCTTACCTACGCATGAAAACCACAACGATAGTTTGTCAAGTTGGTGCTGTTTTAACCTTCGCAAGGACCGGGCATAGCCACACTCGGTTCAACTAAAGTTGGAGAAACTGACACCCGCTAGTCACCTGTGTGCAAAGCACGGCGGTAAAACCAGTCTCGCGTAAGCGTACGCGTAATGTCGGTCCGGGCCGCTTCATCCAACAATACCGCCGAACCAAAGTATGACATGCTGGTAAGCAGTATGACTTATATCGCCCACAACTCACTTGTGTTCTACTTGTGCATATGACATCTACGCATAAAACCAGGCTCGGATGCCACTGTTGGGGAACGTAGTAATTTCAAAAAAAATCCTACGCACACGCAAGATCATGGTGATGCATAGCAACGAGAGGGGAGAGTGTTGTCCACGTACCCTCGTAGACTGAAAGCGGAAGCGTTATGACAACGCGGTTGATGTAGTCGTACGTGTTCACGGCCCGACCGATTAAGCACCTAAACTACGACACCTCCGAGTTCTAGCACACGTTCAGCTCGATGATGATCCCCGGACTCCGATCCAACAAAGTGTCGGGGAAGAGTTCTGTCAGCACGACGGCGTGGTGACGATCTTGATGTTCTAATGTCGCAGGGCTACAATATTATCGAGGATTATGGTGGAGGGGGGCACCATAGACGGCTAAGAGAACGATCATGAAGATCAACTTGTGTGTCTCTGGGGTGCCCCCTGCCCCCGTATATAAAGGAGCAAGGGGGGAGAGGCGGCCAAGGGGAGGAGGCGCGCCCAAGGGGGGCAATCCTACTCCAAGTAGGATTCCCCCCTCTTTCCTAGTCCAAGTAGGAGAGGGGAAGGAAGGGAAGGAGAGGGAGAAGGAAGGATAGGGAGGAAAAGGAGGAAAGGGGGGCCGGCCCCCTAGTCCAATTCGGTTTGGGCTAGGGGGCCGCGCGCCCTGCCTCCTCTCTTCCACCACTTGGCCCATGAGGCTGTTGGGGAACGTTGCAGAAAATTAAAAATTTTCTACGGTTTCACCAAGATCCATCTATGAGTTCATCTAAGCAACGAGTCATGGGAGAGAGATTGCATCTACATACCACTTTGTAGATCGCGAGCGGAAGCGTTCAACGAACGGGGATAAGGTAGTCGCACACGACGTGATCCAAAGCACCGGAGATCCTAGCACCGAACGGACGGCACCTCCGCGTTCAACACACGTACGGTCAGTGTAACGTCTCCTTCTTCTTGATCCAGCGAGGCAAAGGAGAGGTTGAGGAAGATGGCTCCAGCAGCAGCGCGACGGCGTGGTGATGGTGGAGCTGCAGTACTCCGGCAGGGCTTCGCCGAGCTCTATGGAGGAGGAGGAGGTGTTGGAGAGGGAGAGGGAGGCGCCAGGGCAAGGGTGCGGCTGCCCCCTTCCCCTCCCCCTTTATATAGGCCCCCTGGGGGGGCGCCGGCCCTGGGAGATTGAATCTCCCAAGTGGGCGGCGGCCAAGGGGGGTGGAGTGCCCCCCAAGGCAAGTGGGCGCCCCCCCACCCTAGGGTTCCAACCCTAAGCGCAGGGGTGGGCCTTGGGGGGCGCACCAGCCCACTAAGGGCTGGTCCCCCTCCCACTTCAGCCCATGGGGCCCTCGGGGATGGGTGGCCCCACCCGGTGGACCCCCGGGACCCATCTGGTGGTCCCGGTACAATACCGGTGACCCCCAGATCATTCCCGATGGCCGAAACTGCACTTCCTATATATAATTCTTCACCTCCGGACCAATCCGGAACTCCTCGTGACGTCCGGGATCTCATCCTGGACTCCGAACAACATTCGGGTTACTGCATATACATATCTTCACAACCCTAGCGTCACCGAACCTTAAGTGTGTAGACCCTACGGGTTCGGGAGACATGCAGACATGACCGAGACGGCTCTCGGGCAATAACCAACAGCGGGATCTGGATACCCATGTTCTCTCCCACATGCTCCACGATGATCTCATCGGATGAACCACGATGTCGAGGATTCAATCAATCCCGTATACGATTCCCTTTGTCAATCGGTATTTTACTTGCCCGAGATTCGATCGTCGGTATCCCAATACCTCGTTCAATCTCGTTACCGGCAAGTCACTTTACTCGTACCGTAATGCATGATCCCGTGATCAAACACTTTGATCACATTGAGCTCATTATGATGATGCATTACCGAGAGGGCCCGGTGATACCTCTCCGTCAAGCGGAGTGACAAATCCCAGTCTCGATCTGTGTCAACCCAACAGATACTTTCGGAGATACCCGTAGTATACCTTTATAGTCACCCAGTTACGTTGTGACGTTTGGCACACCCAAAGCACTCCTACGGTGTCCGGGAGTTACACGATCTCATGGTCTAAGGAAAGGATACTTGACATTGGAAAACTCTAGCAAACGAACTATGCGATCTTATGCTATGTTTAGGATTGGGTCTTGTCCATCACATCATTCTCCTAATGATGTGATCTCGTTATCATTGACATACAATGCCCATAGTCAGGAAACCATGACTATCTATTGATCAACGAGCTAGTCAACTAGAGGCTTACTAGGGACACGTTGTTGTCTGTTATTCACACATGTATTATGATTTCCGGATAACACAATTATAGCACGAATAAAGACAATTATCATGAATAAGGAAATATAATAATAATGCTTTTATTATTGCCTCTTGGGCATATTTCCAACAGTCTCCCACTTGCACTAGAGTCAATAATCTAGTTACATTGTGATGAATCGAACACCCATAGAGTTCTGGTGCTGATCATGTTTTGCCTTAGGGAGAGGTTTAGTCAATGGATCTGCGACATTCAGATCCGTGTGCACTTTACAAATTTCTATGTCTCCATCTTGAACATTTTCACGAATGGAGTTGAAGCGACGCTTGATGTGCCTGGTCTTCTTGTGAAACCTGGGCTCCTTGGCAAGTGCAATAGCTCCAGTGTTGTCACAGAAGAGTTTGATTGGCCCCGGCGCATTGGGTATGACTCCGAGGTCGGTGATGAACTCCTTCACCCAAATTGCTTCATGTGCTGCCTCCGAGGCTGCCATGTACTCCGCTTCACATGTAGATCCCGCCACGACGCTTTGCTTGCAACTGCACCAGCTTACTGCCCCACCATTCAAAATATACACGTATCCGGTTTGTGACTTAGAGTCATCCAGATCTGTGTCGAAGCTAGCGTCGACGTAACCCTTTACGACGAGCTCTTCGTCACCTCCATAAACGAGAAACATTTCCTTAGTCCTTTTCAGGTACTTCAGGATATTCTTGACCGCTGTCCAGTGTTCCTTTGCCGGGATTACTTTGGTACCTTCCTACCACACTTACGGCAAGGTTTACATCAGGTCTGGTACACAGCATGGCATACATAATAGAACCTATGGCTGAGGCATAGGGGATGACACTCATCTCTTCTATATCTTCTGTCGTGGTCGGACATTGAGCTGAGCTCAATTTCACACCTTGTAACACAGGTAAGAACCCCTTCTTAGATTGATCCATATTGAACTTCTTCAATATCTTATCAAGGTATGTGCTTTGTGAAAGACCTAGGAGGCGTCTTGATCTATCTCTATAGATCTTGATGCCTAATATATAAGCAGCTTCTCCAAGGTCCTTCATTGAAAAACTCTTATTCAAGTAGGCCTTAATTCTGTCCAAGAGTTCTATATCATTTCCCATCAAAAGTATGTCATCTACATATAGTATGAGAAATGCTACAGAGCTCCCACTCACTTTCTTGTAAACGCAGGCTTCTCCATAAGTCTGCGTAAACCCAAATGCTTTGATCATCTCATCAAAGCGAATGTTCCAACTCCGAGATGGTTGCACCAGCCCATAAATCGAGCGTTGGAGCTTGCACACCTTGTCAGCATTCTTAGGATCGACAAAACCTTCCGGCTGCATCATATACAATTCTTCCTTAAGGAAACCATTAAGGAATGCCGTTTTGACGTCCATTTGCCATATTTCATAATCGTAGAATGAGGCAATTTCTAACATGATTCGGACGGACTTCAGCTTCGCTACCGGTGAGAAAGTCTCATCGTAGTCAATTCCTTGAACTTGTCGATAACCCTTAGCGACAAGCCGAGCTTTATAGATGGTCACATTACCATCCGCGTCTGTCTTCTTCTTAAAGATCCATTTATTTTCTATGGCTCGCCGCTGAACGGGCAAGTCAGTCAAAGTCTATACTTCGTTTTCATACATGGATCCTATCTCGGATTTCATGGCTTCCAGCCATTTGTCGGAATCCAGGCCCGCCATTGCTTCCTCATAGTTCGAAGGTTCACCGTTGTCTAACAACATGATTTCCAAGACAGGGTTGCCGTACCACTCTGGTGCGGAACGTGTCCTTGTGGACCTTCGAATTTCAGTAGGAGCTTGATTAGAAGTATCTTGATCATCATCATTAATTTCCTCTCTAGTCGGTGCAGGCACCTCAGGAACGTTTTCTTGAGTTTCGCCATTTTCCGGTTCAAGAGGTAACACTTCATCAAGTTCTACTTTCCTCCCACTTACTTCTTTCGAGAGAAACTCTTTCTCTAGAAAGGATCCATTCTTGGCAATAAAGATCTTGCCTTCGGATCTGAGGTAGAAGGTATACCCAATAGTTTCTTTAGGGTATCCTATGAAGACGCATTTTTTCGACTTGGGTTCGAGCTTTTCAGGTTGAAGTTTCTTGACATAAGCATCACATCCCCAAACTTTTAGAAACGACAGCTTAGGTTTCTTCCCAAACCATAATTCATACGGTGTCGTCTCAACGGATTTCGACGGAGCCCTATTTAAAGTGAATGCGGCAGTCTCTAAAGCATAGCCCCAAAAAGATAGCGGTAAATCGGTAAGAGACATCATAGATCGTACCATATCTAATAGAGTGCGATTACGACGTTCGGACACACCATTACGCTGAGGTGTTCCAGGCGGCGTGAGTTATGAAACTATTCCACATTTTCTTAAGTGTGTGCCAAATTCGTGACTCAAGTATTCTCCTCCATGATCTGATCGTAGAAACTTGATCTTTCTATCACGTTGATTTTCAACCTCACTCTGAAATTCCTTGAACTTTTCAAAGGTCTCAGACTTGTGTTTCATTAAGTAGATATACCCATATCTACTCAAGTCATCAGTGAGGGTGAGAACATAACGATAGCCACCGCGAGCCTCAACACTCATTGGACCGCACACATCGGTATGTATGATTTCCAATAAGTTGGTTGCTCGCTCCATTGTTCCTGAGAACGGAGTCTTGGTCATTTTACCCATGAGGCATGGTTCGCACGTGTCAAATGAATCATAATCGAGAGACTCTAAAAGTCCATTTGCATGGAGCTTCTTCATGCGTTTGACACCTATGTGACCAAGGCGGCAGTGCCACAAATATGTGGGACTATTGTTATCAACTTTAACTCTTTTGGTATTCACACTATGAATATGTGTATCATCACGTACGAGATTCATTAAGAACAAACCATTAACCATCGGAGCATGACCATAAAACATATCTCTCATATAAATATAACAACCATTATTCTCGGATTTAAATGAGTAGCCATCTCGAATTAAACGAGATCCAGACACAATGTTCATGCTCAAACTTGGCACTAAATAACAATTATTGAGGTTTAAAACTAATCCCGTAGGTAAATGTAGAGGTAGCGTGCCGACGGCGATCACATCGACCTTGGAACCATTCCCGACGCGCATCGTCACCTCATCCTTCGCCAGTCTCCGTTTATTCCGCAGCTCCTGCTTTGAGTTACAAATGTGAGCAACTGCACTGGTATCAAATACCCAAGAGCTACTACGAGTACTGGTAAGGTACACATCAATTACATGTATATCACATATACCTTTTGTTTTGCTGGCCTTCTTGTCCGCTAAGTATTTGGGGCAGTTCCGCTTCCAGTGACCACTTCCCTTGCAATAAAAGCACTCAGTCTCGGGCTTGGGTCCATTCTTTGGCTTCTTCCCGGCAACTTGCTTACCGGGCGCGGCAACTTCCTTGCCGTCCTTCTTGAAGTTCTTTTTACCCTAGGCGCCCCCCACCCTAGGGTTCCAACCCTAGGCGCTGGGGGTGGGCCTTGGGGGGCGCACCAGCCCACTAAGGTCTGGTCCCCCCTCCCACTTCAGCCCATGGGGCCCTCCGGGATGGGTGGCCCCACCCGGTGGACCCCCGGGACCCATCTGGTGGTCCCGGTACAATACTGGTGACCCCCAGATCATTCCCGATGGCCGAAACTGCACTTCCTATATATAATTCTTCACCTCCGGACCAATTCGGAACTCCTCGTGACGTCCGGGATCTCATCCGGGACTCCGAACAACATTCGGGTTACTGCATATACATATCTTCACAACCCTAGCGTCACCGAACCTTAAGTGTGTAGACCCTACGGGTTCGGGAGACATGCAGACATGACCGAGACGGCTCTCGGGCAATAACCAACAGCGAGATCTGGATACCCATGTTGGCTTCCACATGCTCCACGATGATCTCATCGGATGAACCACGATGTCGAGGATTCAATCAATCCCGTATACGATTCCCTTTGTCAATCGGTATTTTACTTGCCCGAGATTCGATCGTCGGTATCCCAATACCTCGTTCAATATCGTTACCGGCAAGTCACTTTACTCGTACCGTAATGCATGATCCCGTGATCAAACACTTTGATCACATTGAGCTCATTATGATGATGCATTACCGAGAGGGCCCGGTGATACCTCTCCGTCAAGCGGAGTGACAAATCCCAGTCTCGATCCGTGTCAACCCAACAGATACTTTCGGAGATACCCGTAGTATACCTTTATAGTCACCCAGTTACGTTGTGACGTTTGGCACACCCAAAGCACTCCTACGGTGTCCGGGAGTTACACGATCTCATGGTCTAAGGAAAGGATACTTGACATTGGAAAACTCTAGCAAACGAACTATGCGATCTTATGCTATGTTTAGGATTGGGTCTTGTCCATCACATCATTCTCCTAATGATGTGATCTCGTTATCATTGACATCCAATGCCCATAGTCAGGAAACCATGACTATCTATTTATCAACGAGCTAGTCAACTAGAGGCTTACTAGGGACACGTTGTTGTCTGTTATTCACACATGTATTATGATTTCCGGATAACACAATTATAGCACGAATAAAGACAATTATCATGAATAAGGAAATATAATAATAATGCTTTTATTATTGCCTCTAGGGCATATTTCCAACAGAGGCCCATTACTTCTTCCTCGTATTCCCGTAACTCCCTGGTACCCCCGAAAATACCCGAATCATTCGGAACCTTTCCGATGTCCGAATATAGTCGTCCATATCGATCTTTATGTCTCGACCATTTCGAGACTCCTCGTCATGTCCCCGATCTCATCCGGGACTCCGAACTCCTTCGGTACATCAAAACTCATAAACTCATAATATAACTGTCATCATAACGTTAAGCGTGCGGACGCTACGGGTTCGAGAACAATGTAGACATGACCGAGACACGTCTCCGGTCAATAACCAATAGCGGAACCTGGATGCTCATATTGGCTCCTACATATTCTACGAAGATCTTTATCGGTCAGACCGCATAACAACATACGTTGTTCCCTTTGTCATCGGCATGTTACTTGCCCGAGATTCGATCGTTGGTATCTCAATTCCTAGTTCAATCTCGTTACCGGCAAGTCTCTTTACTCGTTCCGTAATACATCATCTCGCAACTAACTCATTAGTTGCATTGCTTGCAAGGCTTAAGTGATGTGCATTACCGAGAGGGCCTAGAGATACCTCTCCGACAATCGGAGTGACAAATCCTAATCTCGAAATACGCCAACCCAACATGTACCTTTGGAGACACCTGTAGAGAACCTTTATAATCACATAGTTACGTTGTGACATTTGGTAGCACACAAAGTGTTCCTCCGGCAAACGGGAGTTGCATAATCTCATAGTCATAGGAACATGTATAAGTCATGAAGAAAGCAATAGCAACATACTAAACGATCGGGTGCTAAGCTAATGGAATGGGTCATGTCAATCACATCATTCTCCTAATGATGTGATCCCGTTAATCAAATGACAACACATGTCTATGGTTAGGAAACATAACCATTTTCGATCAACGAGCTAGTCAAGTAGAGGCATACTAGTGACGTTTAGTTTGTCTGTGTATTCACACAAGTATTATGTTTCCGGTTAATACAATTCTAGCATGAATAATAAACATTTATCATGATATAAGGAAATAAATAATAACTTTATTATTGCCACTAGGGCATATTTCCTTCATTGGGGACACAAGAGACTCTTTGCTATTTGGTTGCAGGGTTGCTTGAGAGAGACCATCTTCATCCTACGCCTCCCACGGATTGATAAACCTTAGGTCATCCACTTGAGGGAAATTTGCTACTGTCCTACAAACCTTTGCACTTGGAGGCCCAACAACGTCTACAAGAAGAATGTTGCGTAGTAGACATCAGGGAACTAAGAACAAGAAAATCAGTAGGATATTTAGTTTTCCCACACAAGACTTCAACATCTCTAACAATTCGCACCGCTGATATAGTATCTCTATTGGCAAGTTTAATCGTGACATCAATATCTTCTAACTCAGCAGGTGCAATTTCATGCTTGATTTCTTTATATAAGTCATAAGGTATAACACTGGCACTAGCACCCATATCACATAAGCCATGATAACAGTGATCTCCTATTTTAACAGAAATAACAGGCACGCCTACCACAGGTCTATGTTTATCTTTAGCAGAGGGTTTAGCAATTCTAGCAGTTTCACCACAAAATTGAATAACATGCCCATCAATATTATCAGCCAAGAGATCTTTAACAATAGCAATATTAGGTTCTACTTTAACTTTCTCATGAGGTGTATAAGTTCTAATATTGCTTTTACGAACCACAGTTGAAGCTTTAGCATGATCCTTTATTCTAACGGGGAAAGGTGGTTTCTCAACATAAGAAGTAGGAACAATAGGATCATTATAAGTGACAGTTTTTTCTTCAATTTTAATAGGTGTAGCTACTTTTACTTCTATGGGAGGATGATATTTAAACCACTTCTCCTTAGGGAGATCAACATAAGTAGCAAAAGATTCACAGAAAGAAGCTACTATCTCAGAGTCAAGTCCATATTTAGTGCTAAACTTACGGAAAATATCGGTATCCATAAAAGATTTAACACAATCAAACTTAGGTGTCATACCTGACTCCTTACCTTTGTCGAGATCCCAATCTTCAGAGTTGCGTTTAATTCTATCCAATAAGTCCCATTTAAATTCAATAGTCTTCATCATAAAAGAGCCGGCACAAGAAGTATCGGGCATGGTGCGATTATTTTCAGAAAGCCAAGCATAAAAGTTTTGAATAATTGTCACTCTTGAGAGCTCATGATTGGGGCATGAATATAACATTGATTTATGCCTCCCCCAAGCTTGAGCGATGCTTTCTCCTTTGCAAGGCCAAAAATTATATATATAATTGCGATCAGGATGAACAAGATGCATAGGATAATACTTTTGATGAAATTCCAATTTCAATCTTGTATAGTTCCATGATCTCGTATCATCACATAGCCTATACCATGTCAATGCGTCTCCCTTCAAAGATAAAGAGAATACCTTCTTCTTAGCAACATCATCGGGTATACCTGCAAGCTTAAATAATCCACAAACTTCATCCACATAAATTAGGTGCTCATCAGGATGCTTTGTTCCATCTCCTGTAAAAGGATTAGCTAGCAGTTTTTCTATCATACCCGAAGGAAATTCAAAAGGAACTTCATTTTCAATAGGTTCAGTAGGTTGAGGAGCAACTCTTTGCTCTACTGGTCGGGGTGAAGATACCCCGAACAAGCCCCTCAGAGGATTACTTTCCATAGTGACAAGTGACAGTAGATTTCAGCACACTATATAAATTTTTCCTTAGCAAGTTCTACCTACCAAAGGCGCTACACTCCCTGGCAACGGCGCCAGAAAAGAGTCTTGATGACCCACAAGTATAGGGGATCTATCGTAGTCCTTTCGATAAGTAAGAGTGTCGAACCCAACGAGGAGCAGAAGGAAATGATAAGCGGTTTTCAGCAAGGTATTCTCTGCAAGTACTGAAATAAGTGGTAACAGATAGTTTTGTGACAAGATAAATTGTAACGAGCAACAAGTAACAAAATTAAATAAAGTGTAGCAAGATGGCCCAATCCTTTTTGTAGCAAAGGACAAGCCGGAACAAACTCTTATATAAGAAAAAGCGCTCCCGAGGACACATGGGAATATCGTCGAGCTAGTTTTCATCACGTTCATATGATTCGCGTTCGGTACTTTGATAATTTGATATGTGGGTGGACTGGTGCTTGGGTGTTGTTCTTACTTGAACAAGCATCCCACTTATGATTAACCTCTATTGCAAGCATCCGCAACTACAACAAAAGTATTAAGGTAAACCTAACCATAGCATGAAACATATGGATCCAAATCAGCCCCTTACGAAGCAACGCATAAACTAGGGTTTAAGCTTCTGTCACTCTAGCAACCCATCATCTACTTATTACTTCCCAATGCCTTCCTCTAGGCCCAAATAATGGTGAAGTGTTATGTAGTCGACGTTCACATAACACCACTAGATGCTAGACAACATACATCTCATCAAAATATCGAACGAATACCAAATTCACATGACTACTAATGGCAAGACTTCTCCCTTGTCCTCAGGAACAAACGTAACTACTCACAAAGCATATTCATGTTCATAATCAGAGGGGTAATAATATGCATAAAGGATCTGAACATATGATCTTACACCAAGTAAACCAACTAGCATCAACTACAAAGAGTAATCAACACTACTAGCAACCTACTAGCACCAATCCCAGACTTGGAGACAAGAATTGGGTACAAGAGATGAACTAGGGTTTGGAGATGAGATGGTGCTGATGAAGATGTTGATGGAGATTGCCCTCTCCCGATGAGAGGAACGTTGGTGATGATGATGGCGATGATTTCCCCCTCCCGGAGGGAAGTGTCCCCGGCAGAACAGCTCTGCTGGAGCCCTAGATTGGTTCCGCCAAGGTTCCGCCTCGTGGCGGCGGAGTCTCGTCCCGGAAGGTTTCTTCTGGGTTTTTTCTCGACGAAAGACTTCATATAGCAGAAGATGGGCATCGGAGAGCCACCAGGGGGCCCATGAGGTAGGGGCGCGCCCTAGGGGGGTGCGCGCCCCCCACCCTCGTGGACTGGGTGTGGGCCCCTGACCTTCATCTTTGGTAGGTATTTTTCATTATTTATTGTAAGATATTCCATGGAGTTTCAGGATTTTTGGAGTTGCGTGGAATAGGTCTCTAATATTTGCCCCTTTTCCAGCCCAGAATTCCAGCCGCCGGCATTCTCCCTCCTTATGTAAACCTTGTAAAATTTAGGATAGTATAACCGAGCCTAAAGCGATTTCGGCCGTCGGATTTCGCGTTTGAGTCGTTTCTGGCCATAAGATCTTTGTTTCAGCGCAGTTTACCACGACCTGGTCCTCCTGTCCTAATGGGCTGCTATTCTGGGAACTTTTTTCAAGGTTTGTGATTGATTGGGCTTCATTGGCCCATTTATCGTTCGGTGCTGTATACAAGCCGAGGCGACGATTGCCTAAAAAAACGAGGCGAGGACAAAACTGAGGCGACGCGAGCAGCGGATCCGTCCCGGGAGGGGATGAAGCCGATGCGACATGGGCGAGGGAACCGGCGGTCGAGGGGATCTAGCCGACGTGAGCTACGCTCGAGGGGATCCACGTCGCTGCACCCACTGATCCCCTCCGCTACTCCGGAAGCAATCCTCCTCACTCTCGCATCTTGCCTCGGGTTGTGCCGGCGTCGCCGCCGCCATCCCCGCAGGTTCTTTCTTCTCTCCCAACCTCCGGGCATGTAGTCAATGGCTTCTGTTGTCCTTGCCGCTGCCGCAAATTTTCTTCTCTTTTGCCTGGCTCGTGGTCGTGGTTCACTTGACTCCAAGGCGGCGAAACCCTAAACGGCATGAGACGGCGGTGATGGATCCCTCGTCTTGTGGTGGTGTGAAGTGACGAACATAAAGCCCAGTCCCTCTTGATTCCTCTCCTCTCGCTGGCTGAATCTTTGTGTTCTGCCACCATGGTATTGTTTATACCTCCCCTCGCTTGAAGAGATTTATTTTTCAGAGTTTGTCACCTCAAGATTTAGTGATGATTCCAGTCAGTTTGGTTAACTTGCTGTGTACTTAATCACCATCATCTAGATGAATTATTATTTGTTTTCACCATATACAACGTCGTTCACCTTGTCCCATGCTCTGCACCAATTGTTGATTTGTGTGCCAGGTTACTGCCGTGGTCGCGCCCGCATCTCTGCTCCAGTCAGTCACATTGTGATATGATGCGCACATCCTCAAGTCTGGGAATCGATCTTGGTAAGCAAATTAGAAGCGCATTTTTTAGGCCTATCACATGCGCAATCTCATCAGTGGTTAATTTTCCATTATCAGGTCCAAGAGTTTCTTGGTCAGCTCTGTTAATTTGGTTCTTATGGATGCCACCAATGCATGCAATATAAATAAACACATTTGATGATGTCTTCTTGAACCGATCAGCCTCCCTAGATGAAATCAATAAACTGGAGCACTCCAATCTATCTTCCACTTAGCCCTTGAAACCAGTAGGACTACTAGCCAAATACACTCAAATCATAGATCTATACAATCTACAGTAACTATCTTACACGGTATAGTACTAAAAGACACAATTTTTCAATTTTTCACTAAATACTATCAGCTTTTAAAACTCAAATCATCCTATGGCTGCAAAGTTGTGAGGTACATATCTGATAGCTTATGGTTGTTCGAACAAATAAGACCATGATCTATCCTAAATGTGAGATTTCCTTGTGAATTAGTTGCAAGGATTAACTCTTTTGTTCTGCTGTAGCTTACTCTTAAATAATGGCAATTCGTGTCCAAAGCCCTCTGCTATCAACAAACTGGATGTAGACACTCACGTGAACGCAGCCGCCCAGCCCCAAATTGATATTTTCTGTAACGATTCTCGGTATGTATTTATATGAGCCAGAACATCTTATAGGGTGTCTTCTCATGATAGTTGTACCTTACAAAGATTCTGTCTTGATGCTTGAATTTTACCAGGTTCTTTCCTATTTTTACCATTCATTTATTACAATTGTTATTATGTGTATCACATTTGCTGTAGGGTATATATGTTGTTTTCTATTGGAGAAAACAAATTTGCAGTCTATTGATTGAGTGCATGGAAGTAATGATTTCCCACTGTCATATCCCATTCCTTTATTAGCTATTTGTTGGTCATCTTATGTGTTGATTTGCTCGTTCAATTTTTTCAAGTTACTTCCTAATTTACGTATAACACAGATGAAGTGCGCTTTGACAGATATAACAAGGAAACATCCACGTCTAATTTGTTCTTGATATATTTTATATTGGTTTATATCTCACTGATCATACCAGTTTTTATTTGTGATATTAGAATCTTTGCCTTCTCAAACTTACATTATGGTCAATGAAATTTATAGGAGTATACCCAGAGGATGGAAACAAAGTACCCTCGATAAATTTGATTTGCTTTGTCAAGGATATACAGGGCAAAAATTTCTCTTATAGCTATCCTACTTGTATTGATTGCAATAAGCTTTTGGTCACCATTTGGAATCTTATTCCAGGTTCCATGTTAATCCCATACATTTTCCTCTCGAGTCTTGGATGACTGGAATATTACCTCTCCAAGAGCCATACATGTTTATTTTTCTGTTGTTTATATCTTGGTACTGATTAGTTGTACTCCGTGAACATTGTTGTGTATGATGTCATACCAAGCCAATTTGTATCCAAGAACCTTGAGTTTCCACTTGAATAATAGTTTGTCTTTATGCAAATTCAATGTGTTTTATGTTGCATTTATTTACAGATTTTTGTATCATTTTATAGTATAAATAGACGGGCGCAGCAACGCGCGTCGTCCATCATTTTTTTCTTACATTAGTATTTTGAATAAACACCACCTTGATTCATAAGATATTTAGATGAATGGATGTTAAAGTAGTATGGTCCTTTCATTTCTAGAGTTATCATTTCGTTGCATTATTTTTTAGAATAAATAGCTCTTGCATTTTATTGGGTTTCTTGCCAAATGGATCCTCCTAAAGTATATGCTTGCGTTATTCGGAACCTCTACAGTGGTTTGTCAAGAGCATAGGGCCTTGCTGCATCTTATCTGTCTGTCTACAAATTTATCCCAATATTACCCTTCTGGTGCATCTTTAATTTAGTTCAGTTTAGTCCTCACATATGTTCATCTTCATAAGTATTGTGACATAATGTGAAATAACAGCCCATAATGCAATAAATATCGATATAAAAGCATGATGCAAAATGGACGTATCAACTCCCCCAAGCTTAGACCTCGCTTGTCCTCAAGCAAAAAGCCGATGACGATAAATATGTCCCCATGTTTAGAGGTAGAGGTGTCGGTGTCAAAACCGGCGGATCTCGGGTAGGGGGTCCCGAACTGTGCGTCTAGGCGGATGGTAACAAGAGACAAGGGACACGATGTTTTTACCCAGGTTCGGGCCCTCTCGATGGAGGTAAAACCCTACTCCTGCTTGATTAATATTGATGATATGGGTAGTAGAAGAGTAGATCTACCACGAGATCAGAGAGGCTAAACCCTAGAAGCTAGCCTATGGTATGATTGTTGTTGTTGTGTCCTACGAACTAAACCCTCCGGTTTATATAGACACCGGAGGGGGCTAGGGTTACCCAAAGTCGGTTACAAGGAAGGAGATCTACATATCCGTACTGCCAAGCTTGCCTTCCACGCCAAGGAGAGTCCCATCCGGACACGGGACGAAGTCCTCAATCTTTTATCTTCGTAGTCCAACAGTCCGGCCAAAGGTTATAGTCCGGCTGTCCGGATACCCCCTAATCCAGGACTTCCTCAGTAGCCCCTGAACCAGGCTTCAATGACGATGAGTCCGGCGCGCAGATTGTCACTACAACAGGACCCCCAATATAGCAACGCTTTTTTCCGTATCTAAAAGTCCATATATGCGTTGCCAGGGTATTTACCAACGGTTTGGCATGCGTAGCCTTATCCAGTGTTGCTATCGCATAATGCAACGCTTATACCACCATTGGTAAATGGGACCGTTGCAACATAACAACACATAAAACCGACTTCTACAACACTTTTTATGTTGGTGAATAATGTACATGATTCCAAATCTCATTGCTTGCAACAAAGAATTTGCAAAGCTTCAGGTGATGGTACATATATAATATGGATAATATTATTTTATGTATATATTGCGAGCAATTAAATTAATGCTTCGCACAATGATGATAATTATGTATATCGGCTAAGGAAAAAGAATATACTCACAAGAGAGAGAAAAATCATATATTGGATAAATTGTTGGATTACAATAGTGGATATTACAGGAGGAACATCATCCAATTGTGATTCATAATCTTACTATTTTCTTGATAGCAAAACTTAAACTACATGCATCCATCAACATCCCTACAAGTTAACTAAAACTGGAACTTAACTAAAACTTGACCAAGGAACATCATCCAACAACAACAACATCCCTACAACTTAACTAAAACTGAAAGCATCCGTCATCATCATCATGAACCGGAACATTATCATCATCATTGCATACTTGCCACACACTCATGTAATCATCCATATATCTTTTGAATCTACAAAGAAAATAACAAAATGAAGTGTTAACACAAAATGCATTGACATGATGCAAGTAGTGATAGAGGCGGGATATTACATATAAATGTTGAAAGCCATGCCATCTTTGTTTTTTCTGCATGGGCAAGTTATTTTGCTATAACTATAAAGGTACTATATTATCATATATTGTATTCTAAAATTTATTGGAACAAAATATACATCATAAATTTGAGAATCTACTTATGATATGGTATGTCACTAAAAAGACTGTAAATTTCTTCCTGTGTCCTCCTTATTGAACAAAGAAGTCTTTCTAAATTGTGTAAGATCATAACATCCATGTACTGGTAAACGAATCATATGCATTCTCTAATGCCCATTCCATCAATCTACCAAACAACAAAATACTTGAAAGGGGCAAGGTAAAGCCATGATACAGGGCTAAAGTTCAGTATGGACATGTATATAGTTTGGATATTCATCATGCTTTAGAGTTTGCTTCCAGACCAAAAAAATCAAACAACACATAAAATTGGTATTAATAAGATTAGGTATTTGTGCAAAGAATTTATCACAACGCAGAAAGGTCTCGAAGAGAACACATAAAAATAGCTCCCATGCCCAGATGTGCAGCTGCCAGCAAAAGTGAAACAATGTGCCAGCAAAGCCCATTCTCATTTATGGTGTTCTTATTGTTCACGAAAACAACAGTAGGTATGAAAAACTATACTATTCCAAAGGCTCAGAATTTTCGAAAGTCATGGTTTTCTCTTTCAGTGAACTGTATAGACCAAGTACATACCCATGTTATCAAATGATGGTAGCGATGAACACAACGAAAAAAGGGTTAATGAAAAATACAAAAAATAAATTTACCTGATGAAAGAACAACAGGACGAAGGAAGGCACTGGTCAAAGATATATTCACCATCTAATTGTGAAACGGATAAATTAAAAATATAATTGCAGGTCGTAGGACCTGAAATAGGTCAGATGTTCCAAGTTAGAATAAAAGCCAATATGATGTCCGCAGAAATAATATAATGACAAGTATGATACTAATTAGCTGTTCTGATATTGCGATTGAGCTGTATATCTTAGCATTCGCAGTGTCATGGAGTAATTCTCTGCTATGAAACCTGCATGCTCCTTCCTCTTGCGTCTGTACACTGAAAAGTTGAAGCATCTTCCATCAGACGACCACTGATTCTAACCATAGTGATTTCTGAAATAAAGTATTAGCCCCTGTATACCATCTAGATATAACACTGGATATGGTCCAGATTATAAGTAATTCACCACAAACTCGTGGTAAGAAAATGATTCAATCTAAGTAATATGTGTGTGTGTGTGTGTGTGTGTGTGCGTTGTGCGTGTGCGTGTGCGTGTGCTGCGTCTGCGTGTGTGTAGCTATAACTTTGACTTAACGATTGTGATATACATGGATTAAATGAAGATATTGTCAAAGAAATCTATAAAATTGAATTTAAGAAAAGGAATGCTTAAACAAGAATATTTTTTGGTAACCCATGAGTGTTGAAGTGGATAGGCGACATTTCGCTACACATGCAATAGGCATACAAACGTGCAACAAAAGAGATTCAGTTACACAACCTGTGCGCAGCAACCCTGGCCAGTGGCGTGAGGTTATCAAATCCAGAGAGATAAAGTCTTTGAGGTTTCATTTAAATACTCACTTAGAAAAAGATGATTCACTAAAGAAGAAGAAATCGCTGGCATCAATTGTCAGCCTTTTTTTGAGAGAGACAACACCAACACGTTAATCTGAAAAGTACTCTACGTGCACTCTAAAGCTAATATGATGCTCTTAATATTCATGATTTGCATCTATTCCCAAACTACAAATATTATGATATAGAGGGAGTATTTGATAACTTACTTCTGCATTCTATGGCTTAGGACCCTTCTTAACTATCTGAATTTAGAATGTGTACGTCTGTCTTTGTTAAACGAAATTCTCCTGGTATTAGCATCTTCTACTACAATTAACCACACAAATTTTCGCACAGATATTGGAATAGTTACCACTGTAAATTATTTGGTGCTGATTAATAAAAATATAAGAAATCAGTATTTGAAAATTGCATTTTAGTTTCCTTTATGTGGACATATACTACAGAAAAGGCAGGCATGGAAGAAGAAAACATCACCTCAAATCAATAACTTCAAAATGTTCTGATGTTGATTCAGGACTGGCTCCTCTAGCAGAAAAGATGATTCCAATGACTCCTCTTACAGAACCACCTACAGTTATCAATGTCAATACTACAACAATCAGCATCTGAAGTCTCGAGGGACATAACAGTTAGAGTGATTCTCAAGTGCATTTTCCTGCTTTTATGAACCAATTGGAGAAGCACGAATAGGGAATGCATTTTATTGATGCACATAGAGCACTGGATAACACACTGCCTGGTAGTACGTGGGGTTAACCTTGCAGTTCAATCGAAGCATCAATTAACACTTTAGCAGCAAAACATATCCAAATTGACATCAAGCAGCAGGCACTTGAGCCCAAACAGTGGCAAACCCTAACACCACCAGAACCAAAATGGCTCCTGATGTGCCACAAACCAGAACAGAGAGGAGGAGTGGAGCAACTCACCTAAGAGGTATAGGCTCCATGGCTGCTTCGTCCCGAGCAGCAGCAAGGCTATCCAGTGGCCGTTCCACCCTGCACGTCTACAGGAGAAGAGAAGTGCAGAGATTAGAGGAAGGGGAAGAGAGAAAGGATGAAGCAAGGGGAGAGGAGGGGATGCACTCACCGGATGAGACGAGGACGACTGGCCACCGGCACCGGAGCCGACGCCCGAAACCCTAGCCATCGGGGGAGGGTCAAGGGTGGGCTTTGGTGGCCGCGAGCGCCGGATCTAGGCGGATGGGAGGGCGCCGTGGTGCGAGAGGACCTCGGGATGTGCTAAGTAGTGGCGGGATTGGCCGAACATCGCCTGAATCAGCGACCGCAGGTGGCGCAACGAGGAGCCGCGTGAAGAGTGAGATTGGACGCGAGAGGGATAGGTAGGTGGGGGTGCGGCGGATCCGGTAGCCATCGGGGTTGAGAGGTGGGAGGTTGGGGGGAAGGGGCGAAGGGCCGGCGGTGAGGTGGGGCGGAGGATGGAGAGAGAGACGAGACGGTTCACGGTTGGTGGCGGTGATTTGGGAGAGACGGGGAATCGTAGGCTCTGTTTCTCACGCGTCTCTCTCTCCTTTCCTATGTTTTATTTTTATCCATATATGTATATCAATCCGCAACACATACGCTGCACCATTTATATGCGTATCTATTATTAATTTTACAACGTATAGTCAAAATATTGTACAATTTGTGTTGCTTTATAAGGGGTATCTTTGTAGTGTGTCTTCGGCATTGCAAGGCGGGTTCCTCCTCCGAATACTTCATAAAAGATTTTGAATATGAAGATCGTGTCCGGCTCTGCAAAACAAGTTTCACATACCACCGTAGAGAGAATAATATTTCCACAAACCCAATCTGCTGACATATCCTGTAATGTGATATCACACCACAGCCAAGCCCTTATGCGAACCGTTTTTACAGCCAACCTCAGCACATTTCACGAGGCGGTTTCCTTGGCACATCTTGTCGAAGCAGATATCATGTCCCCTTATTACGGGATTCTCATCAATATGGACGTGGGTAACCCAACCGCGCCATCAATTACGGCGCTTGGGGGACGAGCGGGTTTTACCAGGCTGGTGGGGACGCATAGTTTCGTCCGCCCATATAAAGGGATAAGGATTTGCCTTTTTCCGTCCACGCCTTCTTCCTCCTTTTCTCATCCCTTCTCGCACACTTGAGCTCCAGCGCCCAAGCCCACATTTTCTTCCTCAACCTTCTCCAATCATGTCCGGAGCGGGAGGCAAGTGGATGGTCTCCTCCGTCACGGAGGGACACATCAAGAAGCTGAGGGGAGCCGGATACTTGTCCGCGGACATCGCGCATCGGCTCCCAGATGCGGGGCAGTTCATCCCCACCCCCAGGCCCCACGAGAGGGTAGTGTTTCTCACCCATTTCCTCCGCGGACTGGGATTCCCCCTCCATTCATTCGTCCGGGGGCTCATGTTCTACTACGGCCTGGATTTCCACGATCTAGGCCCGAACTTCATCCTCAACATCTCGGCGTTTATCGTCGTGTGTGAGGCCTTCCTCCGCATCAAGCTCCACTTCGGCCTATGGCTGAAGACTTTTAATGTCAAACCGAAAGTGGTGCGCGGCCAGCAAGCGGAGTGCGGAAGCGCCATGGTGGGCAAGATGCCCAACGCCACATGGATCGAGGGCTCCTACGTGGAGACCATAAAGGGGTGGCAATCGGGGTGGTTCTACATCACCGAGCCGCGTGACCCTAAATGGGCAGCGGACCCCGAGTTCCGATCCGGAATCCCCACGCGGCTCACCTCCTGGAAAGAGAAGGGCCTGCCCTGGGGTAGTACGGGAGAGCTGACCGGACTCCAAACCTGTGTCCAAAACATGGTGAGCAAGAAGCTCAAGCTTGTCAATATAGTCCAGGTCATGCTCATCCGCCGGATCCTTCCGTGTCAACAACGGGCATTCAACTTGTGGGAGTTCGACCCGGCCCAGCACCAGACTCTGAGCGAGCTCTTTGACACAACACACGAGGATGCTTGGAAGGTGCTTTTCAAGGGCGCCGAGGTTCCCCCTCCCCTTACCGAGGATCGCAGATTCAGCGCGAAGCGCCAAGCCAGCGCGGTAAGCTGTTTTACCTCTTATAGGGTATTCATTTTTCATAGTTTAATCATATGCAGGGTCTAAGCTCCCATACCTTTGACAGGACTGGCAGGAGACGGCCGAATAGATCGACTGTCCGGCCCCTCTGCCCGAAGGCCCAGCAGACGCTCGCTTAGCGGAGCTGCTGGTTCCGGCACCTTACATGGTGCCGGAGAAGAAGGCCAAGAAGAAGGCCACGGGAACCCGAAAGAGTTCCCGACGCCCGGTGGTGTCGAACTCATCGTCCGATGACTCCGAGGCGCACTCCTCCCACGAAGATGAGGAGGAGGAAAAATAGGCTTCTTCCCCTCCAGCAGGGGGAGAAAAGAAAAGGAAGGCCGCCCCAACTGGGGAGGCCGGAGGGTCCAAGAAGGGAAGTACCCTTCCTCCGGACTACTCCACCAATGCCACCGACAGCGAAGACGAGTGGCCACCCAGGGCCAAGCCCCTGGCGAAGTCGTAAGTATTCGGACACCAGAGTGACTCATAGCGTTCCTTTATTGCACAGCTTCTCCTAACGCCGAATATAATCATGCAGTCCGCCCCGAGCCCGAGTCGACGTATCGTCGAGCGGTTCCTTGGATTCGTTGGATGTGAATAGCTTTTCACTTCCGACCGCTTCCACCCCTCGCCCTACGGACAATGCCGAGGTGTTGTCCCAAAGGGCACCAAGCCGAGGGGAGGTAGTCCTGGAGGCGCCGCAAGGCGACCTTCCGGACTGCAGGCACAAAGGGAGCAAGGCTCCCAAGGGCTCCAAGTGGTTCCGGATTCCAGCAGGTGCCCCCCCACTAAGAAGGTCAAGCCTACCGCGCCGGTGACCTCCGTCCAACCGGAGGCACCGGATAACTTGCTGGAGGTGCTTAACGGCGCCTCCATCGACGAGGAGCACCGCACTATTATGAGTGCGGTGATCCAGAAGGTTTAGTCCGCCAAGAGCGGGCTGACTGAAGCCTGTGCCAGCCTTCTAACAGGCTTTGAGGTATTTATTGAAAATATATGAAAATATTACGGCATAGGCAGTAGCCCCTGATGCTCTGTTCGGTGTTCACAAAGAAAAGCCGAATAGAGGATCTAATAATATTCGCAGGAGTCTAACATGATTATGTCGATATGCGTATGCAGGCTTCGCTGCTGACCTCTGCCGTACTGACCGCGGAGGTTGATGCGCTGAAGCAGAACCTCGAGCGGTCCGAGAAAGAGCTCGGCCTTGCCAAAAAGCAGCTCGAGGAGAACCAAGGTACGTAATGCCTTGTCTATGTGTGTATAAAAAAAGATGCAGTTGCAAAAATGATAGGATCGTTATTGATGTGCTAGGGGCCACGACTGAGGCGGCGACCCTGAAGCAAGCACTTTCCGAGGCCAAAAACAAAGCGGCTACGGAGTGCAGCGAGCGGGGGAAGCAAGAGGTGCGGGTTGCCGAGGTGCAGCAAGAGCTCCAGGCTCTCATGAAAAAGCATGAGAGTTTGGAGGTTGACTCGAAGACGCGAGAGTCCGAGCTTGCCTCAGCCCTTGAGAGCGCCAAGTATGCTAAGGCCAAAGCCCAGAAGGCCCTCCAGGAGATTGAGGCGATGAAGAAGATTGCGGCAGG
Source organism: Aegilops umbellulata (assembly GCA_032464435.1). Taxonomy (NCBI): domain Eukaryota; kingdom Viridiplantae; phylum Streptophyta; class Magnoliopsida; order Poales; family Poaceae; genus Aegilops; species Aegilops umbellulata. The sequence goes on along the minus strand of CP136058.1, from coordinate 34,248,533 downwards.
TAAGGCATTCATTATGCAAAGCAAGCATGTGAAAGTAAATTACTTGTTACTTGCCCGAGTCCGGAGCTCTCCAGGAGCATTCGCAGATTTGCCCCGCAGTGTGTCGGACGCCACAAAGCATTACCGAGCCGAGGAGGGGAGCTCGACGGAGAAGGTGTTCTGGTCTCAGTATACTGAGGCCGAACACCCGGTACCCTTGAGCGACCAGCTGAAGCAATTGGTCGAGCTCCATAAGGTGGCCGAACAGGCCATGAAGAGTCTCATAGTCCGGATGTGGCCTGGAGAGGCCATGCCGGGGAGCTACTTCGGGCTAGTGAAGCGGCTTATGGACGCCTGCCCTTGGCTTGAGGTCATCAAGCGCTCCGTCTGCATCGAGAGCTCCCGTAGGGCGCTTGCCCGTGTTAAAGTACACTGGGGCAAGATGGACGCGGAGAAGCTGGTGAAGGATGGGCCACCGCAGGGCAAGGAGCATCGCCACCCTGAGATGTACTATGAGGGTGTCCTGAAGGGTGCCTGCCTTGTGGCGGATGAATGTTCCAAAGATGTAATATTTGAGTAAACTCGCTCGTGTGATCCTGTACGCTGAAAACTTGTTCATATGCGCTATGCAACGCTTGTGTGAATTTAAAATATTACCTTCAGTGCGACCGTTTATTAAATTTGAGAGATGGCGAGTCGTCGGCTTCTGCCCCCATGCCACGAGTGCTGGGGTGTTCGGGATAAACCTGAGCACTCTTTTTCCCATTCTTGGGTCCTTCGAGGGAGGTTGTCGGTGTCAAAACCGGCGGATCTCGGGTAGGGGGTCCCGAACTGTGCGTCAAGGTCGGATGGTAACAGGAGACAAGGGACACGAAGTTTACCCAGGTTTGGGCCCTCTCGATGGAGGTAAAACCATACTCCTGCTTGATTAATATTGATGATATGGGTAGTACAAGAGTAGATCTACCACGAGATCAAAGAGGCTAAACCCTAGAAGCTAGCCTATGGTATGATTGTGTATGATGATGGCCCTACGGACTACAACCCTCCGGTTTATATAGACACCTAATAGGGTTAGGGTTACACAGAGTCGGTTACATAAGTAGGAGATCTTGCATATCCGCATCGCCTAGCTTGCCTTCCACGCCAAGGAAAGTCCCATCCGGACACGGGACGAAGTCTTCAATCTTGTATCTTCATAGTCCTGGAGTTCGGCGAAGGTATAGTCCGGCTACCCGAACACCCCCTAATCCAGGACTCCCTCAGTAGCCCCTGAACCAGGCTTCAATGACGACGAGTCCGGCGCGCAGATTGTCTTCGGCATTGCAAGACGGGTTCCTCCTCCAAGTCCTTCATAGAAGATTGTAAACACCAAAGATAGTGTCCGGCTCTGCAAAATAAGTTTCCACATATTGCCATAGAGAGAATAATATTAACACAAATCAAATCTGCTGACGTATTCCGCAGTGCGTCATCACACTGCGGCCAAGCTCTTTATACAAATTGTTTTCACTTTTCCACCTTAGCACGTTTAGCGAGGCGGTTTCCTTGGCACGTCTTGTCAAAGCAGAGATCGTGTGCCCCTTTTAACGGGATTCTCATCAATACGGACGTGGGTAACCCAATCGTGCCTGTTAGCACGTTCCCTCTATTAAAGGCGAGTCCAAAACGGTTATGGGGAGGGCTCTTGGTATTCAGCCTCTTATAAAGAGACCAAGGCCTCGCTCCTTTTCTTAATCTCAAATGAGTTCGCCTATCGCCTCGAGTTCCAACATCCCAAGCTCCAGATTCCAGGCGCTTCGGACCTTTGACAATGTCCGGTTCTGACCTTCAAGGTCGATGGACGCCTTCCTCCGTCACGGAGGAGGACGTATTAAGGTTGAGGGAGGCTAAGTTCCTGACCGGCGAGATTTCGCATAGGTTGCCTGTTCAAGGACAGGCTATTCCCAGTCCCCAGCCCGGCGAGAGCGTGGTGTTCACGTCTCACTTCCTCCGAGGGTTAGGCTTCCCCATGGATCCCTTTGTGAGGGGACTGTTGTTTTATTACGGGCTGGATTTTCATGATTTAGCTCCGGAGTCCATCCTCCATATCTCCTCATTTATTGTCGTGTGTGAAGCGTTCCTCCATGTTACCCCTCACTTCGGATTATGGCTCAAGACCTTCAAAGTGGAGCCCAAGATGATCGAGGGACGGCACGCAGAGTGCGGAGGCGCAGTCATAAGAAAAAATGCCGATGCTCCATGGCCCGAGGGCTCTTTTCAAGAGGAGCTAGGCTTGTGGCAACGAGAGTGGTTTTATATCACCGCTCCCCGGGGCACCACATGGGTGGCACCTACTGCCTTTCGCTCGGGTCCCCCACCACGGCTAGAATCGTGGATCAACAGAGGGTTAGATTGGGGTTTGCCCAAAGACGTGCCCTTGCTGCAGGGCCACATTAAGGATCTCTTGGAAGGAGACCTCAACCTGGTCAAGGTGACACAGGTCATGCTGATTCTCCGGACACTGCCCGACAAACGTCGCCCCCTTCGCCTGTGGGAGTTCAATCTAGAGGGACCACGAGCTCTCCGGGATTTCATGAGCGCGACGCCCGCGGAGATGTATAAACTGTTCTTCGGATCACAAGAAGCGTGTCCGGATTTGACCGAGGACGCAGGCCTAAGCCGCAATCGCCCGGATACTCAAGTAAGTAACCTTGTGCCCGGACCTTCTATCCGCATAATTATCATAAACTTGCCCTTAAAAGAGCTCCCCTTTTAAACAAGAGTGGATAGCGAAGGCGAAGCTGATCAGGTGTCCGGCTCCCCTTCCCGAAACTAGGCCGGATCCCGTGCTAGTGAGGATGCTGGAGGTAGTGCCTTTGGAGGGAAGCAAGGGGGAGGACAAGGAAACTATGGCCTCCTCGAAGGAGGCTGCTCCGAAGGGAGGAATCGACGATCCCTCTCCTAGGGAAAAGAAGAGAGCCGCCTCTGACGATCCGAAGACTGTGGTCTCGAAGCGGGGGAAAAGATCCTCGTCAGGGGGTCCGGCGCCGGGGAGTTCCTCAGCCGGACTACATACTCAAGGAGATCAGCCCTCCAGCGAGCCGTAAGTAGAGAAAGGTTTTCCTTTCGAGGGATGAGAGAAATCTATGATTTATATCTGAGAAATTTAACCGAATTTTTACCCTGTAGTTCGGACCTCAGCCCTTCTCAGCAGAGCTCGTCTTCGGGGGATCTTCTTCCGGAGATGATGGAGAGCGGGACGCCTCCTTCTACTGGGCCGCCTAACGAAGCAGGTGACCCTGAGGTATCGTCAGGGAGGGTTTCTCCGAGTCCGGCTGGGGCGGAAGATAGCAATGGGGCCCCCCCGAAGTTCTCCGCGTCCGGCCTTCGAAAGAGGTCATGGGACGAGTCCGGCACCTTCTGGTGCTCGGCCAGAGGAGCTAAAGGTTCTGCTAGGGCGAGCTTCTATTTCAGAGGAGCACCGTGCATTAATGGGCACGATAATTGAAAAGATTTCGTACGCAGAGAGCGGATTGCGTGTGGCCGTCGAAAGTTTATTGACGGGTTTTGAGGTACATTAGATAATGTGTACTTTTGTCAGTTGCGCGTAAATAAGATGCACCCTATGTAGATAGTAGCCCCTGAGACTCTGCATGTCGTCAAGAAATGACGGCACGCGGAGGATCATAATGCCAGGTCTAAAATGTCGCCTTTTAATGTAGGCTGCAGGGTGTCCGGAATCGAGCCGAACTGCTGGTTTTGCCGAACTAAAGCGGCAACTGGACGTGGCAGATGCCGACATCGCGCTTGTCAACAAGCGGTTGGATGAGGCTCAAGGTATGTGATTCCTCGGGCAGCATTAGGTAAGAAGAGTTTTATGCCCATGTCTTACGATATGTGTGCTTGACGCAGATGGTGCGGCCGCCGTGGAGAGTCTTCGGGCAGAACTTGCCCAAGCTAAAGATCAAGCCAGGAGAAGTGATGCGGCTGCCAAGAAGGCCCTTGAAGAGCTGAGAGCCGAACAGGCTGCTCATTGCCGAAGCAAGGAAGAGATGGCCAGTATGGCCGAAAAGTTAAAGAGCACTGCAGACTGTTGCATACTTCTCGAGAGAGAAGACCAGGCGAGACAGGCGGTCCTAGAGAAGGCCATTGCTGATGCCAAGGACGCACGCTCTGCGATGAGAGCTGCGAAGGAGGAGCTGCGTCAGGCCGAACAGATTGCGGCTGGAAAGCCCTTCATGCTGCGGAGAAAATTTTGCGATCCGAAGTTTGCTCCGTTGGACCGGATGTGGAGTATGGAGGACACCTATCTGGATATGGCAGCGAGTGCTGCTGATGCGACTGAACAGTTCCAAGATCTGGAAGATCGTGAAGTGGAAAAACTGTTCTGGTCGCAATTTCACAATCCAGAGCGTCCACTGGCAGTGGACGATCGTTTGGCTCAATTGGCCGAACTTAATAGGTTGTCCGGACTCGACATGAAGTATGTCATGGGTCATCTGTGGCCGGGGAGGTCGGAGCCGAAGAGTTATTTTAGCTTGGTGCAGCAATTCCTTGATGCAGTGCCGCGCATTAATGCAATGAAGAGGTCGACGTGTATAGAGGGTGCAAGGATGGCTCTTGCCCGTGTCAAGACATACTGGGCCGAGATGGAGACCACTGTTATTGCGTCCCGAGATTCAGATAAAAGCCGAGTGTCCTCCGAGCACTATTTTCAGGAAGTCCTTGAAGGCGCTCGTGTAATAGAGACGCAGTGCTCGAAGGATGCTATGTTATTATAGCATATGTAATTATGGATTAATATGTTGATAAACTATAGTGGCCTTTTTATACTTGTGCCTTCAAGTATTGTGAACACCTCCTGTGCGGCCGTTTAAAATATATGTATAAAATCTGAAATATTGCAGTCGTTGGCTTCAACCCCCACGCACATAGTGCGGGGGTGCTCGCGGAAGACGCATTTTCACACTTAACCCAACGTCTTGGTCCTACAAAGGAGGTGATAGCGCAGCGGGCCAGGCAACCGGACTATAATGCTTTAACACATTCACTTAGCCATAGGAGCTTGACAGTGGGACTATTTAGGTAGCCCATTGGTGGCGACTGCGCTCGCCCGAGTTCGGGGCGCGTATGTGCCTGACCGGGAAGTGGCCCTTCGTTAAAGCGGAGGAATCCGATAGATCCCAATAGGTCATCGAGTGGCTGACCAGTCTCACGCTACATCATGACAGTCAGTTTTCGGCTTTCTCTACTGAGGTGCTCGCCCGGCCGAATCGGGGCACAATTGCAGTAGTTCTCCTGGTGCTACCTTAGCCGATAGAGCGGAACGTAAGGCAGCCGAACTCAGGAGCCGGGCAACCCAACATTTGACCAAAGACATGATTCGGAGCTGATGCATATAATGCCAAAACTCGCGACGCCGAACACTCCCTAAGGTGTTCGGTCTTTATGAGTGCGGGCTAAACAACACTCTTTGCTAAAAAAGCCCCTAGTGTCCAGGTACGTGCAAAAAATTCTGACGTGGCCACATGCCAAGACGCAAGCCTCCTCCTTGGTTATGTCGGAACAAACCAGGGGATGTATTGCAACAAGAGACAGTAAAAAAGGTTTACGTAGGGTCTTAATCTGAAAAGAATCCTTTAGGACGGGTCCCTACTGCACGTCTGCGCCTGTGTCTCCGTTGTGCCGTATCCTGGACGGGCGCCACACGACATTCATCTGTAAAAGAGAGGAACTAAACTGAAAACGGGTCGTGCCGAACAAAAGGTTTTAAAATAAATAAAATATAAAGTAAAATGTAAAATTGAGCTTTATTGTCTCTGCGTATAGCCCCTAGTACGGGGGTATATGGCCTCTAAGCCTGTATTGATGATGGACTTGTGCCGAACTCGTCTATTCCGCGTTCGTGGCCTTTAATGACCTATGTCGAAAAGTTTTTTGGCTGGTGAGGCCATTTTATTGTGCGGCTGTCTAAGCGGCCGCACAGTCCTCCGCTTGGGGGAGGCGCACTCTAGTGCTTCCCCTTCAAAGAGATGATGCCTCGTGGACCGGGCATCTTAAGCGTGAGAGATGCATAGTGCGGTATTGCGTTAAAGCGAGCGAAAGCTTCACGTCCCAGTAGTGCTTGATAGCAACTTGAAAACGGGACGACATGGAAGGTCAGCTTTTCGCGACGGAAGTTATCGGCGGAGCCGAATATAACTTCGAGCCGGAGAAAACCCATACAATGGGTGTCCGGACCAGGTGCTACCCCTTGAAAGGAGGTTTTGCTGTGGCGGATTCTTGCTGGGTTTATCCCCATGTGATGGATTGTATCCTGATATATCAGGTTTAGTCCACTACCGCCGTCCATAAGGACATTTGTAAACTGGAATCCGCCAATTATTGGGTCGAGTATCAGGGCAGTCCAGCCTGCGTTTTTGATATTTCTAGAATAGTCTAGCTGATCGAAGGTGATTGGTTTTAATAACCAGTGGCGGGATCCCTTGGGAATGGTCGTATTGTGCGTACCTTAATGGGTGCCACACGTTTTGTTACGTGAAGTAAGTTCACTGTTTTTACTTCTTGTGGGAAGTTCTTTTGTCTCCTGGTGCTCTGCTTCTGGGGTTCGTCCTCGTCTTCGCTTGGTGTGTCGAGCCCCTTGTGTTCGGCATTGAGTCTGCCGGATTGTTTGAAAACCCAACAATCTCTGTGGGTATGGTTAGCAGGCTTCCCCGGAGTACTGTGGATCTGACATATCCTGTCCAGGATTCTATTCAAGTTGGACGGATCATCCCTATTATCCCGGAGGGGTGGTTTTGACTTATTTTGTCGTGAACCTTTGAATCCGGCATTGACTGCCGTGCTCTTCCGACTTTTTTCTTTAGTTCGGCGATGGTCCTTGTTGCATCGCGGTTTTCCATTTCTATCCCTAGTTTCGGATGTACTTGGGTCGCTGGGGCTGCATCTTGCCAACCAGCTGTCCTCTCCTGCGCAAAAGCGGGTCATGATGCTTGTGAGTGCGGCCATTGTTCTTGGCTTTTCCTGGCCGAGGTGTCTGGCGAGCCATTCGTCTCGGACATTATGCCTGAAAGCTGCTAAGGCTTCGGCGTCCAGACAGTCGACTATCTGATTCTTTTTAGTAAGGAATCTATTCCAGAACTGTCGAGCTGATTCTCCGGGCTGTTGAGTTATGTGACTAAGATCGTCTGCATCCGGAGGGCGGACATAGGTCCCTTGAAAATTTGCTCGGAAAGCATCCTCGAGCTCTTCCCAACTTCCAATTGTGTTTTCGGGGAGGCTTTTAAGCCAGTGCCAGGCTGGCCCTTTAAGCTTAAGGGGTAAATATTTGATGGCGTGAAGATCATCTCCTCTAGCCATATGTATGTGGAGGATATAGTCCTCGATCCAGACTCCGGGGTCTGTTGTTTCGTCGTACGCCTCTATGTTGACGGGTTTGAATCCCTCTGGAAATTCATAGTCCAGAACCTCATCGGTGAAGCATAGGGGATGTGCGGCGCCCCTGTATTTGGGTGTGCCGGATTCTGATGATGGCTTTTTTGCATTGCTTACAAGAGCTTGCTTTCTTGGCCCATAAATGTACCTGGCTGGGCCATGATGCGAATCCTTAGGTGGGTCGCATATCGGTTTGAGTGCGGTGCCATTTGCCGCCTTATGGGGTCGTCTATCCGACCGTATGGCTTTTTTATTTTTTGAGTGCGAGGGCTCTAGGGCCTCTTCGTCGAATTCGGGCAGTAGCTTTCTCTTTGGATGGCTTTTAGTACGGAGACCGTCGCCGTATCTGTCTGCGGTGTTGATTACTTTGTTCCATTTAATACGGAGTGCATCTTCTGCTGTCTTTAGCTTCCGCTTCTGCTTTTTTAGGCTTCGTGCAGTTGCAACGAGCCTCTTGTGGAGACTTTTCTGCTCCATGGATTTATCCGGCGTAAGGTTGTCCGGAATGTCGTTTTCGCCGGGGGAGGGAGTTTCGGTTTCTCTATCCGTTTTGCCCTGCTCGGACGGCTGCTCTAAGGCTTGCTCGACGTCTACCGGCTTGTCCTGCTCTATGGCTGGGTTTTTTTATCGAGGCGGGGCTTGGGTCGGCGTTTATGCCGACGCTTTGATTGCTTTCTGGGGGGTCTATCTCCCGTTCCATCCCCTTTTTCCTCGTTGTCGTTTCCTTTAGGGGTATCCACCATGTACACATCGTGGGATGCGGTGGATTTCCAATGCCCTATGAGCGTTGGTTCATCAGTATCTCCTGCATCGTCATCCATGCTGTCGATGTCTGCGGAGTCGAAGTTGAGCGCGTCGTTTAGGTTGTCGACGGTGGCTACAAAGTGGGTGGTGGGTGGGCTTTGAATTTCCTCATCGTCCGTATCCCATCCTTGCTGACCGTAATTCGGCCAGGGCTCTCCTGATACAGAGAGAGACTTCAGAGAGTTCAAGATGTCACCAAGAGGCGAGTGCTGAAAGATGTCCGCGGCGGTGAACTCCATTATGGGTGCCCAATCGGATTCGATTGGTAGGGGCACGGGGGGTTCGGAGTCCGGATAGGAGTCCGGACCCTCCGAGTCACGGGTCATGCGGAGTGCGGGGCTGGCGTTCGGCTCGATTGCCTTTGAGATCGCAACCCCCGAGGTGACGTCCAACCGCTCATCCTCGATTGGTGTAATAGGCTCCGAGTCTAGGGTCGAAACCGGTGCATGTGCGGCCTCCAGGACACTGTTCGGAGGCAGAGCTAGATCATGCCCCTCGAGATAGTGCGGCGCGCTTGGTTGTGGCTCGAACCCGTCGAAGATCAAGTCTCCGCGGATATCAGCCGTGTAGTTTAAGCTTCTGAACCTGACTTGATGGCCAGGGGCGTAGCTTTCGATCTGCTCCAGATGACCAAGCGAATTGGCCCGCAGAGCGAAGCTGTCGAAGATGAAGATCTGTCCGGGGAGAAAAGTCTCACCCTGGACCTCATCGTTGTTGATGATCAGAGGAGCCATCAGGCCTAAAGGCGACGACACAGAGGAACTCTCAATGAAAGCACCAATGTCGGTGTCAAAACCGGCAGATCTCAGGTAGGGGGTCCCGAACTGTGCGTCAAGGTCAGATGGTAACAGGAGACAAGGGACACGAAGTTTACCCAGGTTTGGGCCCTCTCGATGGAGGTAAAACCCTACTCCTGCTTGATTAATATTGATGATATGGATAGTACAAGAGTAGATCTACCACGAGATCAAAGAGGCTAAACCCTAGAAGCTAGCCTATGGTATGATTGTGTATGATGATGGCCCTACGGACTACAACCCTCCGGTTTATATAGACACCGGATAGGGTTAGGGTTACACAGAGTCGGTTACATAAGTAGGAGATCTTGCATATCCGCATCGCCTAGCTTGCCTTCCACGCCAAGGAAAGTCCCATCCGGACACGGGACGAAGTCTTCAATCTTGTATCTTCATAGTCCTGGAGTCCGGCGAAGGTATAGTCCGGCTACCCGAACACCCCCTAATCCAGGACTCCCTCAGAGATGCTCAACACAACGAACAAGGCAATCAGACTATAATGCTTTATCACTCTCACTTAGCCAGAGAATTCTATAATTTTAAATTTTGGCGAAGCCCCTAGTGTTCGGAAGACCGAGTTCGGGGCGCTATACACGCCTAGGCCGGACAAAGCCGACTCCTCGCCCTAAGCGGCATAAGTCTTTAGGGACTCAAAACCTCTCGAACAGCGACTAGCTCTCGCCCTATCATGACAGTCAGTTTTAGCTTTCTCTACTGAGGTGCTTAGCCTAGCTGAACCGGTGCACAATCGCAATAGTTCTCCCAGTGCTACCTTAGCCGATATAGTGGAACGTAAGGTACCAAAACATGGGAGCCGGGCAAACCCAACTATTGACCCAAGACATGATTCGGAGCTGATGCATATAATGCTATAAGTTTAGAGTGCCGCCTTGTGAAAGTGTTCGTACTTCCCACGCCGTACTATGGGGTGCTTAAGCCCCTGGCGTATTAGCCGTACCAAAGTGTACGTGTGCTAAATGTCATGAATGAACATATATACATAAAGAGGAAGGAATAGAGAATGCAATAGTAGACTGAAGCTAAGCATTGTTTATTCAAAAAAGGTGCATTAAAAGCAGAGCGATACAAATGGTGCGATAAGCAAGAGATGGGACTATTTGACATGTCCCCTCCAGGGGCGAGCTGCGGAATGGTATTTAAAGCAGGTATTTTGCTTGTTATAGAGACCACCTGGGAGTTCCACAGTGTGACGTAGCTTTCTGCCTCCCTGGTTATTGTATCGTGTGTTCGGCAATTGTACTGCCGAATAAGTCTTCCGGAGAGTAAAGTCCTGAAAGTAAGAAAAAATGATAAAATCGGGAGCCCCTAGTGCGGTTGAGCTGCATTTTGGGGCGTGCCGTGGTTGTGCCCCTCCCCCTGTGCCCATGGTATTTTCAGAGCGTAATTATGTACGCGTAGCACGGATTTCGTTGTTTCGCTGGGGCTGGGGTTGGGGTCGAATTGCTACGCTTGCTCAGAACATGCCAGGCGGTCTTGTTGTAGATTACTCCGAGCGCACTTGACGGTGTCCGGATGTTTTGTCGCCAGACTGGAGAATTGCCTTGAGAGGCTTCTTTGTACTTCCGCTGCGAGGGCCGCCGTGTGCTCCTCCGTTCGGAGAGAGCGCTCGGTGTTTCCATTGACTGTGATGACCCCCTGAGGTCCTGGCATCTTGAGCTTGAGGTATGCATAGTGTGGCACCGCATTGAACTTTGCAAATGCGGTTCGCCCGAGCAGTGCATGATAGCCACTACGAAATGTGACTATATCGAAGATTAACTCCTCGCTTTGGAAATTATCCGGGGATCCGAAGACCACTTCAAGTGTGACTGAGCCTGTGCAATGGGCCTCTACACCTGGTATGACGCCCTTAAAGGTCGTTTTTGTGGGTTTAATCCTTGAGGGATCTATGCCCATTTTGCACACTGTGTCCTGATAAAGCAGGTTCAGGCTGCTGCCGCCGTCCATAAGGACTCGAGTGAGGTGAAATCCGTCAATAATTGGGTCTAGAACCAATGCGGCAAATCCGCCATGGCAGATACTAGTGGGATGGTCCCTGCGATCGAAAGTGATTGGACAGGAGGACCATGGGTTGAACTTTGGGGCGACTGGCTCCAACGTGTATACGTCCCTTAACGCACGCTTTCGCTCCCTCTTGGGGATGTGGGTTGCGTATATCATGTTCACCGTCCGCACTTGTGGGGGGAAACCATTCTGTCCTCTGTTGTTCGCCGTCCGGGGCTCCTCCTCGTCGTCGCTATGTAGCCCCTTGTCTTTGTTTTCGGCATTTAACTTGCCGACCTGCTTGAACACCCAACAATCCCTGTTGGTGTGGTTGGCTGGCTTGTCGGGGGTGCCATGTATCTGACATGAGCGATCGAGTATACTGTCCAAACTGGACGGGCCCGGAGTGCTTCTTTTGAATGGATTTTTCTGCTGGCCGGGCTTAGAGCCTCTGAATCCGGCATTAGCTGTCGTATCCTCAGTATTGTCGCTGTGAATGCGGCGCTTGTTTGTTGCGACGTGACCTGCCATTGCTGTCCTTGGTATTCGAATTACCAGGGCTCTTTGACATATTATTGCTGTGAGCCAGCCAGCTATCTTCTCCTGCGCAAAAGCGGGTCATGAGTGTCGTGAGGGCTGCCATAGATTTCGGCTTTTCCTGTCCAAGGTGCCGGGCAAGCCACTCATCGCGGATGTTGTGCTTGAAAGCCGCTAGGGCCTCTGCGTCCGGACAATCGACGATTTGATTTTTCTTGGTTAGGAACCGTGTCCAGAATTGCCTGGCCGATTCCTCTGGCTGTTGAATTATGTGGCTCAGGTCATCGGCATCTGGTGGTCGCACATAAGTTCCCTGGAAGTTGTCGAGGAATGCGGCTTCCAGATCTTCCCAACAACCAATGGATTCTGCTGGCAAGCTGTTGAGCCAATGCCGAGCTGGTCCTTTAAGCTTGAGTGGGAGGTATTTGATGGCGTGTAGATCGTCGCCACGGGCCATGTGGATATGAAGGAGGTAGTCCTCAATCCATACCACGGGATCTGTCGTACCATCATATGATTCAATATTCATGGGTTTGAAACCCTCTGGGATTTGATGATCCATTACTTCATCTGTGAAGCATAGCGGGTGTGCGGCGCCTCTGTACTGGGCTATATCACGCCGCAGCTCGAATGAGTTTTGTCTGCTGTGTTTGGCCCGGCCGGATTTACTTTTATTGTATCCAGCGTGACGGTTATCGTCTCGTGTGGTGGGGCGCCCACGCGATCTGTATATCGATCTTGTTTGCTTTGCTTTATCTTCCAATATGTCTCGCAGATCTAGCGCATTTCCCCGTGCCTTGGTATTTTTTGAGTGACGCCGGGGTGCGGCTTGAGCTGTGGGCCGAGAGGCCTCTCTGTCGCGGCCATGAGGTGGCCGGTCAGCCACGTCATACACTGGAGATGTAGGTTTAGATGCTTCCTCCTCTAATCGGGACAGCAACCTGCGCTTTGGGTAGCTCTTGGAGGGGCGTTCGAGTTTGTATTCCTCGGCCGCAAGGACTTTGGTCTATTTGTCAGCTAGCAAGTCTTGATCAGCTCTAAGCTGCTGCTGCTTTTTCTTAAGGCTATTCGCCGTGGCTATAAGCCGGCGCTTGAAGCGCTCTTGTTCAACGAGATCCTCAGGCACGACAAATTCGTCGTCGTCGAGGCTTGCCTCGTCTTCGGAGGGAGGCATGTAATTATCATCCTCTTCCTCTCTATCTGCCGCTCTCTCAGGAGGGCTGGCTTCTCCGTCCTCCTGCGCTTAATCTTGCTGGAGGGGGTTGTCTTGGGCACTGTCCGGGGTGTTATTATCTCCTCTGCTGGTATCACTGTTTTTGCTTTGGCGAGACTTAGAGCGGCGCCACTGACGCCGGTGCTTGGGTTGCTTCTTGGAGGGGTCATTCTCCGTTGTGCCGTCGCCATTGCCTTCTTTGGGTGTGTCCACCATATATATATCATACAACGAGGTGGCCATCCAGTGCCCTGTAGGCGCTGGTTCCTGTTTTTCTCCTACATCGTCGTCCATACCGTCGATGTCTTCGGAGTCGAAGTCGAGCATGTCAGTCAAATCATCGACAGTGTCTATGAAGTGGGTGGTGGGTGGGCGTCGAATTTCTTCGTCGTCCGCATCCCAATCCTGCCGGTCATAGTCTGGCCAGGACTCTCCTGACAAGGAGAGAGACCTTAGGGTGTGTTTGGTTCGGGAACGAAGTGGAATGGAATGTCATGGTTCTATTCCACTAGAATGGGTCGGTTCCGTCCTTGTGTTTGGTATAGACAATTCTAAGGAATGGAATGGTTACATTTTTGTGTTCGGTTTTAGAGATGGAACGGAATAGATTTGTTCATCTCCCCACTTGTTTGCTTATGATTATGTATAATATATTGAACATTGAACAGGATTCCAGTCAATCAAAAAACACTGAATATGCATTGGCACACACATATAGCCGGAATGATGCTGAAACAAATAAGAACGATGCACACACTGAATTGGATTTCAGTCAACCAAATACTGCTGATTTCAGTCATCAAAAGGCTAATCTCATCAAGACAAACAAAAGCGGAATTGGATGGGAGCTTGCTGGCCGCCAGTACATGCCCATGCGTAGGAGCCCTGAGCCCCAATCGCTGGGCGCCGACACAAGACGAAGAAACCTGGTCGCGAAGACCATGTCGATGCGGAGCACGTCCGCACGGTGCACGAGGCCGCACAGCTGCCCGTACTACAGATCGACCTCGCCGCTCGCCGCCATCAAGTGCGGCCATCTCGCGGCGCACGAGGCCGCACAGGAGCTGTGCGTACATCTCTGGTACGGATCTACGGCGCTGCTCTCCGCCATCCGTAGTTGCTCGCCTCTAACTGTCGCCGTCGCTAGGTGCCCTCAATCCAGCGCCGCTGGTTGCTACCTGCCGCCGGTCGTGTCCACAGAGGAAGAGGGGTAGAGTCGTGGGAGTGCGCGGAGAATGACCGGTTCCACGCGGTCCACTCGATTTGGAGGTACGAGCACGTTCCGCATCTGGGAGGTATATTCGGTCCCTGGGAACCAGTCGGTTACCATTCCATCTGTCTACCAAACGCTAGAACGGGGGCCAGGAATGGGTCCGACCCATGACATTCCGGTTGGTGACTGCAACCAAACACACCCTTAGTGAATTCAGCATGTCGCCGAAGGGCGAGTGCTGAAAGATATCCGCGGTGGTCAACTCCATGATCGGCGCCCAATCGGATTCGATTGGCAAGGGCGTGGATGGTTCAGAGTCCGGAGGAGAGTCCGGCAATGTGGAGACACGGACCTCGCGAAGGGTAAGGCTGGTGTTCGGCTCGATCACCGTCGAGGCTGCTGCCTCCGCGGCGGGGTCTAACCACCCGCCCTCGGATGGCGCAGTTGGCTCCGAATTAAAGGTCGGAGCGGTTGCAGGTGCGGTCTCCAGGACACTGTTCGGCGGCAGAGTTAAGTCATGCCCATCGTGACAGTGCGGCGCACTCGGCCGGGGCTCGAATCCGTCGAAGATCAAGTCTCCGCGGATGTCGACGGTGTATTTTAAGCTACCAAACCTGACCTGATGGCCAGGGGCGTAACTCTCGATCTGCTCCAAATGGTCAAGCGAGTTGGCCCGCAGTGCGAAGCCGCCGAACACGAAGATCTGTCCGGGGAGAAAAGTCTCACCCTGGACTGCATCGCTGTTGATGATCGAAGGAGCCATCAAGCCTAAAGATGACGACACAGAGGAACTCTCAATGAAAGCACCAATGTCGGTGTCAAAACCGGCGGATCTCGGGTAGGGGGTCCCGAACTGTGCGTCTAGGCGGATGGTAACAGGAGACAAGGGACACGATGTTTTTACCCAGGTTCGGGCCCTCTCGATGGAGGTAAAACCCCACTCCTGCTTGATTAATATTGATGATATGGGTAGTACAAGAGTAGATCTACCACGAGATCAGAGAGGCTAAACCCTAGAAGCTAGCCTATGGTATGATTGTTGTTGTTGTGTCCTACGGACTAAACCCTCCGGTTTATATAGACACCAGAGGGGGCTAGGTTACACAGAGTCGGTTACAAGGAAGGAGATCTACATATCCGTAATGCCAAGCTTGCCTTCCACACCAAGGAGAGTCCCATCCGGACACGAGACGAAGTCTTCAATCTTGTATCTTCGTAGTCTAATAGTCCGGCCAAAGGTTATAGTCCGGCTGTCCAGATACCCCCTAATCCAGGACTCCCTCAAGAGGTGTCGATAAAAATAAAATACGGACATGAAGGCATCATGATTATTCTCATAACACTCACGCAATACTTGCTGTTAGTCACGATTCGATCATGAAACAATTTGCATTGGAGACTTAAATGACCATGCTCATTGCAAAGTTCACAAGTACAACTAAGAAAGTTTAAATTTTCAGCACAAACATCTAGCCTTTCTTGCAACCATTTAGTTTCCAAATACTTATGCCTCTTGCAAAATCTATCTTCCCTATTTGGTGTGTACTTGCAAACTCTATGCACTCCACAAAAATTGACATGTTTATAAGAGATATTATCATCATGACTAGTGCAATCATCATTAGTACCATGGATATTCAAAGAGTTCATACTATCAACATTGCAATCATGCTCATCATTCAGAGATTTAGTGCCAAACATTCTAATGCATTCTTCTTCTAGCAATTGAGCACATTTATCGGAATCCTTATTTTCATGAAAGATATTAAAAAGATGAAGCATATGAGGCACCCTCAATTCCATTTTTTGTAGTTTTCTTTTATAGAATAAACTAGTGATAAAACAAGAAACAAAAAGATTCGATTGCAAGATCTAAAGATATACCTTCAAGCACTCACCTCCCCGGCAATGGCGCCAGAAACTGCTTGATGTCTACTACGCAACCTTCTTCTTGTAGACGTTGTTGGGCCTCCAAGTGCAGAGGTTTGTAGGACAGTAGCAAATTTCCCTCAAGTGGATGACCTAAGGTTTATTAATCCGTGGGAGGCGTAGGATGAAGATGGTCTCTCTCAAGCAACTCTGCAACCAAATAGCAAAGAGTCTCTTGTGTCCCCAACACACCCAATACAATGGTAAATTGTATAGGTGCGCTAGTTCGGCAAAGAGATGGTGATACAAGTGCAATATGGATGGTAGATATAGGTATTTGTAATCTTAATTTATAAAAACAGCAAGGTATCAAGCGTTAAAAGTGAGCGTAAATGGTATTGCAATGCTAGAAAACAAGGCCTAGGGTTCATACTTTCACTAGTGCAAGTTCTCTCAACAATAATAACATAATTGGATCATATAACTTTCCCTCAACATGCAACAAAGAGTCACTCCAAAGTCACTAATAGCGGAGAACAAACGAAGAGATTATTGTAGGGTATGAAACCACCTCAAAGTTATTCTTTCAGATCGATCTATTCAAGAGTTCGTACTAGAATAACACCTTAAGCCACATATCAACCAAAACCCTAATGTCACCTAGATACTCCAATGTCACCTCAAGTATCCGTGGGTATGATTATATGATATGCATCACACAATCTTAGATTCATCTATTCAACCAACACAAAGGACTTCAAAGAGTGCCCCAAAGTTTCTACCGGAGAGTCAAGACGAAAACGTGTGCCAACCCCTATGCATAAGTTCACAATGTTACGGAACCCGCAAGCTGGTCACCAAAACATACATCAAGTAGATCACGTGAATATCCCATTGTCACCAGAGATAAGCACATGCAAGACATACATCAAGTGTTCTCAAATCCTTAAAGACTCAATCCGATAAGATCACTTCAAGGGGAAAACTCAATCCATTACAAGACACTAGTAGAAAGGGGGCAAAGGTTCAGGCCGGGTAAGCCCATTAGTCCCAGTTCAGTCTAGAACCGGGACCAATGGGTGCATTGGACCCGGTTCGTCAGCCCAGGGGGTCGGCCAGGCCACGTGGGCCATTGGTCCCAGTTCGTCTGGACCTTTTGGTCCCGGTTTGTGGGACGAACCGGGACCAATGGTCGTGGCTCCTGGCCCACCACCATTGGCCCCGGTTGGAGGCATGAACCGGGACCAAAGGCCCCCCTTTAGTCCCGGTTCATGCCACCAACCGGGACCAATGGTGGTGCCTATATATACCCCCTCGCGCAAGAGCAAAGCACACTGCTCTGTTTTTTCTGGCCGAGGGGGAGAGGGCTTGGTGGTGCTCTAGCTCACCTCCTATGCACACAAGGTGTTCGATGGAATGCCCGAGCCACACTACTTAAGCTTTCTCCTCTCCAAGCTCGACCTCCAAGCTCCATTTTCCTCAATATTTGTCTAGGTTTAGCGGTCCGTCACGCCCCGCCCCCGTCTTCACCGCTGTCGATCACCCGTGCCGATCTCATCACCGGCACCACCGTGGTGAGCCTCTTGTTCTTATCTTCTTTCTGAAAGGAAAAATATTCTTACTTGTATGTTTAGATAGATACTTGTATCATTTTCTTACTTTTATTATTGCATCTTATATAGTGCGATGGTTTTGGTATCCGCCCCCATCGGCCCTCGTCCTGTCTATGATTCGGATGTGGTATATATTATCTTTATAACTATTGGTTCATTTATTGTTTATGAAAATTATGCCGACCAACGTGACATAGATTTTATTTATCTAGGAGGTATGTGAACCGGAAATTCCAACCGACCCTATTGTTGAGAGGTTAAATTTAGTTGAAGAAGAAAACAATTTATTGAAGGAAAAAATAAAAAAAATTGAGGAGGAGAAGATGATATTGGAGTTGCATGTTGCGGATGTCGTTGATGATCACAAGATCAAGATGGATGCAATGCGCTTGAAGATTAGAAAGATTAGAAAATATGCTATTCATACCGAGGCTTGGTATCATTATGCCGTTGGATCAATTGTTACCTTGGTTGCGATTATGATCGTGTTTGTTTTCGCATTGAAATGTTTTACATAGTTTCAATGTATGGTTTAATTAATTAGATGCTCTGGAGAGCTATATGTTGTTAGATGAGAACTATGTATGTACTTTGGTTTTAATGTGATGACGAACTTGTATTAATTTGGTCACTTAATTATCTATTCATGATGTTCTGTAATGGTTTTTGACACACTTAATTATATATAACGCACGCAGATGAACCGGCAATGGATGTACGGTGACAGACACACCTCCGAGTACATTAAGGGCGTGCATGAATTT
Source organism: Aegilops umbellulata (assembly GCA_032464435.1). NCBI lineage: Eukaryota > Viridiplantae > Streptophyta > Magnoliopsida > Poales > Poaceae > Aegilops > Aegilops umbellulata. The sequence continues at coordinate 34,230,324 of CP136058.1, read as the reverse complement.
CTCGAAGCGGCTGAGGCAAACAAGCAGAATGGTTTTATGTGTTGTCCATGCCCTAATTGTGGGAATACGAAGTCTTACTCTAACCGGAAAATCCTTCACACCCACCTGCTTTACAAGGGTTTCATGCCACACTATAATGTTTGGACAAGGCACGGAGAAATGGGGGTTATGATGGAAGACGGCGAAGAAGAAGAGTACGATGACAACTATGTGCCCCTGAATACGGTGATGCTGCAACGGGGGGAGCTGGTGAAGATCAAGAGGAACCAGACGATGTGCCCAATGATGCTGCAATGGGTGAAGCTGCTGAAGATCAAGAGGAGCCAGACGATGTGCCCGATGATGATGATCTCCGCCGGGTCATTGTCGATGCAAGGACGCAATGCGAAAGTCAAAAGGAAAAGCTGAAGTTCGATCGCATGTTAGAGGATCACAAAAAAGGGTTGTACCCCAATTGCGAAGATGGCAACACAAAGCTCGGTACCGTACTAGAATTGTTGCAGTGGAAGGCAGAGAATGTTGTGCCTGACAAAGGATTTGAGAAGCTACTGAAAATATTGAAGAAGAAGCTTCCAAAGGATAACGAATTGCCTGACAGTACATACGCAGCAAAGAAGGTCGTATGCCCTTTAGGATTGGAGGTGCAGAAGATACATGCGTGAACCTGTTAGGCTTCTTGGGCGTGTATGGGAAGACAAAAGATACACCTGAGGCACGGGAGGACCTGCAACGTTTGCACGAAAAAGACGGCATGCCTCCGAAGCAGTATGAAGGCCCTGCCAGCTACGCTCTTACGAAAGAAGAGAAAGAAATTTTCTTTGAATGCCTGCTCAGTATGAAGGTCCCGACCGGCTTCTCATCGAATATAAAGGGAATAATAAATATGCCAGAGAAAAAGTTCCAGAACCTAAAGTCTCATGACTGCCACGTGATTATGACGCAACTGCTTCCGGTTGCATTGAGGGGGCTTCTACCGGAAAACGTCTGATTAGCCATTGTGAAGCTATGTGCATTCCTCAATGCAATCTCTCAGAAGGTGATTGATCCAGAAATCATACCAAGGCTAAGGAGTGATGTGGCGCAATATCTTGTCAGTTTCGAGCTGGTGTTCCCACCATCCTTCTTCAATATCATGACGCACGTCCTAGTTCGTCTAGTCGACGAGATTGTCATTCTGGGGCCCGTATTTCTACACAATATGTTCCCCTTTGAGAGGTTCATGGGAGTCCTAAAGAAATATGTCTGTAACCGCGCTAGGCCAGAAGGAAGCATCTCCATGGGCCATCAAACAGAGGATGTCATCGGGTTTTGTGTTGACTTCATTCCTGGCCTTAAGAAGATAGGTCTCCCTAAATCGCGGTATGAGGGGAGACTGACTGGAAAAGGCACGCTTGGAAGGGACTCAATAATATGCAGGGACGGATATTCTTGGTCTCAAGCACACTACACAGTTCTACAGAACTCTACCTTGGTGACCCCGTATGTCGATGAACACAAGAATAGTCTGCGCTCCAAACACCCGGAACAGTGCGACGACTGGATTACATGTGAACACATCAGGACTTTCAGCAGTTGGTTGGAAACATGTCTCAGAGGTGACAACACTGTTTGTGATGAGCTCTACTTGTTGTCCAGGGGACCATCTTTGACTGTATTGATTTACAAAGGATACGAGATAAATGGGAATACATTTTACACGATTGACCAAGATCAAAAGAGCACCAACCAAAACAGTGGTGTCCACTTTGATGCAACAACCGAGAGGGGAAAGGACACATATTATGGTTACATAGTGGACATAGGGGAACTTGACTACGGACATGATTTTAAGGTCCCTTTGTTTAAGTGCAAATGGGTCAATCTGTCAGGAGGCGGGGTACAGGTAAACCCACAGTACGGAATGACAACAGTGGATCTGAAAAATCTTGGGTACACTGACGAACCGTTCGTCCTAGCCAATTATGTGGCACATGTTATCTATGTGAAGGACATGTCTACCAAACCGAGAAAAAGAAAAGATAAGGAAGCGAATACATCATACGATGAGCCAAAGCGCCACATAGTTCTTTCAGGAAAAAGGGACATCGTGGGAGTGGAGGGCAAGACAGACATGTCTGAAGATTATGAAAAGTTTCATGAAATTCCTCCCTTCAAAGTCAAGGCTGACCCAAGCATCCTGATAAACGATGAAGATTATCCATGGTTACGGCGCAATAAGCAAATGACACAAGCAAAGAAAAAGTGAATACTTTCTCCCGTAACTATTATGATGATACCATGCCAACTTTGTAACAGACGAGTATGATACCATTCTCCGTTTTGTACATGCACAGGCTATGCCAACTTTTTCAGAGTTCATTTCAAATGCTTTAATGTCTTATGGTTTGGCCCTCGTAATACCATTAATCCCGGTTCGCTCCTTGTCAACAATGTTCTCACCAAGAACACTCTCAAGAGGGCAGCCACGTGGGCCATTGGTAAAGTTAATCACAAACTTGTGATTCACACAAATTTCAAAGAATTCAAACTTTAACTATTCTAATTTGAAAACTAATGGCACTAACATAAAGTTTATAATTTTTCTAAAACTAAAAGCATAAAGAATTAAAAATAAAGAAAAAAACAAAATAAAATAAAATAAATAAAGCAACAAAAAAACAAAAAAAAAGTGCCACCTACTAGGCCCCCACGGCCTGAATACGACTAGAAACCCATCCATGGGCCAGGATTCAGGCCCGCAGGAGGCCCAGTAGGCCCACAGGCATAGCAGTGACAATTAGGCCCGTAAGCCTGCAATGGAGAGAAGCTCGAGAGGGGTGCGATAGTGGGGCTTATAAACCACTGCGCACCCCTCTCAACTAGCGAGGTGGGACTAAACTTTCAACGCGGGCGCAGCAGCACAAGGCCTTTGGTCCCGGTTGGTGGCACCAACCGGGACTAAAGGTGGGCATTGGTCCCGGTTGGTGCCACCAACCGGGACCAAAGGCCGCCGCTTCCCGCCCTTTGGGCTGCTGAAAAGTGGCCTTTCGTCCCGGTTGGTGGCACCAACTGGGACCAATGCCCACCTTTAGTCCCGGTTGCTGCCACGAACCGGGACTAAAGGCTCTGCTATATAAGTCCACACTTAGGAAATTTTCACTCTCATCTTGCAGTTGCCGCCCCCGACGACGCCGACGCCGCCAGGCTGCCCCGACGCCGCCCGCCCCGGCCCGCCCCCGTCGTCGCTGTCGCTCGCGCCCGACGCGCGCCGCCCCGGCCCGCCCCCGTCGTCGTCGCCCGTGTCCCTGGCCCGACGCGCGCCGCCCCGGCCCGCCCCCGTCGTCGTCGCCCGTGTCCCTGGCCCGACGCGCGCCGCCCCGGCCCGCCCTCGCCGTCGCCCGCGTCGGCCCCTTCCCCAACGCGCGTCGCCCCGGCCCGCCGTCGCCGTCGCCCGCGCCCCCTACCCCGAGCGCGCGCCCACTGCCCCGTTGCCATCCTCGCCGCCGACCCTGCGGTCCTCCTGGTCTGGCCGACGCCCTCCCTAGCTAGCATTTTTTTCATATATATGCTTTTTTCATATATATGCTTGTTTTTTATATATATGTATATATATGTTCTCTGTGTATATATATGTTCATGTATATATGCAAAAGATAGTTTTTTACAAAATTAGGATTTTTTTCTGTTCATAGTTTTTTTGGTGATATTAATTATTGTAAATATGCAAATGTTTGTATATTCATATGAACAATGAATTAGGCAATACTACTTCATGTATTTTTAAGAAGGAAGAAGAAGAAAAATAATGAGAGGAAAAAGGAAATAAGAAGAGGAAGAAAGGAGAAGAAGAGGGGAGAGGAAGAAGAGGAGAAATAAATAAGAAGAAGAAAAAAGAAGAAAAAGAAGAGGAGAAGAAGAAAGGAGAAAAAGAAGAGGAAAATAGAATATTCTATTTTATCTTCTTCTCCTCTATTCCTTTCTTCTTCTCCTCTTTTCTTTCTTCTTTTTTCTTCGATCTTCTCCTCTAGCTATTCCTTTCTTCTTCTCCTCTTTTTATTTCTTCTTTGTTTTCTTATGTTTTATCGGGTCTGTCGTCGTTTATATACTCCTCCCGATAACTTCAACACGTGGGGGGGGGGGGTCGATATACCCCCTCCCCGATAACATTATTTTCCCGTGTATGTATCTCATCGTTGTCGATATTACCCCCTCCCGGTAACTTCAACATGAGGGCGGGGGGGGGGGGTCGATATATATACCCCCTCCCGATAACTTCAACACGTGGGGGGGAGTCGATATACCCCATCCTCAATAATATTATTTTCCCATGTACGTATGTCGCCGTTGTCGATATATAAACCCCTCCCGATAACTTCAACACGTGGGGGGGGGGTCGATATACCCGCTCCCCGATAACATTATTTTCCCGTGTATGTATCTCATTGTTGTCGATATTACCCCCTCCCGATAACTTCAACACGTGGGGGGGGGGAGGGTCGATATATATACCCCCTCCCCGATAATATTATTTTCCCATGTACGTATATCATCGTTGTCGATATAAATGTACCCCTCCCGATAACTTCAACACGTGGGGGGGGGGGGTTGATATACCCCCTCCCCGATAATATTATTTTCCCATGTACGTATATCGTCGTTGTCGATATAAATGTACCCCTCCCGATAACTTCAACACGTGGGGGGGGGGGGGGGGTCGATATAGCCGCTCCCCGATAACATTATTTTCCCGTGTATGTATCTCATCGTTGTCGATATTACCCCCTCCCGGATAAATTCGATACTGAAAACTCTCAAGGAGTACAGCCAAACTAATATATCCACGTGCTGTCTTGCTTGTGTAATAATTGCCATGTTGTAATATATATTTGCAGAAACAATGGAGCACGGACGAGGCAAGGAAGCAGAAGAGAGGTTGCGGGACATAATCTTAGACAGAGGTGATGTCATGTCGTGTTTTCTTAACGACAATGATGGTCTGGAAGAACAGCAGGGTGAAGAAGCAGGTCCGGAAGAACAGGGTGACGGCTCCGGTGACCGAACAGAGTCCGGCCAGGTAAATATATTAGTTAAGCCTGTGCTGAGACTAGCTAATTGATGCATTCATTGTTTTGGTATGTACACATATTAATTAACTCTCGTCTTTCTTCTTTTTTCTAGCCCTCCGGATCGAGCACAACTTCAGTAAAGAGACGAGGCCCGAAGAAAAAGTTGCGCGAGGATGAAAGGTTTGAGATCACAGCAATCGCACGCGACGGCCTACCGATTGAACCCATCTGGACGAAGGATGCATTTACTGCTCAGTGCGGGGTTCTTGTTAGGGACAAGATCCCGATCAGCATCCACCAATGGTTTAAGCCGGCTAAAGAAGACCCTGAGGTGTCTTTTGTCAATGATATGCAGAAAGAAGATCTTTGGAATGAGCTGAAGGCAAATTTCACCCTACCGCCAGAGGAGGATCCGGAGAAGCCGGTTATAGAGCAATTAATTAAGTCTGCTGCTCTTAAGAAGATGGCAGAGCTATTCAGGAGGTGGAAGAATGAGCTGAAAAGGTTTGTCGACAAAAAAGAGACACTAGAATTCAAGGGCAAATATGAGAAGATCACAGATCAATGGCCCGCATTTGTGGCCCACAAGACATCGGATAAGAGTAACAAGATGTCGGAGACAAACAAGAAAAATGCTGCGAAGAAGAAGCTTCACCATCGTACGGGGTCAGGTGGCTACCTCAAAGGCCGACCTAAGTGGGCAAAGGCTGAGACTGATCTTCTTGATAAAGGGATCGAACCAAAGACAATGAACTGGCCAGACCGTTGCTGGACTTGGTTATTCGGGGCTGGCGGATCCTTGGACGCTGTAACAGGGAAGTGCGTTTGGACGGACGAGCAACTTGACATACCCTTCAAGAAACTTCGATACTATATCGATGCAGCGCAGAAAAGGATGTTCCTTCCAGACACAGAGAACGACGAGCTCACAAAGGCCCTCAGAAATCCTGAGCACCCTGGACGGACACGAGGCACGCCAGGCTCCATTTCGTGGAAGGCTGGGTTTCCGGACGCAGGCGGTTACAAATGCCACGAGAGGAGGAAAAAAGTGCAGCAGACCGAACTGCAGGCGCTGCATGCAAGGGTACAAGCGATAGAGGAACGAGAAGAAAATCGCAGCAAACGACTTGCCGAAGCTTCCCCTGAAGCTACCCCGACATCTCAGCGGAGAAGCAGTGTGGCTTCCATCGAGCTGCTTCAGCTGGAGCATGTCTTGACGGCTCCTGCCAGCTATCCCGTGGATGCTACCACGGAGTCTCAAAATTGCCACATTATGACGCAATGGATTAATATGAAGGTCAAGGCGGCTGTTGGCTCTGTTTTTCCTAATGAACCCGGCGCAACTTTTCACTGCCGGCCGATTCCAGAAGGATATGCTAAGGTGATGGTGGATGAAATAACGGAGGGATTTGAGGACCTCCCGCTTGACCACCCTACCGGAGAAGGGGAGACTCGGCTGGGTTCTTCTCTGAAGACTCCATGCCTATGGCGTTAGGAGCTCATCAACCTTCCGGACTGGACGCCTCCGCCTCCTCCTCCTCCTCTGGCGAGTCAGGGCACTCTGCCTCCTCCACCGCCTCCTCCTCCGGCGAGTGACGATCAGGGCACTCGGCCGGCTCCTTCTCCGGCGCGTAGCGGCAATCCGCCTCCTTCTCCGCCTGCGCCGGCGCGCCCGAGCAGCCAGCCTCCTCCTTCTCCGCCTCGTCAGCAAGGGCGGAAGAGACCCGCCGGCGCTCCGGTAGCTGCTCCGGCGCGTCGTAGTCCTTCTCCTCCGCCTCATAAGCAAGTAAAGAAGACAGCCGCTCCGCCTGCTTGGCCGGCGTCTAGCAGTACAGCCAAAGGCGGGAGGACATACAGATTCGGTCATTCTCTGAAGACTCCAGAGAAGTTACCATACGAGAGGACCCCGGAGGAGAACGCGAAGATTGTGCGAACCGAAGTGGATGACTGGTTTCAAGGGTTGAAAGCAAAGAGACATCCACCTCCGGAGGAGAAGGTAGATCCGGTGAAAGTGAAGCGCTCTCTGGCTGCCCTGGCAAAACCACCCAAGTCTCCACCGAAAGGCAACTATGAGCGCATTATTGGAAAGACATGGGCCGAAGCGGAGCGGTCGGGAAGTACAGTCAGTGATCAAAGGATGAAAGAACGACGAGCAGCTGGGAAACAAATTGCCCAGCTCGGCGAACAAGGGAATCAATCGTGCCCCCCGCTCAAGGTGCCTAGCGACATCGTCGATCCGAGGATGGTGCCCGGTTATAGCAATCTTGAAGATTACCTGCCCGACGATGTACATTATGATTTCATGGACGTGCAGATACACAGATACGAGTACGGGAAGCCTCTTGTCAAAGATGAAAAATCTCTATCAACGATGATGCGAAGATTGCATGATTGGTACTTGAAAATCTGCAGAGAGTCTGGGGGGAGGAGTACTTTGTATGTGAGAGTTAAAAAGGAGCATGACCTCGTTGGAATTGATCTGTTGCCTATTCCATTTGAGGAGTTCTATCAGTTTTTCAATCAATTGGCCCTCGATAAAGCAACGGTCACCTGCTACTGTCTGTAAGTACTACTACTTCTGTCATTAAGTCTCCCTATATAGCTCAGCTCTTTCATTGCATGTATTTATAATTATCCTCACTATATTATGCAGATTGAAGATCGCCGAATTGAAGAAAAGACAGGTCGGTGATATTGGTTTCATTAACGCATATCTCATAGATGCAACTGAGGTTAAATTTCATGCCGCAGATACCGAGGTCAACTTTCTACGATCATTCAAAATAAATGAAAACAAAGATATAATACTCTTTCCTTACAACTTCAAGTGAGTGTTACTGTCTTGTGCATATTCGGTTTCCCTTATATATTAGTCCAGGTTATAGTAATGTAATCGATGAGTTATGGATGCGTGCACCGGTACCACTATATTCTCCTAGAGATTAGGCTTGAGCAGGGAGTAGTAACTGTCTTGGACTCTAAACGAAAAGATCCCCAGGAGTATGCAGACATGACTCAAATACTCCAGAAGTAAGTTAAATCGATCATTATCCACCATATCAGCAACTTTGTTCATTTCTGATATCAAGTAATTGTTTTCTTTGTCTGGCAGGGTTTGGAGAAAATTCACCAAAAAAGCTCCGGGACTGCCGAAGGAGCTGCAATTTAGACACCCGAAAGTAAGTACTATAGTAGCATGTTCCGCGCATCTCCTAGCTATTGATTCAAGCGCTAGTTTCATCAATACCATTGGGCATTCTTGCTTATCTGTTTGATTGACCTCTATTCTTGTAAAGTGGTTGTGGCAGGACCAAGGGAATGATTTCTGTGGATGCTACGTTTGCGAGTCCATCCGCCACACGACCTGTGAGCGGGGCTACTCTGCCGAACAATATGAAGTGCGTAAATAACAATATTCACAATTTTATTTTATTACCATCATTTGTGTTGAGTTTCATTCATTCATTCATATATATATGTATTGACCCCCTTCTTCAAATTAGATGTTCCGGATGCGGGATGAACTCCTAGCACCAGATCGCATGCGAGCAATTCAAGAGGAATTGGCGGCATTCTTTCTTGACCACGTGATCGCTGAAGACGGAGAATACTATGTGGACCATGCGTCCGTAGTTTAGGACATTATATTTGTAAGAGATAATTATTGTATTTATGTAGCTGGTAGTGTCGGATAGATATACAAGAACTTGTTGTTCGACCAATCTCTCGGAGAAGGAGAGGTGGTCGATATCACTTCTCTCTGTATGCATATATGTTCATGACGATCTTCTATTTCCTTCGTTTGCTTACTAGCTGCTAGCGTGTCTAGTCCTCTCTATACGTATGTATAGTACGTAGCGTCGACCAAGCACGGACATAAGAGAGGACACTTCTCTCTATTAATTAGCTATCTAACACAATATATGAAATACCTAAATTAACCCCTCAAAACCCCCAACCCCCCCCCCTTAAAAAAACAAAAACCCCAGCCACAGAAATGCTGACGCGTGGAGGTCTATTGGTCCCGGTTGGTGCCACCAACCGGAACCAAAGGCCCTCCTGCCTGGGATCAGCGCGCAGGCCACGTGGAGGCCCATCTGTCCCGGTTCTGGTTAGAACCGGGACTAAAGGGTCAGGGCATTAGTAACGACCCTTTAGTCCCGGTTCAGGAACCGGGACAAAAGGCCCTTACGAACCGGGACAATAGGCCCGTTTTCTACTAGTGAGAGAGTAGAGGGGAGAAACATCATAAGATCCAACTATAATAGCAAAGCTCGCGATACATCAAGATCGTACCACCTCAAGAACACGAGAGAGAGAGAGAGAGAGAGAGAGAGAGAGAGAGAGAGAGAGAGAGAGATCAAACACATAGCTACTGGTACATACCCTCAGCCCCGAGGGTGAACTACTCCCTACTCATCATGGAGAGCGCCGGGATGATGAAGATGGCCACCGGAGAGGGATTCTCCCTCCGGCAGGGTGCCGGAACGGGTCTAGATTGGTTTTCGGTGGCTACAGAGGCTTGCGGCGGTGGAACTCCCGATATATTCTCCTCCCCGATGTTTTTAGGGATATGGATATATATAGGCAAAAGAAGTCGGTCAGGGGAGCCACGAGCGGCCCACGAGGGTGGGGGTGCGCCTCCCTGCCTCGTAGCTTCCTCGAAGCTTCCCTGACGTCTACTCCAAGTCTCCTGGATTGCTTCCGTCCAAAAAATAACTCTTTCGAAGCTTTCATTCCGTTTGGACTCCGTTTGATATTCCTTTTCTTCGAAACACTGAAATAGGCAAGAAAACATCAATTTAGACTGGACCTCCGGTTAATAGGTTAGTCCCATTAATATAAAAGTGTATAATAAAGCCCATTAAACATTCAAAATAGAATATATAATAACATGAATACTTCATAAATTATAGATACGTTGGAGACGTATTAGGCCACTATGGTTTCTATTCAACTTGTAGGTCATGACCTTGTTAAAGCAATAGAGTCCGAATTTTACTGGTTTTCTTTTTTTTTCTTGTTTTTTCATCAGGTTTTATTTTGTTATTTTCTCTGTCTTTACTTTTTTATTTCCTTTACTTTTCTTTGTTTATTTTTTGTTTTCACTATCCTTTTCTTTATTATTTCTTCATTTTTCTTTTTTTTTCTATTTCTCATTTGTTTTCTTTTGTTTACTCCCCAATTTTCATCGTTTTCTATACACATTTCGATATATATCTAATAAAGTTTTCTAATGCACATTAAATATTTTTCAAGTACACGATTAACATTGATTGAATACAGTCTACATTTTCCAATACAAATTTAACATGTTTCAAATGATTGATTAACATTTTGCAAATACCGGATTAACATTTTTTTAATACATGGTCTACATTTCTTCAATACACATTTAATATTTTTGAAATACCAGATTACAATTTTTTAATACATGGTCAATACTTTTCCAATACATTTTACATTTTTTATAATCCTTTGTTAACATTTTTGAAATACAAGTTTAACATTTTTTAAATACATAGTCAACATTTTTTGTACAGATTAAAAAAATCAATACTTGATTAACAATTTTTTTGTACGTAATAAAAAATTCAACGCTTGATTAACATTTTGCAAATACTAGATTAGCTTTTTGAATACATGGTGAATATTTTTTCTATATACATTTAATATTTTTTAGATGCTTGATTATCATTTTTTAAATACAAGTTATACAATTTTTATAATACGTAGTCAACATTGTTTCTTTACACAGTTAAACATTTTTCAAATGCTTTGTTAACATTTGCTAAATTGAAGTTTAACATTTTTCTTTGAATACGAGGACAACATTTTTCTATAGACATTTGACGTTTTTTAAATGCTTGATTAACATTTTTCAAATGCTTGGAATAACAGTTTTTAAATACATAATCAAGTTTTTTCACCCGCATTATATATATTCAGTATAAATGTTTCGTATACATGACAAACCCTCTCTCTATGTACATTTAACATTTTCCAAATTCTTGGTTAACTCTCTTTTTTAAATGTTTGATGTAAAATGTTTTTTGTAATATATCTTTTTATAATATTCAACAAGTATAAGCGAAAGGTAAAAAATTGAAAGAAAGAACAAAAAACAAAAAACGTGAAAAAAAAACAGGGCAATGTCCTTCCGCACACTGGGTATGCCCATGCGCTCGCGAGACGTGAGTCGTAAGGTTGCCTCACTAACTCCAGGAATTTCCTATTTGCCGCTCGCTGCGGCAAGTTGTCGAGCGGACGCACAGGGAGATCGATCGAGGATTCGCGCGTGGGCCGGCCCGTAAAGTGGTTCTACGATTCCGGTTTTAGGAACGTTCTCGCTTGTTCCCAGCCGGTTTTTTCCGGTTTTGGGAACCTTCTAGGAACTTCCTAACAATTTTTTTTGTTTCTTTTTCGTTTTTTGTTCCCCTTTTTCCTATTTATTTTTTCTTCTCTATCTTTTCCTTTTCTACCTTTTCAAGTTTTCATTTTCATCTTTTATATTTCTGTTTTTTTCTTTATTTTTCTTGTCTTTGCTTTTTCATTTTTCATAATTTTAAAATGTTCAAACTATTCAAATTTTATATGCATGTAAAAATATTCGAAAAAAATGTTCGAACTATTGTTTCTTTTTCCTTTTCCTTTTAAAAAATGTTCTCTTTTTCGAAAAATGTTCATATTTTCAAAAAATGTTCGATTTTCAAAAATGTGTTCGTGTTTTCAATTTTGTTCCAGAGTTTCAGAAAATTGTTTGTGTTTTCAATTTTTGGTCGGTTGTTTCACAAAAAATTCCGATCTCAAGAAAAATCACATATTCAAAAAATGTTCACGTTTTGAAATTTTGTTCGGGAGTTCAAAAATTGTTTGGTTTTTTAAAAAAATTCCACAATTTTAAAAAATGTTCCTGTATTCAAATTTTGTTCATAGATCCAAAAAATGTTCGTGCTTTTGAATTTTGTTCTGAGTTCGATTTTTTTACCTTTTTTCAATATTTTAAATCACAAATTTCAAAAAGTGTTCAGGTGGTTCAAAAGATGTTCCTATTTTAAATAAATTGTTTGCAAAATTCAAAAAATGTGCACAGTTTCGTTTTTGAGTTTCGATATTGTTCAGTTTCAAGTTTTTGTTCACAAATTTCGAAAAATGTTCGGGTGGTTCAAAACATGTTCCCATTTTGAAAAATTATTTGGAACTTAAAAATTGTTCCCGTTTTCAAAAGTTGTATATAAATTTTTTTAAATGTTGATGTTTCCATTCTTTTACGAGTTTCAGAATAATGTTTGCTTGAAGTTCCCCTAAAAAAAATGTTGGCTTTTCCAAATTTTGTTTTGGAATTACAAAATATGTTCCCATTTCAGAAAACTGTTCACGGTTTTCAGAAAATATTTTTTTAGCATTTATGATCTTAGCTGCTTTGAAAAAATTGCTTTTGTAATTTCAGAAATTCTTCGAATCTGCGCTGGAGTTCGGTTCTTAATAGTTGGGGTTGTGAAAATGTACGCGATTTCATCATTTTGTTCATAATTTCAAAAGCAATGTACGTATTTCATAGAATAATCAGAATATTTAAAAAAAAGGTTTTTGTTTTCAAAATTTGTTCACAAATTTTCATAAAAATGTACATGCTTAAAAAATGTACGCGATTTCATTTTTTTGTTCGCAATGTCGAAAAATGTTCCCATGCGTTAAGTTTTGCTCACATTTCTAAATAAGCGTACTAATACGTATTTTGTTGGCATTTAGAAAAACTGTTCATTAACTTTTTGTTCTGAATTTGAAAAAAAATCCTGATCCATTTTTTGTTCCAATATCAAAAGAATATTCATGATCTCAGATAATATTCGGGCATTTCTAAAAATGTTCGCATTTTTTGTACCTTCTTTTTATAAATCATAATTACAAAACGGTTCACTTTTCAAAAAAGAGTTTGGAATATCAAAAAAACTACTGCATTTCAAAAACTGTTCGCAATTTTTAGAAAATGTTTTGAATTTCTTTCCAAAGCTCAACGCCTGCTGTGTGTTCTTATAGTCTGTTGCGCCTTTTTTTTATATAGCTTATGTCTGGTGTGGTGTCTAAACGCTCGTGGTTAGGACGCTTCTATGTGCGAGGTCGGTGGATCGATTCATTCTTCTCTAGTTTTTCCTTTTATCGCGCGACAGCAACTAGTGGCACGTATGTGGGCCGGCCCAGGCTGAGGTCTGCCTGTGCGAAAGCCCGTCCTTCTGCCGCATTCTGCGGCAGATAGGAAGTCCCCTAACCTCAAGGTCGTCTCGCTACAGATATCGCTACAAATGGGCCGGTTCAAGTAGCATCTTGTAAGTTATTTTCTTTTTCTTCTCTGTTTTTAATAGACCACTTTTTATTTCGTTAATATTTTTGTAAAAATTCAAAACACATTTATTTTAATGCTTAAATTTGACACAAAATTATGAAACAAAATGAATTTGAATTGAACAAAAAATATTCTAGATTCACCGAGGAAAAGAGCCTATAAAACAACAATCTACTATCACTTCTTCATTATAGATTGAGATCTTCTCCCACGAGGGTGCCTGAAACTCCAGTTTTTCTAGGCAGAGGTAGGGGGTACCTTGTCTGTCGGTCGAAGATGGCAACAAACAAATGGAAGCAACTGATGCTTTGGTAATTCTTCTCCTTCCTTTTACGTCTATCGCTTAGAGCACAAAACGTTGTGCTCATTACTGCTTAAAAGATTTCTTATTTTGCTTTTGCCCAATCTATAGAGATATTATGAGTCCTCTGTCCGAGATTTCCTCACGTGGCCATTCTCCATTTATATGAGAAGTGCCGATTGAAAATCAGTTTTGCTTGGCTCTTGCTTTGTGGCTTTTCAAGTCCCCCATCAAATCCCAGGGCTCAACCCTGGACATTTCAGAGCTTATTTAAAAAAATCATAAGGAATTTGGAAAACAAAATGTTGATAGCATTCAAAAAAACATGTTGTGATTTGAACAATGGCCACACATTTTACGTGAAATTGTAGAAAAATGTTTATACATTGTAAATAATAGCAACGTAATTCAAAAGAATAATTGAAAATGTTCACACATTTCAAAAATATTTCCATGACAATTTTTTTGCAATTTAGTAAAATGTCTGCATAGTTTTTAAAAAAGTTTTATACCATCCAGAAAAATGTTTCAATGTGTAATTGAAAAATGTTTAACACACATTGAGAAAAATCTTCAAAAACACGAATTTTAAAAATTCTTAATAACATAGTTGGAAAATGTTTAAAATGTATATGAATAATGCTCAAGAACATTGTATTCAAAATTAGACATCAAAACATATATCTGAAAGATGTTATTTATGTATTTAAAATGTCAAACATGTACAAAAAATATTCAAGATGTATACGAAAAATGTAAATGTGTATGAAAAAGTAGACACGTGTCTTAAAGTAAAAGAAAAGGCACAGCAAAAAACAATGCAAACTGGTGAAAACAGAAGAAAAAACAAAAGAAACCAAGCGAAAAAAAGGAAGAAAGCCGGAGAAAAAATCCGAAGTAAACATGAAGGAAAACGATGAAAAGTGGGAAACAGTGCAAAATTGATAAAGAAAATCATAGATAAACAAAATCACGCCGCAGCTATGGTACCGGGCCGGCCCAGTAGTGGCACCACCGAGGCGAGACCGAGTTAAGGACAAGTTCTTTTGGATGACTTAATTAACAAATAAGCTACTCCAAAATTTGTTGAGACTTCTAAATTAGGGAGCGTATAACTAATGAAGAAACATCAAAAAATAAGAGAGATGGCGTATGAAAAAAAGCTTATTTTTAAAAATGCCAAAAGAACTAGCCCTAAGTCTCGCAGAGGCCCTAGGCTGCTGTTAGAGGACAATATTGGGCCAGCCCGCCTCACTGGACCAGTTTCATCCAAAATAAGATGCCATGGATGCACAACGAAGCTCCCACCTCCCACGAAATCATTTTTTCAAAGATAACTCCCACCTTCTCAGGTTGCGACAAGGGACGCATTGCATGCACGCCACTTGTCACCACTAGGGAGTTTTCCATTTTTTCATATATCTGTTTATTTAAAATGTTTTATCTCTTAAACCGTGCATCCAAATCTTGAACCATTTCTCCTTTGGATTCTTCGCGTCAAGATCTTCAAAACTAGATCCCATGTTGATTGGTTTTGACGAACTTTTTTTATAGAAAAAGATGGACGAAAAAACCGAACCGAGAGCACTTTTTTCCTTTTACGAAAGAGGCACGGCCGTGCCTCTCGCGAAAGCACAACCGGGCCTCTCGCGAAAGCAAAACCGCGCCTCTCGTGGAACGAAAAAAAAGAAAAAACATGTTTTCCAAAAGGCACGGGCCGTACCTCTCGCAGAGGCAAAGCTGTGCCTCTCGCTGAAGGAAAAAAAAACAGAAAACACGTTTTTTTGTTTTCGAGAGGTACGGCGGTGCCTCTCGATGAAGCGAAAAAACAAAAACAAAGATTCTTTTTTCCGTTTCCAAGAGGCACAGTCGTGCCTCTCATGAAAGCAAAACCGTGCCTCTCGTGGAAGCAAAACCGTGCCTCTCGCGAAAGAGAAGAAAACACTTTTTTTTTTCATTTATGAGAGGCATGGCTGTACCTCTCGCCAAAGCAAAAATCGTGCCTCTCGCGAAAGCAAAAAAAAACGTAGGAAGACCGGTGAAAAACCAGGGAAAAACAATTTAAAAAGCAAGAAACGCGTGTGAAAAAATATATAAAACAAAATTTGGAGGAAGCATCCAGAACGCGACACATGAAGACTGCTTAGAGCGCGTCTCAGCCTATCCCCAAATGATTGTTGTGAGACTGACAAAGAAGCGCTCGTCAACGAGTGCTCCTAGCTGACGCTCTCGTGCGTCAAAACGAGCAGCTTCCGCTGAAGGATTAGCGCAAAACGGGCAGGCCCATTCCCACGAGCAAACCTAAAAGAGAAATGCCACGAAAAAAATGCAGCGTCGATGGACTCGAACCCGCGACCCATCGCGACATAACAGCTTTGTTCGCCACTGCTCCTGCGACTGATTAAATTACAACGCTCAAAGATAGGTATTATGTACAGAGGTAGATTCGTCTTTTAATCATTCCTTCAAGAAATGAATAAAGTTTTCTCAATTTTTTTTAAACCATGATATTTACGAAAAACGTGAATAATTTTGACCACGGATGAAAATCGAAACATTTGTTGAATTTTTATAAGTTTCGAATATACATTAAAGTTTTTGTGAATATATGCCGAACAGTTTTTAACTACACACTGTAAATTTTGTGATATATAATGCACAAATTTTAAATATATATTGAACATTTTTGTAATATACGTTGAACTATTTTTAACTACACATTGAACAACTTCTTTATATACACTAAACCAATATTAAATTCATATTGAACATTTTGTGATATACGCTGAACAATTTTGAAATTTGAATATTTTTTTTAAAAATTGAACACAATTTTAAATCTACGGATAATATTTAAAATCATGAAAAAAAATGGAATTCGTACCATTTTCTTGAAAACAAAGTATAAAAGTTAAACAAAA
Organism: Aegilops umbellulata; assembly: GCA_032464435.1. NCBI lineage: Eukaryota > Viridiplantae > Streptophyta > Magnoliopsida > Poales > Poaceae > Aegilops > Aegilops umbellulata. The sequence goes on along the minus strand of CP136058.1, from coordinate 34,213,713 downwards.
AATTATAAAATGAAAGAAAAGAAACAGAAAAAGGAAACAAAAGGTAAAAAAAAAGAAACAAGAAAAGAGGGAAAAACTATCAAAAGAAAAAAAACCTGGTTCAGGGAACCTACTAGAAGGTTCTCAAAACCAGGTCTCGCTCGAAGTGGGCCGGCCCGTGCGCCTCTTTCGCTTCGCTGAAGCGAAGGACGCACACGCGTCATATAGGACCTGCACTCGTCAACTAGTTGCTCTTCATCTCCCACCCTTGCATACACCAAGTCCATAGACCGCGTGTCCTGCATCGCGTCGGACAGGTGGCCCCTCCGGTATTCCCGGGCCGATAAACCCCGCGTACGCCGCCGCGACCAGCGTCGTCGCCTCGTGCCCTCCGCCTCACCCACCTCGCCTGAATCGGCGCCACACCGTGTACGTTCGCCGCGTCCGCACCACCACGAGCGCGAGCGCGAGACCAATGGCCGTCGCCCCGTCGCCGCAAGCCACGGCGGCCGCCGCCGCCCTCTCCAGGCACAGATCGGCCGCGGTCCCACCAGGTACGCACGCGCCGAGTCCCCTCCACCTCAATCTCTCCTCTGCGCGCGCGCGCGCTCTACGATTACGCGAAGCCGCTGACGAATTCGACCGCGCGCAGTTCCGAGGAGCGTGCGGGTGGCCGCCGCGGCGAGGAGGCCGGGCTCGACGCGGGCGCGGGGCGGGCTGGTGGCCCGCGCCGTAGTTGCAGTTACGTTCCTCCGTGATTTTAACTCTCATTCCTTGCCGTGCTGCGTCGCGCGTACTGATTGATTGGTCTGCTTTTCTGCCTTTTGCAGGCCAAGGGTGAGGTTGCGAGCTCCGATACGGGCGGGTGAGTTGTGTGCCATCATCTAGTCGTTTTTGTTCACCGTAGCAAGGGTGTGATTGCTCTTGGGAAAGAAAAAAACGTATGAACTGGTTCTAATTGGACAAACAGTTCAGCTTAATTTAGCTGTTCCGTACACCAGATATCGACTACTCCCTTCATATGAATAGATTGCTTGATTAGTGTAGCTGTAATGGATGCCTGCGCCTTGTTTAATTGACAGAAGATTTGCAGCTTTATATAGATGTGAATGCGATGACTGCTATATAGGGTGGCCTGTTCCTTGCAAACTTCTGTCCTTTCCAGTTCGTGTAATTGAATTTATATCATGTTTTATGACACAGCTTATCTGACCCTAAGGAATTCATGTTCCAGTTACACTTGATTTTGACTCATCAAACTGTGCTTAGCATAGACGAGTCTCTCCTCTCCCTCCGTTCTTGTTGTTTTCTCTTACCTTGTTGTTTTTATTATTTCGATGAAAACACTGTATGACTGCCGAGTCCTTCGAGTAATATAACAAACGGTGGGGATTTTAACCCCGAAATTCCCGGAAAAAAACTCATCAAACTGTTTGAAGTTTTTAATATCCAATGTTTTGAAAATTCTAAACACTGTTTGTGACCACTTAGACCTTACTTGGTTTTGCAACATGTGGTTACCTTGTCTTCATACTAGCCGTATGTGAAGAATCAAAACTAATATAATTAAAATTGTACAACTTAGGCACAAGAGTTAATGTTAGTAAGTAATATGCGTGAATATGCAAATATAAAGATATCTGCTTAAATATTTGCTGTCATCCATCTGCGAGTTGAGAAAAAGGTTTACTTGCTTGGGTTTAAAATTGAAGATGGATGTAGAAATTTGTTGCAAGGGGCTGTTTGGTTCTCGCCGATGTGAGCCCTGCCAATCGTTGGCTAGCCAATTTATTGGCGCAGGATTTGGCCGCCCCAGACTTGCCAACTTTTTGGCGTCGAGTTGAACTAGGAAAGCTGGAGTGGGCTGGGCGCACCGAAATATTAGTTCCCATCCAAACGGGAAGCCAGGCTTGGTCAATGACCAATATTTTGGTTTGGCAGCCGAGTGCTGCAATCCAAACAGCCCCCAAACAACTTCTTGATACTTCTCTGAAGCTGTCAGTTCTGGTTTGTACCTAGCAAAAATGAGGCAGATTATTATCCATTTAAAACCATACACATGCCCTATCAGTTGGTGCGGGAAAATTGGACGCTATATGTTGCAGATGCAAGTAATATAAACTCTGAATCCATCAAATTACATGCTTTCGAATTGACTAAATACTGTCTCACCTTCCTTAGGTAAGCTAACTAGTCTTCCCACATTATCAGCAGTGAATCTACTATAGTTAGTGTAAGTTCCATTACAAGATGGTAAGTGTTATACTGCTTGAATAATTAAATGAACTAACGCTGCAGTTCTGTTACCTATATGCAGATATGACATATACATGTTGCATTTTATCTGTGAAGGATGATTTTGCACTTATTATACCATACCTATCATTCTGCCTGTCGGAAAATGCCTGACTGATTATCCTTTTGTTCTGTTTAGTCATGAGGTGTTGATGTTTGAGGCCCTTCGTGAAGCCATGATAGAGGAGATGACTTTGGATCCAACAGTGTGCATGATTGGTGAAGATGTCGGTGACTATGGAGGTTCATACAAGGTATCCAAAGGCTTGTCTGAGATGTTTGGAGACCTTCGTGTCCTTGATACCCCTATCGCTGAGAATTCTTTTACTGGTATGGGAATTGGAGCAGCAATGAAGGGGCTCAGGCCAGTTGTTGAAGGGATGAACATGGGTTTCCTTCTCCTTGCCTACAACCAAATCTCAAACAACTGCGGCATGCTTCCTTACACCTCGGGCGGCCAGTTCAAAATCCCAATCGTCATCCGAGGACCTGGCGGTGTTGGTCGCCAGCTTGGTGCAGAGCACTCGCAGCGTCTCGAGTCATACTTCCAGTCGATCCCGGGCATTCAGATGGTCGCCTGCTCTACCCCTTACAACGCCAAGGGCCTTCTGAAGGCTGCCATAAGGAGCGATAACCCCGTGGTGCTGTTTGAGCATGTCCTTCTGTACAACCTGAAGGAGAAGATCCCCGACGAGGAATACATCTGCTGCCTGGAGGAGGCCGAGATGGTGCGTCCGGGCTCGCAGCTGACCATCCTGACATACTCCCGCATGAGGTACCACGTGATGCAGGCAGTCAAGACGTTGGTGAACAAGGGGTATGACCCGGAGGTGATCGACATCAGGTCGCTGAAGCCGTTCGATCTGCACACCATAGGGAACTCCATCAAGAAGACCCACCGCGTGCTGATCGTGGAGGAGTGCATGCGGACGGGCGGCATTGGCGCCAGCCTGAGGTCGGCCATCATCGACAACTTCTGGGACGAGCTGGATGCTCGCCCCGTGTGCCTGTCGTCGCAGGACGTGCCGACCCCGTACGCTGCGACCCTGGAGGACGCGACCGTCGTGCAGCCCGCGCAGATCGTGGCCGCGGTGGAGGAGATCTGTCAATCGTAACGCTGTCATGAGTTTGGTGTTTCGGGGATTCAGAAGCAGCGCGTGTCCGGTTTGTTTTGTCGTGTAATTAGTGGTTTTCGTCATCCCGTGGACGTTGTATTATACTGTATAACTGGGAAGACTGAGCTGTACCTTTAGCTGTTGAATTTCTATGTAAGCTGTGACGCTCCTCGGTTTCGATCATCTTTCTGCTTGGTCGGTGGTGGATGTGTGCTGCTGTTATTCATTTACCACTACCCTAGTAATCTTTGTTTTACTGATTCCACTCTGGAATCATATACGTTGTGACAAGTAATTCGGAACGGAGGGAGTAGAAGCTAGGAGTATGTATGATGAGCCCTTGTTCTTGTGAAGTGATGGTGGCCGGCTCCGTTGGATGGATGAGCGCCGCATAGCTCAGCGATGTTGACGCCACTTGCCATGCGTGTATGGTGAGTTCCAAAGAAGTGGTGGCTGGCAATGTTGGATGAGCGCTGCATAGTAGATGCAGCCAGGATTCCTAGCTACCTTGCGCGTGCAGCCAGTGAGTTGTCCTCAGAGGACAAGGGGTCAGAAGTTCACACGCTTCAAACAGAGCTGAGTTGCTTGCTCACAACTAGTTAGCCCGTTGTTCTCTTGTGGTTTGGCCGCAGCTGCAGCTGCAGCAGAGTGAGAGAGAGTGAGCAGCAGCAGAGTAGGGGGGAGGAGCGGAGCATCGGAGCAGGCAAGGTTGGATTTGCAAATCTGGGAGAGGTGCAATGCAATGCCATCGTTTCCATTTTCACCCCAGTGGCTCGCTCATTGGCCGGGCCGGACAGCATATCGTGGCACAGGGCGGGAAACGTACCCTCACTCACTCACCTCACTCACCGGCCTAGGCCTGTAAAGTAAAGCAGCAGCCACGCCACGCATGGTACGACGGGGGGCGAGGCGTCCTTGCCATTTCCCAGAGTAGGAGCTGCCCAACGTGGGCTGCTTCGCCATATGTGGGCATGGTTCCAGGACGTACGCCCACGGGTCCTTCACTGGTCACCTCACCTCAGGTCGACCGCTGTAGACGGACGGACGCACGCGGCGACAAATCAACAGCGGCGAGCGGGTCGTGGCGAGATTATTCACCGCACGACCGCCGAATAAACAACGTGACTGCCTCTGTCCTCCGCGCGTATCCACTAGGCAGGCAGGCCACTAGTAGTAGGCTGGACAAAACAGAGCATAGTATGGTGTGTCGGTCGGAGGAAGGCTGTCGTTGCGTGATTATAATTAGCCAGCGTACGTATGCATGCACCCACACGTCGTCTGTCGTCTGGGTGCGTCGACCACGGTTGGTTTGGCGCCCGCCGTATGTTGTTGCGCGTCGTACGACGCACGCTGCAGGGAATCTCTACTTCTGTAGCATATACAGTAGCACAATGGGCGACTAGTCGGCTCCTAATGACAAATTAGCACCGGTTGTCGGCAGGCGGCACGGGGGATCGAGCGCCGCGCCACGGCCGAGGAGGCGATGTCGTCACGCTTCAGCAACACCCAGACGGCCAAACATGCATTTCCCTTGGGGGTGAAGTGCTACGCCACCTGGTTACTCACGAGGTTCATACATTCCTCAGCGTATGCATGTATGTATCAATGTATGTATGTATACGTCGACGTCTGTGATTGCCTGCACGCCTGGAGCTACCACATATGACTACTCCCTCCGTCCGCGAACAAGTGTACTTGTAGTTTTTGTCCTACATCAAAATTTGAAAACTTTGACCAACTTTATAGAGAAAAGTACTAGCATTTATGACACTAAATTAATATCACTAGATCTATTTTGAAATGTACTTTCATAATATACCAATTTCATGTCATATATTTTATTACTCTTTTGTATATAGTTGGTCAAACTTTCAAAACTTTGACTTGAGACAGAAACTAGAAGTACACTTATTCGCGGACGGAGGGAGTACACACTAAATCTTATCCGGTAGCACCTCAACATCACGGCGGAGGTGTCTACATCCGTGTCTAGACAAATCTAAGACAAGTAATATGGATCGGAGGGAGTATTATCAATCCAAAGTTTCCCCTCCTCTACTTTGAGGCCATAGTTAGGGCTTAAAATCAACTTCGAGAAGAGCAAAGTGATGATCACGAGGTATCCGCTTGAAGAGAAACAACAGACTGCGAACAATCTCAATTGCAAGTTGTCTTCGTTCACTGTCACCTACCCAGGGATGCCAATCATCGACACTTCTGGGGCTTTGATCGGCTAGTTGAGCGGTTCAAGGTTGAGGATAAGCCGTGGCACGTGATATTCACCTCCAAGGAGAGCAAGTCCGTGCTTATCAACTCTTGCCTATGTAGCCCCCCACCATGTATACGATTGCCTCCAAGGGGTTATGGGTATTCTGGCTTCTCGACGCATGAATGTGGCTCTCATGCTGAGGTGGTTGTGACGGACTTAGAGACGAGGGAGCCTATGCTCAAAGCCAAATATATGCAAGGCTACCTTCTCCTTGCTTGCGATGGTCCCGAGGGGTCACAATTCTGGAAATCTCCCCAGATAATTAATCATGAGATCCGAGTGCGTACCTGCATCTCCACTGGTGATGAAGATGGTACTCTCTTTTGGCTTGATCCATGGCGCAGAAGGAGCTCAGTTAGCACCGATTTTTCATATCTCTTCACGATTTGCTCCGATCTGCTGCTATTAGTAGCCTCGGTTGTTCGTGATGAAAATTGGAACATCTCATTTCGACTAACATTCGGACTCAAGGAAACTTTATCTTCGACTGAGTTGCGGCATCGGCCCTTTCATCTTTGTTGTCGGACGCCCTAGACACCGTGTTTTCGCACCTTGCCCCTTGGGGGCTCTTCTCCGTCTGATCATATTATTGTGCTCTTTGTCTTGTGTTGACCCTTGTTTGGTCCCCACCTCTATGAAAAGGTCGATGCCATTGAAAATCAAGAACTTTGTCTGGCAATTGCTTCGTGATTACCTCTCGTCGGGGATGAAGGTGGCAAAGCGACATCGGCCTCAAAATGGTCTTTGTCCTCTTTGCGTGATCCCCGAGCCAGGGACCCATATATGCTTCTTGTGTAGTATTGTTCGTGAGGCTCTGGGGCCTGAAGGCCATGCCTCGACGAACTTGGGTGAATTCTTATCTTCTGACGCTCACCATACTGGTAGGAGGAGGCACCTCTTATGGTTGGTGTTGGCAATGATGGCCTGGATCCTTTGGACAACGCGTAACGAGATGGCTATCAGAAGGGTTTTTTGTGGTGTGTCCGTGTTCAAAATTTTGGCATTTCTGCAAGTAGTGGTGGGAAAGGTACTGGCTAGGAGGCACGTTGGACTCCTCCATTGATGCCTCTTATATCGATTTACTATCAGCTTTTGGAAACGTATTGTGCCGTTGCCCTAACACAACTATTTATTTCATTCTTTCCTACTTGGATCTTCAGTTGTATATATGGATGTGATGGTCTTTATATATATAAAGCGGGAAGAAAGCTTGTTTAAAAAAAGAATAATACACACTCCATTTTATTGTTTTTGGAAACATGTAAAAGAAAGTCCGGGCAATATAAGTAAAACCTAGCATCCCCGCCCAAATGATTTGACATATACCAAATTAGCCCTTTTCACCTTTGTAAATAGTCTTTTCCATTGTATATTTTAAATACGCAAAATTGGCATGTATCCAGTCAACCCATGTTTTATTTTAGGAACCCAAGTTTCTTTTGTGGGTGTGGGTTTATATTTTTTTGAAACAAATTTTTTTGCGGGACTCTTTTTGAAACAAATAGTGGGTATATATCATGTAATCAGCACTGGATGCAGTGTGCCCTTTCTAGAAAAAGTTATTATGCTATAAGCATGTGAGACGAACACCATGACACCTATTATTGGTGCGCACCAAAAAGTAGCCCAACTAATTGATGGGATCCATTAGCGTCACGCACAAGATTAACGCCGCCGATCGATCTCCATCCACATAGACCCTACATGTCGATCTCGGATCTATATCTCGTGTAGCAATTAGATGGCAAGTCACTGTGTGTAGCACAGTGAACTGGAAAAATTAACGCAAGCATGCGCTAGAAAAACAAGAGTAAATTATTGCTGGTGTCCCAGTTTTTTTTGCGGGGTTTTTGTGCAATATTCTACTCCATTTACCCTGTTTAACAACAAATCTTGTTGAAAAACAATCGACAAGATTTGTTGTGCATTCTGACTGCTTGGACCCACTTGTTAGATTCATGCCTCAGTTGATTAGGACACCACTCGGTGCCACATTCCCGATAATTCAAAATAAATAATAAGTGTTCTCTTAGATATTGGGAAAAAGGAAATTCATGTCTGGCACATCTTAACTCACAATTGACTAATTGAGAGATGAATGCTGCACAATTTTGATACTTAGAATTCAGATACTGTAATTAACAAGCTTTTATTTAATATTTTAGCCACCTTAAATTACATTTTAACTATAGATCCAAACTCGAGCAAATAAGAAATTTACAGTATAATCTAGATCAACGTTAAAAAAGTTCTTGAGCAATTGGCTTAATTTGGAGTTAATTAAATGTTTTGACAAGTATGTGCAGTAGCTATTAATCAGCAATGCATTAGAAAGAATGGACAAATCACAAATGCTTAGCTAGAAATAGATGGGATGTTGTTTCTCTTGCGAAACACAAAATGAAATTGTACAATCATTTCACCCCAACACTAAATGGCCTCGACAACGACCTATGGCCCTCCGGTTGCTCTTTCCATTTTATGAAAAATTTGGGATTCTAAGAATGTTCAGGTCTTCCGGCACAACACTCACTCTTCAGCCTCTACCATTAGGAAGATTATTGCTGATTTCTACCTTTGGACATATTCATTTAAGAATCCTTGTAAAAAGCTCGTAACCATGTCATGACGGCAATACCTCTCGTCGCGTTCTAGCGCAACCATGTCACGACGGCAATACCCCTCCTTGCCTTCTAGCGCAAACATGTAACTCTGTCATCCATGATCACCTTTGAGTAATGCATTCAGGTGGGGATCCTTTCTCCCTGGTGATTGTTCAAAAAAAGAAACATTTCGAAGATTTTGTTCAACATTAATTACTTGCGGTGCCATTACATTTTGTTAAAAATAAAATCAGCGGTATACCTTTTTTTAGTGTTTTTAGAACTTTGGAGAAGCTCAAAACAACACGACATAGACGTCCACAGTCCACACACAACACACCAGCTGACCAGATTATGTATAGATGTTTTTTTTACAGCAAGATTATGTATAGATGTTAATTTACAGAATGTGCAATATTTCTGATTCTTGTCCCAAACAATGGAACAACTACTTGTTTATTATCATCAATTGCACGCTCGATCGGTACAATCAGCACAAGGTACACTCATTAACCAAGTACCCACCCACACCTACTAAAAAGGGAGAAGAGAAAGAAAGGAAAATATCGACTAAAAAAAGAGAGAGGGGAAAATAATATAATAATAAAAAGGAAAATAACAGAACTAGGTAGCTAGAGCTTGAGGTTAAGGTCGACCTTCCTCGGCTGTTGCTGCTTCTTGTCGCCGTCCTGGTCGCGCCACCAGCTGCCCCCCGGCGAGCCGCCGTCGGCGACGTGGGGGTAGCCCTGGTGCTGGCAGGAGTGCGAGACCTGGATGGGGTACATCGTCTGGTGGTTACTGGGCATGGCATCAGCGGCTGAGTTGGTGTTGATGGGGGTGGTGTAGAGGTGCGCGTTCCAGCCGATGTTCCTCTCCTTCTTGTGCGCGTTCTGGTGCCCACCCAGCGCCTGCGACTTGAGAAACTTCTTGTTGCAGAAGAGGCAGGGGAACAGCCTCACGCCACCACGACCACCATTGCCACTGCCACTGCCATTGCCACCGCCTGATGAAGCAGCCGGAGGAGACGACGGTGACGCCGGCCACGGCGTGTGGGCGAGTGTCAGCGACAGGTCGACGGCGTCCATATCTTCGTCGTCGTCCATGAAGGCGGGAGGTGGCGGAGCCGCCATTGTTTAGAGAACAAAGGAGATCGAATGCTTTTGATTCAGACTCTGGCTCTCCTGGTGCCAATTCTGTAAATCAAGCCTTTACTACTACTAGGTAGCTGCTGGTGAGGTGAGCTCTGCTTGGGTGTGGGTGTGTGTGTTTATAGGACGGGGCATAAAAGGGAAGCGGACCACGTCCTAAATCTGGGAGAGCTGCATTATTGCCAGGGTGGGTCACCATGGCTGTAGCTGCGGAGGAAGACGACATCCAAGTTGGGTGCCTACTACTGCTGCCATCACCCTGAAGGAACTGAACAACATAATTGCTACAGAGACCACATATATAGTTGGTACCTAGTACTAGTGATCAATATCATGTACTCTATGTGTTTGTTGTTGTAGCTTTTGGAATACTAGATGACCCGTTGCGCCAATGGCGCAAAGGGCGAGAGCAAACCATGCACGTATAAGAATATTTAAACACCGATTAGAGCATAAGGAAATATATACTGAGGTACTATGTTGATACATAGCATTCTAAAAAGTTTACGATAGCTTATAGCAAGCAAACTACATAGGTAGAGATGCATCATATAGATAGTTGTAGGTATGAAGTGGTGAACATTAGGTATGCTGCATGTGCCATAGGTATGGAAAATGACTTTGTCGCGTAAAGCTCTTCATAGTGGCTGCCATTGCCTAAAGCAAAAATGCCTTCCATATCATCGTCCAGCCCCAAATAATACTTGTTTGTTTTCTGTAGAATGTTTTCTGATTCTAAAGATGTATTGTTAAGATGACACTTTAAGTAAGTGCAGTGTGTGTCTTATCAATTTCGGGTGAGATACACAATGTTGATAGTAACTGAATAATTCTGTGCTAGTTAGCTAATCCTAGAGCTGTCAAAAGGTGATAAAAGAATCAAGAATAGCAAGGGTTTGTACATGCTTGTACTATTTGCCAGGCACCAAGAAAATAGGGGATCAATAGGTATGACTATGTAATACCAAGTGATTAGTCAGGTGTTTATTAGGAAGCATACACACACTGAGCAGAGAAGAAACAACTAAATTGACTGGCATGGAATCATTACTAAAAACAACTAACCCCAATTTTCCTATATATTAATTGACTGGTAAACAACAGTGTCTCTCTCTAATTGTTATAGATGAGTAAGTGAGATACCTATACAAATGAGGCAAACATAGCATACAAACAACTCAATAAAGCATAAAGCAGGCTGAGAAACAGTCTCTATAGATTCCTAAATATCATAGATGAGAGGAGACAAATCAGTGTTGGATTTTCTCAATTATCATAAGGGAGACAAATCAGTCCCCTTTCCAAGTTTTCACATCACAGACCCACATAATTTTCTAGCAGGAACATGTCAGAAGACATTGGGACATATATCTATTTCAGTAGGAAGCAAGGCTCAATGCTCACACAAGGTAACACTTCATATCATGGTGGTAAAAGCGCTGCTTATTTTTCTTGCCTGGCTCGAGCACGTAGATTCTAAATGGAATTAATTCAACAGGCAAAGTTTATACATCTCAAGTCATGATATTAGTCACCAAATTAAGTTCTGCTTTAGCCATGGCTACAACCATTATGAAGTGCAAACCAATTTTATACAAAAAAACCCCCTCTATTTCCTTAGCTGCTCTAGCAGGCCTATTTGGATCTGTAACCAATACAGGAGACGCATACACATATCAATCCTAGTTACTTTTTTCGTGTGTACCAATAAGGACTGGAAAACACAACGGCACAACACTTCAGAATTCATATACAAAATTCCATCGCTCTGCTTTCAAGTTTAGTGACAAGATGATGGCTACCTACTACCTGTCATGATGTACTCCATGGCGGTATAGCCATAGGTGCCTATGACGCAGGTCAAGATGTGACTCGTCACTGACCGGTCCAGTCTTTCGCTATGCTAAAGTCAGAGAGCTTCACATTGTACTCCTGATCATGAATGTAAGCAAGCAAGAAGTATTAGTTTCATGCCACCAGTCATGAAAAATGATAGGTGTTCATTCTGCTTTCTGAACTATTTATGTGAATCATTCTACTATTTTTCATGTATAAGGAGTCTTGAATTTGTGCGGATGAAAGCGAACATCAAAGCGATCAAACACAGTATATATACCTCATCGGGGAATATGCTGGATGTCTTGAAATCCCTGTAGATGACGGGCTTCTCATCTTCGTGCACGAAGGCAATCCCCCTTGCAGCACCGAGTGTGGTGGACCATGGCAATGGTAGCATTACCCCTGCATTAGCAAATCACAAGTACTTGAACATATCTACATAATGTAGTATTTGATACCATGTGAATAAATAATACTCCCTCCGTTCCTAAATATAAGTCTTTTTAGAGAGATTTCAATGGAAAAGAAGGAAAGGATTGTCAGTACATGATTAAACAAAAAATGATGTTTGGGGAACATTATAGAATTAAACACTAATATCCTATTCCAAAAAAATGGATTATCAAAAGCAAAATAATCTTCCTTACCTCTGTGACACATGCCTCGCCCATATGAGGCATAACACAAAACAAAGTCTCTAGAATTGAAACCAAGTATTATGAGGCATAACACAAAACAACTCTAAAATCTTTGAAACACACATCATATTCCTCCCCAAGGCCGCTAATTATTCAACTGCGATGATCTAATCAGATTCACATTTCACGACCAAACAGAGCAAGAGCATAGTATGTTACTTGGTCCTAGTTAACTTTAAGAAGTTTTAACAAAATACATGTTACTTCTTTTTGACTGTATATATACTGTGGACCAAAAGCCCCATAATCCTTTATTTCAATCAAAGAAAATATATACAAAGAGAGAGTAAATGGTCCCAACACGAAAGAAAGAGAAAGAAAGGAGACTTACCTAAGAGAGCACATCCAAAACCTAAGGGGGGCTTTGGATCCAGGCCAAGAGTGGAGTAAAAACAGGAAGCATGGCATTCCTTTGCATGAATTGTGAATTTCCTTTTCCTGGAATATGCACATGTCAGAATGCAGAATGGTTACCATAATTTCCACTGAGGCTTACAGTAGAAAATTCAGGTTTTTTTGTTGGTGAAAGTTAACATTGAAAATTTAAGCTCATATACCTCTATCATCACAACAAGAATTTCAGTAGAGAGATGATTACTAAGGCAAACTACTTTTTCCACTATTTCTCATACACATACAGCTACAAAACATTGATTTTGGGGAACTTAGCACCAGGGGCATATAGTTTAACAATGATAACTTGACATGAAGAATATGTTTGTGAGATTAAATAGGATGAGAAAGTGGCCCTAACCTGTGCGCAGTGGCGATGAGCTAGTCGGTGAAGCATGGGATGTTGATATCATGTATCCCATTGCGCGGCCGGAAGATCCACATTAGCTTCCCATGGTCCCCACAAGCCTTAGTGATGACCAAAACTGGTACCAAATAGTATTGAACATGGTATTGTTTTCTTGTTGATTGCCTGCTTTAGTCAAAACCACAACTAAAAAGGTAGAAAGAACTAACATAAGCAACTGTCCAGCTAAATAGATCTGAAAAAAGTGGAACCTAATTATTTTCTGCCCTACATCCAGAGTAATGATGTTGTGGTATAGCAAAAATTAATAGCTGCCCTCAAAAGAAGTAATTGTCATGGAACGGGCAAAGAGAAGAATAATCATTTGGCAGAATTGCTGCACATATCAGAAACTGGAATGTAGAACCTGAAATATATTTTTAGGCTCTAACGGAAATAAAGGGTGAAGAAAAGAAAACCATTAGCTGCCTATGTGTGTACCTGTAACACAAAATAATCCTAACTTGTGCAACCCAAGTGGCCAGAGGGTAGAGCTACACGCCTAAGTTTCATGAACACCAACTAAAGAGGCCAGAAATTCTTTTTGCCTTTTTGGAATAGTGTCTCCATCATCATATCTCGTCCGCACCATTTTCTATCATTTGCCTAAAAACTGTAGTATCAGCCTTACTTAAAACAGGAGGGGAAGTGACATTTGTATCCTAAGTTGCAGTTAAACTATTGCCAAATATCATGCGTACATAGTTTGAATTTTTTCATAGGAAAACCGATTTGAACTACATGAGACAAAATCATAAATCAATTCTACCAAAACCTACTGACAAGAGAGGGGTGATCTTGCACACACCTCAACCAAAATCACATGTACAGAAGGTAGCCAGATTGATATGGTCGTCGAGGGGAAACATGCTAATGGAGAGCCACAGTAAAATCTGAAAGAAACATAATGAAGCATCAACTTAGCATTTTGTAAAATTGGGAACAGAGAAATAGGAGGAAAATAGAGAAATCATATAGATCAGCATATCCCCAGTACCCTTCTCCATGCCGGCGCCAAACAGTAGCCGATGGTGAGTCGCCGACCAGCCAGCGTCACCTCTCCAAGTGCGCTGTAGATCCACGTCTGCGGTGACGACGCCTGGCCTCCGCCCACCTTGTCTCCCCTCTCCTCTACATCGGTTCTCTCTCTCCTCAATCTCCTATCCTCTCCCACCATCGATCCTCTTCTCCGCTGCCACCGAACTTTGGTGCGAGGATGGGACGGCGACTCCTCAGGGGGCCAGGAAAGAACCGGGGAGCGGCGGCTCCTGCGAGATGGGGAGATGGGGAGGCCGGGGAGAGGCGGCGGCTCATGCGAGATAGGGGGATGGGGGGAGCGGGGAGAGGCGACGGCTGCACGGGGAGCATGGGAGTGGAGAGTGGGGGAGGAGGAGCCGGACGTGGGGCTCGAGGAGCATGGGGATTGGTTGTAGGGTTTCACGTTCGACCCCGCTGTGGTAAAACTTTCATGTACGCAAACTCGAAAGGAAACCACCTGGTTCTCTCAACCGTACGAGTGATGAGCCCCACCTGGCATCCACTCCTGAAGCAGCCGCAATTGTAAAAAGGAATTGACGGCTGACCCATCGCCAGTTGTGAGAATTGAGCGACAGTAAAGGAATCGTGCGGTCGAACAGGCTTGGCGCACGCGGTAGCTCCAGAATGGCGGGTTGGGTAGCGTTCTTTATATGTTCCATGGCCATCCTTATCTACGAAAAAAATGGGTTATGGTTTCATATAATTGACTACAAGGAAGGGCCGCGCTTCGCGTCGGCCGGCGGACAAGTAGAAAACATCTGCCGCCTAACTGGCTGTTAGATGGACGTGTTCTGATCTACTCATCCACGTGCGTGACCTTCCTTGCAACAAGAGCGGTGTTGCAGAAACATTTATAATAATGGCCGTCCGATCTATCGTCCCAGCCAGTTGAGGACATTTGCAACAGCTACCTTGTTGCGCTTAGGGGGTTTGCAACAAGGACCTTGTTGCAAAGGTCCGTTGAGGCAGCACGCCTAGCTGCTGCCGCTCGCCGGAGTTGCTCCTCCTCCTCTGCCTTAGCCCCGCGAGCAGCTGCCAGCTCCACTCTAGCACAACGACGACCTCTCATGTTGGGCACTCCTTCGGTGTTTTCTGCAACTGGAACGATGTTTCTGAAACATATTTCATGTTGCAAAGTCTGATCATTCACTCTCTAACGTTTTTGCGAAAAAAAACTTCATCATCGAACCATTTTTAATCTTTGTGAAACAAGACGTCGTGAAACAAGAGTCTATTGTAGAAACATTTTGAAACAAGACCCCTATTGCAGGAAAAAAATTCTTCACCACCGAATCATTTTTTCTCTTTCTAAAACTAGTCTTGTGTTGTAGAAATCTACTGAAACAAGACTCTTGTCACAGAAAAAAACTGGTTGCAGGACTGACTTGTGGCCAGCGTGAGCGCTCGATCAGGATTGATCCGATGGCTAAGCAAGTGGCGGACGGTGCGCTTGCATGCGCCGGTTGAAAGGTAGTGTTTCCCTACAAGGAAAGCAATAGGCAGAATAAAACGTTTTGGTAGGCCCTAGCATCGGTCCTCACGGCAGATACCCTAGAGCTACCACTACACACCTCCCCCCGTTCCCTTTTTTTGTGCCGCCGATGAAGGAAGCAGCGAGGCCCTGGCCACTCCACGGCTCGTAGGGAGGGCTTTGAAGACTGCAACGGCGGCTTCAGGAGGAGAAGGTCGTGCCCGATGGCGGGCGGTGTGCGCTAGTGTTGTGAGGATGGCAATAAGCATGGGCGACGTCGTGCAAGCCCCCCCCCCACACGCACACAATATTTCAGCGGTGGATTTGAAGACGTGGTCCCCGACCTAGACTTCTCGCCCCATCCTATCCCTTATGGATTCTAGTGACCTCTTACTTGCTGGTAGGGATGAAGCTAGGGAAAAAAGTTTGATGAGGTCATATCAAGTGGGGTCATCTTCTATGAATCAATGCTAGTTATTAGTACTAAGTGAGTGAAGGATTCCTAACTACATTGGGGTTAACTGACCCCAATGCCTACAATGTAGCTCCATCCCTGCTTGATGGATCTGGATGTTGGTTCAGTGAGATAGGTTTCAGATCTTTCGACCGGGGGAGTTCCTTCCCTAGTGTTGGTGGTCATTATGTCGACAACGCTCCGGACAACCCTCCCCTCCCCCCACAACAAGGATGTGATGCTGAGGTCCATCTCCCACCCCCCTCTCATTGCTCCTGGGTGAAAAATCCTAATTGGGCGGTGGTGATGCTCCAAAATCTTTCCCTCTTTGGAGGTGTCATGGTGTTGGTAGTGAGGCATCCTAGATGTAGCAATAACTTTTGGTGTTCACATGTCACTATCTTGTCAAGCTATGCAAAGTTCTATATTCATTTGGACTAACCTATTAATAAAGTGCCAGAAAGGCCAGTTGCATGTCTTAGGTTTATGATTTCAGGAAATATCTTGAACTCCAAAAAATATGGAAAATGCACCATTATTTTGCCAGATTAGGAAAGCTTGCAGGGGGTGGGGTACCAGAGGAGTTACATTGGATGGCATACCCTGCTAGTGCATCATAGGTTTATGGTGGGCTGAGAGGACGAATGGGCCCCATATAATTTTGCAAGGGTCACCTTTCTAGCGCAAGTTTGCATGTGAAGTTTTAGAACCACCATATGTTTTACAGGTTTAGATGTTTCAAAGTTATGAGTTTTTGGATATTTAAGATTCAAACGACTGGAGACATATCTGAGCATCCAGAAAAAGCTCCCATGAAAGTTACATCTGATCTCGGGAGAGCCTCTCGCCCTCCAGGGTCATGTCCACAAAAAACCAGAGGGAAACCATTCTCCCACCTAGGGAGAGGCCAAGGAAGAAGAAGAAGTAGGAGAGGGGGGGGTCACTTTTCTTCCTCTTCTGGCAGCACTGAAATGCCGATGGAACTGCTATGACCGCCATCATCGTCAACCACGTTATCCTTCGTCATCATATGTATTTGTTTGGCTTCATCCTCTATAAACCTCTGTAATTCTTTGGAAAACATGATATCATGTGCTATAATTTTTCCTATGATTTATTACAAATGTATTAGTACGATAAACTAGAATACCCCCGTGTTCCTAAAACCCTCTTATGAAGATTATGGCTATGTTTGAGTAGTAATTTCTTGTATGGCATTCATTAAATAATATGAAAATTGGTTGCACATACGTATGTTGATTTCTATGCTATACTTTGAATGAGTGCATGCATACATTAGGGGGCACATAGGGTTTGCATGTGTCATGGTGAAGGATGGAGGGGATGCAACAGTGACATAATAGAAAATCTAACTAGTTCAGAGTTATATCATATGGGAGGGATGGGGATCCTAGATCTTAGTTATGGTTGTGTTTTACCTTAACAATTTCCAATATTTACATAGTGTTTGTTGGTGGTTCTATCATAAGTACATTTGAGCCAATGGTTTTGCAATATGTAATCTTAGCCTCTAACCTAGAAATAAACATGAGCTTCCGTAAGTGCATCAAGTGCCCCTTAATTACTAGTTTTGGAGTATTGAAGGCAAATAGGTCGAGGAACTAATGTGTTTGTGAGTGTACACAGGAGACAGAGTCCCTAAAGATTTGGTTTAATACATGGAAGACGACCTCTAAAAATGGATTTCTTCAAGTGATGAATTTTGTGATGAAATTGGTACGACCTTTAAAGAAATTGATCTGAAGACTTTGAAGCTTGAAGACTTTGTTTTAATAGTTTCTTTTCTTATTCTTTGAGTCGTAGGAAAAACCGTACTATTAAAGGGGGTCTAGGTGAAACATATTTCACATTTCCAAAGTGATGCTCAAACTTACTCAAACCCTATGTACAAATGCCGCTTCGAGTGAAGCCTTTGGAAACCTCCAGTACAGCTGACACATTTGCTAGCGACAGTGATGAAGTTCATCTGGTCACTAACGAATTTGGTTAGGCTGAGGAGTTAGGAGTTCTCTAGTGCGATCTGCATAAAAGTGAGGAAATTGAGTGCCCCGACGAATTTGAGAGTTCAAATTCCGACCGTTGCTGCGCTGTGGGCCAGCTGTCGAGTGGATCCTTATCCTGACAACGGTCGAATCAGAGAAGGGCATTTATGACAATTCATGCCGGGTTACCCTGGCTATAATAGCCGCCCCCACAACCACTAGATGGTTGGCTGCTCCGAGAGAACTTGACACTTCTCATTTGAGAGCAGCCCATCCTCTGACGACTTTGAGAGAATCCTAAGTGAGGAAAAACCCAGAGCCAAAATGATTGAGCATCACTGAAGAGATTGATATGTGTGACCCCACACCTGTTACCTTTGAAGACTGTCATTCTTCTAGATGGTTAGGTGTCAAGTTCTGAGTACACCAAGAGTCATTGTGGTGCGCCGCTGAACAAGTATGTAAAGGTTTTTGAAGTCTACCTTGAAGACTTACCACGAGTGATTGGGTGAGGTCTGCGGGCCTTAGCTCAACAGGAATACGGTGAGGACTGTGTGTCCTTTGAGTTGCGACTCAGCCGCCTCAACCATATGTAAAGCAACTGGAACTTGTCTACCAAATTGATTTGTCTTCACCGAGCCAAACCTGGTTTCAAATTCCACACCCTCTCTTACTTTATTCCGCTGCTGAAGATTTTTGATCCATGCTTTGGAGAATTTCATCACACTATCTTTTATTTCCTCAGTTCATATTCTTCATACTTATATGATTGTATGATTGCATGTTCTTCACTCTTATGTATCCTTTTGACATGTACTCTCATTCTATGATGACTTAGTTTCCCTTACGCGTTTCTATTTCTTCAATTCGATCTTCGTCAAATTCTTCAGAGTTTGATGAATTTCTAAAAATCTCCCATTCACCCCCTTTGGGAGATAACATGCGCTTTCAATTGGTATCAAAGCAACGTACTCCCTTGTTCCGTGTGATGTTGGTTTAACCACTTGGAGTTTTAGTTATGTTGACCGCATGTATGGTCAAGGTTTCTGCTGCGTGCCCCATCTTTGATGGCACAAACTATCCTTACTGGAAGGACAAGATGTGCATGCATCTTGAGACAATTGACAACGATCTCTGGTTCGTCGTTGAGAACAGTGTTCCTACTATTGCTCCTAGCATCACTGCTACTGATGTGAAGAGATTCAAGCAACTCGACTCTCAAGAAAAGAACATCATATGTGGACATCTCAACAAATGACAGTATGGCAGAGTGAGTGCTCTGGAAACATCAAAACTCATCTGGGATAGGCCCTCCAAGGTCAATTAGGGAGTTTCCATTCAACGCTACTCTCAAGTTGATGTGCTTCGCAATCTCTTCAACTGCTTCAAGAGGCTTGATAATGAAAATGTTCAACGAACTTTGGATCGCCTCACTGATTTCTCCAATGAGCTACAAGAACTAGGTGCTGCTGACATCACTGGCCATGAGGTGCTGAAGAAATTGTTGAGATCTCTTCACAGTTCCTTTGACACCCTTGCCCTGATGATTCAAGAGCGTCCTGATTACATGCCACTTGATCCCGTTGATATTCTTGAGAGGCTCAGTACTCATGAATTTCAACAAGCTGAGAAGAAGGATATGTATGGTCCCAGCTATGGTTGACCTCGCGCTCTGAAGGCAAAGGCTAAAGCTAAGGCAATTTCTTCATCTAAAGAAGAAGAAGAAGTATCTGAATGCAGTACCAATGATGCTGAGGAAATGGCAGAGAACTGGTTATGCTTGTGAGGAAGTTCTCCAAAAGGAACTGCTTTTGAAAGTCTTGAAAATACGATTCGAACATTGACGCTTCTGCTTGAGACTGCGACAAAAGAACTTAGCACAAATGCAAGAAGCCAGGCCATTACATCGCTGATTGCCCCCTCTGGAAAAAGGCCTAAAAGAAGAAAAAGTGTGTAACATCCCAAAATTCTAAATTTTGGAATGTTATATAAATAAATAGTTTTGATTGATTGTTTGATTGTGGTGTGGTTGCTTGTGTGAAATTTGAAACTTTTTGAAAGTTGAATGAGAGGGAATGAAATGACTTTCCCAAACTTTCGCCTTGCATTTATGATCTCCATGAATTCAAATCCATTTCATCACAAAACCCTAGAGTGAAGATGATATGACTACTTCCATTTAATTAAATGAAAAAGGGTTTTAAAAAGATTTGAATTCCATTTGGAAATATTTCAAATTCAGAAACTTTATGTAACTCAATGAGTTTCATGAGAGAAGATAAAATGACTTCTTCAAATACTAAGAAAAGAGAGTTGGAAGTTTCAAAGAATCAAATTGAAAGTCCCTTGAAGTTATTTTGAAACCCGCTTTCAATTTGGAGTTATTTGGTTTTATTCGAATTATTTTTCTCCAAAAATAAAATATATGGAAAATAGGGTAAAATGATTTCCTAAAGTAGAAAAATGGAGAGAAATGAGTTTGAAATCATTTTGGTATTTTAAAATATTTTTATTTGGTTTTTAAATGAATCATCGGTACTATTTGCTTTATTGAAAATTTTGTGGAATTTATTTGCCACTAAAAAAATGTACAGGTTTTAGAAAACAAATTCTAGTATATAATATGCCTATATATCATTTTTATTTATTGTTTATTTGTTTGTTTTATTTTGTTATCAGTTAAAAAAAATTTAGCTTCGGACCGACCGAACCGGGCCGGCCCAGCTCGCCAGCAGGCCGCGGCCCAACCCAGCGCGCCGCCCATCTCCTTCCCTGAGCGGGAGTCCTGCTCGACACGGTCGCCGCCGCTGTCCCCGATCCGGACATCGCCTCGCCTTGCCTCCTCCCCCAAGCAAGCTGCCGCCCTCCCCCTTTATAAGATGCCCCGACCCCCCCTCTTCTCCTCAAGCCGCAGCAGCAGCAAGCCGCCGCCGCCGCCGGAGTCTGCCGCCGCCGCTGCAAGCCACTGCCGCCGACGCTGAGGGAGTCCTAGACTAAGGGGTCCTTGGGCGTCCGGCCTGTTAGCCATGGGCCGGACTGGTGGACTGTGAAGACACGAAGACCGAAGGCTGCACCCATGTCCGGATGGGACTCTCCTTGGCGTGGAAGGCAAGCTTGACGACCGGATATGTAGATTCCTTTCCTTGTAACCGACCTTGTGTAACCCTAGATCCTCCCGGTGTCTATATAAACCGGAGGACTTAGTCCGGAAAAGGGACATTCATTACCATAGTCATACATGCTAGACTTCTAGGGTTTAGCCATTACGATCTTGTGGTAGATCAACTCTTGTAATACTCATATTCATCAAGATCAATCAAGCAGGAAGTAGGGTATTACCTCCATAGAGAGGGCCCGAACCTGGGTAAACATCGTGTCCCCTGTCTCCTGTTACCATCGACCTTAGACACATAGTTCGGGACCCCCTACCCGAGATCCGCCGGTTTTGACACCGACATTGGTGCTTTCATTGAGAGTTCCACTATGCCGTCCCCAAAAGGTTTGATGGCCCCTTAAATCATCAACAACAATGTTGTCCAAGGGAAAACCTTCCTCCCCAGACAGATCTTCGTGCTCGCGGCTTCGCACTGCGGGCCAACTCGCTTGGCCACCTGGAGCAGATTGACAGCTACACCCCTGACCATCAGGTCAGATTTGGGAGTTTGAACTACGTTGCGGACGTCCGTGGAGATTTGATCTTCACCGGATTCGAGACCGCGGCGACCGCTCACGGTCACCTTAACGAAGATGACCTAAATCTGTCGCCAGACCGCATCCAGGATATAGCTCCTATGACCACTCTGGCTTTAGATCCAGAGCACACTGTGGCATCCAAGGATTGGAGGTTCAACCCCACCCCGGAGGCCACAGATTCTCCGGCGTTGGAGCTACACATGGACTTAACCTCACGTAGTACTCGTGTCACCGGAACTCCGGACTCTTCTCCGGGTATAAGTTTCGAACCATGTGAGTCCGCGGATACCGAACTTGATCACTTATCGATCTTTGAGTTCAGTGCCGCAGACATCTTCCAGCACTCGCCCTTGGGCGATGTGCTAAACTCATTAAAGAACTTGTCCTTGGCGGGGGACTCACAGCCGAACTATGCACGGTTCGAACCAGGGGCTGATGATGGGGAATTTTGCTTCCCACCCGCCACCCACTCCATAGCCACTGTCGAAGACTTAACCGACATGCTTGATTACGGCTTCGAAGACATCGTCAGTACGGACGATGATGCCGATGAGGAGCAGGGCCAGAACCCGCCATTCATTGGGCGACGGACGACCACTTCATCCTACAATGTATACACGGTGGATATGCCTAAAGAAACTAATACCGATGACAAAGAGGATCCAGTTGAAGACAAACCTCCTGAGACAAAGCCCAGTCGCCAGCGTCAGCGGCGCCGCTCTAAGTCACGATGTACAAAAGATAACAACACGGGCACTGGAGAAAACAATACTCCAGACGATACCGAAGACAATAAAGACCCTGTCGGAGCAACCCCCGAACAGGATGTACATGCCATACACGAAGACTCGGAGGACAGTAACTATCTTCCGCTCTCCGAGGAAGAGGAGAGCCTCGGCAACGAGGAGTTCATTGTGCTAGAAGAACCTATCGAGCAGGAGCGCTTCAAACGCCGGCTAATAGCCACTGCAAGAAGCCTAAAAAAGAAGCAGTTGCAGCTTCAAGCGGACCAAGATCTGCTCAATGATAGATGGACCGAAGTCCTGGCCGCTGAAGAATACGACCTTAGCGGCCCAGCCAAAAGCTACCCGAAGAGTAGATTTCTACCCCAGTTCGACGACGAGGCGCTGGAGCCCGTACTATCATCGCACGATGCGGCAGGCCGATCACAACTTGGGCCGGATAAAGCGGCAACTCAAGCCGAACACCAGATCGCCCCACCTCACCGAAAAGGTAAGAATAAAACAGCTCGAGGTTGTACATACGACCCTCGACAGGACTTGGACAGTAGAGCAGGATACGCAAGATCAATCTACGGATCACGAGGACGTGCCTCGACATGCGACGACAGCTACCTATTCGGACGTGACAAACCTAGCCACACCCGGGCCGAAAACCGCAAATGGACTCCATCGGAGGTACGTCGCAGTGTGGCCCAACATATAGGGGCCGCACACCCTCTTTGCTTCACAGACGAAGTAATGGAGCATGAATTCCCAGACGGGTTCAAACTGATGAATATCGAATCATACGACGTAACAACGGATCCCGCAGTATGGATCGAGGACTTCCTCCTCCATATCCACATGGCCTGCGGAGATGACCTTCATGCCATCAAATACCTGCCACTAAAACTCAAAGTACCAGCTCGGTACTGGTTAAACAGTCTACCGGAAAATTCTATTGGCAACTGGGAAGATTTGGAAGACGCCTTGCTACCTCTTGAGCATTGCGTTGGATTTCCTTGAAGAGGAAAGGATGGTGCAGCAAAGTAGCGTAAGTATTTCCCTCAGTTTTTGAGAACCAAGGTATCAATCCAGTAGGAGGCTATGCGCGAGTCTCTCGTACCTACACAAAGTAAATAACTCCTCGCAACCAACGCGATAAGGGGTTGTCAATCCCTTCACGGTCACTTACGAGAGTGAGATCTGATAGAGATGATAGATAACATTTTTGGTATTTTTGTGATAAAGATGCAAAGTAAAATAAAAGGCAAAGTAAAAGCAAAGGCAATAATAAAGTGATGGAAGATTAATATGATGAAGATAGACCGGGGGGGCATAGATTTCACTAGTGGCTTCTCTCAAGAGCATAAATATTTTACGGTGGGTGAACGAATTACTGTTGAGCAATTGACAGAATTGAGAATAGTTATGAGAATATCTAGGTATGATCATGTATATAGGCATCACGTCCGAGACAAGTAGACCAACTCCTGCCTGCATCTACTACTATTACTCCACTCATCGACCGCTATCTAGCATGCATCTAGAGTATTAAGTTAATGAAAACAGAGTAACGCCTTAAGCAAGATGACATGATGTAGAGGGATAAATTCATGCAATATGATAAAAAACCCCATCTTGTTATCCTCGATGGCAACAATACAATACGTGCCTTGCTGCCCCTGCTGTCACTAGGAAAGGACACCGCAAGATTGAACCCAAAGCTAAGCACTTCTCCCATTGCAAGAAAAACCAATCTAGTAGGCCAAACCAAACTGATAATTCGAAGAGACTTGCAAAGATAACCAATCATACATAAAAGAATTCAGATAAGATTCAAATATTGTTCATAGATAATCTTGATCATAAACCCACAATTCATCGGTCTCAACAAACACACCGTAAAAAGAAGATTATATCGAATAGATCTCCACGAGAGAGGGGGAGAACGTTGTATTGAGATCCAAAAAGAGAGAAGAAGCCATCTAGCTACTAACTATGGACCCGAAGGTCTGAGGTAAACTACTCACACTTCATCGAAGAGGCTATGGTGATGATGTAGAAGCCCTCCATGATGGATGCCCCCTCCGGCAGAGCTCCGGAACAGGACCCAAGATGGGATCTCGTGGGTACAGAAGGTTGCGGCGGTGGAATTAGGTTTTTGGCTCCGTATCTGATCGTTTGGGGGTATGTAGGTATATATAGGAGGAAGGAGTACGTCGGTGGAGCAACAGGGGGCCCACGAGGGTGGAGGGCGCGCCCCCTAGCTCGTGCCCTCCTCGAAGCTTCCTTGACGTAGGGTCCAAGTCTCCTGGATCTTGTTCGGTGAGAAAATCACGTTCCCTAAGGTTCCATTCCGTTTGGACTCCATTTGATATTCCGTTTCTTCGAAACTCTGAAATAGGCAAAAAACAACAATTCTGGGCTGGGCCTCCGGTTAATAGGTTAGTCCCAAAAGTAATATAGAAGTGGATAATAAAGCCCAATATTGTCCAAAACAGTAGATAATATAGCATGGAGCAATCAAAAATTATAGATACGTTGGAGACGTATCAGGCATCCCCAAGCTTAATTCCTGCTCGTCCTCGAGTAGGTAAATGATAAAAAAGAATTTTTGATGCGGAGTGCTACTTGGCATAATTTCAATGTAATTCTTCTTAATTGTGGTATGAATATTCAGGTCCGAAAGATTCAAGACAAAATTTCATATTGACATAAAAATAATAATACTTCAAGCATACTAACAAAGCAATCATGTCTTCTCAAAATAACATGGCCAAAGAAAGTTATCCCTACAAAATCGTATAGTATGGCTATGCTCTATCTTCACCACACAAAGTATTTAAATCATGCACAACCCCGATGACAAGCCAGGCAATTGTTTCATACTTTTGACATTCTCAAAACTTTTTCAATCTTCACGCAATACATGAGCGCGAGCCATGGATATAGCACTATATGTGGAATAGAATGGTGGTTGTGGAGAAGACAAAAAGGGGAAGATAGTCTCACATCAACTAGGCGTATCAACGGGCTATGGAGATGCCCATTAATACATATCAATGTGAGTGAGTAGGGATTGCCATGCAACGGATGCACTAGAGCTATAAGTATATGAAAGCTCAACAAAAGAAACTAAGTGGGTGTGCATCCAACTCGCTTGCTCACGAAGACCTAGGGCATTTTGAGGAAGGCCATCATTGGAATATACAAGCCAAGTTCTATAATGAAAAATTCCCACTAGTATATGAAAGTGACAAGATGAGAGACTCTTTATCATGAAGATCATGGTGCTACTTTGAAGCACAAGTGTGGTAAAAGGTAGTAACATTGTCCCTTCTCTCTTTTTCTCTCATTTTTTTATTTTTTTTATTTGGGCCTTTTCTCTTTTTATTATGGCCTATTTTCTCTCTTTTTTTATTTTTCGTCCAGAGTCTCATCCCGACTTGTGGGGGAATCATAGTCTCCATCATCCTTTTCCTCACTTGGGACAATGCTCTAAAAATGAACATCATCACACTTTTTATTTTCTTACAACTCAACAATTACAACTCGATACTTAAGACAAAATATGACTCTATATGAATGCCTCTGGCGGTGTACCGGGATATGCAATGAATCAAGAGTGACATGTATGAAAGAATTATGAATGGTGGCTTTGCCACAAATACGATGTCAACTACATGATCATGCTAAGCAATATGACAATAATGGAGCGTGTCATAATAAACGGAACGGTGGAAAGTTGCATTGCAATATATCTCGGAATGGCTATGGAAATGCCATGATAGGTAGGTATGGTGGCTGTTTTGAGGAAGGTATAAGGTGGGTGTATGATACCGGCGAAAAGTGTGCGGTATTAGAGAGGCTAGCAATGGTGGAAGGAAGAAAAGTACGTATAACCCATGGACTCAACATTAGTCATAAAGAACTCATATACTTATTGCAAAAATCTACAAGTTATCAAAGCAAAGTATTACACGCATGCTCCTAGGGGGATAGATTGGTAGGAAAAGACCATCGCTCATCCCCGACTGCCACTCATAAGGAGGACAATCAATAAATAAATCATGCTCCGACTTCATCACATAACGGTTCACCATACGTGCATGCTACGGGAATCACAAACTTTAACACAAGTATTTCTCAAATTCACAACTACTCAACTAGCATGACTCTAATATCACCATCTTCATATCTCAAAACAATTATCAAGCATCGAACTTCTCTTAGTATTCAACACACTCATAAGAATTTTTTTACTATTCTTGAATACCAAGCATATTAGAATTATTTAGGAAAATTACCATGCTATTTAGGACTCTCAAAATAATCTAAGTGAATCATGAGAGATCAATAGTTTCTTTAAAACAAATCCACCACCGTGCTCTAAAAGATATAAGCGAAGCACTAGAGCAAAACTATATAGCTTAAAAGATATAAGTGAAGCACAAAGAGTATTCTAACAAATTCCATATCATGTATGGCTCTCTCAAAAGGTGTTTACAGCAAGGATGATTGTGGCAAACTATAAAGCAAAGACTCAAATCATACAAGACGCTCCAAGCAAAACACACATCATGTGGTGAATAAAAATATAGCTCCAAGTAAAGTTACCAATGGAAGTAGACGAAAGAGGGGATGCCTTCCGGGGCATCCCCAAGCTTTGACTTTTTGGTGTCCTTAGATTATATTGGGGGTTCCATGGGCATCCCCAAGCTTAGGCTCTTGCCACTCCTTGTTCCATAATCCATCAAAAGATTTCACCCAAAACTTGAAAACTTCACAACACAAAACTCAACAGAAATCTCGTGAGCTCCGTTAGCGAAAGAAAACAAAACACCACTTCAAGGTACTGTAATGAACTCATTATTTATTTATATTGGTGTTAAACCTACTATATTCCAACTTCTCTATGGTTTATAAACTATTTTACTAGCCATAGATTCATCAAAATAAGCAAACAACACACGGAAAACAGAATCTGTCAAAAACAGAACAGTCTGTAGTAATCTGTAACTAAAGAAAACTTCTGAAACTAAAAAAACTAAAAATAAAATTGGGTTGCCTCCCAACAAGCGCTATCGTTTAACGCCCCTAGCTAGGCATAAAAGCAAGGATAGATCTAGGTATTGACATAATAGTGGTATGGCAAGTCATGAAAACTTTTCTCATATTCTCTACGTTCAGCGGCAAGTTTTCTTTGAGGCAAGCAAAGATAATCAAAAGGGCTAAATTTTATGGGACAAAAGTCCCCAAGATCAATCTCGGGAGGTATGGGTTCCTCCCTAGGCCCTTCGTATTGCACAACCAATTCATCATTAAGAGCATTCTTTTGGCAAAAAGCTACAAGCCTTCGTTTAAGAGGAAAACCTAGTCCATTATTCTGAATAGCAAAATCATCATTAAGCTCGGAAATCCTATCAACTAGAACATCGGCGGGAACCTTTTTCCTAAGATTTTCATTATAAGCAATATGATCCAAAGATTGTAAACGTATCATGTCTTCTAGATTAAAAAGGATGGCTTCAATGGGAGGATGACTAGCATCCACCCTATAATGCACAAAGATTTCTTTGGCCTCTTTTATTATGAATCTAAACTCATGAGCCAAAAAGATAGTGGCGGCACGCTTAACAGAAGAATGCTCAATATTAGAGAATTCTAGGAAAATTCTCTGTATGCAAGGATGCATGTGCATAAATTGCCTTTCAAGTTCAACTATAAGCATGACAATATCGTCCGCAAGACTACTTGTTCTATAAAGAATATAACCGCCCATAGAAGGCAAAGCACCGGCACAAGTAAAGAAATCTTGAATAACTCCTTTACCAATAATATTACCACTACCAATTCGAAATCTTTTTGTATGCAAGGTAGGGGGTTCTTCAGCAGGAGCATCAGAATTTTCTAAGATATTATTATTGCCCAAATCGGCAATAATTTCCCCAAATTCAGACATAATGACAAGCAAGCGAGAATAAGGCAAACGGAAAAGAGAGGGCGAATAAAACGGCAAGGGTGAAGTGGGGGAGAGCAAAACAAGAGGCAAATGGCAAATAATGTAATGCGGGAGATAAGGGATTGTGATGGGTACTAGGTATGTTGACTTTTGCGTAGACTCCCTGGCAACGGCGCCAGAAATTCTTCTTGCTACCTCTTGAGCACTGCATTGGATTTCCTTGAAGAGGAAAGGATGATGCAACAAAGTAGCATAAGTATTTCCCTCAGCTTTTGAGAACCAAGGTATCGATCCAGTAGGAGGCTACGCGTGAGTCCCTCGTACCTACACAAAGCAAATAACTCCTCGCAACCAACACGATAAGGGTTGTCAATACCTTCACGGTCACTTACGAGAGTGAGATCTGATAGAGATGATAGATAATATTTTTGGTATTTTTGTGATAAAGATGCAAAGTAAAATAAAAAGCAAAGTAAAAGCAAAGGCAATAATAAAGTGATGGAAGATTAATATGATGAAGATAGACCCGGGGGCCATAGATTTCACTAGTGGCTTCTCTCAAGAGCATAAGTATTTTACGGTGGGTGAACGAATTACTGTTGAGCAATTGACAGAATTGAGCATAGTTATGACAATATCTAGGTATGATCATGTATATAGGCATCACGTCCGAGACAAGTAGACCGACTCCTGCCTGCATCTACTACTATTACTCCACTCATCGACCGCTATCTAGCATGCATCTAGAGTATTAAGTTAATGAAAACAGAGTAATGCCTTAAGCAAGATGACATGATGTAGAGGGATAAATTCATGCAATATGATAAAAACCCCATCTTGTTATCCTCAATGGCAACAATAGAATACGTGCCTTGCTGCCCCTGCTGTCACTGGGAAAGGACACCACAAGATTGAACCCAAAGCTAAGCACTTCTCCCACTGCAAGAAAAACCAATCTAGTAGGCCAAACCAAACTGATAATTCGAAGAGACTTGCAAAGGTAACCGATCATACATAAAAGAATTCAGAGAAGATTCAAATATTGTTCATAGATAATCTTGATCATAAACCCACAATTCATCGGTCTCAACAAACACACCGTAAAAAGAAGATTACATCGAATAGATCTCCACGAGAGAGGGGGAGAACATTGTATTGAGATCCAAAAAGAGAGAAGAAGCCATCTAGCTACTAACTATGGACCCGAAGGTCTGAGGTAAACTACTCACACTTCATCGGAGAGGCTATGGTGATGATGTAGAAGCCCTCCATGATGGATGCCCCCTCCGGCGGAGCTCCGGAACAGGCCCCAAGATGGGATCTCGTGGGTACAGAAGGTTGCGGCGGTGGAATTAGGTTTTTGGCTCTGTATTTGATCGTTTGGGGGGTACGTAGGTATATATAGGAGGAAGGAGCACGTCGGTGGAGCAACAGGGGGCCCACGAGGGTGGAGGGCGCGCACTGGGGGGGTGGGCGCGCCCCCTAGCTCGTGCCCTCCTCGAAGCTTCCTTGACGTAGGATCCAAGTCTCCTGGATCTTGTTTGGTGAGAAAATCACGTTCCCGAAGGTTTCATTCCGTTTGGACTCCGTTTGATATTCCGTTTCTTCGAAACTCTGAAATAGGCAAAAAACAACAATTCTGGGCTGGGCCTTCGGTTAATAGGTTAGTCCCAAAAGTAATATAAAAGTGGATAATAAAGCCCAATATTGTCCAAAACAGTAGATAATATAGCATGGAGCAATAAAAAATTATAGATACGTTGGAGACGTATCACTCCTTTCGCGACAACTTCCAAGGGACATATGTCCGGCCACCGGACGTCGATGACTTAAGTCACATTGTCCAGCAGCCCGGAGAGTCAGCCAGGAAGCTCTGGACTAGGTTCTTAGTTAAAAAGAACCAAATTGTCGACTGTCCGGACGTGAAAGCCCTCGCGGCCTTCAAACACAGCGTCCGGGATGAATGGCTGGCATGCCACCTCGGCCAAGAAGGACCTAAATCCATGACAGCCCTTACCGCTCTAATGACCCACTTTTGCGTAGGAGAAGACAGCTGGCTCGCTCGTAGAAGCGATAGCGCCGGCGAGTCGGGCACTTCCGAAATCCGAGACGGCAATGGCAAGCCACGACGAAGCAAACACAACAGTCACAATGATAATGAAAGATCACGCGACACGACGGTCAACGCAGGATTTAGCAATCCCAAACCCAGTCAACGGAAAAAGCCATTCAAGGTGAACCGAGACAGACCATCCAACCTAGACAGGATATTGGACCGACCCTGCCAGATTCACGGACACCCCGATAAACCAGCTAATCATACCAACAGAAGCTGTTGGGTCTTCAAGCAGGCCGACAATCTCTACGCCAAACACAAGGGGAGGAGGCCGCCAGGCAATAGGGACGACGGAGAGGTTCACCAACCAAATACCGGGAGCCAGAAGCAATTTCCCCCTGAGGATCGATCAACCCCGGAGCGGAAATAGCAGTCCGGCTTCCGTTGCCCACCTCATATACCCGCAAGATTTGCACCACGTATACATCACTACGCACTTAAGATTCCATGGGCATTGGCGGAAGCACAATACGGACAAGCTGGCAAACATTCCCGTAAAATTTTTATCTACTTTCATTTTTTCTTTCTTCACTATTTCTTAAAAACAGGTGACACAAAGGACAAGCATCTTAAACCAACTCCATCGGAGTTCGGATCCATGCACTCACCTAAGGGGCTACTTCCATCAAGGATTCCCCTCGCCGAGGACAGCGGCGCAGACATGCGACAGGAGGTCCAAAATAAATTTTTGTAGACCACACTCTTTATTTCGAGCCTGTAATATACCTTTCTCCTCCGCCTTCGACCCCGGGCGTGTCAAATAGCCGAGGTTGTGGTCTTTATATATAAAGTAATCATTGGCATATCGCTCAGCTCCCAGTAAATATAATCCGCATTAATCATTCGTTTCTTTTTCAAATGAATTCGGCCCCTATAGCTGTTTTACAACCATACCTCGACACAACCTTCCAGGGGCTCGGTATGGGAACAAATGAGTCGCCAACAAAGTCCGAACAACTTTATAAGCGTACTTCGGTGTCGCGAGTTTGGCCTTATATGCATCAGCTCCGAATCATTTCTTGGGTAAATGGTTGGGTTGCCCGGCTCCTGTGCTTGCTACCTTACGTTCCACTCTATCGGCTAGGGTAGTAAAGGGAGAACTACTGCGATTGTGCTTCCGGGTCATCTGGTCAAGCACCTCAGTAGAGAAAGCCGAAAACCGACTGTCATGATGCTGCGAGAGCTGGTCAACCACTCGATGACTTACCGGAATCTGTCGCGATTCCCTCCTTGTCACACGAAGGACCTTTTTTCTTATGGTCATATATGTAACACACCATATTGGAATAAGCCGTACGCATGCCAGGGGCTATACCGTAGTCCCCTCTATAAAACTCCTATGGCTAAGTGAAAGTGTTAATGCCCTATAGTCTGATTGCCTGGTTCACTGCGTTATCACCTCCTTCATGGACCAACACGTTGGGTCAAGAGTGATTAAATGCTTTTCCGAACACCCCCGCACTTCCTACGAGGGGGCTGAAGCCGACGACTGGAAAACTTTCAGATTATATTAAAACGGCCGCACAGGAGGAACACAAGCTTCCGAGCAAAACATAAAAATAGATTAAC
Organism: Aegilops umbellulata; assembly: GCA_032464435.1. NCBI lineage: Eukaryota > Viridiplantae > Streptophyta > Magnoliopsida > Poales > Poaceae > Aegilops > Aegilops umbellulata. Next base: position 34,181,937 of record CP136058.1, on the reverse strand, counting down.
TATAAAATTGTCTTTTACAATTCCCACACACCTCACTCGAACATTATGTCTTTCGAGCATTGACCCTCTATTAAGAGGGCGGCTTCTAAGACGTCTTCAAAACAATGCTCTGGTGCCTGATGGTCCTTGCCCTTGGGTGGACTCTTCGCTGCAACATCGATGACCTTCATCTTCCCCCAGTATGTCTTGACTCGGGCAAAGGCCATCCGTGCACCCTCAATGCACACCGACTGCTTCACAGTGTCGATACGTGGCACCGCATCAACGAGCCGCTGCACCAAGCCGAAGTAGCTATTCGGAACAGGCTCAGTCGGCCACAGCCGGCTTATGACGTTCTTCATTGCAGTGCCGGATATCCTATGAAGCTCGGCCCATTGAGACATTTGTTCATTCAGGAACAGAGGGCGCTTTGACGCACCAAATTGTGACCAGAAAAGTTTCTCCGTTGCACACCCCTCTCGCGCTTGGTAAAACTGCACCACATCGGAAGAACTCTTCGGCAAGTCTAAAAACTCGCCCGGAGAACTCCACACCTGGTTAAGCTGAGCATAGTTCAGATCACCGAACTTAGCCTGTAGCAAAAAGGGCTTACCGGCCGCAATCTCCCCAGCTTGCCGGATCTCCTCACGGGCTGCTCTGGATTCAGACCGCGCTTCTCTCGCCTCTCGTAAGGCCTTGTCAAGTTCAACAGTTTTTGCTTCATTTTCCTTCTCAAGAAGTTCACAGCGGCTAGCAGCATTTTTTAATCCGAGCGCCATCGTGGATATCTTCTCCCCATCTTAGCGCCGAGCAGCTTGTTCGGCTTTTAACTCAGCCGATGCCTTTTCGGCAGCCGCATTACTAAACCGGGCCTATTCCTTGACCCGGGCCAGCTCCGCCCGAAGAATTTCAATGGCGGCAGCACCATCTGCAGTCATGCATATTTTAGTATATAACCTTCAGTGTCATGCTTATATCACAAAAATGTATGTGAAGGGACTGCCCCAAATACATACCTTGCGACTCGCCAAGATGCATATTGATTAACGCAATGTCATCCCCGGCCACATCAAGCTTCCGCTGCAGCTCGGCAATACCCGTCGTCTGGGAAGTAGCTAGGGGGGAAGCAGCCTGTGTTCCGGTTAATCAGATTAGTCCTTGAGTATTTCTTCTTGATCCTCCGTTCGCCTCCCATGGGAAGCCAACCCGACTCTCAGGGGCTACTACCTATACACAGGTGCATCTTTGCAAATAAAATATAGTTGAAAACATTACATTACAAACCTCGAAGCCTCTTAGAAAGCTCATGAAGGCTTCATTCAATCCGCTCTTAATGGACAGAATCTTCTCAACCACCGTACCCATCAAGGTACGCTGTTCCCCCGAGACAGATGCTTTTCGCAACATATCCCTTAAGATATCTGGCGCCGCCGGGTCTCCGGAAGCTGCTGAAGGAGCACGACCATCCTTTGAAGGAACCCATTCACCCGTCTCCAGAATCATCATTGGCTGACAACTGAACAGTCCGGGGCCTTCATTATCGGCCCTCGAATCCCGAACGATTGGAGGTCCACCTTCGGGTACTGCCTCTTTCATCCCCTTCTCGGCTTGTTGATCAAGGAAAACCCTCCGAGATGACACTTTGGAGTCGTCCGCCTTATTGGGCGAAGAGGTCGGGGGAAGCGTCTCGCTTTCCATCATCTCTAGGAGGAGATCTCCCGAAGAAGAGGATTGCCCAGAAAAACTCGGTGCCGAACTGTAAAAATACACAGGCACGTTATGTATCTCTTCGGAAACAGGAAAGGAGTGGGACGCTATCAAAGCACCCCGGAGTCACTTACGGTTTGGTTGAGGGCTTGTCCTCATGACGGAATTGTTCAACGGCGTCGCCTTCTGATCCCAAGCCGCTCGACGGTGGCATCTTGCCCCTCTTAGGGGACCGCCCCTCCCAACCTTCAGAGGCGGCCCTTTTCCTCTTGTGTGGAGAAGGGATACTGGCTTCTCTTTCGCCTTTGTCCTCAGCCGAGGAAATATAGATTCCTTCGGACTCCGTATCCGACTTACCTTTGGAACAAAGGTCATCCTGGGTCTTCTCACTCTCCTCTTTGCCCTCCTTTGCCGGTGCCTGGTATGGTGCTGGCGCCAGCATCCTTGTTAACACGAAGTTAACTGAGTCTTCGGGAACAGGGGACGGACACCTAATCCGTTCCGCTTTCTTTATGTAGTCCTAAAAAAGGATGGTTTGATCAGTGCCTTGCCACTAGATACCTGATTATGAGGTGTTCGGCGGACGAGTACTTACCGGGGTGTCCGGATGATTACAGTCTAGGCCGGTATCTTCGGTGGTGCCTAGCCATTGTTTTCGTTTCTCGAAGAATAAATTCCACATACCTTCGTGCATAGTGCCGAAGAAGTGTTGAAGAGTCTGTGGCCCTTCTGGGTTAAACTCCCACAAGCGGAGAGGCCGTCGCTGACATGGCAGGGTTCGGCGGACTAGCATTACCTGAATAACGTTGGGAATATTGATATCCTTCTAAATGAGGCTCCGGATGCGACTTTGCAAAGTTCGCACCTCGTCAACTGATCCCCAGTCCAACCCCTTATTAATCCAGAATGCAAGCTGAATTGGGGGGCTGGATGGAAACGCAGGCGCAGCTGCCTACTTGGAACCACAGGGCTCGGTGATATAAAACCACTCCTGCTGCCATAAGTCAGACAATTCCTTGAAAGATCCTTTTAGCCAGATAGCGCTGGTAAGCTTGCTCACTGAGTCACCACCGCACTTCGCCTGCTCCCCCTCTATCATTTGCGGTTTCACATTGAAGGTCTTAAGCCACAAGCCGAAGTGTGGGGGAGTTCGGAGGAAGGCCTTGCACGCGACGATAAACGGCGAGATGAGAAGAACAGAATTCGGGGCGAGATCGTGAAAGTCTATTCCATAATAGAACATGAGCCCCCGGACGAAGGGATTAAGGGAGAACCCTAAACCTTGGAGGAAGTGGAAAACGATCACGACCCTCTCGCCGGATCTGGGGGTAGGAATAAGCTGCCCCTCCGCGGGAAGCTGATGGGGGATTTCTGCGGTCAGATATCTTGCCGCCCGAAGCTTCGCGATATCCTCCTCTGTGACCGAAGAAGCCACCCACCGGCCTTGGCGGCTGGATCCGGACATGATTGAGGCTTACGGAGGGTGAAACCTGGGTGTTGGAACTCAAGGTAGTAAGAGTCGAGGAAGAAGCAAGCATGGATAGGAAAGGCGGGTCTGTGCCCCTTTATAAAGGCTGAGAATATCGAACGCCTCCTCCCGGGCCTTCAAATTTGCCTATTCCCAAGGAGTTGTATCCTAAGGATGGCTGGGTTACCCACGTCCGTGTCGATAAAAGAACCCCTTAATAAGGGGACATGATCTCTGCTTGGATAAGACGTTACGTTTCAATGACAACCACATTTCGAAACATGGGGCCGCAGGCGAAACAACGGTTCAGAATTACGACCGAACAGATATGACGTCATCAGTCGGTTGGACTCGCGGGGTATTGTATTCTCTCTGCGGTTGTGTGTGGTGTGTGTTATAGGTCCGGATACGATCATCACGTCCGGAGACTATCTTGGAGTTCGGAAGGAAGGGAACCCGCCTTGCAATGCCGAAGACAAATCTGCGCGCCGGACTCCTCATCATTGAAGCCAGGTTCAGGGGCTACTGAGGGAGTCCTGGACTAAGGGGTCCTCCAGCGTCCGGCCTATTAGCCATGGGTCGGACTGGTGGGCTGTGAAGACACGAAGACCGAAGGCTGCACCCGTGTCCGGATGGGACTCTCCTTGGCGTGGAAGGCAAGCTTGGCGACCGGATATGTAGATTCCTTTCCTTGTAACCGACCTTGTGTAACCCTAGATCCTCCCGGTGTCTATATAAACCGGATGACTTAGTCCGGAAAAGGGACATTCATTACCATAGTCATACATGCTAGACTTCTAGGGTTTAGCCATTATGATCTCGTGGTAGATCAACTCTTGTAATACTCATATTCATCAAGATCAATCAAGCAGGAAGTAGGGTATTACCTGCATAGAGAGGGCCCGAACCTAGGTAAACATCATGTCCCCTGTCTCCTGTTACCATCGACCTTAGACGCACAGTTCGGGACCCCCTACCCTTGATCCGCCGGTTTTGACACTGACAGACGCCGCACTCCGCCACCCCGCTTAGCCACCGCCGCCGCCGCTCCACCCGCCGCAGCAGTCGCCGCCGCCGCCGAAGCCGAAGCCGCATCCACCACCGTTCGCCTCGCCGTCGCCGCCATCGCTGGTAACCGCCGTCGAACTACCGTCGAACCACCAATTTTCTTTCGGTTTTCCTTGCCTTTTCTTTTAAAACCCGATCTATTTTATTTAGCGAACTTACGTTTGTTTAGGTTCTGTAGCGAACAAGATTCATTAGATTGGTTTCTGTAGTGAACGTTCGTTCGGTAGATTTTTCTTTTTATTTTATTTTCGCCCAGGGACCCATCTGTGAATATTTTCTTCGCAAATTAGCCCCTGATCTTTAAACCCTCGTAAATTTTTATTCGTTTGTCCAAATCCAACGAAACCAATGCCCAATTCTTCGTCATGATCCCCTCCATCCAGAAAACTTATAGAATCAACTTTTTGAAGTTTTAAAATTTGAATTAGATCAGTTTTGAATTTAAACTTGTTTTAGCTATAACTTAAGTTTTATAACTCCGATTTAATTGAGTCTTTTTGCAAATCAAAGCTCTTTACATGTACCTTCTGTTAAGGTAAAACACACATAATTTTGCTACTGTTAAAAATATGTTTTTGTCTAGAAGCTTTATTTGATGGTTTTTGAAGTTTTCCAAAGATTTTTCTTTGTTCTTTTGGATCTTTGAGTGATTGCTTATGTGTATTTATCACTACTAGGGAAAACCTTATACACAAAAGTTTATCAGTAGTGCGGTTTAAAAATGAGCGCTACTGCTAATTAGTAGTAGCGAGGGGTATAAAAACCACGCTACTACTAAGTTGATAGTAGTAGCGAGGGGTATAAACCCGCGCTGCTACTAAGTTTGACTAAGGGAGAAGGATAACTGGCGTACTCCCGTTCCTACGACGGAGTCTCCTATGGATGAAGATGAAGTTGGGGATGATGATGATGAGCCTGACTATGAGCCATCTGGCATGGAGCCCTCTTGGGCTAAGAAGCTGAAGACAAAGATGAATAAGCTGTTCTACATGGAGGCTCATGGGCAGTACATGGCAGATGTGGCAGAGAAGAAGTCCTGCAGTCGTGACAAGACTATCATGAGGCGGATTGGACTCGAGGTTCCCAGTAGGTCAGAGTAGAGGATCACTCGTGAGGAGGAGTGGACAACTTAGCATTGCCAGTGGAGTGATTCAGAGGCTGATCCGACTACTGTTGCTACTGCAGATGAGGACTCCAACGACCACGAGGAGTGGTGATGATGATGGTCTCTTGCCATGCTACCACTTGTGCCCTTCATAGTGTCCTTTGCCCTTTTGGTGTGTCTATGCCAAAGGGGGGGAGTGTTTAAGGATTTGTCGAGTCACAAGTGTGTTTCTTTCTGTTGTTTCTCTTCGCTTGTCAACTCTTTTATCGTTTGATTGCTTTAGTTTGTGTTTGTGAGACCTAGAGACCGAGTCATATGGTGTGAGACATATGCTACCTTATCACTATCTTTATGTCTTGTACTTTGTTAGCATATGAGATATTATGCTTATCTTGTGCCCTATCTTATGCTGATATGTTATTCCTTGCATCCATGTCTATCTCTTTTTTTTGCTGATGCAAGTATTGATCGTCTATAAAATATAGGGGCAGTGTTGATCCTAGTGTGTGTGTGCTTTGCACTCCAAAAGCATACTTCATTAGTGCACACATCTAGGGGGAGCCTGTCTATATTTTATAGATGTTTGGTTTGCATATTATCATATCTTATCCTTGTGCAAATCCCGTGTTGTCATCAATCCACCAAAAAGGGGGAGATTGTTAGTGCATATTTCTCCCTTAGTGGTTTTAGTGATTGCCAATACATTTGCGAAATAATCATGTGCATTGAGCATTTCAGACATTCCACCATATTTTTCTTCATTTCATTTTCGGTGGACTTGAGTCGTAGGAAAAACCGTACTATCAAGAGGGGGTCCGCTGCGGAAAGGTTTTGTGGAATCAACACATACACGCCTCCATTTGCACCCTTCATTTCTTTCCACTTATTTGGAGTTTCACCTTCCGTTTCTAGAAGTGATGTGGAGAGCTGCCAGCGGTAGTGTCGGGGATGGCAGCGATACTACCGCTCCCAGTACTACTTGTACTACCGCCTCGACTCGGGTCTCGTTTCTTCGTGTCGAGTTCAGCGGTAGTCCAACGGTGGTCCCTCTGGCTTACTACCGCTGACCCCTTTTCGACCCAGTTTGGCAAGCGGTAGTACCACGCCTATCACCGCCGCCACTTCCGCTCGTGACTCTGCTCTCCAAGTCCTCCCTATCTCCTTAGCAGTAGTAGACCGGCAGTGGTGAGTTGCAGTACTACTTGTAAGCAGCAGTACCACTATCTGTAGCGGTAGTACCGCTGGTGCGACACTACCTCTCCCCATTTGACCTTCTCCGCTCCCTTAGCACCCTGTGGTGCAACCCCAGCGGTAGTACCGCTCCGGCGGCACTACCGGCTCGAGGTCTCGCACCATTGCACTTCACTATGTGCACTACCGCCCGAGCGTTAGTATCGCTCTCGTGAGCGGTAGTACCGCTTGGTGCGGGCTGAAAACTGGGTAACGACTGGTTTTGTTCCCCCACTATATAAAGGGGTCTTCTTCCCCAAGAAGACCACCTCTTCCTCCCTAAATTCCATTGTTGCTCCAAAGTTCATTTTCGCCCATCTCTCTTCCTAGCCAATCAAACTTGTTGATTTTCTAGTGATTGGTTGAGAAGGCCCCAATCTACACTTCCACCAAGAGAAATTTGATTCCCCCCACTAATCCCTTGCGAATCTTGTTACTCTTGGGTGTTGAGCACCCTAGACGGTTGAGGTTAGCTTGTAGCCACATTCCATTATGGTGAAGCTCTGTGGTGGTGTTAGGAGCCTCCAATTCGGTTGTGGAGACTGCCCCAACCTTTTTTGTAAAGGTTCGATCGCCGCCTTCAAGGGCACCACTAGTGGAATCACAACATCTTGCATTGTGCGAGGGCGTGAGGAGAATACGGTGGCCCTAGTGGCTTCTTGGGGAGCTTTGTGCCTCCACACCACTCCAACGAAGACGTACTGCCCTTAAAGGGAAGGAACTTCGATAACACATCCTTGTCTTCACGGACTCCACTTGTGGTTATTTTTACCTTTACTCTATGGAAGCTTTACTTGTGTTGTATATCTTCCTTGCTTGTGTTGTTGTTGTTACTAGCATCTTATAAGTTTTTCACCTAGTTGCATATCTAGACAACCTATTTGTTGCTAACCCTAATTTGTTAAGAAATACTAAAAATTGGTAGTTGCCTATTCATCCCCCCTCTAGTCAACCATATCGATCCTTTCAGCGGGGTTAATAAACATAGAAGGCAGGGTTTGTTTGCAAAATGCAAAAAAATATTCCTTCTTATTTAAAGATGGACTACGGGTTAATTATTGGAAAATATAGGGGGTTTCTACAAGATGCGTGACGGATGAACAAAAGCACTCCTACCTTTATTAATAGGTATAGATTGCTGTAAAATATTGTATTTTAAACCATTTTTGGGTATTTTTTTGGCCGTGTGCATCTTTTTATACAGAGGCAGAATATTCACTCATTTAGGTTCATCAATCCGAGCTCGATATAATGCCCGAATGGAAACAACATGTATCCTCTCTTTTTTATCAGGAAGAAAGATGATGCTCCTGATGTGGGGAACGAAAGGTGAAGGACATATGTGATAAGGGCATCTCCAATGGCAACCCGCAAATTTCTTTCCACATTTGTCCGCGAACAGAGGGACCAGTCCGCATACACGGATGCGGGAGGCCGCCATACAACACCGCTCGTATTCATCCGGCCAACATTTAGAACTAATCGGACGAAATTCATCGAAACACGGCTGGATTTCATATAAACACGACCAAATTTCATATAAACATGACGAATTTCATTACATTTACATCAACTAAACGGAGCTAGTCCAGCTAGGTATAACTAATACCTAATCTAAATGGTCGTCAGCGCCCGTTCCCCGTGTCCGGTCATTAACCGTGAGAACTGAACCTTCTCCTTCTCCAGCTCCACCTTGGTGCTCTCCAACTCCACCTCCATAACCTCTGCCTCCGGAGACCCTAGAAGTGAAGGTATCCGCCTCCATGTCGCCGCCAAGTGGCTAATCAGCCGCCAATGTTGAGCCCACCAAACTTGGCGTCGACTGAAGGGGAGGAGTGGTGGCCTTCCTGTGACCCGAGCGGTGGCGACATACCGTGCACTACTCTTTCCTGCTGTCGGTGGCGCATGCGGACGTGTCGGCTTAATGGTCGTGGCGGCGAGGCATGGCCTCAGCGATGTCATCCTCCTCCTCGTCGGTTTTGCCGAACACCGCCTCGCCAGCATCGTCGCCCTCCTTGTAGGTGACCGCCACCAGGCGAGGCGGATCTCGCGGACGGAGCCGTAGGACTCAAGCAGCGCCGCCTGCTTTGCTACGTCCGCATGCAGGTGCTCCTGGAGAAGGTGGTGGTTGTACGCGGCGTCGGCCTACGCCTCCTAGAATTGCTCCTCTTGCTCCTGTCGCACTATGTCCACGTAATGGGCACGGGCCTCGCCGATGGTCATGGTGCAGTGCACCGGTGAGGGTGGCACGGAGGAGGAGGAGGAGGGTGGCGCGGAGGAGGTGGAGGGTGGCGCCGGCTCATCATGGGCTGCATCTTCCATTGGGACGTCGTCGTCCCCCTACTGCCTACCGGCTAGCCAGTCGGCCAGCCAGCCGGTAACAATGGTATCCATCTCCTTCTTCTGGTCTGGCGTCAACCCGTCCCAGAGAGTTTTGGCGGGGGAGGAATTCATGGTGGGAGTGGTGCGGTGAGGGATCAGCCGGATGACTGTGGCTATGACCGGGGCAACAATTTATATAGCAATTGCGAGCGACAGAGGGACAAAAGGGTGGCATCGGAGGAAACGCCTCGGCAACCGCGTGCCATCAATGTGGGCGGCAAACGAACAGACGGGCGCTCGTCGTGTTGTTTGAGTGCGCATCAGTCGTTTGCACCGGGAAGTGATGCGGGCGGTGCTCCCTCGATTGGCGCGCCGCTTTAATGCCGGTGCCAGTGAGCGGTTACGTTTGCTTTGGCCGAGCATGAATGCAGGCAGTGATACTCTGGACCGGCGCTGACCGTTTCAGGTGGGAAGCACACGGGAGGGGGAGGGGTTTTTGTTGGGCCAGGGCAGTAAGAAGCGGGTGTGGAGCGGTCCGGACTCCTGCAAAGCCCACACATTTGTCTCTGGTTTGCGGGAGAAAGTACGTCTGGACCGTGCCACGGATCAATATTGGACCGTGTTGGATGGCTTCCACGGTCCGGACCGATGCAAGAGGTTTGAGGGCTGGCGTTGGAGATGCCCTAGAGGGAGAACATACTTCCTTCGTTCCATAATATAGTGTATTCAGCTTTTCTTAAAATCAAGCTTTATAAAATTTGACCAAGTTTATAGAAAAATATATTTATATATACAATACCAAATATATATAATACTTGCTTCGTCCAGAAATACTTGTCCGAGGAATGGATGTACCTAGATGTATTTTAGTTCTAGGTACATCCAATTTGTATCCATTTTTACGACAAGTATTTCCGGACGGAGGGAGTATTAAGTAAGCGTTGTGATGTATCTAATGCTATGTATTTGAAAGTAAGGGTTGCGATGCACCTAAGGATATGTATTTGATATTCTAGATGTATATATTTTTTTCTATAAATTTGATCAATGTTTATAAAGTTTGATTTAAAAAAAAATATACGTGCTACATTGTGGAAAGGGAATACTAGCTGGATTGGCCGGGAAGAGTTAACTGCTTTCACATCCATGTCGTTGTCCATGTTCATGTGCAGCCTTTGATTAGTCAAGGGAACAACAGAACATGTGCGACCGTGCAGACGTATGTCGGCACATAATAAGGAACCTGAACAGGAGCCTCTTCCCCTCCTTCAGGTAAACACCAACAAATCCACGTTAAACAACTATATTTTTTCTGGATTTCTACGGGAAGGGGAATTGAACTATGCTATTCGAAATTCTGCATGCAAGATCTCTCTCTCTCTCTCAATGAAATTATGCGTGATCTCAAAAAGTTCCTGGGTCCAAAAGACTAAAACAGAGCTTGCGTTAAGGTTGCTGAGGCTTTGGCGGTTTTGAGTTAAAAGATAATCACATGGATAAGTGCGTCGTAGGTGGATAGACACCAAGGAGGAAGATGATATGTATGAAAAGGCAGTAGTACATTTGAGGGTACACACTAGATGATTGAGGCAGAGAGAGGCAGTACAACACATGGATGACCTCTACTTTGTCTGCTCGTCTCTATCTTAGTTTACTCCTCCCCTCACATGGGTCAACTGCTGCTGCTGTCACAAACTTTCCAGTGCAGCGTGATGTATGACACTAACGAGCAAGTAGTAGCCGAAAAGAATGAGAGATGCTCATGCCTTCTCTCTTTTCCTTCAAAAGAGGAAAAGGGGAGGAGAGCTTTCTTTCCAAGTCTCAACAACACTCTTCAGGTACAGCATGACCTAACAACATTGGGAGCCTAGCTCTCGCCTGTGCTATGTAACACTGGGTTATTAGTATATCTCAAGAAAACGAATATCAGCTTGGACTCAAACTGTGGCAGACATGGACATGAGATCAAGTTGAGAAGGGTTGATAGATTGCCCAACTCACAAAAGATGGGGGATATACTCTCTTTCTTTTTAACCTTCCCTGATCAATCATGTCGTCAGTCGTCTATTCGCGCTGATCCAGCGCAAGATCCTGTCTCAGAGCAAGCCAAGCCGCACGTCACTTCATGCCGCTTACAGTTACAGTCGCCGCCCTGCACTCTTCAGTCTTGCTCAGGGATCCAGTTCCCGGACAGTTTCGTCGCCTGGTGCCGGCCGGGGTCCGTCACCGGAAATGGGGTCTCTCTCGATCGGCATAAACTGGTGACAACAATGTATGCTGGGGAGGCAGACGAGAACACCGACTAACCTGTCATGCATGAGCCCTACAGAAGATGTCCATTAGCAATTAGTGAGGCTGTCCAAGCTGGGATCTGGTTTGGCGTAAGCAAGCAAGGACCATATCACTGTCCATCGAACAGAAGTTGTGTACAAACTGCTGTGGCTCGATCACTACAAAGGCCATCCTCCACCAGCAGCTAATAATAAAGGCGATCGACCCCCATGTACGAATGATTTTGACGAGCTTTCAAGTGACTAAGCAGGACAGATCTAGCTAACTCAGGTCGAGTTATGATGATTAACTCCGGAGGGCCATTCTTGTGGATCCACAGCAGACTGCACATGTACTACTGCTCAACATCTCTCGCAGGCAGAGACCGCAGGAGATTTCTGTAGCAAAGAAACAGAAACACAGAGATAAATAAATGAGTAAATGATCAGGTATATAGACGACACATACACATAACAAGCAGTAATCGTTTTCTACACCATCAATGTAGCTTAATTTTAGTTATATTTTGGTATGACAAACTCTTGCACTAGATAGATAGGCCCTCTTACACATTGTGAGAACTTTTGCTGAATAACCGTGTGTGCTATGTACATCAAAAACTGAATTCACCGTTGGCTGCTTGTTTGCACTCATGCACACATGATCAAATATCTACAGCAAAACGTAAAATACGAAAAAAGCATTATCAGATGACATGAGGATGAGGTAACTCATATATCATCAAACCTAATAAGATTGCATATCGACCTGCTCGTACCCTTTTGATGTTTTTCTTTCTCTCTGGTCGTCTGACTCCTAACTTGACTGGATCTGGGTCCTTTTGGACTCCTCTCTGTGCAGAGACCTTTATATTTCTTTTTACACTTTATTTACTCGTAGTAGGGTCCTCACGTCTGTCCAGGAAAAAGAAAAATCCTCCAAGGAGCTTATCAATGGTAAAAGGTTGATTTGTATATATGACAATGATGTTCTTTTTTTCTAAAAGCGTACCACAATGATGTGAAAACTTTGTTGTGATTTACTTTGACTTGACTAAACAAACTACATGAAAGAACAAACCGTTTTATAAGGCTGGAAAAGCTTGGATCCTAAAACATTTGTTAAAACCTACCCCTCCAAGGCAGCAAAACTAGTGAAGTTACAAAGGAAAACAAGCACTGGCTCTATGCTGATCTGTGCTCCTGCAGTACCCTCTCACAGTCGCCGGTACACAAGTAGTGGGAGCTATGAACTTGGGACACTGGCTCTATGCTGATCTGTGCTCCTGCAGGATAAGCCATCAATTTCGTGGACCAAATGATAGACATGCCATCTTAAACATGGTAAACATCAGTATGCATCATGACAAATGTCTGACTCAAGACGACAATTTAAAAAATACTTTTCAAAACCAAACCAAAAGTCATGCAAGTTATATGAAATAAAAAATCAACCAAGGAGAGACTTGGTCATTATTTCCGGCAAGCAATAATCTTCCTTAATTAGGGTTTCTGCCTCGCAGTAATAATAATAATTCAGGTTTCTTCCAAAAAGATGGAAAGGAAACAACAAAGATGGTTTTAAGTTCATATATGCATTGTGTGTTGTCAAGTTTTAAAAAGTTTAATTGTGGTGATTTTTGTTGTTTAACTGCAGCAATGTAATGAAGAAAGAAGGTTAACTAACAGTCATCCACTAAGCACAATATCCCGGCACAAGGATTCTTTTAGGCAATCTCAGAACAAAGATATCACCCTTTTTGTCGAACCGGAGATGGGTAGGCGCTATCTGACTATCAACAAATCCTATTTTGTGCCCACTAAGTCAAATAGGCGGGATGACACAAAGGGGCCGCGCACATAGGCCGGCTTCCCAAAGGGTTTCCAACCTATTTTTTTAGTCTTCATTTATTTTTCCTTTTTCCTTTTCTTTCAATTTGGTCAATAATCTGTTGGTTTTTCTTTTTTATTTCGGTTTATAGCGCTTTTTATTTCGTGTATTTTGTTTTCAGTGATATTTTGGCTTTCTTCCGTTTGCTTTTTCTTTTATTTTAATAACTATTTTTACACAGTATATTTCCAAATATACGATGAAAAGTTACAAAATACAGGATGAACATTTTTAAATACACTATGATTTTTTTTAAAATTCTTGTTATAGTTTTTACATTTACACTACTTTTAAAAAAGAAATATGAATGTATTCCCAGAATTTGTTTTTCAATTTTTTGAGAAAACATTGTTTAACATGTTATATAATGCACATTTTGTTCAAAAGTTAATCAATGTAATATTTTCCCTAAAAATATTGAGAAGTAAATGGGCCGCTTCACTTCCGGCCATAAAGGAATCACCCTTAATTGTGTGTCTATATCTTCGCTTCACCTGAGACTCCCAAATCCTATTTGGCACCATAAGCGCCAAATAGAATGTAATTCATATGCGGCGCACACCTACCCGACCAAAACGGCCCGACGCATTATTTCAGTGTGGCTGCAGTCAGTTTTTGTCGCTTTCATTCGGCTGGCTCTTTTCTGTTTTTATTTCTGTGCGTTATTAGAGCGGTTTTTGTTTTGTTTTTTCATTTTTATATTATATTATTTTTCCTTTTCCCTTTCCCGTTTCCTTTTTTATTTTTCCTTTAGTGAAATTTTTATTTTACACAATTCGTGCACTTTTTATGATTTTATAAAACAAATCCAAATTTGTGAACTTTTTGAAACTACAAGAACGTTTATTCAAATTCATGAACATTATTTTCCATTTTTATAACGTTTATCAATTTCATGAACTCTTTTCAAATTTCTGTAATTTTTCAAATTGGATTTTTTTGCAACTTTGTTAACCCTTTTAATTTTTTGGTGAATTTTTAAAATCCACGATATTTTTGCAAAAGCATAATCTTTTTCAAAATTTTAAAATTACTTTAAAATATGTGACCGTATTCAAATATGTGAATAATTTTAAAATTTTGGAACAATTTTCAACTTCATGAAGTTTTTTCAAATTCTTAAACATTTCTTCAATTTCGTGATTTTTCTTTGAAATCTGAGATTTGTTTTCTGAAAGTCAGCGGTTGACTGTTCAAACTTTGACTTGCGAAAAGGAAGCAAGTTTTCTTTTCTTTGAAACATAGGAAGCAAGTTTTCTTTCTTAGGCTAAGAGAAGGAAGCAAGTTCTTTTTGAGAAAAAAAGAGAAGGAAGGAGGTTTTTTTATAGGGGTAAGAGAAGGAAGCAAGTTTTTTTTGAGGCAATCTCATGAAGCTTTTATTCAACCCGTCACAATGATTACAGGGACGAAGGAAAGACCTTCCGGATGGCCTAGCCATACATGACGCCCAGGCCCTAATCTTAATGCATGCTTCGCTAGATTGTGAGCCTCCTTGCTGGAGCTCCTAAACTCATGAATTACGTTACATGAAATAAAAGAAGTGATAGATAACTTATTTTCCTCTATGATAGCACCATAAGCCGATCCACTCCTAGATTTGATCTCTGCCACCACGCCCTGGCAATCCGACGCTAGATGTATTCATTGCACATTCAAGTCTTGGGCTGACGCCAAACCTTCCCTGATCGCCATTGCTTCGAGAGTAGCCGGATCGCCTTGGTTTGTGAATACTATCGTTGATGCGCCTGAAAAAGAGCCATCGTTGCTTCTACAAATTGCCGCAACTGCTTCGTGGCATCCTCCTCTGCCCACTGCAGCATCCACATTGATTTTCATATAGAGCTCCGATGGAGCAAGCCATCCCGTGCCTCTGGTGGCCGCGATCCCATGATTCTCCTTCTTCGGCGACGAGTCCTGGATCTCCCCCAGGTATGTGTTGACAAAACCATGGATTGCATACGGGCTTTTGAATATATCTTCATATAACGCCTTCCGCCTCACACCCCATATCACCCATAGCGTTGTCGCACATCTGATGAACTCCACTGATGAAAGAGCTTTTTCCATGGCAAAGATCCACTCCTTGGCACTATCATGTTGATTGACACTTAGCTGATCCAAAATGGCGTCAGTTGATAGAGCCCAGGTGCTCCGAGACATAGGGCAGTCCAATAACGCGTGCCTCCATGAATCATGTACTCCACATAATTTGCAAGATGATGATGTAGCCATATTTCACCTATGTAATACGGCAGCCGACGGGACAAAATTTCTTGTCAAACGCCACAGGAAAAACCTTGATTTCCGAGGGAACTTGCACCTTCCACAAAGACTTCCATTCAGCTCCTTCTGCTTCTATATTTGATGTGCCCTCCCTGCCTTTGAGCGATCCCCGCACGCCAGCGTGGATGGGCTGGCCCACGCCAGCGAGCGAGTGAGCGCCGGTTCGCTCCCCGAAGCTTAAAGCGCTGAGTAAGAGCTCCCCGCGAGTTTGACTGTAACCCTTGCCTCAAGCGATGCACTAATGGACCGGCCCAGAGCGCGCTCCTTCGTTCAATAGTTTGTGCGACTTGTTTTTTGGTATCTATTTCTTTTTTTATATTTTGAAATATTCTGAATGTATATATATATATATATATATATATATATATATATATATATATATATATATACATACATACATATATATATTTCAATCTTTATGTTACTTATTGTTTCATCAAACATTCATTGTGCATTTAGAAAATGTTAATTCAATGTAAATTATTTGTTTGTCTAGTTTACCATTCAAAAATTTATTCGTCGCATTTGAATGGTCGAACGCTTAAAAAAATCCATGACATTTTGTAAAACTGTTCTTGAAAATGTAAAATATACTCCCGCAATTGATAAAAATGTCCATTCAAAAAATGTTCACATGTTTTGAAAATATGTTCCATGACATATTTTAAAAATGTCCATGAAATGTAAAAATATGTTCAAGAAATTATACAAAATTTCATAATGTAAAAGAAAGTTCTAAGATTTACCAAATGTTTGCATATTCACAAAATATATTCATGAAATTTTTGAAAAATGTTCCACATGTGCTTAAAAATGCTCATTGCGTATTAAAAAGTTGAACGTGTATTTTCCAAGTATTCAGCATGTATTCGGATAAATGTTCTATGTCTATCTAAGCAATGTTTTATTTGTATACAATAATTCTCGATGTGTATTAAAAAAGCAATATATATTTATAAAAAATGAAATGAAAAGTAAAAAGTAAAAAGAATAAACAGAACATAAGAAAGAAAATTTTAAATAAAAAACAAAAGAAAACCTGATAAATGATAACACAAAAAGGAAAAAGATCTTCCCAAAACAAGGCAGACTGTTCTGCGAACCTATCCTCAGAAGAAGCTTCACAAAATAGTTTGCTACCTATTATTGGGTTAGCCCACTTTCCACTTCTCCTTTTTTACCGTGAGTTCCATCTCATAGTAAGTGATGTATACGATCGACGACACTGGGACGCAAATGCTAAATCTCGCTTATTATGAGAGGAAAGCTACGGTCCCATCTAGGGTAAGGATGACATTTTACCCATGGGTACGGATACCTGCAAATACCGTACCCGTATGGGCAAGGTATAGGCACAATTTTATACCTATGGGTAATAGCTGTATTCTACATGTTAAGTCATGGGTAGGGTACGGGTATAACCTTGTACCCATGGATATACCCATACCATACCCATTTATACTGACATGTGGATCTTACCCGTAAAGTGTGTCGTGAGCTTGTGAACTTATGTTAAAGTTGCACCAATTGTCAATTTGAATTTAGATAATTGTTATGTACTCATCTATGTGTTATTGAGTTGAGAGAAACATTCTTTTGGATCAAATGTGATGATAGCGAGGAAGGCGACGAGCGCGCACGTCTTTTGGTAGGTTGGCCTCCGCACCGCATGGCCGAGGGCGTTGAGCTCAAGGACGATGCGGGCTGGGTGGATGTGCTCCTCGCCCTGCTGGTGGTTCTCTTCCCATGGTCCAAGGCAACACTTATTTCTGACCAGCTGCCGACGGTGGACAAGCTTGCAACCATGTTGTGCTCCGGCTTCACGCTACTCTTCTCCACCTTTCATGGTGCCACTGCTGCCATCGGCTTCGGTTGGGCCCTTACTTCGCCTAGGTGCCACTAATTTCTACCATGCACTACTGTAGGATGGTCCAAACGCGATAGTCCAATCAGAGACCCTTCGACGAAACTGTGTGCGATGCATTAATCGCAAATGGTGGTGTAAGAAAACCGTCAAAAAAGAGATAAACTGTTTGCGATGGCGCATACATCAAACACAATTCAAATCAGAGTTGCGTGTGCGATGTGTGGCACATGGTTAATCAATACAAACTATTTGCGATGATCCAGAACAACAGAAACGGTCGGCTAGATGAGGGCGTGTGCGATATATGACATACGATTCACTAGGATGAACTGTGTGCGACTAGGAAACACAATAGAAACGGTCAGGGAGATCAAGGTGTGTGCGATGGAGGGCATACAGTTCACTCGGATGAACTGTTTGCGCCAAGACAATAGAAACAGTTCAACTGAACAAGATGTGTGTGATACGCGACAAACATGTTTGTAATCCAAAACATGTGCGAAGACCAATAATAACATATACGATTGCTGCTAATAAGCCGTGTGATTTGGTCTGTCTACAGATGAACAACATATATATAACTGAAATAAACATCCAATTACATAAGTGACTATACAGATCATTCGCACGCACCTCAATAAACAAATGCATGCATTCTAAACTAGGAGAAACGATCATCTAGTCATCTACTTCTTCTGATGCTCCCGCCACTGCTCTATGACTCGATCCCTCGTCTGGGGTAGGACAAAGATACTTTCTCATGTCAACGATCCGCCTGTACATCTCGTAGTTTATGCACGCGCCCTTGGTCGCGTACTTGACGTGTTCTTCAACCAGTCTCTGATGCCAGACACTGTGCCAGGCGTTCTTGTCCTTCTTGCTCTCATCCTTCATCTTCATGTAGTAGGGGTCGATGATGGCCGAGGCGAGGTCAACCAGGGAGTTCTGTTTATTGTTGTCGCTGCCCCAGACCTTGTAATGGTCACGGATGTTGACAAGATTCTGGCAGGTCAAGCCCGAAACCTTGAGTGCTTTTAGATCGTTGGTGGTGTCCACCTCTACTTCTTGATCTTGCATTGTTTTTTACCTTGAAGAGGAAATGGTGATGCAGCAAAATAGAGATAAGTATTTCCCTCTGTTTGAGAAGCAAGGTATCAATCCAGTATAGGAGATACAGGCAAGTCTCCAATCTATGCACCTACACAAACAATCAAACACTTGCACCCAACACGATAAATGGGTTGTCAATCCCTTCACGAACACTTGCAAGGATGAGATCTGATAGAGATAGGTACAAAAGATAAATAAAAGAGCAAACAAAAGTAAATCCAAATAAATGGCAGCAAGGTATTTTTACGTTTTTTGGTTTATAGATCTGAAAATATATGATGGAAAATAGACCCAGGGGCCATAGGTTTCACTAGAGGCTTCTCTCTTGAAAAGAAAACATACGGTGGGTGAACAAATTACTATCGAGCAATTGATAGAAAAGCACAAAGTTATGACGATATCCAATGCAATGATTATGAATATAGGCATCACGTCCGTGTCAAGTAGACCGACTCCTGCCTGCATATACTACTATTACTCCACACATCGACCACTATCCAGCATGCATCTAGAGTATTAAGTTCATAAGAATGGAGTAACACCTTAAGTAAGATGACATGATCTAGAGGGATAAACTCAAGCAATATGATGAAAACTCCATCTTTTTACCCTTGATGGCAAAAATACAATACGTGCCTCACTACCCCTACTTTGATACTGGGTGGAGAACACCGCAAGATTGAACACAAAACTAAGCACCTCTCCCATGGCAAGAAGAACCAATCTAGTTGGCCAAACCAAACTGATAATTCGAAGAGACTCAAATAATATTCATAGATAATCTGATCATAAATCCATAATTCACCGGATCTCGACAAACACACCGCAAAAGAATATTACATCGAATAGAACTCCAACAACATCAAGGAGAACATTGTATTGAAGATCAAAGAGAGAGAAAAAGCCATCTGGCTACTAGCTATGGACCCGTCGGTCTGTGGTATACTACTCACGCTTCATCAGAAGGGCAGCAAGGTTGATGTAGAGGCCCTCCATGATTGAATCCCCCTCCGGCAGGGTGCCCGAAAAGGCCACAAGATGGGATCTCATGGGAACAGAGGCTTGCGGCGGCGAAAAAGTATTTTGGTGGACGCTTCTGTTGGTTTGGGAATATTCTAGTATTTATAGACCTGAGTTAATTGGAGGTCGGTTGACTCCCAAGGGGCCCACAAGCCAGGGGGCGCGCCCTAAGGGCTTGTAGTTCCCTCGGTACTCTTCTGGCCCTCTCCCCAAGTCTTCTAGGTGCCTTCTGGTCCAAGAAAAATCATCGCGAAAGTTCTATTCCGTTTGGACTCCGTTTGATATTCCTTTTCTGTAAAACTCAAAAACAAGGAAAAAACAGAAACTGGCACTAGGCTCTAGGTTAATAGGTCGGTCCCAAAAATAATATAAAATAGCATGTTAATGCATATAAAACATCCAAAATAGATAATATAATAGCATGGAACAATCAAAATTATTGATACGTTGGAGACGTATCAAGAATCCCCAAGCTTAATTCCTACTCATTCTTGAGTAGGTAAATGATAAAAACATAATTTTTGATGTGGAATGCTACCTGACATATTTATCCATGTAATCTTCTTTATTCTGGCATGAATATTCAGATTCATAAGATTCAAAACAAAAGTTTAGTATTGACATAAAAACAGTAATACTTCAAGCATACTAATAAAGCAATCATGTCTTTTCAAAATAACATGGCCAAAGAAAGTTATCCCTGCAAAATCATATAATCTGGCTATGCTCCATCTTCATCACACAAAGTATTTTACCATGCACAACCCCGATGACAAGCCAAGCAATTGTTTCATACTTTTGGCGTTCTCAAACTTTTTCAACTTTCACACAATACATGAGCGCGAGTCACGGATATAGCATTATATGTGGAAAAGAATATGGTGGTTGTGGAGAAGACAAAAAGAAGGAGAAAGTCTCACATCAACTAGGCATATTAACAGGCTATGGAGATGCCCATCAATAGATATCAATGTGAGTGAGTAGGGATTGCCATGCAACGGATGCACTAGAGCTATAAGTGTATGAAAGCTCAAAAAGAAACTAAGTGGGTGTGCATCCAACTCGCTTGCTCATGAAGACCTAGGGCAATTTGAGGGAGCGCATCACTGGAATATACAAGCCAAGTTCTATAATGAAAAATTCCCACTAGTATATGAAAGTGAAAAATAGGAGACTCTCTATCATGAAGATCATGGTGCTACTTTGAAGCACAAGTGTGGAAAAAGGATAGTAACATTGTCCCTTCTCTCTTTTCTCTCATTTTCTCTTCTTTTTTTGTTTGGGCTTCTTTTGGCCTCTTTTATTTTTTTGTAACGTTCGGAGACTCATCCCAACTTGTGAGGGAATCATAGCTTCCATCATCATTTCCTCACATGGGACAATGCTCTAATAATGATGATCGTCACACTTTTATTTACTTACAACTCAAGAATTACACCTCAATTCTTAGAACAAAATATGACTCCGGCGGTGTACCGGGATGTGCAATGATCAAGAGTGACATGTATAAAAAACATGAACGGTGGCCTTGCCACAAATACTATGCAAACTACATGATCATGCAAAGCAATGCGACAATGACGAAGTGTGTCATAATAAATGGAACTGTGGAAGTTGCATGGCAATATATCTCGGAATGGCTATGGAAATGCCATAATAGGTAGCTATGGTGGCTGTTTTGAGGAAGGTAAATGGTGGGTTTAATGCACCAGCGAGAATTGCGCAGTACTAGAGAGGCTAGTAATGGTGGAAGGGTGAGAGTGCGTATAATCCATGGACTCAACATTAATCATAAATAAATCACATACTTATTGCAAAAATTTATTAGCTATCAAAACAAAGTACTACACGCATGCTCCTGGGGATAGATTGGTAGGAAAAGACCATCGCTCGTCCCCGACCACCACTCATAAGGAAGACAAACAATAAATAAATCATGCTCTGACTTCATCACATGGCGATCCACAATTACTCACTAGCATGACTCTAATATCACCATATTTATATCTAAAACAAATGCAAGGAATCAAACTTCTCATCTATTCAATGCTCTTAATATGAAAGTTTTTATTATATCCCTCTTGGATGCCCATCATATTAGGACTAAATTCATAACCTAAGGAAATTACCATGCTATGTAGAGACATACAAAATAATAAAAGTGAAGCATGAGAGTTCAACAATTTCTATAAATTAAAGCCAGCACAGTGCTCTAAAAAGATATAAGTGAAGCACTAGAGCAAATTGCCTAGCTCAAAAGATATAAGTGAAGCACATAGAGTATTCTAATAAATTCACGATTCATGCGTGTCCCTCTCAAAAGGTGTGTAAAGAAAGGATGATTCTGGCAAACTAGAAAGCAAAGATTCATATCATACAAGACGCTCCAAGCAAAACACATATCACGTGGTGAATAAAAATATAGCCTCAAGTAAATTTACAGATGGATTAAAGACGAAAGAGGGGATGCCATCCGGGGCATCCCCAAGCTTAGATGCTTGGTTGTCCTTGAATATTATCTTGGTGTGCCTTGGTCATCCCCAAGCTTAGGCTCTTGCCACTCCTTATTCCATAGTCCATCAAATCTCTACCCAAAACTTGAAAACTTCACAACACAAAACTCAACAAAAAACTCATGAGATCCGTTAGTATAAGAAAATAAATCACCACTTTTGGTGATGTTGTGAACTCATTCTTTATTTATATTGATGTAATATATACTGTACTCCAACTCCTCCCTGGTTCATACCCCCCGATACTACCCATAGATTCATCAAAATAAGCAAACAACGCATAGAAAAAAGAATCTGTCAAAAACAGAACAGCCTGTAGTAATATGTAAACTTTGTATACTTCTGTAATTCTCAAAATTCTGAAAAAATAGGAAAACATAGGCAATTCATATATCAATGCTGTGTAAAAAATTCAGATCAAAATAACATTTCTGTGATTTGTTAAAATTCTGGCAATGAGAGCAAAAGTTTCTGTTTTTCAGCAAGATCAAATCAACGATATACCAAAGTATCCCAAAGGCTTTACTTTGCTCAAACACTAATTAAAAACACCAAAACACAATTACTACAGAGGTAATAATGCGTATTTATTGAAGAACAAAACAAAAAAATTGGGTTGCCTCCCAACAAGCGCTATTATTTAACGCCCTAGCTGGGCATAAAACATAGATCTAGGTGTTGTCATCTTTGGTACATAATCCATAAGTAGCCCTCATAATAGATACATATGGCAACTTAAGTTTGTCCTTGGAAGGTGTTCCATGCCCTTCCTTAACGGAAATTGCAATCTAATGTTTTCTTCTTTCATATTAATAATTGCACTAATCTTTCTAAGGAAAGGTCTACCAAAAATAATAGGACATGTAGTATTGCAATCTATATCAAGCACAATGAAATCTACGGGCAAATAATTCCTATCTGCAACATGAAGAACATCATTAATCCTTCCCATAGGTTTCTTAACAGTGGAATCCACTAGATGCAAATTTAAAGAACAATCATCAAATTAACGGAAACCTAACACATCACATAAAGTTTTTGGAACCGTGGAGACACTAGCACCAAAATTACACAAAGCATGCACTCATAATCTTTAATTTTAATCTTAATAGTAGGTTACCACTCATCATAAAGCTTTCTAGGGATCGAAACTTCCAACTCAAGTTTTTCTTCAAAAGATTTCATCATAGCATCAACGATATGTTTAGTAAATGCCTTATTTTGATTATAAGCATGAGGAGAATTCAACATGGATTGCAACAAGGAAATACAATTATCATAATTAAAGTCCTTGGAATCCAAAAGAGTGGGTTCATCGCTACTTAAAGTTTTGACCTCTCCAATCCCACTTTTATCAATTTTTGCATTAAGATCTTTAAACTCCGAATCATTGGGGCGCCTTTTGAAGGAAATATGCCATAGAGGCAATAATTAAGTTATTTTTCATATTTTCTTATTCATGATAAAGGTTTATTATTCATGCTAGAATTGTATTGATCGGAAACTCAAATACATGTGTGAATACATAAACAAATACCGTCTCCCTAGTAAGCCTCTACTAGACTAGCTCGTTGATCAAAGATGATTAAGGTTTCCTAACCATGGACATGTGTTGTCATTTGATAACGGGATCACATCATTAGGAGAATGATGTGATGGACAAGAGCCACCCGTTAGCTTAGCATAATGACCATTCCGTTTTATTGCTATTGCTTTCTTCATGTCAAATACATATTCCTTCGACTATGAGATTATGCAACTCCCGGATACCAGAGGAATACCTTGTGTGCTATCAAACATCAAAACATAATGGAGTGATCATAAATATGCTCTACATGTATCTCTGAAGGTGTTTGTTGAGTTGGCATAGATCGAGATTAGGATTTGTCACTCCGAGTATCGGAGACGTATCTCTGGGCCCTCTCGGTAATACACAACATAAGCTTGCAAGCAAATTACTAAGGAGTTAGTTACGAGGTGCTGTATTACGGAATGAGTAAAGAGACTTGCCGGTAACAAGATTGAACTAGGTATAGAGATACCGACGATCGAATCTCGGGCAAGTAACATACCGATGGACAAAGGGAATTATGTATGTTGTCATAACGGTTCGACTGATAAAGATCTTCGTAGAATATTTAGGAGCCAATATGGGCATCCAGGTTCCGCTATTGGTTATTGACCGGAGAGGTGTCTCGGTCATGTCTACATAGTTCTCGAATCCGTAGGGTCCGCACGCTTAACGTTCGATGACGATATAGTATTATATGAGTTATGTAATTTGGTGACCGAATGTTTTTTGGAGTCCCGGATGAGATAACGAACATGACGAGGAGTCTCGAAATGGTCGAGAGGTAAAGGTTGATATATAGGACGATGGTATTTGGACACCGGAAGTGTTTCGGGGGGTACCGGGTACTTATCGGGTCACCGGAAGGGGTTCCGGGCACCCCCGGCAAAAGATATGGGCCTTATGGGCCAAGAGGGGAAACACACATGCCACAAGGGGCTGGTGCACCCCCATATGGGCCGGCCTAGGAGGAGAAGGAAAGAGGACAAGGGAAAGGAAAGAGTGGAATAGGATTCCCCCTTCCTTCCCTCTTCCCCCCTCTTTCCTTCCCCCTCCGACAAACATGGCAGGGGGGCACGGCCAAGGGCAGGAGCCCAAGTAGGATTCAGACCTACTTGGGGCGCCCCTTGACCTCTCCCCTCTCCCTCTCACCTATATATATATGAGGAGGGGGCACCTAGCACACCCTAGACAATTGCCTAGCCTTGTGCGGCGTCCCCCTCCACCGTTTACACCTCCGGTCATATTTTCGTAGTGCTTAGGTGAAGCCCTGCGGAGATCACTTCACCATCACCGTCACCATGCCGTCGTGCTGACGGAACTCAACTACCTCAACGTCTTGCTGGATCAAGAAGGTGAGGGACGTCACCGAGCTAAACGTGTGCAGAAGGCGGAGGTGCCGTGCGTTCGGTACTTGATCGGTTGAAGCGCGAAGAAGTTCGACTACATCAACCGCGTTGTGAAACGTTTCCTCTTACGGTCTATGACAGTATGTAGACACACTCTCCCCCTAGCCACCCTATTTACTCATGAGGAAAAAAATTTGTTACTACTATATCCTTAAGTTATTTCCGTTCTCATTAAAGGGTGATGCTAAAACGTGGTTTAATTCCCTTGATCCTGGTTGTGTGCGTAGTCCCCAGGATATGATTTATTACTTCTCTGCTAAATAGTTCCCCACTCATAAGAAACAAGTTGCCTTAAGGGAAATATATAATTTTGTGCAAATTGAAGAAGAGAGTCTCCCACAAGCTTGGGGGAGGCTTCTCCAATTACTTAATGCTTTGCCTGATCATCCTCTCAAGAAAAATGAAATACTTCAGATGGGTAGTTGTGCTGGTTGTGTTTTCAGGGAAAGAACTGTTGATCAAGCTGAATTGCTATTAAATAATATATTGAGTAATGATAATGATTGGACAGTTCCTAAACCAACTCCTAAGCCAACTCCGAAGAAAAGGGGTATTCTATTTCTCAGTCCTGAAGATATGCAAGGCAAAGAAATCTATGAAAGAAAAGGGTATTAAAGCTGAAGATGTTAAAAATTTACTGCCTATTGAAGAAATACATGGTCTTGATAACCCGACACAGGTAGTAAAGGTAAATTCTTTGTATAGATTTGATGAGGGTGATATTCCTCGTAATAAGTCTGCTAGTCAATGCTTGGGTGAGTTTGATAATTTTATTGTTAAGCAAGAAAACTTCAATGCTTATGTTGGTAGACAATTGAAACGTAATGCTTATATGATTGAACACTTGAGTGATTATATTTCTAGAGTTAAAGGTGACCTTAAACTTATTAGTAAACATGCTTCTATGGTTACCACTCAAGTAGAACAAGTGCTTAAAGCACAAAATGATTTGCTCAATGAATTAAATAATAAGAAAAATGATAATGCTGTTAGAGTTATGACTAGAGGGGGTAAAATGACTCAGGAACCTTTGTATCCCGAGGATCACCCTAAGAGAGTTGAGCAAGATTCTCAGAGAACTAATGTTGATGCACCTAGTCCTTCTAAGAGGAAGAAAAAGAAAAATGATAGGACTTTGCATGCTTCTAGTGAACCTGTTGTTGACACACCTAAGAATCCCAATGATATTTCTATTTCTGATGCTGAAACACAATCTGGTGATGAACATGAATGAGGGAGTCCTGGATTAGGGGGTGTTCGGGTAGCTAGACTATACCTTCGCCGGACTCCTGGACTATGAAGATACAAGATTGAAGATTTCGTCCCGTGTCCGTATGGGACTTCCCTTGGCGTGGAAGGCAAGCTTCTAGGGTTTCGCCTCCTTGATCTCATGGTAGATCTACTCTTGTACTACCCATATCATCAATATTAATCAAGCAGGAGTAGGGTATTACCTCCATCGAGAGGGCCCGAACCTGGGTAAAAACATCGTGTCCCTTGTCTCCTGTTACCATCCGGCCTTGACGCACAGTTCGGGACCCCCTACCCGAGATCCACCGGTTTTGACACCGACATTGGTGCTTTCATTGAGAGTTCCTCTGTGTCGTCGCCTTTTAGGCCCGATGGTTCCTTTGATCATCAACAACGATGAGGTCCAGGGTGAGACTTTTCTCCCCGGACAAATCTTCGTCTTCGGCGGCTTCGCTCTGCGGGCCAATTCGCTTGGTCACCTGGAGCAGATCGAAAGCTACGCCCCTGGCCGTCAAGTCAGGTTTGGAAGCTTAAACTACACGACTGATATCTGCGGAGACTTGATCTTCGACGGGTTCGAGCCACAGCCAAGCGCGCCGCACTATCTCGAGGGGCATGATCTAGCTCTGCCTCCGAACGGTGTCCTGGAGGCCGCACACACACTGGTTCCGACCCCTAACTCGGAGCCTATTGCGCCAATTGAGGATGAGCGGTTGGACGTCATCTCGGGGGCTGCGATCTCAAAGGCGATCGAGCCGGACGCCAGCCCCGCGCTCCGCATGACCCGTGACTCCGAGGGTCCGAACTCTTCACCGGACTCCGAAACCCCCGCACCCCTGCCAATCGAATCCGATTGGGCGCCGATAATGGAGTTCACCGTCGCGGACATCTTTCAGCACTTGCCCTTTGGCGACGTCCTGAATTCTCTCAAGTCTCTCTCTCTATCAGGAGAGCCCTGGCCGGACTACGGTCAGCAAGGATGGGATACGGACGATGAAGAAATTCAAAGCCCACCCACCACCCACTTTGTAGCCACTGTCGACGATTTAACCGACATGCTTGACTTCGGCTCCGAAGACTTCGACGGTATGGACGACGAGGTAGGATACGAACAAGAACCAGCACCTGTAGGGCGCTGGAAGGCCACCTCGTCATATGACATATATATGGTGGATACTCCAAAAGATGGAGATGGCGATGGAACAGCGGGGGATGACACCTCCAAGAAACAGCCAAAACGCCGGCGTCAGCGGCGCCGCTCTAAATCCCGCCAAAGCAAAAACGGTGATTCCGGCACGGGAGATAATACTACCCCGGATAGCGCCGAAGAACACCCACCCCAGCAAGATTCGGCGCAGGAAGATGGAGAAGCCAGCCCTCATGAGAGAGCGGCAGACCGAGAGGTTGATGATGATAACTATATGCCTCCCTCCGAAGACGAGGCAAGCCTCGATGACGACGAATTCGTCGTACCATCAGACCCCGCCGAACAAGAGCGTTTCAAACGCAGGCTTTTAGCCACGGCAAACAGCCTCAAGAAAAAGCAGCAACAACTTAGAGCTGATCAAGATTTGCTAGCTGATAGATGGACTGAAGTCCTTGCGGCCGAAGAGTATGAACAAGAACGCCCCTCCAAGAGTAACCCAAAGCGCAGGCCGCTACCCCGATTACAGGAGGAAGCGCCTACATCACCAGCGCACGACATGGCAGACCGGCCACCTCGTGGCCGCGACAAAGAGGCCTCTCGGCCCTCCACCCAAGCCATGCCCCGACGCCGCTCAACTAAGGCACGGGAAAATGCGCCAGACCTACGAGACGTACTGGAGGATAAGGCAAGACAAACAAGATCGATCTACGGATCGCGCAGGCGCCCGACGACACGTGACGATGATCTTCACTCCGGACACAACAAATCCGGCCGGGCCGAACACAACAGACATAGCTCTTTCGAGCTGCGTCGTGACATAGCCCAGTACAGGGGCGCCGCACACCCACTATGCTTCACAGATGAAGTAATGGATCATAAAATCCCAGAGGGTTTCAAACCCGTGAACATCGAATCATACGATGGCACCACAGATCCGGCGGTATGGATCGAGGATTATCTCCTTTACATCCACATGGCACGTGGTGATGATCTACACGCCATCAAATACCTCCCGCTAAAACTCAAAGGACCGGCCCGGCACTGGCTTAACAGCTTGCCAGTGGACTCAATCGGTTCTTGGGAGGACCTGGAGGCCGCATTCCTCGACAACTTCCAGGGCACCTACGTGCGACCACCGGACGCCGACAACTTAAGCCACATAATTCAGCAGCCAGAAAAATTGGCCAGGCAATTCTGGACACGGTTCCTAACAAAGAAAAACCAGATAGTCGACTGTCCGGACGCAGAGGCCCTAGCAGCCTTCAAGCATAACATCCGCGACGAGTGGCTTGCCCGGCACCTGGGACAGGAAAAGCCGAAATCTATGGCAGCCCTCACGACACTCATGACCCGCTTTTGCGCGGGAGAAGATAGCTGGCTAGCTCACAGCAACAACTTATCAAAGAACCCTGGTAATTCGGATACCAAGTACAAAAGTGGCAGGACACGTCGAAATAAGCAAAAGCGCCGCGTAAGCAGCGACAGCAATGAAGATACGACAGTTAATGCCGGACTCAGGGGCTATAAATCCAGTCAGCGGAAAAAGCCATTCAAAAAGAATACTCAGGGCCCGTCCAGTTTGGACCGAATACTCGACCGCTTGTGCCAGATCCATGGCACCCCCGAAAGGCCAGCCAATCACACCAACAGGGATTGTTGGGTGTTCAAGCAGGCAGGCAACTTAAGAGCCGAAAACAAAGACAAGGGGCTGCATAGCGATGACGAGGAGGAGCCCAGGCCGCCGAACAACAATGGACAGAAGGGGTTTCCCCCACAAGTGCGGACGGTGAACATGATATACGCAACCCACATTCCCAAGAGGGAGCGGAAGCGTGCGCTACGGGACGTATACGCGATGGAGCCAGTCGCCCCAAAGTTCAACCCATGGTCCTCCTGCCCGATCACTTTTGATCGGAGGGACCACCCCACTAGCATCCGTCATGGCGGCTTTGCCGCATTGGTTCTCGACCCAATCATCGACGGATTTCATCTCACAAGAGTCCTCATGGACGGTGGCAGTAGCCTGAACCTGCTTTACCAGGATACAATGCGGAAAATGGACATAGATCCCTCAAGGATTAAGCCCACAAAGACGACCTTTAAAGGCATTATACCAGGTGTAGAGGCCAATTGCATAGGCTCAGTAACACTTGACGTGGTCTTCGGATCTCCGGATAATTTCCGAAGCGAAGAGTTAATCTTCGATATAGTCCCGTTCCGCAGTGGCTATCACGCCCTGCTCGGACGAACCGCATTCGCAAAATTCAATGCGGTGCCGCACTACGCATACCTCAAGCTCAAGATGCCAGACCCTCGAGGAGTAATCACGGTCAACGGAAACACCGAACGCTCCCTCCATATGGAGGAGCACACGGCGGCTCTCGCAGCGGAAGTACAAAGCAGCCTTCTTAGGCAATTCTCCAGTCCGGCCGTTAAAAAGCCAGACACTGCCAAGCGCGCCCGGAGTAACCTATGACAAGACCGCCCGGCACGTTCTGAGCAGGCGTAGCAATGCGGCCCCAACCCCAGCCCTCGCGATATAGCAAAACCAGTGCCTCGCGTACATAACTATGCCCTTGAAATACCATGGGCACAGGGGAAGGGGCACAATAACGGCACGCCCAAAATATGGCTTAAAACATACTAGGGGCTGCCGGATTCTTTTTTTTCTTACTTTCAGGACTCCACACTTTGGACGACCTGTTCGGCAACTCGATCGCCGCACAAACGATGCAAGATCCAGGGAAGCAGCCAAGCCATGCCGCATTATGGAACTCCCAGGTGGTCTCTGTTACGAGCGGTATACTTGTTTCAAATACAATTCCGCGGCCTACCCCTGGTCAGGACATGTTAAATAGTCCATTATATTTTTGTTTATCGCACTACTTGTATCGTCCGGCTTTGATAAATAGCCTCTCTATAAACAATGCATAGCTTTTTGTCTATTTTTTGCATTATCCTATTTTCATATATATGTTTTAACATAATTGCACCCGTACACCATGGTACGGCCAACACGCCAGGGGCTTCAGTACCCCTTAATATGGTGTGAGAAGTCCGTGCACTTTCACAAGTGCGGCACCCCGAACTTATAGCACTATATGCATCGGCTCCGAATCATGATTTGGGTCAATAGTTGGGTTTGCCCGGCTCCTATATTTTGGTACCTTACGTTCCGCTATATCGGCAAAGGTAGCACTAGGAGAACCACTGCGATTGTGCCCCGGTTCAGCTGGGTTAAGCACCTCAGTGGAGAAAGCTAAAACTGACTGTCATGATGAGGCGAGAGACCGGTCGCTGTTCGAGAGGTTTTTTGAGTCCCTAAAGACTTATGCCGCTTCGAGTGAGGAGCTGGCTTTGTCTAGCCAAAGGCGTGGATAGCACCCCGAACCCGGTCTTCCGAACCAGGGGCTTCGCCGAAATTTAAAATTATAAAGTTCTATGGCTAAGTGAGAGTGTTAAAGCATTATAGTCCGATTGCCTGGTTCGTTGTGCTGAGCGCCTCCCTCGAAGGACCCAACTATGGGAAAAAGAGCGCTCAGGTTTATCCCGAACACCCCAGCACTAGTGGCATGGGGGCAGAAGCCGACGACTGGCCATCTCTCAATTTTTTGATAAAAGGCCGCACAGAAAATAATATTTTAAATCCAGTAAGCATTGCTTAGCGCATATGAACAAGTTTTCAGCGCACAGGATAAACACGAGCGAGTTCATTCAAAGATTACATCCTTGTTACATTCAACCGCCACAAGGCGGGCACCTGCAAGAACATCCTTGTAGTAGTTCTCGGGCTTGCGATGCTCCTTCCCCGGCGGCGGCTCGTCCTTCACAAGCTTCTCTCCGTCTAGCTTACCCCAGTGCACCTTTGCACGAGCAAGGGCCCGACGGGCACCTTCGATGCAGACAGAGCGCTTGATGCCCTCGAGCCTTGGACAGGCTTGCACCAGCCGCCGCACCAGCCCGAAATAGCTCCCAGGCAGGGCCTCTCCGGGCCACAACCGAACTATGAAGCCCTTCATGGCCTGTTCGGCCGCCTTGTGGAGCTCGACCAGCTGTTTCAGCTGGTCGCTCAGGGGTACAGGGTGTCCGGCCTCAGAACACTGAGACCAGAACACACTCTCCATCGAGCTACCCTCTTCAGCTCGGTAGAATGCGGCGGCGTCGGATACGCTGCAGGGAAGATCTGTGAATGCCCCTGGAGAGCTCCGGATTCGGGTAAGTAACAAGTAGTTTACTTTTATATTTCTGCTTTGCATTAAGAATGCCTTACCCGCTGCTATCTTTTTCATCTCCTCCAACTCTTGGAGGGCCTTTTGGGCTTCGGCCTTGGCACCCTTGGTGGTCTCAAGGGCCGACGCGAGCTCGGATGCTTGCGCCTTTGACTCAAGCTCCAAGCTCTCATGTTTTTTCATGAGAGCCTGCAGCTCTTGCTGCACCTCGCCGACCTGAGCCCCAAGTCTCTCGCTCTCTCGGTGCGCTCCTCGGCCGTTTTCTTTTCGGCCTCAGATAGTGCCTGCTTGAGGGTCGCCACCTCAGTTGTGGCCCCTATAATAAGCAGTACGATTCTATTATTTTTTGCAATCACGCCTCTCTATAGGCACGTTTTTCTGTAAGGTATTTCTTACCTTGTTTTTCCTCGAGCTGCCGCTTGGCAAGGCCGAGCTCTTGCTCGGTCCGCCCAAGGTCCTGTTTCAGGACACCCACCTCCGCAGTCAGTACGGCGGTGGATAGCAGCGAAGCCTGCATACGCATATTGACTCCTTTTTGTTAGACTCCTGCGAAATTTATTAGATCCTCTATTCGGCTTTTCTTTCCGAACGCCAAACAGAGCATCAGGGGCTACTGTCTATGTGGTAATATTTTGATATATTTTTGCTTACCTCGAAGCCTGTCAGAAGGCTAGCGCAAGCTTCAGTCAGTCTGCTCTTGGCGGACTAAACCCTCTGGATCACCGTACTCATAATAGTACGGTGCTCCTTGTCGATGGAGGCGCCGTCAAGCACCTCTAGTAGATGGTCCAGCGACTCCGGTTGGATGGAAGTCGCTGGCTTAGAAGGCTTGCTCCTTTTGGAAGAAGTTCGCCTACCGTGGATCGGAACTGTTGAAGATTCCGGCATGGTGTCCGGCTCAAAGCCGGACTTGGAGCCCTGGGGGGTCTTGTCCCCTTCACTCCTAGAGTTCGGGAGGTTGCCTTGCGGCTCCTCCGGGACCACCTCCTCCTGCCCCGGAGCTTGTCGCGACGCCACTTCGGCGTCATCCGCAGTGCGGGGGGAGACAACAGGTGGAACAGAGTTCACGTTCGATGAGTCCAGGGAGCCGCCCGACGATTCGTTGTATTCGGCCTGGGGCGGGCTGCATAATTACATTCGACATTAAGGAAAGCCGTGCAACAAAGGAACATCATGAGTTACTCTGATGTCTGAACTTACGATTTCGCCGGACGCTTGGCCCTGTTCGGCCACTCCTCTTCGCTCTCTTCAGCGTCATGGGAGTAGTCCGGCGGATGGGTCTTCCTTTTCCTAGACCCCTCGGCCTCCCCTGCTGGGGCGGCCTTCTTCTTCTCTCCTCCCTCCGCTGGGGGGGAGAGCTTTCTTCTTCCTCCTTCTCGTTTTCACGGGAGGAGGGCGTCTCGGACTCGTCAGACGACGAGTCCGACACCACCACGTTACGGGCACTCTTTCGAGTCCCCATGGTCTTCTTCTTCTTGATCTTATTCTCCGGCACCACATAAGGTGCCGGAACCAGCAGCTTCACTAGGAGCGCAGGGGCTGGGTCCTCGGGCAAGGGAGCCGGACAGTTAATTGGTCCGAATATCGCCTGCCAACCCTGTCAAAGGTAAGGGAGTTTAGATCCGGCACAGAGTCAAAACTGTGAAAGGAAAAAAGAGCTTAGTGTCATGTAAAAGGCGAAGATAGCTTACCTCGCTAGCGTGACGCTGCGAGCTGTATCCGCGGTCCACGGAGGCGGATGCGGGAGCCTCGGCGCCCTTGAAGAGCACCTTCCAAGCATCTTTGTACGTCGTGTCGAAGAGCCTGTTAAGGGTTTGGTGCTGCGCCGGGTCGAACTCCCACAAATTGAAGCTCCGTTGTTGGCACAGGAGGATCCGGCGGACGAGCATAACCTGGACTATATTAACAAGTCGGATTGGCTTGTTCACCAGGGACTGGATGCAAGTTTGCAATCCGGTCACCTCTTCTTCGTTGCCCCACGACAGGCCCGTCTCTTTCCAGGACATTAGCCGCGTGGGGGGTCCAGATCGGAGCTCGGGGGCTGCGACCCATTTCGGATCGCGTGGCTCGGTGATGTAAAACCACCCTGCTTGCCACCCCTTTAGGGTCTCCACAAAGGAGCCCTCGAACCATAGGACGTTGGCCATCTTGCCCGCCATGGCGCCTCCGCACTCCGCTTGGCTGCCGCGCACCACCTTGGGCTTGACGTTGAAAGTCTTAAGCCAGAGGCCGAAATGGGGGCGGACGCGAAGGAAGGCCTCGCACACGACGATAAACGTCGAGATGTTGAGGATGAAGTTTGGGGCCAGATCGTGGAAATCCAGGCCGTAGTAGAACATGAGTCCCCGGAAGAATGGGTGGAGTGGAAAACCCAGTCCGCGGAGGAAGTGGGGAAGGAAAACTACCCTCTCATGGGGCCTTGGAGTGGGGAGAAGCTGCCCCTTCTCGGGAAGCCGGTGCGGGATGTCCTTGGACAGGTATCCGGCCTTCCTCACCTTTTTCACTTGAACCTCCGTAACGGAGGAGACCATCCACTTGCCTCCCGCTCCGGACATTGCTGGAGAAGGTTGAGGTGGGAAGAGCGGGCTTGGGCGCTGGAGCTCGAGTGCGCAAGAGATGGATTGGCAAAGTAGGAAGAAGGCATAGGTAAAAAGGTGGATCCTTATCCCCTTATATGGGCGGATGCGGTTATGCGTCCCCACCTGCCTAATAAAACTCGCTTGCCTCCCAAGCGCCGTGGTAAATGGCGCGGTTGGGTTACCCACGTCCGTATTGATGAGAATCCCGTAAAAAGGGCACAAGATCTCTGCTTTGACAAGACGTGCCAAGGAAACCGCCTCGCTAAACGTGCTGAGGTGGAAAAGTAAAAACGATTTATGTAAAGAACTTGGCCGTAGTGCGATGATGCACTACGGAATACGTCAGCAGATTTGATTTGTGTTAATATTATTCTCTCTATGGCACTATGTGGAAACTTATTTTGCAGAGCCGGACACTATTATTGGTGTTTACAATCTTCTATGAAGGACTTGGAGGAGGAACCCGCCTTGCAATGCTGAAGACAATCTGCGCACCGGACTCGTCGTCATTGAAGCCTGGTTCAGGGGCTATTGAGGGAGTCCTGGATTAGGGGGTGTTCGGGTAGCCGGACTATACCTTCGCCGGACTCCTGGACTATGAAGATACAAGATTGAAGACTTCGTCCCGTGTCCGGATGGGACTTTCCTTGGCGTGGAAGGCAAGCTTGGCGATGCGGATATTCAAGATCTCCTACCATTGTAACCGACTCTGTGTAACCCTAACCCTATCCGGTGTCTATATAAACCGAAGGGTTGTAGTCCATAGGACAATCATCTTCATACACAATCGTACCATAGGCTAGCTTCTAGGGTTTAGCCTCCTTGATCTCGTGGTAGATCTACTCTTGTACTACCCATATCATCAATATTAATCAAGCAGGAGTAGGGTATTACCTCCATCGAGAGGGCCCGAACCTGGGTAAAAACATCGTGTCCCTTGTCTCCTGTTACCATCCGGCCTTGACGCACAGTTCGGGACCCCCTACCCGAGATCCGCCGGTTTTGACACCGAGAATGAACCTAGTGATAATGTTAATGATGATGTTCATGTTGATGATGAACCTAACAATGACAATGATGTAGAGATTGAACCTGCTATTGATCTTGATAACCCACAATAAAAGAATCACCGTTATGATAAGAGAGACTTTGTTGCTAGGAAGCATGGTAAAGAAAGAGAACCATGGGTTCAAAAACCCATGCCTTTTCCTCCTAAACCATCCAAGAAAAGGATGATGAGGATTTTGAGCGCTTTGCTGAAATGATGAGACCTATCTTTTTGCGTATGCGTTTGATTGATATGCTTATAATGAATCCTTATGCTAAGTATATGAAAGAAATTGTTACAAATAAAAGAAAGATACCGGAAGCTGAAATTTCCACCATGCTTGCTAATTATACTTTTAAGGGTGGAATACCTAAGAAACTAGGAGATCCAGGAGTACCAACTATACCATGCTCCATTAAAAGAAACTATGTTAAAACTGCTTTATGTGATCTTGGAGCCGGTGTTAGTGTTATGCATCTCTCTTTATATTGTAGACTTGATTTGAATAAGTTGACACCTACTGAAATATCTTTGCAAATGGCTGATAAATCAACGGTTATACCTGTCGGTATTTGTGAGGATGTGCCTGTTGTGGTTGCAAACGTTACTATTTTAGCGGACTTTGTTATTCTTGATATTCCCAAGGACGATAGTATGTCGATTATCCTTGGTAGACCCTTTTTGAATACTACAGGGGCTGTTATTGATTGCAACAAAGGCAATGTCACTTTTCATGTTAATGGTAATGAGCGTACGGTACTCTTTCCGAGGAAACAACCTCAAGTCCACAGTATCAATTCTATTGGAAAAATTCCAACGATTACTATTGGAGGTTTTG
Organism: Aegilops umbellulata; assembly: GCA_032464435.1. Taxonomy (NCBI): domain Eukaryota; kingdom Viridiplantae; phylum Streptophyta; class Magnoliopsida; order Poales; family Poaceae; genus Aegilops; species Aegilops umbellulata. The sequence goes on along the minus strand of CP136058.1, from coordinate 34,146,033 downwards.
AATTTCCTCTTCCTACTGTCAAGAAGAAATATGATATGCTTATTATTGGGGATGTGCATATCCCCGTTGAGGTAACTTAGTGTTATTCGAAAATTCTCCGGTTTCATGTGATTCGGAAAGAGTTTGTTAACAAGATTTAATCAACCTTGGTAGTGGATTCCTTTTGATGAGCATGAGATGGATGGAGTTAGAAAGCACAACTCTGTGTACCCTCCTTTTACTTTATGTTATTTAGATCAAATAAAGCAAAAATAGTATTTTCTGTCTGTTTTTTGAATTATCCTTGCAATAAAAAAATACCCTGAAAATAAAAGTTCTCCAAATGTCCTGAAAATGAAATATGATTTTTTGTAGAATATTTAAGAATATCTGGCACTGAGAACACACCAGAGGGAGCCACCACCTGGCCACGAGGGTCCAGGGTGTGCCCCCTGCCTCGTGGGCCCCCTCCACTTATTCTAGCACCCACACACTTCTTCTTCCTCCAGAAAAAATCCTCCCCTAGCTCAAACCCGTGTTCTAGCTCATCTTGCTGCGATTTTCGATCTCCTTGCTCAAAGCTCCATTCACAAAACTACTTTGGGGGATTGTTTTCCTCCAATGATCCAATTAGTTTTTGCTCTAGTGCTTTATTTATTGCAAATTTTTGCTGCCTAGGTGACCCTGTTCTTGAGCTTGCATGTCAATTTTATTTGGTCAAAAGTAGTTTTAATGCATGATATAGCCTCTAGGAACTTGTGGGAGTAGTTGCTATCAATCTTGTTGAGTTTGGTTCACTTTTATTTTGAGTCACTAAAAATTTCAGAAATTTTCAGAGGGAGAAAATGTTGAAGAGATTGTTGAGAGGCTCTTCGAGCTGAAGCTCAAAGATAAGCAAAGTGAAGATAATAAGAATCCCAAATAAAATCTTCCTCGCACTGCGGAGGTTCGGCCATGTGAATGGCCTTGTGATGCATTCATGAAGGCCGCTGGAATTTATGATGATTTTTATCACTTGGCTAAGAATGCAGGCCTCACCGACTTCCTCCACGACCAGCTCGAACAGTATCTCCTACTCACTAATATTTTTGTGCAAAATTTTGATTTCCATGCAAGGAGATCACCACCTTCGGTAGATTTTTACTTATATGATGAGTTTAAGGAGATGTCACTCTATGATTTTTGTGTGGCTTGCAAGTTGCCTTTTGAGGGCAGCGTCGAGGAACCACACCCTAGTGACATGGCAAAATTTATTGATGAAATTGATGTAGGGGAAAAGAGAAAAGTGTCAGATGCAAGAACTACTAGTATACATTTTCCTGTTCTACGTTACTATGCAATATTTGCTAGTAGATGTTTAATTGGTCGCGGGAACAGTGGGGGCCTCAGTGCTCCTGACCTCACCATTTTGCGGCATGCTTTACTCCATGACAGAACTTTCAGTTTAGGCGCTATGGTTGCTAAACGGCTGAGTATAAACCGTACAAAGGGCCCCATTTTTGGAGGTATATTTGTTTTGCGTCTTGCTAAATATTTTGAGATACCTATTAGACACTATGAGAAAGAAGAAAAGTTGCTGCCCCCTATTTTCTTAGACTATAAAAGTATGGTAGCACATGATTTTATTTGCGATGATAAGGAGAAGATACTCATTTATAACCTGGTATTCAGTGAAAATACTTGTATGATTATTACCCTGCCCGCACCTTCTCTGTTTGACATTCATTCAGGCACATACATTATCCTGCCCGATGACATTTATGCATATTGGGAGCGAACACGATCCCCAAAGCCTAAGCTTGGGGGAGTACATATTTCTCACCGATATTACATTCATGTTCACACACTCATGCCAGTCATCGATGCTCATACTTTTTCATTGTACTATCCATGCTAGTTTATTTTCTTTTTCAAGCTTCTTATCTGTTTGAACAACCTTAAGAAAAACCAAAAAAATTAGTTGTAGTTTTTAGCTAGTTACTTTTCATGCCTGTAGTAGTAGTAATTAAAAAAACCCAAAAGATTTCTCATACTTCTTTTGCTTGTTGGGAGCTTTCCCGTGTAAATAGTTTTATTTCTTTTATTTTCTTTGGGGGTCGAGAGGAGAAGACTATGATGAAAATGTTGAGTGGCTCTCATATGCATTATTGTTGATTTAACCAAGAGCCCATATTACCTTTTCTTCTCCCTTGTATTAAATGCTTGCAGATCCCAGCTTAGTCCAATGCAGGTGCACTATTATTATTATACACACCGTTCGGTCGTGCAAGTGAAAGGCAATAATGACGATATATGATGGACTGATTGAGATGAGAGAAGCTGGTATGAACTCGACCTATCTTGTTTTTCTAAATATGATTAGTTCATCGTTCCTGATTCAGCCTATTATGAATGAAACATGTTTGCAGTGACAATTAGAGATTATAGTTGCTCATGCCATGCTTAATTCGCTAGGAGTTTATAATGGTTTACCTTGCGTGCCATCATGCTATTAAAATGGTTGTGATGTGGTATGATAGGGTGGTATCCTCCTTTGAACAATTTGATTGGCTTGACTTGGCACATGTTCACGCATGTAGTTGAAACAAAATCAACACAGCCTCCACGATATTTATGTTCATGGTGAATTATATCCTACTCATGCTTGCACTCAGTGTTGATTAATTTTAATGCATGTTCATGACTGTTGTCGCTCTCTAGTTGGTCGCTTCCCAGTCTTTTTCTAGCCTTCACTTGTACTAAGAGGGAATACTGCTTGTGCATCCACTTCCATAAACCCCAAAGTTATCCCATATGAGTCCACCATACCTTCCTATATGCGGTATCTACCTGCCGTTCCAAGTAAATTTGTATGTGCCAATCTCTAAACTTCAAATGAAATTCTGTTTTGTATGCTCGAATAGCTCATGTATCAACTAGGGCTGTCTATATCTTCCATGCTAGGTGGGTTATTCTCACGAGGAGTGGACTCCGCTCCTCATTCACGAGAAAATGGCCGGTAACCGGGATGCCCAGTCCCATGCTCAAATCAAAATAACTGCAAACAAAACTCCCCCGGGATTGTTGTTAGTTGGAGGCACCCGTTGTTTCGGGGAAGCCATGGATTGATGCTTGTTGGTGGTGGGGGAGTATAAACTTTACCATTCTGCTTGGGAACCGCCTATAATGTGTGTAGCATGGAAGATATCGATATCTCTCGGTTGTTATGTTGACAATGAAAGTATGCCACTCAAAATATTATTTATCTCTATTTCAAAACTCGAGCTTTGGCACCTCTACAAATCCCTGCTTCCCTCTGCGAAGGGCCTATCTGTTTACTTTTATGTTGAGTCATCGTCATCTTATTAAAAAGCACCAGTTGGAGAGCACCGCTGTCATTTGCATGCATTACTATTAGTTTACATTGAGTATGACTGTGACGGGATCTCTTTTACCATGAATTACAATGTCTAGTCAGTCCTTGATCTTCAGAGGTGCTCTGCATTTATGTTTTGCGGTCTCAAAAAGGGGTAGCGAGATACCATCCTGTTATATCATATTATGATTGTTTTGAGAAAGTGTTGTCATCCGATATTTTTTATTATTGCTCGCTAGTTGATTATGCCATTGATATGAGTAAACATGAGACCTAAGTGTTATTGTGAATATGGTTAGTTCATAATCGTTGCTGAAAACTTGAATGCTGGCTTTACATATTTACAACAGCAAGAGCAAACAGAGTTTGTAAAAGTTTTTCTTTATCACTTCCAGTTTGTCAACTGAATTCCTTGAGGACAACCAAAGGTTTAAGCTTGGGGGAGTTGATACGCCTCCAACGTATCTACTTTTCCAAACACCTTTTCCCTTGTTTTGGACTCTAACTTGCATGATCTGAATGGAACTAACCCGGCCTGATGCTGTTTTCAGCAGAATTTCCATGGTGTTATTTCTGTGCAGAAATAAAAGTTCTCGGAATGCCTTGGAACTTCACAGAGAATATTTTTGGAATAAATAAAAAATACTGGCGAAAGAACCAACACCAGGGGGCCCACACCCTGTCCATGAGGGTGGAGGGCATGCTCACCATCCTAGGGCACGCCCCCTGCCTCGTGGGCCCCCTAAGGCTCCACCGATCTCAACTCCAACTCTATATATTCACGTTCGGGGAGAAAAAAACCAGAGAGAAGGATTCATCGTGTGTTACGATACGGAGCTGCCGCCAAGCCCTAATCTCTCTCGGGAGGGCTGATCTGGAGTCCGTTCGGGGCTCCGTAGAGGGGAATCTGTCGCCATCATCATCATCAACCATCCTCGATCACCAATTTCATGATGCTCACCGCCATGCATGAGTAATTCCATCGTAGGCTTGCTGTACGGTGATGGGTTGGATGAGATTTATCATGTAATCGAGTTAGTTTTGTTAGGGTTTGATCCCTAGTATCCATTATGTTTTGAGATTGATGTTGCTATGACTTTGCTATGCTTAATGCTTGTCACTAGGGCCCGAGTGCCATGATTTCAGATCTGAACCTATTATGTTTTCATGAACATATGTGAGTTCTTGATCCTAGCTTGCAAGTCAATAGTCACCTACTACGTGTTATGATCCGGTAACCCCGAAGTGACAATAATCGGGACCACTCCCGGTGATGACAATAGTTTTAGGAGTGCTTGTATTCACTAAGTGTTAATGCTTTGGTCCCGTACTCTATTAAAAGGAGGCCTTAATATCCCTTAGTTTCCAATAGGACCCCGCTGCCACGGGAGGGTAGGACAAAAGATGTCATGCAAGTTCTTTTCCATAAGCACGTATGACTATATTCGGAATACATGCCTACATTACATTGATGGACTGGAGCTAGTTCTGTGTCACCGTATGTTATAACTGTTGCATGAGGAATCACATCCGACATAATTATCCATCACTGATCCAATGCCTACGAGCTTTTCACATATTGATCTTTGCTTTGTTACTTTTCCGCTGCCATTGTTACAATTACTACAAAACTGCTACTGTTACCTTTGCCACCGTTACCGTTACTTCCATACTACTTTGCTGCAGATATTATGTCTTATAGGTGTCGTTGAATTGACAACTCAACTGCTAATACTTGAGAATATTCTTTGGCTCCCCTTGTGTCGAATCAATAAATTTGGGTTGAATACTCTACCCTCGAAAACTGTTGTGATCCCCTAAACTTGTGGGTTATCAAGGCATCACGTCCAAGATTAGTAGACCGACTACTGCCTACATCTACTACTATTACCCCACACATCGACCGCTATCCAGCATGCATCTAGTGTATTAAGTTCATGGAAAATAGAGTAATGCAATAAGAACGATGACATGATGTAGACAAGATCCGTTATCTATTGCGGCAGATAAGGATCTTGTCGTTTTATCCTTAGCAGCAACAATGATACATACGTGTCGGTTCCCTTTCTATCACTGGGATCAAGCACCGTAAGATTGAACCGACTACCGGGCACCTCTTCCCATTGCAAGATAAATAGATCAAGTTGGCCAAACAAAACCCAAATATCGAAGAAGAAATACGAGGCTGTAAGAGATCATGCATATAAAAGATCAAAGAAACTCAAATAACTTTCAAGGATATAAAAAGATATGACTTTCATAAACTCAAAGTTCATCAGATCCCAAGAAACACACCGCAAAAAGAGTTACGTCATATGGATCTCCAAGAGACCATTGTATTGAGAATTCAGCGAGAGAGAGGAAGCCATCTAGATACTAACTACGGACTTGAAGGTCTACAACAAACTACTCACGCATCATCGGAGAGACACCAATGGAGGTGGTGAACCCAATCCGAGATGGTGTCTAGATTGGATCTGGTGGTTCTGGACTCTGTGGCGGCTGGATGAATATTTCGTCGACTCCCCTAGGGTTTCTGGAATATTGGGGTATTTATAGAGCAAAGAGGCGGTCCGGGGGGGGGGGGCACCCGAGGTGGGCACAACCCACCAGGGCACGCCTGGGCCTCCTGGGGCGCCTTGGTGGGTTGTCCCCTCCTTGGGACTCCCCCCAGGTGCAACCAGGGCCCAACATCTTTCTTCTAGTACAAAAAAAATCATTGTGGAGTTTCGTGGCATTTGGACTCCGTCTGATATTGATTTCCTGCGATGTAAAAAACATGGAAAAAACAGCAACTGGCACTTGGCACTATGTCAATAGGTTAGTACCAAAAAATGATATAAAATGACTATAAAATGATTATAAAACATCCAGGATTGATAATAAAACACCATGGAACAATCAAAATTATAGATACATTGGAGACGTATCAGCATCCCCAAGCTTAACTCCTGCTCATCCTCGAGTACGTAAGTGATAAAAATAGAATTTTTGACGTGGAGTGCTATTTATCAAGTCATAACATATTATTTTCTTTGTAGCATGGACATTTGGACTTTTATGTGATTCAAAGCAATAGTCTAGTTTTGACATAATAATTTGGATACTCAAGCATATCAACAAGAAACCATATCTTTCAAAATATCACGCTAAAATAAGTTATCCCTAGCCCATCATGCTCAAATATTGATCCATTCATGAAACACACTTGAATATTAGCTACACCCAATACTTAAGCATGATCATATTGCCTCTTAATAGGTGCTTTTATAAGAGAAGATGGAGACTCAAATTCATTTTTTTTTGCATAAAGTAAAAGAAAGGCCCTTCGCAGAGGGAAGTAGGGATTTGTAGAGGTGCCAGAGCTCAAAGCGAAAAATTAGAGATAAACACATTTTGGGAGGTGTGTCCATCCCACCAACAAAAACGACTTAGAGTTCTGAGCACTTTCCATGCTAGATATGCCATAGGCGGTTCCCAAACAGAAAATAAAGTTTATTCCTTTTTCCACCATTCTTTCACTTTCCATGGCTAGCTGTATCCACGGGTGCCCTCCATACCAACACTTTCCAAGGAATTTATTATTTGACAACATAAAGTAAATTCATTTTTGCATTTCGGGACTGGGCATCCCTAAAACATTTGCCTTACTCTCCTGCAATGACAAGTGAATAAACACTCATCGTGAGAATAACACATCCAGCATGGAAAATATTAGCCACCCGTTACCGTTCCGCGAGCGAAACAAACACACAAAAGAGAAGTTTATTTTGAAAATTAGAGATGGCACACGCAAATTTGCTTAGAATGGCAAAAGAATACCACATACAGGTAGATATAGTGGACTCATATGGCAAAACTAATTTAAAGGATTTTGGATGCACAAGTAGAAGTCATACTTGGTGCAAAATGAAGGCTCGCAAAAGATTGGGAAGCGACCAACCAAGAAATGAATAATCTCATAAGAAAGCATTAATCATAATTAGCACCAAATAATGCACCACAAGTAGGATATAATTTTCATTGCATGACTATTGACTTTCGTGCATGCATAGGGAATCACAAACCTTAACACCAATATTCTTACTAAAGCATAATTACTCATCAACATAACTCACATATCACATCATCATATCTCAAAACTATTACTAAGAATCAAGTTTATTTTGTCCAATCTTCTTCATGACATATTTTTACTTTATCCTTCTTGGATATCTATCACTTTGGGACTAATTTTCATGTGTTGCTTTTCATAAGCTCAAAAAAATATAAGTGAAGATCACGAGCATAAAAAGTTTCTTTGTTTCTCTCAAAATAATTTAAGTGAAGCAAGAGAGAATTTCTTCAAAAAAATTTACTAACTGTCAAACAAATCTAAGTGAAGCAAGAGAGCATTTCTTCAAAAATACTAAGCACACTGTGCTCAAAAAGATATAAGTGAAGCCCTAGAGCAAGTCCTACCTCATAAAAGATTTAAGTGAAGCACAGAGAGCAATTCTAACAAGTCATGATATAATTTTGGCTCTCTAAAATAGGTGTGTCCAGCAAGGATTGATGACTTAAAACACAAAATAAAACAAGCAAAGACTCATATCATAGAAGATGCTACAAGAAAAACACATATCATGTGACAAATAAAAATATAGTTTCGAGTAAAATACCGATAGTTGTTGGAAGAAAGAGGGGATGCCACTCGGGGACATCCCCAAGCTTAGTTGGTTGCTTTTTTTGGATAATATCTTGGGATGCCGGGGCATCCCCAAGTTTAGTCTCTCCTATCCTTCCTTCATCCATCGTAAGATAACCCAAAACTTGAAAACTTCAATCACACAAAACTCAACAAAACCTTCGTGAGATCCGTTAGTATAAGAAAGCAAACCACTACTATAAGTGTTGTATCAAACCAATTCATATTTTTTTGTATTATATCTACTGTATTCCAACTTTTCTATCGCAAAAACTCATCAAATAAAACCAAAGAGCCATCAAAATAAGCACACAACACAAAGAAAACAGAATCTATCAAAACATAACAGTTTCTAGTAATCTGACTTTTGCAAATAATTTTGGAACTCCAAAAACTCTACCAAATTAGGATGACCAGGGTAATTTGTCTATTAATATTCTGCAAAAATAATCAGGGCAAAAGCTCTTTCTGTGATTTATGAAAATTATTTTCGTGAGCGCAAAGTTTCTGTCTTTTTCAGCAAGATGAAACAACTATCACCCAAGAAGATCCTGAAGGCTTTACTTGGCACAAATACTAATTAAAACACAAAAAACACAATCATACCAGTAGCATAATTGTGCAAACACACAAAAACATAAAGAAAAAATAAAAAATAAATTTTATTCACTTGGTTGCTGATACGTCTCCAACGTATCTATAATTTTTGATTGCTCCATGCTATATTATCTACTGTTTTGGACTATAATGGGCTTTATTTTCCACTTTTATATTATTTTTGGGACTAAACTATTAACCGAAGGCCGAGCCCAGAATTGCTGTTTTTTTGCCTATTTCAGTATTTCGGAGAAACAGAATATCAAACGGAGTCCAAATGGAATGAAACCTTCGGGAACGTGTTTTTCTCATCAGATAAGACCCAGGAGACTTGGACCCTCCGTCAAGAAAGCCACGAGGTGGTCACGAGGGTGGCGGGCGCGCCCCCCTATGGTGCGCCCCCTGCCTCGTGTGCCCCTCGAAGCTCCACCGACGTACTTCTTCCTCCTATATATACCTACGTACCCCCAAACGATCAGAAACGAAGCCAAAAACCTAATTCCACCGCCGCAACTTTCTGTATCCACGAGATCCCATCTTGGGGCCTGTTCCAGAACTCCGCTGGAGAGGGCCGTCATCACGGAGGGCTTCTACATAATCATAGCCTCTCCGATGAAGTGTGAGTAGTTTACCTCAGACCTTCGGGTCCATAGTTAGTAGCTAGATGTCTTCTTCTCTCTTTTTGGATCTGAATACAATGTTCCCCCCTCTCTTGTGGAGATCTATTCAATGTAATCTTCTTTTTGCGGTGTTTGTTGAGACCGATGAATTGTGGGTTTATGATCAAGTCTATCTATGAATAATATTTGAATCTTCTCTGAATTTTTTTATGTATGATTGGTTATCTTTGCAAGTCTCTTCGAATTATCAGTTTTGTTTGGCCTACTAGATTGGTTTTTATTGCAATGGGAGAAGTGCTTAGCTTTGGGTTCAATCTTGCGGTGTCCTTTCCCAGTGACAGAAGGGGCAGCAAGGAACGTATTGTATTGTTGCCATCGAGGATAACAAGATGGGGTTTTTATCATATTGCATGAAACTATCCCTCTACATCATGTCATCTTGCTTAAGGCGTTACTTTGTTTTTAACTTAATACTCTAGATGCATGTTGGATAGTGGTCGATGAGTGGAGTAATAGTAGTAGATGCAGGCAGGAGTCGGTCTACTTGTCTCGGACTAGATGCCTACATACATGAACATACCTAGATATTCTCATAACTATGCTCAATTCTGTCAATTGCTCAACAGTAATTTGTTCACCCATCGTAGAATACTTATGCTCTTGAGAGAAGCCACTAGTGAAATCTATGGCCCCCGGGTCTATTCTCATCATATCAATCTCCACCACTTTATTATTGCTTTGCTTTTTTTACTTTGCCTTTTAATTTTCACTTTGCATCTCTATATAAAAAATACCAAAAATATTATCTATCATCTCTATCAGATCTCTCTCTCGTAAGTGACCGTGAAGGGATTGACAACCCCTAATCGCGTTGGTTGCGAGGAGCTATTGTTTTGTGTAGGTACGAGGGACTCGCGCGTAGCCTCCTACTGGATTGATACCTTGGTTCTCAAAAACTAAGGGAAATACTTACGCTACTTTGCTGCATCATCCTCTCCTCTTCTGGGAAATCCAACGCAGTGCTCAAGAGGTAGCAAGAAGAATTTCTGGCGCCGTTGCCGGGGAGTCTGCGCAAAAGTTAACATACCAAGTACCCATCACAATCCCTATCTCCCGCATTACATTAGTTGCCATTTGCCTCTCGTTTTCCTCTCCCCCACTTCACCTTTGCCGTTTTATTTGCCTTTTCCTCGCCTTCTTCCCGTATGTCCTTTTGTTTGTGTTTCCATGTGCCTTCTATTTGCTTGCATCTTTGCTTGCTAAAAATCTATTGATATGGATCCACTTAAAGTTTTCTACTTGGATCATCTTCGATCCTTATGCGCTTGTGCTGAAACCCCAACTAGCCTAGTTGATGGGAAATCTTTAGATGAGCATGCTCATTTTGTGCGTCATCGTTTGTCTGAAAAAGGGAAGCTCTTATGGTATCATATAAATAGTTTGCTATGCTATGCTTGGAATCTTTGTGAAATTTGTGATTTTACTTGTTGCTCTAAGAACCCTAAAAAACACCTTCCCTACCTATGTGAGTTCAATGATAATGAAATCTTATCTTCTTATGCAAAGGGTGTTTATAGCTAATATGATATCGAACAAATTGAAGAATTTGTCATTTTTAAGGGAGCTCATGAAGTTGCTTCTTTGATTGAAAAGTATGATTTTACTCTCAATAAATCTGAAAATTCCATCATACTTAAATATTGCAATGAAAACCTTGCCCATAATGTCTATGTCCAAGAATTTATTGAAAGAATGACTGTTACTTTGGAAGAAAATAATGATATGCATGAATCTATAGATAATGATGATTCCGATGATTTGGTTGAAATATCCCTTGATGAACATGATGCTTGCTATTCTTGTGGCCATGATGCCAATATTTATGAAGACGAATTTGCTATAGTTCCTTATGTTAAAAATGAGATTGTTGCTATTGCCCCCATGCTTGATAGTTCCCTTGATGAAAAGCATGATTTCAATGATTTTACTATAAATTCTCTTGATGTCAATTGTGCTAATAATATGCAAAGCCCTAAGCTTGGGGATGCTAGTTTTGTTATGCCTACTACTTGTTGCAATGATCATGATTGGGGTGATTCTTCCTATGATCTTGAAAATTTATTTAATCCCCATGATGAATGTGAGATTGATAATATTGTTTTCAATAATATTGAAAGTGGGTTTGGAGAGGTCATGACTTTAGTAAATGTTAATCCCACTATTTTGGAAGAGTGTCAACTTTGCATGCATGTGGATCGTATTGAAAATATTTCATGTGATAGCTATTTTGTTGAATTTGCTTATGATCCTACATGTAATTATTATGAGATAGGAAAATATGGTCGTAGAAATTTTCATGATAATAAATTACCTCTCGTTATGTTGAGATTGCTATTGTTTCTTTCCGCTTCCTTGCATATGCTAGTTTTTGCTTGCTATGATTTGTTTGCCTATAATATGCCTATGCATATGAAGTATGTTAGACTTAGATGTGTTTGTCACGTGTTCCATGATGCTCTCTTTGCGCTTCAATTCTTGTCTTTCATGTGAGCATCGTTAGAATTATCAATGCCTAGCTAGGGGCGTTAAACGATAGCACTTGTTGGGAGGCAACCCGATTTTATTTTTAGTTTTTAGTTTTTTCTTCTCTTTAGGAATAAATAATCCATCTACCTTCTGTTTAGATGTGGTTTTATCTTTTAGTTAATGTTTGTGCCAAGTCAAACCTATAGGATCTTTTTGGATGATAGTTATTTGATCTTGCTGTAATTTCCGGAAACTTTCGGTTCACGAAAACAATTATTAAAATTCACCAGGACGTGATAAAATAGTGATTCGAATTGCTGATGATCAATAAACAAATTGCCTAGGTCTTCCTATTTTTTCTGAATTTTTGGAGTTCCATAAGTTTGTGTTAGTTGCAGATTACTACAGACTGTTCTGTTTTTGGCAGATTCTGTTTTTCGTGTGTTGTTTGCTTATTTTGATGAATCTATGGCTAGTAAAATAGTTTGTAATACATAGAGAAGTTGGAATACAGTAGGTTTAACACCAATATAAATAAAGAATGAGTTCATTACAGTACCTTGAAGTGGTCTTTTGTTTTTTCGCTAACGGAGATCACGAGATTTCTGTTGAGTTTTGTGTTGTGAAGTTTTCAAGTTTTGGGTGAATTATTTTGATGGATTATGGAACAAGGAGTGGAAAGAGCCTAAGCTTGGGGATTCCCATGGCACCCCCAAGATAATCCAAGGACACCAAAAAGTCAAAGCTTGTGGATGCCCCGGAAGGCATCCCCTCTTTCGTCCACTTCCATCTGTAATTTTACTTGGAGCTATATTTTTATTCACCACATGATATGTGTTTTTCTTGGAGCGTCTTGTATTATTTGTGTCTTTCTTTGTTAGTGTGCCACAATCATCCTTGCTGTACACACCTTTTGAGAGAGACATACATGAATTGGAATTTGATAGAATACTCTATGTGCTTCACTTATATCTTTTGAGCTATATAGTTTTACTCTATTTGCTTCACTTATATCTTTTGAGCTTTATAGTTTTGCTCTAGTGCTTCACTTATATCTTTTAGAGCATGGTGGTGGATTTGTTTTAAAGAAACTATTGATCTCTCATGCTTCACTTAGATTATTTTGAGATTCTTTAATAGCATGGTAATTTGCTTAATAATAATAATATGCTCGGTATTCAAGATTTGTAAATTTTGAGTGCGTTGAATACTAAGAAAAGTTTGATGCTTGATAATTGTTTTGAGATATTGAGGTGATAATATCAAAGTCGTGCTAGTTGAGTAGTTGTGAATTTTAGAAATGCTTGAGTTGAAGTTGCAAGTCCCGTAGCATGCACGTAGTAAACGTTATGTAACAAATTTGAAACATGAGGTGTTATTTGATTGTCCTCCTTATGAGTGGCGGTCGGGGATGAGCGATTGTATTTTCCTACCAATCTATCCCCCTAGGAGTATGCGCGTAATGCTTTGGTTTTTGATGACTTGTAGATTTTTGCAACAAGTATATGAGTTCTTTATGACTAATGTTGAGTCCATGGATTATACGCACTCTCACCCTTCCATCATTGCTAGCCTCTTCGGTACCGTGCATTGCCCTTTCTCATATTGAGAGTTGGTGCAAACTACGCCGGTGCATCCAAACCCCGTGATATGATACTCTCTTTCACACATAAACCTCCTTATATCTTCCTCAAAACAGCCACCATACCTACCGATTATGGCATTTCCATAGCTATTCCGAGATATATTGCCATGCAACTTTCCACCATACCGCTCATCATGACACATTCATCATTATCATATTGCTTAGCATGATCATGTAGTTGACACAGTATTTGTGGCAAAGCCACCGTTCATAATTCTTTCATACATGTCACTCTTGATTCATTGCATATCCCGATACACCGCCGGAGGCATTCATATAGAGTCATACTTTGTTCTAGTATCGAGTCGTAACCATTGAGTTGTAAATAAATAGAAGTGTGATGACCATCATTCTAGAGCATTGTCCCAAGTGAGGAATGAAAAAAAGAGGGAAAGGCCACAAAAAAAGAGAAGGCCCAAAAAAAGAAAAAAATAATATAAAAAAAACTGAGAGAAAAAGAGAGAAGGGACAATGTTACTATCCTTTGCCACACTTGTGCTTCAAAGTAGCACCATAATCTTCATGATAGAGAGTCTTTTGTTTCGTCATTTTCATATACTAGTGGGAATCTTTCATTATAGAACTTGGCTTGTATATTCCAACAATGGGCTTCCTCAAATGCCCTAGGTCTTCATGAGCAAGCAAGTTGGATGCACACCCACTTAGTTTCTTTTGTTGAGCTTTCATACATTTATAGCTCTAGTGCATCTGTTGCATGGCAATCCCTACTCCTTGAATTAACATCAATCGATGGGCATCTCCATAGCCCATTGATTAGCCTCGATGTGAGATCTTGTCCTTTTTGTCTTCTCCACATAACCCCCATCATCATATTCTATTCCACCCATAGTGCTATATCCATGGCTCAAGCTCATGTATTGCGTGAAGGTTTATGAGTTTGAGATTATTAAAGTATGAAACAATTGCTTGGCTTGTCATCGGGGTTGTGCATGATGAGAGCATTCTTGTGTGACGAAAAAGGAGCATGACTAAACTATATGATTTTGTAGGGATGAGCTTTCTTTGGCTATGTTATTTTGAGAGGACATAATTGCTTAGTTAGTATGCTAGAAGTATTATTATTTTTTATGTCAATATGAACTTTTGTCTTGAATCTTTCGGATCTGAATATTCATACCACAATTGAGAAGATTTACATTGAAATTATGCCAAGTAGCACTCCGCATCAAAAATTCTCTTTTTATCATTTACCTACTCAAGGACGAGCAGGAATTAAGCTTGGGGATGCCTGATACGTCTCCAACGTACCTATAATTTTTGATTGCTCCATGCTATATTATCTACCGTTTTGGACTATATTGGGCTTTATTTTCCACTTTTATATTATTTTTTGGACTAACCTATTAACCCGAAGCCCAGCCCAGAATTGCTTATTTTTTGCCTGTTTCAGTGTTTTGGAGAAACATAATATCAAACGGAGTCCAAACGGAATAAAACCTTCGGGAACGTGATTTTCTCATCAGATAAGACCCAGGAGACTTGGACCCTCCGTCAAGAAAGCCACGAGGCGGTCACGAGGGTGGAGGGCGCGCCCCCCTAGGGCGTTCCCCGTGCCTCATGGGCCCCTCAAAGCTCCACCGACGTACTTCTTCCTCCTATATATACCTACGTACCCCGAAACGATCAGAAACGGAGCCAAAAACCTAATTCCACCGCCACAACTTTCTGTATCCAAGAGATCCCATCTTGGGGCCTGTTCCGGAGCTCCGCCGGAGATGGCCGTCATCACGGAGGGCTTCTACATCATCATAGCCTCTCCGATGAAGTGTGAGTAGTTTACCTCAGACCTTCGGGTCCATAGTTAGTAGCTAGATGGCTTCTTCTCTCTTTTTGGATCTCAATACAATGTTCTCCCCCTCTCTTGTGGGGAGATCTATTCGATGTAATCTTATTTTTGCGGTGTGTTTGTTGAGACCGATGAATTGTGGGTTTATGATCAAGTCTATCTATGAATCATATTTGAATCTTCTCTGAATTCTTTTATGTATGATTGGTTATCTTTGCAAGTCTCTTCGAATTATCAGTTTGGTTTGGCCTACTAGATTGGCTTTTCTTGCAATGGGAGAAGTGCTTAGCTTTGGGTTCAATCTTGCGGTGTCCTTTCCCAGTGATAGAAGGGGCAGCAAGCCACGTATTGTATTGTTGCCATCGAGGATAACAAGATGGGGTTTTTATCATATTGCATGAAACTATCCCTCTACATCATGTCATCTTGCTTAAGGCGTTACTCTGTTTTTAACTTAATACTCTAGATGCATGTTGGATAGCGGTCGATGAGTGGAGTAATAGTAGTAGATGCAGGCAGGAGTCGGTCTAGTTGTCTCAGACGTGATGCCTATATACATGATCATACCTAGATATTATCATAACTATGCTCAATTCTGTCAATTGCTCAACAGTAATTTGTTCACCCAACGTAGAATACTTATGCTCTTGAGAGAAGCCACTAGTGAAATCTATGGCCCCCGGGTCTATTCTCATCATATCAATCTCCACCACTTTATTATTGCTTTGCTTTTTTTACTTTGCCTTTTAATTTTCACTTTGCATCTCTATATCAAAAATACCAAAAATATTATCTATCATCTCTATCAGATCTCACTCTCGTAAGTGACCGTGAAGGGATTGACAACCCCTAATCGCGTTGGTTGTGAGGAGCTATTGTTTTGTGT
This sequence comes from Aegilops umbellulata, assembly GCA_032464435.1. Lineage (NCBI taxonomy): Eukaryota > Viridiplantae > Streptophyta > Magnoliopsida > Poales > Poaceae > Aegilops > Aegilops umbellulata. The sequence continues at coordinate 34,129,931 of CP136058.1, read as the reverse complement.
AGGTACGAGGGACTCGCCCGTAGCCTCCTACTGGATTGATAACTTGGTCCCCAAAAACCGAGGGAAATACTTACGCTACTTTGGTGCATCATCCTCTCCTCTTCGGGGAAATCCAACGCAGTGCTCAAGAGGTAGCAGTTGCCTCCCAACAAGCGCTATAGTTTTACGCCCTTAGCTAGGCATAAAGCAAGGATCGAAGTTTTGTCATCTTTGGTTCGAGATCCATAAGATGCTCTCATGATTGATTCATAAGGTGCCCTAATTTTTGTTCTAGGAAAGTGTTCCATACCCTTCCTTAAAGGAAATTGGAACTTAATATTGCCTTCTTTCATATAAATCACGACACCGATGGTGCATAAAAACGGTCTAACAAGAATAATAGGACAAGACTAATTACAATCAATATCAAGAACAATAAAATTTATGGGCACATAATTCCTATTTGCAACAATAATAAAATCATTAATTCTTCCCATAGGCTTTTTAATAGTAGAATCCTCCAAGTGAAAATTCGAAGAACATTCTTCAAGATTAGTAAGACCAAGCACATCACATAAAGATTTCGAAATTGTAGAAACACTAGCACCAAAGTCACACAAAGCAAAACACTCATAATTTTTAATCTTGACTTTGATAGTAGGTTCCCATTCATCATGTAATTTTCTAGGAATTGATACTTCTAATTCCAACTTTTCTTCCAAAGCTTTCATCATAGCATCAACAATATGTTTAGTAAAAGCTTTGTTTTGTTCATAAGCATGGGGTGAATTTAACATGGATTGCAGCAAAGAAATACAATCAATCAAAGAGCAATTATCATAATTAAAGTCTTTGTAATCCAAAAGAGTGGGTGCATCACTAGCTAAAGTTTGACCTCTACAAACCCACTTTCATCAATTTTCTCAACAAGATTTTCACCCTCCGAAATATTGGGACGCCTTCTACCTAAAGTTAACTCTTATCCAGTCCCTTTTTCATCAATCTTAGCTTTACTAAACAAGGAATCAATAGAAGAAACACCAATCACTTTAAGATCTTCATCATTTTTGCAAGAATAATCACTAGTAAAAGCTTTCTCTAAAAATTCTCTTTTAGCTCTAAGCATAGCAGTTCTTTTCTTACTTTCATCCATAGAAACATAAAGAGCTTTAATTGATTCATCAACTTTAGACACAAAAACTTTCAACTTGAGATTTTCCACATCATGAGCAATTCTATCAACAGTTCTAGACAAATCATCAATCTTATTCAACTTTTCTTCTATGGTAGTGGTGAAAACTTTTTGCGTGTTGATAAATTCTTTAATATTGTTCTCAAGATCAGAGGGATTCCTATTATTATTGTAAGATTGATTTCCATAGGAATTACCATAATTATTTGAGGAATTACTAGGAAAAGGCCTAGGATTAAAATTACCTCTATAAACATTTTTATTGAAATTATTGCGAGAGATAAAGTTCACATCAATGGCATCACTATTTTGCTCAATCAAAGTAGACAAAGGCATATCCTTAAAATCAATAGAAGAACTTTTACTAGCAACCAATTTCATAAGAGCATCAACTTTATCACTCAAAGAAGAAATTTCTTCAACCGAATTAAATTTTTTACTAGTAGGAGCTCTTTTGGTATGCCATTGTGAATAATTTGCCATGATATTATCAAGCAATTTGGTGGCTTCACCCAAAGTAATTTCCATAAAAGTACCACCCGCGGCGGAATCTAAAAGATTACGAGAAACAAAATTCAATCTCGCATAAAAAATTTGTATGATCGTCCAAAGATTTAACCCATGAGTTGGGCAATTCCTTAGCATCATTTTCATCATTTCCCAAGATTGTGCAACATGCTCATGTTCAAGTTGGTTGAAATTCATGATTTGGGTTCTAAGGAAAATAATTTTTTGTGGGAGGAAAATACTTAGTGATAAAAGCATCTTTGCACTTATTCCAAGAATCGATACTATTGCGAGGCAAAGAAGGGAACCAATTTTTTGCAGAATCACGCCAAGAAAATGGAAATAATTTCATCTTCACCACATCATTGTCCACATCTTTTTTCTTTTGCATATCGCATAATTCCACGAAGGTATTAAGATGGTACATGACATCCTCATTAGGAGTACCGGAACATTGATCTTTCATAACAAGATTCAGCAAAGCAGTATTAATATCACAAGTCTCCGCACTAGTGGCGGGAGGAGCAAGCAGAGTGCCAATAAAATCATTGTTGTTGGTATTTGAGAAATCACATAATTTGGTGTTCTCTTGAGTCATGATGACCACACAATAAGATTGCACTCAAAAATAGATCCAGCAAGAAAAGCCGAACGAAAAAAGAGAGGCGAATAAAACGACAAATTTTTGTGAAGTGGGGGCGAGGAAAACGAGAGGCAAATGGTAAAACTGCGAGGAGATGAGATTTGTGATTAGGAACCTGGTTATCTTGAAGATCTTCCCCGGCAACAGGGCTAGAAATTTCTTTTGATTGCTCTCTGACTATGGCGCCCGAAAAGCTCCTATCTGCTAGGACTACGTCGGTATTTCCCCAAAGAGGAAGGGATGATCCAGCACTGTGACGGTAGGTATTGCCCTCAGTGATGAAACCAAGGTTATCGAACGAGTAGGAGAACCAAGCAACACAATGTAAACAGCTCCTGCACACAAACAACAAATACTCGCAACCCGACGTGTTAAAGGGGTTGTCAATCCCTTTCGGGTAACGATGCCAGAAATTGCGTGATGACGAGAGAAAGATTTAATAGATTGAAATAATAGATCGTAAATAAAATAAAGTGCAGCAAAGTATTTTTTTATTTTTTTGGTTTAATAGTTCTGAATAAAAATGCAAAGAAAAAGTAGATCGCAAGGCAAATATATGAGAAAGAAGACCCGGGGGCCATAGGTTTCACTAGTGGCTTCTCTCGAGAAAAATAGCAAACAATGGGTAAACAAATTACTGTTGGGCAATTGATAGAACCTCAAATAATTATGATGATATCCAGGCAATGATCATTACATAGGCATCACGTCCAAGATTAGTAGACCGACTCCTGCCTGCATCTACTACTATTACTCCACACATCTCCGCTATCCAGCATGCATCTAGTGTATTAAGTTCATGAAAAAATGGAGTAATGCAATAAGAATGATGACATGATGTCACTACTAGGGAAAACGTTATACACAGAACTTTAGCAGTAGCGCTTGTTAAAAAAGCACGCTACTGCTGGACAGCAGTAGCGCGTGCAAAATAAGCGCGCTGCAGATGGACATATAACAGTAGCTGATACGTCTCCAACGTATCTATAATTTTTGATTGCTCCATGCTATATTATCTACTGTTTTGGACATTATTGGGCTTTATTTTCCACTTTTATATTATTTTTGGGACTAACCTATTAACCCGAGGCCCAACCCAGAATTGTTGTTTTTTGCCTATTTCAGAGTTTCGAAGAAACTGAATATCAAACGGAGTCCAAACGAAATGAAACCTTCGGGAACATGATTTTCTCACCGAATATGATCCAGGAGACTTGGACCCCACGTCAAGAAAGAAAGGAGGTGGGCACGAGGTAGGGGGCACGCCCTCCACCCTCGTGGGCCCCACCTTGCTCCACCGACGTACTTCTTCCTCCTATATATACCTACGTACCCCAAACGATCAGATACGGAGCCAAAAACCTAATTCCACCGCCGCAACCTTCTGTACCCACGAGATCCCATCTTGGGGCCTGTTCCGGAGCTCCGTCGGAAGGGGAATCCACCACGGAGGGCTTCTACATCATCACCATAGCCCCTCCGATGAAGTGTGAGTAGTTTACCTCAGACCTTCGGGTCCATAGTTAGTAGCTAGATGGCTTCTTCTCTCTTTTTGGATCTCAATACAATGTTCTCCCCCTCTCTTGTGGAGATCTATTCGATGTAATCTTCTTTTTGTGGTGTGTTTGTTGAGATCGATGAATTGTGAGTTTATTATCAAGATTATCTATTAACAATATTTGAATCTTCTCTGAATTCTTTTATGTATGATTGGTTATCTTTGCAAGTCTCTTCTAATTATCAGTTTGGTTTGGCCTACTAGATTGGTTTTTCTTGCAATGGGAGAAGTGCTTAGCTTTGGGTTCAATCTTTCGGTGTCCTTTCCTAGTGACAGTAGGGGAAGCAAGGCACGTATTGTATTGTTGCCATCGAGGATAACAAGATGGGTTTTTTATCATATTGCATGAATTTATCCCTCTACATCATGTCATCTTGCTTAAGGCGTTACTCTGTTTTCTTGAACTTAATACTCTAGATGCATGCTGGATAGCGGTCGATGAGTGGAGTAATAGTAGTAGATGCAGGCAGGAGTCGGTCTAGTTGTCTCGGACGTGATGCCTATATACATGATCATACCTAGATATTCTCATAACTATGCTCAATTCTGTCAATTGCTAAACAGTAATTTGTTCACCCACCGTAAAATACTTATGCTCTTGAGAGAAGCCACTAGTGAAATCTATGGCCCCCGGGTCTATCTCCATCATATTAATCTTACATCACTTTATTATTGCCTTTGCTTTTTTACTTTGCTTTTATTTTACTTTGCATCTTTATCACAAAAATACCAAAAATATTATCTATCATCTCTATCAGATCTCACTCTCGTAAGTGACCGTCAAGGGATTGGCAACCCCTATTCGCGTTGGTTGCGAGGAGTTATTTGCTTTGTGTAGGTACGAGGGACTCGCGCGTAGCCTCCTACTGGATAGATACCTTGGTTCTCAAAAACTGAGGGAAATACTTACGCTACTTTGCTGCATCATGCTTTCCTCTTCAAGGAAATCCAATGAAGTGCTCAAGAGGTAGCAAGAAGAATTTCTGGCACCGTTGCCGGGGAGTCTACGCAAAAGTCAACATACCAAGTACCCATCACAATCCCTTATCTCTCGCATTACATTATTTGCCATTTGCCTCTCATTTTCCTCTCCCCCACTTCACCCTTGCCGTTTTATTCGCCCTCTCTTTTCCGTTTTCCTTTTCTCGCTTGCTTTTTGTTTGCTCGTGTGTTGGATTGCTTGTTTGTCACGATGGCTCAAGATAATACGAAATTGTGTGACTTTACCAATACCAACAATAATGATTTCCTTAGCACTCCGATTGCTCCTCTTACCAATACTGAATCTTGTGAAATCAATGTTGCTTTGTTGAATCTTGTTATGAAAGATCAATTCGCCGGCCTTCCTAGTGAATATGCCGCTACTCATCTGAATAGCTTCGTGGATTTGTGTGATATGAGAAAGAAGAAAGATTTTTATAATGATATTGTTAAATTGAAGCTATTTCCTTTTTCGCTTAGAGATCGTTGTAAAGCTTGGTTTTCGTCTTTGCCTAAAAATAGTATTGATTCTTGGAACAAGTGCAAAGATGCTTTTATCTCTAAGTATTTTCCTCCCGCTAAGATCATCTCTCTTAGAAACGATATTATGAATTTTAAGCAACTTGATCATGAACATGTTGCACAAGCTTGGGAGAGAATGAAATTAATGATACGAAATTCCCCTACTCATGGTTTGAATTTGTGGATGATTATACAAATAATTTATGCCAGATTGAATTTTGCTTCTAGAAATCTTTTAGATTCGGCCGTGGGAGGCACTTTTATGGAAATCACTTTAGGAGAAGCTACTAAACTCATAGATAATATTATGGATAATTATTCTCAATGGCACACTAAAAGATCTACTAATAAAAAAGTGCATGCGATAGAAGAAATCAGTGTTTTGAGTGGAAAGATGGATGAACTTATGAAATTATTTGCTAGTAAGAGTGTTTCTTCTGATCCTAATGATATGCCTTTGTCTACTTTGATTGAGAATAATAATGAATCTATGGATGTGAATTTTCTTGGTAGTAATAATTTTGGTAACAACGCGTATAGAGGGAACTTTAATCCTAGGCCTTATCCTAGTAATCCTTCTAATAATTATGGAAATTCCTGCAACAACTCTTATGGAAATTTTAATAAGATGCCCTCTAAATTTGAGACTAGTGTTAAAGAGTTTATGAATTCACAAAAGAATTTTAATGCTTTGCTTGAAGAGAAATTGCTTAAAGTTGATGATTTGGCTAGGAACCTTGATATAATTTCCCTTGATGTTGATTCTTTAAAGCTTAGATCTATTCCTCCTAAGCATGATATCAATGAGTCTCTCAAAGCCATGAGAATTTCCATTTATGAGTGCAAGGAAAGAACCGCTAGGATGCGTGCTATGAAAGATGCCTTTATTAAAGCGTGTTCTTCCAATTTCCATGAAAATAAAGATGAAGATCTAAAAGTTATTGATGTGTCCCCTATTAAATCTTTGTTTTGCAATATGAATCTTGATAATGACGAGACTGAATATGATCCACCTTTACCTAGAAGGTGTTCCAAAAATTCGGAGTTTTTAGATCTTGATTCTAAAATTGATAAAAGTGGGATTGAAGAAAGCAAAGACCTAGATGTTGCTAAACCCAATATTTTGGATTTCAAGGAATTTAATTATGAAATTTTCTCTTTAATTGATTGTATTTCCTTGTTGCAATCCATGCCAGATTCTCCTCATGCTTATAGTCAAAATAAAGCGTTTACTAAACATATCGTTGATGCCTTGATGCAATCTTATGAAGAAAAGCTTGAGTTGGAAGTTTCTATCCCTAGAAAACTTTATGATGAGTGGGAACCAACTATTAAAAGTAAGATCAAGGATCATGAATTTTATGCTTTATGTGATTTGGGTGCTAGTGTTTCCACTATTCCAAAAACTTTGTGTGATTTGCTAGATTTCCGTGATTTTGATGATTGCTCTCTAAACTTGCACCTTGCGGATTCCACTATTAAGAAACCTATGGGAAGAATTAATGATGTTCTTATTGTTGCTAATAGTAATTATGTGCCCGTAGATTTTATCGTCCTTGATATAGAATGCAATCCTTCATGTCCTATTATTATTGGTAGACCTTTCCTTAGAACGATTGGTGCAATTATTGATATGAAGGAAGGGAATATTAGATTCCAATTTCCATTAAAGAAAGGCATGGAACACTTCCCTAGGAAGAAGATCAAATTACCATATGAATCTATCATGAGAGCCACTTATGGATTGCCAACCAAAGATGGCAATACCTAGATCTATCCTTGCTTTTATGCCTAGCTAGGGGCGTTAAACGATAGCGCTTGTTGGGAGGCAACCCAATTTTATTTTTTGTTTCTTTTTTGCTTTTGCTTATGTTTAGGAATAAATATTTGATCTAGACTCTGGTTAGATGTGTTTTTATGTTTTAATTAGTGTTTGTGCCAAGTTAAACCTATAGAATCTTCTTGGATGATAGTTATTTGATCTTGCTGTAATTTCCAGAAACTTTCTGTTCACGAAAACAATTGATAAAAATCACCAGAACCTGATAAAATAGTGATTCCAATTGACGCTGATCAATAAACAAATTGCCTAGGTCTTCATATTTTGGCTGAATTTTTGGAGTTCCATAAGTTTGCGTTAGTTACAGATTACTACAGACTGTTCTGTTTTTGACAGATTCTGTTTTTCGTGTGTTGTTTGCTTATTTTGATGAATCTATGGCTAGTAAAATAGTTTATAAACCATAGAGAAGTTGGAATACAGTAGGTTTAACACCAATGTAAATAAATAATGAGTTCATTACAGTACCTTGAAGTGGTCTTTTGTTTTCTTTCGCTAACGGAGCTCACGAGATTTCTGTTGAGTTTTGTGTTGTGAAGTTTTCAAGTTTTGGATGAAATCTTTTGATGGATTATGGAACAAGGAGTGGCAAGAGCCTAAGCTTGGGTATGCCCATGGCACCCCCAAGATAATCTAAGGACACCAAAAAGTCAAAGCTTGGGGATGCCCCAAAAGGCATCATCCCCTCTTTCGTCTACTTCCATCGGTAACTTTACTTGGAGCTATATTTTTATTCACCACATGATATCTGTTTTTCTTGGAACGTCTTGTATGGTTTGAGTCTTTGATTTTAAGTTTACCACAATAATCCTTGCTGTACACACCTTTTGAGAGATCCATACATAAATTGGAATTTGTTAGAATACTTTCGTGCTTCACTTATATCTTTTGAGTTAAATAGTTTTGCTCTAGTGCTTCACTTATATCTTTTAGAGCATGTTGGTGGATTTGTTTTAAAGAAACTATTGATCTCTCACGATTCACTTAGATTTTGAGAGTCTTAAATAGCATGGTAATTTGCTTAAATAATCCTAATATGCTAGGTATCAAAAATAGTAAAAACTTTCTTATGAGTGTGTTGAATGCTAAGAAAAGTTTGATGCTTGATGATTGTTTTGAGATATGGAGGTAATAATATCAAAGTCGTGCTAGTTGAGTAGTTGTGAATTTGAGAAATGCTTGTGTTGAAGTTTGCAAGTCCCGTAGCATGCACGTATGGTAAACGTTATGTAACAAATTTGAAACATGAGGTGTTCTTTGATTGTCCTCCTTATGAGTGGCGGTCGGGGACGAGCGATGGTCTTTTCCTACCAATCTATCTCCCTAGGAGCATGCGCGTAGTGCTTTGGTTTTTGATGACTTGTGGATTTTTGCAATAAGTATATGAGTTCTTTATGACTAATGTTGAGTCCATGGATTATACACACTCTCACCCTTCCATCCTTGCTAGCCTCTTCGGTACCGTGCATTGCCCTTTCTCACATTGAGAGTTGGTGCAAACTTCGCCGGTGCATCCAAACCCCGTGATATGATACACTCTTTCACACATAAACCTCCTTATATCTTCCTCAAAACAGCCACCATACCTACCTATTATGGCATTTCCATAGCCATTCCGAGATATATTGCCATGCAACTTTCCACCATTCCGTTTATCAGGACACATTCATCATTGTCATATTGCTTAGCATGATCATGTAGTTGACATAGTATTTGTGGCAAAGCCACCATTCATAATTCTTTCATAAATGTCACTATTGGTTCATTGCATATCCAGGTACACCGTCGGAGGCATTTATATAGAGTCATACTTTGTTCTAGTATCGATTTGTAATCATTGATTTGTAAATAAATAGAAGTGTGATGATCATCATTCTCTAGAGCATTGTCCCATGTGAGGTTATAAAAATAGAAGAGGCCAAAGAATCCCAAATAAAAAAAGAGGCCAAAGAAGCCCACCAAAAAAATGAGGGAAAAAGAGAGAAGGGACAATGCTACTATCCTTTGCCACACTTGTGCTTCAAAGTAGCACCATAATCTTCATGATAGAGAGTCTCTTGTTTTGTCACTTTCATATACTAGTGGGAATTTTTCATTATAGAACTTGGCTTGTATATTCCAACAATGGGCCTCCTCAAGTGCCCTAGGTCTTCGTGATCAAGCAAGTTGGATGCACACCCACTTAGTTTCTTTTGTTGAGCTTTCATACATTTATAGCTTTAGTGCATCCGTTGCATGGCAATCCCTACTCCTTGCATTAACTTCAATCGTTGGGCATCTCCATAGCCCATTGATTAGCCTCGTCGATGTGAGATCTTCTCCTTTTTTGTCTTCTCCACATAACCCCTATCATCATATTCTATTCCACCCATAGTGCTATGTCCATGGCTCGCGCTCATATATTGCGTGAAAGTTTATAAGTTTGATATTACTAAAGTATGAAACAATTGCTTGGCTTGTCATCGGGGTTGTGCATGATGAGAGCATTCTTGTCTGACAAAAATGGAGCGTGACTAAACTATATGATTTTGTAGGGATGAACTTTCTTTGACCATGTTATTTTGAAAGGACATAATTGCTTAGTTAGTATGCTTGAAGTATTATTATTTTTATGTCAATATGAACTTTTGTCTTGAATCTTTCGGATCTGAATATTCATAACACAGTTAAGAAGAATTACATTGAAATTATGCCAAGTAGCACTCCGCATAAAAAAAATCTGTTTTTATCATTTACCTACTTGAGGGCGAGCAGGAATTAAGCTTGGGGATGCCTGATACGTCTCCAACATATCTATAATTTTTGATTGCTCCATGATATATTATCTACGGTTTTGGACATTATTGGGCTTTATTTTCCACTTTTATATTATTTTTGGGACTAACCTATTAACCGGAGGCCCAGCCCAGAATTGCTGTTTTTTGCCTATTTCAGAGTTTTGAAGAAACGGAATATCAAACGGAGACCAAACGGAATGAAACCTTCGGGAACGTGATTTTCTCACCGAATATGATCCAGGAGACTTGGACCCCACGTCAAGAAAGAAAGGAGGTGGGCACGAGGTAGGGGGGGCGCCCACCCCCCTAGGGCGCGCCCTGCACCCTCGTGGACCCCACCTTGCTCCACCGACTTACTTCTTCCTCCTATATATAACTACGTACCCCCAAACGATAAGATATGGAGCCAAAAACCTAATTCCACCGCCGCAACCTTTTGTACCCACGAGATCCCATCTTGGGGCCTATTCCGGAGCTTCGCCGGAAGGGGAATCCACCATGGAGGGCTTCTACATCATCACCATAGCCCCTCCGATGAAGTGTGAGTAGTTTACCTCAGACCTTTCGGGTCCATAGTTAGTAGCTAGATGGCTTGTTCTCTCTTTTTGGATCTCAATACAATGTTCTCCCCCTCTCTCATGGAGATCTATTCGATATAATCTTCTTTTTGTGGTGTGTTTGTTGAGACCGATGAATTGTTGGTTTATGATGAAGATTATCTATGAACAATATTTGAATCTTCTCTGAATTCTTTTATGTATGATTGGTTATCTTTGCAAGTCTCTTCGAATTATCAGTTTGGTTTGGCCCACTAGATTGGTTTTTCTTGCAATGGGAGAAGTGCTTATCTTTGGGTACAATTTTGCGGTGTCCTTCCCCACTGACAGTAGGGGCAGCAAGGCACGTATTGTATTGTTGCCATCGAGGATAACAAGATGGGGTTTTTATCTTATTGCATGAATTTATACCTCTACATCATGTCATCTTGCCTAAGGCGTTACTCTGTTTTCTTGAACTTAATACTCTAGATGCATGCTGGATAGCGGTCAATGAGTGGAGTAATAGTAGTAGATGCAGGCAGGAGTCGGTCTGCTTGTCTTGGACGTGATGCCTATATACATGATCATACCTAGATATTCTCATAACTATGCTCAATTCTGTCAATTGCTCAACAGTAATTCGTTCACCCACCGTAAAATACTTATGCTCTTGAGAGAATCCACTAGTGAAATCTATGCCCCTCGGGTCTATCTCCATCATATTAATCTTCCATCACCTTTATTATTGCCTTTGCTTTTTTTACTTTGATTTTATTTTACTTTGCATCTTTATCACAAAAATACCAAAAATATTATCTAGCATCTCTATCAGATCTCACTCTCGTAAGTGACCGTGAAGGGATTGACAACCCCTATTCGCGTTGGTTGCGAGTAGTTATTTGCTTTGTGTAGGTACGAGGGACTCGCGCGTAGCCTCCTACTGGATTGATACCTTGGTTCTCAAAAATTGAGGGAAATACTTATGCTACTTTGCTGCATCATCCTTTCCTCTTCAAGGAAATCCAACGCAGTGCTCAAGAGGTAGCAGTAGCGCGTCTCACCCAAAACTTGCTACTACTAAAATTCCAATCAGTTAGCCAATGGGCTACACATAGTAGCGATCTTCCAAAAACCGCGCTACCGCTAATACACTTATAGCAGCACGTTTACGCGTAAAGCGCTACTGCTAACTTATAGAAAATAAAATGAAAAAGAATAGAAAAGTAAATAAGAATGAAAGAAATAGAAAAAGGAGAAAGGAAAAATATAAAATGTAAAGAAGAATAAATGAAAAAGGAAAAAATGATGAAGACGTAGCAGTAGCGCGTTCTCGGAAACGCAGTATAGCTAACTTAGGTATAGTGTGTTTTCTGTAACGCGCTACCGTTACTTTTGACTTAACCAAAAACGGTTTCCCCTCGGCCACCACTTCTCCCCCAAATCGATCCCTCGCCCCACTTCGCCGTCGTCTCCCCCACTTCGCCGTCGCCCCCACTTTGCCGTCGTCTCCTACAGGCATCGACGCCGCGCTCATCCTCACGGTCGCCGCCCGAGGCCGCCCAGCCTCACCGCCGCCGCCTCTCGGGCTGCCCTCGACCTCACCGTCGCCTCCCTCGACCTCACCGTCCCTGAGCCCGCCATGACCGCCGCGTCCCAATCCTAAGCCCGCCGTCACCGCCCCTACCTCCGTCGCCGAGCACCTCCCCGCCACTGTCTCTCCCCTCTCTGTAAGCCCCCCACCCATCCTTTTTAGTTTGAAGTGGGTTTTCTCTCTATGATTTTCAAGTGCCCTACAAAGTCAATAATTTCACCCTCTATAGTTCATCTCCTTGCCCCAAACATCTGCCCAATGATCATGCCATGTGTATAGTGCAATGTAGTATTTTCTTACAAAGACAATTTGGCCAAAAAGTATTTTCTAAAACTAGATTTCCAAAAACCCTTGAATTGAGATTGCACTGCAAGTACTTAATTAAGGGCAGCAAAAATATTTCCAAAAACATGTTTGATTCCTATTAGATATAGGATACCCAGAAACCACAAAAAGATAATTTTAAAAGTTCTTTTCCTACTTTATTTAAAGGCTTTTTCTTAAGGCCAGAAATGGTCTTTAATAGGGAAAAATTATTTTATTGATTCAAAAATATTTGACAAAAATCAGGGAAACTCAGTGGGCATATATTTTCCATATATAAGAGTTTCAACATATGGTCATGATCAAAATATTGGACAAAACCTCCCAAAACCATTTCTGCCCATTTCAAGGATTTGAAATATTTCTACAGGAAATATTTTCATAAAAATCCAAGAAAAATACAGAAAGTCACAAATGCATATTGTGATCACCTTGCAAGGCCTCATGTCAATTAAAGTCATTTTGGTTCACCAAAATGCCCCAAAACCCTCTCTGACCAGAACCAAATTTGAACAAGTTTGTACTACCAACTTTCTCTCCTTGACCCCAACTTTTGTGGGCATGTTCACATGACCAAATGAGGCCACTACACCAAGTAGTGCATCAAGGAGAAGTGTTATGCTCAACTAGATCTACACAAGTCTATTTCTGCTCATTTCTAGGGTTTACAAAAGTTGCATTGGCAACTTTGCCCAAATAAGCTCAAATTTGGTGGCACACCCTATTTCTAAGTGTCATTCCATCCTGTTAAGTATCATGGCAATTGGAGTTCATTTTCTTGTGCAAACCTACAACAAACACCTTCTGCCATTTTTCCAAAAACACCATTTTGACCCCTTCCACTAATCTCCTTGAGCTCAACTCTTTACCACAGCTCCTCCTATAGTCCCCTTTCACCTCCAGTAACAATGGCAAATCCACAGCTCACGTATTGGAAGGATAAAATCTCTCTCTCCCTCTCTGGACAGCCACTTTCTCTCTCTCCCTCACCCTCTGTCAGTGTACTAAAGTAGGGGTACCTTAGTATCCCGAACTTGTGCACGGGCAGTCGTAGCACCCCGCGGCAAGGCTTGCCGGGCGATCGCCAAGACTCTCCGTGGTCCCTTTTTGGGCCATCCAAGAACAAAGTATCTGAGCCAAGGCCCCGGTAGGAGGAGCCTGCCGGGAAGGCCACCCGAAGAGAGCGAGGCCCCGGCAAGAGGAGCTTGCCGGGACGCCCCGCTCGAAGCACAAGACCCCGGCAGGAGGAGCTTGCCGGGAAGGCCGACCGAGGCACGACAAGATACTTGCTGCGACGCGCTCCGCGTCCCGGCAAGGACCGGTGAGCCACAAGCTCCCGGGCGCGACAAGACATCAGCCGCGGCAAGGCACTTGCCGCGGCAAGTCACCACCCCGCGCCTGCGCTCCAGCTCATCCACCCACGCATCGCTCTGGGGCCATTCCAGGCGTACGTGGCGAGAGGCTGCGCAGCCAGGGGCATGCGGTGGCAAAGCAACGCTGACAGAGTAGCCATCGTGGCAAACGGTGGCGCTCCTGACGGTCCACTTCCCTGCACCGTCTGGGCGATGCGGACGGGCATCTAATGCCCTTGTCCCCTGCCGTCAGAGTTAGGTATGATAGCACTGTACAACCACTGTGCAGGCAGCTGTACCCACTACAGCATTCTCCCATTTTTGCCCCCACCCGCGCTGCCACCTGTGGGCAACCCCTTGAGCATATAAAAGGAGGCCCCATGCGCACGTAGGGGGGGGGGAGGGAGACCCATCGTCACGCTCTCTCTCGCCAGCAGCTCGTGTGTACTTTAGCACCACGCGCTCCCGAGCAAGAACACAATACAATCCACAAAGCAGCAGTAGGGTTTTACGCATCCTTGCGGCCCGAAGCTGGGTAAAATCCCTTGTGTGCATCGCCTCGATCCGCTCTTCGTGCGACCTCCGCCCCCGGCCGAACCAAGAAAGGGGCTCGGTCCCCATAGGTGTTCGAGGAAGCCGATTCCCCCCGACATCTTTGGCGCGCCAGGTAGGGGGCGTCGAAGTTGTGCGAACCTGATCCGGCGTCTGCACCAGCTAGATCTCCTTCATCTTCATCGACATGCCTCCGAAGAAGAAGGCTCCGGAGGTGGCCGGTCCGTCCGCGTCGAACCCGCCGCCCTTGGAGCAAACGGGCGGTGGGGACGGCACCGGCGGCGGGACGGGCGTCGTCGAGCCAGCTCATGGCGCCGCGGCGTCCGAACATGCACCGCGCCCCTCTCAGGAGGCACGGGACCAACAGCGTCTTGGCGCCCACGGTACCATACGCTCGCTGGACCCAAATCGAGCCGGCGGATCCCAGGGCGCTCAAGGCCAGCACTCACACCAACGTGCTGGCGCGAGCGTGGCGCGGCTGCCTGGTCCGGGTGTTGCTCCTTCTAACGTAGTTAGAAGTTCAAGCACATCCCGACACGCGCCGTTCGCCACCACTGCCCACCACTCCAGTAGAAGCTCTGGCGCGAGCTCAACTGCTCCTAGACTACCCTCCAGCGGTGGACAAGCTCGACGACTGGAGGGCCACGATACAGAGCCTCATCGGTTTCGCCAACGGCGACACCCCGCGGCAGCACAGCGCGTCGCAGCCGCGGCGGGACGGCCAGGCGAGAACCGATGGCGCCAGGACCGGCGGGGGTGCGACCACCGTGCACTCCCCGCCCTAGAGGCCGAGATCGCCGACTCGCCAGAATCATCACGACAACGACTCCACCGCGTCGTCGAATCCGCGAACTCGTCGCGATCAACGCCAAGTTCTTCACGAGCGAGAGCAAGAGGACGCTTGTACTCGCATCGAGCGTCGGAGAGAAGCGCGGCGTCAATCAGACCACCGCGCTGGGCCCTCTGTCGACATGCATGCACCAGGGGAACCAGGCGACCTGCCGTACGCGGTGGGCTGCCCTGCATTCACCCGTGAGCTGCGGCAAGTCCAGTGGCCCAGCACGAAGAATTTCAAGCCAGACGTACCAGAGAAGTACAACGGCAAGTCGCATCCGTTGGAGTTCCTCAGCATCTACACCATCGCGGTGCAGGCTGCTGGAGGGCGAGATGACAAGATCCTTGCCAACTACTTCCCGCTGGTACTCAAATCCAACGTCAGATCCTGGCTCATGCACTTGCCGGATAACTCCATAACCTCCTGGACAGACTTGTGCCATCAGTTTGTTGGTGCCTTTACGGGCGGCCACAAACCCCATGGCCAAGCGAGCGACCTTCATCTGCTCGTCCAGAAGGAAGGGGAACCCTTGCGCAAGTTCATCCAGAGATTCAGCCGTGTACACTACAACATCCCAGACGTCCACCCCGCCGCGGTCATCAGCGCGTTCCATCAGAACATGCGTAACCGCAGGATGCGGGAGGAGATGGCGATGTGCAAGATCAAAGACGTCAGTGAGCTATATGCCCTGACCGACAAGTGTGCCCGTGCTGAGGAAGGGAGGAAACTCCCCGGAGAGAACACTGGAGCAGGAGAATCTAACAGTGAGGATACCGCCCCGGCAAGGAAGGGCCGGCGGCGGAGCAACAGGAAGAAGAAGAGCCAAGAAGTACCGGTTGTTGAGCAGTCCGGCGATGAAGGCGCCGCCAAGAAGGCCCAGGCTGGTAGCTCCGGCAAGGAGATTGCCGGATGCGCCCACTGCCAGGCTGTGGCGGTCGCCGATAAGCGGGACGGCACCAACAAACAGTACTGCAAGATCCACCGCACCAAGGGCCATGACCTCTAGAGCTGCAAGCAGGTCGAGCGGCTCGTCGAGCTGCAAAAGGCCGAGTACGAGCGGCGCGACAAGGAGAGATCCCGGGGAGGTGGCGGAGGATCAGGCACGAAGCGCCCCGGCCAGGGAGGACGCCGCGACAAGGACAAGCAGCGGCAAGCGGACCGACCTCCCCGCGGCCGTGACAAGAACGAAGACGACGACGAAGACGAAGACATGGATGACGTCGAGACCAGCGAGCAGGAGTTTCAGAAAGCCACAGAGGTCTTGTGCGTAGACGGCGGTGCCTCCCTGCATACTTCTCACCGCCAGCTCAAGCAGTGGGCGTGGGAAGTCAATGCAGCGGAACCACCCGTCGAGTCGCGCAAGCCTCTGAAATGGTCCAGCACGCCTATCATCTTTGATATTGAGGACCACCCTGATCGCACAACTGCGATCGGGTGCTTGCCAATGTTGGTCTCACCAACAGTCCGCAACCTCAAGGTCACTAAGATGCTAGTTGACGGCGGGGCCGGCTTGAACCTGATCTCCTCCGCTGTGCTCCGGAAACTCCAAGTCCCCGACAGCGAGCTCGAAGAGACCGGCACGTTCCAAGGAATCAACCCAGGAAGGAGCAAGCCGAAGGGGAAGATAACGTTGCCAGTGACATTTGGCAGCGAGCTGAACTTCAGGACAGAGAGGATCACTTTTGACATTGCCGATTTTCCATTGCCCTACAATTGAATTCTCGGCCGTCGAGCGCTCGCCAAGTTCATGGCGGCCTCTCACTACGCCTACAACACGCTCAAGATGCCAGGCCCGATAAGCGTCATCTCTGTCCCCGGCGACAATAAGGATGCCCTTATCTGTGCCAACAAGATCTACCGGGAAGCAGCAGCCGCAGCGGATCACAAGCCGCTTGCCGCTGAAGCTCCCGGAGGGAAGAAGAGGACCAAGCCCGGCAAGTGCTCTGGCGCCCACTCCGGCAAGCGCACCTCTTCGGAGTGCTGCGCTACCGTCGAGGACGCG
This sequence comes from Aegilops umbellulata, assembly GCA_032464435.1. Classification (NCBI taxonomy): domain Eukaryota; kingdom Viridiplantae; phylum Streptophyta; class Magnoliopsida; order Poales; family Poaceae; genus Aegilops; species Aegilops umbellulata. The sequence goes on along the minus strand of CP136058.1, from coordinate 34,112,737 downwards.
CCATCGAGCTCCACCGGCAAGAGTAAGAAGACAATAGCAGCTCCACCAACGACCAAGAAGGTGCCCGCCAAGGAGGACGGCACTGGTGGTATCTTCACTATCAGTGCCACGCTCGACCCCAAATAGGAAAGCGCACTCGTTGCTTTCCTGCGGGCGAATGTCGATGTGTTTGCCTGGCAACCATCTGACATCCCCGGCGTTCCCAGGAAAGTGATTGAGCACCACCTCGCCGTCTGTCCTCACGCGCGGCCCGTCAAGCAGAGAGTCAGGAAGCAAGCAGTGGAGCGCCAAGAGTTCATCGCAGAAGAGATCAAGAAGTTGGAAGCGGCATGCCTCGTCAGAGGTGTGCTCCATCTGACGTGGTTGGCCAATCCTGTTGTCGTGCGCAAAGCAAATGGGAAATGGAGGCTTTGCATCGACTTCACTGATGTTAACAAAGCTTGTCCCAAAGATCCCTTTCCCTTGCCGCGCATTGACCAGATTGTTGACTCCACGGCCGGATGTGACCTGCTTTCATTTCTTGACGCCTACTCAGGATATCATCAGATCTTCATGGCTGAAGAAGATGAAGAGAAGACCGCGTTCATCACTCCATGTGGCACGTACTGTTTCGTACGGATGCCTTTCGGACTGAAGAACGCCGGTTCAACATTTGCGAGGGTTGTCCACACCGCTTTTGAGCCACAAATCCACAGAAATGTGGAGGCCTACATGGATAACATAGTGGTCAAAGGCCGGGACCGGGCAACCCTGATTCAAGACTTAGAAGAGACCTTTGCGAACCTGCGCAGGATCAGCCTCAAGCTCAACCCCGAGAAGTGCGTGTTCGGAGTCCCTTCCGGCAAGCTTCTCGGGTTCTTCGTATCTCAGCAAGGAATCGAAGCCAACCCAGACAAGATCAAGGCCATCGAGCAGAGACGTACGAAGGCTTGCCGGCTGCGTCGCGGCTCTCAGCAGGTTTATTTCCAAGTCTGCAGAACGCGCCCTGCCGTTTTTCAAAATTTTGAAAAAGGCGGGTCCAGTAAAATGGACTCCGGAAGCGGAGGCTGCGCTGCAAGACTTGAAGAAATACCTGTCCTCCGCTCCAATACTTGTCACGCCTAAACCGCAAGAGAAGTTGCTGCTATACCTGGCGGCAACCAATCAAGTGGTTAGTGCTGCGTTAGTAGCGGAGAGGGAGGCAGATGATGAGCCAACAACCATGGCAAGCACGTCCAACGACAAGCAGGGGGCTTCCCCGACAAGCTCTGGCCCCGACAAGGATGAATCTGCGCAGGAGCAAGTGGAGGTGCAGAAGAAGAAAATGGTGCAGCGCCCAGTTTACTTTGTCAACTCCCTTTTGCAGGGGGCTAGGTCAAGGTACTCTGGTGTGCAGAAATTGCTTTTCGGCCTCCTCATGGCCTCGAGAAAGCTGCGCCATTACTTCCAAGCACACGAGATTACAGTTGTCACCTGCTTTCCGCTGAAGAGGATACTGCAGAATCCAGAAGCGACAGGTAGGATTGCCGAGTGGGCACTAGAACTGTCAAGCTTCGGCCTCCAGTTCGAGAGCACCTCGACTATCCAGAGCAGAGCATTGGCGGAGTTCATAGCAGAGTGGACACCGACACCAGACGAAGATATCCCAGAGACGAGCATCCCCGCCAAAGAAGCAACCAAAGAGTGGCTGATGTACTTTGATGGTGCTTTCTCGCTGCAAGGTGCCGGTGCTGGCGCGTTACTCGTCGCGCCCACCGGAGAGCACCTCAAGTACGTAGTCCAGATGCACTTCCCCAAGGAGAAAGCAACCAATAATACTGCAGAGTATGAAGGTCTGCTCGCCGGTCTCAGGATCGCGGCAGAACTTGGGATCAAGAAGCTCATTGTCAGGGGTGACTCGCAGCTTGCCGTCCGCCAAGTGAACAAGGATTACCAGAGTCCGTTGATGGAAGCGTACGTTGATGAAGTGAGGAAGCTGGAAGAGCACTTTGACGGCCTGCAAATGGAACACATTCCAAGAGCTGAGAATGACATCGCTGATGGCCGGTCAAAGTGCGCAGCATTTAAGTTACCTGTGGAACCAGGAACCTTTGTGCTCAGGCTGACTCAACCATCCGTAACGTCATCAACCAGACAGAGCAAGAAGAGGAAGTTGGTCTCCGGCGACTATCTTCCGGCAGAGCTCCCTGGAGCCGCCGCCAAGAAGGTCCCCAAGGTCGACGCCAAGAGCGCTGAGGAGCCGTCTGCTCCGGAAAACCCCAGGGTTTGTTCCGTAGAAGCAGGCGCTCCCGACAAGTTTTGCTCCGGCAAGCTTGCCGGTGAATGTCAAGCTCCGGCTGAGCCCCAGATCCTCGCCGTAGAAGCGGACGTTCCCGCAGCAGCAGAAGTGCCTTCAGTCCTTGTTGTCGAGCCACAGGCTCCAGCATGGGCGCAGCAAACTGTCCATTTCCTCCAGCACGGAGAACTTCCCGAAGAGCAAGAAGAAGCGGAAAGAGTAGCCCGGCGCTCGAGTATGTACCAGTTCGTCGACAACACACTGTACAGAAGAGGGCGCAACGGTGTGAAATTGAAGTGTATTTCCCGGGAAGACGGACAGCAGCTGTTGGCAGAGATACATGGAGGCATATGTGGTCACCACATCGGCGCAAGAGCACTTGCCGGCAAAGCGTTCCGGCAAGGTTTCTTCTGGCCGACAGCCCTCCAGGATGCAACTGCACAAGTAACCAAGTGTGAAGCGTGCCAGTTCCATTCCAAGCAGATACACCAGCCAGCTCAAGCTCTCCAGACGATCCCTTTATCCTGGCCATTTTCGGTCTGGGGGCTCGACATCCTCGGCCCCTTCCCCCGAGCTGTCGGGGGCTTTGAGTACTTGTACGTCGCAATCGACAAGTTCACAAAGTGGCCGGAAGTGGAACCAGTGAGGAAGGTGACATCACAGTCAGCCATCAAGTTCTTCAGGTCGATTGTCTGCCGCTTCGGGATCCCCAACAGGATCATCACCGACAATGGTACACAATTCACGAGCCGCGCCTTCATGCAATACGTCCAAGATCTCAGCGCCAAGGTCTGCTTCGCTTCTGTTGCTCATCCCAGGAGCAACGGTCAAGCTGAAAGGGCCAATGCCGAAGTACTGCACGGGCTCAAGACCAAAACTTTCGACAGGCTGCACAAGTGCGGAAGAAACTGGATCGAGGAGCTGCCGGTGGCTCTTTGGTCGATCAGAACGACGCCAAATCGAGCCACTGGCCAGACACCATTTGCTCTAGTCTATGGAGCAGAAGCAGTTACCCCCACTGAACTCGTATACGGGTCACCTCGAGTGCTCGCTTATGATGAGCTTGAGCAAGAGCGGCTGCGTGAAGATGACGCGCTGCTCCTTGAGGAAGATCGTCTTCAGGCTGCTGTGCGAGCCTCTCGCTACCAGCAAGCTTTGCGTCGCTACTATAGCCGCAAAGTTAAAGCCAGAAACTTCGAGGAAGACGACCTTGTTCTTCGGCGCGCCCCGTCCGCCAAGAATCATAACAAGTTGACGCCAAAGTGGGAAGGCCCTTACCGGGTGAGACGAGTCACGAGGCCCGGCGCTGTCCGCCTCGAGACCGAAGATGGCACTCCGGTGAGCAACTCCTGGAATATTGAGCATCTTCGTAAGTTTTACCCGTAAGGCGCGGTTGTCGGGCCCCGCCCGGCAACCAACCTTTTGTACAAGTCTTGCCGCAGTTGCATGTAATCCTTTGTACAAAGCCAGGCGCAGACCCTGAGCAACAGAAATGAAGCGCTGGCGCCCTAAGTTTTAGCATGCATGCTGAGTCGAGTCTCGTCCTTGGTTAGGGTTGATAGTGCCTAACAGCTGCTAACCCCTAGCTTAGAGGTCGAGTCTGCGTCCTTTTTCCGATTCCTTCGTTTCCTTTGGTTCGCAGGGTTTTGCATATCCAGGCCAGGCCGCTTAAGGACGAAGAAGAGAAGAAGGGCGGGCCAGCACCTGGTCCCCGGCAAGCCAGTGTTGCCGGGGGCTGCAAGTACGAAGATTCGCCCGCGGCAAGCCAAAGTAGCTGGGGGCTGCAATCCCAGATAAGTTTTTGCATCCCTTGTCATGCATTCTCTTATGAACTGTGGAATACGAAAACCTTGTTTCCTCCTAGAAGCTACCGTGCTCCCTTAACGACAGGCCCCAGAGCGCGTTCCTGGGGCCCGTTTTGGTAGTACTCGCGGCGGCAAAGAGGCGGAACGAGGGGCCCGAACCCGCCTCATCCTTTCCTCCGCCAAAGGCGTGAGAGAGGTCGAGTGGCGCGGGAAGACGGCAGGGCCTGTTGCCGGGCAAAGAAGTTTCTATCTTAACGATATAAAGGATTCGTTCCTTGGCGTGGGTTTTACCCACGGGACAAATGGCCCGGCAAACATCCCATTTTCATTAAAAAAATTCCGCTCAGGTACAGTTCAGAGAGAATGAAAAACATGAAAGATGGGATTACAAGTTTAAACACAGCTAAGGCCCGAGGGCTTACAGATTAAAAAAAGATAAGATGCCCGTAATCCCTTTCTTGTCTCTCTCCTCAGGAGGTAGGACAAGGAGGCAAAAAGGGCAAAAGGGGCGCCTAGGTGAGCTACGGGTGCCAGAAGACACCAACAGAACGTCCCGGGGGCCGTCCGGAGGCTCCGGAGGCTGGATGGTGACGCGGCGCCGGAAGTGGAGCTCGAAGATGAGGCAGCGGGACGTCAACACGCTGTCGAGGGCATCTAGCCCTCGTACTCCGAGTTGACGGCCTTGCCGCCCGCCCTCTTCCTCTTCCGCAGCCTCCCTACGCCAGCCGCCAAGGAGACGACCCCGGGAAGCTCAAGAAGCCCGTGACGCGGATGATGGGGTCGCCGGTGCCACGCGGAGCTGCGACCGGCGCCTAGTCGGACCCGTCATCCCGATGACCGCTGCCCTCGTCATCGCTGTCGCTCCCCTCCTCGTCACTCTCGCTCGAGGAGGAGCTTTCGCTGTCGGAGGAGCTATCCACGCAGCACCGAGCCCGGGTCCCGAAGTCCCCGAAGGCCTTAACAGAGAGGAGATCGCCCTCCATCAACTTAAAATGGAGGGTGAACCCCTCCGTCAAGCCTTAGTGTCTCGAGTTTCTCCATCTCCATCACGCTTGCGAAGGGAGCCGGGAGGCGGAGGCGGCGGCGAGGCGCCCGGCGCAGCCTGACGAAAAACTCGCAAGGATCGTCCCCGAGGTGGACCGCCGTGGGAAGAGGAGCCGCTGGCGGAGGCGAGGCCGGCGCGTCGCCCCGCCTGCCTCTTCCCTGAACGCCTCAGCCTCGTCCATGCCCTCGTCCACGACCTCGCCCCCTCCCCCTTCCCCTTACGGCTGGCTCCGCCATCGCGGGTGCAAGGGAAGGAGGGGCGCGCTGCCTAGCGGCAACCCTCGCCGCCACCGATGAAGGACCCGGATTCCCTTTCTCCATGGTGAATGGAGAGAGGGGGTCAGAAGATGAAGAGAAGAAGATATGGAGGAGTGTGGGTTCCCGTCGCCCCCTCTTGCTCTTTATAAAGGAGCAGGGTGGGGGCTCGACCGCCCCGCTCAGCCAATCAAGACGCAGGAAGGCCAGGCGACTGGGGCCGACCTGCTGCCCCGACCCGCGACGGCCTGGTTTCCTGCCTCCACCGTCCGCAACCCCGGGTGCATGGAAGCCGCGTGGCTGGCGCGCGGGGCCGAGGCGACGGAATTGGCGACCTCTCCCCACCCCGTGATCGTGGGTAGCGGGCGCCTCGGAAACCATGCCCCGGCCCCGTCCAGCGAACGAGCCACGCCTCCACACCTCCCTCCACTTATGGGTTTAGCACGAACCGTCCCCCTTTATGGCGACGTGACGCATGCCTGCGGGGTTCGGCCCCGCGCACACCACCCACATCACGCACGCCTCTCCCCACGATGCCGCGTTCGACGCGTGCCGTTCGGGGAGAACGTGGTGGACGCAGAAGCAGATGCAGCGTCACCCAGGCCGCGCGTGCCCGTGCACTGTTTTGGGCCTGGCCCAACAGCCTCAGCACCGTGTATGGCCCAGGCCCGGGGGCTCCTGTTGGTGTACTAAAGTAGGGGTACCTAAGTATCCCGAACTTGTGCACGGGCAGTCGTAGCACCCCGCGGCAAGGCTTGCCGGGCGATCGCCAAGACTCTCCGTGGTCCCTTTTTGGGCCATCCAAGAACAAAGTATCTGAGCCAAGGCCCCGGCAGGAGGAGCCTGCTGGGAAGGCCACCCGAAGAGAGCGAGGCCCCGGGAAGAGGAGCTTGCCGGGACGCCCCGCTCGAAGCACAAGACCCCGGCAGGAGGAGCTTGCTGGGAAGGCCGACCGAGGCACGACAAGATACTTGCTGCGACGCGCTCCGCGTCCCGGCAAGGACCGGTGAGCCACAAGCTCCCGGGTGCGACAAGACATCAGCCGCGGCAAGGCACTTGCCGCGGCAAGTCACCACCCCGCGCCTGCGCTCCAGCTCATCCACCCACGCGTCGCTCTGGGGCCATTCCAGGCGTACGTGGCAAGAGGCTGCGCAGCCACGGGCATGCGGTGGCAAAGCAACGCTGACAAAGTAGCCATCGTGGCAAACGGTGGCGCTCCTGACGGTCCACTTCCCTGCACCGTCTGGGCGATGCGGACGGGCATTTAATGCCCTTGTCCCCTGCCGTCAGAGTTAGGTATGATAGCACTGTACAACCACTGTGCAGGCAGCTGTACCCACTACAGCATTCTCCCATTTTTGCCCCCACCTGCGCTGCCACCTGTGGGCAACCCCTTGAGCATATAAAAGGAGGCCCCATGCGCACGTAGGGGGGGGGGAGGGAGACCCATCGTCACGCTCTCTCTCGCCAGCAGCTCGCGTGTACTGTAGCACCACACGCTCCCGAGCAAGAACACAATACAATCCACAAAGCAGCAGTAGGGTTTTACGCATCCTTGCGGCCCGAAGCTGGGTAAAATCCCTTGTGTGCATCGCCTCGATCCGCTCTTCGTGCGACCTCCGCCCCCCGCCGAACCAAGAAAGGGGCTCGGTCCCCATAGGTGTTCGAGGAAGCCGATTCCCCCCGACACCCTCTCTCCTCTCCTACTGGCTCTCCAGGGCATCCAATGAACCTCCCCTCTTCTTTACTCCCCCCTAGAGCTTCCATACATCAGTGGCCGCGCCCACAAGGCATATAATATGCCATGGCACGCCAAATGCACGCTCCAAAGCGCGCTACAGTGCGGCTAGGCACTGTAGCCGCTCTCTGCCCAACGACTCCGATGACCTCTGGCCTCCCTCGCACGCCTGCCGATGCGCCTCGGCATCCGCAGCACGCTACGCAGTCGGCCCCCTTCTCTCTCCTCCTCCCCGCGCCTCCGCGCTAGCGAACAAAGGCCGCCCAAGCGCGCCAATGGAGCGGCTCGCACGCGCGCGCCCCTGACCTCTCCCCACTTCCTCTCTCTATCTCACCCGACGTGGTCGACGTCCAGGAACACCCCAGACACCACGCCTGCTTCCCCCGAGCCCTGCAGCGACGAGCGTGAGCTCGCCGGCGCACGGGTCTACTGGACCTCGCCGTTCGCCTATTTAAAGGCCTCCCCGAGCCCTTCTCTCCTCACCACTCGCCCTCTGCACCACCAAACCCTCCCCCTACACCCCCAGTTCCTCTCCAGGGCCGCCCAAGCTCGAGATCGAGCACGAGCTCCGCCGCTTCGGCTCGCCCGAGTTCGCGAGGTATAGGCCTCCCCCGCTCCTCCTCTGCCTTGATCTGGAATCCCTGCAGCCCCCTGACCCTTTCCCCTTGTTTCCCCTCTCTGTAGCTGCCGAAAACGGCCGGAGCCACCGCCTCCCGAAGCCCTCCGCCGCAGCTCCTCGTAGCCGGCGAACCAGGCACCCCCGCCGGCCAAGTCCACCACCCACCGACGTGCGGCAGTCTCCTGAAGCCATCCCCACACTCGCCTGAGCTCGCCGTGGCCTGCATCGTCGCCGGTGAGCACGGCGACCCCCCTGTCCATGGGTTAGTGATGACAGGTGGACCCCGCCTGTCATCCTCTCCCTCGTTCCCGCGCCCCTCTCTTTCTGACCCGCGGGCCCAGGCCGTCAGGTTTGAAATGGGTGGGCGGGCGCGCGCGCTATGCGCTGGCTGGGCTGCTGCCCCGCAGCTGTTCTGGCCCGGCAGGAACAGGGCCCTTTTTCTTTTTCTTTTCTGTCACTTTTTCCAAAAATTCCACAGGACAAAACATATGTCCAAATAAATTAATTCCAATTCCTAAATTCCTAGAATATTGCAACCTATTTAATGGTGCAACTTTCATTCAAATCCAGCAACCTTTTCTTCATTGTAAATATTTAAATGCGATTTTAAGCATTTAAATATGCATTTGTAAATCCATTTCTCCTATTTTGCTACACCAGATCCAAAACTAGGAATTTTCCCCTTCTTAGTTTTCAACCTAGTATTTTACAAAAATGAGTTGACATTTTTCTGAGCACTTTGATTTTTCTGTTTTATTATTGCCTTATTTTTTTCTCATTATTATTCTGCGATGATAGATTGCGTTGCTGACGAAGGAGTTGGACCAGAAGACTTTGAAGACCTAGAAGACTTTGTTGAGCCAGGCAAGCAGCCCTTTGACCATGTCTAAGAAACCTTTTTTATGCATGTCACATGGCACTTTTATTGCTTGCATCGAAGTCATGATAAAATGGTGACCACTTGAGGTGGTTTGCCTCCGTTGCTTTTCTCGTTGACACTTGCATGATGCATGACCCTACCTTTCTATGAGGGTTATGCCGGTGGGAGTAGATAGGATGCTAAAGTAGTTCTACGCAAAAAGGGACGGGAATATGCATGGTGATGGAGACAAAGTATTTTTTAAAGGACTTTTCGAAAACCCCGTCGGGTGCCACTTATGCCTGAGGGAGATGATGAGTTGGGTAACCACTTGATGACGAAGTGGTGTACCGAGGCAAGTGTGTGTGTGTCGTTTTTGAAAACGGATTGGTTTAAGTTGCGACCGTTATTCCAACCTTACATGCGCAACCACTCTACCCTTGTATGGGAAAGGGCATTATTGATTACCTAGGCTGATACTAGCTTGGAGCCCGCATTACTAGTGACGGGAGAGTTGTTGGTGCTCTCTCTCGGGACGGGGTCGTGCCAGGTAGGGCGGCCATGACTGTTTTCACAGGGCACCGGATACACCGTTGTGTCTCCTCTCGGATGTTACGATCTCGAGTGAGTCTCGTATGATGTACATCGTGAGGATATGGAACAACGAGTGGACTCCTTGTTAGTGTCGTCTAGGGAAAGATAGTGATCGGGTTCTTACCCCGGGTACTTGAAGTACCGCGGGCTGTGGATGACACGGAAGTTCCCCGGATCTTGTGGGTAAAGTGTGCAACCTCTGCAGAGTGTAAAACTATTCGAATAGCCGTGTCCACGGTCAAGGACAGTTGGGTAACCGCTCTTGGGCTACGTCCACATGTTTACAAACCAGTGTGTGTGTTTGGATAAGTGGGTAGAACCACTTGTGTCAAGTCAAGGACTTGACATGATTGAGTTGGGTTGGTGCCCACTCTATTTATGTTGATATCTGTAACCTGTCCTCATGGTTAATTGAATTCTCCTGATGCATGTCTTACAAGTTGTTGAACATGTCATTGCACTCAAAACTAGCTTTCCGCGAAAATTTACCTATATCATGCATTGTTGAGCCTTGAGCCAAACATGGGTTGCTTGCGAGTACATTCAAAGTACTCATTGGCTTGCCACTGGTTATTTAATTGGCCAGGCATGGAAGAACCGGAGTTCGGAGAAGAGTTCCTTGGAGACGAACAAGCGAACTAGGACGTTTCCCAGTCAGAATGCCTGTAGGGTTAAGGCAGATGGCATGGGTTCTACTTATCGACGAAGACTTCCGCTGCTTGTGTTTCATTTGATGTTCAGCCCTTAAGGCTTTATCTATGTAAGACTTGACCATAATGGTCATAATTTGTGTAAGACGGTATGTATGGATGTAAGACTCTTCTTATTCAGCTTCTGTGTTCAGTGAGCATTGATCTCTGGGATCACTGTACACGTGCATTCGGTGATCACGACTTATGAGTCGGGGTCCCCACAGAGCTGGTATCAGAGCCATCCTGACTGTAGGAAGCCTTAGTTAGCATGGACGTTAGTTAGCTTGAGACCATCTAAACTTCTCTTCTTTTCTAAAGCTTACCCACCCGAGATATATTTCCCTTATTGACCTCTCCCATTCAACCTTTGTAGATGGCTGCCGTACCCGAAGACTTCCTGACCACCGGATTTCCCGTGCTTCTCGAGGATAGCCTCAAGAAGTGCCAGTTTCAATGAGCCCCCATTTTCACCTACCATGAGCATTGGATCAATGACACCGAGACGGTGTATCATGTGGAAGTGATCGTGAAGGCTAATGACTGTCCAACAAGCTGGTTCTTCGAGGGACCTCAAATGGCAACACTAGTCCTTGCCGTCGAGACGGCAACCCTCAAGGCACTCACCCGCCTCCGAGACCTTCTTCCAGAGATGGCAGACGAGTTGGCAACCCGCTTCTTGCCTTATCGGAAGGAAGGTGAGGATGAGAGCAGTGCACCAGCTCCACCATTAGAAGAAGGACTCCCACTCCTATTCCAGACCTACTTCAGCCTCTGTGTCGATAGTTTGGCACAACACTTGGCCTCGGAATCGGTGGAGCTCCGAAAGGAACTTCATGAGACCAAGGCACTTCTTCGCCAAGCACAAGAGAAGACGGATAGGATCAAGAAGGAACGTTCTCCCCCTGGTCAACCCGCAATCGCATACAGAGGCGGAAGACCCCCAAAAGATGGAGAACCACCACAGCAACATCGCATGAGCGCAAAGGAATACCGCAAGCTCTTCGCACCACCGGCAAAGCAACGCTGTGTTGAGCTCCTCCACTCCCCCACCCCTGCAAGTGAAGAAGAAAGTCAGGCCACCGATGACGAGGAGGAAGACCCAGAAGAGCAAGACTACGCGACCGAGCATTCCACCACTTAGGCATCATTCGCAACCCGGATATGCCCGTTAGCAACCCCTACAGTAGGATAGGTCGTGTACCCCTATGCGAAGTCGAGTCCTTGTAATGGTTCATATGAAACCATGTAGTGTTGTGTTTGCTTTTGGTGTGTTTGATGGACGTCGTACTGTCCTACGGGAACTTGTAAGCGACTACATCACCCATTTGGATTTTAATGAATGTGTTTGGCCTTTTGGCCCTTGCATGAAAACAACTAGTGTCATACCAACCCCCTTACTAGGCATCCCATCTATATTGCTTTCCCCATCTTTCCCAATCATGAGACCTTGATCGCTCCAACAGGATGCCTGTTGTAACTCGTACTGGTACCTCTACCTAGCAGCAAGAAGCCGGAGATGGAGCCAGTCAGGACCAAACCCAAGGACAAGTTCCACCACCACCACCACCTCCAAACATGGACATGGCTCAGCTTCTCCAAGCCTTCCGAGAGGAACGCCAAGCCAACACTGCAGCCCTCCAGATGATTGCTGAAGCTGTCAACCGCCAGCCGGCGGGAAACGGCAATGGACGTTCCATGTTGGTGGAGTTCAAGAAGCATGCACCACCCACCTTCATCGAGACTGCTGAACCCCTGGATGCAGACGACTGGGTCCGCACCATTGAGGATATGCTGGAACTAGTCGGATGCACTGAGGACCGTGAGAAGGTGGCATATGCTGCTCACTGTCTCGGGGGAACTGCTAGAGCTTGGTGGGATGGATTCAAGGCCATGCGTGCTGAGCGAAACATCACTTGGAGTGACTTCAAGGCAGAATTCCGCAAGGCCCACATTCCTTCCGGAATCATGGCCATCAAGAAGCGTGAGTTCCGAGCCCTGAAGCAAGGTAGTAGCACTGTCAAGGAGTACATGCAGAAGTTCAGTGTTCTCTCAAGGTATGCCCCTGAAGATGTCAGCACTGATGCTGCCAGAAGGGAGCGCTTCATGGAAGGCCTTAACCAAACTCTGCAGTACTCGCTCGTTGTGTGTGACTGCCCGACCTTTCCTGATCTGGTGAACAAAGCACTCATGCTTGAAGACAAGCGACGTGCTTTGGATGATACCCGTAAGCGCAAGATGATCAGAAAGGGTAGCTCCAGCAACCAGAAGCCTCGCCCGTGGCAGCCTGCCCCGGTCAAGCCAACCTATCAGCAGCCAAGTGCTCCTGCACCCCGCACCAACTATCCACCTCAGCAGTATGCCAACCCCAGGCCAGCTTACAACAACCCCAATAACAATGCCGGCAAGAACAGCAACCCCAATCAAGTCACTTGCTTCGGATATGGTCAGGCAGGACACTACTCCAAGTACTGCCCCAACAAGAAGCCCGACGCCCCGCGCCCTAATGCACAGAACCCAGGGCAAGGCCGTGGAATGCCACCAAGGAATCAAGCTCCCCGCAATCCGCCCAACAACGGCAAGGGTCGTGTGAATCACGTCACTACTGAAGAAGCCCAGGAAGACCCGGACGTCGTGCTGGGTACGTTCCTTGTTAACTCAGCCCCTGCAACTGTCTTGTTTGATTCTGGAGCCACGCATTCATTTGTCACCCAAGAGTTTGCCTTAAAAAGTGGCATGACCCCTACACCCCTGAATAACCCTATGGTGGTACAAACCCTCGGAGCAGAGATGAGAGCCAAGATGGGATGTAAAGGAGTCGGGATTGTCATTAATGGGGTAGACTTCCAAGCAGACCTTATCATCTTAAGATCGCAAGGCTTGGATGTGATCTTAGGAATGGATTGGCTCATCAAGCACCAAGGCTTGTTAGATTGTGCCAACCGGACCGTCACTGTGACCAATGACCAAGGAGTTGAAGTTAAGTTTGCTCCGAACCCCTCCTCTCCTCAAGGCACCCAAGTCAACTGTCTGTCAGAAGTTGGATTGGAGCAAGTGCCGGTAGTATGCGAATACCCCGATGTCTTTCCTGATGAGCTACCGGGAATGCCTCCTGACCGAGACATTGAGTTCATCATCGAACTCATGCCCGGAGCAGGACCCATCTATAAGAAGCCTTATAGAATGGGATCGGAAGAGTTAGCAGAGTTGAAGAAGCAACTGGAAGAGCAGTTGAGGAAGGGATTTATCTGCCCTAGTGCCTCCCCTTGGGGATCGCTTGTTCTGTTTGTGGCAAAGAAGGACGGTACCATCCGCTTATGCATTGACTACCGCTCCCTCAATGAAGTTACAATCAAGAACAAGTATCCACTTCCCAAGATTGAAGATCTGTTTGGTCAACTCAATGGGGCCAAGGTGTTCTCCAAGATTGACCTCAGATCTGGGTACTACCAGCTGAGAATCAGACCCCAAGATATTCTGAAGACGGCATTTGTAACCTGATATGGCCTGTATGAGTGCACGGTCATGTCCTTTGGATTGACCAATGCCCCAGCTTACTTCATGTATCTCATGAATAAGGTCTTCATGGAATATTTGGACAAGTTTGTCGTTGTCTTCATTGATGACATTCTTGTCTTCTCGAAGACGGAGGAAGAACACGAGTAACACTTGAGGATGGTCCTAGACAAGCTTTGAGAGCACCAACTGTATGCCAAGTTGAGCAAGTGCGAATTTTGGCTGCGTGAAGTTGGATTCTTGGGTCATGTATTGACCGAAGAAGGACTATCGGTTGATCCCACTAAGATTGAAGCCGTGACAGAATGGCAATCCCCAAGCAATGTGAAGGAAGTCAGAAGCTTCCTCGGACTCGCGGGATAATACCGCAAGTTCGTTAAGGGATTCTCCAGCATTGCCCGACCCATGACTCAGCTCTTGAAGAAGGACAAGAAGTTCGAATGGACGCCGAAGTGTGAAGAAAGCTTCCAGGAGCTGAAGAAGAGATTGACCACCGCCCCAGTTCTGGCCACACCAGATATACACAAGGAGTTTGTGATATATTGTGATGCGTCAAGAATCGGACTGGGAGGTGTTCTGATGCAAGAAGGCAGAGTCGTAGCTTATCTTTCAAGGCAACTACGGCCTCATGAAGAGAACTATGCTACTCATGACCTCGAGTTGGCAGCTGTAGTTCATGCCGTGAAAACATGGCGACATTACCTCCTAGGGAAGTGGTGTGAGATATACATAGATCACAAAAGTCTGAAGTATATTTTCACTCAGAAGGAATTGAACATGAGGCAAAGAAGATGGCTAGAGTTGATCAAGGATTATGACCTCAGTGTTCAATACCACCCTGGAAAGGCTAATGTGGTAGCAAATGCATTAAGCAGGAAGGCTTGTTCCTTGAATGCTATGCTTAAGGAAAGGCTACCCGCCTTGTATGAAGAACTTGAAAGCTTCGAGTTGGAACTGGTTGCACCAGGATTCTTAGCCAACCTTGAAGTCAAGCCTACCCTGATGGACGATATTAAGGAAGCTTAGAAGGGACACGGAAGTATTGAAGGCATCAAGAGGAAGATCAAAGCAGGCAAGGCCCCAGGATTCTCAGAGGATGAGCAAGGAATTGTGTGGTTTGGGAATCGCATTAGTGTACCCAACAAGATTCAGCTCAAGAATTTGATCTTGCAAGAAGCTCATGACACCCCGTATTCCATCCACCCCGGAGGAACCAAGATGTATCAAGACCTAAAGGAAAGATTCTGGTGGCATGTCATGAAGAGAGAGATAGCCACTTTCGTAGCTAAATGTGACATATGCCAAAGGGTCAAAGCTGAACATCAGCGACCCGCTGGATTGTTACAGCCTCTCAAGGTGCCTGAATGGAAATGGGATAAAGTCGGAATGGACTTCATCACTGGGTTACCCAGGTCAAATAAGGGACATGACTCCATCTGGGTCATAGTCGACCATCTGACCAAAGTAGCCCATTTCATTCCCGTCAAAACGACTTACAAAGGAAACCAGCTAGCCAGCCTCTACATCAGCAGAATCGTAAGCCTTCATGGTGTTCCCAAGGAGATTGTGTCAGACCGAGGAACCCAGTTTACCTCAAGGTTCTAGAAAAAGTTCCAAGAGGCCATGGGGACCAAGTTGTCCTTCAGCACTGCTTTGCACCCACAGACCGGAGGTCAGACAGAACGAGTAAATCAGATACTTGAAGACATGCTCGGAGCCTGTGGCTTAGCATATGGAGCCAGGTGGAAAGATTGCCTCCCTTTTGCCGAGTTCTCCTACAACAACAGTTATCAGTAAAGCCTCCAGATGGCACCATTTGAGGTGTTGTATGGACGCAAGTGTCGCACACCCCTCAATTGGTCAGAAACCGGAGAAGGACTGGTATTTGGGCCCGGTATCCTCCGTGAAGCAGAAAAGCAAGTCCAGCTTGTCAAAGAGCGTCTGAAGATTGCAAAGTCAAGGCAGAAGAGCTATGCTGACTCACGTCATAAAGACATGAACTTCCGAGTTGGAGACCATGTCTATCTCCGGGTCACCCCTCTCAAGGGAACCCAGCGCTTCCATGTCAAAGGAAAGCTCGCCCCAAGATATATCGCCCCCTTCAAGATCACTGACCGACGAGGAGAAGTGGCTTACCAGTTGGAACTGCCACCTGAACTATCCGATGTGCACAACATATTCCACGTGTCACAACTCCGGAAGTGTCTCCAAGTCCCAGACAAGCCTGATCTTTACAAGGACGTTGATCACCAAGCCATTGACCTTCAGCCTGATTTGACTTACCGTCAGAGGCCCATCTGCATTTTGGATGAGGCTGAGCGATGCACTCGAAGCCGCACCATCAAGTACTTCAAGGTGCAGTGGAGCAACCACACTGAAGCAGAAGCAACTTGGGAACATGAAGACTACCTTAGATCCGAGTTTCCGTACCTTTTTAAGGCCTAGTTTAGGAATCTCGGGGACGAGATTCTTGTAAGGGGGGTAGGTCTGTCACACCCTGCATTTTGTAACATTTCATTTGCATTAATAAAGCATGAAAATTTGGTCCAACAAAAACTTTTGCATTATTTGGCTTTTTATTTTGAAGTGGGGTTTCTCTCTATGATTTTCAAGTGCCCTACAAAGTCAACAATTTCACCCTCTATAGTTCATCTCCTTGCCCCAAACATCTGCCCAATGATCATGCCATGTGTATAGTGCAATGTAGTATTTTCTTACAAAGACAATTTGGCCAAAAACTATTTTCTAAAACTAGATTTCCAAAAACCCTTGAATTGAGATTGCACTGCAAGTACTCAATTAAGGGCAGCAAAAATATTTCCAAAAACATGTTTGATTCCTATTAGATATAGGATACCCAGAAACCACAAAAAGATAATTTTAAAAGTTATTTTCCTATTTTATTTAAAGGCTTTTTCTTAAGGACAGAAATGGTCTTTAATAGGGAAAAATTATTTTATTGATTCAAAAATATTTGACAAAAATCAGGGAAACTCAGTGGGCATATATTTTCCATATATAAGAGTTTCAACATATGGTCATGATCAAAATATTGGACAAAACCTCCCAAAACCATTTCTGCCCATTTCAAGGATTTGAAATATTTCTACAGGAAATATTTTCATAAAAATCCAAGAAAAATCGAGAAAGTCACAAATGCATATTGTGATCACCTTGCAAGGCCTCATGTCAATTAAAGTAATTTCGGTTCACCAAAATGCCCCAAAACCCTCTCTGACCAGAACCAAATTTGAACAAGTTTGTACTACCAACTTTCTCTCCTTGACCCCAAATTTTGTGGGCATGTTCAAATGACCAAATGAGGCCACTACACTAAGTAGTGCATCAAGGAGAAGTGTTATGCTCAACTAGATCTACACAAGTCTATTTCTGCTCATTTCTAGGGTTTACAAAAGTTGCATTGGCAACTTTGCCCAAATAAGCTCAAATTTGGTGGCACACCCTATTTCTAAGTGTCATTCCATCCTGTTAAGTATCATGGCAATTAGAGTTCATTTTCTTGCCCAAACCAACAACAAACACCTTCTGCCATTTTTCCAAAAACACCATTTTGACCCCTTCCACTAATCTCCTTGAGCTCAACTCTTTACCACAGCTCCTCCTAGTCCCCTTTCACCTCCAGTAACAATGGAAAATCCACATCTCACGTATTGGAAGGGTAAAATCTCTCTCTCCCTCTCTGGACAATCACTTTCTCTCTCTCCCTCACCCTCTCTCCTCTCCTACTGGCCCTCCAGGGCATCCAATGTCCCTCCCCTCTTCTTTACTCCCCCCTAGAGCTTCCAGACATCAGTGGCCGCGCCCACAAGGCATATAATATGCCATGGCATGCCAAATGCACGCTCCAGAGCGCGCTACAGTGCGGCTAGGCACTGTAGCCGCTCTCTGCCCAACGACTCCGACGACCTCGGGCCTCCCCCGCGCGCCTGCCGATGCGCCTCGGCGTCCGCAGCACGCTACGCGGTCGGCCCCCTTCTCTCTCCTCCTCCCGGCGCCTCCGCGCTAGCGAACAGAGGCCGCCCAAGCGCGCCAATGGAGCGGCTCGCACGCGCGCGCCCCTGACCTCTCCCCACTTCCTCTCTCTATCTCACCCGACGTGGTCAACGTCCAGGAACACCCCAGACACCACGCCTGCTTCCCCTGAGCCCTGCAGCGACGAGCGTGAGCTCGCCGGCGCACGGTTCTACTGGACCTCGCTGTTCGCCTATCTAAAGGCCTCCCCGAGCCCTTCTCTCCTCACCACTCGCCCTCTGCACCACCAAACCCCCCCTACACCCCCAGTTCCTCTCCAGGGCCGCCCGAGCTCGAGATCGAGCATGAGCTCCGCCACTTCGGCTCGCCCGAGTTCGCGAGGTATAGGCCTCCCCCGCTCCTCCTCTGCCTCGATCTGGAATCCCTGCAGCCCCCTGACCCTTTCCCCTTGTTTCCCCTCTCTGTAGCTGCCGAAAACGGCCGAAGCCACTGCCTCCCGAAGCCCTCCGCCGCAGCTCCTCGTCGCCGGCGAACCAGGCACCCCCGCCGGCCAAGTCCACCACCCACCGACGTGTGGCAGTCTCCTGAAGCCATCCCCACACTCGCCTGAGCTCGCCGTGGCCTGCATCGTCGCCGGTGAGCACCGCGACCCCCCTGTCCATGGGTTAGTGATGACAGGTGGACCCCGCCTGTCATCCTCTCCCTCGTTCCCGCGCCCCTCTCTTTCTGACCTGCGGGCCCCGGCCGTCAGGTTTGAAATGGGTGGGCGGGCGCGCGCGCTGTGCACTGGCTCGGCTGGGCCGGCCCGCTGGCTGGGCCTGCTGCCCCGCAGCTGTTCTGGCCCGGCAGGAACAGGGCCCTTTTTCTTTTTCTTTTCTGTCACTTTTTCCAAAAATTCCACAGGACAAAACATATATCCAAATAAATTAATTCCAATTCCTAAATTCCTAGAATATTGCAACCTATTTAATGGTGCAACTTTCATTCAAATCCAGCAACCTTTTCTTCACTGTAAATATTTAAATGCGATTTTAAGCATTTAAATATGCATTTGTAAATCCATTTCTCCTATTCTGCTACACCAAATCCAAAACTAGGAATTTTCCCCTTCTTACTTTTCAACCTAGTATTTTACAAAAATGAGTTGACATTTTTCTGAGCACTTTGATATTTCTGTTTTATTATTGCCTTATTTTTTTCTCGTTATTATTCTGCGACGATAGATTGCGTTGCTGACGAAGGAGTTGGACCAGAAGACTTTGAAGACCCAGAAGACTTTGTTGAGCCAGGCAAGCAGCCCTTTGACCATGTCTAAGAAACCCTTTTTATGCATGTCACATGGCACTTTTATTGCTTGCATCGAAGTCATGATAAAATGGTGACAACTTGAGGTGGTTTGCCTCCGTTGCTTTTCTCGTTGACACTTGCATGATGCATGACCCTACCTTTCTATGAGGGTTATGCCGGTGGGAGTAGATAGGATGCTAAAGTAGTTCTACGCAAAAAGGGACGGGAATATGCATGGTGATGGAGACAAAGTATTTTTTAAAGGACTTTACGAAAACCCCGTCGGGTGCCACTTATGCCTGAGGGAGATGATGAGTTGGGTAACCACTTGATGACGAAGTGGTGTACCGAGGCAAGTGTGTGTGTGTGTCGTTTTTGAAAATGGATTGGTTTAAGTTGCGACCGTTATTCCAACCTTACATGCGCAACCACTCTACCCTTGTATGGGAAAGGGCATTATTGATTACCTAGGCTGATACTAGCTTGGAGCCCGCATTACTAGTGACGGGAGAGTTGTTGGTGCGCTCTCTCGGGAGGGGTCGTGCCAGGTAGGGCGGCCATGACTGTTTTCACAGGGCACCGGATACACCGTTGTGTCCCCTCTCGGATGTTACGATCTCGAGTGAGTCTCGTATGATGTACATCGTGAGGATACGGAACAACGAGTGGACTCCTTGTTAGTGTCGTCTAGGGAAAGATAGTGATCGGGTTCTTACCCCAGGTACTTGAAGTACCGCGGGTCGTGGATGACACGGAAGTTCCCCGGATCTTGTGGGTAAAGTGTGCAACCTCTAGAGAGTGTAAAACTATTCGAACGTCCACATGTTTACAAACCAGTGTGTGTGTTTGGATAAGTGGGTAGAACCACTTGGGTCAAGTCAAGGACTTGACATGATTGAGTTGGGTTGGTGCCCACTCTATTTATGTTGATATCTGTAACCTGTCCTCATGGTTAATTGAATTCTCCTGATGCATGTCTTACAAGTTGTTGAACATGTCATTGCACTCAAAACTAGCTTTCCGAAAAAATTTACCTATATCATGCATTGTTGAGCCTTGAGCCAAACATGGGTTGCTTGCGAGTACATTCAAAGTACTCATTGGCTTGCCACTGGTTATTTAATTGGCCACTGGAGACGAACATCTGAACTAGGACGTTTCCCTGTCAGAATGCCTGTAGGGTTAAGGCAGATGGCATGGGTTCTACTTATCGAGGAAGATTTCCGCTGCTTGTGTTTCATTTGATGTTCAGCCCTTAAGGCTTTATCTATGTAAGACTTGACCATAATGGTCATAATTTGTTTAAGACGGTATGTATGGATGTAAGACTATTGTTATTCAGCTTCTGTGTGTTCAGTGAGCATTGATCTCTGGGATCACTATACACGTGCATTCGGTGATCACGACTTATGAGTCGGGGTCCCCACATTAATAGATGTTAAAGTTAAGTAGTAGATAATGTTGATGTTTTTTAGTTAGGGTAATAATAGATGTTAATAGATGTCAAATCGGGCCACGAGAATTTGCCTCCTCTGGTACTAGGGGGTATGATGATGAGACCCCACGGCGGCTTGGTGATTGTTGCAATGGGTGGGTCTTGTTGTGGCGAAAGAGTCTACTTCGTCTGGAGGCGGCCGGGAGCACACCCACAAGCACGCAGCCTCAGCAAGGCATGAACATCAACACCCCACCTACCCAATTAGCGTCGGGTGTCGGGTTTGGTGATAGCGGACGTGGTAAGATAGAGGCTCCGTTAGTCGCTGATGACGTCGCCATGGATGAGGATGACGATGACGATGGCACTCAACAGTATGTCTATACTGGCGCCTACTCAGGGTTTGAGCGTCATGAGTTGGTTCCTGAATTGCCGCCTCCGGAGGCTCAACGTATTATAGACGACCTTCCGGCAAATAAGCCTAGGAAGAGAGCGAGGAAAGGCAAGAAAGCTGATTCTATGATCCAGCTGCCTTAGTAGCCTCGGGTTCAAGACCGTATAGATATCACCGGTGCGGATAAATTGCATATCCCCGGTCAACCAATCCTACCTGCAGCAGCACTAAGGGCCAGATTCGGCGATCTAAGGAGTCTTCATGACAATGTGCTGCGGATAGAGAAAGGCCTCATTGCCTCAAAAGATCCAGTATACCCACTCTACGTGGTTAATGTTCCGCGGCAATTGTCGTACGTCGACTTCTTCCTCACGGATAAGTTCTTCCTTCGATTCGATTACATATTCGACATGTTTCACGTGAAGAAGCTGGATTTTACGTTTGTCCGCCTTTATGCCTTGCACATGAACTACATCATCGGGGTTGAGCAGATACCTCATATCTGTGTCGCTGACCCGTACTTCATGCACGAGAGCTTCTTGGGAGTCTGCGCAAAGCACTGTGAATACGCGAGGGAATACATCGTCAATTTCATGCTCGCCAATAAGGATAAGGAGGCGATTATCGTGCCTTATCATACCCTGTAAATCATCCGCGCAGATATCCTTCCTTCGATTTCAATCATTCATTTGCACGGTGGAGGCTAATTAATTTAAGGTGTACTTATTTTGCGCAGCGGCGGGCTCGCCGTCCTCATCATCCTCTACCCCCGATACTCCCATGCTCTTTACTTGTACTTGTCGAAGAACATTTAAAAAAAGGATTACACCCACATCAAGGATGTTCTCGATAGTGCTATGTTTTACTATGAAGCACGGGGTGGAGAGGTCCAGGACAAGAAGGGAAGGGGCGGCAGGCTCGCCTTCGGCCATAAGACCGACTTCTGCTGCATCCAGCAACCGAGTGGTTCTCTTAATGATGGATTCAATGTCCTACACCACATGCTGGAGTACAGATGGGATCACCAGAAGCTTCGCATGTTACCTACATCCGGTGATGCCCATATTCTGCAATGGGCAAAGAACATAGGAGATATCGAGGATCATTTACTTCGAGCCGAGTTCTATCACATCCAGCGCGAACTTGCCCACATCATCATGAAGGAGGTCGTCGGAAAAACAGGGATGTTCTACGAAGAGGGACAAATGTCGCGGGAAGACGTCCGAACACGGGTAGCCTCTCAGCGTCTCGACCTGAAGCCTTTCACTAGGCTTGGGGACTATCTCCCTGACTTGGATGGATGGCACGATGATACGTCCATTTTGCATCATGCTTTTATATCGATATTTATTGCATTATGGGCTGTTATTTCACATTATGCCACAATACTTATGGCTATTATCTCTTATTTTACAAGGTTTACATAAGGAGGGAGAATGCCGGCAGCTGGAATTCTGGGCGGGAAAAGGAGCAAATATTAGAGACCTATTCTGCACAACTCCAAAAGTCCTGAAACTCCATGGAATATCTTATAATAAATAATAAAAATCCTCACCAAAGATGAAGGCCAGGGGGCCCACACCCTGTCCACGAGGGTGGGGGGCGCGCCCCTACCTCGTGGGCCCCTTGGTGGCTCTCCGATGCCCATCTTCTGGTATATGAAGTCTTTCGTTGAGAAAAAGAGAGCAAGAAACCTTTTGGGACGAGACTCCGCCGCCACGAGGCGGAACCTTGGCGGAACCAATCTAGGGCTTCGGCAGAGCTGTTCTGCCAGGGACACTTCCCTCCGGGAGGGGGAAATCATCGCCATCGTCATCACCAACGCTCCTCTCATCGGGAGAGGGCAATCTCCATCAACATCTTCACCAGCACCATCTCATCTCCAAACCCTAGTTCATCTCTTGTATCCAATTCTTGTCTCCAAGCCCGGGATTGGTGCTAGTAGGTTGCTAGTAGTGTTGATTACTCCTTGCAGTTGATGCTAGTTGGTTTATTTGGTGGAAGATCATATGTTCAGATCCTATATGCATATTATTACTCCTCTGATTATGAACATGAATATGCTTTCTGAGTAGTTACGTTTGTTCCTGAGGACACGGGAGAAGTCTTGCTATTAGTAGTCATGTGAATTTGGTATTCGTTCGATATTTTGATGAGATGTATGTTGTCTAACCTCTAGTGGTGTTATGTGAACGTCGACTACATAACACTTCACCATTATTTGGGCCTAGAGGAAGGCATTGGGAAGTAATAAGTAGATGATGGGTTGCTAGAGTGACAGAAGCTTAAACCCTAGTTTATGCGTTGCTTCGTAAGGGGCTGATTTGGATCCATATGTTTCATGCTATGGTTAGGTTTACCTTAATACTTTTGTTGTAGTTGCGGATGCTTGCAATAGAGGTTAATCATAAGTGGGATTCTTGTTCAAGTAAGAACAACACCCAAGCACCGGTCCACCCACATATCAAATTAACAAAGTACCGAACGCGAATCATATGAACGTGATGAAAACTAGCTTGATGATATTCCCATGTGTCCTCGGGAGCGCTTTTCCTTATATAAGATTTTGTCCAGGCTTGCCTTTGCTACAAAAAGGATTGGGCCACCTTGCTGCACTTTATTTACTTTTGTTGCTTGTTGCTAAATTATCCTATCACAAAACTATCTGTTACTACTTATTTCAGTACTTGCAGAGAATACCTTGCTGAAAACCGCTTATCATTTCCTTCTGCTCCTCGTTAGGTTCGACACTCTTACTTATCGAAAGGACTACGATAGATCCCCTATACTTGTGGGTCATCAAGACTCTTTTCTAGCGCCGTTGCCGGGGAGTGAAGCGCCTTTGGTAGGTGGAATTTGGTATGGAAAAATTTATATAGTGTGCTGAAATTTACTGTCACTTGTTACTATGGAAAGTAATCCTCTGAGGGGCTTGTTCGGGGTATCTTCACCCCGACCAGTACAGCAAATAGTTGCTCCTCAACCTACTGAACCTACTGAAAATGAAAATGTTCCCTTTGAAGTTCCTTCAGGTATGATAGAAAAACTGCTAGCTAATCTTTTTGCAGGAGATGGAACAAAGCATCGTGATGAGCACCTAATATATGTGGATGAGGTTTGTGGATTATTTAAGCTTGCAGGTATACCCGATGATGTTGTCAAGAAGAAGGTCTTCCCTTTATCTTTGAAGGGAGATGCATTGACATGGTATAGTCTATGTGATGATACGAGATGATGGAACTATAGAAGACTAAAATTTAAATTTCATCAAAAGTATTACCCTATGCATCTTGTTCATCGTGATCGCAATTATATATATAATTTTTGGCCTCTCGAAGGAGAAAGCATAAATCAAGTTTGGGGGAGGCTTAAATCAATGTTACATTAATTCCCCAATCATGAGCTCCCAAGAGAAACAATTATTCAAAATCTTTATGCTCGACTTTCTGAAAATAATCGCACCATGGTCGATACTTCTTGTGCTGGCTCTTTTATGATGAAGACTATTGAATTTAAATGGGATTTATTGGATAGAATTAAACGCAACTCTGAAGATTGGGATCTCGACAAAGGTAAGGAATCAGGTATGACACCTAAGTTTGATTGTGTTAAATCTTTTATGGATACCGATATTTTCTGTAAGTTTAGCACTAAATATGGACTTGACTATGAGATAGTAGCTTCTTGCTGTGAATCTCCCTAAGGAGAAGTGGTTTAAATATCATCCTCCCATAGAAGTAAAAGTAGTTGCACCTATTAAAGTTGAAGAAAAGATTGTCACTTATAATGATCCTATTGTTCCTACTTCTTATGTTGAGAAACCACCTTTTCCTATTAGAATAAAGTATCCTGCTAAAGCTTCAACTGTGGTTCGTAAAAGCAATATTAGAACTTATACACCTTCTGAGCAAGTTAAAGTAGAACCTAATATTGCTATTGTTAAAGATCTCTTGGCTGATAATATTGATGGGCATGTTATTCAATTCTGTGGTGAAACTGCTAGAATTGTTAAACCTTGTACTAAAGATAAACATAGATCTGTGGTAGGCGTGCATGTTATTTCTGTTAAAATAGGAGATCATTGTTATCATGACTTATGTGACATGGGTGCTAGTGCTAGTGCAATACCCATTGATTTATACAAAGAAATTATGCATGACATTGCACCTATTGAGTTAGAAGATATTCATGTCACAATTAAACTTTCCAATAGAGATACTATATCACCAGTGGGAATTGTTAGAGATGTTGAAGTCTTCTGTGGGAAAACTAAATATCCTGCTGATTTCCTTGTTCTTGGTTCTCCACAAGATAGCTTTTGTCCCATTATATTTGGTAGACCCTTCTTGAATACTGTTAATGCTAAGATTGATTGCAAAAAGAATGTTGTTACTATTGGCTTGGATGATATGGTTCATGAGTTTAATTTCTCTAAATTTAGTAAACAACATCGTGAAGAAGAATTTCCTAGTAAGGATGAAATTATTGGTCTTGCTTCTATTGCCATACCTCCTAGTGATCCGTTAGAACATTATTTGCTAGACCACGAAAACGACATGTTTATGAATGAAAGAAGGGAATTAGATGAAGTATTCTTTAAACAGAAACCTATTCTGAAACACAATTTGCCAGTTGAAATCCTAGGGGACCCCCCTCCACCTAAGGGTGATCCCGTGTTGAGCTTAAACCGTTGCCTGATAATCTTAAATATGCTTATCTTGATGAAATATATCATGTTATTATTAGTGCTAACCTTTCAGAGCATGAAGAAGAAAGATTATTGAAAACTTTGAAGAAGCACCGTGCTGCTATTGGACATACTCTCGATGATCTTAAGGGCATTAGCCCCACTCTCTGTCAGCATAAAATAAATTTGGAAGCAGATGCCAAACTAGTTCGTGATCCTCAATGACGTTTGAATCCTAAAATGAAAGAAGTAGTAAGAAAAGAACTACTAAAGCTTCTTGAGGCAGGTATAATTTATTCCGTTGCTGATAGTCAGTGGGTATGTCCTGTTCATTGTGTCCCTAAGAAGGGAGGTATTACTGTTGTTCCTAATGATAAAGATGAACTGATTCCACAAAGAATTATTACAGGTTACAGGATGGTAATTTATTTCCGCAAATTAAATAAGGCTACTAAGAAAGATCATTACCCCTTACCTTTTATTGATCAAATTCTAGAAAGATTATGCAAACATACACACTATTGCTTTCTAAATGGTTATTCTGGTTTCTCTCAAATACCTGTGTCGGCTAAGGATCAATCAAAGACTACTTTTACATGCCCTTTTGGTACTTTTGCTTATAGACATGTGCCTTTTGGTTTATGTAATGCACCTGCTACCTTTCAAAGATGCATGATGGCTATATTCTCTGACTTTTGTGAAAAGATTTGTGAGGTTTTCATGGACGATTTTTCCATCTACGGATCCTCTTTTGATGATTGCTTGAGCAATCTTGATCGAGTTTTGCAGAGATGTGAAGATACTAATCTTGTCTTGAATTGGGAAAAGTGCCACTTTATGGTTAATGAGGGTATTGTCTTGGGGCATAAAGTTTCTGAAAGAGGTATTGAAATTGATAAAGCCAAGGTTGATGCTATTGAAAGGATGCCATGTCCCAAGGACATCAAAGGTATAAGAAGTTTCCTTGGTCATGCCGGATTTTATAGGAGGTTCATTAAGGACTTCTCAAAGATTTCCCGGCCTCTGACTAATTTATTACAAAAAGATATACCATTTTTCTTTGATGATGATTGTGTAGAAGCATTTGAAATACTTAAGAAAGCATTAATCTCTGCACCTATTGCTCAGCCACCTGATTGGAATTTACCCTTTGAAAACATGTGTGATGCTAGTGATTATGCTGTAGGTGCTGTTCTAGGGCAAAGAGTTGATAAGAAATTAAATGTTATCCATTATGCTAGTAAGACTCTAGACAATGCTCAAAGAAATTATGGTACTACTGAAAAATAATTATTAGCAGTTGTATTTGCTTGTGATAAGTTTAGACCTTATATTGCTGATTCTAAAGTAACTATTCACACTGGTCATGCTGCTATTAAATATCTTATGGAAAAGAAAGATGCTAAACCTAGACTTATTAGATGGGTTCTCTTGCTACAAGAATTTGATTTGCATATTGTTGATAGAAAAGGAGCTGAGAACCCCGTTGCAGATAACTTGTCTAGGTTAGAAAATGTTCTTGATGACCCATTACCTATTGATGATAGCTTTCCTGAAGAGAAATTAAATGCCATAAGTACTTATCGTAGTACTCCTTGGTATGCTGATTATGCTAATTACATTGTTGCTAAATTCATACCACCTACCTTCACATATCAACAAAAGAAAAAGTTTTTCTATGATTTGAGACATTACTTTTGGGATGATCCACATCTTTGTAAAGAAGGAGTAGATGGTGTTATTAGACGTTGTGTACCTAAGCATGAACAGGAACAGATCCTACGCAAGTTTCACTCCGAAGCTTATGGAGGACACCATGCAGGAGATAGAACTGCACATAAGGTATTGCAATCCGGTTTCTATTGGCCTACTCTCTTCAAGGATGCTCGTAAGTTTGTCTTATCTTGTGATGAATGCCAAAGAATTGGTAATATTAGTAGACGTCAAGAAATGCCTATGAATTATTCACTTGTTATTGAACCATTCGATGTTTGGGGCTTTGATTATATGGGACCATTTCCTGCCTCCAATGGATATACACATATTTTAATTGTTGTTGATTGCGTTACTAAGTGGGTAGAAGCTATTCCAACTAGTAGTGTTGATCATAACACCTCTATTAAAATGCTTAAGGAAGTTATTTTTCTGAGGTTTGGAGTCCCTAGATATTTAATGACTGATGGTGGTTCACATTTTATTCATGGTGCTTTCCGTAAAATGCTTGCTAAGTATGACGTTAATCATAGAATTGCATCTCCTTATCACCCACAGTCTAGTGGTCAAGTAGAATTGAGTAATAGAGAACTCAAATTAATTTTGCAAAAGACAGTCAATAGGTCTAGAAAGAATTGGTCTAAGAAACTTGATGATGCATTATGCGCCTATAGAACTGCATATAAAAATCCTATGGGTATGTCTCCGTATAAAATGGTTTATGGAAAAGCATGTCACTTACCTCTCAAACTAGAACATAAGGCATATTGGGCTATTAAAGAGCTCAACTATGATTTCAAACTTGCCGGTGATAAGAGGTTATTTGATATTAGCTCACTTGATGAATGGAGAACCCAAGCTTACGAAAATCCCAAGTTGTTTGAAGAAAAAGTCAAAAGATGGCATGACAAAAGAATACAAAAGCGTGAGTTTTACGTAGGTGATTATGTATTGCTATACAACTCTCGTTTAAGATTTTTTGTGAGAAAACTTCTCTCTAAATGGGAAGGCCCCTATGTTATCGAGGAGGTCTATCATTCCGGTGCAATAAAAATCAACTACTTCAAAGGCACAAATCCGAAGGTGGTAAACGGTCAAAGAATTAAACATTATATCTCAGGTAATCCCATAAATGTGGAAACCAATATTATTGAAACCGTAACCCTGGAGGAATACATAAGGGACACTTTCCAGACCGTTTCAGACTCCGAAAAGGAATAGGTATGTGGTACGGTAAGTAAACTGACTCCAAAACAATTTTTAAGGCAATATCTCTCCGTTTTGGAATATTTAGAAAATTAGAAAAATAAGTGGCAGTCCGGGAAGGACACGAGGGCCCCACGAGGGTGGTGGGCGCGCCCCCTACCTCGTGAGCACCTAGTGTGCCTTCCGGACTCCGTTTTCTTGCACGGTACGTATTTTGGTCGGTAAAAATTCATTATATATTCTCCCGAAGGTTTTGACTCCTGTATCACGCAAATATCATCTGTTCTTGTTTCGAGCTGTCCTACTTCAGATTAGATCAACATGTCGTCTCAGGATTCAGAAGGAGAAAGCTATGTGGATGATTACTTGGCAAATCCTAAGGTCCATGGAGATGTGGAGCACAACGGTTGGACCGCGGAGGAAGAAGAGGACTATGAACCCAAGGGGAAGGAGGAGACGACCTTAGAAGACGAAGTCCCATTACCTCAACCTGGGGACATGCACGTGGAGTTCTAAAAGTCAAGTCTCCCTGATGGAGTAAAGAAACCAAAGTTCGAGTTTATCCCTTTTCGTCTCTTGCAGGAAAATAAGCAGGACCTATGCAAAAAGATATTAACCCTGGAGTAGGAGATTGATGATCTGAGGGATCAAAATGCCGTCCTCAAGCACAAATTAAGGGAGAAGTCTATGCCATCAGCTAAGTCAACGACACCACCCCAACCTTCTTCACCGACAAAGGAGACATAATCACATGGGTATGGGCACTCCCCTTGGCAACTGCCAAGCTTGGGGGAGGTGCCCCGGTATCGTATCACCATCACACTCCTATCTTTACCGTTTTACTTAGTTCGATCCTATTAGTAGTATTTTCATCTAGTAGCATAAAGTTTATGGCATGATCTAGTTTTGAGTTTTGCTTTATGATCTCTCTATGTCATCGAGCCCGTGAGCTATATAATAAAGATTAGTGTTGAGTCAAGGGCTTGATTTTCCTGCTATGATCTTGGGTGAATAAAAGAAAAGAGAAAAAAAATAAAAAGAAACAAGAGTTCATATTGATCTTATTGAGAGTAATGACTTCACATGGAAAGAGTATGATGATTAAAAGTTGTTGGGAGTTGGCAGGCATAGCTCTGGTCATCGTTGCAATTAATAGGAAGTAATAAGGAAAGAGAGGTTTCACATATAGATATATTATCATTGACATCTTTTATGATTGGGAGCACTCATTAATAAAGAGTTGATGTTGGACAAGGAAGACAATGTAATGAATTATGTTTTCTATATCTGAGATAAAGTATGTTATCATGGATCCTCTAACATGTTGAGCTTGCCTTTACCCCTCTTGCTAGCCAAATTCTCAGCACCAAGTTGAGATACTACTTGTGCTTCCAAATACCCTTAAACCAGTTTTGCCATGAGAGTCCACCATATCTACCTATGGATTGAGTAAGATCCTTCAAGTAAGTTGTCATCGGTGCAAAGCAATAAAAATTGCTCTAAATATGTATGATTGATTGGTGTGGGAGAAATAAGCTTTATACGATCTTGTGATATGGAAGTAATAAAAGCGACGGACTGCATAATAAAGGTTCAAATCACAAGGGGAAATATAAAGTGACATTCTTTCGCATTGAGATTTTGTGCATCCAACCATAAAAACGCATGGCAAATTCTGCTTCCCATTGCGAAGGGCCTATCTTTTATTATTATCTTCTACCTTATGCAAGTGTCACAGTGATCTTCACCTTTCCTTTTTCATTTTATCCTTTGGCAAGCCCAACATGTTGGAAAGAACCTGATATATATAACTAATTGGATGTAGGGGAGCATGAGTTATTATTGTTGACATTACCCTTGAGGTAAAAGGTTGTGGGGCGAAACTATAAGCCCCTATCTTTCTCTGTGTCTGATTAAAACTCCGTAACCACAAGTATTGCGTGAGTGTTAGCAATTATGAAGGACTAGATGATAGTTGAGTATGTGGACTTGCTTTTAAGCTCTGACATAGACTCTTTCTGATGTTACGATAAATTGCAATTGTTTCAATGACTGAGGTTATAGTTTGTTGGTTCTCAATATGGTTTCTGATTCATACTTTTGCATTGTGAATAGATCATCACTTGAACATAAGTAATCATATGACAATATCTATATATGTTGCTATTATGAGAATAGTCATGATGCCTTCATGTCCGTATTTTATTTTTATCGACACCTCTACCTCTAAACATGAGGACATATTTAACGTTATCGGCTTTCGCTTGAGGACAAGCGAGGTCTAAGCTTGGGGGAGTTGATACGTCCATTTTGCATCATGCTTTTATATCGATATTTATTGCATTATGGGATGTTATTTCACATTATGCCACAATACTTATGGCTATTCTCTCTTATTTTACAAGGTTTACATAAGGAGGGAGAATGCCGACAGATGGAATTCTGGGCTGGAAAAGGAGCAAATATTAGAGACCTATTTTGCACAACTCCAAAGGTCCCGAAACTCCACGGAATATCTTATAATAAATAATAAAAAATCCTCGCTAAATATGAAGGCCAGGGGCCCCACACCTTGTCCACGAAGGTGGGGGCGCCCCCCCTAGGGCGCACCCCCTACCTTGTGGGCCCCCTGGTGGCTCTCCGATGCCCATCTTCTTGTATATGAAGTCTTTCGTCGAGAAAAAGAGAGCAAGAAACCTTTCGGGACGAGACTCCGCCGCCACGAGGCGGAACCAATCTAGGGCTCCGGCAGAGCTGTTCTGCCGGGGACACTTCCCTCCGAGAGGGGGAAATCATCGCCATCGTCATCACCAACGCTCCTCTCATCGGGAGAGGGCAATCTCCATCAACATCTTCACCAGCACCATCTCATCTCCAAACCATAGTTCATCTCTTGTATCCAATTCTTATCTCCAAGTCCGGGATTGGTGCTAGTAGGTTGCTAGTAGTGTTGATTACTCCTTGTAGTTAATGCTAGTTGGTTTATTTGGTGGAAGATCATATGTTCAGATCCTATATGCATATTATTACCCCTCTGATTATGAACATGAATATGCTTTGTGAGTAGTTACGTTTGTTCCTGAGGACACGGGAGAAGTCTTGCTATTAGTAGTCATGTGAATTTGGTATTCGTTTGATATTTTGATGAGATGTATCTTGTCTAGCCTCTAGTGGTGTTATGTGAACGTCGACTACATAACACTTCACCATTATTTGGGCCTAGAGGAAGGCATTGGGAAGTAATAAGTAGATGATGGGTTGCTAGAGTGACAGAAGCTTAAACCCTAGTTTATGCGTTGCTTCGTAAGGGGCTGATTTGGATCCATATGTTTCATGCTATGGTTAGGTTTACCTTAATACTTTTGTTGTAGTTGCGGATGCTTGCAATAGAGGTTAATCATAAGTGGGATGCTTGTTCAAGTAAGAACAACACCCAAGCACCGGTCCACCCACATATCAAATTATCAAAGTAACGAACGCGAATCATATGAACGTGATGAAAACTAGTTTGATGATATTCCCATGTGTCCTCGGGAGCGCTTTTCCTTATATAATAGTTTGTCCAGGCTTGTCCTTTGCTACAAAAAGGATTGGGACACCTTGTTGCACTTTATTTACTTTTTTGCTTGTTTCTCGTTACAAATTATCCTATCACAAAACTATCTGTTACTACTTATTTCAGTACTTGCAGAGAATACCTTGCTGAAAACCGCTTATCATTTCCTTCTGCTCCTCGTTGGGTTCGACACTCTTACTTATCGAAAGGACTACGATAGATCCCCTATACTTGTGGGTCATGACACGACATGTTGGTGTGATTGTCGATATATGACAATGTGTCCGTTTAGTCCATACTTTCTGTATGACGAAACTTTTAGTTATGCATGACGAAACTTTATTTGTGATGTAATTAAACCGTCCTCCTCGACTAGCGAGGATCACTCTAGTTAGGGCATTTTGGGTACGATCAACTTTGTTATTTATGCTTATGATATGTTGCTTCTATTTTTGCCAAGTTTGTCTCTTTCTGTTGCTCAACTATATATGTTGCATATCATCAACTCATGTGGCGGTGCAGGTGCATAGATCATCGATGGCGAAGAAGTGCTACGCCAGGAGTATATATACGACTAGTGGCCGAAGTGTCAGGCCCAGGTGTACCGGTTTCCGATTTCTGAGCGACAGGCAGTAGTTAGTTTAGGTTCACGCTAATGCGAGAGAGGGATACGAACTCGTGTACTGCATAGTTCTGCTCTCACTCAAAGTGATTGCTCTTCTCACGTATATCATTCTTTAGATGGATGATGATGTAGTTGCAAGTAATCGAGACTTGTATCGCTATTTTCGAGATGATGACGAGAGACCACTTTGTGTTGGATGATGATTATGATTATGACATGATTTGTTGAGACTAGTTGTATGTATATGCTATGATTACATTTGTATGTGTATGATATGCTAAAGATTATTGTATAAAGCCTATTCAAATACCAAACAAATATGCAGAAAAAACTAATAAAACTAGTAGTAGTGAGGGGTAGAAAGTTAGCAGTAGTGCCGCCTTACTAGTAGCGCTTCCATGTAAAAAGCGCTGTAGATATTATCAGCAGCGCCCTTCACCAAAGCGCGCTACTGCTATCCATGTCTAGCAGTAGCGTGGGACGGCAGGCGCTACTGCTACATGTTAGCTGTACCACCTTATCAGTAGAGCACCGTCCCGCGCTACTGATAGGCATAAAACCCGCGCTGCTACTAGGCTATTCCCTAGTAGTCTGTAGACAAGATCCATTATCTATTGTGGCAGATAGGTATCTCGTCGTTTTATCCTTAGCAGCAACAATGATACATACGTGTCGGTTCCCTTTATATCACTGGGATCAAGCACCATAAGATCGAACCCACTACCGGGCACCTCTTCCCATTGCAAGATAAATAGATCAAATTGGCCAAACAAAACCCAAATATCAGAGAAGAAATACGAGGCTATAAGAGATCATGCATATAATAGATCAAAGAAACTCAAATAACTTTCATGGATATAAAAAGATATGACTGATCATAAACTCAAAGTTCGTCAGATCCCAACAAACACATTGCAAAAAGAGTTACGTCATATGGATCTCCAAGAGACCATTGTATTGAGAATTCAACGAGAGAGACGAATACATCTAGCTACTAACTACGGACCCGAAGGTCTACAAAGAACTACTCATGCATCATCAGACAGGCAGCAATGGAGGTGGTGAACCCCATCCGAGATGGTGTCTAGATTGGATCTGGTGGTTCTGGACTCTGCGGCGACTGGATATATATTTCGTCAACTCCCCTAGGGTTTCTGGAATATTGGGGTATCTATAGAGCAAAGAGGTGGTCCGGGGGCACCCGAGGTGGGCACAACCCACCAGGGCGCGCGTGGGCCTCCTGGCGTGCCCTGGTGGGTTGTCCCCTCCTCGGGACTCCCCCAGGTGCAACCAGGGCCCAACATCTTTCTTCTGGTCCAACAAAATCATCATGGAGTTTTGTGGCATTTGGACTCCATCTGATATTGATTTCCTGCGATGTAAAAAAATGGAAAAAATAGCAACTGGCACTCGGCACTATGTCAACAGGTTAGTACCAGAAAATGATATAAAATGACTATAAAATGATTATAAAACATCCAAGAGTGATAACAAAACAACATGGAACAATAAAAAATTATAGATATGTTGGAGACGTATCACCCACCATCTATTTACTACTCCACAATGCATTCCCTTAGGCCCAATATGGTGAAGTGTCATGTATTCGACGTTCACATGACAGCACTATGGGAATCACAACATACATACTGTCAAAATATCGAACACATATCAAATTCACATGATCACTTGCAACATGATTTATCCCGTGACCTCAAGAACAAAAGTAACTACTCACAAATAATAAACATGCTCATGATCAGAGGATTATTAAATAGCATCATGGGTCTGAACTTATAATCTTCCACCAAATAAACCATATTGCGGTGCTTGATCCCAGTGACAGAAAGGGAAACGACACGTATTGTATTGTTGCCATCGAGGATAAAAAGATGGGGTTTATATCATATTGCATGAGTTTATCCCTCTACATCATGTCATCTTACTTAAAGCGTTACTCTGTTCTTATGAACTTAATACTCTAGATGCATGCTGGATAGCGGTCGATGTGTGGAGTAATAGTAGTAGATGCAGAATCGTTTCGGTCTACTTGTTGCAGACGTGATGCCTATATACATGATCATACCTAGATATTCTCATAACTATGCTCAATTCTATCAATTGCTCGACAGTAATTCGTTTACCCACCGTAATACTAATGCTCTTGAGAGAAGCCACTAGTGAAACCTATGGCCCCCGGGTCTATTTTCCATCATATTAATCTTCCAACACTTAGTTACTTCTGGCGCCATTTATTTTTGCAATCTTTATTTTTAATCTTTATCATAAAAATACCAAAAATATTATCTTATCATATCTATCAGATCTCACTCTCGTGAGTGACCGTGAAGGGATTGACAACTCATTTATTGCGTTGGTTGCGAGGTTCTTAGTTGTTTGTGTAGGTGCGTGGGACTCGCGCATGGTCTCCTACTGGATTGATACCTTGGTTCTCAAAAACTGAGGGAAATACTTACGCTACTTTACTGCATCACCCTTTCCTCTTCAAGGGAAAACCAACGCAGTGCTCAAGAGGTAGCAGCCGTCCACGAGGGTGGAGGGCGCGCCCTACCCCCTGGGTGCGCGCCCCTATCTCGTGGATGACTCGGAGACCCCCCTGACGTGAAATCGACGCCAAAAATTCCTATAAATACAGAAACCCCTAGAAAGAAACCTAGATCGGAAGTTCCGCCACCGCAAGCCTCTCTCTCGGTGGCGTCAGAGTGCCATCAGGAGGGGAATCATCGCCGTGGTGATTGTCTTCATCAACATCACCATCATCATCACCATCCTCATCTTTTTTAGACGGTCCACTCTCCCGCACTCCGCTGTAATCCCTACTTGAACATGGTGCTTTATGCCACATATTATGATCCAATGATGTGTTGCCATCCTATGATGTTTTGAGTAGATATCCTTTGTCTTTGGGTTGATTGATGATCTAGATTGGTACGAGTTGTATGTTTTTTTGGTGCTGTCCTATTGTGCCCTCCGTGTCGCGCAAGCGTGAGGGATTCCCGCTGTAGGGTGTTGCAATACGTTCATGATTCGCTTATAGTGGTTCGCTTGAGTGATAGAAGCATAAACCCGAGTAAGGGGGTTGCAGCGTATGGGATAAAGGGGACTTGATGCTTTAATGCTATGGTTGGGTATTACCCTAATGATCTTTAGTAGTTGCGGATGCTTGCTAGAGTTCCAATCATAAGTGCATATGATCCAAGAAGAGAAAGTATGTTAGCTTATGCCTCTCCCTCATATGAAATTGCAATGACGACTACGTGTGTTGTTAACGATTGCCTAGGATAATTGCGCACACCAACCCATCACCCATCATTATTCCACACTTGCTATTTATAATATTTAGTAATATATTCTAACTTTATGATAACATTAACTAGTTTTATGTTTTAGCTCTCCGATATCATGCAAAGTTGTTCTCTTCATACCCACAACGTAGTTTTATTTCTCGTTTCTAGTTGGAAGGAAACGTTCGGTGTACGTAGAGTCGTATTAGTGGCAGATAGGACTTGAGAGAATATTGATCTTACCTTTAGCTCCTTGTGGGTTCAACACTCCATACTTATCACTTCCACCTTTGGGATTGCTAAGATGATTCCCTGCACTTGGGTATTATCACTTATATATTGGGCATCGAGATCTATAGGGATAGATCGAGACGCTTAATAGGACTTTCACAAAGCACATACCTTGATAAAGTTTTGAAGAAGTTCAAAATGGATCAGTCAAAGAAAGGGTTCTTGCCTGTGTTACAGGGTGTGAAATTGAGTCAGACTCAAAGCCCGACTACAGAAGATAGAGAGAAAATGAAAGTCATTCCCTATGCTTCGACCATAGGTTCTATCATGTATGCTATGCTGTGTACCAGACCTGATGTGTGCCTTGCCATAAGTTTGGCAGAGAGGTACCAAAGTAATCCAGGAGTGGATCACTGGACAACGGCCAAGAACATCCTGAAGTACCTGAAAAGGACCAAGGATAAGTTTCTCTTTTATGGAGGTGACAAAGAGCTTGTTCTAAATGGTTACTTTGATGCTAGGTTCAGCACTGATCCGGATGACTCTAAGTCACAAACTAGATACGTATTTATATTGAATGGTGGAGCTGTCAGTTGGTGTCGTTCCAAGCAGAGTGTCGTGGCGGGATCTACGTGTGAAGCCGAGTACATAGCTGCTTCGGAAGCAACACATGAAGGAGTCTGGATGAAGGAGTTCATATCCGATCTGGGTGTAATACCCAGTGCATCGGGTCCAATGAGAATCTTTTGTGACAACACTAGATCAATTGCCTTGGTGAAGGAATCCAGGTTTCACAAGAGAACAAAACAAATCAAGAGACGCTTCAACTCCATCCGTGAAAAGGTCAAGGATGGAGACATAGAAATTTGCAAAGTATATACAGATCTGAATGTGGCAGACCCGTTGAGTAAGCCTCTTCCACGAGTAAAACATGATCAGCACCACGACTCCATGGGTGTTAGATTCATTACAATGTAATACAAATTATTGACTCTAGTGCAAGTGGGAGTCTGAAGGAAATATGCCCTAGAGGCAATAATAAAGTTGATAGAATTGTATTGATGAGAAACTTAAATACGTGTGGGAATACATAAACAAATACCGTGTCCCTAGTAAGCCTATACTAGACTAGCTCATTGATCAAAGGTGGTTAAGATTTCCTAACCATAGACATGTGTTGTCATTTGATAATGGGATCACATCATTAGGAGAATGATGTGATGGAGAAGACCCATCTGTTAGCTTAGCATATTGACCGTTTAGTTTATTTCTATTGCTTTCTTCATGTCAAATACATATTCCTCTGACTATGAGATTATGCAACTCCCGGATATCGGAGGAATACCTTGTGTTCTATCAAACGTCACAACGTAACTGGGTGATCATAAAGATACTCTACAGGTATCTCCGAATTTGTTTGTTGAGTTGGCATCGATCGAGATTAGGATTTGTCACTCCGAGTATCGGAGAGGTATCTCTCGGCCCTCTCGGTAATACACATCATAGGCTTGCAAGAAAATGACTAAGGAGTTAGCTATGAGATGATGTATTATGGAACGAGTAAAGAGACTTGTCGGTAACGAGATTGAACTAGGTATGAAGATACCGACAATCGAATCTCGGGCAAGTAACATACCCATGGACAAAGGGAATTACATATGTTATCATAACGGTTCGACCTATAAAGATCTTCCTAGAATACGTAGGAGCCAATATGGGCATCCAGGTTCCGCTACTAATTATTGATACGTCTCTAATGTATCTATAATTATTAATTGTTCCATGCTATTATATTATCTGTTTTGGATGTTTAATGGGCTTTACTAAGCACTTTATATTATTTTTGGGACTAACCTACTAACCGAAGGCCCAGTGCAAATTGTAGTTTTTTTCTTCTTATTTTAGTGTTTCATAGAAAAGGAATATCAAACGGAGTCCAAACGAAATGAAACCTTCGGGAGAGTTATTTTTGGAACAAACGTGATCCAGAGGACTTGGGGTGGATGTTAGCAAAGAAGCAAGGAGGCCACGAGGCAGGGAGGCGCCCCCCTGGGCGCGCCCCCACCCTCGTGGACCCCTCGCAGCTCCAACGACCTACTTCTTCCTCCTATATATACCCATATACCCCAAAAACATCCAGGAGCACCACGAAACCCTATTTGCAACGCCGCAACCTTCTGTACCCGTGGGATCCCATCTTGGGGCCTTTTCTGGCGCTCCGCCGGAGGGGGAATCGATCACGGGGGGCTTCTACATCAACACCATAGCCTCTCCGATGATGTGTGAGTAGTTTACCACAGACCTTCGGGTCCATAGTTATTAGCTAGATGTCTTCTTCTCTCTCTCTTTGGATCTCAATACAAAGTTCTCCTCGATCTATTGGAGATCTATTTGATGTAACTCTTTTTGCCGTGCGTTTGTCGAGATCCGATGAATTGTGGGTTTATGATCAAGATTATCTATGAACAGTATTTGAATCTCCTTTGAATTATTTTAGGTATGATTGGTTATCTTTGCAAGTCTCTTCGAATTATCAGTTTGGTTTGGCCTACTAGATTGATCTTTCTTGCAATGGGAGAAGTGCTCAGCTTTGGGTTCAATCTTGGGATGTCCTTTCCCAGTGACAGCAGGGGCAGCACGACACGTATTGTATCGTTTCCATCGAGGATAAAAAGATGGGGTTATATCATATTGCTTGAGTTTATCCCTCTACATCATGCCATCTTGCCTAATGCGTTACTCTGTTCTTATGAACTTAATATTCTAGATGCATGTTGGATAGCGGTCGATGTGTAGAGTAATAGTAGGAGATGGAGAATCATTTTGGTCTACTTGTCGCGGACGTGATGCCTATATATACATGATCATGCCTATATATTCTCATAATTATGCACTTTCCTATCAATTGCTCGATAGTAATTTGTTCACCCACCGTAATACTTATGCTATCTTGAGAGAAGCCACTAGTGAAACCTATGGCCCCCGGGTCTATTTTCCATCATATAAGTTTCCAATCTATTTTTACTTTACAGTCTTTACTTTCAATCTATATCATAAAAATACCAAAAATATTTATCTTATTATCTCTATCAGATCTCACTTTTGCAAGTGGCCGTGAAGGGATTGACAACCCCTTTATCGCGTTGGTTGCAAGGTTCTTATTTGTTTGTGTAGGTATGAGGCGACTTGCGTGTAGTCTCCTACTGGATTGATACCTTGGTTCTCAAAAACTGAGGGAAACACTTACGCTACTTTGCTGCATCACCCTTTCCTCTTTAAGGGAAAAACCAACGCAGTGCTCAAGAGGTAGCAAGAAGGATTTCTGGCGCCGTTGCCGGGGAGATCTATGGCAAGTCAAGTCAAGTCAAGACATACCAAGTACCCATCACAACTCTTATCCCTCGCATTACATTATTTGCCATTTGCCTCTCGTTTTCCTCTTCCCCACTTCACTCTTGTCGTTTTATTCGCCCTCTTTTTACGTGTGTCGTCATGGCTAGTCCTTCTATCATTGTCAGTACTCCCGATCATGAAGTTCTTAATTTCAAACAAAGGGAGGGAGAAAATCTAAAATATGCTTGGCATAGAATTTGCAATGCTCAAAATAGATCTACTAGGAAGCAATCTACTTCTGTTCTTCTTCGCAATTTTTATGTAGGCATCACTCCTTTGAACAGATATATTCTTGATACCATTACCGGAGGCAAATTCTTGGGTAACCATACCTTTGATTCTTATAATGCTATGATAGATTTGTTTGGCCCA
Organism: Aegilops umbellulata; assembly: GCA_032464435.1. NCBI lineage: Eukaryota > Viridiplantae > Streptophyta > Magnoliopsida > Poales > Poaceae > Aegilops > Aegilops umbellulata. Next base: position 34,073,167 of record CP136058.1, on the reverse strand, counting down.
CCACCTCTTTTGGTAAATGGAACTATTTTAACTTTGGAACATGTGATGCAAAGACTTGAAATTATTGAAAATAAAGTTGCTACCGCAGAGTTGATTGAATATTTGGATAAAAAGATCCACAACCAAATTACCCAATACGGATCTAAGGTAGGAATTGCTCTTAAATTTTTTAAAGAAAAGGAACCCATAGTTAACAAAAAGATAGATCAAGATTCCACAAGAATTGATAAAATTGAGGATATTATTACCAACTTAGGGTCTTCCTTTTCTTCCATGAAAAATACTCCAAAACCTCTTAATGCTAAAATTGCCAAATTGATGTATGTTCCTAAGAATAAGGGTGAAACTTCTAGTAAGGGAAATGCGGATCTCAAATCCATAAGTGTTCACCCCAACTTTCTTGCTATCATTAAGGAACCTTTTGCTACAAATGATTTTCTTGATTTCTTGCCTAGGATTTTGGTCATTATTAAAAAGAAGGAAACTCCTAAGGTTTATAAGTTTTCAATTGAACAATTTCCTACCAAAGATGATAATACCTAGATCTATTCTTGCCTTTATGCCTAGCTAGGGGCGTTAAACGATAGCGCTTGTTGGGAGGCAACCCAATTTTATTTTTGTTTCTTGATTTTTTGTTATGTTTAGTAATAAATAATTCATCTAACCTATGTTTATGTGTTTTCATGTTTTAATTATTGTTTGTGCCAAGTAGAACCTTTGGGAAGACTTGGTTGAAGTCTTTATGATCTAGCTGTAAAAAACAGAAACTTTAGCGCTCACGAGATTAGCTGCCTTTTTTTTACTGGAGAGTGCTATTTAGTTGATTCTTTTTGAAGATGATTAACAGATAAATTCCTCGCGTCCACCAATTTATTTCAGAATTTTTGGAGTTACAGAAGTATACGTTTGATACAGATTACTACAGATTGTTCTGTTTTTGATAGATTCTGTTTTTTGAGTGTTGTTTGCTTATTTTGATGGATCTATGGCTAATATCGGAGGGTATGAACCATAGAGTAGTTGTAATAAAGTAGTTTTAAAACCAATATAAATAAATAATGAGTTCATTACAATACCTTATGGTGGTGACTTGCTTTCTTATACTAACGGAGCTCATAAGATTTTCTGTTGAGTTTTGTGTTGTAAAGTTTTCAAGTTTTGGATAAAGATTTGATGGATTATGGAATAAGGAGTGGAAAGAGACTAAGCTATGGGATGCCCGAGGCACCCCAAGGTAAAATTCAAGGACAACCAAAATCCTAAGCTTGGGGATGCCCCGGAAGGCATCCATCTTTCGTCTTCGTCTATCGGTAACTTCACTTGAGGCTATATTTTTATTCACCACATGATATGTGTTTTGCTTGGAGCGTCTTGTATGATTTGAGTCTTTGATTTTTAGTTTACCACAATCATCCTTGCTGTACACACCTTTTGGGAGAGACACACATGCATCAGAATTTATTAGAATACTCTATGAGCTTCACTTATATCTTTTGAGCTAGATAATTTTGCTCTAGTGCTTCACTTATATCTTTTAGAGCACGGTGGTGGTTTTATTTTATAGAAATTATTGATCTCTCATGCTTCACTTATATTATTTTGAGAGTCTTTTAGAACAGCATGGTAGTTTGTTTTGGCTATAAAATTAGTCCTAATATGATGAGCATCCAAGATGGGTATAATAAAAACTATCATATAAAGTGCATCGAATACTATGAGAAGTTTGATACTTGATAATTGTTTTGAGATATGAAGATGGTGATATTAGAGTCATGCCAGTTGAGTAGTTGTGAATTTGAGAAATACTTGTTCTGAAAGTTTGTGATTCCCGTAGCATGCATGTATGGTGAACCGTTATGTGATGAAGTCGGAGCATGATTTATTTATTGATTGTCTTCCTTATGAGTGGCGGTCGGGGACGAGCGATGGCCTTTTCCTACCAATCTATCCCCTAGGAGCATGCGTGTAGTACTTCGTTTTGATAACTAATAGATTTTTGCAATAAGTATGTGAGTTCTTTATGACTAATGTTGAGTCCATGGATTATGCGCACTCTCACCCTTCCACCATTGCTAGCCTCTCTAATACCGCGCACCTTTCACCGGTATCATACACCTACCCTATACCTTCCTCAAAACAGCCACCATACCTACCTATTATGGCATTTCCATAGCCATTCCGAGATATATTGCCATGCAACTTTCCACCGTTCTGTTTATTATGACACGCTTCATCATTGTCATATTGCTTTGCATGATCATGTAGTTGACAATGTATTTGTGGAAAAGTCACCTTTATAATTCTTTCATACATGTCACTCTTGATTCATTGCATATCCCGGTACACCGCCGTAAGCATTCACATAGACTCATATTTTTGTTCTAAGTATTGAGTTGTAATTTTTGAGTTGTAAGTAAATAAAAGTGTGATGACCATCATTATTAGAGCATTGTCCCAAGTGAGTAAAGGATGATGGAGACTTTGATTCCCTCTAAGTCGGGATGAGACTACATACAAAAGGAAAAAAAGAAAAAAAGAGGCCATTAAAAAAGAGAGAAAAAGGCCCAAATAAAAAAATTGGGAGAAAAAGAGAGAAGGGACAATGTTACTATCCTTTTACCACACTTGTGCTTCAAAGTAGCACCATGATCTTCATGATAGAGAGTCTCCTATGTCGTCACTTTCATATACTAGTGGGAATTTTACATTATAGAACTTGGCTTGTATTTTCCAATGATGGGATTCCTCAAAATGCCCTAGGTCTTTGTGAGCAAGCGAGTTGGATGCACACCCACATAGTTTCTTTTGTTGAGCTTTCATACACTTATAGCTCTAGTGCATCCGTTGCATGGCAATCCCTACTCACTAACATTGATATCTATTGATGGGCATCCCCATAGCCCATTGATACGTCTAGTTGATGTGAGACTATCTTCTCCTTTTTGTCTTCTCCACAACCACCATTCTATTCCACATATAGTGCTATGTCTATGGCTCACGCTCATGTATTGCGTGAAGATTGAAAAGGTTTGAGAACATCAAAAGTATGAAACAATTTCTTGGCTTGTCATCGGGGTTGTGCATGATTAAATACTTTGTGTGATGAAGATAGAGCATAGCCAGACTATATGATTTTGTAGGGATAACTTTCTTTGGCCATGTTATTTTGAGAAGACATAATTTTTTTAGTATGCTTGAAGTATTATTATTTTCATGTCAATATTAAACTTTTGCCTTGAATCTTTCAGATCTGAACATTCATGCCACAATAAAGGAAATTACATTGAGAAATATGCTAGGTAGCATTCCACATAAAAAATTCTGTTTTTATCATTGCCTACTCGAGGACGAGCAGGAATTAAGCTTGGGGATGCTTGATACGCCTCCAACGTATCTATAATTTTTTATTGTTCCATGCTATTATATTTTCTATTTTGGATGTTTAATGACTAACCTACTAACCGAAGACCCAGTGCAAATTGGTGTTTTTTTTGCTTATTTTAGTGTTTCGCAAAAAAGGAATATCAAATGGAGTCCAAACAGAATGAAACCTTCGGGAGAGTTATTTTTGGAACAAACATGTTCAAGAGGACTTGGGGTGGACGTTAAGAAAGAAGCGAGGAGGCCACGAGGCAGGGACGCACGCCCGCCCCCCTGGGCGCACCCCCACCCTCGTGGACCCCTCGCAGCTCCAACGACCTACTTCTTCCTCCTATATATACCCATATACCCCGAAAACATCCAGGAGCACCACAAAACCCTATTTCCACCGCTACAACCTTCTGTACCCGTGGGATCCCATCTTGGGGCCTTTTCCGGCGCTCCGCCGGAGGGGGAATCGATCACGGGGTGCTTCTACATCAACACCATAGCCTCTCCGATGATGTGTGAGTAGTTTACCATAGACCTCCGGGTCCTTAGTTATTAGCTAGATGGCTTCTTCTCTCTCTTTGGATCTCAATACAAAGTTCTCCTCGATCTTCTTGGAGATCTATTCGATGTAACTCTTTTTGCGGTGTGTTTGTCGAGATCCGATGAATTGTGGGTTTATGATCAAGATTATCTATGAACAATATTTGAATCTCCTCTGAATTATTTTAGGTATGATTGGTTATCTTTGCAAGTCTCTTTGAATTATCAGTTTCGTTTGGCCTACTAGATTGACCTTTCTTGCAATGGGAGAAGTGCTTAGCTTTGAGTTCAATCTTGCGCTGTCCTTTCCCAGTTACAGCAGGGGCAGCAAGGCACATATTGTATTGTTGCCATCGAGGATAAAAAGATGGGGTTTATATCATATTGCTTGAGTTTATCCCTCTACATCATGCCATCTTGCCTAATGCGTTACTCTATTCTTATCAACTTAATACTCTAGATGCATGTTGGATAGCGGTCGATGTGTAGAGTAATAGTAGTAGATGCAGAATCGTTTTGGTCTACTTGCCGTGGACGTGATGCCTATATATACATGATCATGCCTAGATATTCTCATAATTATGCACTTTTCTATCAATTGCTCGACAGTAATTTGTTCACCCACTATAATAGTTATGCTATCTTGAGAGAAGCTACTAGTGAAACCTATGGCCCCCAGGTCTATTTTCCATCATATAAGTTTCCAATCTATTTTTACTTTGTAATCTTTACTTTCAATCTATATCATTAAACTACCAAAAATATTTATCTTATTATCTCTATCAGATCTCACTTTTGCAAGTGGCCGTGAAGGGATTGACTACCCCTTTATTGCGTTGGTTGCATGGTTCTTATTTGTTTGTCTAGGTACGAGGCGACTTGAGTGTAGTCTCCTACTAGATTGATACCTTGGTTCTCAAAAACTGAGGGAAATACTTACACTACTTTGCTGCATCACCCTTTCCTCTTCAAGGGAAAAACCAACGCAGTTCTTAAGAGGTAGCAGTTATTGACCGGAGAGGTGTCTCGGTCATGTCTACATAGTTCTCAGACCCCTAGGGTCCGCACACTTAACGTTCATTGATGATATAGTGTTATATGAGTTATATGATTTGGTGAAAAAATGTTGTTCGGAGTCCCGGATGACATCACGGACATGACAATGAGTCTCGAAATGGTCAAGAGGTAAATATTGATATATAAAACGATGGTATTAAGACACCAGAAGAGTTTTGGGATGCATCGGGTAGTCATCGGGTCACCGGATGGGGTTCCGGGCACTCCCGGTAGGTATATGGGCCTAATGGGCCAAGGGAGGGATAGACCAGCCCACAGGGAGTTGGTGCGCCCCTCTCCCTGGCTGGCCGGCCCAAGGGAAGGAAATGGAGGAGGGCTAGCCCCTCCCGTCTTCCCATTCTCATGGGAGAAAGTAAAAGGGGGCGCCTCTCTCCCTACCTTTCCCCCGCACCTAAACATGAAAGGGGGCACCACTTGGGAGGAGACCCCAAGTAGGATTCGGCCTACTTGGGGCGCCGTCCTGGCTGCTCCCTCGTCGCCTGCCTATATATATATGTGGGAGGGGGCGCCTAGCACACCCAGAACAATTGCTTAGCCATGTGCGGCGCCCCCCTCCATCGTTTACACCCCCAGTCATATTTTCGTAGTGCTTAATTAGGCAAAGGCCTGCGGAGATAGCTTCACCATCACCATCACCATGCCGTCGTGCTACCAGAAGTCATCTACTACCTCGTCGTCTTGCTGGATCAAGAAGGCGGAGGACGTCACCAAGCTGAACGTGTGCTGAATGCGGAGATGCCGTTCATTCGGTATTTCATCGATTGGAGCACGAAGACGTTCGAATACATCAAACGTGTTATTAAACACTTCCACTTACAGTCTATGAGGGTACGTCGACACACTCTCCCCTCTCGTTGCTATGCATCTCCATGGATAGATCTCACGTGTGCGTAGAATTTTTGTTGTTTTCCATGCAATGTTTCCCAACAGAGGAAAGGGTCATGCAGCAAAGTAGAGATAAGTATTTCCCTCAGTTTGAAAACCAAGATATCAATCTAGTAGGAGGTACACACAAGTCTCCAATCTATGTGCCTACACAAACAATCAAACACTTGCACCTAACACAATAAAGGGGTTGTAAATCCCTTCACAATGACTTGCAAGCATGAGATCTGATAGAGATAGCTATAAAAGATAAATAAAAGAGCAAACTAAAGTAAATCTAGATAAATTGCAGCAAGGTATTTTTGGGTTTTTTGGTTTATAGATCTGAAAATATATAATGGAAAATAGACACGGGGGCCATAGGTTTCACTAGAGGCTTCTCTCTTGAAAGAAAACATACGATGGGTGATGACCCACAAATATAGGGGATCTATCGTAGTCCTTGCGATAAGTAAGAGTGTCGAACCCTACGAGGAGCAGAAGGAAATGACAAGCAGTTTTCAGTAAGGTATTCTCTGCAAGTACTGAAATTATCGGTAACAGATAGTTTTGTGATAAGGTAATTTGTAACGGGTAACAAGTAACAAAAGTAAAAAAGGTGCAGCAAGGTGGCCCAATCCTTTTTGTAGTAAAGGACAAGCCTGGACAAACTCTTATATAAAGGAAAACGATCCCGAGGACACATGGGAATTATCGTCAAGCTAGTTTTCGTCATGCTCATATGATTCTCGTTCGTTACTTTGATAATTTGATATGTGGGTGGACCGGTGCTTGGGTACTACCCTTCCTTGGACAAGCATCCCACTTATGATTAACCCCTCTCACAAGCATCCGCAACTACAAAAGAAGTATTAAGGTAAACCTAACCATATCATGAAACATATGGATCCAAATCAGCCCCTTACGAAGCAACGCATCAACTAGGGTTTAAGCTTCTGTCACTCTAGCAACCCATCATCTAATTATTACTTCCCAATGCCTTCCCCTAGGCCCAAACAATGGTGAACTGTCATGTAGTCATTCACATAACACTACTAGAGGAAAGACAACATACATCTCATCAAAATATCACACGAATACCAAATTCACATGACTACTTATAGCAAGACTTCTCCCATGTCCTCAGGAACAAATGTAGCTACTCACAAATCATATTCCCGTTCATAATCAGAGGGGTATTAATATGCATAAAGGATCTGAACATATGATCTTCCACCGAATAAACCAACTAGAATCAACTACAAGGAGTAATCAACACTACTAGCAACCCTCAGGTACCAATCCGAGGGTTTGAGGCAAAGATTGGATACAAGAGATGAACTAGGGTTCGAGTGGAGATGGTGCTGGTGAAGATTTTGGTGGAGATTGACCCCCTCCCGATGTGATGACGATGGTGATGATTTCCCCCTCCCGGAGGGATGTTTCCCCGGCAGAACAGCTCTGCGGGAGCCCTAGATTGGTTTCGCCAGGTTCCGCCTCGAGACGGCAGCGCTTCGTCCCAAAAGCTTCCTTTGATTTTTTCCAGGGCGAAAGACTTCATATAGCAAAAGATGGGCACCGGAGGCCTGCCAGGGGGCCCACGAGGCAGGGGCGCGCCCAGGGGGTAGGGCGCACCCTCCACCCTCATGGACAGGGTGTGGCCCCCTCTGGTGCTTTCTTCGCCCAATATTTTTAATATATTCCAAAACTGACTTTCGTGGAATTTCAGAACGTTTGGAGTTGTGAAGACTAGGTTCTAATATTTGCTCCTTTTCCAGCCCAGAATTCCAGCTACCAGCATTCTCCCTCTTCATGTAAACCTTGTAAAATAAGAGAGAAAAAGGCATAAGTATTGTGACATAATGTGTAGTAACAACCCATAATGCAATAAATATCGATATAAAAGCATGATGCAAAATGGACGTATCAACTCCCCCAAGCTTAGACCTCGCTTGTCCTCAAGCGGAAGCCGATAACGAAAAATACGCCCACATGTTTAGAGATAGAGGTGTCGATAAAATAAAATACGGACATGAGGGCATCATGACCGTTCTTATAACAACAACATATATATATATATATATATATATATATATATATATACATATAAATATATATATATGTATATATATATATATGTATATATATATATATATACATATATATATATATATACATATATATATATATATATATATATATATATATATATATATATATATATATATATATAGTCATATGATTTCTTATGCTAAAGTAACTTCATTGAAAACTAACAAACTATAATCTCAGTCATTGAAGCAATTGCAATTTATCATAACATCAGAAAGAGTCAATAAGAGCTTTTCAGCAAGTCCACATACTCAACTATCATTTAGTCTTTCACAATTGCTAACACTTACACAATACTTATGGGTATGAAGTTTTAATCGGACACAGAGAAAGATAGGGGCTTATAATTTTGCCTCCCAACCTTTTACCTCAAGGGTAATGTCAACAATAATGCTTTATGAAAACCCACATCCAATTGGATATATATATCAGGATCTTTCCAATACATAGTGCTTGCCAAAGGATAAAGTGTAAAAAGGAAAGGTGAAAATCACCATGACTCTTGTATAAGGCATAAGACAAAAATAAAAGACATGCCCTTCGTAGAGGGAAGCAGACGTTGTCATGTGCTTTATGGTTGGATGCACAAAATCTTAATGTGAAAGAACGTCACTTTATATTGCCACTTGTGATAGGGACCCTTATTATGCAGTCTGTCACTTTTATTGCTTCCATATCACAAGATCATATAAAGCTTATTTTCTCCGCACTAATAGATCATAAATATTTAGAGAGAAATTTTTATTGCATGCAACAATGACAACTTACTTGAAGGATCTTACTCAATCCATAGGTAGGTATGGTGGACACTCATGGAAAAACCGGGTTTAAGGATATTCGGAAGCACAAGTAGTAACTCTACTTGGTGCAGAGAATTCGGCTAGCATGAGGGGGAAAGGCAAGCTCAACATGTTGGATGATTGATACATCTCCGTCATATCTATAATTTTTTATTGTTCCATGCCAATGTTATTCAACTTTCATATACTTTTGGCAACTTTTTATATTATTTTTGGGCCTAACATATTGATCCAGTGCCTAGTGTCAGTTCCTGTTTGTTGCATGTTTTATGTTTCGCAGCAACCCAATATCAGACGGAGTCCAAACGGGATAAAAATGGACAGAAAACTATTTTGGAATATTTATGATTTTTGGGAAGTAAACTCAACGTGAGACGGTGCCCGAGGGGGCCACGAGGTAGGGGGCGCTCCCTGGACCCTCGTGGGCACCCCGTAAGGCGGTTTACGCTCTTCTTTTGCCGCAAGAAAGCTAATTTTATGAAAAATATTTGGGCGAGAGATTGATCCCAATCGGAGTTACGGATCTCCGGATATAAAAGAAACAGTGAAAGAGCAGCTGAGGGAGAGCGCAGAAATAGAGAGAGACAGAGAGACAGATACAGTCTCGGAGGGGCTCTCGCCCATCCCACACCATGGAAGCCAAGGACCAGAGGGTAAACCCTTCTCCCATCTAGGGAGAAGGTCAAGGAAGAAGAAGAAGGAGGGGGGCTCTCTCCCCCTCGCTTCCGATGGCGCCGGAACGCCGCCGGGGGCCATCATCATCACCGCGATCTACATCAATACCTCCGCCATCTTCACCAACATCTCCATCACCTTCCCCCCTCTATCTAAAGCGGTCCACTCTCCCGCAACCTGCTGTACCCTCTACTTGAACATGGTGCTTTATGCTTCATATTATTATCTAATGATGTGTTGCCATCCTATGATGTCTGAGTAGATTTTCGTTGTCCTATCGGTGGTTGATGAATTGCTATGATTGATTTAATTTTCTTGTGGTTATGTTGTTGTCCTTTTGTGCCCATCATATGAGCACGCGCGTGGATCACACCATAGGGTTAGTTGTATGTTGATAGGACTATGTATTTGAGGGCAAGAGTGACAGAAGCTTCAACCTAGCATAGAAATTGATGCATACGGGATTGAAGGGGGATCAATATATCTTAATGCTATGGTTGGGTTTTACCTTAATGAACGTTAGTAGTTGTGGATGCTTGCTAATAGTTCCAATCATAAGTGCATAGAATTCCAAGTAAGGGATGACATGCTAGCAGTGGCCTCTCCCACATAAAGTTTGCTATCAGTCTAGTAAAGTAGTCAATTGCTTAGGGACAATTTTACAACTCCAACCACCACTTTTCCACACTCGCTATATTTACTTTATTATGTCTTTATCTAAACAGCCCCTACTTTTTATTTACGTCCTTTTTATTATCTTGCAAACCTATCCGAAAACACGTACAAAGTACTTCCAGTTTCATACTTGTTCTAGGTAAAGCGAACGTTAAGCGTGCGTAGAGTTGTATCGGTGGTCGATAGAACTTGAGGGAATATTTGTTCTACCTGTAGCTCCTCGTTGGGCTTGAAACTCTTACTTATCGAAATAGGCTACAATTGATCCCCTATACTTGTGGGTTATCAAGACCTTTTTCTGGCACCATTGCCGGGGAGCAATAGCGTGGGGTGAATATTCTCGTGTGTGCTTGTTTGCTTTATCACTAAGTAATTTTTATTTGTTGTTCTTAGTTGTTTTCTATCTTTAGTTATGGGTAGGAAACGCAAAATACCAAAAAACTTAGTTGTACCTACTGAACCAATGGTTGAAGAACCACTCAAAATCTATCACACTCCTGAAGCTTATTACTTGGATCATCTTCGATCCCTTTGTGCTCGTGCTGAAACCCCAACTAGCTTAGTTGAGGGCAAATCTTTAGGTGAGCATTCCTGTTATGTGCGACACCGTATATCTGAAAAAGGGAAACTCTTACTAGGTCAAATTCATCGTTTGCAATGCTATGCTTGGAATTTATGTGAAATATATGATTTTACTTGTTGTTCCGAAAACCCTAAGAAACACCTTCCCTACCAATGTGAGTTTATTGATAATGGAATCGTATCTTCGTATGCTAAGGGTGTTTATAATTACTATGATGTTCAACAAATTGAAGAATTTGTTGCTTTTAAGGGTTCTTATAAAATTGCTTCTTTGATCGAAAAGTATGATGCTACTCTTTACAAATCTGAAAATTTTGCCATACTTAAATATTGCTATGATAATTATGCTTCTAATGTCTATGTTGAACCATATATTGAGGACCACTCCGCTGTCCAAGAAGAGATTAATATTTTTCAGGAGACTATGGAAGAAGAAATTGATGAAACCGTGAGCTCATTGGATGAAAAAGATGATGAGGAGAGCGAAGAAAAAAAGGAGGAAGAGCGGATTAGCTACCCGTGCCCACCTTCTAATGAGAGTAACTCTTCAACTCATACATTGTTTAATTTCCCTTCGGGCTTACCGAAGGATGATTGCTATGATCCCGTTGATTTTCTTGAAATATCCCTTTTTGATGATGCTTGCTATGCTTGTGGCCAAGATGCCAATTTGAATTATGCTTATGGAGATGAACTTGCTATAGTTCCTTATGTTAAACATGAAATTGTTGCTATTGCACCCACACATGATAGTCCTATTATCTTTTTGAATTCTCCCGACTACACTATATCGGAGAAGTTTGCACTTATTAAGGATTATATTGATGGGTTGCCTTTTAACGTTGCACATGATGATTTTGATAAATATAATATACATGTGCTTGCTGCTCTTACTTGCAATTATTATGAGAGAGGAACTATATCTCCACCTCTCTATGTTTCCAACATGATAAAATTGCAAGAAACTATTTATACTATGCATTGGCCGTTACTAGGTGTGCATGAATTGTTCTTTTATGACATGCCGATGCATAGGAAGAGAGTTATAATTCGTTGTTGCATGATATATGTTGCCTTGTGCTCACTACTAAATGCCAAATCATTGCTAATTGAAATTGGCTTTGATATACCTTGGGATCCGGGTGGATTCACTACTTGAGCACTATATGCCTAGCTTAATGGCTTTAAAGAAGGCGCTGCCAGGGAGACAACCCGGAAGTTTTACAGAGTCATTTATTTCTGTTTTGTGCTTTTATAAAGTTTAGAAATAAAAATAATGTGCCAATGTTTGCCTTTAGGATGTTCACAATGCTTGTTGGTTTGTACGGTGCAGGACAGAAACTTTGGCTGTAGTGCGCGATTTTTAGTTTTTTACTGGAACGTCAAATGGTTCTGATTCTTCTTTAAATGTCTTTATATACAAGTTTTTTATTTTTGCTAATTTTGGTAGAATTTTTAAAGTATCATAAGTATGGTGAATGTTTAGATTATTACAGACTGTTCTGTTTTAGACAGATTCTGTTTTTGATGCATAGTTTGCTTGTTTTGATGAAACTATCGATTCATATCAGTGGATTAAGCCATGAAAAAGTTATACTACAGTAGAAACAATGCAAAAACAAAATATGAATTGGTTTGCAATAGTACTTAGAGTAGTGATTTGCTTTATTATACTAACGGATCTTACCGAGTTTTCTGTTGAAGTTTTGTGTGGATGAAGTGTTCGATGATCGAGAAGGTCTCGATGTGAGAAGAAGCAAGAGAGGAAAGAGCTAAATCTTGGGGATGCCCAAGGTACCCCAAGTAAATATTCAAGGAGAATCGAGCGTCTATGCTTGGGGATGCCCCGGAAGGCATCCCCTCTTTCTTCAACAAGTATCGGTATGTTTTCGGATTCGCTTTGTTCATGCGATATGTGCAAATCTTGGAGCCTCTTTTGCTTTAGTTTTCACTTTTATTTTATGCACCATGCTGGTATGGGATAGTCCTTGGTTGGTTTATAGAATGCTCTTTGCACTTCACTTAAATCTTTTGAGTATGGCTTTATAGAATGCTTCATGTGCTTCACTTATATCATTTGAAGTTTGGATTGCGTGTTTCTCTTCACTTAGATAACCGCCATTTGTAGAATACTCTTTTGCTTCACTTATATTTGTTAGAGCATCGGAATATCTTTTGTAGAAAGAATTAAACTCTCTTGCTTCACTTATATCTATTTAGAGAGATGACAGGAACTGGTCATTCACATGGTTAGTCATAAAATCCTACATAAAACTTGTAGATCAGTGAATATGATGTGTTTGATTCCTTGCAATAGTTTTGCGATATAAAGGTGGTGATATTAGAGTCGTGCTAGTTGAGTAATTGTGAAATTGAGAAATACTTGTGTTGAGGTTTGCAAGTCCCGTAGCATGCACGTATGGTGAACCGTTATGTAACGAAGTTGGAGCGTGAGGTGTTCTTTGATTGCTTTCCATATGTGTGGCGGTCGGGGACGAGCGATGGTCTTTTCCTACCAATCTATCCCCCTAGGGGCATGCGTAGTAGTACTTTGCTTCGAGGGCTAATAAACTTTTGCAATAATTATATGAGTTCTTTATGACTAATGTGAGTCCATGGATTATACGCACTCTCACCCTTCCATCATTGCTAGCCTCTTCGATACCGTGCATTTCCCTTTCTCACCTCGAGAGATGGTGCAAACTTCGCCGGTGCATCCAAACCCCATGATACGATATGGTCTGTCACACATACACCTCCTTATATCTTCCTCAAAACAGCCACCATACGTACCTATTATGGCATTTCCATAGCCATTCTGAGATATATTGCCATGCAACTTCCATCATCATCATATACATGAGTTGAGCATTCATTGTCATATTGCTTTGCATAATCGTAAGATAGCTAGCATGATGTTTTTATGGCTTGTCCGTTTTTTGATGTCATTGCTACGCTAGATCATTGCAAATCCCGGTACACCGCCGGAGGCATTCATATAGTGTCATATCTTTGTTCTAGTATCGAGTTGTAATATTGAGTTGTAAGTAAATAAAAGTGTGATCATGATCATTATTAAAGCATTGCCCCAGTGTGGAAAGAATGATGGAGACTATGATTCCCCCACAAGTCGGGATGAGACTCCGGACGGAAGAATAAAAAAAATAAAAAAATAGAAAAGGAGAAAGGCCAAAAAAAGAGAAGGCCCAAAAAACAAAAAAACAAAAAAAGAGAGAAAGAGAGAGAAGGGGCAATGTTACTATCCTTTTACCACACTTGTGCTTCAAACTAGCACCATGTTCTTCATATAGAGAGTCTCTTGAGTTATCACTTTCATATACTAGTGGGAATTTTCATTATAGAACTTGGCTTGTATATTCCAAAGATGGGCTTCCTCAAATGCCCTAGGTCTTCATGAGCAAGCAAGTTGGATGCACACCCACTTAGTTTCAATTTGATCTTTCATATACTTATAGCTCTAGTGCGTCCGTTGGATGGCAATCCCTACTATTCACATTGACATCAATTGATGGGCATCTCCATAGCCCGTTGAATAGCCGCGTCGATGTGAGACTTTCTCCTTTTTGTCTTCTCCACATAACCCCCATCATCATATGCTATTCCACCAATAGTGCTATATCCATGGCTTGCGCTCATGTATTGTGTCGGTGTACAAACCTAGGGGCACATTTTTGTACCGTTTTACCTGTGCACGGGCAGTCGGAGCCACACCCACGGCCACACCAAGGAGAGCAGAGGAGGTGAGCTGAGGTAAGACCGAAGCCCAAGACGAAGCAAAGCAACGACAAGGACCAAGGCCACAAAGATCAGATGGGCGAAGTAGGTTTCCCCGGCAAGGATCCTTGCCGGGGCGGCCCCAGCGGCCTTGGTAAGACCCTTGCCGGGGCAGCTCGCCCACGCCAGCCGAGCGAGCCACCCTTGAGCCCACCAACACTCAACACATGTGTTGGGACAGAGCTCGGGAGGCACCTCTCTGGTGGCATGCAGATCTTTGTGAAGACAAAGGATAGTCAAGATCAAGTGAGGATGGGAAGGCAACCATCCTTGCCGAAGGAACCCACAAGACCCCCGGCAAGATCCTTGCCGGGGACGCCTGCGCGCCACGGCAATACCCTTGCGGGGCCACCCGGCAAGGCCCTCGCTAAGCGCGCCAGCAGGGCCACCATCAGGCCCGCACTAGCCAAGTCTCCACCACCGTTCGCATGCAGCTGCCGAGACAACCAGCTGGGCAGACACGTGTGTGGCTACATGCAGCCCTTCGTGGAGGCTCCACCACCGCGCCACCTCAGCTCCTGCCTGCCTACATGGCACCGCATGCACCGTTGGCCAGGGCGCGTGTCGAAGCCTGGAGGAGCGGCGATGGACGGGACGGGCCTCGCCCCCGTCCCCGATAAAGTAAGAGGACGCCTAAGCGATGCATTAAATGCACCTTGTCCTGTAATACGAGGGATAACCTCGTGCCACTATAGACCTTTCCACCTCCTGTGTGCCACTGTGGCAGCCCCTTTTTCCTATAAAAGGAGGCCCGAGGCGACCAGGAGAAGGATTCGGATTTTTAGAGCTCGTTACACTCCGTAGCTAGCTCAAGAACACAGAATACAACCACCAAAGCAGGAGTAGGGTTTTACGCATCCTCGCGGCCCGAACCGGGATAAACGAACCGCGTGCTTCTCTGTTAGACCCGCTCTTCTCTCAACCCCGCGCCCCGCAACCGCAGTAGGGATTCTTGTGATCCCATAGGTGTCGTTTCCCACCGACATCTTTGGCGCGCCAGGTAGGGGGCTCAATTGTGAGAATCGGTTTTAGCAGTTAAGTGAGCGTTTCTTCATTGCGATGGCTCTAAGAGCAGCAGGAGAGGGGGTCGAAAGATCGACGCCGGCGTGACTACAAGCACAAGCTAAGTCACACTGAACCCTGAGTACTTTTCTTCCCTTTTTATATGAGGTTATCGTCCTCGGACATCTGGCCTATGTACGGGAAACCTGCACGCAAAGGGGCCCCCCGCGATCAGCAACGCCTTTGTTCTGTTTCGAGTCCGCTCAACAGCTCAAAGCCTGCCACGTCGAGAGTGGTGGGGTAGCCTTCCGCACCTGGCAACGCTCCTGACTCTGACTCGAGTCAAACTCGACAATTCGGGCGGCCGCGCTCAGGGCGGTAAGGTGGCTTGCCCCGGCAGCACGCACACCCGGCAGGCCAATGGGGATCCGTCCCCATGACGCCGCCCTGGGTTTACGCGCCGGCAAACCTACCCGGTTACGTAGGGTGGACATACAAGGAAAAATCGAACAGGAAAATAACGTGCATGATACTAAAAAGTGCTACAGAGTTATGTTACATCAAATTGTTGCTGCGATTCTAACTAGAGATAGCAATTGTCTTGGTTATGAACCTGCAGCGGCGATAAGGAAACAGGGCGCCTAATCCCGACGCTGGCCCTCCACCCTCAGAATTCCGCCGACTCGGCTGATGATGAGCTCAATGCGCTCCCTGAGCGGCGCAAGGCCGGTCCCGTCCGGCAAGCTCTCCAGCGCGGCGTCAAAGTCGAGGTCGGGGTACCAGTGCGCCACCTTGGTGAGAACCTTGGTCATGGCGCCCTGGCAAAGCTTCCAGGACTCGTCGGCCAGTGAGGCTGCCCGGCTGGCGTGGAGCCGCTCCAGAGCACCGACGACCTTCTCAAAGAACATGGTCAAGCTACAATTGGCGCTCACGCTCTGCTCTGGGACATACCTCACGTCCGGCATCCCCATGATGGCCAACTGTGCGGTGGCCTGGTTGGCGACGGTGGCGAGGCGATCGAGCGAACGGTTCTCGCCCTCCACATGCTCCGCAAAGTTGAGGCCCTCGTTCTTCCGCAACAGCTTCTCGCCCTCCAGCTCCTTGGCCAGGTTCTCCTCTCATGTTGTAGCCTCCGAAAGCACCTTCTCGAGACCCTCCAGCTTCAGCTTGAGGTCTTCGATGGAGTTGTTGGCCTCGGAGAGCTCCCCGGCCTTGCTGACGACCGTGCCCTGCGCCTCTGTCAGAGCATTGTTGAGCGTGTCCTTTTCCCGGGACAGCTTCACGGCCTGCTCCGTCAGCCTGTTGCCCTCCTCCTCCAGCTCCTTCACCTTGCCGGCGTGGACCTGGGCCTGAGCATCGAGTGCCTCTTTGTGCCTCTGCTCCACCTCACCGGTCCGCTGCAAGACGAGCTTCTCCACCTCTGCATCCTTGCCGCGAAGTGTGGCGGCGAGCTTCTCCTTGCGTGCGGGAAGGTCCTCCTCCTGGGAGTTCAGTGCGGCCTCGCGCTGGGTCCGAACGACCTCAGCGGCCTCGACCAATTTCTTCGTCGCCTCCTGAGCTTTCTCGACGTCGGCAAGCTTCATGGTGAGCTCCATGTTTCACCTGGCTTGCTCGCCCTGGGCAGCCTTGAGCTCCTCGCGGGCCTCGTGGAACCAGTTCTGCGCTTTGGCGACGCGCTCCTGGAGGTCCGCCTCTGCCTTCTCCACCACCACCGTCCTGGACTTCACCTTGTCCAGGCGGGCGCGGTAGAACGCCTGGAGCCTCCGGAAGCTGGCACCCATGGCCTGGAGGAGCCTCTCCTCTTGCGAGCCGTCGCCACCAACAAGTGGCTCGTCGACGACTCCGGCAGCGGCAAGCACCTCGTCGTCGAACACCTCTCCCTCGACGGGTGCCCTGGTGCTCCACACGCCTGGGAGGTGAACGAACAAGTCGTCGCTCACCCTCAGGTACTTGCCGGAGCCGAAAGCAGCAGAGGAGGAAGGCTGGTCGCCAGCCTCCTCCTCCTCCTCCTCGACAGCGGCCCCGCCGGCCTCCCCGGCAGGCCCCTTGCCGGGCTCCTCAGCTGTGGCCTCGCCGGCCTCCCTGGCAGGCCCCTTGGCGGCCTCCCCAGTGGCGTCCTTGCCGGCTTCCCCGGCGGGCCCCTTGGCGCCGGCCTCGACAACGTCCTTGGCGGCCTCCCCTGCGGCGGCCTTGTCGGCCTCCCCGGCGGGCTCCTTGGCGGCGTCCTCGGCAGCCCCCTTGGCGGCCTCCTCCGCGGCGATCTTCTCGGTGTCTGCCTCGGCGTCCTTGGCAACACCCTCGATCACGGTGTCCATGTCCTTTGGATCCATCAAGGAGGAATCTGGGCGCCGAAGACAGGGGTGAGGCAAAGCCAAGACCAAGAACCAAAAAGAAGAAGAAGCAGGGACGAACGGCGAGCGACTTACGGTGCAGACACCTGGCTGGGAAGCAGAAGCCCCCTCCCCACCAACTTCTGGCGTCGTGGCAAAGCCACCGGCGCCCAAGGACTCTTCCTCATCCTCCATGTGTGTGGGCTCGGTGCTTGGCGCCCTTGCCGGGGACGCCTCTCGGGGAGTCGTGGTCGATGGGGGTGGCGTGTTGGGAGTAACCCCCTGTGGCTCCTCCTGCTGCCGCTCCCCTCCTGCACACCTGGCAAGGTTTGCACCAAGGTGTCGTGCCCCTGACACATGTCGAAGAGAGAAGAATGATGAACTTACACTTGGGGCTTTGCCGGGGGCTGCTGTCCCGGCTGCTCAACACCACCAAGGGCGCTCTCGAAGCACCGACCGGTGGCTGGCTACCCGTCGAGACCTTGGCCCTTTTTGCTCTCTGGGCCAGCGTCTCTGCGTCCTTGCGAAGACAAAAACAAGTCAAGATCAGTACCAAAGAGTGAGGAGGCAGAGATAACGAAAAAGGAACCAGACACTTACTCGTCGTCCGCCTCCTCCTCTGTGGTCTTCCTCTTCCTCCTCGGACTGAGGGATCCAAAATCAAAGGTGATCCCCGTGCCGACGTTCGCTGGAGGAGGGGAGGGAGGTAGCATCTGGGCACGCCTGGATGAAGAAGGGGCAGCCGTCTTCTTCTTCACTGCAACCTTCGCCGGCTTCTTCGCCGCCGCGGCCCTCGTGTGAGGCCGGGACCCCTCGAAAGTCAGCTACGGCTGCGCAATCCTGCGGGGCCGAACCGGCTCGCCAGAACTGGCCCGCCGCAGGACTCACCCCCTCCCCGCAGGTGGCGCCTAGTCTGCGGTCTCCTCCTCCTCCGACGATGACGACTTGCCGGTTACATCCTCAACCAGTGGAGCCTCGGTGCCGGCGCTGCTAGCTCCCCTGGCGGCCACCGCCCACCAGGCAAGCTCCTCCTCCCCCACGGCCGTTGCGGCCTTGTCCTACACACCGCCATTGTCGCCGACCTCCCTGGCGAGCTGTGGCTCCCTTGCCATGGTGGCGATGTAGTCCAGCTCCACCTGGGAGGTGTCCTGGACAAGCAGCTGCTCGGCATCGGCATCAACATACCTCTAGTGCAGGGTGTCAAAGAACTGCTGCACTTCTGCATCCTTCGGCTCCTTCCAGCTCGGGACGGGGCCGTGCGCGTTGCAGTCCGGCATCATGGCAATGATCGCAGACCGACGCGAGTTGTTGCACAACGGGACCACCCCCGTTGGCATCTTGAACAGCGGCCCCTTGAGGACCTTGCCGGCCTTCGTGGCGGCCCTCGCAATCTTACAGGTCCTCTCGACCTTGCCGTCGCGTCCCACGTCAAGATGGAAGAGCCGCTGGCAGAAGTGGGTGTGCGCCATCACCGTAAAGTTGTGGTCGAGGCCTGGGCGGAGTCGCATGATGTCAGCAGGGTTCGTGAAAAGCTAGGCTGGCCTCTCCTTGTTATGCAGCGGAGCAATCCGGTGGCGGATGAAGTCCGCCCTGATTATTTCGAGGGTGAGCCCGGCCTGGGTAAGCCGGAGAGTCCTGGTGATGGCAACAGAGAGCTTTCCATCGGCGGCATCGACGTCGCTCCAATCGCTGCCGCAAACTGGCGGTGCCCGGCGAACTTTGCAGAACGCCGGCGGGTCCTCCTCTTCAATCCAGCACCACCGGCCCCGCCACTCATCCCACCTCTCCTTCATGGCGCCGTCCGGGTACGCCTCCTTGGATCTTGGGATCCAGGTGATGCAACCAGAGATGGCACCCCCTGTCTGGATCCGAGGGTAGAAGTAGTGGCGGAAGAGCGCCGTGCTGGGGTGCACCCCGGCGAAGCCTTCGCAAAGGTGCGCGAAATGATCCATGCACGCCACCGCGTTTGGAGTAAAATCCAAAAGATGGAAGCCGAAGGTGTGCATGATGTTGCTAAAGAAATCGGAAAAGGGAGGACAGAGCGCGCAAGAAAAGTAATCAACAAAGAAGGGATACCGATTTGGGGCAGGCTCGGCGCAGGCGGCAGGGATGACGCGCGTAGCCGGGTGCCCTGAATCCCCCCCCCCCCCGTCTTCACTCCCCACAGGAGCCTGAAGAGGTCCCGAAGCTCGAACATGTCGACGGTCGAGGGGAAGAAGAAGGCGGACTGCGTCCGGTCCCCCGACAGCGCGCTCTCCGGCGGCTCCACAGCCCCGGCGTCCTTGGCCACCCCCTTGCCCTTGGTGGATTTTTGCGCCATGGTGAAGGAGGAGGGAGGAGTGGAGGGCGGCAGAAGCACGACGGCGGCGAGCGAAGACGAAGCTTGGAGAAGAAGAGGGGGACAAGCGGAGGTCTCCGAGATTGGGATTGCGCGAAGGGTAAAAGGAAAAGTGCGCCCACGGTTATCCCTTTTTATGGGGAAGCCGCGGGTCGCGCCGCCCATTTACTATGATGTGACGCATGCGTGTGAAAACCGCCCCACACATGCCGCCCACGTCACGCACGCCCCTCCACGCCGCGCCGCGCGCGAAAATTTTTACCGCGGTAAAAACCGCCCCGCCTGCCCGCGGACCGTTTTGGGCCTGACCGAACAACGTGTCGCGCTTATGTGTGACCCAGGCCCGGGGCTCCTGTCGGTGGACAAAACTAGGGGCACATTTTTGTACCCCTTTACCTGTGCACGGCCAGTCGGAGCCGCGCCCACGGCCACACCAAGCAGAGCAGAGGAGGTGAGCCCAGGTAAGACCGAAGCCCAAGACGAAGCAAAGCAACGACAAGGACCAAGGCCACAAAGATCAGATGGGCGAAGCAGGTTTCCCCGGCAAGGATCCTTGCCGGGGCGGCCCCAGCGGCCCCGGCAAGACCCTTGTCGGGGCAGCTCGCCCACGCCAGCCGAGCGAGCCACCCTCAAGCCCACCAACACTCAACACATGTGTTGGGACAAGGCTCGGAAGGCACCTCTGTGGTGGCATGCAGATCTTTGTGAAGACAAAGGATAGTCAAGATCAAGTGAGGATGGGAAGGCAGCCATCCTCGCCGAAGGAACCCACAAGACCCCCGACAAGATCCTTGCCCGGGACGCCTGCGCGCCACGGCAAGGCCCTTGCCGGGCCACCCGGCAAGGCCCTCGCCAAGCGCACCAGTAGGGCCACCATCTGGGCGCCCCAGCCAAGTCTCCACCGCCGTTCGCATGCAGCTGCCGACCCAACCAGCTGGGCAGGCACCTGCGTGGCTACATGCAGCCCTTCGTGGAGGCTCCACCACCGCGCCACCTCAGCTGCCTGCCTGCCTACATGGCACCGCATGCACCGCTGGCCAGGGCGCGTGTCGAAGCCTGGAGGAGCGGCGACGGACGGGACGGGCCTCGCCCCCGTCCCCGATAAAGTAAGAGGACACCTAAGCGATGCATTAAATGCACCTTGTCATGTAATATGAGGGATAACCTCGTGCCACTGTAGACCTTTCCACCTCTTTTGTGCCACTGTGGCAGCCCCTTTTTCCTATAAAAGGAGGCCCGAGGCGACCAGGAGAAGGATTCGGCTTTTTGGAGCACGTTACACTCCGTAGCTAGCTCCAGAACACATAATACAACCACCAAAGCAGGAGTAGGGTTTTAAGCATCCTCGTGGCCCGAACCTGGATAAAGGAACCGCGTGCTTCTCTGTTAGACCCGCTCTTCTCTCAACCCCGCGCCCCGCAACCGCAGTAGGGATTCTTGTGATCCCATAGGTGCCTTTTCCCATCAACATATTGCGTGAGGGTTGAAAAGGCTGAAGCGCGTTAAAAAGTATGAACCAATTTCTCGGCTTATCATCGGGGTTGTGCATGATTTGAATGCTTTGTGTGGTGAAGATGAAGCATAGCCAGACTATATGATTTTGTAGGGATGAGCTTTCTTTGGCTATGTTATTTTGACAAGACATAATTGCTTGGTTGGTATGCTTGAAGTATTATTGATTTTATGTCAAATGATAGACTACTGCTTTGAATCACTCATGTCTTAATATTCATGCCATGATTAGACATATGATCAAGATTATGCTAGGTAGCATTCCTTATCAAAAATTATCTTTTTTATCATTTACCTACTCGAGGACGAGCAGGAATTAAGCTTGGGGATGCTGATACGTCTCCGTCGTATCTATAATTTTTTATTGTTCGATGCCAATATTATTCAACTATCATATACTTTTGACAACTTTTTATATTATTTTTGGGACTAACATATTGATCCAGGGCCCAGTGTCAGTTCCTGTTTGTTGCATGTTTTGTGTTTCGCAGAAACCCAATATCAAACGGAGTCCAAACGGGATAAAAATAGACGGAAAATTATTTTGGAATATTTATGATTTTTGGGAAGTAAAATCAACGCGAGACGGTGCCCGAGGGGGCCACGAGGCAGGCGGCGCGCCCTAGACCCTCGTGGGCACCCCGTAAGGAGGTTGATGCTCTTCTTTTGCCGCAAGAAAGCTAATTTTATGAGAAAGATCTGGGCGAGAGATTCATCCCAATCGGAGTTACGGATCTCCAGATATAAAAGAAACGGTGAAAGGGCAGCAGAGGGAGAGCGCAGAAACAGAGAGAGACAGATCCAATCTCGGAGGGGCTCTCGCCCCTCCCACACCATGGAGGCCAAGGAGCAGAGGGGAAACCCTTCTCCCATCTAGGGAAAAGGTCAAGGAAGAAGAAGAAGGAGGGGGGCTCTCTCCCCCTCGCTTCCGGTGGCGCCGTAACACCGCCGGGGGCCATCATCATCACCGCGATCTACACCAATACCTACGCCATCTTCCCCAACATCTTCACCACCTTCCCCCCTCTATCTACAGCGGTCCACTCTCCCGCAACCCATTGTACCCTCTACTTGAACATGGTGCTTTATGCTTCATATTATTATCCAATGATGTGTTGCCATCCTATGATGTCTGAGTAGATTTTTGTTGTCCTATCGGTAGTTGATGAATCCCTATGATTGATTGAATTTGCTTGTGGTTATGTTGTTGTCCTTTGGTGCCCATCATATGAGCGCGCACGTGGATCACACAATAGGGTTAGTTGTATGTTGACAGGACTATGTATTGGAGGGCAAGAGTGACAGAAGCTTCAACCTAGCATAGAAATTGATGCATACGGGATTAAAGGGGGACCAATATATCTTAATGCTATGGTTGGGTTTTACCTTAATGAACGTTAGTAGTTGCGGACGCTTGCTAATAGTTCCAATCACAAGTGCATAGAATACCAAGTAAGGGATGACATGCTAGCAGTGGCCTCTCCCACATAAAATTTGTTATCGGTCTAGTAAAGTAGTCAATTGCTTAGGGACAATTTCGCAACTCCTACCACCACTTTTCCACACTTGCTATATTTACTTTATTGTGTCTTTATCTAAGTAGCCCCTACTTTTTATTTACGTCCTCTTTGTTATCTTGCAAACCTATCCGAAAACACCTAAAACGTACTTCTAGTTTCATACTTGTTCTAGGTAAAGCGAACGTTAAGCGTGCGTAGAGTTGTATCGGTGGTCGATAGAACTTGAGGGAATATTTGTTCTACCTTTAGCTCCTCGTTGGGTTCGACACTCTTACTTATCGAAAGAGGCTACAATTGATCCCCTGTACTTGTGGGTTATCAATGATCCATGACAATATACTTTATTTCGGATATAAGAAAACATAACCCATTACGTTGTCTTCCTTGTCCAACATCAACTTTTTAGCATGTCATATTTTAACGAGTGCTCGCAATCATAAAAGATGTCCAAGATAGTATATTTATATGTGAAAACCTCTCGTTCTTTATTACTTCCTATTAATTCTAATAATGACCAAAACTATGTTTGTCAACTCTCAACGACTTTTATTCATCATACTCTTTATATGTGAAGTCATTACTCTCCATAAGATCAATATTATCTCTTTATTTATTTTTTTATTCTTTCTTTTATTCCCTCGAGACCATAGCAAGATAGCAAAGCCCTTGACTCAAAACTAATCTTTATTATATATAGCTCACTGACTCGATTACATAGAAGGATCATAAAGCAAAACTCAAAACTAGATCATACTAAAACTTTATTCTACTAGATCAAGATATTACCAAAAATATCGAACTAAAAAATGGTAAAGATAGGAGTGTGATGGTGAGACGATACCAGGGCACCTCCCCCAAGCTTTGAAGTTGCCAAGGGGAGTGCCCATACCCATTATTCAGTTCTCCTTCTTCAGAGGTGGTGATGATGGAGCTGTTGATGATGTAGGCTTGTCATCCATCTTCCAAGGCATAGGCTCACCATCATATAAATATGATCGAGTCTCCGGGATTCTCAAATCTGCAACCAAACTCATCTTCTTGAATCTATATTCATACTCACAGTTTTGGTTTTGCAGGTCATAGATCTGGGATTGGAGATGCTGGATTTTCTCATGAAGCTTGAAGATGGTCTCCCCAATGTTCCAGGCATCCAGCTTGTGGTTGTTGGTGAACTCTGAGATCATCATGTGATTGGCGTTGAGTCACCATCCCCTGGCACTTGAAAACTTGTTGCTCCATTGCTACGAGTCTTGTCTCCATGCTTTTGGTCCTCCTTGGTCCCTCGACATAGCGGACGTGCAGCAACCCATCACGCATCTCAATTGTTTGAGGGTGTTGCAGCTCCTCCGCGAGGTAGGGGTTGATAACCTTCTCGAAAAACTTGTCCTTGGGGGTGTTTAAAGACGTCATGATGATCTAGATCTGTCAGAAAAAAACTCGAAACAAAAACAGAGGATATTTGCATGGTACGGTGATCAAAACCTTCGGGAGCTTATATAATTAATTTTTACCGACCAAAAGAAGTGTCGTGCAAGAAAACAGAGTCCAGAGAGCACACGAGGTGCCCATGAGGCAAGGGGGCGCGCCCAGGGGGTAGGGCACGCCCTTCACCCTCATGGATGCCTCGTGTCCTTCCCGGACTACTTCTTATTTTCATAAATATTCCAAAACAGAGAAAATTGCTATTAGAACTGTTTCGGAGTCGGTTTACTTACCCTACCGCATACCTATTCCTTTTCGCAGTCTGAAACATTCTGGAAAGTTTCCCTTATGTATTTGTGACGCCCTCGATTCAATCGTACTAATCATACACGCAAACGTGTACGATCAAGATCAGGGACTCACGGGAAGATATCACAACACAACTCTAAAAATAAAATAAGTCATACAACCATCATAATACAAGCCATGGGCCTCGAAGGCTCGAATACAAGTGCTCGATCATAGACAAGTCAGCAGATGCAACAATATCTGAGTACAGACATAAGTTAAACAAGTTGCCATAAGATGGCTAGCACAAACTGGGATACAGATCGAAAGAGGCGCAGGCCTCCTGCCTGGGATGCTCCTAACTACTCCTGGTCGTCGTCAGCGGGCTGCACGTAGTAGTAGGCACCTCCGGTGTAGTAGGAGTCGTCGTCGACGGTGGCTTCTGGATCCTGGGCTCCAACACCTGGTTGCGACAACCTGGTAGAAGGGATAGGGGGAAAAGAAGGAGAAAGCAACCGTGAGTACTCATCCAAAGTATTCGGAAGCAAGGAGCTACACTACATATGCATGGGTATATGTGTAAAGCGCCATATCGGTGGACTAAACTGCAGAATGCCAGAATAAGAGGGGGATAGGTAATTGCTACCTCTTGAGCTTGCGTTGGTTTTCCCCGAAGAGGACAGGATGATGCAGCAGAGTAGCATAAGAAAAGAAAGGTATCAATCCAGTAGGAGGACACGTGCAAGTCCCTCGTACCTACACAACACAAAGAGTTCAACGCAACCAACGCGATTAGGGGTTGTCAATCCCTTCACGGTCACTTACGAAAGTGACATCCGATAGATAATATTTTTGGTATTTTTGGTATAGAGATGCAAAGTGAAAAGTAAAAGACAAAGTAAAAACAAAGCAAGATTAAAGTGATGGAGATTGATATGATGAGAATAGACCCGTGGGGCCATAGGTTTCACTAGTGGCTTCTCTCAAGAGCATAAGTATTCTACGGTGGGTGAACAAATTTGTGACGCACGGATAATTAGGCTACAGTAAACCTCTGTTAATGATGACACATCACCACGGTTACTGTTGCTAACCTCGCGATGATTCGAAACTGTTTCAAAGTTTGAATTCAAATTAAAATCAAACGATGAAAGTTTTCAAATATTAAATATAAAATGTTCGGCATGTGACATAATTAAGTTTATTAAATTAGGTGAAACCTATGCATTTTTTTCCAAAACTATACTGTTCACGGAAAAGAAATAAAGAAAAAGAGAAAGAACAAAAACAGTAAACAAAAGATAAAAAAGGAAAACAAGGGCCACCACCCCTCCCCACTGGGCCACGGCCCAACTAACGAGTCCAGTTTTTCCCGTGGCCTATAACCACTCCACCCCGTAACCAAACCCTAGCCCGATCCCGCTCTCCACCCCCCCAACGATCCCCTTCTCGCACCCGACTAGATCGGGATCGGGGCGACCTCGCCTCGTCCCCATCGCCCCCGACGCCCCGGCCCACCACCGCCGCCTCGCAGTTCGCGGACGCCGCCCACCGGACTGCCCCGTCCTCATCTCCTCTCCGCCATCCCCTCGTCACCGGGCCGCGCCCGCCCTTCATCGTTGTGCGCCACAACCACCGCCCGAGGACCCCGTCGTCGCCGACCAACGTCACGGCCACGACATCGCCGGATCGCTTCTCCGGCCTCGCCCTCACCGGACCACCTCGACCCCACTGCCTAGACCCTACGCCCCGCCGTGAGCTCCGGCCTCCCTCCCTCTCTCCCCTGGTTCTCTGTCCCCGGCCATCGAGGCCCTCTGCCGCGCCTGCCGCTTCACCGCCCTGCGCTCCCACGCTCACCCGCGGCTGCGCCACGCGCTTGCGTGCACCACGGCCCTGCTGCCGGTCTCGCTCGGTGCGGCCCCGCAGCGCTACCCGGGCCCCGACCTCTGCTTCCCTTCCCCCTTTCCTTGCCATCACCGAAACGGCCCACATCTACACTCGCACCGAGCATGCGCTCACTGCCAGACCGCGCACGCGTACACCCCCGGTGCCCCTCGACGCTCCCTGGCCGCGCCAGCCCGCGCTGAAGCGCGGGCGCCTTCATGTGCCCCGCGCTCGTTTCCGCCTCGGGGCCGCGATCTCCTCCCTCATGCCGCCCCTGGGTCGTGTGCCCGCTCGCCCCGCCGCAATCTAGTCGCGCCGAGTCCACGGCCGCCCGGGGCCCTGCCGTGCTCCGGCGGCCGTCGCTCGCAACCGCGCCAGAACGGGCTTGCCTCGTTCGGGCTAGCGCCTGCACGCTCTAGCGCCCGTTAACCCAGCGTCCGCAAGGCCCCTATGGGCCACTAATAAACAGGGCCCATGCCCCCCTCAGAACGTTTAAAAAAAGGAATATTAAAAAATATATATATAAATAAATAATGAATAATAAAAATAATTAATTAATTAATTAATTAACTAATTAATTAACTTATCTAATTCTGATTAAATTAGCTAATTAAGATTAATTAATCTAATGACTAATTAACCTAATTAACTACTGTTAATTAGCTAATAGAGTATGACAGTGGGGCCCACCCCACCTAATTAATACTAATTAGGTTAATTAAAATGTTTAATGAAAATGTGTCACTGACC
The DNA here is from genome assembly GCA_032464435.1 of Aegilops umbellulata. Taxonomy (NCBI): domain Eukaryota; kingdom Viridiplantae; phylum Streptophyta; class Magnoliopsida; order Poales; family Poaceae; genus Aegilops; species Aegilops umbellulata. The sequence continues at coordinate 34,045,629 of CP136058.1, read as the reverse complement.
AGTGGGACCCACTGGTCAGGTTGACTGCCGACGTCAGCATGACATCATGCTGATGTCATAAATCCATTTTCGAATTAAATTAAATAATTAATTAAATTCCAGAAATTAATAAAATGTTTAGAAAATAATATCTTTTAATCCGTAACTCCGATTAAATTATTTTCAACATGAAAGTTGCTCAGAACGTTGAGACGAGTCCGGATACGTAGCCCGTTCATCCGCCACACACCCCTAACGTATCAAACTCGCAACTTTCCCCCTCCGGCTCCTCTGCCCGAAAACGCGAAACACCGGGGATACTTTCCCGGATGTTTCCCCCCTTCACCGGTATCACCTCATACCGCGTTTGGGCACGCCTAGCATCACACATTGCTTTGTCATGCATCGTTATTCATCTGTTTGCATGGTATTCATTGTTTCTTCCCCCCTCTTCTTCCGCTAGACACCGAGACCGACGCCGCTGCTACCCAGTACGACTACGCTGTTGACGACTCCTCTCTCTTGCCAGAGCAACTAGGCAAGCCCCCCCCCTGATCACCAGATATCTCCTACTCTCCTCTATACTGCTTGCATTAGAGTAGTGTAGCATGTTACTGCTTTCGTTATTCCTTTCCTGATGCATAGCCTTCCTTGCTGCTACTGTTGATACCTTTACCTGCAGTCCTACTTGCTTAGTATAGGATGCTAGTATTTCCATCTATGGCCCTACATTCTTGTCCGCCTGCTGTGCTATACTATTGGGCCGTGATCACTCCGGAGGTGATCACGGGTATATACTTATACATAATATATATGATCCATGTGGTGACTAAAGACGGGTCGGCTCATAGGAGCACCCGCGAGTGGATCTTTGTGGCGGAGCGACAGGGCAGGTGGAGACCACCTAGGCGAGAGGTGGGCCTGGCCCTGGTCGGCGTTCGCGGTTACTTCAAAATAACACGCTTAACGAGATCTTGGTATTTGTTCTGAGTCTGGCCATTTGGTCTATACGCACTAACCAACTACGTGGGAAAGTTATGGGCACTCGACATCGTGGTATCAGCCGAAGCCTTCGAGACGTCAGCGACTGAGTGGCGCGCGCCGGGTTGGACCGCATAACGTGACTTCCTTTGTAATGGAGGTTGCTAGGTTTGCTCTCCGGCCGCCTACGCAACGTGCAGGTGTGCTATGGGCGACGGGCCCAGACCCCTGTGCGCTTAGGATTAGACCGGCGTGCTGACCTCTCTTTTGTGCTTAGGTGGGGCTGCGACATGTTGATCTTCCGCGGCCGGGCATGACCCCGAAAAGTGTGTACAGCCAAATGGGATCGAGCGTGTTGGGTTATGTGGTGCACCCCTGCAAGGAAGTTTATCTATTCGAATAACCGTGATCTTCGGTAACAGGACGACTTGGAGTTGTACCTTGACCTTATGACAACTAGAACCTGATACTTAATAAAACACACCCTTCCAAGTGACAAATATAACCCGGTGACCGCTCTCTAACAGGGCAACGAGGAGAGGATCGTCGGGTAGGATTATGCTATACGATGCTACTTAGTGAACTTACCCTCTACTCTCTTCTACATGCTGCAAGATGGAGGTGACCAGAAGCGTAGTCTTCGACATGATTAGCTATCCCCCTCTTATTCTGGCATTCTGCAGTTTAGTCCACCGATATGGCCCTTTACACATATACCCATGCATATGTAGTGTAGCTCCTTGCTTGCGAGTACTTTGGATGAGTACTCACGGTTGCCTTTCTTCCTCTTTTTCCCCTTTCCCTTCTACCTGGTTGCCGCAACCAGATGCCGGAGCCCAGGATCCAGACGCCACCATTGACGACGACTCCTACTACACCGGAGGTGCCTACTACTACGTGCAGCCCGCTGACGACGACCAGGAGTAGTTTAGGAGGATCCCAGGCAGGAGGCGTACGCCTCTTTCGATCTATATCCCAGTTTGTGCTAGCCTTCTTAAGAAAAACTTGTTTAACTTATGTCTGTACTCAGATATTGTTGCTTCCACTGACTCATCTATGATCGAGCACTTGTATTCGAGCCCTCGAGGCCCCTGGCTTGTATTATGATGCTTGTATGACTTATTTATGTTTTTAGAGTTGTGTTGTGATATCTTCCCGTGAGCCCCTGATCTTGATCGTACACGTTTGCGTGCATGATTAGTGTACAATTCAATCGGGGGCGTCACAAGTTGGTATCAGAGCCAGCTGCCTGTAGGAATCCCCCTTCGAACGCCTTGGCCGAAGTCGAGTCTAGACATTACAAAACTTTTACTAACATGGTTGTGTGCCTTACGGGCCCACGTCGCCATTGGGTGGTATTAGGATCTTTTATTCCTTGTCTATACTCTGGGATTCTGATCTCTCTTCTATTCGGGTTAAATGATTTTGCTAAAATCTAACTCTAGGTTCTCGTTACCACTTCCTGTCGGAGAGCCACTTCATTACAGATGATCGACTGCTTTAACAGAAGATTCTGACAATACTCTCTCATGTTCTCCCGAGACTTTGTGCCATCGCTTTTGCAATTTCCTTCCATCGATAAACCCTATGGATAACCACGTATACTCGCCATTCATACAATGTTTCCCAGTTGATCTTGTTACTACAAGATACCCCGAAATTCTCTCTGTTGTTCCAAGAATCCTTCGAGCTTAGTGCCTTGCTGTTCTCTGTCACCTGAATACCCCTACGGATAATTCTCGCACTTATCGAGTATCCGCTCATCCCCAGTTGATTCAGGTATTTCAAAAAAGTCTTCGTAATACCATTCGTTCTTATGAAAATCCTCAACAGCCTATTGCTCTTGAAATTCTTGCTTGCTAGCATTATGATTAATCCAATAAGTCTGGTAATCTTATTGGCATCCTTTGTCATTATCATTTAGAGTCTATTGATTCGATATGTTGCGGATGCTTGCAATCCGCATGATTTATCCTTCCGGCTCAGACATCATTTTAAACATGAGAGCTGGTTCTCGACCAATCGGATTGCCATCGAATGTACCCCTAAGCATACACAACTTATCTATCCTTAATCAGAGTTTTTGCATCTGATCCCTTGATCGGAAAACATAATTCCTTTGCATTTGAGCTTTGAATTAGTCAGTTGTTTCTATAGTCTGATCTCCTTGCATTGTTTCTCCCTCTGGTTGAGTACCGATGCTAACCTCAGATCCTTTGAGGACCACCGGATCCTTTGTTGGATTTTATTTGATAGCGTCCTTCATATCCAATCACTTTGGAAGTTCTTTCACCATTGGTAAATCATATCCTCTGATTGACCAACCATGCTCTACTTTCGAGCTTGTGCTATTTACTCCTGAAGTTTGTGGTATATGTTCCTAAGAGACCCTGATGGGTTGAACCTATGCCTTCCTTACTCTGTGCGAACCCGAAAGATTTCACGGGTCATACTTATCTGGTATTGCGCCAGGTAAAGCTTTCAACAACTGATGTCATTTTCGAAAAGCGAGAAGTGATTGAAAGGTTATACATTGAAGAAGTGGGAGTCGACCTTGAACGTTGTGTTCAAGCCCATGGACACAATGTGGAACCTACCATAGAAGCTTCTTGTTATAATAACTATTTCGTTGATATAATATCATCTAATATCTGTGAATTGATCCTATGCAATACTGGTTCCGACCATATTTTCTCTTTGATCCCATTTCTCGGGCAAGTTAAAGCACTTGTCTTTTGCAAGTCAATACACCAGTCCAACCTCTACCTTGATGTACCGTCGAGTATTACCCTTTGGTATCTCGAGAATATCTAAGAACTGTGTTGCATCTTATGAGTCTTCATCAGCTATTATTTCTCACTGATTCCAATTTACTCGGGTTCTGGGTTGTCGTCAATCGAGAACACTGATTCCGCATTTCGGTTCGATAACCCTAAGTAATTTTCGTTGCTTACATGTTTATTAATCCTTTAGGTCTTTCCTAGCCTGATCGGCTATATCGTTATCGTGCTAAATTTTAACTGTGCTACCTGGTCCTTCTTTCCGGAGCACAATTTTTGATGATGAGCTAAGCTTATGTCGCTCTTCCTCGTCATATCATTTCGCCTTGAATAGCAAGCTTTATTTTGAGTTCGTGTCGTACTCGTGGTCCCAATAACCTTTTGCTTCATCATCCCTTTGACTTGATGTCATCGCCGATCGATTACATCTTCATGAAATCTCTCGACAAATGTGTCACGATCATCATCTACATTCTAAGCGTTTCCAGGATATCAATCAAATTCATGATGAGAGGTATCATCCTTACACCTTTATAATTTGGGTTATCATTGACAACATTATTGCATTCCCTCCAACACGAAACTAGTTCTTGTTTTGTGTTGTATCTTGATTCCCTTGCTATCTAGCTTAGGTTATGTTCTACCTTGTAGTATTGTTGTCTTCTATGTCAAGAATGTTGTGCGGATTGATCGACCTCTTAAGAATTCTTAGTATAGTGATGCTTCTCCCCATCATTATTCTTTCTTGGTCCTCATGTTGGTTCTAACTGGGGTACCAATAAGTGAACAGTGCTGTTTGGATTCTGTACTCCTGGCAACCCTATTGCTTTGAAGTTAATGGCTGACCGTTCATCCTCAGACTATTGGTTCTTGAATCACCATTCCAACGTTGGTTGTGCAACCCAACCCATATTCGGGTGCACCTTTCAACCAATGTTTAATTGTGTATGTTTTCCTCGAGCATACATCATTATACCATTTGGTCTGACAAATGTTATCTCCATGTTCACATAATTGTGGAAATCTAGATAAATTGGCGCTGAGTCCATAAGCCACATCCTCGTCTTCTCCTTGGTCTCTTATTCCGGAACTTGATTCCATAGTTCATTTCGCGAAAATCTTGCAATGTCATCTCATCAAATTGAGTTTCACCCTTTTCTTCTCAGGCATCCTGATGTTTGAGGTATCCTGACACCAATCAGATCTGAATCGCGGTCAGATATGATCGTTGGGACATATTTCCAAAAGTTATAACATTGGTCTCTACCCCGGTAAGGTGGTGTCTTTGCTTAGCACCCCTAACCAGAAGACCTATTGTTATAATTTTCCTTTTAGCAATGCTATCCATTCTTCCATGAGGAACTAGTAAGACTTATTCTACAAGCTGTTCCTGATGGATCCTTCGAGTATACAAAGTCTGATCTTTACCCAGTGACCATGTCAATTCTATCTCGAAGCATGTCTGTGATACTCTGATTTTCAACAAGAACATTTGAAGCCCAATGCTAAATGTTTCTTGCTCAATTATCCAAACACCGCTGCATGGGTAATGTCAGGAAATTTCTCTCCCCTACCTAAATGGTTTTCTACTTTATATGTTGTCATGGATATCGTGCTCTGCTTGTCCTTGGGAAGGATATACCCCTGAAATATGTGTTTAAACACATTTTCCTTTCCATTGCTCTGTTTAATCTGATAACCATGTTTTTCCTTCCGTTGTTTGGTTTAACCTTTCTTGTGATCTATGCGATCTAAGCAGTAATAAAGTCACTGCTTATGTAAACACCTCAGTGTACACCTATGTCAGTAAGACTGTGTTACTATTGCTGATGACATTCTGATAGCCACCGATGGACGAGAACTTTGCCTAATGGTCCGCCTCGTTCAACGAGCAGGAAAATGGTTCTCTTCGTCCCTTGCCCTTGGTACCAATGATGCAGTCAACATAACTGACCGGTTATTCTCTGACATGCCTTGCTATCATGACCGTGCCGGATGTCAACGCCCTTCCTTATTTTAACCCACATGGTGGGCCCATAACCCACAGTTTCACAGGATCGAAACCTGACTTTCCTGTACACCCTATTGCCAAAGTTATTCCTTGAGCCTGGCTACGTATGTAATTGACGGGTCACTTTTCGAGTGATCTATTCTGGTATCAGATGCAATACTTATTCCCGTTGCTCTAAACCCCTTTAACCTTCTGATTAGACATCGAAGGTCTGCCTATCCGTTTGAAACTTCTCACGGTACCTTCTTAACCTACTCTCGATATTTCTTAAGTTTCAATTCGAGAGTTACTTTCCGCCTCCCTCCCCGATGTTATCTACCAGATAGTCAACCTTGCCGAGGTCCGTTCTCCCGGAATGCCCCCCTTTATTCTTTTGTAAGTACGATGGAGTTTCCGAAGAAAGGATGCCGACTTCATCTTAATGACCTGAAGCAGAAAAGTGAAGACATCAATGTAATGGATCGACCACTTCGAGTAGAGCAACCAAGACCGAGAAGATTCGTTAGAATTTCATAACCAGACCTTACCCTTAGTCCCCCTCTTAAATCTCGGGACGAGATTTCTCGTAATGGAGGAGATTTGTGACGCCCGGATAATTAGGCTACAGTAAACCTCTGTTAATGATGCCACATCACCACAGTTACTGTTGCTAACCTCGCGATGATTCGCCACCGTTTCAAAGTTTGAGTTCAAATTAAAGTCAAACGATGAAAGTTTTCAAATATTAAATCAAAAATGTTCGGAATGTGATATAATTAAGTTTATTAAATTAGGTGCAACCTATGCATTTTTTTCCAAAACTATACTATTCAGGGAATATGAGAAAACAGAAAAGAAATAAAGAACAAGAGAAAGAACAAAAACAGTAAATAAAAGATAAAAAAAGGAAAACAAGGGCCACCACCCCCCACTGGGCCACGGCCCAGCTAACCGGTCCAGTTTTTCCCGTGGCCTATAACCACTCCACCCCGTAACCAAACCCTAGCCCGATCCCACTCTCCACCCCCCACGATCCCCTTCTCGTCCCCGACTGGATCGGGATCAAGGCAACCTCGCCTCGTTCCCATCGCCCCCGACGCCCCGGCCCACCCCCGCCGCCTCGCAGTTCGCCGACACCGCCCACCGGACTGTCCCGTCCTCATCTCCTCTCCGCCATCCGCTCGTCACAGGGCCGCGCCCGCCCCAATATCCTTATTTCGCGCGGCAATGCATCGTGAACCGATATATATATTGTCTGCTAATACACGACCAATTAGTGTTTGGACAAAAAGTTTTTCCGTCATCCCATTTTGAGGACTTACAGAAATACCTCAGATAGTACCACAATCTCTTCTACGCACAATAATATGTTGAACTACTTCAACAAGTCTACGTGTAAGATATCCAGCATCCATCGTTGTGCGCCGCCACCACCGCCCGAGGACCCCGTCGTCGCTGACCACCGTCACCGCCACGACATTGCTAGATCGCTTCTCCGGCCTCGCCCTCACCGGACCACCTCGACCCCACTGCCTAGACCCTACGCCCCGCCGTGACCTCCGGCCTCCCTCCCTCTCTCCCCTGGTTCTCTGTCCCCAGCCATCGAGGCCCTCTGCCGCGCCTGCCACTTCGCCGCCCTGCGCTCCCACGCTCACCTGCGGCTGCGCCACGCGCTTGCGCGCGCCACGGCCCTGCTGTTGGTCTCGCTCGCTGCCGCCCCGCAGCGCTACCCGGGCCCCGACCTCTCCTTCCCTTCCCCCTCTCCTTGTCGTCGCCAAAACGGTCCACATCTACACTTGCACCGAGCGTGCGCTCACCGCCAGACCGCGCACGCGTACACCCCTGGAGCCCCTCGACGCTCCCTGGCCGCGCCAGCCCGCGCTGAAGCGCGGGCGCAATCATGCGCCCCGCGCTCGTTTCCGCCTCGGGGCCGCGATCTCCTCCCTCATGCCGCGCCTGGGTCGTGTGCCCGCTCGCCCCACCGCAATCTTGTCGCGCCGAGTCCACGGCCGCCCGGGGCCCTGCCGTGCTCCAGCGGCCGTCGCTCGCAACCGCGCCACAACGGGCTTGCCCCGTTCGGGCTAGCGCCTGCACGCTCCAGCGCCCATTAACCCAGCACCCGCAAGGCCCCTCTGGGCGACTGCTAAACGGGGCCCACGCCCCCCTCACAACGTTTAAAAAAGGAATTTTAAAAATATATAAGTAATAAATAAATAATATAATTAATTAATTAATTAACTTATCTAATTCTGATTAAATTAGCTAATTAAGATTAATTAATCTAATGACTAATTAACCTAATTAACTACTGTTAATTAGCTAATAGAGTATGACAGTGGGGCCCACCCCACCTAATCTTTACCTACTAATAAAGCAGCTACTGCTTCTGGTCGTCCGTCATCGTGGAAGTTTTGCAAAAACGCCCCTCAGTTTACGTGAAATCAACCCGCGCTTCCTGTTTTAGTGGTACTTTGAAAAAAACGTTTCACTTTTACAAAAATAACCCTGCCCGGGCCCGAACCGCACCGCCACCCGCAGCTCCCTCCTGCCATCGCTCCCCTCGCGCCCGCAAGTCGCGTCACCGGCGATCCACACCTCCGCCACGCCCCGCCGCCGGACCTCCGGCCACTCCAACGCCTCGCCCCTCTACCTTCTCCTTCTTCCTCTCGGTCTCCTCTCACATCTCTCCCTCTTTCTCGCTGAACAGGGACCTCCACGAGGGCCATGGCGCCGCTGGCCCTCAATCTCACCGGATCCGGCCGCCTCCACACCAAATCCGCCGGAAATGGATCCACCCGGTCAGATCCACCCGAATCCGACCGAGCCTCCTGCCATACGGCGCCTCATCGAGGAGTACAACAGCTGCCCCATGCTAGCCAAGATCCTCCAGATCCTCTCCACCAAGCCACCGTCATTGCAGGAGGACTTTGACGAGTGGCTCATCAAAAAGCTTCCCCAAATCCTACAAGAGGCTCAGGTAGGAATACACATGTACATTAACCTCAATATCTACTTTGATTAATTCAGTTATCACACTTCCCTTTTGAACCAATATATGCAGTTTCAGTTGAGGACACTCGTCTTGCTAATTAAATTGTGTGGCAAATCTTACATGGGCAGTTTAATTGTGTGATTGTTGAGTGGTCCAGTGAGTAGTGCTTCTATAAGCAAGGGAATGATAGAATGATGCATGATTCTGCAGGTTAGACGAGCCGCTGACAAAGACACACCTCTATTCTGAATTTTACTTGCAAAGATGGACCATCAGCTACATAATATGTTGGCTAAACTCTCATAGGTTACTAACAATTTTTTCTTATTGTCATCTTGGTAATTGGCATTGGTGGTATTGTCTTTTGGTTCAACAGAAAGTTGTTCAAGTGAAAATGCAGAGGAACATGTTGAACAAAAGACGGCCTAAACAGTACAATGATGCAAGTTCAGATTTCATATGCTGTCTTCCCTGCCTCATGAATATGGTAGCATGGTTGTCTTCTGGATTATGCACATGTCTTTGTTTGTCATATACTGTCGATGCATTGTGTAGTATGTACTAATTCGAGGGGACTGATCTCGTATTGTTCACTCTTCAGAATTAGTATTTATAAGTTTTTGTGTGGTTTTAGTACCTCAGTTAAGAATAAACATTAGCCTTCTCTAAGGAGGTCTGCTGCCTTGCTTTTTATAATTCTATTAATTCATAATAATCTCCTTGCATAGAACTTTTGTTGCATTACTCTCCCATTGTTGTTAGTGGCCCTGTCACAAGAGATAGTTCATAATTTCTGCGTCATTTGAATTGTATACAACAAGGTACAAAAGCAGTAGGTCTCCAGCCGGCACAAACATGCAGACTTGATTTGTTTTAGTTCCTTAATACATCTACTACAGCCTACAAGAGACCCTAGCTAAGAAAACAAAATCAAGGACCGATGTACTTCTAACATTATTTCTTATTAATATCAAATTAGAATAACATTGATGGAACATATTCTTTTTCTCTCCTTGCTTGAGTTAATGGAGTACAATATTGCATTTTGCTGAGATGTTCTGCTCAATGCAGGTTTGGAGCCGACCAAGGAAGTCACAATTTAAGAGCTCGAGGAGGAGGGGCGTGTGGAGGTTTCCACCGCGAGTCGCTGCACTGGTGGTCGTCGTCGCCTGCTCCTGTCAGATCCAGCATGACCTATCCTATCGGTTCTCCATCGCTTCACTCTGCTTCATGTGCATATGTGCGGAGAAGATGACGACCCCGCCCCTGTTCTTCGTCAGCCACACTCTCCCTTGTGCGGTAATAAATCTCAAGAAATGCCCTTTTCGTTTACATGAACATCAAACCTACTTTTTTGTTTGATGTTGGCGCATGTCCTACCTGATATGTGTGTTGGGCTGCTGCTGTGCGATTGCTGGCTGTGTTGTTACTTGTGGCAACAGTTATTTTGTTAAAGTATGTGGGACGACAACGCTTCTGTCTTTTGGTGGAATCATTTTCCTTTTAATTTAATTATCTGAAAAAAAATCTATATTTTCTTACTTTCCTTTCTCTGTTGTTTTCATGGCTGATTATTTGAAGTTATCTGTTCACTGAAGCAGTTCTTGCCTGAGGGCAAGTTTTTGTATGTTCATCTAATAATGGAAAAGATTCAGACCTTTGATTCTGTAGGAACGATCATTACCCCCCAGTATTTTAGTCCTTTTCCTTGCATCTTGCTCCCAGGAATCCTTGAGTGTATAGGTTCTCTCCATTGAAACCTTTTAGGTCGAATACTTATGTTGGTATAGTTGTAATACCAGTATTATAATTCAGCTGTGCAAAATTTAATTGCGGCTGTAAGGATTCAAGTTTGTCTCACGGTAAACCTTATCAGTTACACCTGGTAAAAGTTGAATACTACATCCAATATTATATTCTGCTGAATAATATATCAAATTATCCATCTCTTTTAGGGCCGTTTGCTAACTTATTTTGCATAGCATTTCTTACCGCATCAAGTGTGCTCTTTGATGAATCCTAAACAGATATAGACGTACATCTTTGATTAGGCCGCCTAATCAGTTTACTTTATCTAATAGATTGAAAGTTTTTTGGTTTCTATTTATGATGAAACAAATGGGTTCTTCACAATTTAGTTGATGGTAAAGAGTTAGTGAAGCCGACATTCCAAATTACTTTACTACATTAGTCGTATTGCACTTATCTTTCATAGAATATGAATATTTACTTTGTTTTTCATATCACATCTATAAGATATTTAGTTGAATCTGCTTCTGTTGGCACCCAAAAATTTATCAAACTATTTTACTTTTCCTTTATGCAGCACAATAACCATCATCGCAGAAGCTTAGCTGATAGGCGGTGCGCTTTTTGGAGGAAGCGGAGACGAAGATTTCTATTGGCCAAAAAGATGGAGGCGTCATCGGAAGCACTGGCGAGCAACACAGTCTCTGCCGATGCATCGACAAGCTGAGGCGGGCTTTCAATAGGGGTCAGAAACAAAGAATGACCTAATTAATCTGTACACTTAGATAAACGGACAAGGAAGGAAAGATCGTCTCCAGAGATCTTCAAAATAGTACAATATCAGGCATTGTAGAGTACAGTTTCTTTAAGCTAAGTTTTTCTTTTGCATGGAAGCTAATTTTATATCTAAGTTTTTCTTTTGCATGGAAGCTAATTTTATATTTGAAGTGTAATAGATACACATGCCTGAATCTGGATACACTCCAGTGCTGATGGTAATACTTTCAGTCACTCACAAGCAATAAGCTTCAGCATACAAAGCAGAGCCCAATGCTATTGGATTGGTGTGCTGGTATGTAATTCCTTGTACATTTTACTTCTATAGGATTTCCGATTACTGGCTGCAAACTTTGTACAAGGCAGTCTGAGCTACCACTTGGTGAAGATGTGATCCAGTATGTTCAGTGATACCCTTTTATGTGTGTAGGGAATCACTGATATGATACGACTATTTGTTATCTGAGTTTTTGAATATATGTACACCCATGGTGATGTTCCAGTGCTCATTTATAAAGCATTCATCTATGAATGAATTTTCTGAATATTACCACATGCGGTGTGTATGTATGATAATAGTTGTACACTTGCGATGATGCAAAACAGTTTTGATGTTGTTGTTCAAGTATTGTACTACAGTTCCATTCAAGTCATTTTTCCCGGGCCTTTGTAATTATATAAATATATAAATATACAACACCCTTAAAACGTACTAAGTCTTTTGATCAAATAAGCTACTTAGCAAATCAGCTTTGCACGTCGCTTCGCCGGCATCGCCGCTGACACCTCCTCCGTCAGCGTCAGCGCTGACAGCAAAGACAACAAGCCATCAGGTCATGTATAAATTAAGAAATAATACATTTAATTTAAAAAAACTCAGTGTAACCTTATTTATGACGTTTGCAAAATTGGATTAAAAATATATTACATAATGGCACTGGAGCATGTTATATTTCATTTTTTGCCCGGTGCAACGCACGGGCATTTGTACTAGTTAATACTAATTAGTTTAATTAAAATGTGTCACTGACCAGTGGGACCCACTGGTCAGGTTGACCAGTCAACCCTGTTGACTGCTGATGTCATCATGACATCATGCTGATGTCATAAATCCATTTTCGAATTAAATTAAATAATTGATTAAATTCCAGAAATTAATAAAATCTTTAGAAAATCATATCTTTTAATTCGTAACTTGGATTAAATTATTTTCAACATGAAAGTTGCTCAGAACGACGAGACAAATCCGAATACGCAGCCCGTTCGTCAGCCCCACACCCTTAACGTATCAAACTCGCAACTTTCCCCCTCCGGCTCCTTTGCCCGATAAGGCGAAACACCGGGGATACTTTCCCGGATGTTTCCCCCCTTCACCGGTATCACCTCATAACGCGTTAGGGCACGCCTAGCATCACACATTGCTTTGTCATGCATCGTTATGCATTTGTTTGCATGGTATTCATTGTTTCTTCCCCCCTCTTCTTCCGCTAGACACCGAGACCGACGCCGCTGCTACCCAGTACGACTACGATGTTGACGACCCCTCTCTCTTGCCAGAGCAACCAGGCAAGCCCCCCCTTGATCACCAGATATCGCCTACTCTCCTCTATACTGCTTGCATTGGAGTAGTGTAGCATGTTACTGCTTTCGTTATTCCTATCCTGATGCATAGCCTGTCCTTGCTACTACTGTTGATACCTTTACCTGCAATCCTACTTGCTTAGTATAGGATGCTAGTATTTCCATCTGTGGCTCTACATTCTTGTCCGTCTGCTGTGCTATACTATTGGGTCGTGATCACTCGGAAGGTGATCACGGGTATATACTTATACACAATATATATGATACCTGTGGTGACTAAAGACGGGTCGGCTCGTAGGAGCACCTGCGAGTGGATCTTTGTGGCAGAGCGACAAGGCAGGTTGAGACCACCTAGGCGAGAGGTGGGCCGGGCCCTAGTCGGCGTTCGCGGTTACTTCAAAATAACACGCTTAACGAGATCTTGGTATTTCATCGGAGTCTGGCCATTTGGTCCATACACACTAACCAACTACGTGAGAAAGTTATGAGCACTCGATGTCGTGGTATCAGCCGAAGCCTTCGTGACGTCAGCGACTGAGCGGCGCACGCCGGGTTGGACCGCGTAACGTGACTTCCTTTGTAATGGAGGTTGCTAGGTCTGCTCTCCGGCCGCGTACGCAACGTGCAGGTGTGCTATGGGCGATGGGCCCAGACCCCTGTGCGCTTAGGATTAGACCGGCGTGCTGACCTCTCTGTTGTGCCTAGGTGGGGCTGCGACGTTGTTGATCTTCTGCGGCCGGGCATGACCCCGAAAAGTGTGTCCGGCCAAATGGGATCGAGCGTGTTGGGTTATGTGGTGCACCCCTGTAGGGAAGTTTATCTATTCGAATAGCCGTGATCTTCCGTAACAGGACGACTTGGAGTTGTACCTTGACCTTATGACAACTAGAACCGGATACTTAATAAAACACACCCTTCCAAGTGCCAGATATAACCCGGTGACCGCTCTCTAACAGGGCAACGAGGAGAGGATCGCCGGGTAGGATTATGCTATACGATGCTACTTGGTGAACTTACCATCTACTCTCTTCTACATGCTGCAAGATGGAGGTGGCCAGAAGCGTAGTCTTCGACAGGATTAGCTATCCCCCTCTTATTCTGGCATTCTGCAGTTCAGTCCACCGATATGGCCCTTTACACATATACCCATGCATATGTAGTGTAGCTCCTTGCTTGCGAGTACTTTGGATGAGTACTCACGGTTGCCTTTCTTCCTCTTTTTTCCCCTTTCCCTTCTACCTGGTTGCCGCAACCAGATGCCGGAGCCCAGGTTCCAGACGCCACCATTGACGACGACTCCTACTACACCGGAGGTGCCTACTACTACGTGCAGCCCGCTGACGATGAACAGGAGTAGTTTAGGAGGATCCCAGGCACGAGGCCTGCGCCTCTTTCGATCTGTATCCCAGTTTGTGCTAGCCTTCTTAAGGCAAACTTGTTTAACTTATGTTTGTACTCAGATATTGTTGCTTCCGCTGACTCGTCTATGATCGAGCACTTGTATTCGAGCCCTCGAGGCCCTGGCTTGTATTATGATGCTTGTATGACTTATTTATGTTTTTAGAGTTGTGTGATATCTTCCCGTGAGTCCCTGATCTTGATCGTACACGTTTGCGTGCATGATTAGTGTACGATTGAATCGGGGGCGTCACAAAATTACTATTGAGCAATTGACAGAATTGAGCATAGTTATGAGAATATCTAGGCATGATCATGTATATAGCCATCACGTCCGTGACAAGTAGATCGAAACGTTTCTGCATCTACTTGTATTACTCCACTCATCGACCACTATCCAGTATGCATCTAGAGTATTAAGTTAAAAACAGAGTAACGCTTTAAGCAAGATGACATGATGTAGAGAGATAAATTCATGCAATATGAAATAAACGTCATCTTGTTATCCTTGATGGCAACGATACAATACGTGTCTTGCTGCCCCTTCTGTCACTGGGAAAGAACACCGCAAGATCGAACCCAGAGCTAAGCACTTCTCCCATGGCAAGAACTACCAATCTAGTTGGCTAAACCAAACGGATAATTCGAAGAGAGTTGCAAAGATAACCAATCATACACAAAAGAATTCAGAAAAGATTCAAATATTGTTCATAGATAGACTTGATAATAAACCCACAATTCATCGGTCTCAACAAACACACTGCAAAAAGAAGAAGATTACATCGAATTGATCTCCACAAGAGAGGGGGAGAACATTGTATTGAGATCCAAAAAGAGAGAAGAAGCCATCTCGCTAATAACTATGGACCCGAAGGTCTAAGGTAAACTACTCACACTTCATCGGAGAGGCTATGATGATGTAGAAGCCCTCCGTGATGACGGCCCTCTTCGGCGGAGCTCCGGAATAGGCCCCAAGATGGTCTCTCGTGGATACAGAAAGTTGCGGCGGTGGAATTAGGTTTTTGGCTCCGTATCTGTTCGTTTGGGGGTACGTGGGTATATATAGGAGGAAGAAGTACGTCGGTGGAGCTTCGAGGGGCCCACGAGGCAAGGGGCGCGCCCTTGGGGGGCGCCCCCCGCCCTCGTGACCACCTCTTTGATGCCTTGGCGTAGGGTCCAAGTCTCCTGGGTCTTATCCGGTGAGAAAATCACGTTTCAAAAAGGATTTTTCTGTTTGGACTCCGTTTGATATTCCGTTTCTTCGAAACACTGAAATAGGCAAAAGAACAGCAATTCTGGGCTGGGCCTCCGGTTAATAGATTAGTCCCAAAAATAATATAAAAGTGGAAAATAAAGCCCAATATAGTCCAAAACAGTAGATAATATAGCATGGAGCAATCAAAAATTATAGATACATTGGAGACGTATCAGGCATCCCCAAGCTTAATTCCTGCTCGTCCTCGAGTAGGTAAATGATAAAAAGAGAATTTTTGATGCGGAGTGCTACTTGGCCTAATTTCAGTGCAAAATTTCTTAATTGTGGTATGGATATTCAGATTAGAAAGATTCAACACAAAACTTCATATTGACATAAAGAAAAATAACACTTCAAGCATACTAATAAAGCAATTATGTCTTCTCAAAATAACATGGCCAAAGAAAGTTATCCCTACAAAATCATATAGTCTGGCTATGCTCTATCTTCACCACACAAAGTATTTAAATCATGCACAACCCTGGTGACAAGCCAAGCAATTGTTTCATACTCTAACTTTTTCAAAACTTTTTCAATATTCATGCAATACATGAGCATGAGCCATGGATATAGCACTTATAGGTGGAATAGAATGGTGGTTGTGGAGAAGACCAAAAAGAGGGGAAGATAGGCTCACATCAACTAGGCGTATCAACGGGCTATGGAGATGCCCATCAATAGATATAAATGTGAGTGCGTAGGGATTGCCATGCAACGGATGCACTAGAGCTATAAGTATATGAAAGCTCATCAAAAGAAACTAATTGGGTGTGCATCCAACTCGCTTGCTCACGATGACCTAGGGAAATTTGAGGAAGACCATCATTGGAATATATAAGCCAAGTTCTATAATAAAAATTCCCACTAGTATATGAAAGTGACATAACGAGAGACTCTCTATCATGAAGATCATGGTGCTACTTTGAAGCACAAGTGAGGTAAAAGGATAGTAACATTGTCCCTTCTCTCTTTTTCTCTCATTTTTTTTATTTGGGCCTTTTTTTTGCCTCCTTTTTTTCGTCCGGAGTCTCATCCCGACTTATGGGGGAATCATAGTCTCCATCATCCTTTCCTCACTTGGGACAATGCTCTAAAAAATGATGATCATCACACTTCTATTTTTCTTACAACTCAACAATTACAACTCGATACTTAGAACAAATATGACTCTATATGAATGCCTCCGGCGGTGTACCGGGATATGCAATGAATCAAGAGTGACATGTATGAAAGAATTATGAACGGTGGCTTTGCCACAAATATGATGTCAACTACATGATCATGCTAGCAATATGACAATGATGGAGCGTGTCATAATAAACGGAACGGTGGAAAGTTGCATGGCAATATATCTCGGAATGGCTATGGAAATGCCATGATAGGTAGGTATGGTGGCTATTTTGAGGAAGGTATATGGTATGTGTATGATACCGGTGAATGGTGTGCGGTATTAGAGAGGCTAGCAATGGTGGAAGGATGGGAAAAAGTGCATACAATCCATGGACTCAACATTAGTCATAAAGAACTCATATACTTATTGCAAAAATCTAGAAGTTATCAAAGCAAAGTATTACGCGCATGCTCCTAGGGGGATAGATTGGTAGGAAAAGACCACCGCTCGTCCCTGACCACCACTCATAAGGAAGACAGTCAATAAATAAATTATGCTCTGACTTCATCACATAACGGTTCACCATACGTGCATGCTACGGGAATCACAAACTTTAACACAAGTATTCTTTAAATTCACAACTACTCAACTAGCATGACTCTAATATTATTACCTCCATATCTCAAAACAATTATCATGCTTCAATCTTCTCTTAGTATTCAACGCACTCAAAATAAAATTTCACAAATCTTGAACACCAAGCATATTATTATTAGGCAAATTACCATGCTATTAAGACTCTCAAAATAATTTAAGTGAAGCATGAGATATCGATAGTTTTTTTAAAACAAACCACCACCATGCTCTAAAAGATCTAAGTGAAGCACATAGAGCAAAAATTATAACGCTCGAAAGATATAAGTGAAGCGCATAGAGCAAAACTACATAGCTCAAAAGATTTAAGTGAAGCACATAGAGTATTCTATCAAATTCCAATTTAAGTATGGCTCTCTCAAAAGGTGTGTACAGCAAGGATGATTGTGGCACACTAAAAAACAAAGACACAAATAATACAAGACGCTCCAAGCAAAACACATATCATGTTGATGAATAAAAATATAGCTCCAAGTAAATTACCAATGGAAGTGGACGAAAGAGGGGATGCCTTCCTGGGCATCCCAAAGCTTTGACTTTTTGGTGTCCTTGGATTATCTTGGGGGTGCCATGGGCATCCCCAAGCTTAGGCTCTTGCCACTCCTTGTTCCATAATCCATCAAAAGAATTCACCCAAAACTTGAAAACTTCACAACACAAAACTCAATAGAAATCTCGTGAGCTCCATTAGAGAAAGAAAACAAAAGACCACTTCAAACTACTGTAATGAACTAATTCTTTTTTTATATTGGTGTTAAACCTACTTATTCCAACTTATCTATGGATTATAAACTATTTTAATAACCATAGATTCATCAAAATAAGCAAACAACACACGAAAAACAGAATCTATCAAAAATAGAACAGTCTGTAGTAATGTGTAACTAACACAAGCTTCTGGAACTCCAAAAAATCTACCAAAATTAGACGACCTAGAAAATTTGTTTATTGATCAGCAGCAATTGGAATAAGTATTTTATCATGTTCTGATGCTTTTTAACAATTCGGGCACTGAACGCAAAGTTTCTAGAAATTACAGCAAGATCAAATAACTATCATCCAAGAAGATCCAACAGGTCTAACTTGGCACAAACACTAATTAAAACTCAAAAACACATCCGAACAGAAGGTAGATGGGTTATTTATTCCCTAACAGAAGAAAAACACAAAAAACTAAAAATAAAATTGGGTTGCCTCCCAACAAGCGCTATCGTTTAACGCCCCTAGCTAGGCATAAAAGCGAGGATAGATCTAGGTATTGACATCTTTAGAAGGCAATCTATAAGTGTCTCTCATGATAGTTTCATAAGGCATTTTTTTTATTTCTTGGAAAGTGTTCCATGCCCTTTTTTAATGGAAATTGGAATCTAATATTCCCTTCCTTCATATCAATAATCGCACCAACCGTTCTAAGGAAAGGTCTACCAAGAATAATAGGGCAAGAAGGATTGCAATCTATATCAAGAACAATGAAATCTACGGGCACATAATTCCTATTTGCAATAATAAGAACATCATTAATCCTTCCTATAGGTTTCTTAATAGTAGAATCCGCAAGATGCAAGTTTAAAGAGCAATCATTAAAATCGCGGAAATCTAGCAAATCACACAAAGTTTTGGGGATAGTGGAGACACTAGCACCCAAATCACACAAAGCATAAAACTCATGATCTTTAATTTTAATTTTAATAGTTTGTTCCCACTCATCATAGAGTTTTCTAGGGATAGAAGCTTTCAACTCAAGTTTCTCTTCATAAGATTGCATCAAGGCATCAACAATATGTTCGGTGAAGGCGCTTTCTCTTGACTATAAGCATGTGGAGAATTTAGCACGGATTGCAGCAAGGAAATACAATCAATTAAAGAGAAACTTTAATAATTAAATTCCTTGAAATCCAATATAGTGGGTTTAGCAACATCTAGATTTTTCTTTCTTTCAATCCCACTTTCATCAATTTCATCATAAAGATCTAAATACTCCAAATTTTTAGAACGCCTTCTAGGTAAAGGAAGATCATATTCAGTTTCATCAAGATTCATATTGCAAAACAAAGATTTGATAGGGGACACATCAATAACTTTTAGATCTTCATCTTGATTTTCGTAGGAATTGGGAGAGCACGCTTTAATAAAGGCATCTTTGGAAGCACGCATCCTAGCGGTTCTTTCCTTGCACTCATCAATGGAAATTCTCATGGCTTTGAGAGACTCATTGATATCATGCTTAGGAGGAATAGATCTAAGCTTTAAATAATCAACCTCAAGAGAAATTATATCAATGTTCCTAGCCAAATCATCAACTTTAAGCAATTTCTCTTCGAGCAAAGCATTAAAATTCTTTTGTGAATTAATAAACTCTTTAACACTATTCTCAAATTCAGAGGGCATCTTATTATAATTTCCATAAGAGTTGTTGTAGGAATTTCCATAATTATTAGAAGGATTACTAGGATATGGCCTAGGATTAAAATTCCCTCTATAAGCGTTGTTACCAAAATTATTCCTACCAACAAAATTCACATCCATAGATTCATTGTTATTCTCAATCAAAGTGGACAAAGGCATATCATTAGGATCAGAAGAAACACTCTTAGTAGCAAATATCATAAGTTCATCCATCTTTCCACTCAAAACATTGATTTCTTCTATCGCATGCACTTTTTTCTTAGAAGATCTTTCATTATGCCATTGAGAATAATTAACCATAATATTATCTAGGAGTTTAGTAGCATCTCCTAAAGTGAATTCCCTAAAAGTGCCTCCCGCGGCCGAATCTAAAAGATTTCTAGAAGCAAAATTCAATCTGGCATAAAAATTTTGTATAATCATCCACAAATTTAAACCATGAGTAGGGCAATTACGTATCATTAATTTCATTTTCTCCCAAGCTTGTGCAACATGTTCATGATCAAGTTGCTTAAAATTCATAATATCGTTTCTAAGAGAGATGATCTTAGCGGGAGGAAAATACTTAGAGATAAAAGCATCTTTGCACTTGTTCCAAGAATCAATACTATTTTTAGGAAAAGATGAAAACCAAGCTTTAGCACGATCTCTAAGCGAAAAAGGAAATAGCTTCAATTTAACGACATCAATATCGACATCTTTTTTCTTTTGCATATCACATAAATCAACGAAACTATTCAGATGAGTAGCGACATCTTCACTAGGAAGGCCGGCGAATTGATCTTTCATAACGAGATTCAACAAAGCAGTATTGATTTCACAAGATTCAGTATTGGCAAGAGGAGCAATCGGAGTGCTAAGGAAATCATTATTGTTGGTATTGGTGAAGTCACACAATTTGGTAGTATGTTGTGCCATCGCGACAAACAAGCAATCCAACACACGAGCAAACAAAGGGCAAGCGAAAAAAAGGCAAACGGAGAAGGAGAAGGAGAAGTAGATTGGGAAAGAGAGGGCGAATAAAACGGCAAGGGTGAAGTGGGGGAGAGGAAAACGAGAGGCAAATGGCAACTAATGTAATGCGGGAGATAGGGATTGTGATGGGTACTTGGTATGTTGACTTTTTGCGTAGACTCCCTGGCAACGGCGCCAGAAATGGCTCGTTGACGGGAGTCAAATCTTGACTTGGTGTGAGCCTCCCCGGCAATGGCGCCAGAAATTCTTCTTGCTACCTCTTGAGCTTGCGTTGGTTTTCCCCGAAGAGGAAAGGATGATGCATCAGAGTACCGTAATTATTTCCCTCAATTTTTGAGAACCAAGGTATCAATCCAGTAGGAGGCCACACGCAAGTCCCTCGTACCTACACAACACAAAGAGCGCAACGCAACCAACGCGATTAGGGGTTGTCAATCCCTTCACGGTCACTTACAAAAGTGAGATCCGATAGATAATATTTTTGGTATTTTTGGTATAGAGATGCAAAGTGAAAAGTAAAAGACAAAGTAAAAACAAAGCAAGATTAAAGTGATGGAGATTGATATGATGAGAATAGACCCGGGGGCCATAGGTTTCACTAGTGGGTTCTCTCAAGAGCATAAGTATTCTATGGTGGGTGAACAAATTACTGTTGAGCAATTGACAGAATTGAGCATAGTTATGAGAATATCTAGGCATGATCATGTATATAGGCATCACGTCCGTGACAAGTAGATCGAAACGATTCTGCATCTACTACTATTACTCCACTCATCGACCGCTATCCAGTATGCATCTAGAGTATTAAGTTAAAAACAGAGTAACGCTTTAAGCAAGATGACATGATGTAGAGAGATAAATTCATGCAATATGAAATAAACCCCATCTTATTATCCTCGATGGCAACGATACAATACGTGTCTTGCTGCCCCTTCTGTCATTGGGAAAGAACACCGCAAGATCGAACCCAAAGCTAAGCACTTCTCCCATGGCAAGAACTACCAATCTAGTTGGCCAAACCAAACGGATAATTCGAAGAGACTTGCAAAGATAACCAATCATAGATAAAAGAATTCAGAAAAGATTCAAATATTGTTCATAGATAGACTTGATCATAAACCCACAATTCATCGGTCTCAACAAACACACCGCAAAAAGAAGAAGATTACAACGAATAGATCTCCACAAGAGAGGGGGAGAACATTGTATTGAGATCCAAAAAGAGAGAAGAAGCCATCTAGCTAATAACTATGGACCCAAAGGTCTGAGGTAAACAACTCACACTTCATCGGAGAGGCTATGATGATGTAGAAGCCCTCTGTGATGACGGCCCTCTCCGGCGGAGCTCCGGAACAGGCCCCAAGATGGGATCTCGTGGATAAAGAAAGTTGCGGCGGTGGAATTAGGTTTTTGGCTCTGTATCTATTCGTTTGGGGGTACGTGGGTATATATAGGAGGAAGAAGTACGTCGGTGGAGCTTCGAGGGGCCCCCGAGGCAGGGGGGCGCGCCCTAGGGGGCGCCCCCCACCCTCGTGACTGCCTCTTCGATGCCTTGGCGTAGGGTCCAAGTCTCCTGGGTCTTATCAGGTGAGAAAATCACGTTCCAAAAAGGATTTTTCTGTTTGGACTCCGTTTGATATTCCGTTTCTTCGAAACACTGAAATAGGAAAAAAACAGCAATTCTGGGCTGGGCCTCCGGTTAATAGGTTAGTCCCAAAAATAATATAAAAGAGGAAAATAAATCCCAATATACTCCAAAACAGTAGATAATATAGCATGGAGCAATCAAAAATTATAGATACGCTGCAGACGTATCACTAATCCTGTCGAAGACTACGCTTCTGGCAGCCTCCGTCTTGCAGCATGTAGAAGAAAGTAGACTGAGGTCCTCCAAGTAGGATCGCATAGGATAATCCTACCCGGCGATCCCCTCCTCGTCGCCCTGTTAGAGAGCGATCACCGGGTTGTATCTGGCACTTGGAAGGGTGTGTTTTATTAAGTATCCGGTTCTAGTTGTCATAAGGTCAAGGTACAACTCCAAGTCGTCCTGTTACCGAAGATCACGGGTACACCACATTACCCGACACGCTCGATCCCATTTGGACAGACACACTTTCCTGGGTCATGCCCGGCCGCGGAAGGTCAACACGTCGCAGTCCCACCTAGGCACAACAGAGAGGTCAGCACGCCGGTCTAAACCTAAGCGCACAGGGGTCTGGGCCCATCGCCCTTAGCACACCTGCACGTTGCGAACGTGGCCGGAAGCAGACCTAGCCTAGCAGGCGTTCCAGTCCAATCCGGCGCGCGCCGCTCAGTCGCTGACGTCACGAAATGCTTCGGCTGATACCACGACGCCGGTTGCCCATATATTGTCCCACGTGGCGGTTAGTGCATATAAGGTCAACGACCCAACTCAGATCAAATACCAAGATCTCGTTAAGCGTGTTAAGTATCCGCGGACGCCGAACAGGGCCAGGCCCACCTCTCTCCTAGGTGGTCTCAACCTGCCCTGTCACTCCGCCACAAAGATCCACACAGAGGGCCGTTGGGACAAAGGTCCTTTCAGCCCCCAATCCGTGAATCACTCGCGGGTGCTCCACGAGCCGACCCGACTTTAGTCACCACATGTATCATGTATAAAGTATATAGTATATACCCGTGATCACCTCCCGAGTGATCACAGCCCGATAGTATAGCACAGCAGACGGACAAGAATGTAGGGCCACTGATGAACACTAGCATCCTATACTAAGCAGCAGGATAGCAGGTAAGGGTAACAACTGTAGCAACAATGACAGGCTATGCATCAGAATAGGATTAACCGAAAGCAGTAACATGTTACACTACTCTAATGCAAGCAGTATAGAGAAAAATAGGTGATATCTGGTGATCAAGGGGGGGGGGGCTTGCCTGGTTGCTCTGGCAAGTAGGGGTCGTCAACAGTGTAGTCGGTCGGGGCACCAGTAGCATCGTCGGTCTCGTAGTCTTACGGAGAGAAGAGGGGGAAGAAACAATGAATACAATGCAAACAAATGCATAACGATGCATGACAAAGCAAACGTGGTGTTAGGTGTGCCCTAACGCGGTAAGGGGTGATACCGGTGAAGGGGGGAAACATCCGGGAAAGTATCCCCGGTGTTTCGCGTTTTCGGACAGATGAACCGGAGGGGGAAAGTTGCATGTTTGCTATGCTAGGGATGTGTGGCGGACGAACGGGCTACGTATCCGGATTCGTCTCGTCGTTCTGAACAACTTTCATGTAGAAAGTATTTTCATCTGAGCTACGGTTTATTTTATATTAATTTTAAAAGATTTAAATTATTTTAGGAGTTATATAATTATTTTAATTCAACATTATCCAGAACAGTGCTTGCTGACGTCAGCATGACGTCAGCTGTCAACAGAGGTGTTGACTGGTCAAACTAACGTGTGGGCCCAGTGGGACCCACCTGTCGTACACTGTTAGGTTGATTAGGTTTTAGGTTAAACTAATTAGGCTTAATTAGTTAACTAAAATGATTAGGTTAAACTAATACATAATTAATTAAGTTAATTAGTTTTTTAATTAATTAATTAAGTTTTTATTTATTTATTTATTTAAATTACCCTTTTTCTTTATAAAACCGTTCTGGGGGCTGGGCCCCACATGTCATTTGCCCACGGGGCCTAACGGGCGCTAATGGGCGCTGGGCGAGCGGGCGTGGCTACAGGCGAAACCGCAGCCCGCCTAGTAGTGAGGCGCGGCTAGATCAGGGTTGAGCGGCACGGGCGCGGGGCGGTGTGCAGCGCGACGGCGCGCAGGGCAGAG
Source organism: Aegilops umbellulata (assembly GCA_032464435.1). Taxonomy (NCBI): domain Eukaryota; kingdom Viridiplantae; phylum Streptophyta; class Magnoliopsida; order Poales; family Poaceae; genus Aegilops; species Aegilops umbellulata. The sequence goes on along the minus strand of CP136058.1, from coordinate 34,021,193 downwards.
GCAGCGGGGCAAGGCCAGCACGGGCTGGCCGGAGCAGCGAGCGGCGGCGGCGCGGCCCCGCGTGGGCGGGCGCGCGTGGGTGCGTAGCAGGGCAGTAGCAGGAAGCGCACGAGGCGCTCATCGCGGGTGCTGCTGTGAGGCGCGCGCGGCAGCCAGGGCACGCGCGGCAGGGAGGGGGCGCGTGAGCATGGCGTATGGCTAGGACGATGCGGGGCGGCGGTTAGCGCGGACGGGCGCTGGCGAGATGCGAACATACGTCGGGGGTAGAAGGGAGGGGAGCGCAGCTCACAGCATTGATGGGGAGGGGTCGGCATGGCTCAGGTCGGCCGACGGGAGGAGGTGAGGAGGTGAGGCGCGGGGACGACGGAGAAGCTGCGGGGTGGAGGCGGCAGCCCCGGCGAGGTCCGACAATGAAGAGGCGGCCGGGATGACCGACGACCGACGAGCGCCGAGGCGGCGAGCCTGGCCCCGGCGCGACCAAGCGCGCGGGCAAGGGGGAGGCCAGGGTGCGCGAGGTCACCAGCTCAGGTGACGGCATCGAGGTGGCGGGCCGGTGTCGAGGATGGGCGATCGCCCCGGGGTTACGGTATCAATAAAATTGGTTTCAACATTTATGGGATTACCTGAGATATAATGTTTGATTCTTTGACCGTTCACCACCTTCGGATTTGTGCCTTCTAAGTTGTTGATTTTTATGGCACCGGGACGATAGACCTCCTCGATAACATAAGGACCTTCCCATTTAGAGAGGAATTTTCCTGCAAAAAATCTTAAACAAGAGTTGTATAGCAAAACATAATCACCTACATTAACCTCACACTTTTGTATCCTTTTGTCATGCCATCTTTTAACTTTTTCTTTAAATAGTTTGGCATTCTCATAGGCCTGGGTTCTCCACTCATCAAGTGAGCTAATGTCAAATGGTCTCTTCTCACCGGCAAGCTTGAAATCATAATTGAGCTCTTTAATGGCCCAATATGCCTTATGTTCTAGTCCGAGAGGTAAGTGACATGCTTTTCCATAAACCATTTTGTATGGAGACATACCCATAGGGTTTTTATATGCAGTTCTATAGGCCAATAATGCATCATCAAGTTTCTTGGACCAATTCTTTCTAGATCTATTAATAGTCTTTTGCAAAATTAATTTGATTTCTCTATTACTCAGTTCTTCTTGACCACTAGACTGTGGGTGGTATGGAGATGCAATTCTATGATTAATGTCATACTTAGCAAGCATTTTACGAAAAGCACCATGAATAAAATGTGAACCACCATCAGTCACTAAGTATCTAGGGACTCCAAACCTCGGGAAAATAACTTCTTTAAGCATCTTCATAGAGGTGTTATGATCATCACTACTAGTTGGAATAGCTTCTACCCACTTAGTAACGTAATCAACAGCAACTACAATATTTGTATACCCATTAGAGGAAGGAAACGGTCCCATATAATCAAAGCCCCAAACATCAAATGGTTCAATAAAAAGTGAATAGTTCATAGGCATTTCTTGACGTCTACTAATATTACCAATTCTTTGACATTGATCACGACAATACAAACTTACGGGCGTCCTTGAAAAGAGTAGGCCAATAAAAACCAGATTGCAATATCTTATGTGCAGTTCTATCTCCAGCGTGGTGTCCTCCATAAGCCTCAGAGTGACACTTTCGTAGGATCTATTCCTATTCATGCTCACGTACACAATGTCTAATAACACCATCTACTCCTTCTTTATAAAGGTGTGGGTCATCCCAGAAGTAATGTCTTAAATCATAGAAAAACTTTTTCTTTTGCTGGTATGTGAAACTAGGTGGTATAAATTTAGCAACAATGTAATTAGCATAACCAGCATACCATGGAGCAGTACGAGAAGCATTTATGACAGCTAATTTTTCATCAGGAAAGCTATCATCAATAGGTAGTGGGTCATCAAGAACATTCTCTAACCTAGATAAGTTGTCTGCAACGGGGTTCTCAGCTCCCTTTCTATCAATAATATCCAAATCAAATTCTTGTAGTAGGAGAACCCATCTAATAAGTCTAGGTTTAGCATCTTTCTTTTCCATAAGATATTTAATAGCAGCATGATCGGTGTGAACAGTTACTTTAGAATCAACAATGTAAGGTCTGAACTTATCACAAGCAAATACAACTGCTAAACATTCTTTTTCAGTAGTAGCATAATTTCTCTGGGAAATGTCTAGAGTTTTACTAGCATATTGAATAAAACTTATTTTTTTATCAACTCTTTGTCCTAGAACAACACCTACAGCATAATCACTAGCATCTCACATAATTTCAAAGGGTAAATTCCAATCAGGAGGCTGAACAATAGGTGAAGAAATCAAGGCTTTCTTAAGTATTTCAAATGCTTCTACACAATCATCATCAAAGACAGAAGGAACATCTTTTTGTAAGAGATTAGTCAGAGGCCTACAAATTTTTGAGAAGTCTTTAATGAACCTCCTATAAAAACCGGCATGACCAAGGAAACTTCTTATACCTTTAATGTCCTTAGGACATGGCATCTTTTCAATAGCATCAACTTTAGCTTTATCAACTTCAATACCTCTTTCAGAAATTTTGTGCCCCAAAACAATACCTTCATTAACCATAAAGTGGCACTTCTCCCAATTCAAGACAAGATTAGTTTCTTCACATCTGTGCAAAACTCGATCAAGGTTGCTTAAGCAATCACCAAAAGAAGTTCCATATACGGAGAAATCATCCATGAAAACCTCAACAATCCTTCCACAAAAGTCAGAGAATATAGCAGTCATACATCTTTGAAAGGTAGTAGGTGCATTGCATAAACCAAAAGGCATACGTCTATAAGCAAAGGTACCAAAAGGGCAAGTAAAAGTGGTCTTTTCTTGATCCTCTTTTGACACAGGTATTTGAGAGAAACCAAAATAACCGTCTAGAAAGCAAAAATGTGTATGTTTGGACAATCTTTCTAGCATTTGATCTATAAAAGGTAAAGGGTAATTATCCTTTTTAGTAGCTTCATTTAGTTTGTGGAAATCAATTACCATTCTATAACATGTAACAATTCTTTATGGGATCAATTCATCTTTATCATTAGGAACAACAGTAATACCTCCCTTCTTAGGGACACAATGTACAGGACTTACCCACTGACTATCAGCAACATGATAAATTATACCTGCCTCTAGAAGCTTTAGTATTTCTTTTCTTACCACTTCTTTCATCTTAGGACTTCACCGTCATTGGTGATCAACAACCGGTTTAGCGTCTTTCTCCAATTTTATTTTGTGCTGGCATAGAGTGGGACTAATGCCCTTAAGATAATCCAGAGTATATCCAATAGCAGCATGATGCTTCTTCAGAGTTTTCAATAATTTATGTTCTTCCTGCTCTGAAAGCTTAGCACTAATAACAACACGATATATCTTCTTTTCATCAAGATAAGCATATTTAAGAGTATCAGGTAATGGTTTAAGCTCAAACACGGGATCACCCTTGGGTGGAGGAGGATCCCCTAGAATTTCAACAGGCAAGTTGTGTTTCAAAATAGGTCCCCGTTTAAAGAATACTTCATCTATTTCCCTTCTTTCATTCTTAAACAGATCATTTTCATGGTCTCACAAATATTGTTCTAAAGGATCATTAGGAGGCACGACAATAGAAGTAAGACCAATAATTTCATCTTTACTAGGCAATTCTTTATCATGGGGTTGTCTACGAAATTTGGCAAAATTAAAATCATGAGACAGATCCCCTACACCAACAGAAACAATATCCTTTTTGCAGTCTATCTTAGCATTAACATTATTCAAGAAGGGTCTACCAAATATAATGGGACAAAATTTATCTTGTGGGGAAGCAAGAACAAGAAAATCTGTAGGATATTTAATTTGCCCACACAAGACTTCAACATCTCTAACAATCCCAACCGGTGAGATAGTATCTCTATTGGCAAGCTTAATAGTAACATCAATATCTTCTATCTTAGCAGGTGCAATATCATGCATAATTTCTTTATATAAGGTACATGGTATTGCACTGACACTAGCACCCATATCACATAAGCCATGATAACAGTGATCTCCTATTTTAACAGAAACAACAGGCATGCCAACAACAGGTCTATGTTTATCTTTAGTATCGGGTTTAGCAATTCTAGCAGCTTCATCACAGAAGTAAATAACATGCCCATCAATATTATCGACCAAGAGATCTTTAACCATAGCAATACTAGGTTCAACTTTAATTTTCTCAGAGGGTTTGGGTGTTGTAATATTACTTTTGTCGACTATAGTTGAAGTTTTAGCATGATCCTTTATTCTAACAGGGCAAGGTGGTTTCTCAATATAAGCGGTAGGAACAATAGGATCAACATTATAAGTGATAGTCTTTTCTTCAACTTTAATAGGTTAAACTACTTTTACTTCAATAGGAGGATATATTTAAACCACTTCTCCTTAGGAAGATCAACATGAGTAGCAAATGATTCACAGAACGAAGCTACTATCTCAGAGTCAAGTCCATATTTAGTGCTAAATTCACGGTAAACATTGGTATCCATAAAAGATTTAATACAATCAAACTTAGGCATTATACCTGACTCCTTACCTTCGTCGAGTTCCCAATCTTCAAAGTTGCGTTTAATTATTTCCAATAAATCCCATTTGAATTCAATAGTCTTCATCATAAAAGAACCAGTGCAAGAAGTATCGAGCATGGAGCGATTATTGAGAGAAAGCCGAGCATAAAAAATTTGAATAATAATTTCTCTTAAGAGCTCATGATTGGGGCATGAATATAACATTGAGTTAAGCCTCCCCCAAGCTTGAGCGATGCTCTCTCCTTCGCGAGGCCAAAAATTATATATATAATTACGATCACGATGAACCAGATGCGTACGATAAAACTTTTGAAGAAATTCCAATTTCAATCGGTTGTAGTTCCATGATCCAATATCATCGCATAGCCTAAACCATGTCAATGCCTTTCCCTTCAAAGATAAAGGGAAGACCTTCTTCGTGATAACATCCTCAGGCATACCTGCAAGCTTAAATAATCCACAAACTTCATCCACATAGATTAGGTGCAAATCGGGATGCAATGTTCCATCTCCTGTAAAAGGATTAGCTAGCAGTTTCTCTATCATACTCGAAGGAATTTCAAAGTAAACATTTTTAGTAGGTTCAGTAGGTTGAGGAGCAACTCTTTGCTCTACTGGTCGGGGTGAAGATACCCCAAACAAGCCCCTCAAAGGATTACTTTCCATAGTAACAAGTGACAGTAAATTTCAGCACACTATATAATTTTTTCCTTACCAAATTCCACTTACCAAAGGCGCTTCACTCCCCAGCAACGGCGCCAGAAAAGAGTGTTGATGACCCACAAGTATATGGGATCTATCGTAGTCCTTTTGATAAGTAAGAATGTCAAACCCAACGAGGAGCTGAAGGAAATGACAAGCGGTTTTCAGTAAGGTATTCTCTGCAAGTACTGAAATTATCGGTAATAGATAGTTTTGTGATAAGGTAATTTGTAACGGGTAACAAGTAACAAAAGTGAACAAGGTGGAGCAAGGTGGCCAATCCTTTTTGTAGCAAAGGACAAGCCTGGACAAACTCTTATATAAAGCAAAACGCTCCTGAGGACACATGGGAATTATCGTCAAGCTAGTTTTCATCATGCTCATATGATTCGCGTTCGTTACTTTGATAATTTGATATGTGGGTACTGCCCTTCCTTGGACAAGCATCACACTTATGATTAACCCCTCTCTCAAGAATCCGCAACTACAAAAGAAGTATTAAGGTAAATCTAACCATAGCATGAAACATATGGATCCAAATCAGCCCCTTACACTACTAGGGAAAACCCTAACAGTAGCGCGGGTATTTTTCCTATCAGTAGCACGGGACAACGCGCTACTGATAAGGCGCTACAGCTAACGTGTAGCAGTAGCGCCTGTCGTCCCACGCTACTGCTATACATGGCTAGCAGTAGCGCGCTTTAGTGCAGAGCGCAGCTGCTAATATCTGTAGCGCTTTTTAGAAGGAAGCGTTGCTGGTAAGGCAGCACTACTGCTAACTTTGTTCCCCTCGCTACTGCTAGTTTTATTTGTTTTTTATTTGAATAGGCTTTATACAATATTCTTGAGCATATCATACACATACAAATGTAATCATAGCATATACATACAAATAGTCTCATCAAATCATGTCATCATCATAATCATCATCCAACACAAAGTGGTCTCTCGTCATCATCTCGAAAATAGCGATACAAGTCTCAATTACTTGCAACTACATCGTCATCCATCTAAACAATGATATACACGAGAAGAGCTATCACTTTGAGTGATAGCGGAACTATGCAGTACATGATTTCGTATCCCTCTCTCGCATTAACGTGAACATAAACTAACTACTGCATGTCTCTCGGAAACCAGAAATCGGTACACCTGGGCCTGACACTCCGGCCACTCGTCGTATATATACTCCTGGCGTAGCACTTCTTCGCCATCGATGATATATGCACCTGCATCGTCACATGATTCGATGATATGCAACATATATAATTGAGCAACATAAAGAGACAAACTTGGCAAAAATAGAAGCAACATATCATAAGCATAAATAACAAAGTTGATCGTACCCAAAATGCCCTAACTAGAGTGATCGTCGCTAGTCGAGGAGGACGGTTTAATTACATCACAAATAAAGTTTCATCATGCATAACTCAAAGTTTTGTCATAAAGAAAGTATGGACTAAACGGACACATTGTCATATATCGACAATCACTCCAACATGTAGTGCCATCCATCCAAGTTAGGGAGATAGTCCCCGAGCCTAGTGAAAGGCTTCAGGTCGAGACGCTGAGCGGCTACCCATGTTCGGATGTCTTCCCACGACATTTGTCCTTCTTCGTAGAACATCCCTGTTTCTCCGATGACCTCCTTCATGATGATTTGGGCAAGTTCGCGCTGGATGTGATAGAACTCAGCTTGAAGTCGATGATCCTCGATATCTCCTACGTTCTTTGTCCATTGCAGAATATGGGCATCGCCGGATGTAGGTGACATGCGAAGGTTCTGGTGATCTCGTCTGTACTCCAGCATGTGGTGTAAGACATAGAACCATCATTAAGAGAATCACTTGGTTGCTGGATGCAGCAGAAGTCGGTCTTATGGCCGAAGGCGGGCCTGCCGTCCCTTCTCTTCTTGTCCTTGACCTATCCACCCCATGCGTTGTAGTAAAACATAGCACTGTCGAGAACATCCTTGATGTGGGTGTAATCCTTTTTGTTAATGTTCTTCGACGAGTCCAAGTAAAGAGCGTGGGAGTATTGGGGGTAGAGGATGATGAGGACGGGACCCGCCGCTGCGCAAAATAAGTACACCTCAAATTAATTAGCCTATACCATGCAAATGAATGATTGAAACCGAAGGAAGGATATCCGTGCGGATGACTTACAGGGGATGATAAGGCACGAGAATCGCCTCCTTGTCCTTATTGGCAAGCATGAAATTGACGATGTATTCCCTCGCGTATTCACAGTGCTTTGCGCAGACTCCCAAGAAGCCCTCATGCATGAAGTACGGGTCAGCGACACAGATATGAGGTATCTGCTCAACCCCGATGATGTAGTTCATGTGCAAGGCGTAAAGGCGGACAAACGTAAAATCCAGCTTCTTCACGTGAAACATGTCGAATATGTAAGCGAATCGAAGGAAGAACTTCTCCGCGGGGAATGTGTCGACGTACGACAATTGCCGCGGAACGTTAACCACGTAGAGTGGGTAACCTGGATCTTTCGAGGCGATGAGGCCTTTCTCTATCCGCAGCACATCATCATGAAGTCTCCTTAGATCGCCGAATCTGGCCCCTAGCGCTGCTTCAGGTAGGATTGGTTGACTGGGGATATGACATTTTTTCGCACCGGGGATATCTATACGGTCTTGAACCCGAGGCTGTTGAGGCGGCTGGATCATAGAAGCAGCTTTTTTCCATTTCCTCGGTCTCTTCATAGACTACTTTACTACCGGAAGGTCGTCCATAATACATTCAGCCTCCAGAGACGGCAATTCAGGCACCGACTCATGATGCTCAAGCCCTAAGTAGGCGCCAGTATTGACATACTGTTGAGTGTCATCCTCATCCTCATCCTCATCTATGGCGACGTCACCAGCGACTAATGGAGCCTTTTCCTCACCCCCTCCGCTATCACCCAGCACGACAGCCGACCCTAATTGGGTAGGTGAGGTGTTGGTGTTCATACCTAACTGCGTGCTCATGGGTGTGCTCCCGGCCGCCTCCAGACGAAGCAGACTCTTTGGCCACAACAGGACCCACCCATTGCAACAATCACCAAGCTGCCATGGGGTCTCGTCATCATCCCCCACCAGTACCAGAGGAGGCAAATTCTCGTGGCCCGGTTTGACACTAGCCACGGAAACCTTGAAGACGTCCGGGGGGATCGGCTAGCTGTGGAACAATGGTTCCTTCGGCTCCATTATCGTCGCCTTCCCCACGTCCACCTTCTAGTCGCCGATGGTGTACAATATGGTGCACGGGGTTTCGTCAGCCTGCAAAGAAAAGTCTGCGACGTATGACATCCGAAAGGCAACGAAAACGTGAGATTATACATTTATTGAAGGGGGCCGGTGTGACAGATATCGTGAGGGCGTCGAGCTCAGCCAAAGACGAAGCACCGCCGAGCACGTCCGGTGCCAGAGCCAGTGCCGGAGCAGGTGTGGGAGCCGGTGCGGGAGCAGGTGCGGGAGCAGGTGCGGGAGCAGGTGGAGGAGCCGGTGCGAGAGCAGGTGTGGGAGCAGGTGTAGCTGCAGGTGCTGGTGCAACGCTACTCGAGCTGCTCCCCAAGAAGTCAGCAAGGGGAAAGTCCGCTGCATTTTTTCCTGGATTTTGCCTGCTCCAATTGAAAAAGGCTGGAACCAAGGAAGTAGACATATCTACAAGCACCTGTTTTGCGGCAGCTACCACTATTGCGACTGTCTCAGATGATTTCTTCTCAACCGCAATCTCAACCTTCTTGTCGATGTTTTCTCAGTTAACCTCCGTCTTTCCTTTCTCTCCTCCGTGGTCTCACGGTAGTACTTCTTCCACGTGGCGCCGTCTCCGACACCGTGCACGCGTCCATACGATGGTCGAGTCTCCACCAGGAGTCGTTTCAATATGTTCAACGCCCGGTTGAATGGAGTGTCCCACTTGGGCCTTGCCAACGCCTCAGACGGCGAGTCGCTTCTGGCCGCAGTCCTATGCTGCTCTCTCTCTGCAAAAGGCACATGGATCGTTTACAAATATGACTAACATGCAGTCGAATTGATCAGAAACTAAAATTACCAGCAGTCTCATGAACTTCGTCGTGACCGCGTTCGTCTCAAAAATCTTCTTCACTGGGTCCCAACGGTGCCGGGCCCTGAGGACGTCACGCTCCTGCGGGACGGTAAACTCCGCCAAGGGGTCTGGGATGCCCAGACTCGCGGCTTCCGCATCCTCCTTGGCCCATATGGACCTCTTCCCGCCGTAACCACGACTTCCTCTATTGAAGCCCCTTCATGTACTTTGACTTTTTTTGGCAGCTTCGGCCTCGCAAGTCGCCTTGAATACTTCAAAGTGCTCTGTCGTGATTGTCGGATTATCCTTTACAATCTAGGAGTAGGGTTCCCTTTTGTTGACGATCCGATATTTCACCCTTGATTTCCAGGCGGCCAACGCGTTGCTAAACTTGGTCATGGCGTGTTTGTTTATCTTCTTCATTGTCGGGTCCTTATCTGGATCTTTATAATCCTTTTCATTCCGGCCTGGGAACAAGAATATCTGGTGCAACTTCTTTAGGAGGGAGGGCCTCATATTACCTATCTTCTATAGTTTCTCATCGTTGATGGTGGCGGTTGTCCGTATGATGCAGCCTATTTGATTCCCGTAGCATGCGCGCGCTTCCTCGGGCGCGGTTGGCTCAAAATTGCCGTCGTCCACCTCCGTGACCACTAGTCTAGTAGTCCTGAGCTTGTTAGGAAGCCGTTGCCTCTTTGCTTTCGGTTCTATACCGGCTCCGCTAGTATCGCCGCCGGTCTGAGTCTGAGCGCCGGTCTCAATCTCAGCGCCGGTCTTAGTCTCAGAGCCGGTCTTAGTCTTAGCTCCGGTCTCGATGTCGGTCTCAATCTCCGATGTGACAGGTGGACCCAGCAACATCAACTCTTGATCGTCGGCTTCCCTCAAAAATTCTTCTGCCGCCAGGTAGACGTTGTCGCAGTCACCAGAACCCTGTCCTTCATCGTTGCTAGCCATGTTTCCTACGATTAAATCTATTCAATTAATTCTAGCCCTAATAAAATGAATAATGACATAAAAAAAGCGTATGCTTTGTAGGAACGTTGACTCCTTCCCGATGCGGCAAATCGCGGGCACTCGATATGTCCTAGTTTGTATCACAAGTCATGCCGAAATTCACGGAAAATTTCGGCATGACCTTTGCTAAAAAGTGGACAAATCGAGCACCTGAAATTTGCCGGAACGGAAATGTATCAACATTCTGGAAAAACATAGGCCACCCGCGCTTCATTCCCTGGAAACAACAAAAGGCCACATGGGCACAATCGAACCACACTTCAATGAAAAAATAGAACATGACCACTTCAATGAAAAGGTAAAATCAACAATAAAAGTCTAGGAAGGATCATCTTTAAAATAAAACTTGCCGAAATTCTTTTCCTAGAAAAATAGTGGTCTTTTCAAAAATAAAAAACCTTTGCAAAATGACCTAACTAAACACTTTTCTGCCTAGGAAAGAACCCAAATTATGTCCTTTCTCTAACCCTTCTCACCTAATGCTCTAAAATAAAAATTTTCTCTAACCTAGCGAACCTAGTTAACCTAGCTTGTTAACCTAACAAACCTAATTAACATAGCTATTTAACCTAGTTAGTTAACCTAGCTAGTTAACCTAGTTTACCTAGATAATTAACCTAATTAAAGTAGTTAACCTAGCTAGTTCTCTATCAAAGCCCTAACTAAATTTTTGCACTAACCTAGATAATTAACCTAATTAAACTAGTTAACCTAACTAGTTCTTTGTCAAAGCCATAACTAATTTTTTGCACTAACCTAGATAATTAACCTAATTAAACTAGTTAACCTAGCTAGCTAGTTCTCTTTCCAATGTTTGTGCTATGCATGAGAGAGGAAGAGAGGAGGGGTGGGGGCTTAGAGAGGATGGCTCCGGTCGTGCCGAGGGAGGCAGTGGTGGCGAGGGAGGCAGGGGCGTCTCCGGTGACGGCGAGGGAGGCAGGGCGTCGAGGGCGGCTCCGCTGGCGCCGAGGGCGGCTCCGGTGGCGTTGATGAGGTCGCGTCACTCCAGTGGCGTCGATGGCGCGCGGCTCCAGTGGCTCTGGGGGCATTGACATCGGCAGGAGATGGCGGCAAAGTAGGGCGATGGCGAATTGGGAAGACGGCGGCGAAGTGGGCCGAGAGATTTAGGGGAGAAGTGGTGGTCGGGGGGAACCTCTTTTGGGTTAAGTCAAACTTAGCGGTAGCGCATTTCTATAAACGCGCTATAGCTAAGTTAGCTATAGCGCTTTTCAGTAAACGCGCTACTACTATAGCTATGTATTTTCCTTTTCTTTTCTTATTTCCTTTTATATTTCTATAGCGGGGTCCTAAACAAGCACTACTGCTAAGTTATCTATAGCGCCTCTGATGAACAGATGCTACTGCTATTCCTTTCTCCTTTTTCCCTTTTTCATTTATTTTTCTTTACATTTTTTTTTTCTTTCTCCTTTTTTTATTTCTTTCATTTTCATTTACTTTTCTATTTGTTTTTCATTTAATTTTCTTTTCATTAACAGTAGCGCGTTTCATAGTAAACGCGCTGCTAAAATAAACTTAGCGATAGCGCTATTTCTAGAAGACCGCTACTACTATATGTAGCCTATCGGCTTAGTAGTGAGAAATTTAGTAGTAGCACGTTTGAAAGTAGACGCGCTACTGCTACGTTAGTGTCTGCAGCGCGTATCGTGCATGCGCTACTGCTATTTAGCAGTAGCGCCCTTTTTTAACAAGCGCTACTACTAAAGCTCTGTGTATAAGGTTTTCCCTAGTAGTGTACGAAGCAACGCATAAACTAGAGTTTAAGCTTCTGTCACTCTAGCAACCCATCATCTACTTATTACTTCCCAATGCCTTCCCCTAGGCACAAACAATGGTGAACTATCATGTAGTCGACGCTCACATAATACCACTAGAGGAAAGAGAACATACATCTCATCAAAATATCGAACAAATACCATATTCACATGACTACTTATAGCAAGACTTCTCCCATGTCCTCGGGAAAAAACGTAACTACTCACAAATTATATTCATGTTCATAATCAGAGTGGTATTAATATGCATAAAGGATCTAAACATATGATCTTCCACTTAATAAACCAACTAGCATCAACTATAAGGAGTAACAACACTACTAGCAACCCTCAGGTACCAATCTGAGGTTTTGAGGCAAAGATTGGATGCAAGAGATGAACTAGGGTTTGAGAGGAGATGGTGATGGTGAAGATGTTGATGGAGATTGACCCCCTCCCGATGAGAGGATCGATGGTGATGACGATGGTGATGATTTCCCCCTCCCTGAGGTATGTTTCCTCGGCAGAACAGCTCCGCCGGAGCCCTAGATTGGTTTCGCTAGGTTCCGCCTCCAGACGGCGGCGCTTCGTCCTGAAAGCTTCCTTCTGATTTTTTCCAGGGCGAAAGACTTCATATAACAAAATATGGGCACCGAATGCCTGCCAGGGGGCCCACGAGGCAGGGGGCGCGCCCTCCACCCTCATGGACAAGGTGTGGCCCCCCTCTGGTGCTTTCTTCGCCCAAGATTTTTAATATATTCCAAAACAGACTTTCGTGGAATTTCAGGACTTTTGGAGTTGTGCAGAATAGGTCTCTAATATTTGCTCCTTTTCCAGCCCAGAATTCCAGCTGCCGGCATTCTCCCTCTTCATGTAAACCTTGTAAAATAAGAGAGAAAAGGCATAAGTATTGTGACATAATGTGTAGTAACAACCCATAATGCAATAAATATCTATATAAAAGCATGATGCAAAATGGACGTATCAGTGGGTGAACAAATTACTGTCGAGCAATTAATAGAAAAGCGCAAAGTTATGATGATATCCAAGGCAATGATTATAAATATAGGCATCACGTCTGTGTCAAGTAGACCCACTCCTGCCAACATCTACTACTATTACTCCACACATCAATCGCTATGTAGCATGCATCTAGAGTATTAAGTTCATAAGAACGGAGTGACGCCTTAAGTAAGATGACATGATGTAGAGTGATAAACTCAAGCAATATGATTGAAACCCCATCTTTTTACCCTTGATGGCAAAAATACAATACGTGCCTCGCTACCCCTACTTTTTCACTAGGTGAGGACACCGCAAGGTTGAGCCCAAAACTAAGCACCTCTCCCATTGCACGAAGAACCAATCTAGTTGGCCAAACCAAACCGATAACTCGAAGAGAAATACAAAGATATTTAATGATACATAAAAGAGTTCAGAAAAGACTCAAATAATAGTCACAGATAATCTGAGTATAAATCCACAATTCATCGGATCTCGATAAACACACCGCAAAAGAATATTACATCAGATAGAACTCCAAGAACATCAAGGAGAACATTGTATTGAAGAAACCATCTAGCTACTATTTATGGACCCGTAGGTCTGTTGTAAACTACTCACGCTTCATCGGAAGGGCAGCAAGGTTGATGTAGAGTCCCTCCGTGATCGAATCCCCCTCCGGCAGGGTGCCCGAAAAGACCCCAAGATGGTGTTTCACGGGAACAGAGGTTTGCGGCGGTGGAAAAGTATTTGGTGGATGCTTCTGTTGGTTTGGAAATATTTTAGGATTTATGGAGCTGAGTTGGAGGTCGGTGGACTCCCGAGGGGCCCACAAGCCAGGGGCGCGCCCTGAGGGCTTGTGGTTCCCTTGGGACTCTTCTTGCCCTCACCCCAAGTCTTCTGGGTGTTCTCTGGTCCAAGAAAAATCATTGCAAAGTTTTATTCCGTTTGGACTCTGTTTGATATTCCTTTTCTGTAAAACTCAAAAACAAGGAAACAACAAAAACTGGCACTTGGCTCTAGGTTAATAGGTTAGTCCCAAAAATAATACACCCTCCGTTCGTAGAAATAGGGTGTATAGTTTTTGGCACGGAAATTAAAGAACACACGTGAAGGGAAAATTTCACAAGTTTTGAGTGAGATTACAGATGACTAATTGACATGAGAAAATAGAGGAGCTTACACGATATAAGGAAATGTAATCAAATCCCTAAAAAAATTATCCAAACGAGTGGTGCAACGCAATACACCTTATATTTCGGACTTTTTCTCAAAAACCTATACACCTTATATCAAGGAACGGAGGGAGTATAAAATAGCATATTAATGCATATAAAACATCCAAAACAGATAATATAATAGCATGGAAAATAAAAAAATTATAGATACGTCGGAGACGTATCATCGACCGTAGCGAAACTGTAGTTGGAGCTGTTGATAAACCTGGAGAAACGCTCGCAAGGCCTTGTGGCTAGGTGGTAATGGCAGGCGAGGACGTCATGTCGCACGCACAACTGGGCGACGACAACTTTCTGATCTTGCCCGGCACGACCGCTGGTGAACTCCAGGTCGAAGCCGACTACTTGGTACTTGTCACTACGTGATGTGTTGTGAACTGCCCCCGTTGTCGTCGTCGGCCACTAAGAGTTCCATTGGAGCCACAGGAGCGTCATTGGAACCGCTGGATGTCCTCTCTGTATGTGTCGTCATGGGTGTGCTTATTGTGTCGTGTGGCGTGAGAGATGAAAGTTAAATGGCCGAGGGAATAAATGGGTCCGGCCGGCCATTCTCGGCACGTCCGCATGGCAGCTTTTGTAGCGGGTAACTGCATGATGGTGCCGCGCCCGGCGCAACTGCATGCATAATGGAAACACGAACGTACGTGCTCGTACGCCGGGCCCAAACACTAGCAGCGCGCGTGGAGGGACGCGGACTGAGCGCCCAGAGGGACGCGAGAGTAGAGCGCACGCGGGGGGACACGAGCAGAGCGCGCCGCGACCGCCTCAACCATGAGCAACCACACACATAGAGCAGTTGAACACAAAGGGAATGATCGTCTACAAGCCGACGACATGATGTGAAACTATGTCGCGTTCCATATTACACGATGGTCGAACAATCGTTCACGACGCTACGTAGAGAGCGGCCGTGTGCTACAAGCTCCCTCTTGGTCTATTAGTCCCCTTTATATCTTGTGCCATATTTTGATCTTAAATTTAACTAACGAAATGTTAATGCATGTTATAAAAATAATATAATTGAAAATTATGTTCAAATATGAATCCAACAATATAATCTTTAGCGACATGCATTTGTATTTTATTGGTTAAATCTCTAGTCAAAATTTGGCACAAAAATACAAAGAAGACTTATAAACCAGGACGGGGTAGTAGGTAATTAAATCGTAAATGTTTTTTTATTAACCGTATGTGTACATGTCGTTTCGTCCTCCTCTCGCACGTCTTGTCACGCCGCTACCGCAGACGACTTCGAGCGCAAGCTTGAGCAGCACGCAGGGACGTTATTTTGGCCAAACAGTGGCTCGAAGTGGCGCCAATGCATCGTCGGTGAGCCCATTCCCGCGCAACCGTGCAGGTTCCCCGCGCAATCTTCCCGCCCGACTCTGTGAAATCCCCCAAAATCCCAATGCTTACCGGTCTGCTATTTTCCCCTCCCTCCCTGTAGCTTATCTCGTCTGCTTCTCCCACAATCGCTAATGGCACCGGTCCGTCGTTGTCGCTCAGCCACTCCGCCATCCTTAGAGGACAGCTCCAGCTAGGAGGCTTCACCGCGGCGGTGGCATAGTCCCCGGCGTAGTGTAGTGCGTGTGGCGTCCTTGTTGGGTGTGTGTGGAACACCCACCACAAGCTCCACCGCCGCTGCCCGTCGGCAGCTGTTGCCGGCCGCCGTTGCCGCCACTCCACCGTCTGCTGCCACACTATCGTCGAAAGCCAGGGCCATCGCCCGCTCCGCCACCGTGACCCGAAGGCGGTAGGTGGCCGTCGTGGCCGCCACCCCACTGTCGGCCACCGTGGCCATCCCCTGCTCCACCACCGCGTCCCGAAGGAGGGAGGTGGCCATCGTGGCCGCCACCCCACCATCGGCCGCCGTGGCCGCCAGCCCATCGTCGACCGCCAGGATCATCACCCGCTCCGCCACCGCCGCCCGTTGGCAGGAGGTGGAGGTTGAGCCCGGCATGTGCGTCAGCGACCTTGCGCGCTGCATCGAGTTCCTGCGGGAGGAGGAGGAGTGCCTGGTCGAGCACGCTAAGAGTCTTGATGCCGTCGTGGCCACAGCACATGCCACCGCAGAGGCGCAGAATGAGGAGATCTACGAGGAGTCCCGCCGCTTCGAGAGGGGTCGTCTGGAGTGGCAGAGGGCGTTCGAGGTGAGCGTCGCTAAAGGTGCAGCAGCGGCAGGCACCGTATTCCAGTTGTCTAGCTCGTCGGTAGGCTCCTCCTCCTCTGCCTCTTACTGAGCGCACTCGGTAGAGGAGAGGCTGCTGGAAGTAGCACAATGCCCCTCCATAGTAGTAGTATTTATGGGCTATTTTGTTCAGTTCTTCTGACTATATATATGGTTAAACTGTACTAAATATTTAAAATTAGCTAGTATATATAGTTGAACTAACTATTTCAGTATGTGGTTGGTAACAATTGGGGAAAAGTTTGGTCGGTTTAGCTGTCAAGTTGAACTGTTTGTATAAAGAACGACTGCTTAATCTATGAATGAAATCTATGCTTACTGAATTTCAGTTGCAAAATTAGATAGTGCTAGTGATTTTTAGCTACAAATTTTGACAAATGGTAGGGTTACAAGGTTGACAAAGGGCAATTCTATTAGACCAAGAAATGTTAATCTTTCCAGTTTGACAAATGGCAATATACCCAATATGACAGATGCAAATCTGTCAAATTGTCTGTACGTGGTTGCACACGGATCATCCAAAAAACCGTTTGCATTGAAGGGATGTACAAATCCTGTGTGCCAGATTTTCTCTTGGCTTAGCGGCGAAGTCTTGCTTTGCATGCCGTATTCAATCTGAACCGTTTGCCTTGAAGAGATGCACAAATTATGTGCGGAGAATTTTCCCTTGGCTTACTGGGGAAGTTGTCGGTTGGCATACGGGTGTTCTATCCAAAAGGTTTGCGATCAAGAGCTGCACAAATCTTGCTCGGCACATTTTTCCTTAGCTTCCTGGGAAGCTGTCGGTTTGCACAAATCCTGCCACTAACTTCTACCATGCATGCCTGTTTACCGCGACCGCGTGAAACGTCTTCATTACGAACTGAAAGGTGTTCTTTGGGCACCATGGTATCAGGCTGTTCTGGTGGCCGAAGTTGTTCCAAGAAGGTGATTTAGGGATAGTTTTATTCAGTGTTTAACGTAATATCAATTCGTTGTGTTAATTCAGACTAAACGGATATTAGTAATTAACTATGATAGTTCATGCGCTAGCCACAAGAAATTACTGGAACCTGACTTGTGTCTTCTCTTCTTATTTTTGTGATTTATTCGTAGCAGATATAAGGAGGAACAATCAGCTGAATTCAAGTGAGGAGTCACAAATAACATCCTGACAACCTTTGGTTTCAGGTGACGACCCTCCTTTTTTCAGCCATTCACTGCTATTATTTTGGTTTTTTGTTTGTGTATTAAACGCAAATAATATTTTTTAATAATTGCTTTGACTATTTATACCGTATCAGATATATGGAGAGAAAGTTCATATACTCAGCCGCTAGTCAGATCGTTTGCCACATTTTACTATGCCTATCATCTTATTTGGTTCGAATTACCATGGGCACATTTTGCTTCATTCACTAATACAAATTTTCATCTTTTGCAGGATGGGGTACTACCCGTACAATGTGATCTTTAAAATGTGTACTAGAGCAAATTTTTTTGGTTCAAAGGAAGCTTCATTTTGTACAACTTTTGGGAGAGAGAGAGAGAGAGAGAGAGAGAGAGAGAGAGAGAGAGAGAGAGAGATGATCTATTTAATTTACTGTGCGTGTGGTTGAGCACGGATGATTTGGAGTGAAGCACAAATTGAAGGAAGTAGAATTTCATAGTGCGACGACTTGACGAGCAATCTTAGAACAACCAACATAATATAATTATGAAAATCATGGATGAAATGATGTAGAGTTTTTTCCGAAAAGAAGAACGAGTTTTGGCTTTCGAGAGGCTTGTACCTAGTCCACCCTTGAACTAACACCCCCCCCCCCCCCAGACCTCCCGCTACTCACTAACTTGGGGGTGGTGGAGGAGGCGTACGACAACTTTGGGTGGGCTGAAATGTTCTCCTGCCAATTTCACAGGTTTTGGTAGGGAGCAAATTATCTCAATAAGAGCATCTACAATCAGAGTCCTTATATTGCCGACAAACATCTGAGCAGCCTGCCCGGTCATTGACCTGTCACTTTTTGGCGATCAACATGAGCGAGCAAACCGGCCCTATATGTCCAGGCAATCCGACACCCCCAATACCGAGTACATTTTTTGGGCAGATATGGGGGCGGCCAGACGCGCCCACCACGTCCGATCTGGCCCATGCTGGCCCACCGCAACCCCACAAATACTCTATCATTGGATGAAACTCTAGTCAAAGTCCACACTCTCGATCACTCTGCTCCGCTTCCACTCTCCGTCTCCTCCCCTCCCCTCCACCATGGTCGTCTCCGGCAGCCACTCCGACAGCTCCTCCGGCAATGAGTCTTATCCCATCGGATTGGGCGGGCTCTTGAAAGAGGACAACTCCATTAACGAGGATCCGAATGAGGAGGAGCTCGTGCTTCACATTTCCATCCAACTTTCGTGGGTGGACATTGGCAGGAGATTGAGCGCCGCGTCGTCCAGGTGGCCCCTTGACACAATGCAGGCAACCACGACGTCCCATCACCCTATGAGCCGCTGCAGATCTGTTGCCTGGCGCGCCACTCTCCTTCCTCTCTAGACTCAGCTCCTCCCGGGCAGTGGTAACTGCTCATGCCCGCGCCAAGCCAACGGATGAGGTATAGGAGGCGAAAGCCGCACGCCGCGAGAGGTAGCGGGTCACGCAGAGGACGACAGAGGCCGGTTGCCGCACACGTACAAGGTATGCGTCGGCCGATGCGAAGGAGCACTCATGCGCGATGTCCTCCGCCAGTCGTTGCTGGGCACGGTGGAGACGGATGCGACCTAATGCTCGTGAAGAAAATATTGGAAGTTAAACTGTTATAGAGAATGTGTTAGATGCCTTTTAACTCCAAAAACTACAAACTTTTGGAAATTACTGCCTCCCTTTCACAATGTAGTGTGTATAAATTTTTTTAGTAGTCAAATTTTATAAACTTTGACCGACTTTGTTGACTTATACATCAAGAATAACAAATACTTCCTCCGTCCTAAAATAAGTGACTCGATATTGTACTAACTTTGTACTAAAACTAGTACAAAATTGAGTCACTTATTTTGGGACGAAGGGAGAACATATAATTAGAAACATGACACGATGTATTTCAATATTGTATATATTTGGTATTGTAGGTATAAATTGTTTTCTCCACAAACTCAGAAATATTTTGCATAGTTTAACTTTCAAGAAAATCTACGTGCACCACATTTTAAAACGGAGGGAGTAAGATTTTTGAGGGAAATACTAGAGATGACTTAATGAGAGGGAATACTATCCGATGAATATCTGTGGGTGAACTTGGAGGCTTTCTCTATGGAAACTGTGCGCGACACTCGAATTGAAAAATGAACTGTAAGGATATAATGTAGAGCTTATCACGTACTCCCTCTGTCCTTTAAAGAGTGTACTTTCAATTTTTAACAAAGTCAAACTTTTTTATGTTTGACCGTATTTATAGAATAATACATCAACATTTATGCCATCAAATTAGTAGCATTAGATTGATGATAAAATATATTTTCATCATGTACCTATTTGATTTCACAAACATTGATATAATTTTACACAAACTTAGTCAAATTTTGAGATAGTTTAACTCTTAAGCAAAGTTAAAAGTACATTCTTTAAAAGACGGGAGGGAGTAGTACAAAAAGGTACGCGTAGTCCTAGTGGTAGCGGAAGTGCATTTTCAATGCATGCATGCATGCAGCGTCACCTAGTATGGTTGGGAATGGTATTGCACTTTTCAATGCATGCATGCATAGGAAGCATCACGTAGTAGTACTAAAACTTAGTTTCATGACTAAAAATAGTGGGACTAAAATTTGCTAGCCTCATTCATGCTTGGATCCAAATACTAAAAAGACTAAATTCAAGTTAATAAGCATTTATTATACTTCAAACTCTCCAACCCAGAACTCGCCTGTGTTGAGATGAGTTAAGTGAGGAGAAAGAGGACTAATCCATATTTTAGTAGGGGTACCCCTGACTAAAAAATTTTAGTCTCAAGCCTAGTTTTAGCCCCTCTTTAGTCAGGGGTGCATGAAACTTTAGCCTCTTAAAGAGATTATTTTTAGTCAGACTAAAATAAGTCCCTTGAATCCAAGCCCTCGTGGCCATGCATGCATGCTGGTTTCTCGTTGGACATAATTAATTAGAGAGAACAGCCATACTACGAGTCAATCAACTTGGAGTTGTTAAAGACATCTAGTAATTGTTTATTTCATCTTTTGAATTAAATTATTATTGCGTCGAACAGAGTCTAACCCACACAATACATGTGCTGGATAACTTAAAAAAAACACATGTGCTGGATAACCCCTCCTACCAACCAGCTTAATTAGGACATGTACACTTGTTGATAAGATAGTTTTATCTTAGCTTGTCACATAATTCAGATAAGGCATGTACAATATCTTAGTCTTATCTTTAGTAAATACATATACCTATGAAATATATTTTGTTAAGAGATCATCTTCATCACCTCAGCATTTATTCCATATAGCACTCCTAAGATAATATTATTGTACACGCCATTAGACCCCAGACATATATACTTGACCACCTGGTAGTGGCCTTGTAGCCCGAGTGGCTCGGTTCATACGCTGAAACTTTCATCTCGCCGCAAGGAGTCCGATGCCGCCGATGAAGACGAATACATAAGTTCTTATGATGACTTACATTCCCATGGTCAGTGCAAACAGTCCAGAGATTTTCTACAGGTCTTAACAATGGCACGAGATCTCACGCAAAAATTTGCACCTGTGGGAACATCACCACAAGCCACGAGGCCGAGGGGACCTAGAACACAAGTCGCGGAGAAGGCACGATTTTATCCAGGTTTGGGCCTCCAAGTCAGGGTAATACCGCTACTCTTGCCTTGCTTTATTATATACTATAAATGGTGCGTAATACAAGATAGATTACAAAGGCGGGTACTCTGAGAGTTGGGGGAACTCAAGGTAATCTAGGTATCAGGACGATAAGCTTTGTGATCGCTGGGGTTTAGAGGCTCTGCATTAAGTAGATCTTTTCGGTGCGGTCCCTTTTGCCAATGTAAGTCTGTTTTTTGGATGACTTATTTGGAGGGCGTTTCATTTTTTGAGTTTCCACCGGATGACTTATTTGGTATTCATGGCTTTGACTAAAATGGGGATGACAATGTAAGTCTGTGAGAACGGAGTGTAGCTCAGTTGGCAAGGTGCGGAAGTTCACAGCCAGCCCACCAGGGTTCAAGTCTTGGCTTGGACGCTTGATGCTCATGGAATTTTTTTCTATAAAAATGCCAACAGGCTAGTCTAGCCCAGGTTGGTCTCATTTTTTTACAATGTAAATCTGTTTTCTGGATGTACTTGTGCTGTTTGTTCGGATACGCTCAAGGACACATCGGTCATGGGGTCACTTTTGTATGCACAAAGATGTTAGACACATTGGTCATGGGATCACTTTTGTCTGCACAAAACTAATGTGGTCAGCAGATCGGATCACCACAATGTCCTGCATCTTTGATAGTTATTTCAAGCGAAAAAAATAGCAATCAATCAATAAATAAAATAGAAACAAGGGGAAACTGAAAAAGGGAAGAAAAAAGAAACAGAGACGAAAATAAACGGTACAAGTAGCTAATGGCTGGCTGGCTAATGACAGGGTGCATGCCACCCTCCCAAGACTAACTAATCACCGGCCATCGCACGCGTGAGGAGCTAGCAGGACCTGACACTGGCTAACGTAAGGAGCAGGAGCTGACACTGGCTAACCGCCGCCTGCCACCCTGCTTTAGAGTGGCTAATGAATGAATCCCAACTCATAAAACAGAAAGAATCGCTAAAGAATCAGCCGGCGTACGTCACCCTCCCAAGACTAATGACCGCCGCGGATCGCGCGTGTGGGTGTACCAGGTTTGTGCTCCGGTGCTCCCCCCGGGCTGAACGCGAGTGGGAAAAACACAAGGACGGTCCAGATGCGTCGATGGCGATTCGTAATGAGGGGCACGATGGTCATTTCAGGTGGGTGTATAGCGCGCGAAGACCAGTCATAGAGCCCTGTATGAGCCCGCGCCGGCCCGTGTACTATTGTACGCCGAGCGTGTACGTGTATTATACGCTGGCGGTTGCGTTTCCCCGCGGTCGTGCGCGTGCACGTGTTCGTGGGTAGTTTACAAAAAAAGCCCCCTAGTATAAGAGGAGGGAATGGGCACCGGCCGCATCGCCCACCCCATTTCCCCCAAATCGCCTCCCTCTCCCTCCTTTCTGCTCTGCCTCATCGTCTCCCTCACCGGCCACCCCACCTGCTCGCTCACCACCGCCGCCTCCCTCTCTTCTCCTGCTTGCTTCTGGCTCGGATGGAGCAAGGCCGTCGCGAAGCCGCCGTAGCGGGCGGAGATCTGCAGAAGACGGGCGCGGAGACCGTGCCAGATGCCGTGCAGACCCTCGTCGGCGGCGCGGGTGCAGGAGCTGCTGCATCCCCACGCGCTGGATAGGTCGCTGCGACGGCGGATCTGGAGGAGAAGAAGGTGGCCGTGGCGGACTCCGCCGTGGCGGACTCAGCCGTGCCGGTGCTTGGCGTGACCGCGTCGAGCGGCCCGTCTGATGGACCTACGGAGGCCGGTGGCGAGCACGTGGACCTGCAGGTAATCCTTGCCAACAGTCCCCTCCGTTGCTGTTACCCCCGTTAAGCAGTAGTTTTGGGTGTTAGTGTTTTTTGTAGTTGCTAGTTGCTGCATCCCCTTCTGATAGTTAGGGTTTATAGATGTTTGATTGATTTATAGTGAAGGTTAAGTTTCGATTCTTTGATTGAATCATCCAGTAGATCAAGTAGTTAGGGTTTTTTAATGAGATGTTAAGTTGGGGATTTTTTGTATTGGATTCAATTAGAGCCACAGATATGTTGTATCTGTGATTGAATCACATGCAGTAGATGTACTAGTTAGGGTTTCTTAATTAGATGTTTAGTTAGGGTTTATTTGTATTGGATTCATTTATAACCTCTGATATGTAGAATGTGCGAATAAATCACATCCAGTAGATATAGTAGTTAGGGTTTTTAATTACATGTTTAGTTGGGGATTTTTTGTACTGGATTCAATTAGAGCCACTGATAAGTAGAATTTGTGATTGAATCACATCCAGTAGATGTAGTAGTTATGATTTTTAAGGTTTATTTGTATTGGATTCAATTATAGACAGATATATACAGAATCTGTGATTGAATCATCTAGTAGATGTAGTAGTTAGGGTTTTTTAATTAGATGTTTACTTAGGGTTTTCTTGTATTGGATTCATTTATAGCCAGTTATATGTAGGATGTATGATTGAATAATCTAGTAGATGTACTAGTTATGTTTTTTTAATTAGTTGGTTAGTTTAGGGTTATTTGTATTATTCATTTATAGACAGTTATATAGATTCTGTGATTGAATGATGTAGTAGATGTACTAGTTAGTGTTTCTTAATTAGATGTTTAGTTAGGTTTCTTTTGTATTGGATTCATTTATAGGCAGAGATAAATGTAATTAAATGATGTGACTGAATGATGCAGTAGAAGTAAGAGTTATGATATTTTACTTAGATGTATGAGTTAGTGTTATTTGTTGTGGATTCATTTATATCCAATGATATATGTAAGTAAATTTTGTGATCCAATGTTCCAGTGGATCTAGGAGTTAGTGTTTTTTAATTTAGATGTTGGAGTTAGGGTATTTTAATTAGATGTAGGAGTTAGGCTTCACCATTTCACTTATTCTGACTTATGAGTGATCATTGAGAACTGCTCTGAACTAAATATTTATTAAGATTTACAAATGAAATGAAAACCTGACATGTTTGTGAAGTTATATATAAAGGTCATATTTGCATTGTCTGTCAAAAACTGCTATATCATGGGTTAATAAGAGAGGAATGATATTCATTTATACCTTCCTATGCATGTTCAAAAGCAAAAACTGAAATTGTATGTCCATATGAATGAGCTTGTATTTTCATAAGCTAATTGTTTAGTATGTATATAGCTTCATATATAGTGTATGAAATATAGTTAGGAGCTTTCCATCATTATGCAAAATCAACTTGTTTGTCATGACATTAATTGAAGTGCAATTCAATTCCTTGTAAATGACTAGCTTGGTTGACAATATAGCAGAAGGAGGATCTTGTTGGCCAGAAGAGGAAGTGGGACTCATCTGGCTACTACCCTTATGACAGTGATGAGGATGAGCCGTACGAGGTAAGGCCTAGCTGAAATGTTATTTGTGCATTGACTTAGTGTTAAATGTTTATATTATTTGAATGCATAATGTATTAATGTCAGTCATTAATGTGTGCAGTATCAATCTGGAGATGATGTGGTCGAGGGGAACGTCGAGTCCTTTGAAGAGAAGGAGGTGCTGAAGATCAGGGCCCAAGGAGCTGCTAGGTACTACAACTGGAGGTCAGACAAGTACCGGTGCCCCTACTGCAGCAGGCCCAAGCCCAGGTCTGGGTTGCTGGAGCATCTGATGGAGCATTGCCGGGCTACATCGATCTCTAGTCATGATTACAAGATCATTGGTCAGCATGCTGCCCTCCTGAAGGTCCTGAGAAAGCCTGACATGTAGTTGCCCTAGACCCTCGTTGTCGTATGATGTAGGAAGGCTGAGTCCTTTTGGTGAACTTTGTGTGGTATTCTGATGGTGGAAACTTGTAGTGGTAATTTAGTATAAACTTTATCTAAGTGCAGTACTGTGATGTGCGGTCCAAACATATCTAATATGGTAGTGGTCTGCATCAGCAAGTGTGCTGTGTGGATGCTGCTATCTATGGCAGTAGTATATATTTCTATCTATATTTGTTTCCCTTAAATTTGCCATTATGGTTGCTTAGATGTATGATTTGCTTGAATTTAGTTGCTGCAATGATCAGACATGCCGCATTAGTGTTGCTTCACTGATCAGGCATGCTACAAACA
Organism: Aegilops umbellulata; assembly: GCA_032464435.1. Taxonomy (NCBI): domain Eukaryota; kingdom Viridiplantae; phylum Streptophyta; class Magnoliopsida; order Poales; family Poaceae; genus Aegilops; species Aegilops umbellulata. The sequence continues at coordinate 33,995,727 of CP136058.1, read as the reverse complement.
CTTCCCATGCTGCGGCCATGTGGAACATGCTGTGGCAATGGTGCAATAAATTCCCATGCTATGACCATGTGCAACATGCTCTGCCCATAAGCAAATCAGACCAAATGTAAAACTTTGCGTTAAGTAAATTAATGTTTTTTATTGAAGTAAGTGGAAATTGTTCGTCGACACATATGACATCTTTCCTTCATTTGAGTAAGCAAAAATAGCAAATACTCCACCATATATATGATCAAATATTCCAATAAGTGAACACATATTCCTTCATTTCATCAAATATTAAAAAAAAGTAGTTAAAGATGGTGTGTGTGTGTGTGCAAAAAACAATTTTTGAATAAAGGTGTAATGATTATTTGTAACATGAAGGAGTTTTTTCATGAATTGCAAGTTGATTATATGTAATATGAAAGATCTCCTTTCGTACAATTTATAGTGGCTCCATGAAGCCGCATGTTTCAAACCGGCATTGGGCAGGGCATAAAAAATTCAGAAAAAATTCAAAAATTGTGAACCAAATTTTCTTGTAGATGGTGACCCAGATGTGCCAAACATGGCTATGAAAGAAAATTTGAAAAAATAATACTTTAGAATGCCCTCTTGAGGTATAGACCGATGGTTTGACCAGTCAGTCTAGAGGGCAGTATAAATTAATAAAAAATTTAAAAATATATATAAAACCTTGGAAAACTAGCTTTGTTTGTGCAAGAGATCATGTGTGCCAAAATATAGGTGATTTGGAGGTGGTCGAAAAAATCATCGCATTCCGGAGGGGCCATTTGGTCTAACTTAAGCCAGTTTTTGAACATACGTGATTTTTTCCACCACCTCCAAATCACCCAAAAAAATTTGTACATGGTGACCCACATATGCCAAACATGGCTATGAAAGAAAATTACTTTGGGTATCCTCACATGGTAGAAATGTTTGGTCCAAATATTTTAAATATTTTGTAAAATTTATATTTAATTTAAAATTTGAAAATTTAATGCTTCAAACTTGTTTGCAAAATTTGACATGTGACATATGCAAAAAAATTGACATGTGACATATTTTGTTTCAAACTTGTGTGCAAAATTATACATTTGACATATGCAAAAAATTGAATACAAATTTTAAAAATTACTTTGGGTATCCTCACATGGTGGAAATGTTTGGTCCAAATATTTTAAATATTTTGTAGAATTTATATTTAATTTAAAATTTTAGTTTTATCTTTGAAAAAAAAATTAAATCGCATATATATTTTTTTGTATTAATTGTTCTGACAGTTAGAAAATTCATGAATGTGCGAAAAATTGTTGTGTTATATTCTTTTATGAGGTGATTTGAAGAACAACAAATAATGGTGATAAATGCAAAAAGTGAAATATGATCCCAAAAAAGCCCGCCTACTAGCTGCATACTACACAATTCAACGACCAGCATAGGACTAGCAACCGAATCATTTATTGGGCCAGGATGCAGGCCCGCCAGATTGTGATAATAGGCAGCTAGTAGGCCCCACTGGGCAGGGACGAACGGGGTTAGGCATATGCTGCCCGCTTTAGAAAGGAACTCGAAAGGGGAAGCTCAGCCCGGTATATAAACCGGTGCGAACTCCCCTCGCTTGGCGAGGTGGGACTAAACTCCCAACACCGCTGGGATGTGCCCGGCACGACGCTCGCTTGGGCCTAATTCGGGTGGGCCGTCGCAGGCCAGCCTCACCCGCGCGCAGATTATTACCACATTTAAAACCGAGCTGCTTCAATGTGTTATATTTCACTTATTCAATGTGTATGAAAAATTAATGTCTTATATTTCACTTATTCATTTAAATATTTATTTTCTTTTTATCTATACAATAATTTAAAATCTAATATATTTTTACTCCTTCAGTTATTCTCGCACTATTAAAATTCAAAAAATGCAATATAATATGTTTCATCTTTATTATAATATATCTTTTATGTTTTCTATTTCAAAAAAGGTATATCAAATATATATTTTCTTTGTTATTTCTTCTTAGAGTTTTAAAATTGAATTATATGTTTTGTATTTTATTTCTTATTATAGTTGTAAAAATCAAAATTCCATGAATGTATGTTGTCTTCTATTTCACTTCATAAATATAATTTTCATTCTATTTTCAAAATTCCATTTGGTTGAGTCCAGAAAAACAACGTCCTTCGGGCTACCCCTCCGGCAGACCCGAATGATGGTGATTGCACATGTGGTATGTGCTGAGCTGCATGAAATGACACCAAACTTTGGCACCATGTGAGGATGCCCAATGTAGGCCCCCATGCAACATGTGAGCCATTCCTGACACCGAACGAACGTTGCGTTACGTCCGGGCAGCGTTTCAGGTTCTTTTCGCCGGCAAAATCCTAGTAAATGCATCGAGTGTCGGAAATCGATGAGAATTGGCATGCATGATGTCCATGGTCATCCCATTGTGTGAAAAAAATGTAGAGCCATTTGGTTGAGTCCAGAAAAACAACGTCCTTCGGGCTCCCCCTCCGGCAGACCCGAATGATGGTGATTGCACATGTGGTATGTGCTGAGCTGCATGAAATGACACCAAACTTTGGCACCATGTGAGGATGCCCAATGTAGGCCCCCATGCAACATGTGAACCATTCCTGACACCGAACGAACGTTGCGTCACGTCCGGGCAGCGTTTCGGGTTCTTTTCGCCGGCAAAATCCTAGTAAATGCATCGAGTGTCAGAAATCGATGAGAATTGGCATGCGTGATGTCCATGGTCATCCCATTGTGTGAAAAAAATTTAGGGCCATTTGGTTGAGTCCAGAAAAACAACGTCCTTCGGGCTCCCCCTCCGGCAGACCCGAATGATGATGATTGCACATGTGGTATGTGCTGAGCTGCATGAAATGACACCAAACTTTGGCACCATGTGAGGATGCCCAATGTAGGCCCCTATGCAACATGTGAGCCATTCCTGACACAGAACGAACATTGCGTCACGTCCGGGCAGCGTTTCGGGTTCTTTTCGCCGGCAAAATCCTAGTAAATGCATCGAGTGTCGGAAATCGATGAGAATTGGCATGCATGATGTCCATGGTCATTCCATTGTGTGAAAAAAATTTAGGGCCATTTGGTTGAGTCCAGAAAAACAACGTCCTTCGGGCTCCCCCTCCGGCAGACCCGAATGATGGTGATTGCACATGTGGTATGTGCTGAGCAGCATGAAATGACACCAAACTTTGCCACCATGTGAGGATGCCCAATGTAGGCCCCCATGCAACATGTGAGCCATTCCTGACACCGAACGAACGTTGCGTCACGTCCGGGCAGCGTTTCGGGTTCTTTTCGCCGGCAAAATCCTAGTAAATGCATCGAGTGTCGGAAATCGATGAGAATTGGCATGCATGATGTCCATGGTCATCCCATTGTGTGAAAAAAATTTAGGGCCATTTGGTTAACTTCAAATAATTATTTGATATCAAAATTTTGTAATATGAAAAAGAAAAGAAAAAAAGTATATGAAACGAGCCCCTCGTCGCTCAAAGAGAGGAGCACCTGCGATTTGTTACACAATTCCCGGATCGGAATCTACAAAAAAAACTCGAGTGTGGGAAGCCTATCCCTTTAATTTAGGAGCACGTACTGCCTCTCCTCAACCAAGGAAGGCAAAGATCACGGACGTACTTTCCCTGGTGGTTACGACGACCTAGGAGATCCTCCTCCTCCTATATAGTCTCGGCATCATCTTTCATGTCGTCTACGATGGCTCCTACCGCCGAGTCGACGACAGTTGCGTCCCTAGCATCGGCCCAACTCCACCAAGATCGTCGAGAACATCCAGATCGTCAGCACGTGCTGGCCGTCGTGGATGAACTGCGCCTACGTTACAACGCCGACAACTTCCATCTTCATCGACTGATCCAGTATGTTGGCAACCGTACCGCATCCATGATGCTTTTCTTTGTGCGTGTGTTAGATTCGATAAGACTAAGATTAATTAGCGCATAATCTTCGCATTACATCTGTTGGAGTAGATGTTTTTTGTTTGTGCGTGTATTAGATTAGATAAGCCTATGACACTAGATTTGTTTGTGTGTGTATTAGATTAGATAGCCCTACGATTGCAAATTAGTTTCTGCATGTTGGTTGTTGTCTTTCACTTGTAGGTTGGATTGATGAATAAACAATAATTTTAAATCGGTGTTAGTTATAGCATAGTCACTTTAAGTTATAGCAATGCCCTAAGACATCCATGTTTCAACTATGAGACACCCACTAATATTGTATGTGTTGCACGTTTGTTTGATGCATGTTCCAGTATGCATAATTTCGTTTTTTTCTTTTCGATTTACTGTTAATTAGGCACTGTCACCGATTCTTATATCTAATTGTACAGTAACATATGAAAATAAATGATTAGATAAATAATGTTACTTTTGATTATGAAACTAATTGGTTAAATAAGTACTTGTTAAACTGTCATTTTATGTGTTGCACGTGTCTCTTCTGAATGTTTCAGTATGAATAAATTATGTTCTATAGTTTTCTATATAATGTGGGATAGTGTATTCCATTATTATGTTTTATGCAACAATATGTTAGGAAAAAAGTTGATTACATAATTTATGGTACTGTAACCATGTATATTTTTTTAACAGGATGGATGAACTGAACGGAGAAATTGTTTGCGCCATAGAAAAATGGTGCAAACTTATTGCCGGTCTATCTTCCGGTCAACGTGCCGCACTTGCTGAAACACCACTCCGTAGCATGCTTCAAATACCTTCGTTGAAGATGCGTACACTGCTGATCCGGTACATGGTTGAGATTTTTGATCCTAGCAAGGGCATATTTATTATACAAGACTTGGTTGGCGAAGTGTCTCTCGGTCCCGTGGATGTTGAGTGCATCTTGGCCTTGGAGAACCACGGACTGTCGGCAGAAGGTATTCTCGATGAGGAAGGTGAGGATGTTAAAGATCGAGTGTCGCCTCAATTCCTGAGCAAGACCACAGGTAACATAGTCATCGACGATATGATTGTAGACATCACAAAAACTAAATCTGCCGACGACGATTTCCTCCGGAGAGTTGTCCTCGTGTTGCTTGGAACAGTTCTTGCTCCCATGTCGAGCAAGACTGTACCAAAGCAATATTACACATTGGTGGAGGATGTGAAGCGTATATCCAAGATTAATTGGAATGCATTCACCCTCCGGGTTCTGATGGACTGCCTTCGCAACGTGAGGAAAGGCAAACACCTCCGCCAATGGCCGAGAGGGAACTTGGCTCTCCTGCAGGTACACCTTTCAGACTTGTACCATTGCAAAAAAATTATGATTGCTAATTTAACTCCTGTATAGTACTAACTGTAATTTTTCATCTTCATGCAGTACCTGTACTGGGAGAAGGTTCAGCCTCTGGAAGGTGAATATGCATTCAATCCTAGCTTGTCATTGGAACCTCTAATGAGAAATTGGACTGAAGCTGCAGCCTCAAGGAGAGACAAGTTTGATTATGACCACGAACGTGGCCGTGGTAACATCAAGGTAATTCATTACGTTGGGTACTTCTTAAATCTTTTATTTAACATAATTAGTTGTATTAATATTTTTATTGATCACATATACTTGTATTTCACATGCATATTGAAGACAACATAACCAAGGAGTATAGGGCGCAGGAGCGCAAAGTACCCGAACCAGAAAAGCCAAAAATGAAGCCCGCCGCTGGTGCGGCAAAGAAGTCCAAGTTAGCCTCAAACGCGGACGAGATGATGAACCTCATCATGAAGCGTTGTATGGATTACATACGCAGCCAAATGAAGGAAATAACGGAACAAGTAGCTGAGGTGACACACCCTTAATTCTATGTTTACAACATTTTTGAAGTTGCAAAACCATGCCGACATTAATTAATATTTTTTATGTAATGCAGAGATTGTTAGAGAAGTTGAACCAAAATGGTGTGATGTACAAGCCAGCGGCTGCTGCGGCTTCCGGCAACAATGATGCAGACCTAGAAGTGGATTCCTTTGAGAATGGTCCGCTAGAAAAAAAAAAGAATCCGTGTACAAGGATGACTCTGACGGTCTAGAGCCGGTGATTGATTTGACACAGCCTGACGAGCCTGTTGTCAATAAGAACAACAATGATGAGGTAGTATGTTTTATTTATTTGTCTTCATTTATCTCAATTATGCATCTTCATTTTCGTTAACTGAACCTATCACATTATTTCTTTGTTAACCAGAAACACCTGCCAAGTTAAATGTTGACAAGACAACGGAGTGCGGCGCAACACCGGAGAACCCTTGGATTGTAGGTAATTCTCCTCGAGCAGAATCGTCCGACATTGACATTTCTGCAAGTTCTATCGACAGGATGGTGGGTAGGAGCAAGGGTAAAAAGTCTGCGGCAACCACAAAAGAAGACGATGTTATATCCTGGAAGCGCCGATGGACTGTTCCCAAGAAATTTGAATCCCCTTTAAACTTGACAAGCCCAGCAAGCGAAGCGCTCGTGGTACTAAGCCATCCGGCAACACTACCACAACTAGAGGTACCATTAGTAGCTATCTTAGTGCTTAATTTACTACCATTTCATGTACTCACCGTTCGTGACGTTCGTAATTTATCATGCAGCTCTGTTTAGTAACAATGACGTGGAAGGCTCTGCTAAGGAGGATCTCACACCGGAACTCATTGATGCTGTTGTTACGTTTGTGGAGGCAGCTGCTCGGTCTGAGAAGAATATGAATAAAAGAGTTTACTACAATGAACGTGGGACCTCTGTGAGTGTGGAGAGTATACGACGGGTACTTGAGCATACATGGCTGGCGGATGACGTAAGATCTATTACTATGTCCTGCTATTTAAGTGCATAATCTAGGTGTCACCTATCAAAATAAAATGTTCTATTATTTTACGCAGATTATCGATGCTTATTAGACACATCTGGCTCTGCGGGTTGGTCATGATCGGCACCTCTGTCCAGCCTGGAGGTCCAAATACCTTGTTGATCGTGCTAAGGCACGAGACAACCCTGAGTCGTCGACATACAACATGGATAGTGCGTTGAGCAGAGCTGGAGCAGTACGTAGGGTTCTGGACGAGTATACCGTCCGTATAAGGTATGATATGTTCTTACTAGTTCATTAACACTCATTTCAACAAGCATAATTGCATCTGATTACAAATGTGTTCCACATTTTAGTCGTTTATCCCGTTGAACGTCGGCAATACACACTGGATCACCGTGGTGATGCACAACCGCAAGAAAGAATTCCGAGTTTTTGATTCGCTCTATCCTCTCGAGTTCTCTCTCGACACTGTGAAAGCACTGGTACTCTACCCAACATTGAGCATATTCTTCATGTGAAATGTCATATGGTTTCTCACTACTACTTTCTTTCAAATAGCGACTAGCAATAGCAATTGATATGGGAGAGGCAAACCGTATTACACCTGGCAAATATCCAGACGTCACTAAGTGGCCTATCTTACCTCAGATCGACATGCCACTACAAGAGGACGGGTGAGTTACGGTTCATCATTTTCTACTTACGAAATACATGTTCGTGTGCATGGTGACTAATGTTTGCATATATATTAGGAACTCTTGTGGCCTTTTTGTGATTGAAGTTATGGACCATTGGGACGGGGATCGATGGACCACCGATTTTACCCAGGTAATTTATCCTCTCTTTTTGTACACTTGTACAATTGTCGTATAATACCAACTTCTATTCACTAAACATTGTTCTCAAAATTGCAGGCCACGGTTAATACAAGGAGAAGGCGTCTCGTCGCTGAGTTGGTTCTCTCACCTACCAACACGCTAGAATGTGTGAAGAACAAAATCCGCGACATCGCAAAGAAAAGCAAGGCGTGAAGACATCATACATGATTCAAGACTCTAGTTTTAGTCGTTTGTTTTAAGTCCGGAAGCACGTTTCCCGGCATGGAGAACTTTGATTTTCAATCATTCATGTAATAAGCACGACACCATGGATTTTGTGTGGATTTTTGGTCGCTCACACATACTTGTGTATGTGTAATACAGTCAGACTATACGTTTCATACCAATAAATTTTTGCTTCCCTTCATTTATTCTACCTTAATGTATTTTGCTGCTGTGTTCATTCTTTTCTTCCATGGAAGAGTAATTCATTTCCTTTTTACTTTTGCATATTTTTTTGATTTGATTTGGCATTATTCAACAATAAGAAAAAAATGATAGATTCATTTTTGTTTGCCTGAGAATCAACCTCGGCTGTCGTGCCATCCGGTGTGGGATCCCGCGCCCGAGACAATGACAGATCCGGTCCCCGCGCGGGCGACCCAGTCGACGAGCGCCACTTGGCGCGGGGCGACGCGCCAGGTCCGGACCTGCCCGACCGCTCGGTGGAGACAGCCCGCGTGTCAGACGCAGACGGGACACCCGTGGATCCTGCGGTTGGTGGAGTAGGCAGATCCGCGTGGGATCCCGTGCGCATGATTGCCGCTGGATCTCTTGGGATCGGCGTCCGCAGGTGGATCTTCCTCCTCTCTTGCGCCAGACTCCCTTAGCGTTATCTGTTGCTTCAAATCACGTTGCACAGTTCTTTTTTGCTACATTTTTGTTAGCCTTTTCCTTTTCTACATCATGAAGATCAGGATCAGTAGCACCATCAATCACATGATCAACTACTCTTTCACCCCCTTGATCAGTATGATTTAGAGCTCCGGTGGGGGCAAAATAATTTTAGTGCTTAGCCGAGAACCCGCATTAGGATGCAGGTTAAACAAGAGCAAACTATTTCGAAAGTGATATAATTTATTGGTTAATATAATATACTTAGACCTTACACAAATGAACTGGCCACAATGCAGATAGGACTTGATCATTCAGTTCAACAATAAACCACAAAACATACTGAAAATTCATCACAAATCAACTTCAGCTTCTTGATCTTATCAACGTACCCATGTTTCTGTTTGAGAAAATCTGCAATAATATACTCCAGTTTTTTCTTCTCTTGCTTCAGCTGGTCCCTCTCGCTCATCACTTGGTCTCTCTCTAGCACCACCCGGCCCTGGTCTTTCTCAGCCTTTACCCTCAGGACCTGATGTAGATTGGCACAACCATGGTCTTCCATCTTATTCTTCTCCAGCTCCTCTTTGAGATCGCTAAGTGACAATCTTGCATTGCCCAACTGCGTGAGAGCATCCTCCTTATCGGCCACCAGTTTAGCAAAGTCCATTTTGAAAAATCTCAGCTCTTCCTCCGTCCTCCTCTTTTCTCCAATTAACATGCATTTGTCTTCAGCATTCTTAATATTCTGTCTCAACTTCTCGTCATACATGCTCCACAGTTCTCTCAGGCAGAACTTCGTAGCCACTGACCACTACGGGTCTACCCATTCCACATAGTTACATTTCACTTCTTCCTACAGTATGAAAAAATATGATCTCAATCATATATGCACAAATGCAATACAATTACATGCAATGCACTAAAAATATGGTCTCAATCATATAAACACAAAATGTAGCATGCAATGATATACAAAACATAAATACAAGAATATGCTATTAGGCCCCAATTAACTACAAGTATATGCTATTATATGCTAAAACAAATATTAGACCATGAAAAAGACAACATAAATACGGAATTTGTAAATGCACAAATTAATTGAAATTGTATGCAATTTTTGGCAGATCAATGGATTACCGCGAAGTAAGTCGAGCACGAGGTAATGTAAACATATATTTACAGTACGGAACAACATACCTTCTGACCACAGGCAAGAAAATGTCTGACAGTGTCCAAGGAATCAAAAGCAACTAGCCTGACGCAAGGTTCTCGATGCAGACAATGAGAAGGCAGATCGTGAGCAATGCCAGTCCATTCATAGCACGGGATAGTCGTAGGAAGCTAAATGAAACAACAGTGATAATGCACAAATCAACGCCCTACGTTAAATACCGGAAATGAAGAACCCTAACCCTAAGCCTAGCACTATCTGGAGATTATATAGTAGGAGCGTACCCGCAGGCTAGTCACGGATTCGCCATCCGAAGAAGAGCTCGACTCGTCGCTCCACGAAACCATGGCGTAACGTGACCGGCGGCAAGACGTGGATCGGTGGCGGCGGCGACGGTGGTCGCAGTGGATAGATAGAACGCGCGTAGAGATCGCGAGGGAAGAACTGCACCGACCAGGTGGCCAGCGCGGCCCATTTAAACGGGCTGTAATCAAAATAAAAATTGTTAAATGGGCTCGGCAACGGGAGCGGCCGTGTGTCGCGCCGTCTAACGGCATCCGTCACCCCCCCTCCACGTCATAGAGACAAGCGGCCCGAGTTACACTAGAAGCCCTAAAATGGTTGGTTTTTCTTTTCTTTATGAGGTGAAAATGTTGGGTTTTTGGTACGAAGTCTATACTATAGACCAACGTCATTCAACATGTATGAAGAAATGGTGGGTTTCTAGTCTAAACAACTAGCCACCACTAACCTATTTCTCTTAACATGCAAGTTTGCCACCTCGTCATTCAACATGTATGAAGAAAGGTCCACTACAACATGCAAACAAAAGATTCCCGCAACAACATGTACATGTTACACGTAACCATTTCTCTATGAATATATTGCAAAACATTCCCGCAACAACATGCCGGGTATCGTCTAGTTTACTAACATAATATAATTTGAGTGGACAACACAAAAGATGACATCATTACAATGGCTAAAATGCTATCCATTTTCCATGATTAAATTCCCTAGTGACCGCCTCCTGTTTAGTCCATATATGCTACAAGCACTATCTCAAGGTACTGGCCTCTTGCAATATTATATATCATGTATCATGTATGCAGTAACACATTGTAAACACCTCACTATTAGATCACTGGATTCATCCAAACATAACTCTAGCAACTGTTCTACTCTTCTTCGCCCACAACGCTTCTGCACACGATAACAGGATAAGTTAATGAATGACAAATTAAAAACAATTATAACCTACAATGCATACAAAAACTTACTTCTGATTTAGTTTGTATTTCTTGCTGCGTTTAGTGTGCCCTAGCAATTTGCATGCACCGCACCTGATTTTGATCTCGTCGTACGAAAGTGGCCTACCATTTTTCGACATAGGGCGGTTCTCATCTACCTTAGTTGCACCTTTCGTTGATACTTTAATAGGATCTTGAACTTCAACTATGTTGCCTTCATCGTCGTCTACATATTCAATTGCACAAGTACTAAGATCAGTCGTTTTCTTACTCAAATTTTCCTTTAGCTGATCATACTCATGGCTCTTAGCTATCACGGTCTTCAAACTCTCCTGTAACTGATCCCACAAAGCTGGGTGTTTGCATGCTGCATGCATAGCTTTTGAAGCCAACACACTGACCTGGCTATATTTTATTCTTTCAGCTGCTCCAGTCCATCCAAATCCCAATAGATCACTTATGCGCCTCGCGGGCAGTCCCAACCTTGCGTCTTTCATGAACCGCACAAGAACTAAACACTTTGGTATTTCAGATATATTCAAGTACTTCAGTACATGGAATATGTGCTTGCAAGGTAGACCCTTTCGAATCATTCTTCTGCAGCTGCACCTTATACTTTCTGCGGAATTTACTGGAGTGTACTCCACCCAAAAACGGCTCTTCCGGTTATTCTTCCAGGCCACGATGTACTGCTGTGATCCGTCTCCGAGCTTTATTTCTACAATCTCCATGCCGCCAATTTTCCTAAGATCAGCTTGCAACATATAGAAGTTTGCTGGAGTGAAGACGTGAGAAGCAGCTATCTCAAGTTCCCTCGAGCTAGTAACTGCCACCGGTACACTCTGTGAGGCCGTGCAATCATCTCGTGCCTCATTCTCATGGATACGTACAACGGCGTTCTCATAGTGCAAAATCATATCCACCAGGGTCATTTCACCGTCTAGGTGGAGGTGAAGGCATGAGTTTAGACTTTCACTCCTCTGGTTTCTTTTCATGCCAAGCCAAAAACCCTCTGTCAGATAAGCCGCGGCCCACAGTCTCCTCTTCTTATACATCCGTCTCAACCATGTTACTGTTTTTTCCGACTGCCATCTTTTGGAAAACGCGTGCCATCTCTCCTCAAACGTGGCCGTGGACGTGCTGTAGTACAGAAGAGTTCGGAACTCCTTCAAGGACTTGTGACTGAGGTGAATCTTCATATTTTTTTCTATATGCCACGTACATATACGGTGCCACACGTCTGGCAAGACTTGGCGAATTACCTTGATCATCGCAGCATCGGCGTCCGTGATAACACTCTTCGGCATCTTTTGACACGTGGACCTCAAAAAAGTCTCCAGCAACCACACATATGTCTCTTCGGTCTCGTCCGAAACTATGGCACAAGCAAAAACAGTGGTCTTCCGGTGATGGTTAGGACCAACAAAGGGTATGAATGGCATACCATACCGGTTCATCTTGTACGTGCTGTCAAATACAAGCACGTCGCCGAAGTCCTCATAGTCATGACGAGACTGGGAGTCACACCAGAACGTCCTATTCATATGTCCTTTCTTGTCTAGCTTGTACTCGAAAAAGAAGCTAGGATCCTTTGTTTCCTACTGGCCATGATGCCTATGACTGTGGCAGCATCACCTTTTGAAAGCAGCTTCCTCTTCTCCCTGGCACAAAGGTTGTATATTTCACGCCTGGTAAAACCAACACCGCCATACCATACATGTTTGCTGATGAACGAATCCATCATGTCGTGAATTCTAATCCCTACAGCTCCCATGGACAGTATCTCAGCTCTGTGGTACTCTTTGATTTTTCTGTGGGACCAAAGAAAAGGTACCTCGTCTGGTCCTGCCAAGATATGGCTATGCTTGTCCTCAAAACTATCAACATACCAAACCCCACGCTTTTGGTCAAGCTTCACGCTCAGGTGCGCTTCGAAGTGGCAGCGTGTCTCGGGTCTGAGCCTACGGCTGTGTCCTTCCTCGGTTAGCAACCTGCTATCACGTTTTCCTTGTCTGGAACAAACAAACCGCCTATAACGCATAAGACGTGACTTGGTTTTGGTATACCTGACCTTATTCTTCCTAATGCTGAAACCATTTTCTCTAGCATAGCTGTTGTACAAATCATACGCAGCCTCATGAGACGTAAAAGTCTTTTGTATTATCTGCATGAACATATCCCTTTTATCATCTGCACTAGCAATATCTTGGACATTCTTTTTCCCCTCAACTTCTGTCACCTACACAATCATAACATAGCCATGAAAACAGTTTTCTATGGTATAACATTACTTCCATACAACATTCATTACATACATACCTCACTCATGATGACCGACGATTGCGACTCCCCAGAATCAGGTGCAGCTAATGATTCGACATCAAGGCTTGTCTCCGCGTCGGATTCACCGTAATAGTCGTACGCATTATGGCATTCGGAAATGAGCTGAAAAATATAACACAAATACATAAGTACTTATAATATAATATTCCAGGATTTATTCAACTTGCATGAATGCCAACAAAAAATTCCACTTCCATACCTGACTAATGTAATCCTCATTCGAGATCTCAGAGTTGTTTTCCTCACCATCATCATGCTCATTGTTTTCCTGACCATCATCATGTTCATCCATCTATAAATTTTCAAAATATAATATTGTCGGATGCCACCAAAAAATTACAACATGATAATGCGACTCACATTAAGATCTTCCAATACGTTCCCATTCTCTGACCTATCTCCACGATCTGAATTTTCATCATCTGACCAATCTTCTATCCAGTCTTTCATCATTTCTCCAAACTCCATGTCATACATCATATCAGTTAACTCATCGTCCGCCATTTCCTACAACAATTAATATGTATCATCGCATGTGCAAACATTATCAATGCTGACATATACAACACCTAGCGCACGATCACGGATGTTAAATAAACTACCCCAACCGGAGAGCGCCCCAACTGAGGGCGTTCAGATCGTGCACACAACCGACGCCAACGACCTCTGATCAGCCATGGATCCTCCCCCTCTCCACACCGAGCGGCGTTAAGGTACGTCACACGAATCCAGTACGTGATCACTTTGGATCGCGAGAAGCTGCGCTACCCGTGATAACATGCGCCGCCGGATTCCTAGCCCACAACACCAGTCGTGATTACTTTGGATCACCGGATACCTAGTTAAGCCGCCGCATCAAATAACGGATCCGTCGTGCACACAACCGACGGCAACCGACGCTAGGTTAACCCTAGAAAGAAGAAACCCACTTTAGCCTGCGTGATCACTGTGTATATCACGACGAGGAGCACTACCAGAATAAGTTCTGCGATGGCCTGGACCGCCAGAAAGCTAGGTTACCCGCCCCGCTAGGTTAACTACTACGACGAAAACAGCGGCAGTTCGTTTGATGCTGCCGCGAGCGATACAAACGTCAGGAAACGAGATGCGGTACCTGCTAGCGCTGGAGGTTGACGACGGTGCCACGCGCGCTCTCGGACGAGATCGCTGGAGGAGCTGCGTGAATGATGGAGCTGCGTGATTGATTGAGCTGCGTGATTGATGGATCGGCCGTCTGCAGGTCCTACCTGGTCGTGGGGTCGTGTCATCCTTTTTTTTTGGGATGTCACCGTATACATACGTATGGGTCATACGGGTTATACGGGGCTTGGATATGGGCTACGGGGCTTGGATATGGGCAGCGGCGGGCCGGAGAAAAAAATAGATGGCGGGGGTCAAGAATACCCCTAGGAAATTGAGTTAGGGGGTGCACCGGAGCAAGGCTCGGTGTACCATTATCCTATCGATTATGCATGCAGTGCCGCACGTCTATACGGCATGCATGAAGATGAAGTGCAAAATAACGTACGGTGTGTGCACGCTCTCGGCTGCATGGAAAGTTTACGACATAATCAAGTGCTTAACGTCGTGACATCATCAAGTTCGATCATCCATACGTACGTGTCTCATCTCAGATTGTCATAACTTAATAACTTTCTTAGCCGCGCTAGTATGGAGTAGTACCTCCCCTGAAGCTGGCAACGTGGTTGCCGCGCACGTACGTACGCCGCGCCGATCAGATCACGTCGTGAACCTCGGTCGTCGCCGCTGCCGGGACGTCGACGATGTGCTGGAACTGCTTCTCCTTCAGCGCCTGGTCGGTCTCATCGTCGTGGGGCTGCGAGTGCTCGCCGTCGGACGACGACGAACGGACGTCCAGCCGGAGATCGTCATCCGCGCCACCGTCCCTTGCCTTCACCTTGTTGTCGTCGGCGGCGTCGTACTCGGTGATCTCCGTGTGGTCGTCGGCGGTGGCGTACTCGGTGATCTCTGGGTCATCCTCGCTGCTCTCCGTCTGGTCGGCGTTGTCGTCCTCGGTGCTCTCTGCGTCGTCCTCGCTGCTCTCCGTCTGGTCGGCGTTGTCGTCGTCGGTGTGCTTCGCACTCTTGTCACTGCGAACCTTCTCGCCCTCGACGCTTACTTTGTCGCTGGTGTCCTCGTCGTCCGTTGCGCTGCCGTTGTTGTCCGCCCGGAGGAAAGGCTGGCGCGTGCCGGTGCGCGGCGGTGGCGGCTGCCTCCGGAAGAAGAACCAGGCGTGGAGCACCACCTGCACCAGCGCAAAGAAAGCGGCGACGCTGCTGGCGTCCTCGTCGTCCGTTGCGCTGCCGTTGTTGTCCGCCCGGAGGAAAGGCTGACGCATGCCGGTGCGCGGCGGTGGCGGCTGCCTCCGGAAGAAGAACCAGGCGTGGAGCAGCACCTGCACCAGCGCAAAGAAGGCGGCGACGCCGCTGGCCACCTGCACAAGCAACACACAGAAACAGTGGACACGAGATCGATTCACATAGACGTGACCTTACACAGAGGAGACCAACAACTCGAACCAGACGTGGTGATCACCCGCAATTCTTACCACGAGATTTAGATCCATGTCATTCAAGTGGAGGGTGTTGCGCCTGGTCCAGATCAACGCGTTGATCAGGCCGATCGCTGGAATGACCAACGGCGGCATGGCGTCCATGTTCTTGTCTCGGCGCACCGTCCCCTGAAACAGTCATACGGTCGTCATTTTTTCACTAGAAAACAACACGGCCATTGCACCAAGTAGGAACGCAGGCAAGGGAAAACTGTAGAAGGGTGCAACGGAGGCCGCTCACGATACGACGGAGCATAGGTGACCATACACAGCCTTGCTGACGAACAGATCGATGCAGAAAGCGGCCACCAAGAGCGCCGCTCCTCCAGCGATGAGCCCGAGGAGATACCTTCTTCGGGGGTCGGCAGCGTTGGAGCGCCACAGGAAAAGAGCCCCGGTGGCGTTGAGCCGGAGGAGAGGGGCCAGTCCCCAATCCAGGCCATACACCACCCAGAGCGCAGACGTCACCAGAGTAAACAGGTAGGCATAGGGCGCATACCGGACGACAGAACGAGCCAGGTGTTGACACACGAACACGTCACGTGTACCCTCGACGCCGGGGGTGATGCACCGCAGCTCACGTCGAAGGAGACCCGACCGACAGCGCGATACGCAAGACAGTCGACGGGCGCTTTTGCAGACCCGAGAACCCCACACCCCCGGGAGGGACCCCGTCAGGGAGTGCGGTGGCTATGGGCTGCCCTAGGTCGATTCGCTCGCCCCTAGAGCCTCGGGATTCGCAGCTCTCAAACACAAAGAACAGCGAAGAACGAGAGAGAAAAACGGTGGAGAGATAAAACGTAGATGAAAACGTAGTATATTGATTTGTTCGATTGTGTGTTGTTCAATCGGCCGTCACCCCCAACATATATAAGAGGCGGTTGGACTTCCCATACAAGCAAAGGATTTCTTTAGGCTTTCCTTACAAGAAAATTACATCAATTCACGTCCTAGAGTCCTAGTTCTGGTCCCACTCGGATTCAGCCCGAATCTGGTTCAATCTTCTGTCTTGCTCCTTGCGTGGGCCGTGTAATCTGCATATGACTTCCGATGAAGACGGTTCAAATATCAATTTTGTGTGCTTCGACGAGGCCAACAATCCGTATGTTGATCACTTTTCCAAATAAGGCCATCTTGAATACTCCACGGGGTCATCTCTAATTTCGAGTCGGACTCGTTCATGTAGCTGACTGGACCGTCCGACTCTTGCAGCGTCTCTGCAGGTCATATACTACGTCGGATGATGTTGACTCCAAAAGCAAAGTTGACCGTTTCGACGTTACGAACAACTCCCGTGTTGAACACGTTTTCCTCCGAAGCCATCTAGACAAGTATTTTAACCCATCTTCAGCATCTGGTCGGATTGGCCTCGACAGTTTCTACTGTTCACGGTGGCAAGCTTTCCCGGCAAGGTTACTGTTCACGGCGGCAAGCTTTCCCCGGCAAGGTTACTGTTCACAGCGGCAAGCTCTCCTCCGGCAAGGTTACCGTTCACGGCGGCAAGCTTTCCCCGGCAAGGTTACTGTTCACGGCGGCAAGCTTTCCCCGGCAAGGTTTTTGAGGCAGTAAACGACCTCGGATGAAAATGTGCCCAAAAGCAAAGTTGGGCATTTTGACGAGGCGAAAAACTTTCGTGTTGAATTTTTTCCGATTCGAGGCCATCTTCTGGGACAAAACACTCACGCATTACATCAGACACTTGCCAAAACGTGTCTGGTCTCCCGCGTCATATTTCGCCTCTTGACAGGGCTGTATTCAGATAGCTCTAACTTTTGCATACGAACACGTATTGAGATGATTTTTATATCAAAATCGACCGATTCGACGAGACGAAGATAATTCATTTATATGATTCCTTCATCCGAGGTTGTTCTGTAGGCGTAATTGACCAAAAAACACTTAGAACACCTAAACATGACAATCTGAGTGTAGTTTTGGTCTTTGATATGATGCCGAATAATTATGGTCCAAACATCAAAGTTGTTCCATTTGGCAACGTGAAATTTCTTATTTAGAATATTTTGTCATTTGAGTCCATCTCCATTGCATTCTGCATTGTGCCAAAATCAGGTGTCAACACATGCCCCCCTGTTTTTCGGCAAAGCTTGCATGCCGAAAAATAATTTGCACCATGTTTGTTCTAAGGACGATGTCAACACTCCATCGGCCATCCATTTCTTTCAGGGCGATAATTATGTATCGGCCATGTTTGTGCTAAGGGCGATAATCGTATATCGGCCATTGCCTAGTTAGGCTTCCTGCCACACACTCGGGTGGTACTTCTTCAAATATTTGCCATTGAGAGCTCGAGGTAACAATGCCCCTTGTATGGATTCCACCAAATATGAATTTCCGGGAACAACTCCTGTAATACTAAAAGGACCTTCCCAACTTGGAGACCACTTCCCGAATTTTCTATCTCTAGAACCAATCGGTAGAATCACTTTCCACACAAGATCGCCAACCTGAAAATTCTTCAACTTGACCTTTTTATTGTAAGCTCTGGCTACCCTCAGCTTGTCCCTCTCTATGGCCCTTAAAGCAGCCAAACGTTTATCAGCAACTTCATCAATGTTGTCCATCATCAAATTGTAAAAGTCTACTGCCGATAAATCATTCTGTTTGGCTATTCTCAAAGCACTCAAATTCACGTCCCCTGGTAAAACAGCCTCTTGACCATATACTAGCTCATATAGAGTCACCTTTGTAGCACCATGCCTTGAAATTCTATGTGCCCACAAAGCTTCAGACAACAACTCATGCCATCTCCTTGGGTTATCCTCAATCTTCTTCTTGATGAGCTTGATTAAAATTTAATTGCTAGACTCAGCTTGTCCATTGGCTTGGGCATAATATGGAGAGGAATTGAGCAATTTTATGTTATAAGATTCGGCAAATTCTCTAACTTGGTGTGACATGAAAGAGGAGCCTTGATCTGTAGTCAATGTTTGAGGAATGCCGAATCTATGAATAATGTGCTCGGTTATGAATTTAATCACCTCCGTATGTGTCATGTTCTTGAGAGGTACTGCTTCAGACCATTTGGTGAAATAATCGGTTGCCACCAATACAAACCGATGCCCCTTTGAGGAAGACGGATGAATTTGTCCAATAAAGTCTAAACCCCATCCTCTGAAAGGCCACGGCTTGATAATGGGATGTAACATAGCAGCAGGAGCCAACTGAATATCACCAAATTTTTGACAAGCTTCACACCCTTTATAATATCTGAAGCAATCATTAATCATAGTCGGCCAATAAAACCCAGCACGTCGTAGTAACCACTTCATCTTGGAAGCCGACTGATGAGTGCCACAAATACCTTCATGGACCTCTCCCATAGCAATTCTCGCTTGGTCCTCGTCCAAGCACTTTAAAAGAACATCATCAACCGTTCGGCGATAGAGATCATCATCTCTCATTGTGTATTTGAAAGCCATACGCCGAAAGAGCCCTGTCCACCCTTCTACTGGGATCACACAAATAATCAATGATGGATTTCCTCTAGTCTTGATTTTCTCCTGCATTGAATATTTCATTAGTGGCCGAAACGGCGGGCTCCGGTTCGGCCTCCCTTATGTTGGCAAGACTAGACGTCGGCTTTTCAGAAATATGAAACATGCCATGATCAACATGATAGCCGGATGCTTGTTGTGCCAACTCATTTGCTTTCCAATTGTCATGTCTAGATATATGAGCAATGCTAAAATAATCCAAAGTAGAGATTACATCTAAACACTTATCAAGATAAACATTAAGTGATTCGTCCAAACACTGAAAGACTTTGGATATTTGCTGCACCACTAGTAACGAATCACCATAAGCCTCAATATATGTAACACCTATAGCAAGTAACATCTCTAGGCCGAATAACAATGCTTCATATTCGGCTTGATTGTTTGTGCAAAAATATTCTAAGCGGCATGAGGCTTCAAAAACAGCACCATGAGGAGATATATAAACAATACCAACACCTTGGCCATTGCTACAAACTGAACCATCAAAGTATAATCTCCATGGTACTAATGAAACAAGGTTCATATTACTATCATACTTGTCATAAATCCGATGTTCAACAATGAAATTAGCAACAATTTGGCCCTTCATGGATTTTAGAGATTCATAAGCCAAATCATATTCAATCAAAGCATAAGCCCACTTGCCAATTCTACCACTAAGAATTGGCCTATGCAACATGTATTTAATAACATCGGTCTGACAAGCTACTACGCAAGCACTCGGCACTAAATAATGTCTCAATTTTGTGCAAGCATAATACAAGCATAGACATAATTTCTCAATAAATGTATACCTTGTCTCTGCGTCCAATAAGCGGCGGCTCAAATAAGTGATGACATGCTCTTTTCCTTCGGTCTCTTGAGTTAGAACAGCACCAATAACTCCTTCCTCTACTGCAATGTAAAGTTTGAAGGGTTCCCTATGCTTGGGTGCTCTCATCACCGGAGGAGTGCACAAATAATTCTTGATCATATCAAATGCTTCTTGCTGTTTTGCCCCCCAAGTGAAATCAGCATCATTCTTTAACCGAAGGATAGGAGTAAATGCATCAACTTTTCCTGATAGATTAGCTATGAACCTTCTCAAATAATTGACCTTGCCAAGGAACTTTTGCATATCTCTCTTGCATGTTGGAGCCTCCACTTTTTGTATAGCTTCTATCTTTTTGGGATCAATCTCTATACCATCTTCATGAATAATGAAACCCAAAAACATGTCAGCTGACACGCCGAAAGCACACTTCAAAGGATTCATCTTCAGTCCATACTTTTTCATTCTTTCAAAAGCTAAACGCAAATCGGCCAAGTGAGATTCAAAAGCATCCGATTTGACAACAATATCATCAATATAAACTTCAAGTATGACACCGAGTAAATCATGAAAAATCAAATTCATAGCCCTTTGATATGTGGCGCCAGCATTTTTTAATCCGAATGTCATCACTGTCCACTCGAATAAACCAAGAAAACCGGGGCAACGAAAAGCTGTCTTGGACATGTCCTCTTCGGCCATAAAAATTTGATTGTATTCGGCATTACCATCTAGAAAGCTAATAACCTTATGTCCAGAAGCATCATTAATAAGCATATCAGCTATTGGCATGGGATACTCATCTTTGGGTGTAGCCCTATTCAAATCTCTGAAGTCAATGCACACCCTCAACTTGCTGGATCCTTTCTTCTCCACAGGGACAATGTTAGAAATCCACTCGGCATACCTACAAGGTCTAATAAAATTAGCTTTAAGCAAACGACCGATCTCTTCCTTGATCCGGTCATATGTTTTTGGATTAAACTTTCTGGCCGATTGTTTATATGGTCTAAAACCAGCCTTTATAGGTAACCGATGCTCCACTAGCTCTTAGCTTAAACCTGGCATCTCATGATATTCCCATGCAAAGCAACAAACATATTCTTTCAACAGCTTGATCAACTTAGCTTTATGATCGGCTCTTAAATTTGCATTTACAAATGTCGGCCTAGGAGTTAAACCATCTCCTATATCTATCTCTTCTAATGGATCGGCCGATGTAAAACCTTGTCCTAATTTATCCATATCATCTAACTCTTCTATGGACTCATACATATCATTCTCATTGGACCGATATTCTACAAGTCGCTTTTGTAACCAATCTGAGTTAGGATCCATTTAAACATATCATACCTTGGAGCCGATTGCACTCAGTCGGCTTTAAAGAGACGGGCACGAAACCATTCTTGGTTGCGCTGAGAAAATCGAACTCTGACAAGTCACGTCCCGTCAAGCAAGTAGCATTTGGGTGTTGCCAATCCACCGATGCCTCGGCCAAAGCAACACAGGTCGAGTTATCCGCATGAATGACTTCCACTTCATCATCAACCCACTGGATCAAAAACTGGTGCATAGTGGATGGCACGCACTGGTTTGCATGAACCCAATCACGGCCTAGTATGACGTTGTAGTTACCTTGCACCTCAGCGACAAAGAATGCGGTAGCCAAAGTTTTACTTCCCACCGTGAGCTCCACATACATCACACCTTTGGCTTCAGTTTTCTTTTTGCCTTCAAATCCATTGAGCACCATGTTGGTCTTTATCAACTCATTATCATGCAACCCCAATTTTTTGAAGACCGAATACGGCATAAGATTCACCACAGCACCACCATCAACAAGCATCCGAGTGAGCGGTGACCCATTGATATGACCTCTGAGATATAACGGTTTCAGGTGCGTTACTGGGTCTTTTGGCTTCTCGAATATTGCATTTTTAGGGCCAAAATCCAGCTGAGCCACCTCCCCTTCCTCATCTACAGCACGAAACTCAGCGGGTAAGTAATACACCATATTAATATCCATACCTTCATGAACCGGTGTAGACTCGTAATCTAACATATCCTCCTGTTCCCCCAGTGTATCCACCGATTCTGAAATTTGTTCGAGCGAAGATGAAGCAATAGGTAACGCAGACGATGCAATGATTACATCGTCCTCCTTTGGTGGTGTAGGTGCTGCTGTGGTGGGTGTAGAAGCCACTGCATCTTGTATTTGTTTGGGCCTCCACACTTGTTTTGTAGGTAACATAGGCCGAGTGTCATTGAACAACTTATCCCTTTGCTTCTCGGCCTCTTGTTCTGCCATCTCTTGACTCCTTAACCTCTGTAGTTTCCTCTTTTGTGTCTTTGTTAGCCCTGGAGGACACCACTTTGGCTGAGTGTATTTAGGATCTCTCGTTTTTACTTGGCTGGTGCTTGCTTCATGATCATTAGCTGAGTGCTTTGGCGCGATAGCAAGTATCAGCTCAGTCGGATTGCTATGCATAATCGGCTGTTGTATGGTGAATGTTTCGGTGCCCAAGATGAGTGAGTCAGCATCGGTTTTTTCCTTGCCTTTGCTTGACTCGACCGTTACAGCACTTGGCGACTTAACACGCCATTCTTGCTTGCCGACCCCTTTTTGATTATCTTGCACTGGCCGATTGACACTATTGTTCAAACGGCCTCGTGTGGGATAAGAAAGTCTCTCATGAACGGGCCTCCTTGGCTCTGCCCAACCCGGATGAAAAGCATAAGGGGCCATTGGGGGCTGCCACCATCCTCCATTGAAGTCTCCCATGTAGTATGTCACATAGGGGGGTGGCGGCACCCATGGTCCCGGCGCCCACGACCCATATGGCCTTGCATGATGCTGAAATTCTTCCCGAGGAGGTGAACTTGAGCACTTCAGATTTGATGACCGGTTGGAGCTAGAACTGGCTGCATGACTAGCATACTTGGACAACAACATATCAAAAGTTGGCTTGATTTTCTTGCGCTGCACTTTAGCTTCATTCTTTTTCCACTTGCCAACTTCTGGACTCCTGGGCTTGACAAATTTAACACGAGTATTTCCTTGCACTTGCGGTTGCCCCCCGAGTGCAGGATTCTTGATGGTGATTTTCATTATCTCCTTGCCACCGGGTTGCTTGTCAAGCACAACCTATCTCCCCAAGACCATATGCCCTCCTTATCTTCCCTGGGCTCACCAACAATGATATTAGCTTTATTAGCAGATTCGGCAACCTCCGGCCGAATGAGTAGCTTCTTCCCCTCTAACTCCATGGTATTCATTGGAAAAGGTTGTTTATCAACTTGCATCTCAGAAAACTTCAATCGTCCGTCTTTAATGGCCGATTGTATCTGTCGTTGAAAAACATTGCAATCGTTAGTAGCATGAGAAAAAGAATTATGATACTTGCAATAAGCGCGCCGCTTCAGCTCTTCAAACGGCGGTAAAGTATGAGATATTCTAATAATCTTAGCCTGCAGCAAAGCATCAAATATTCTATCACACTTAGCAATGTTAAAAGTAAACTTCATATCTTCATCACGATTCTTATGAATCGGTTTCAGATCATTGCAAGTAAATGGTTTGGCTTTAGATGGCCAAACAAATTCAGTAGAAAAAACGTCACCCTCATCGTCCGAGTGATCACTATCATATTCCACCATATTCATCTTTGGACGATCGGCTTTATATCTATGCACTTCTTTGAGGTCTTTGCTTCGGCTTTCCTGAGCTAAAGCCCTTTGTAAGACTTGGTTGATATTTAAGAACTCATAGACTTCTAGCTTTTCTCTAATGGGAATTCTCAAACCACTCAGCACTAGGTCTGCCAAGTCTCTCTCGGTTATCACCAAACTAAAACACCGGTTTTTTGTTTCTCTAAATCTCTTGACGTAATCGGAGACCGATTCATCATGCTTCTATTTAACCGATGTTAGATGTGACAATTTGAGTTCATTGTCGCCGCTATAAAAGTGATCATGAAACTTCCGCTCTAGCTGCGACCAAACCCGAATGGAACCATGTGGTAAAGAACAAAACCATGAAAATGCGGTACCAGTTAATGATAGAGGAAATAAACGCACTTTCAACTCATTTAGTGAGCCTGCTTCACCTAATTGTGCCAAGTATTGGCTAACATGCTCCCATGTGGTTTTTGTGCCCTCTCCATTGAATTTGACAAAATCTGGAATCTTATATCCCGGAGGGCACTGGATGGCATCAAAGTACTCGGGGTACGGCTTTTGGTAAATCCGATTCCGAGGTAACTCAACTCCAAAATTCTCTCGAAGCATCTTAGCCATCTCCTCTCTAAGATTAGCTAGACCATCATCCATAGTGGACGATGCAACTTGTGGCAGCGGCATAGGAGGAGTAGGACTACTAGCAGTAGGTATGAACTGTGGCATGTATGCCGAACTATAGTTCGGTAATGGCCGAGTGGTTGTAGCTGTAGGTAGGGTTTGGTTCGGCGTTGCCACCGAACCTGGCATGCTCATAATAGGATTAATGGGTGCAGTCACAATCTGATTTGTTTGAGTAGGATAATAAGTCATCGGCATGGGAGGCGCCGATGAGATAGGTAAAGCCAGATTAGGGTTTTGCACACTAGCAGCTACACCATCATTACCACTAGATGATTGAGATATATTTTTCTGAGCATTGGTATTTTCTAGGAAAGTTTGATAGACCATATTGTTACCATCAGCAATACGACTCTCAATCTCAGCCCACTGCTCAGGAGAAAAGGTAGTACTCACAGCGGGTTTAACCTGCTCGGCTTGAAGAGGAGGGAACTTGATTTCTTCAATCGGAGTGATGTTGCCTTGGCGATCCTTCTTGAATTTTGCAAGGAACTCCTGCAAATCCTTCTCTTCGCGCGCCTTCTTGTACTCCTCATAGACTTGGCGATGATCAGCCGATATCTCATCAAGACTAGGCTTAATGATGTTATCGGCGTCTACCTCAGATGGCTTGGGAAGATCGGACATGGTGGATGATGATGATTGATCTTCTTTCCCCAGCGGAGTCGCCAAAAAGTGTGTTGACACACCAACACGTCACGTGTACCCTCAACGCCGGGGGTGATGCACCGCAGCTCACGTCGAAGGAGACCCGACCGACAGCGCGATACGCAAGACAGTCGACGGATGCTTTTGCAGACCCGAAATCCCCACACCCCCGGGAGGGACCCCGTCAGAGAGTGCGGCGGCTATGGGCTGCCCTAGGTCGATTCGCTCGCCCCTAGAGCCTCGGGATTCGCAGCTCTCAAACACAAAGAACAACGAAGAACGAGAGAGAAAAACGGTGGAGAGATAAAACGTAGTATATTGATTTGTTCGATTGTGTGTTGTTAAATCGGCCGTCACCCCCAACATATATAAGAGGCGGCTGGACTTCCCGTACAAGCAAAGGATTTATCTAGGCTTTCCTTACAAGAAAATTACATCAATTCACGTCCTAGAGTCCTAGTTCTGGTCCCACTCGGATTCAGCCCGAATCTGGTCCAATCTTCTGTCTTGCTCCTTGCGTGGGCCGTGGAATCTGCATATGACTTCCGATGGAGACGGTTCAAATATCAATTTTGTGTGCTTCGACGAGGCCAACAATCCGTATGTTGATCAATTTTCCAAATAAGGCCATCTTGAATACTCCACGGGGTCATCTCTAATTTCGAGTCGGACTCGTTCATGTAGCTGACTGGACCGTCCGACTCTTGCAGCGTCTCTGCAGGTCGTATACTACGTCGTATGATGTTGACTCCAAAAGCAAAGTTGGCCGTCTCGATGTTACGAACAACTCCCGTGTTGAACACGTTTTCCTCCGAAGCTATCTAGACAAGTATTTTAACCCATCTTCAGCATCTGGTCGGATTGGTCTCGACAGTTTCTACTGTTCACGGCGGCAAGCTTTCCCGGCAAGGTTACTGTTCACGGCGGCAAGCTTTCCCCGGTAAGGTTACTGTTCACAGCGGCAAGCTCTCCTCCGGCAAGGTTACTGTTCACGGCGGCAAGCTTTCCCCGGCAAGGTTACTGTTCACGGCGGCAAGCTTTCCCCGGCAAGGTTTTTGAGGCAGTAAACGACCTCGGATGAAAATGTGCCCAAAAGCAAAGTTGACTGTTTTGACGAGACGAAAAACTTTCGTGTTGAACATTTTCCGATTCGAGGCCATCTTCTGGGACAAAACACTCACGCATTACATCAGACACTTGCCAAAACGTGTCTGGTCTCCCGCGTCATATTTCGCCTCTTGACAGGGCTGTATTCAGATAGCTCTAACTTTTGCATACGAACACGTATTGAGATGATTTTTATATCAAAATCGACCGATTCGACGAGACGAAGATAATTCATTTAGATGATTCCTTCATCCGAGGTTGTTCTGTAGGCGTAATTGACCAAAAAACACTTAGAACACCTAAACATGACAATCTGAGTGTAGTTTTGGTCTTTGATATAATGCCGAATAATTATGGTCCAAACATCAAAGTTGTTCCATTCGGCAACGTGAAATTTCTTATTTAGAATATTTTGTCATTTGAGTCCATCTCCATTGCATTCTGCATTGTGCCAAAATCAGGTGTCAACACATGCCCCCCTGTTTTTCGGCAAAGCTTGCATGCCGAAAAATAATTTGCACCATGTTTGTTCTAAGGACGATGTCAACACTCCATCGGCCATCCATTTCTTTCAGGGCGATAATTATGTATCGGCCATGTTTGTGCTAAGGGCGATAATCGTATATCGGCCATTGCCTAGTTAGGCTTCCTGCCACACACTCGGGTGGTACTTCTTCAAATATTTGCCATTGAGAGCTCGAGGTAACAATGCCCCTTGTATGGATTCCACCAAATATGAATTTCCGGGAACCACTCCTGTAATACTAAAAGGACCTTCCCAACTTGGAGACCACTTCCCGAATTTTCTATCTTTAGAACCAATCGGTAGAATCACTTTCCACACAAGATCGCCAACCTGAAAATTCTTCAACTTGACCTTTTTATTGTAAGCTCTGGCTACCCTCAGCTTGTCCCTCTCTATGGCCCTTAAAGCAGCCAAACGTTTATCAGCAACTTCATCAATGTTGTCCATCATCAAATTGTAAAAGTCTACTGCCGATAAATCATTCTGTTTGGCTATTCTCAAAGCACTCAAATTCACGTCCCCTGGTAAAACAGCCTCTTGACCATATACTAGCTCATATAGAGTCACCTTTGTAGCACCATGCCTTGAAATTCTATGTGCCCACAAAGCTTCAGACAACAACTCATGCCATCTCCTTGGGTTATCCTCAATCTTTTTCTTGATGAGCTTGATTAAAATTTAATTGCTAGACTCAGCTTGTCCATTGGCTTGGGCATAATATGGAGAGGAATTGAGCAATTTTATGTTATAAGATTCGGCAAATTCTCTAACTTGGTGTGACATGAAAGAGGAGCCTTGATCTGTAGTCAATGTTTGAGGAATGCCAAATCTATGAATAATGTGCTCGGTTATGAATTTAATCACCTCCGTATGTGTCATGTTCTTGAGAGGTACTGCTTCAGACCATTTGGTGAAATAATCGGTTGCCACCAATACAAACCGATGCCCCTTTGAGGAAGACGGATGAATTTGTCCAATAAAGTCTAAACCCCATCCTCTGAAAGGCCACGGCTTGATAATGGGATGTAACATAGCAGCAGGAGCCAACTGAATATCACCAAATTTTTGACAAGCTTCACACCCTTTATAATATCTGAAGCAATCATTAATAATAGTCGGCCAATAAAACCCAGCACGTCGTAGTAACCACTTCATCTTGGAAGCCGACTGATGAGTGCCACAAATACCTTCATGGACCTCTCCCATAGCAATTCTCGCTTGGTCCTCGTAACCACTTCATCTTGGAAGCCGACTGATGAGTGCCACCCAGAACTCTCGAAGCAAGGTTGTCCAGCCGGGCCGCCGAATTTGTGCACATCCGGCTGGTGGCGGCTGTACCTGCCATGGATTGGCCGGGCACCGGATGGCACAACCCCGGCAACACCTCTGCGCCGCATGCAGACATGGACTCCGCCTCTAGCCGCTCGGATCTGCCCCACCGGAACGGCGCTGGCAATAATACGTACGGCCATCGTCCGGGGTCGGCGCTGGTCCAGCGGCTGGCCGGCTCACCATTGCCGTTCATAAAGTGCGACGATTGCACGCCGCAAGTCGTTCGCGACGTTTCTACCACGCCGGAACATCCTGGGTGGGTGTTCATCAAGTGCCAAAAGTTATGGTATATGCTTGTTTTGCTTAGGTTGTGCTTCTGGATTCGGCGTAATTTCAAAGCTCTTGGCTCATACACAAATTTGTGTGTACGATGGATGCAAGTTTTTGTATTGCGAAGAAGAATACATCGATCTATTGATTGGGCGAAATTTGATAGATGCTCATGCACTCCTTGCTAGAATAGAGACTAGAGATGAGACTAGAGATGAGACTCGATGCAAAGCAACGTCTACTTTTTTAGAATCAAAGAAGATAGAGGTATACAAGATCGAGAATCCAGAGATCAACAACTAAGACATCGAGAAGATATTAATCCAACTTATGGGAGCAGTTATGGTAGTTGGATTTTTTTTAAAGGCCTAATTGTGGTTCTTATTTTCTTTGGTCTTTCTATTCTAGTTAATATTTGGTGAATGTACTACCATGTATCAAAATGTCGTTGATGAAATAAAAAAAAATGTGTTAGGCAAAAAATGTGTGCATACCGGCACCAGGCGGACCATACATGAGGATTGCACAGACTTTGTTCACAAAATCCGCTTTCTGGTGTTCACCACCCAATCTCCGGTGTTCAGCGCTGGCGGTGGGGCCCTGGCTCTCCCTTTGGCGGAGGGCGGAATTGACGCCTCCGGGGCCTTGGGCACTCCGGAACCATCTTTCGGGAGGGCTCGGATTGACCGAGCTCCCCCTCCTTGTTCACCAGGAGGGATCCCCCCTCCTTGTCTTCGGTGACCGAGGTGTTAACCTCGGCCATTATGTCATCACCACCACCTCCCGTGTCCGGGCCAGGAGGGGTCCTTCGGGACAGTACTGAAGGAAATATGCCCTAGAGGCAATAATAAAGTTGTTATTTATATTTCCTTATATCATGATAAATATTTATTATTCATGCTAGAATTTTATTAACTGGAAACTTAGTACATGTGTGAATACATAGACAAACAGAGTGTCACTAGTATGCCTCTACTTGACTAGCTCGTTGAATCAAAGATGGTTAAGTTTCCTAGCCATAGACATGAGTTGTCATTTGATTAATGGGATCACATCATTAGAGAATGATGTGATTGACTTGACCCATTCCGTTAGCTTAGCACTTGATCGTTTAGTTTGTTGCTCTTGCTTTCTTCATGACTTATACATGTTCCTATGACTATGAGATTATGCAACTCCCGAATACCGGAGGAGCACTTAGTGTGCTATCAAACGTCACAACATAACTGGGTGATTATAAAGATGCTCTACAGGTGTGTCCGATGGTGTTTGTTGAGTTGGCATAGATCGAGATTAGGATTTATCACTCCGAGTATCGGAGAGGTATCTCTAGGCCCTCTCGGTAATGCACATCACTATAAGCATTGCAAACAATGTGACTAATGAGTTAGTTGAGGGATGATGTATTACGGAATGAGTAAAGAGACTTGCTGGTAACGATATTGAACTAGGTATTGTGATACCGACGATCGAATCTCGGGCAAGTAACATACCAATGACAAAGGGAACACCGTATGTTGTTACACGGTTTGACCGATAAAGATCTTCGTAGAATATGTAGGAACCAATATGAGCATCTAGATTCCGCTATTGGTTATTGACCGGAGATGAGTCTCGGTCATGTCTGCATAGTTCTCGAACCCATAGGGTCCGCACGCTTAACGTTCGGTGACGATCGGTATTATGAGTTTATGTGTTTTGATGTAACCAAGGTAGTTCGGAGTCCCGGATGTGATCATGGACATGACGAGGAGTCTCAAAATGGTTGAGACATAAAGATTGATATATTGGATGACTATATTCGGACACCGGATGAGTTCCGGGGGTCATCGATAATTATCGGAGTGCCAGGGTGTTATCGGAACCCTCGGGGAAACTAATGGGCCATCATGGGCCTTGTGAGAGAGAGGAGGGGGCCTTAGGGCTGGCCGCCCCCCCGTCCCCCTTGAGCAGTCCGAATTGGACAAGGAGGGGGGCGACGCCTGTCGTGGATCTAAGACTGACACTAGAATGGGGGTAGGTATGAGGAGGCAAGATCCTAGCTATGGCGAAGTTGTACACACGAGTTTTACGAGTTTAGGCCCTTCACGGAGGAACTAATAGCCCTATGTCTTGGTGCCCGGGGGCCGTCGGCTGGATTATGCGTGTGTGAGTTACAGGGGGTGCGAACCCTTGTCCCAGAGGAGGAGGGCGGCTTATATAGAGTGTGCCAGGACCCCAGCTCACCTGCGTTACACAGGGTTCAATGTACATAAGGAGGGAACGTTACAGGTAACGTCCGTAATAAAGTGTTATAAATGATAATAAGTCTATGAGTAAACGCTCGACCGTTGTTGTGTAGAGTGACTTTAGATCTTCTGCATGTCGAGTGGTTTCTGTGACGGTCAAGTGACATTGATTCTTCCGAGTGGAATGTCTCTGGTCGAGTGGATGATGGTACCCTTCGAATGCTTTTGACTTCAGGGTGATGTCTTTGGGGAGGGTATCCAGGTCAGGCCTATAACCCTACCCTAGGTACATAACTTCATCATTAGCCCCCGAGTGGTTCAGGGTTTGAGTGGAGAAGGAGTTGAAAATATTTCCGATTTGATTTTCGCGCTTCGGAAGTGCCTTGTTGGGATCGACGAACCGAACACGGTGACACCAACTTCTTTTTCAGTCGCCTTGATCCATTCTTGGTTTTGTTGAGTGAACTTTTACTGAAAAGTTTCGAGCGTTGATATGGAGAAAATCTTCCGTCTGACAGGTTGCTCTGTTGCCCGTGGATCTCGCGGGATTCGAATTTTTGGGAAGCGCGCGGGGTGGAGGAAGCCGCGGCAATCGGGTTGGATAAGGCAAGGCCGCCTCGATTTCCGCGCCGCCTTTTTCGCCACGTACCGCATGCGCGACTGTTGCGGGATTTGATAAGATTGCCCGGGTCCATAGGTCAGTCACTCGGAAGCAAACTCATATAAGGCGTCGGGCTGGGGGTTTTGAACAGTGCGTTCCCATTCTCCCTCCTCCTCCGTTTTCTCCACCGCATCCACTCCTGCCCCGGCGTCGTTGCTCTATTCGAGCTCCGTCCGCTGCGATGGGGAAGGAGAATACGGTGGCTTTGGAGCGCGCGAAGAAGGCAATGGCGAAGGCGAAGGGGAAGTAGTCCAGCCAGGGCGGATCTTCGTCGAGGTCTGGTCTGCCGTGCGGCTGGATCCAGGGAGATTGGATCCGGTCAACGATTCGCCAGGACGGCATCGACGATCTGGCCGAGGAGAGATTGATCCCCCACGGATCCGCATGGCTCCCGGCGGACGAGACTGAGCCCAGACCGCAGGAGGGTGAGTGCGTCATCCTCGCCACTCACGTTGACCGCGGTTTTTTTTGCCTCCTCATCCTTTTTTCCGAGCTTTCTTGAACTTCTTTGGAGCACAACTTCATCACTTTTCCCCCAACACCACCGTGTATCTTGCTTCTTTTGTGTCTATGTGCGAGAATTTCTTGGGTTGTCGACCACACTAGGGCCTCTTCAAGCACATTTTCATGTGTCGTTCTTAGTCGGTCAAAAAAGCTAATCCGAGTGATGAGAAGACAAAAGTGATCCAGATGTGTGGGGGCCATGGGATTCAGATGAGGGGTAAGAGTTCTTTCCCAGCCATAATCCTTCCTGAGTCGGTCCGAGGGTGGCAGTCAACCTGATTTTACTGCAAAGACCAGCCGACTCCAGGTCAGTCGACTGAACTTCCCCCCTTTTCCATGGCTCGAGTAGAGAAGCCCTCCGCCCTGAAAGTGACCCCGGGGGAGAAAGCGGAGGTGAAGGTGTTGGTTGAGCGAGTGGTCCAGCTCATCCATGAGGGCATGACCATCATGGATCTGTTGTAAGTGTTCCTCAGACGACGCATTCAGCCGCTTCAAGCCCGTGACCATCCGATGTGGATGTATTCGGGCATTGACGATTCCACTTGGATCCATCCAGAAGAAGTCAACGAGGATACGGTGGAGAAGTGATTGAGGGGTATCACTAGCAACAAAGATAACCCCGGGGGCCAGGAGAATCCCTCCACTCGACAACTCGTACGAAACAGACAAGGTCCAACTCTGAATTGCCGAGTGTTATCTTGATTTATCATGTAACTACTTGTAATCAACCGACTGAATTTTGTCTTTCTTGTTGTCTTCTAGGCTCTTACTGAGATGTATTCGATGCCCAACGGAGAGCAGGAGCAGAACCCAGAGGGGGAGGCGATCGGAGGCGAGAGCGGCGAGTGGCATTCCGATGGTGAAGGGGACGAGGAGAGCTCCGACCCAAGTGATGAAGAAGAGGTCGACTCACCTCCCCGTAGGGAAAGGCGATCCAATCTCACTCACGATCTGGATAGCGCCCGCGACAAGGCAACTGTTCAGACCGGGCAGTCGTCAAAGCGTCCTCGGACGTCTTCTCCGGCGCCGACCGAAAAAGGCCCCAAAGCAATCCAAGGTTGTACCACAGAAGACTCGAA
Source organism: Aegilops umbellulata (assembly GCA_032464435.1). Lineage (NCBI taxonomy): Eukaryota > Viridiplantae > Streptophyta > Magnoliopsida > Poales > Poaceae > Aegilops > Aegilops umbellulata. The sequence continues at coordinate 33,962,808 of CP136058.1, read as the reverse complement.
AGGCTCTGCCCGAAATCAAAATAGATATCCCTGTTGCCTCTGCGTGATTGTCCTGTCTTCATTTTTACCCAAAGTTCTGTGTTGTCTATTTTTTCCTTGGTTTGACCGAGTGAATCTTGAAACTAGCAGTGCTGCTACCTCTGGGACTTCTGCTTACAAAAACGAGGATGAGGACATGGAAGATGCGGTCACCTCCATTCCAGGTATAACCTCCATGATCTTGTCTTTGTTTTGTTGATTGAACTGCGGTGTAACCAACAAGGATGAACTTTTTGGCGATTGATCTTTTTCCAGCTCCTCCCAACATCATTGATCTCCCAGACGACGACGACGACGAGCCACAGAGGTCCTTGGGAAGAAGAAGCAGGAAAACGTCCGCTAGCAAGATGCCTCAGTCGACGCCAGTGGCGGAACCGGTAATCCAGGAAGCCGGCGATGCCAATCAGACTTCTGTCACCTTCGCCATTCCGCTGTCGAGTGCTCAGCCTTCAGCATCAGCCGTGCAGACTCCCGCCGATCCACCTTCACTTTTTACTGCACATCACGTCCCAGAGGACCAGGTGGGTGCTGCCAAAGAGGCTATACACCAGGTGGGCATTATGATGGAGAAGATGAAGATGGTGCGGGAAGCCAGCCAAGCTGCTTATGACGCTAGCTCCGCTCTCCAGAGCGACGTCCAGGTTAGCAGATTGCCGACGGACTCTTTTAGCTTGTTCTATTAGGATATGGTGCCTGAAAACTTTTCTTTGAATAATCTTTCCATCTGCCTGCGTTTCGCATTCGTACACCCACTAGGTGTTTTGATTTGCCACTGAGCAAACTTGTATCTTGAGTCGACTAGGGTGTGTCGATTGGATCTTTGAACTAGTGGGGGCACGCTGAGTGCCCCCACTGGGTGTAGTCCCCGAGACCATAGTTTACTGCGAGTAGTCGACTGTGGTCTGAGAAGTTAAATTTTCCACTCGGTCTGGACGGACCATGCCGAGTGGAATTCGAACCAGTGGGGGCACGCTAAGTGCACCCACTGGGTGTAGTCCCCGAGACCGTGGTCGACTACGGGCAGTCGACTACGGTCTGAGAACACATTTTTTTTACACTCGGCCTGGACAGACCATGTCGAGTGGAAACTGGACCAGTGGGGGCACGCTAAGTGCACCCACTAGCTGTAGTCCCCGAGACTGTGGTCGGCTGCGGGCAGTCGACTACGGTCTGAAAACAACTTGAACTTATCAAACATTGTTCTGAAGTAACTAATCTTTCCATCTGTCGATTGACTGTCTCTTGATTACAGAAATCTTGTGAACTCGGAGCTCGTTTTACTGACTTGGAGAAGAAACTGATTCAACTCAACCTCGATCTGGAACTGGCCAAGACAAATCTGCAGAAGGCGAAGGATGAAGCCACTTGTAAGAGAAAACTTGTCGACTAATTTGTCTCTGAACCGGCTTTTTATTTTGCTTTTTCTGAACCGAGCGTTGTTTCTTTCAGAGAAAATGACCCAAGCTCTGGCGAAAAGGGACCAAGACCTTGCGGCCGCACAGAAAGCAGCTGACGAGAAAACTGCACTTGCTGAATAGAAGCTAGCTTCAGTCGGCAAACCGAAGGAAGAAAACGCCAAGCTGAAAACTGCCCTTGATGAAGCCAATAAGGAAGCAACTCGCCTGAAGAAGGAAAAGAACAATCTGAACAAGAAGATGGAAGGCATTGCTCGCAAGAGGGACGATCTGGATAATTATCTGGGAGGTCTTGCCAAGAAGTTGTTCGTCATGCTTGAAGGTATTTTCTTCGGCCTGACTGATTTGTTATTGTCGACTCGACACACAAACACTGACCCATCTTTGAATTGTGCGTGCAGAATTTTGCCGGAACTTCGAGGAGGAGACTGGGCGAGTTGAGACAAGCTTGGACCCTATCCATTCCCCAGTGAAAGACGAGGCTGCCATGAATGTACTCTGATTGGAATCTCGTGTTGCTGGTGTTGTCGATTATCTTGCTCGACTAAAGGTCGCAATGTCGCGGATCGACACAACACACTGGCCAAGGGCAACGCTCCAGAATGACCTCGAGTCTCTGATGACTCGACTTAATGAGATTCCCGGTCGAGTGCAAGTATGGAAGAAGTCTTCTGCCAGGTGCGGCGCTAATGTGGCTCTCTCCTTGGTTCGTGTCCACTTCAAGGAAGCGCGAGAAGAGAAGCTGGCGGCGATCAGGGTTGCCAATACCAAGAAGCACGACTTCCAGTCTTTCATGGAGACCTTTATTGCTACTGCCACTCGGATTGCTGATTGAATCAACCTGGACGAGTTCGTCGAGCCTGCTAGTCCTCCTCCTGCGGAGTGAACAAACTTTCATGCCTCACCTTAAATTTGCCTCGGAATGCCGAGTGATTTTGTAACCGTTAAGACTCCTTCGGGCTGGATGCCCGAGTACTTTAATCCGTGGTCCAGAACCTTAGGATTTATCTAAACTTGGTTATTTCTGAATATGCTTGTGTTTGCCTTCGAGTGGAACTTGTTCTTCACTCGGAATATTTTTTGTACTTGAGATGCAGCTCTGAGGAAAAGGTTCCAGTCGACCTGCACTTCATCGTCCTGGCGGATGAGGATGGAGCGCATGTTATACTTGTGGCGCAACTCCGAGGAGGAGGTTGCAGTCGATCACCTGCACCTCCTCGTCCTTGCGGATGAGGATGAAGCGCCCATTGTATTTGTGGCGTAGCTACGAAGAGAAGATTGCAGTCGACCTGCACCTCGTCGTCCTTGCGGATGTGGATGGAGCGTACGTTATACTTGTGGCGCAGCTCCGAAGAGAAGCTGGCAGTCGACCTGCACCTCGTCGTCCTTGCGGATAGGGATGTGTTTGAAACTTAGGCGAGTACTGGACTGCAGTTAAGCCCCCGAGTGAGAGGTTTGCTCACTACTCGGTAGGATTTTTCAAACTTAGGCGAGTACTAGACTGCAGCTAAGCCCCGAGTGGGAAGGTTGCTCACCATTTGGTAGGATTTTTCAAACATAGGCGAGCAATAGACTGCAGCTAAGCCCCCGAGTGGGAGGGTTGCTCACCACTCGGTAGGATTTTTCAAACTTAGGCGAGCACTGGACTGTAGCTAATTAAGCCTGACGGTGTCCTGGACTAGGGGGTACTCACCACGCCGTCTCCCAATCTATTAGATTGGGCCGAGGACCCCGTGGCCGTATACTCATGGGCCAGTTTGGACAGCTGCCGCATACAAGGAAGATTCCACAAGTCTTGGCGATCAAGACAAGGACTTCTAGCCACCGGCGTATTTGGCTAGGACTCTTGCTAACCTAGGCCTCTGGGGCATTATATAAACCAGGGCCAGGCTAGTCGATAGAAAGGAGAATAACAATCATACCATAGGCTAGCTTCTAGGGTTTAGCCTCCTTGATCTCATGGTAGATCTACTCTTGTACTACCCATATCATCAATATTAATCAAGCAGGACGTAGGGTTTTACCTCCATCAAGAGGGCCCAAACCTGGGTAAAACTTCGTGTCCCTTGCCTCTTGTTACCATCCAGCCTAGACGCACAGTTCGGGACCCCCTACCCGAGATCCGCCGGTTTTGACACCAACATTGATGCTTTCATTGAGAGTTCCGCTGTGTGATCGACAAAAGGATCGATGGCTCGCCTGCAGATCAACTGCGACTTCGGCATCTTCGTCACCAGCTCGACTGGTCACCTTGGTTCGACCAAGAAATGCGCCCCGTGTTCGGATCACCATGTTCGGACGAGGGCCTTCATCAAACATCAACTCCGATCTCTATCAAGATCACGGAGGAATCATCCATGGAGCTCGGGGGCTCAACATCAACATTGCCCTCAAGCGACCGTGCTGTTTTTCTGGACAACGAACTCGTATCTGCTTCCACCACCTCATCGAGTATCGCTTTGACAATCGCTTTGGTGGAATTGTGCGGAATTGAGTCTACAAGAACCCTGGAAAATTTCGTCGAGTTCCGATGGAGGAATCTCTGGCAATCCATGATATACCGGAGCCCTATCAAATCTGGACGGGAATTTGGATGAGTTTAGGGCGTGGTGTCCTGCTTCTAGCTCGGACGTCCTTTGGAAGATCCAACCGTTGATCGGCTGAGGAATTTCTATATCTACCTCCTCTCAAAATTTCATCTCGATCCGACCGTCCAAACTCCGGGAACCTTCCGATTAGTGCATCATTTTTCGGATCTGTTTTCTACGCGAAATCGAATCCGACTCGAGTTCATCTTTTTTATGAACGGGATTTCGGACATCCCTTTTGAAGGAAGTTTTGTATGGGGTAATGTGTTTTGTTCCCGAACACATCCCACTAACTTTAAGATCTTTTGAACATGATCTTCAACGTCATGCTGGTGTCAAACAAGTCCAGCAATATTACTCCACGGCTACCGACCTGCGCTAGACACGGCGTCACTTGGTTGAGCCGAGCTCAACTTCTTCGGATCATCATCTCGGCAAGCCGAGCAATAGTCTGGCATCGCGAAGGATAAATCATCACCAACATCGCCACCCCACGGTTTACACGGAGCGGGCATATCGGCATCGCCGCACGGTCGCTTCATCAAGCCGGCATCGACCACGTCACGACCTGCATCGGCAGGGCCGCACTATTGCTTCTTCAAGCTGGTGTCCATCACGCCGACCTACTTCGACTCATCGGCTGACATCGAGGCTTCGACATCTCGGCTGGACCGGGGGCTTCGCCATCTCTTCATCAACCTACTCCGGACACTTCAGCGTCACTAGCCGACCAGCTCCGTCACGTTAGCTAGGCCGAGGGCTTTGCCTCGGCGAGCCAACCTTTGCCATCATTGCCATGCCGTCATTTTATCGCCCATCAGGCAATGGGTGTGCGGATCGAGTCCCAATTTTGGGAATCACCTTCCTTCGGATTGCTACAATAAATAAACCAGGTGCTATTAATCCCAATATTTTTTGCTTGTCTGGGTTCATTTTTCCCAAGGAATTATTACTCTGGTTTGTCCATCATATGTACACAGGTCTATCAAATGGTGGCCGCATCAACGACATCACATGGTGGTTGAGTCAGTTTCCGTATATAGTCCGGCGAACGCCGCATCCGGAGCTCGGACCGACCTGCGAATTCAGGCTTTGATACGTCTTTACCGCATCACGCCGACGCCCTGCATCGACACTGACTTCGGCGCCAGGCCATATTCATTTTATTACTCACTTTGCATAAATTATTTATTATGCAAGATTTTTTTAATTATCATTATTAGTACTATGTCTGGTTTGCACTATTTTTTGTGCACAGGAAAATGATCCGGGGACTTCGGCGTCACTCTGCCGGTCTGCATTGACCGTGCTATGTCACCACTTCGGCGTGTCGAGCTCTCCGCGCCGCCACCTCGGGACCGGCTTGGGGGATGGAACCTTGCCCCGCATCAAGCTCGGACCGCGTCATCAATACCGAACACATTAACCAGCTAAGTCGCTTTCATGCTCAAAGCTTTAATTTCTAACTTGTGTTCGGTTCGACCAAACATTATACTTTTTTGGAAAGAAGTTGCTTGTAAAAAAATTTCCTTGTCCAAACTTTGTTTGTGACGCATAAATTCAAATACCCAATTCATTTGGGAGCTTCCTTCATGAAGCTTTTCCTCTTGCATATGATTATACTTGTATGGCTTCATTCCTTGTTCGTGTATTACGCCATAAGATGCACCATATTGACTTAAGCGATTTGCAAGCTGGGTTGCCTCGCTCCCGCGTTTACCCCTACGTTCCCGATTGTTCGGCTAGGGAGTAAAGGGAGCACCTCTGCGATTGTCACGATCGGGTCACCTGAGCCGGACCTCAGACTGGGTGAAGCCGAAAGCTAGCGCTCTTACAGTTTTCAATGATGGTCGGCACACAAAGGAACTCATGAGTACAAAAAATCTATTGCACAAGTCTCATAATAACAATGAGCACCGAAGAAAGGTATCAGTGGGGGTACTATTTTCTTCGAAGATGCTTCTTACACTTCGCAGTAATATAGCATAAGTTCCCTGAGCGCGCTTTGTCTGTTACAGCCTTATGGCCTGATTGCCTGGTTATTGGAAACACCGTCGATATTCTCGACCGATGAAGTACATAACACTTTTCGATCCTTGACCGAAGAGGGAGAAGCCGACGGTCGGTTAAGACGCGTTTAAAGTTCGGTTGAACATAGATATGATGTAAGTACTTCGGTACATGCAATCATTCTTCTACCCAAGTCACTTGGGGGATCTTAAGTTTATTTGAGCCGTTTTATAATAAGTGTTCTTCTTCTTAGTCGTTGCAAAGTTTTATTATTATTATTTATCACTCCTTTTTTCGACACGAGTGTGCGGTCACTAGCCGGGGAGCCTAATTTCTCTCTCAAAAGCCGCTAGAGTTTAGTTTGCTAAACTGACCTGATGAGAAGTACTCCGCCCTCGGGATAGGAGGTTGAAGCCGTAGGCTGACCCGCTCAAAGTCTTGAGATAGGATGTATCATGTTAAAGCACGACAGAAGCACTTCTTTTTTCTAAGACCAATTTTCGGATTGGCGCCGAACACTTGATATTGTTCGGTCGTCATGTTTTTACTGACGTTTCTTGGTTTTCCAAGCTTTTTGGCACTTTTAAACTATTTGTGCTTTTCCAGCATTAGTCTCGCAGTGCAACGCCGGACACCTTTTAGGGATTCGGCAAAAACATTCTCAGATATTGCTATATATGCATCGGTTTCTAATTGTGTCTTCGGTCAATAGTTGGGTTGCCCGGCTCCTGCACTCGCTTCCTACGTTCCGTTTTGTTCGGCTAGGCGGGCAATGGGAGAACCACTGCGATTGTGCTTCCAGCTCACATGGTTAAGCACCTCAGTGGAGAAATCCGAAACTAATTGTCACAATAAGCGTAAACTAGTCAGCGATCCGATGACTATGTTCAATATCAGGCCGTTCATAACATTGGCCGAAGTGTTTACGGCTTGACCTCGACTGTCGCCGAACACTACCGGGGGCTATTAACTAGCCTCCCAAACTAAATCCTCGATATTTTGTTCTTACATTGGAGCTGAGGTTTTATGATCATGCTTAGCATGACAACCTAAAGAAAGGAACCGATAGCGGGACTATTTTCTTTGGAAGACATTTCTTTTGTTAAACAGTAATATAACATATCTCTCCGCGTACCTTTGTTTATAAAACCGTATGGCCAGATTGCCTTATTTGTCGTCCTCATAAAGGCTTTATAAAGTAAGACAAACACTCCTCGGCTACTGGCCGAGGAGGTGGAAGCCGATGGTCGGTCAACAAAGTTTTGTACAATGCGGATCCGAGCATTAAATGACGTAAAGTACTTGGATACACAGAGTCATTACACACACTTTGTGATTTTACTATCGATATAAATCCTTAATTCGGCCACCCGTGCCTGCATTAAGGCTCCGGGGCTACTGGGCTTCGGGCTTATTATTTAAACATATTAAAGGGGAACATCGATCCCCTGATCTGGTGTTGCCACCCAACCAATGTCTCGGGGGCTACTGCATTGCTTGTCCAATGTAGAAAATTTTATGTGCAATATAGTTTCCGAGGAGATTTTGATCCTCAGGTTGGTCGGCCGCACCCAACGTGAGTCTCGACGACTGAGCACGCCGCTTTTAGTTTCCCGAAGTATTCTGCCGAGCTAGGACTTAATCCTCAGGCCGATTTTGCCAATCGACCTGAGTCTCAGCGGCTACTAGGATCAGCGGTCTTATGTCATCCTTCATGTGCATCTCGGGTTTTAGACCGGTACCCACCTTGAGGTTTACTGGCTATATATCTCGGCAGAGAATAAATTGCACCAATAAAAAATATTGACAAAAATCGGCCCACATTCGGGGTGGTGCACCACCTCGGAAGCAGTCCGGCATAAAGCTCGGGCGCTAGTGGCTGGCTCCATAGAGGGCATTTTCGGCATTAAGCTCGGCTAAACTCCTTCAAACTTCTTTGAACCAAGGTGATTTACGACACCTCGGATACAGTCCGGCGTTGGAGCTCGGATACAGTCCGGCGTTGGAGGTCGGATACATAGTCCAGCGTTGGAGCTCGGATACATTCCGGCATTAGAGCTGGGAAGCGGTCCGGCGTTGGTGCTCGGATGCAAAAGATACCTCGAATGCAGTCCAGCGTTGGAGCTCGGACGCAAGAGGACACTGCCTCCCGGGAACAACTTCAAACCCGAGGTGTGGCATAAAAATAAACAAGGCATTGATAAAGGCCGGAAACTTAAAGGGGCTCCTCGGATACCCGACGTGTAAACCCGTCGAATGCATTTTGGCGATCCTCAAGATCGAAGATAAAGAAGATTTGTTGAACCAGTTTTCAAGACCGACGACCGAAGATGAAGAACAGTTCAAAAGAATCGAGCAGCGTCCCTAACTTGAAGACCGGATCAGGGGGCTACTGACGGTGTCCTGGACTAGGGGGTACTCACCACGTCGTCTCCCAATCTATTAGATTGGGCCGAGGACCCCCGTGGCCGTATACTCATGGGCCAGTTCGGACAACTGCCGCATACAAGGAAGATTCCACAAGACTTGGCGATCAAGACAAGGGCTTCTCCCCACCGGCGCATTCGGCTAGGACTCTTGTTAACCTAGGCCTCTGGTGCATTATATAAACCAGGGCCAGGCTAGTCGATAGAAGGGAGAACAACAATCATACCATAGGCTAGCTTCTAGGGTTTAGCCTCCTTGATCTCGTGGTAGATCTACTCTTGTACTACCCATATCATCAATATTAATCAAGCAGGACGTAGGGTTTTACCTCCATCAAGAGGGCCCGAACCTGGGTAAAACTTCGTGTCCCTTGCCTCCTGTTACCATCCAGCCTAGACGCACAGTTCGGAACCCCCTACCCGAGATCCGCCGGTTTTGACACCGACAAAGCCCCCGAGTGGGAGGGTTGCTCACCACTCGGTAGGATTTTTAAAACTTAGGCGAGTACTGGACTGCAGCTAAGCCCCTGAGTGAGGGGCTTGCTCACCACTCGGTAGGATTTTTTAAACTTAGGCGAGTACTGGACTGCAGCTAAGCCCCCGAGTGAGCGGCTTGCTCACCACTCGGTAGGCTTTTTTAAACTTAGGCGAGTACTGGACTGCAGCTAAGGCCCCGAGTGAGAGGCTTGCTCACCACTCGGTAGGATTTTTTAAACTTAGGCGAGTACTGGACTGCAGCTAAGCCCCTGAGTGAGAGGCTAGCTCACCACTCGGTAGGATTTTTTAAACTTAGGCGAGTACTGGACTGGAGCTAAGCCCCCGAGTGAGAGGCTTGCTCACCACTGGGTAGGATTTTTTAAACTTAGGCGAGTACTGGACTACAGCTAAGCCCCCGAGTGAGAGGCTTGCTCACCACTTGGTAGGATTTTTTAAACTTAGGCGAGTACTGGACTGCAGCTAAGCCCCCCGAGTGAGAGGCTTGCTCACCACTCTGTAGGATTTTTTAAACTTAGGCGAGTACTGGACTGCAGCTAAGCCCCTGAGTGAGAGGCTAGCTCACCACTCGGTAGAATTTTTTAAACTTAGGCGAGTACTGGACTGCAGCTAAGCCCCCGAGTGAGAGGCTTGCTCACCACTCGGTAGGATTTTTTAAACTTAGGCGAGTACTGGACTGCAGCTAAGCCCCCGAGTGAGAGGCTTGCTCACCACTTGGTAGGATTTTTTAAACTTAGGCGAGTACTGGACTGCAGCTAAGCCCCCCGAGTGAGAGGCTTGCTCACCACTCTGTATGACTTTTTTAACTTAGGCAAGTACTGGACTGCAGCTAAGTCCCCGAGTGGGAGGGTTGCTCACCAATCGGTAGGATTTTTCAAACTTAGGCGAGCACTGGACTGTAGCTAATCAAGCCTGACGGTGTCCTGGACTAGGGGGTACTCACCACGTCGTCTCCCAATCTATTAGATTGGGCCGAGGACCCCGTGGCCTTATACTCATGGGCCAGTTCGGACAGCTGCCGCATACAAGGAAGATTCCACAAGACTTGGCGATCAAGACAAGGACTTCTACCCACCGGCGCATTTGGCTAGGACTCTTGTTAACCTAGACTTCTGGTGCATTATATAAACCGGGGCCAGGCTAGTCGATAGAAGGGAGAACAAAATTCATACAATAGGCTAGCTTCGAGGGTTTAGCTTCCTTGATCTCGTGGTAGATCTACTCTTGTACTACCCTATCATCAATATTAATCAAGCAGGACGTAGGGTTTTACCTCCATCAAGAGAGCCCGAACCTGGGTAAAACTTCGTGTCCCTTGCCTCCTGTTACCATCCAGCCTAGACGCACAGTTCGGGACCCCCTACCCGAGATCCGCCGGTTTTTGACACCGACATTGGTGCTTTCATTGAGAGTTCCGCTGTGTGATCGACAAAAGGATCGATGGCTCGCCTGCAGATCAACTGCGACTTCGGCATCTTCGTCACCAGCTCGACTGGTCACCTTGGTTCGACCAAGAATTGCGCCCCGTGTTCGGATCACCATGTTCGGACGAGGGCCTTCATCAAACATCAACTCCGATATCTGTAAAGATCATGGAGGAATTATCCATGGAGCTCGGGGGCTCAACGTCAACATTGCCCTCAAGCGACTGTGCTATTTTTCTGGACAGCGAACTCGTATCTGCTTCCACCACCTCATCGAGTATCGCTTTGACGATCGCTTTGGTGGAATTGTGCGGAATTGAGTCTACAAGAACCCTGGAAAATTTCGTCGAGTTCCGATGGAGGAATCTCTGGCAATCCACGATATACCGGAGCCCTTTCAAATCTGGACGAGAATTTGGATGAGTTTAGTGCGTGGTGTCCAGCTTCTATCTCGGAGGTCGTTTGGAAGATCCAACCGTTGATCGGCTGAGGAATTCCTATATCTACCACCTCTCAAAATTTCAGCTCGATCCGACCGTCCAAACTCCAGGAACCTTCCGATTAGTGCATCACTTTTTGGATCTGTTTTCTATGCGAAAACGAATCCGAGCCGAGTTCATCTTTTTTATGAACGTGATTTCGGACATCCCTTTTGAAGGAAGTTTTGTATGGGGTATCGTGTTTTGTTTCCGAACACATCCCACTAACTTTAAGATCTTTTGAACATGATCTTCAACGTCATGCTGGTGTCAAACCAGTCCAGCAATATTACTCCACGGCTGCCGACCTGCGCTAGACACGGCGTCACTTGGTTGAGCCGAGCTCAACTTCTTCAGATCATCATCTCGGCAAGCCGAACAAGAGTCTGGCATCGCGAAGGATAAATCATCACCAACATCGCCGCCCCACGGTTTACACGGAGCGGGCATATCGGCATCGCCGCACGGTCGCTTCATCAAGCCGGCATCGACCACGTCACGACCTGCATCGGCAGGGCCGCACTATTGCTTCTTCAAGCTGTTGTCCATCACGCCGACATACTTCGACTCATCGGCTGACATCGAGGCTTCGACATCTCGGCTGGACCGGGGGCTTCGCCATCTCTTCATCAACCTACTCTGGACACTTCGGCGTCACTAGCCGGCCAGCTCCGTCACGTTAGCTGGGCCGAGGGCTTTGCCTCGGCGAGCCAACCTTTGCCAGCATTGCCATACCATCGTTTTATCGCCCATCAGGCAATGGGTGTGCGGATCGAGTCCCAATTTTCGGAATCACCTTCCTTCGGATTGCTACAACAAATAAACCAGGTGCTATTAATCCCAATATTTTTTGCTTGTCTCGGTTCATTTTTCCCAAGGAATTATTACTCTGATTTGTCCATTATATGTACACAGGTCTATCAAATGGTGGCCGCATCAACGACAGTCGCATGGTGGTTCAGTCAGTTTCCGTACATAGTCCGGCGAACGCCGCATCCGGAGCTCGGACCGACCTGCGAATTCAGGCGTTGCCACGCCTTTACCGCATCACGCCGACGCCCTGCATCGACACTGACTTCGGCACCAGGCCATATTTATTTTATTACTCACTTTGCATAAATTATTTATTATGCATCGATTGTTTTAATTATCATTATTACTATTATCTCCGGTTTGCACTATTTTTTGTGCACAGGAAAATGATCCGGGGACTTCGGCGTCACTCTGCCGGTCTGCATTGACCGTGCTATGTCACCACTTTGGCGTGTCGAGCTCTCCGCGCCGCCACCTCGGGACCGGCTTGGGGGATGGAACCTTGCCCCGCATCAAGCTCGGACCGCGTCATCAATACCGAACACATTAACCAGCTAAGTCGCTTTCATGCTCAAAGCTTTAATTTCTAACTTGTGTTCGGTTCGACCAAGCATTATACTTGTTTGGAAAAAAGTTGCTTCTAAAAAAATTTCCTTGTCCAAACTTTGTTTGTGACGCATAAATTCAAATACCCAATTCATTTGGGAGCTTCCTTCAGGAAGCTTTTCCTCCTGCATATGATTATACTTGTACGGCTTCATTCCTTGTTCGTGTATTACGCCATAATATGCACCATATTGACTTAAGCGATTTGCAAGCCGGGTTGCCTCGCTCCTGTGTTTACCCCTACGTTCCCGATTGTTCGGCTAGGGAGTAAAGGGAGCACCTCTGCGACTGTCACGATCGGGTCACCCGAGCCAGACCTCAGACTGGGTGAAGCCGAAAGCTAGCGCTCTTACAGTTTTCAATGATGGTCGGCATACAACGGAACTCATGAGTACAAAAAATCTATTGCACGAGTCTCATAATAACAATGAGCACCGAAGAAAGGTATCGGTGGGGGTACTATTTTCTTCGAAGATGCTTCTTACACTTCGCAGTAATATAGCATAAGTTCCCTGAGCGCGCTTTGTCTGTTACAGCCTTATGGCCTGATTGCCTGGTTATTGGAAACACCGTCGATATTCTCGACCGATGGAGTACATAACACTTTTCGGTCCTTGACCGAAGAGGGAGAAGCCGACGGTCGGTTAAGACGCGTTTAAAGTTCGGTTGAACAAAGATATGATATAAGTACTTCGGTAAATGCAATCATTCTTCTACCCAAGTCACTTGGGGGCTCTTAAGTTTATTTGAGCCATTTTATAATAAGTGTTCTTCTTCTTAGTCGTTGCAAAGTTTTATTATTATTATTTATCACTCCTTTTTTCGACACGAGTGTGCGGTCACTAGCTGGGGAGCCTAATTTCTCTCTCAAAAGCCGCTAGAGTTTAGTTTGCTAAACGGGCCTGAGAAGTACTCTGCCCTCGGGATAGGAGGTTGAAGCCGTAGGCTGACTCGCTCGAAGTCTTGAGATAGGATGTATCATGTTAAAGCACGACAGAAGCACTTCTTTTTTCTAAAACCAATTTTCGGATTGGCGCCGAACACTTGATATTGTTCGGTCGTCATGTTTTTACTGACGTTTCTTGGTTTTCAAGCTTTTTGGAACTTTTAAACTATTTGTGCTTTTCCAGCATTAGTCTCGCAGTGCAACGCCGGACACCTTTTAGGGATTCGGCGAAAACATTCCACAGATATTGCTGTATATGCATCGGTTTCGAATTGTGTCTTCGGTCAATAGTTGGGTTGCCCGGCTCTTGTACTTGCTTCCTACGTTCCGTTTTGTTCGGCTAGGCGTGCAAAGGGAGAACCACTGCGATTGTGCTTCCAGCTCACATGGTTAAGCACCTCAGTGGAGAAAGCCGAAAACTGATTGTCACAATAAGCGTAAACGAGTCATCGATTCGATGACTATTTTCAATAACAGGCCGTTCATAACATTCGCCGAAGTGTTTACTGCTTGACCTCGACTGTCGCCGAACACTACCGGGGGCTATTAACTAGCCTCCCAAACTAAATCCTCGATATTTTGTTCTTACATTGGAGCTGAGGTTTTATGATAATGCTTAGCATGACAACCCAAAGAAAGGAACCGATAGCGGGACTATTTTCTTTGGAAGACCTTTCTTTTGTTAAACAGTAATATAACATATCTCTCCGCGTACCTTTGTTTATAAAACCGTATGGCCAGATTGCCTTGTTTGTCGTCCTCATAAAGGCTTTATAAATTAAGACAAACACTCCTCGGCTACTGGCCGAGGAGGTGGAAGCCGATGGTCGGTCAACAAAGTTTTGTACAATGCGGACCCGAGCATTAAATGACGTAAAGTACTTAGATACACAGAGTCATTACACACAATTTGTGATTTTACTATGGATATCGATCCTTAATTCGGCCACCCGTGCCCGCATTAAGGCTCGGGGGCTACTGGGCTTCGGGCTTATTATTTAAACATATTAAAGGGGCACATCGATCCCCTGACCTGGTGTTGCCACCCGACCAGTGTCTCGGGGGCTACTGCATTGCTTGTCCAATGCAGAAAATTTTATGTGCAATATAGTTTCCGAGGAGATTTTGATCCTCAGGTTGGTCGGCCGAACCCAACCCGAGTCTCGAGGACTGAGCACGCCTCCTTTAGTTTCCCGAAGTATTCTGCCGAGCTAGGACTTGATCCTCAGGCCGATTTTGCAAATCGACCTGAGTCTCAGCGGCTACTAGGATCAGCGGTCTTATGTCATCCTTCTTGTGCATCTCGGGTTTTAGACCAATACCCACCTTGAGGGCTACTGGCTATATATCTCGGCAGAGAATAAATTGCACCAATAAAAAATATTGACAAAAATCGGCCCACATTCGGGGTGGTGCACCACCTCGGAAGCAGTCCGGCATAAAGCTCGGGCGCTAGTGGCTGGCTCCATAGAGGGCATTTCCGGCATTAAGCTCGGCTAAACTCCTTCAAACTTCTTTAAACCAAGGTGATTTACGACACCTCGGATACAGTCCGGCGTTGGAGCTCGGATACATAGTCCGGCGTTGGAGCTCGGATACATTCCGGCATTAGAGCTGGGAAGCGGTCCGGCGTTGGTGCTTGGCTGCAAAAGATACCTCGAATGCAGTCCGGCGTTGGAGCTCGGACGCAAGAGGACACTGCCTCCCGGGAACAACTTCAAACCCGAGGTGTGGCATAAAAATAAACAAGGCATTGATAAAGGCCGGAAACTTAAAGGGGCTCCTCGGATACCCGACGTGTAAACCCGTCGAATGCATTTCGGCGATCCTCAAGATCGAAGATAAAGAAGATTTGTTGAACCAGTTTTCAAGACCGACGACCGAAGATGACGAACAGTTTGGAAGAATCGAGGAGCGCCCCTAACTTGAAGACCGGTTCTGGGGGCTACTGACGGTGTCCTGGACTAGGGGGTACTCACCACTTCGTCTCCCAATCTATTAGATTGGGCCGAGGACCCCCGTGGCCGTATACTCATGGGCCAGTTCGGACAGCTGCCGCATACAAGGAAGATTCCACAAGACTTGGCGATCAAGACAAGGGCTTCTCCCCACCGGCGCATTCGGCTAGGACTCTTGTTAACCTAGGCCTCTGGTGCATTATATAAACCAGGGACAGGCTAGTCGATAGAAGGGAGAACAACAATCATACCATAGGCTAGCTTCTAGGGTTTAGCCTCCTTGATCTCGTGGTAGAACTACTCTTGTACTACCCATATCATCAATTAATCAAGCAGGACGTAGGGTTTTACCTCCATCAAGAGGGCCCGAACCTGGGTAAAACTTCGTGTCCCTTACCTCCTGTTACCATCCAACCTAGACGCACAGTTCGGAACCCCCTACCCGAGATCCGCCGGTTTTGACACCGGCAAAGCCCCCGAGTGGGAGGGTTGCTCACCACTCGGTAGGATTTTTCAAACTTAGGCGAGCACTGGACTGCAGCTATGCCCCCGAGTGAGAGGCTAGCTCACCACTCAGTAGGATTTTTTAAACTTAGGCGAGTACTGGACTGCAGCTAAGCCCCCGAGAGAGGGGCTTGCTCACCACTCGGTATGATTTTTTAAACTTAGGTGAGTACTGGACTGCAGCTAAGCCCCCGAGTGAGAGGCTTGCTCACCACTCGGTAGAATTTTTTAAACTTAGGCGAGTACTGGACTGCAGCTAAGCCCCCGAGTGAGAGGCTTGCTCACCACTCGGTAGGATTTTTTAAACTTAGGCGAGTACTGGACTGCAGCTAAGCCCCTGAGTGAGAGGCTAGCTCACCACTCGGTAGGATTTTTTAAACTTAGGCGAGTACTGGACTGCAGCTAAGCCCCCGAGTGAGAGGCTTGCTCACCACTCGGTAGCATTTTTTAAACTTAGGCGAGTACTGGACTGCAACTAAGCCCCCGAGTGTGAGGCTTGCTCACCACCCGGTAGGATTTTTTAAACTTAGGCGAGTACTGGACTGCAGCTAAGCCCCCGAGTGAGATGCTTGCTCACCACTCGGTAGGATTTTTTAAACTCAGGCGAGTACTGGACTGCAGCTAAGCCCCCGAGTGAGAGGCTTGCTCACTAGTCGGTAGGATTTTTTAAACTTAGGCGAGTACTGGACTGCAGCTAAGCCTCCGAGTGAGAGGCTTGCTCACCACTCGGTAGGATTTTTTAAACTTAGGTGAAATGAATTCACAGCTAAGGCACCCACTGGGGATTTGAAACGTATAAAAAAGGAAACAACAATTATTTTGGAGACTGTAAACCTGTGTCGTTGATAATCAAACTGGAAGGTATTTCTTATTACATCTCAACAGTCTGACTGCTTAAGTGTAAAAGGGGCGAAGCAGCTCCGCATTCCAAGTGTGTGGCTCATCTTTCTTGTGCTCGACGTTGTAAAGGTGGTATGCTCCGTTGTGGAGCACTCTGGTGATGATGAAGGGCCTTCCCAAGCTGGAGCAAGCTTGTGTGGTTTCTGTTGATCCACTCGAAGAACCAAGTCTCCCTCTTGAAATGCTCGACCCCTCACATTTCTGGCGTGGAATCGACGCAGGTCTTGCTGAAGATGGTCGACCGGATCAAGGCCATTTCTCTTTCCTCTTCCAGGAGATCAACTGTATCTTGCCGTGCCTGTTCTGCTTCATCTTCTGAGAAAAGCTCGACTCGTGGTGCATTGTGGAGCAAGTCACTCGGAAGTACGGCCTCAGCTCCATAAACCAAGAAGAATGGAGTTCGGCCAGTCGACCGATTGGGAGTTGTCCTCAATCCCCAAAGCACTGATGGAAGTTCGTCGACCGAGGCGCCTGCTGCGTGCTTGAGATCGCGCATCAGTCGGGGTTTCAGTCCTTTAAGAATCAACCCGTTTACTCTTTCAGCTTGTCCAATCGACTGGGGGTGAGCGACTGAAGCATAGTCGACTCGAGTGCCTTGGGAAGCACAGAAAGCTCTGAAGTTATGAGAATCGAAGTTCGACCCGTTGTTAGTGATGATGTTGTGCGGAACACCATATCTGAATGTTAACTCTCTGATGAAGCTGACAGCAGTACTGGCTTCAAGATTTTTGATAGGCTTGGCTTCAATACATTTGGTGAACTTGTCGACTGCCACGAGCACATGAGTGAAGCCACTCCTACCAGTCCTCAGAGGTCCAACCATATCCAATCCCCAAACAGCAAAGGGCCAGACGAGTGAAATGGTCTTCAGGGCTGATGCAGGCTTGGAGACATGTTGGTGTAAAACTGGCAACCTTCACATTTGTCGACTATTTATTTTGCCATCTCATTTGCTCGCGGCCAATAAAATCCCGCTCGGTATGCTTTGGCCACAATGGTCCGAGAGGACGCATGGTGACCACAGGTCCCCGAGTGGATGTCATTGAGGATCACTCGACCTTCTTCTGGTGTTATGCATTTCTGGTAGACTCCAGTGACACTTTCTCTGAACAACTGTCCTCTTATCACAGTAAAGGCTTTTGGATCGATGGACGATTTGTCGAGCCTCTTCTTCATCCTCTAGGAGTTCTTTTCTAAGAATGTACGCGATATACGGTATTGTCCAGTCGGGAGTGATGACCAAATCCTCCATGATCAAGTCGACCACGGCTGGGACTTCGACTTCAGTCGGATTAGTGGCACTCTTTGGTTGTAGGGATTCTTCACTGAAAGGATCTTCTTGAACTGAGGGCGTATGAATATGCTCCAAAAACACATTGCTGGGAATGGCCTCCCTTTTGGAACCTATCTTTGCCAAATCATCAGCTACTTGAATTTTCAGTCGGGGTATGTGATGGAGCTCTAACCCCTCAAACCTCTTCTCTAGCTTTCTCACCGCATTACAATAGCCAGTCATAGCTGGGCTTCTAACGTCCCACTCCTTCATCACTTGATTGACCACCAAATCCAAATCGCCATAAACCATGAGGCGACGGACGCCGAGTGAAATGGCCATACGCAACCCGTACAGAAGTGCTTCATATTCAGCTTCGTTGTTGGAGGAGTCAAAATGAATCTGGAGAACATAATTGAGTTTATCACCTTGGGGGGATACTAATACCACACCAGCACTAGAACCATTCAGCATCTTGGATCCATTGAAGAACATGGTCCAATGCTCCGAGTGAATCTGAGTCGGCAGTTGCTGTTCAACCCACTCGGCGAGGAAATCTTCTATTGCTTTGGACATGATAGCTTTCTTTGCCTCAAACTTGATATCCAAGGGAAGGAGCTTGATGTCTAGTACGCAACCTTCTTCTTGTCGACGTTGTTGGGCCTCCAAGTGCAGAGGTTTGTAGGACAGTAGCAAATTTCCCTCAAGTGGATGACCTAAGGTTTCTCAATCCGTGGGAGGCGTAGGATGAAGATGGTCTCTCTCAAACAACCCTGCAACCAAATAACAAAGAGTCTCTTGTGTCCCCAACACATCCAATACAATGGTAAATTGTATAGGTGCACTAGTTCGGCCAAGAGATGGTGATACAAGTGCAATATGGATGGTAGATATAGGTTTTTGTAATCTGAAAATATAAAAACAGCAAGGTAAAAAGTGGTAAAAGTGAGCGTAAACGGTATTGCAATGCTAGGAAACAAGGCCTAGGGTTCATACTTTCACTAGTGCAAGTTCTCTCAACAATAATAACATAATTGGATCATATAGCTATCCCTCAACATGCAACAAAGAGTCACTCCAAAGTCACTAATAGTGGAGAACAAATGAAGAGATTATGGTAGGGTACGAAACCACCTCAAAGTTATTCTTTCCAATCAATCCGTTGGGCTATTCCTATAAGTGTCACAAACAGCCCTATAGTTCATACTAGAATAACACCTTAAGACACAAATCAACCAAAACCCTAATGTCACCTACATACTCCAATGTCACCTCAAGTATCCGTGGGTATGATTATACGATATGCATCACACAATCTCAGATTCATCTATTCAACCAACACATAGAACCTCAAAGAGTGCCCCAAAGTTTCTACCGGAGAATCAAGACGAAAACGTGTGCCAACCCCTATGCATAGGTTCATGGGTAGAACCCGCAAGTTGTTCACCAAAACATACATCAAGTGAATCACGTCATATCCCATTATCACCACAGATACGCACGACAAGACATACATCAAGAGTTCTCAAATCATTAAAGACTCAATCTGATAAGATTACTTCAAAGGGAAAACTCAATCCATTACAAGAGAGTAGAGGGGGAGAAGCAACATAAGATCCAACTATAATAGCAAAGATCGCGATACATCAAGATCGTGCCAAATCAAGAACACGAGAGAGAGAGAGAGAGAGAGAGAGAGAGAGAGAGATCAAACACATAGCTATTGGTACATACCCTCAGCCCCGAGGGTGAACTATTCCCTCCTCGTCATGGAGAGCGCCGGGATGACGAAGATGGCTACCAGTGAGGGTTCCCCCCTCCTGCAGGGTGCCGGAACAGGGTCCCGATTGGTTTTTGGTGGCTCCAGAGGCTTGCGGCGGCGGAACTCCCGATTTATTCTGTTCCCCGATCATTTTAGGGTATATGGAGATATATAGGCAGAAGAAGTACGTTAGGGGGGCCACGAGGGGCCCACGAGGGTGGAGGGCACGGCCTAGGGGGTGGGCACGCCCCCTACCTCGTGGCTCCCTCGTTTCTTTCCTGATGTGCACTCCAAGTCCATCCGGTAGCTTTCCTTCCAAAATTAACTTCTCCAGAAGGTTTCATTCCGTTTCGACTCCGTTTGATATTCCTTTTCTTTGAAATACCGAAACAAGGGAAAAAACAGGAACTGGCACTAGGCTCTGGGTCAATAGGTTAGTCCCAAAAATAATATAAAAGTGTTTAATAAAGGCCATAAACATCCAAGATAATATAATAGCATGGAACAATAAAAAATATAGATACGTTGGAGACGTATCAGAGTTCAATCGCCCACTTTGCCACTCGACTAGTTCCATCTCTGTTGTTCAGAATCTCTGACAATGGTGCGTCACTGACGACTGTAATGGAGTGATCAGAGAAATAGTGCGCAACCTTCTTCGTGGTCATGTAAATCCCATAAACAAGCTTCTGATAATGTGGATATCTTTGCTTGGATGGAGTCAGAACTTCAGAAACATAGTATACTGGGCGCTCAACTTTATAGGATTTTCCTTGTTCTTCCCGCTCGACCATGAGTACTGTACTAACAACTTGTCCAGTGGCTGCAATACAAAGCAGTAAAGGCTCTTTGCTGATTGGGGCAATGAGCACCGGCTAGGTGGAAAGCAGGGCTTTGAGCTCTACAAACGCTGCATCAGTTTCTGGAGTCCACTCGAACTTATCTGATTTCTTCATCGGGGGGTAAAGAGGCAATGCCTTTTCACCGAGGCGATAAATGAATCGACTCAAGGCGGCCAAACGACCAGTAAGCTTCTGGACATCATGCACACGTAGAGGGCGTTTCATCCGAAGTATAGCACCAACTTTCTCTGGGTTAGCATCGATCCCTCGTTTGGAAATGAGGAATCAGAGTAACTTTCCGTCAGGAACTCCGAATGTGCACTTTGATGGCTTAAGCTTGATATCATACTTTCTGAGGTTGGCAAAGTTTCAGCCAGGTAAGCCAGCAGGTCGGAACCTTTACGTGACTTGACCACAATGTCATCCATGTATGCTTCCACATTCCGACTGATTTGAGTGAGCAAACACTTCTGAATCATCCTCATAAATGTGGCTCCGGCGTTCTTGAGGCCGAATGGCATGGTGACATAACAGAAGCACCCGAATGGAGTGATGAAAGCTGTTTTTATCTCATCGGGCCCATGATCTGATGATACCCGGAATAAGCGTCCAAAAAGGACAAGCGCTCACACCCCGCAGTCGAGTCGACTATTTGGTCGATGCGGGGGAGAGGAAAATGATCTTTCGGGCAGGCCTAATTGATATGCTTGAATTCAATGCACATGCGGAGTGAGTCGTCCTTCTTGGGGACCATGACAACATTGGCGAGCCACTCGGAGTGGTAAATTTCTCGGATGAACTCAGCTGCCAGGAGCCGAGCCACTTCTTCACCAATTGCTTTTCTCTTCTGGACGACGGACCATCAAAGATGTTCCTTGACTGGTTTCACTTTTGGGTCGACTCGCAAACGGTGCTCAGCCAATTCCCTGGGTACACCCGGCATGTCAGAAGGTTTCCATGCAAAGATGTCCCAGTTCTCACGGAGGAACTGGATGAGCGCTTCCTCCTATTTGCTGTCGAGTGTTGTTGAGATATGAGTCGGAGCAGCATTGGGATCGGTCGGGTGAATATGAATCGGCTTCGTTTCACTGGACGACTGAAATGCAGAGTCTGTGGAAGGCTTCTTGGCTCGCAACAAATCACCCGGATCTGCATTTTCTGGTGCTCTTGCAATTCTACTACTGCCATTTGTGCATCAGCAATTTTTGAGCCCTTCTGGAAGCACTCTTTTGCCTTCTGCCGATTGCGAGTGATAGTGATCACTCCTCTGGGACCAGGCGTTTCCAATTTGAGGTACATGTAACATGGTCGAGCCATGAAGCGTGCATAGGCAGGCCTACACAGAATAGCATGATAAGCACTCTGGAAATCCACTACTTCAAATGTCAACTTTCTTTGCGGTAATTCTTGGAATCACTGAAAAACCACATCAAGGGCGATCTGGCCGAGTGATTCAGCCTTCTTGCTAGGTATAACGCCATGGAAACTCATATTGCTTTCACTGAGCTTGGACGTCAGAATGCCCATTCCTTTTAGGGTTTCAGCATAAAGGATATTCAGGCCACTACCACCATCCATTAGCACTTTAGTCAACCGAGTGCCTTCAACAACTGGGTCGACCACCAACGCTTGCCTCCCAGGGGTGGCTATTGATGACCCACAAGTATGGGGATCTATCGTAGTCCTTTCGATAAGTAAGAGTGTCGAACCCAACGAGGAGCAGAAGGAAATGATAAGCGGTTTTCAGCAAGGTATTCTCTGCAAGTACTGAAATAAGTGGTAACAGATAGTTTAGTGATAGGATAATTTGTAACGAGTAATAAGTAAAAAAAATAAATAAAGTGCAGCAAGGTGGCCCAATGCTTTTTGTAGCAAAGGACAAGCCTGGAAAAACTCTTATATGGAGAAAAGTGCTCCCAAGGACACATGGGAATTATCATCAAGCTAGTTTTCATCACGTTCATATGATTCGCGTTCGGTACTTTGATAATTTGATATGTGGGTGGACCGGTGCTTGGGTGATGTTCTTACTTGAACAAGCATCCCACTTATGATTAACCTCTATTGCAAGCATCCGCAACAACAACAAAAGTATTAAGGTAAACCTAACCATAGCATGAAACATATGGATCCAAATCAGCCCCTTACGAAGCAATGCATAAACTAGGGTTTAAGTTTCTGTCACTCTAGCAACCCATCATCTACTTATTAATTCCCAATGCCTTCCTCTAGGCCCAAATAATGGTGAAGTGTTATGTAGTCGACGTTCACATAACACCAGTAGAGGCTAGACAACATACAACTCATCAAAATATCGAACGAATACCAAATTCACATGACTACTAATAGCAAGACTTCTCCCATGTCCTCAGGAACAAACGTAACTACTCACAAAGCATATTCATGTTCATAATCAGAGGGGTATTAATATGCATATAGGATCTGAACATATGATCTTCCACCAAATAAACCAACTAGCATCAACTACAAGCAGTAATCAACACTACTAGCAACCTACTAGTACCAATCCCGGACTTGGAGACAAGAATTGGATACAAGAGATGAACTAGGGTTTTGAAAGGAGATGGTGCTGGTGAAGATGTTGATGGAGATTGCCCTCTCCCGATGAGAGGAGCGTTGGTGATGACGATGGCGATGATTTCCCCCTCCTGGAGGGAAGTGTCCCTGAGGGAGTCCTGGATTAGGGGGTGTCCGGGTAGCCGGACTATACCTTCAGCCGGACTCCTGGACTGTAAAGATACAAGATTGAAGACTTCGTCCCGTGTCCGGATGGGACTTTCCTTGGCATGGAAGGCAAGCTTGGCGATGCGGATATTTAGATCTCCTTCCATTGTAACCGACTTTGTGTAACCCTAACCCTCTCCGGTGCCTATATAAACCGGAGGGTTTTAGTCCGTAGGACAACACAACATACAACCATCATACCGTAGGCTAGCTTCTAGGGTTTAGCCTCTTTGATCTCATGGTAGATCTACTCTTGTACTACCCATATCATCAATATTAATCAAGCAGGACGTAGGGTTTTACCTCCATCAAGAGGGCCCGAACCTGGGTAAAACTTCGTGTCCCTTGTCTCCTGTTACCATCCGCCTAGACGCACAGTTCGGGACCCCCTACCCGAGATCCGCCGGTTTTGACATCGACATTGGTGCTTTCATTGAGAGTTCCTCTGTGTCGTCGCTTTTAGGCCCGATGGCTCCTTTGATCATCAACAACGATGCGGTCCAGGGTGAGACTTTTCTCCCCGGACAGATCTTCGTCTTCGGCGGCTTCGCACTGCGGGCCAATTCGCTTGGCCACCTGGAGTAGATCGAAAGCTACGCCCCTGGCCATCAGGTTAGGTTTGGAAGTTTAAACTACACGGCTGACATCCGCGGGGACTTGATCTTCGACGGATTCGAGCCACAGCCGAGCGCGCCGCACTGTCTCGATGGGCATGATGTAGCTCTGCCGCTGAACAGTGTCCCGGAGGCCGCACGCGCATTGGTTCCGACCCTTAATTTGGAGCCTACTGCAACGATCGAGGATGAGTGGTTGGACGCCGCCTCGGGGGCTGCGATCACAAAGGCGATCGAGCCGAACACCAGCCCCGCACCCCGCAAGGCCCGTGACTCTGAGGGGCAGGATTCCTCTCCGGACTCCGAGCCCTCCGCGCGCCCGCCGATCGAATTCGATTAGGCGCTGATCATGGAGTTCACCGCCGCGGACATCTTTCAGCTCTCGCCCTTCATCGACATCCTGAAGTCGCTAAAGTCTCTCTCTTTATCAGGAGAGCCCTGGCCGGACTACAGTCAGCAAGCTTGGGATACGGACGATGAAGAAATTCAAAGCCCACCCACCACCCACTTCGTAGCCACTGTCTATGACTTAACTGACATGCTCGACTTCGACTCCGAAGACATCAACGGTATGGACGACGATGCAGGAGACGACCAAGAACCAGCACCTATAGGGCATTGGAAGGCCACCTCCTCATACGACATATATATGGTGTACACTCCAAAAGACGGAGATGGCGATGGAACAGCGGGGGATGACGCCTCCAAGAAACAGCCCAAGCGCCGGCGTCAGCGGCGCCGCTCTAAATCCCGCCAAAGCAAAAACGGTGATTTCGGCACGGGAGACAATAATACTCCGGATAGCGCCGAAGAGCACCCCCTCCAGCAAGATTCAGCACAGGAGGATGGAGAAGCCAGCACTCACGAGAGAGCGGCAGAAAGAGAGGTTGAGGATGATAATTATATGCCTCCCTCCGAAGACGAGGCAAGCCTCGACGACGACGAATTCGTCATGCCAGAGGATCCCGCCGAACAAGAGCGTTTTAAACGCAGGCTTAAAGCCACGGCAAGCAGCCTCAAGAAAAAGCAGCAACAGCTTAGAGCTGATCAAGATTTGCTAGCCGACAGATGGACTGAAGTCCTTGCGGCCGAAGAGTATGAACTCGAACGCCCCTCCAAGAGTTACCCAAAGCGCAGGCTGCTACCCCGATTAGAGGAGGAAGCACCTAAACCTACATCACCAGCGCATGACATGGCCGACCGGCCACCTCGTGGCCGTGACAGAGAGGCCTCTCGGCCCTCCACTCCAGCCGTGCCCCGGCGCCGCTCAAAACATACTAAGGCACGGGAAAATGCGCCAGACCTGCG
Source organism: Aegilops umbellulata (assembly GCA_032464435.1). Lineage (NCBI taxonomy): Eukaryota > Viridiplantae > Streptophyta > Magnoliopsida > Poales > Poaceae > Aegilops > Aegilops umbellulata. The sequence continues at coordinate 33,937,661 of CP136058.1, read as the reverse complement.
AGAGATACTGGAGGACAAGGCAAGACAAACAATATCGATCTACGAATCGCGTGGGCGCCCTACGACACGTGACGGGGATCGTCACTCCTGACATAATAAATCCGGCCGGGCCGAACACAGTAGACAAATCTCATTCGAGCTGCGTCGTGATATAGCCCAATACAGAGGCGCCGCACACCCACTATGCTTCACAGATGAAGTAATGGATCATAAAATCCCTGAGGGTTTCAAACCCGTGAACATCGGATCATATGATGGCACAACAGATCCTGCGGTATGGGTCGAGGATTATCTCCTTTATGTCCACATGGTCCGCGGCGATGATCTACACGCCATCAAATACCTCCCAGTCAAACTTAAGGGACCAGCCCGGCATTGGCTTAACAGCTTGCCGGCAGATTCAATCGGTTCTTGGGAAGACCTGGAAGCCGCATTCCTCGATAATTTCCAACGTACCTATGTGCGACCACCGGACGCTGATGACCTAAGCCACATAATTTAGCAGCCAGAGGAATCGGCCAGGCAATTCTGGACACGGTTCCTAACAAAGAAAAACCAAATAGTCGACTGTCCGGACGCAGAGGCCCTAGAAGCCTTCAAGCATAATATCCGCGACGAGTGGCTTGCCCGGCACCTTGGACACGAAAAGCCGAAATCTATGGCAGCCCTCACGACACTCATGACCCGCTTTTGCACGGGAGAAGACAGCTGGCTAGCTCGCAACAACAACTTAACCAAGAACCTTGGTAATTCGGATACCAAGCACAAAAGTGGCAGGTCGTGCCAGAACAAGCAAAAACGCCACGATAACAGCGACAGCAACGAGGATACGACAGTCAATGCCGGATTCAGAGGCTACAAATCCGGTCAGCGGAAAAAGCCATTCAAAAGAAATACTCAGGGACCGTCCTGTTTGGACCGAATACTCGACCGCATGTGCCAGATACATGGCACCCCTGAAAAGCCAACCAATCACACCAACAGGGATTGTTGGGTGTTCAAGCAGGCAGGCAAGTTAAATGCCGAAAATAGAGACAAGGGGCTGCGTAGCGACGACGAGGAGGAGCCCAGGCCGCCGAACAACAGTGGACAAAAGGGTTTTCCCCCACAAGTGCGGACGGTGAACATGATATACGCAACCCACATCCCCAAAAGGGAGCGGAAGCGTGCATTACGGGACGTATACGCGCTGGAGCCAGTCGCCCTAAAGTTCAACCCATGGTCCTCCTGCCCGATCACTTTTGATCGAAGGGACCACCCCACTAGCATCCGTCATGGTGGGTTCGCCGCATTGGTTCTAGACCCAATTATTGACGGATTTCATCTCACAAGAGTCCTTATGGACGGCGGCAGCAGCCTGAACCTGCTTTACCAGGATACAGTGCGGAAAATGGGCATAGATCCCTCAAGGATTAAGCCCACCAAAACAACCTTTAAAGGCGTCATACCAGGTGTAGAGGCTAACTGTATAGGTTCAGTCACACTTGAAGTGGTCTTCGGATCTCCAGATAACTTCCGAAGCGAGGAGTTAATCTTCGACATAGTCCCGTTCCGCAGTGGCTATCACGCACTGCTCGGGCAAACCGCATTCGCAAAGTTCAATGTGGTACCGCACTACGCATACCTTAAGCTCAAGATGGCAGGCCCTCGAGGAGTAATCACGGTCAATGGAAACACCGAACGCTCCCTCCGAACGGAGGAGCACACGACGACGCTCGCAGCAGAAGTACAAAGCAGCCTCTCTAGGCAATTCTCCAGTCCGGCCGTTAAAAGGCCGGACACTATCAAGCGCGCCCGGAGTAATCTACAACAAGACCGCCTGGCACGTTCTGAGCAGGCGTAGCAATGCGGCCCCAACCCCAGCCCTCTCGAAATAGCAAAACTAGCGCTTCACGTACATAACTACGCTCTCGAAATACCATGGGCGCAGGGGAAGGGGTACCATCACGGCACGCCCAAAACACGGCTTAAACCGTACTAGGGGCTGCCAAATTCTGTATTAATTTTCTCTTACTTTCAGGACTCCATACTTCGGACGACCTGTTCGGCAATTCAACTGCTGCACAAACGATGCAAGAACCAGGGAAGCAGACAAGCCATGCCGCATTATGGAACTCCCAGATGGTCTCTATCATGAGCAGTATACATGTTTTGCATACAATTCCGCGGCCTGCCCCTGAACCGGACATGTTAAATAGTCCAACCCTTTGCTTATCACGCTATCTGTATCGTTCTTCTTTGATCGCAGCCTTTTTAAACAATGCATAGTCTTTATCTATTTTTGCATTACCTTTCTTACAAATATATGTTCATTCATGACATGTTGCACCCGTACACTATGGTACGGCAAATACGCTAGGGGCTTCAGTACCCCCAATATGGTGTAAGAAGTCCGAACACTTTCACAAGTGCGGCACCCCGAACTTATAGCATTATATGCATCGGCTCCGAATCATGTCTTGGGTCAATAGTTGGGTTTGCACGGCTCCTATGTTTTGGTACCTTATGTTCCGCTATATCGGCTAAGGTAGCACTAGGAGAACTACTGCCATTGTGCCCCAGTTGAGCTGGGCTGAGCACCTCAGTAGAGAAAGCTAAAACTGACTCTCATGATGAAGCGAGAGACCGGTCGCTGTTCGAGAGGTTTTTCGAGTCCCTAAAGACTTATGCCGCTTAGAGAGAGGAACCGGCTTTGTCCGGCCAAGGCGTGGATAGCGCCCCTAACTCGGTCTTCCAAATACTAGGGGCTTCGTCGAAATTTAAAATTATAGAGTTCTATGGCTAAGTGAGAGTGTTCAAGCATTATAGTCCGATTGCCTTGTTCGTTGTGCTGAGCGCCTCCCTTGAAGGACCCAAACATGGGAAAAAGAGCGCTTAGGTTTATCCCGAACACCCCAGCACTAGTGGCATGGGGGCAGAAGCCGACGACTGGCCATCTCTCAATTTTTGATAAACGGCCGCACAGAAAGTAATATATTAAATTCAACAAGCATTGCTTAGCTCACATGAACAAGTTTTCAACGCACAGGACGATACGAGCGAGTTTACTCAAAAATTACATCCTTCGTACATTCATCCGCCATAAGGCGGGCACCCTTCAGAACGTCCTTATAATAATTCTCGGGCTTGCGAAGCTCTTTCCCCGGCGGTGGCCCGTCCTTCACAAGCTTCTCACCATCCAGCTTGCCCCAGTGCACCTTAGCGCGGGTAAGGGCCCTCCGGGCACCTTCGATGCAGACAGAGCGCTTGATGACCTCGAGCCTTGGACAGGATTCTACCAGCCGCCGCACCAATCCAAAGTAGCTCCCAGGCAGGGCCTCTCCGGACGACAGCTGAACTATGAGGCCCTTCATGGCCTGTTCGACCACCTTGTGGAGCTCGACCAACTGCTTCACCTGGTCGCTCAAGGGCACAGGGTGTCCGGCCTTAGTATACTGAGACCAGAACACCTTCTCCGTCGAGCTGCCCTCCTCGGCTCGGTAGAAAGCGGCGGCATCGGATACGCTACGGGGAAGATCTGCGAACGCTCCTGGAGAGCTCCGGATTTGGGTAAGTAACAAGTAGCTTACTTTTGTATGTTTGCTTTGCATAAAAGATGCCTTACCCGCTGCTATCTTTTTCACCGCATCCAATTCTTGGAGGGCCTTCTGGGATTCGGCCTTGGCAGACTTGGTAGTCTTGATGGCCGCCGCGAGCTCGGATGCTCGCGTCTTCGAGTCAAGCTCCAAACTCTCATGTTTTTTCATGAGAGCCTGAAGCTCTTGCCGCACCTCGCCGACCTGCGCCTCAAATTTCTTCCGCTCGGTGCTCTCTGAGGCCGCTCTCTTCTCTGCCTCGGACATCGCTTGCTTGAGGGTTGCCACCTTAGTTGTGGCCCCTACAATAAGCACCATAATCCTGTCATTTTTTGCAATTGCATCTTTTTATATATTTTTTTCTATAAGGTATCTCTTGCCTTCTTTCTCCTCGAGCTGCCGCTTGGCAAGGCCAAGCTCTTGCTCGGACCGCTCGAGACCCTGCTCCAGGGTGCCCACCTCCGTAGTCAATGCGGCGGTCGCAAGCAGCGAAGCCTGCATACGCATATTGACTCTTTTTGTTAGACTCCTGCGAAATTTATTAGATCCTCTATTCGGCTTTTCTTTCCGAACGCCAAACAGAGCATCAGGGGCTACTGTCTATGTGGTAACATTTTTACATATTTTTTCTTACCTTGAAGCATGTTAGAAGGCTAGCACAAGCTTCAGTCAGTCCGCTCTTGGCAGACTGAACCTTCTGGAGCACCGTACTCATGATAGTATGGTGATCCTCGTCGATGGAGGCGCTGTTAAGCACCTCCAGCGAATTGTCCGGCGCCTCCGCTTGGACAGGGGCCGCCGGCTTAGTAGGCTTGCTCCTCTTAGAAGGAGGTCGCCTGCCGCAGTCCAGAACCATTGAGGATTCCGGCGCGGTGTCCGGCGCAAAGCCGGACTTGGGGCCCTGGGGGGTCTTGTCCCCTTTACTCCCGGAGTCCGGGAGGTCGCCTCGCGGCTCCTCCAGGACCACCTCCTCTTGGCCCGGAGCTTGTCGTCCGCAGTGCTTGGGGAGGCAGCGGGTGGAACTGAATTCACGTCCGATGAATCCAGGGAGCCGCTCGACGACTCGTCGAGCCCGGCCTTGGGCGGGCTGCATAATTATGTTCGGCATAAGGAAAAGCTTTGCAACAAAGGAATATCATGAGTTACTCTGGTATCCGAATACTTACGATTCCGCCGGGCGTTTGGCCCTGTGCGGCCACTCCTCTTCGCCCTCGTCGGCGTCGGTGGAGTAGTCCGGAAGGAGGGTCTTCCCCTTCTTGGACCCTTCGGCCTCCCCCATTGGGGCGGCCTTCCTCTTCTTTCCTCACCCCGCTGGAGGGGAGAGTTTTCTTCTTCCTCCTCCTCATCTTCACGGGAGGAGTGCGTCTCGGATTCGTCGGATGATGAATCTGACACCTCCATATGACGAGCACTCTTGCGAGTCCCCGTGGCCTTCTTCTTGGCCTTCTTCTCCGGCACCACATAAGGTGCCGGAACCAGCAGCTTCGATAAACGAGCATCGGCTGGGTCTTTGGGCAAAGGAGCCGGACAGTCGATCTGTCCGGACTTCGCCTGCCACTCCTGTCAAAGGTAAGGGAGTTTAGACCCCGCATAGAGTCAAACTATGAGAAACAAATGTCCTGTAAAAGGTAAAGATAACTCACCGCACTAGTTGGACGCTGCGTGCTGAATCCGCGATCCTCGGATGCGGATGCGGGAGCCTCAACGCCCTTGAACAGCACCTTCCAGGCATCTTCGTACGTCGTGTCGAAGAGCCCATTCAAAGTTCGGTGCTGCGCCGGGTCGAACTCCCACAGATTGAAGGCCCGTTGTTGACACGGGAGGATCCGGCGGACGAGCATAACCTGGACTATATTGACAAGCTTGAGCTGCTTGTTCACCAGGGATTGGATGCATGTTTGCAGTCCAGTCACCTCTCCCTCGTTGCCCCATGGCAGGCCCGTCTCTTTCCAGGACGTGAGCCGCATAGGTGGTCTGGACCGGAACTCGGGGGCTGCGACCCAATCAAGGTCGCGTAGCTCAGTGATGTAAAACCACCCCGATTGCCACCCCTTCAGGGTCTCCACAAAGGAGCCCTCGAGCCATAGGACGTTGGCTGTCTTGCCCGCCATGGCGCCTCCGCACTCCGCCTGGTTGCTGCGCACCACCTTCGGCTTGACGTTGAAGGTCTTGAGCCAAAGGCCGAAATGGGGGCGGATGCGGAGGAAGGCCTCGCACACGACGATAAACGCCGGTATGTTGAGGACGAAGTTCAGGGCCAGATCGTGGAAATCAAGGCCATAGTAGAACATGAGCCCCCGGACGAATGGGTGGAGAGGGAAACCCGGTCCGCGGAGGAAGTGGGGAAGGAATACGACCCTCTCATGGGGCCTTGGGGTGGGGAGGAGCTGCTCCTTTTCGGGAAGCCGGTGCGCTATGTCGTTAGACAAGTATCCCACCTTCCTTAGCTTTTTGATATGGCCCTCCGTGACGGAGGAGACCATCCACTTGCCTCCCGCTCCGGACATGGCTGGAGAAGGTTGAGGTGGGAAGTGCGGGCTTGGGCGCTGGAGCTCGAGTGAGCAGAAGATGGATAGGCAAAGGAGGAAGAAGGCGTAGGTAAAAAGGTGGATCCTTATCCCCTTATATGGGCGGATGCGACTATGCGTCCCCACCTGCCTGGTAAAACTCGCTTATCTCCCAAGCGCCATGATAAATGGCGCGGTTGGGTTACCCACATCCGTATTGATGAGAATCCCGTAAATGAGGGACACGACCTCTTCTTTGACAAGACGTGCCAAGGAAACCGCCTCACAAAATGCGCTGAGGTGGGGAAGTAAAAACGATTCAAATAAAGGCTTGGCCGTAGTGTGATGTCACGCAACGGAATACGTCAGCAGATTAGATTTGTGTTAATATTATTCAAATAAAGGCTTGGCCGGACACTATCCTTAGTGTTTACAATCTTTTATGAAGTACTTGGAGGAGGAACCCGCCTTGCAATGCCGAAGACAATCTGTGTGCCGGACTCGTCGTCATTAAAGCCTGGTTCAGGGGCTACTCAGGGAGTCCTGGATTAGGGGGTGTCCGGGTAGCCGGACTATACCTTCAGCCGGACTCCTGGACTGTGAAGATACAAGATTGAAGACTTCGTCCCGTGTCCGGATGGGAATTTCCTTGGCGTGGAAGACAAGCTTGGCGATGAGGATATTTAGATCTCCTACCATTGTAACCGACTTTGTGTAACCCTAACGCTCTCCGGTTCCTATATAAACCGGAGGGCTATAGTCCGTAGGACAACACAACATACAACCATCATACCATAAGCTAGCTTCTAGGGTTTAGCCTCTTTGATCTCGTGGTAGATCTACTCTTGTACTACCCATATCATCAATATTAATCAAGCAGGACATAGGGTTTTACCTCCATCAAGAGGGCCTGAACCTGGGTAAAACTTCGTGTCCCTTGTCTCCTGTTACCATCCTCCTAGACGCACAGTTCGGGACCTCCTACCCGAGATCCGCCGGTTTTGACACCGACATTGGTGCTTTCATTGAGAGTTCCTCTATGTCGTTGCTTTTAGGCCAGATGGCTCCTTTGATCAACAACAACGATGCGGTCCAGGGTGAGACTTTTCTCCCCGGACAGATCTTCGTCTTCGGCGGCTTCGCACTGCGGGCCAATTCGCTCGGCCACCTGGAGCAGATCGAAAGCTACGCCCCTGGCCATCAGGTTAGGTTTGGAAGTTTAAACTACACGGATGACATCCGCGGCGACTTGATCTTCGACAGATTCGAGCCACAGCTGAGCGCGCCGCACTGTCTCGATGGGCATGATCTAGCTCTGCCGCCGAACAGTGTCCCGGAGGCCGCACACGCATCGGGTCCGACCCTTAATTCGGAGCCTACTGCGCCGATCGAGGATGAGTGGTTGGACGCTGCCTCGGGGGCTGCGGTGTCAAAGGCGATCGAGCCGAACACCAGCCCCGCACCCCGCAAGGCCCGTGACTCCGAGGGGCCGGATTCCTCTCCGGACTCCGAGCCCTCCGCGCGCCCGCCGATCGAATCCGATTGGGCGCCGATCATGGAGTTCACCGTCGCGGACATCTATCAGCACTCGCCCTTCAGCGACATCCTGAAGTCGCTAAAGTCTCTCTCTTTATTAGGAGAGCCCTGGCCGGACTATGGTCAACAAGGTTGGGATACGGACAATGAAGAAATTCAAAGCCCACCCACCACCCACTTCGTAGCCACTGTCTATGACTTAACTGACATGCTCGACTTCGACTCCGAAGACATCGACGGTATGGACGACGATGCAGGAGACGACAAAGAACCAGGACCTATAGGGCACTGGAAGGCCACCTCCTCATACGACATATATATGGTGGACACTCCAAAAGACGGAGATGGCGATGGAACAGCGGGGGATGACGCCTCCAAGAAACAGCCCAAGCGCCGGCGTCAGCGGCGCCACTCTAAATCCCGCCAAAGCAAAAAACGGTGATTCCGGCACGGGAGACAATAATACTCCAGATAGCACCGAAGAACACCCCCTCCAGCAAGATTCAGCACAGGAGGATGGAGAAGCCAGCACTCACGAGAGAGCGGCATAAAGAGAGGTTGAGGATGATAATTATATGCCTCCCTCCGAAGACGAGGCATGCCTCGACGACGACGAATTCGTCATGCCAGAGGATCCCTCCGAACAACAGCGTTTTAAACGCAGGCTTATAGCCAAGGCAAGCAGCCTCACGAAAAAGCAGCAACAGCTTAGAGCTGATCAAGATTTGCTAGCCGACAGTTGGACTGAAGTCCTTGCGGCCGAACAGTATGAACTCAAACGCCCCTCCAAGAGTTACACAAAGCGCAGGCTGCTACCCCGATTAGAGGAGGAAGCACCTAAACCTACATCACCAGCGCATGACATGGCCGACCGGCCACCTCGTGGTCGTGACAGAGAGGCCTCTCGGCCCTCCACTCAAGTCATGCCCCAGCGCCGCTCAAAACATACTAAGGGACGGGAAAATGCGCCAGACCTGCGAGAGATACTGGAGGACAAGGCAAGACAAACAAGATCGATCTACGGATCACGTGGGCGCCCTACGGCACGTGACGGGGATCGTCACTCCGGACATAATAAATCCGGCCGGGCCGAACATAGTAGACAAAGCTCATTCGAGCTGCGTCGTTATATAGCCCAATACGGAGGCGCCGCACACCCACTATGCTTCACAGAAGAAGTAATGGATCATCAAATCCCTGAGGGTTTCAAACCCGTGAACATCGAATCATATGATGTCACAACAGATCCTGCGGTATGGATCGAGGATTATCTCCTTCATGTCCACATGGCCCGCGGCGATGATCTACACGCCATCAAATACGTCCCACTCAAACTTATGGGACCAGCCCGGCATTGGCTTAACAGCTTGTCGGCAGATTCAATCAGTTCTTGGGAAGACCTGGAAGCCGCATTCCTCAACAATTTCCAGTGTACCTATGTGCGACCACCGGACGTTGATGACCTAACCCACATAATTCAGCAGCCAGAGGAATCGGCCAGGCAATTCTGGACACGGTTCCTAACAAAGAAAAACCAAATAGTCGACTGTCCGGACGCAGAGGCCCTAGCAGACTTCAAGCATAATATCCGCGACGAGTGGCTTGCCCGGCACCTCGGACAGGAAAAGCCGAAATCTATGGCAGCCATCACGACACTCAAGACCCGCTTTTGTGCGAGAGAAGACAGCTGGCTAGCTCTCAGCAACAACTTAACCAAGAACCTTGGTAATTTGGATACCAAGCACAAAAGTGGCAGGTCGCGCCGGAACAAGCAAAAATTGTCAGGACCCCGATCCTAAGTCACACAGATCTAGCATGTAACACATCATATCACTTTGCGGCCTCATGCACGGTATTCCCACGGGTGCCACCTTACCTGGCCTGGGACCGTTTGCGCCTTTTGGCTCACGTATATGATAGTGTTGCTAGCATCCATATGACAGAGAACCCGGGCCGACATGGCTAGTCGTGAACCCAAAGCGGCACTAACCCATGGTGACAGGCATACATGAATCACATCGAGCATGTCGGTCAACAACGTATAAATCCGGGCTGTAGCACCGGGCTAACAGGACTCCGGTAACCCGGGCTGTAGCAGGCTAGGCAGGACTCCAGATAACACCGCGTGACATTTCCCCGAAGGGACAGACACAGGAACGAAGTGAAACACATGCCGGCCAGTCAAGTGTCCAAAGCAGTAGTGCTGGGCTAGCAGGACTCCGGTGAACCGGGCTGTAGCGGACTACTATCGCTCAGGAAGCACTAGACTACATTTCCCCATATGAGAGGCTGCCAAGGATAAACAACTAGATTGTCGGATCCCACACATAGGAGCATTTCAATCATACACACAATATGCTCGATATGTGTAAATACAACATGGCATCACAACATAACTCTACGACTCCAGTATTTATTCATTAGGCTCCAAGGAGCGAGATATTACAAACATGGGTCTCATGACCCAACATTCAGAGCATACAAGCAACAAGCACATGCGGAAGCTTAACATGTCTGAGTACAGACATCTATAAATGAAAAGGGCTGAGAAGCCTGACTATCTACCAGATCCTGCCGAGGGAACAAGATCGTAGCTGAGGTAACAAGCTAAACGTCGATGTCCACACGGAACTACTAGCGAGACTGACGTCTCTCTGCAAAACATAAAATAGACAAACGTGAGTACAAATGTACCCAGCAAGACTTACATCAGAACTAGCTACATATGCATCAGTATCAAAAGGGGGTGGTGGAGTTTAACTGCAGCAAGCCAGCTTTGACTCGGTGGCTATCCTGAACTACGACTGCAAGTAACTCTTTTGAGGTGGCGCAAACGAGTCCACATATTCACCATATTAGTACACCACTATGGATCCGCTCCCGTCTCCCTACGAGAACGCCATCCATAGCACTCACGCTTATCTTGCGCATTTTAGAGTATGCACTTTCACTTGTCTATGAATTGTTATAGGCAGCCCAGAAGTCCATTACCGCGGACATGGCTATTCGAATAGATGATGTTAACCCTGCAGGGGTGTACTTCTTCATACATGTTTCCACCACTTAGCGTCTGCACACAACATGTGCTCGGCAGACTTCAAGAGAAAGTCGACGTGGGTGTAGACCACGACCTACCTAAACACTCAATTCTCTAGTCCAGGTTTATCGCCTATTCAGGTTCCATCCGCAGGGAGTCCGGCCGAGGTTTCCACATACGGCCCCGAACGATGTGTACAGGGTTCTGAGACACCAAACGGGCGCCCGGCTGGCCCAGCCACGTGACTACCGCAACACAGCCCACCCCATACGGTCAGCGCTGCGTGCGGCCCCCAGCATACTAAAAACACCAAAAACTACTTGCAAATCCTGGACAGAGGACTAGGGTGGTTAAGAAGTCGAGTGGGGTCATATTTCAGGGCCCAATACATGGTAGTAGCTGTTTCATGGATCACAAACACAGAACTCAGTTCCTGAGGACGGCTTCAATGAGACAACCCACCATGTACTCCTACATGGCCTCTCACCAATACCTTTACCAAATCGTGTTCACACACTTAGCTCACACACAGTAGGACATGTTCAACACCATTCCAATTCATTCCCGGTGAATCAGACCTGACTCAACGGTAAGCAGTAGCAGGCATGACAAACAAGCATGAATGAGTATGCACATTAGGGCTCAAACAACATCCTACTCATGCTAGTGGGTTTCATCTATTTACTGTGGCAATGACAGGTCATGCAAAGGATAAAGGGGTTCATCTACCGCAGCAAGTAACAGTTGAATCGATGTTGTCCTAATGCAGTTAAAGAGAGGAGGAGCGAGAGAGTGGGATTGTATCGAAATGAACAAAGGGGTTTTGCTTGCCTGGCACTTTTGAAGATAATATAGTTCTTCATCGGTGTCTTCGAACAATCGTTGGAGTGTCGTCTACTGAGAGGGGACAGATACCGGCCACAGAGAAAGAAACACAATCAATGCAATGCACAATATGATGCATGATCATGACATGGTATAATGAGTGTTTTTGGTCTAATGCAACTACAACCAGATGGGTTTGAGCTATTTTGAGCCAAAGATTCAAAATTCAAACACATTTGTGATCTTAAATAGTGCTTTATCATGATTTGCGTCAAACAGCAAGTTAACTTGTTTAAACACGCATGAAACCAGTACAGATGGATAGATTGGATTTTTCTGATAATATTTCAGATATAATTTGTTTGATTTGGAGTTACGGTTGAATTACTATGAATTTTAGAAGTTAGCTCTATTTTCTGGAATTTCCTGAATAAGAATAAATTCAGAAAATAATTAACTGCGTCAGCATGACATCACCCTGACGTCAGCAGGTCAACTGGGCGCCTCCAGGTCAATTCTGACCAGTGGGGTCCACTAGTCAGTGTCCAACTAAACTAACCAAGTTTAATTAGCACTAACCTAGGTTAAACTAATTAAATTTAAACCTAAACTAGATTAATTAGCCGGGCGGGGCCCGTATGTCATAAACCAGTGAGTCAAACAGGGCTCACCCAGGTCAACACGGTCAAGGGGGGGTCAAACCTGCCGGCGACATGACGCCGGCGAGGCCAGACGCGGCGGAGCAGCGCGGGTTTCGCGCTCCGGCAACCAAAATGACGGCGCAGGCGTGCTACGTGCTGCTGGTGGACTCGCGCGTCGAGTGGTGTAGGCGGTGGGTGCGGGGGTGGCCGGAGTTGACGCCGGCGTCGAGGTTTGCGGCGGCCGGAGTTCGGGTGACGACGGATTCGTCGCTACGATGGACGAATGGAGTAGCGGTTGGTCGTGTTAGGATCCTAGGGTTGCCCTGAGCATGTTAGGGTGCTCGGCTGCGAGCTTGCGTGGCCGTGGTCACGGTGGCGGCATGGCCGGCGGAGCCAAGCTCTCGGGCTCGACGGGAATGGCGGCTAGAGAGGGAGATAGAGCACGGGGAGAAGGGGAAAAGGTGGCGGAGCTCACATGGATTCCAATGGAGGGCTCAACAGGCTCGGGGAGGCACCATGGACGACGGATGGCGCCGGCGATCTCGGTTGCCCGAGGTAGAAGACGGCCGCGGTGACGACGTTCGGGGGCATCCGGTGCAGCGTGGCTTGGCGGAGAGGTCCAGGGCGACGAGGCGGAGCTCTGGAACTGATCAGGGAGGCAAGGGGGAGGCGGTGGGTACGGTGAACGGCGTCGGTGCCGACGAGCTCCGCTCGTGCGGCGTGGAGTAGAGAGCAGAGGAGGGGGAAGGAGTCCAGGGAGAAGTGAGAGGGGTCAGGGCAGTGCGTGGCGCCCCCAGGGTGTCGAGGAAGCGGCGTGAAGCAGGAGGTGGTCCGGCGCGTGGCCAGCGCACGACGGCACGCGCCCTCCTGCCCATTGGTAGGAGGTTGGGGACGACTGGCACCTGGGCCTGCTGGGCTGGGCCGGCCCAGCAAGGCTCACGTATATGATAGTGGCGCTAGCATCCATATGAGAGAGAACCCGGGCCGACATGGCTAGTCGTGAACCCAAAGCGGCACTAACCCATGGGGACAGGCATACATGAATCACATCGAGCATGTCGGTCAACAACGTATAAATCCGGGCTGTAGCACTGGGCTAAGAGGACTCCGGTAACCCAGGCTGTAGCAGGCTAGGCAGGACTCCGGATAACACCGCGTGACATTTCCCCGAAGGGACAGACACAGGAACTAAGTGAAACACATGCCGGCCAGTCAAGTGTCCAAAGCAGTAGTGCTGGGCTAGCAGGACTCCGGTGAACCGGGCTGTAGCGGACTACATCGCTCAGGAAGCACTAGACTACATTTGCCCGTATGAGAGGCTGCCAAGGATAAACAACTAGATTGTCGGATCCCACACATATCAGCATTTCAATCATACACACAAATGCTCGATATGTGTAAATACAACATGGCATCACAACATAACTCTACGACTCCAGTATTTATTCATTAGGCTCCGAGGAGCGAGATATTACAAACATGGGTCTCATGACCCAACATTCAGAGCATACAAGCAACAAGCACATGCGGAAGCTTAACATGTCTGAGTACAGACATCTATAAATGAAAAGGGCTGAGAAGCCTGACTGTCTACCAGATCCTGCTGAGGCCACAAGATCGTAGCTGAGGTAACAAGCTAAACGTCAAAGTCCACACGAAACTACTAGCGAGACTGACGTCTCTCTACAGAACATAAAATAGACAAACGTGAGTACAAATGTACCCAGCAAGACTTACATCAGAACTAGCTACATATGCATCAGTATCAAAAGGGGGTGGTGGAGTTTAACTGCAGCAAGCCAGCTTTGACTCGGTGGCTATCCTAAACTACGACTGCAAGTAACTCTTTTGAGGTGGCGCACACGAGTCCACATATTTACCATATCAATACACCACTATGGATCCGCTCCTGTCTCCCTACGAGAATGCCATCCATAGCACTCACGCTTATCTTGCAAATTTTAGAGTATCCACTTTCACTTGTCTATGAACTGTTATAGGCAACTCAGAAGTCCATTACCGCGGACACGACTATTCGAATAGATGATGTTAACCCTGCAGGGGTGTACTTCTTCATACATGTTTCCACCACTTAGCGTCTGCACACGACATGTGCTCGGCAGACTTCAAGCGAAAGCCAACGTGGGTGTAGACCACGACCTACCTAAACACTCAAGTCTCTAGTCCAGGTTTATCGCCTATTCAGGTTCCATCCGCAGGGAGTCCGGCCGAGGTTTCCACATACGGCCCCGAACGATGTGTATAGGGTTCCGAGACACCAAACGGGCGCCCAGCTGGCCCGGCCACGTGCCTACCGCAACACAGCCCACCCCTACGGTCAGCGCTGCGTGCGGCCCCCAGCATACTACAAACACCATAAACTACTTGCAACTCCTGGACAGAGGACTAGGGTGGTTAAGAAGTCGAGCGGGGTCATATTTCAGGGCCCAATGCATGGTAGTAGCTGTTTCATGGATCACAAACACATAACTCAGTTCCTGAGGACGGCTTCAATGAGACAACCCACCATGTACTCCTACATGGCTCTCACCAATACCTTTACCAAATCGTGTTCACACACTTTGCTCACACACAGTAGGACATGTTCAACACCATTCCAATTCATTCCCGGTGAATCAGACCTGACTCAACTCTAAGCAGTAGCAGGCATGACAAACAAGCATGCATGAGTAGGCACATCAGGGCTCAAACAACATCCTACTCATGCTAGTGGGTTTCATCTATTTACTGTGGCAATGACAGGTCATGCAAAGGATAAAGGGGTTCATCTATTTACAGTTGAATCGATGTTGTCCTAATGCAGTAAAAGAGAGCAGGAGCGAGAGAGTGGGATTGTATCGAAATGAACAAAGGGGTTTTGCTTGCCTCGCACTTCTGAAGATAATATAGTTCTTCATCGGTGTCATCGAACAATCGTCGGAGCGTCGTCTACTGAGAGGGGACAGATACCGGCAACAGAGAAAGAAACACAATCAATGCAATGCACAATATGATGCATGATCATGACTTGGTAAAATGAGTGTTTTTGGGCTAATGCAACTACAACCAGATGGGTTTGAGCTATTTTGAACCAAAGATTCAAAATTCAAACACATTTGTGATCTTAAATAGTGCTTTATCATGATTTGCACTAAACAACAAGTTAACTTGTTTAAACATGCATGAAACTAGTACAAATGGATAGATTGGATTTTTCTGATAATATTTCAGATATAATTTGTTTGATTTGGAGTTACGGTTGAATTACTATGAATTTTAGAAGTTAGCTCTATTTTCTGGAATTTCCTGAATAAGAATAAATTCAGAAAATAATTAACTGCGTCAGCATGACATCACCCTGACGTCAGCAGGTCAACTGGGCGCCTCTAGGTCAAACCTGACCAGTGGGGTCCACTGGTTAGTGTCTAACTAAACTAACCAAGTTTAATTAGCACTAACCTAGGTTAAAGTAATTAAATTTAAACCTAAACTAGATTAATTAGCCGGGCGGGGCCCGTATGTCATAAACCAGTGAGTCAAACAGGGCCCACCCAGGTCAACACGGTCAACGGGGGGGTCAAACCTGCCGGCGATATGACGCCGGCGAGGCCAGACGCGGCGGAGCAGCGCGGGTTTCGCGCTCCGGGAACCAAAACGGCGGCGGAGGCGTGCTACGTGCTGCTGCTGGACTCGCGCGTCGAGTGGTTTAGGCGGTGGGTGCGGGGGTGGCCGGAGTTGACGCCGGCGTCGAGGTTTGCGGCGGCCGGAGTTCGGGTGACGACGGATTTGTCGCTACGATGGACGAATGGAGTAGCGGTTGGTCGTTTTAGGATCCTAGGGTTGCGCTGAGCATGTTAGGGTGCTCGGCTGCGAGCTTGCGTGGCCGTGGTCACGGTGGCGGCATGGCCGGCGGAGCCAAGCTCTCGGGCTCGACGGGAACGGCGGCTAGAGAGGGAGATAGAGCACGGGGAGAAGGGGAAAAGGCGGCGGAGCTCACATGGATTCCAATGGAGGGCTCAACAGGCTCGGGGAGGCACCGTGGACGACGGAGGGCGTCGGCGATCTCGGTTGCCCGAGGTAGAAGACAGCCGCGGTGACGACGTTCGGGGGCATCCGGTGCCGCGTGGCTCGACGGAGAGGTCCAGGGCGACGAGGCGGAGCTCTGGAACTGATCAGGGAGGCAAGGGGGAGGCGGTGGCTACGGTGAACGGCGTCGGTGGCGATGAGCTCCGCTCGGGCGGCGCGGAGCAGAGAGCAGAAGAGGGGGAAGGAGTCCAGGGAGAAGTGAGAGGGGTCAGGGGAGTCCGTGGCGCCCCCAGGGTGTCGAGGAAGCGGCGGGAAGCAGGAGGTGGCCCGACGCTTGGCCAGCGCGCGACGGCACGCGCCCTGCTGCCCACTGGCAGGAGGTTGGGGACGACTGGCACCTGGGCCTGCTGGGCTGGGCCGGCCAGCTAGGGTGCTGGGCCGGTTGGTGGGTGCTAGGTAAGGGCCTGGTAAGTCTTCTGCCTTTCAATTTGTTTCTGTTTTCTACTTTGGCAATTTGTTTTTGATTTAGTAAAAACACCAAATCATTTCTATAAATTCTGAAATTAATTATGGGCAATAACTGAATTTTCTCAGAGGCCCTTAGCTATTTTCAGAATTGTTGGAGCATTTAATAATATGTATAGCAATTAAATGCCCCAATTCAAATACTTTATGGATTAATTCAAATATCCAGAATGGCCTGAAAATATTTGCATCATTTTTGGCAGAGGTTTTCACCTTTAACAAAATCATGAACATTTTCAAAGGCATTTTGGGTTCTTTGAAAAAGATTTTATTTGAACCTATTTGATTTCTTTTAGGTGCTAGGGTTTGATCAATCCCCATTTCAACTTTTTGAGAATTTAAACATGATGACATGAATGCCTTAATGCAACTAATGACAAGCAAATTCTAGGGCTGTGACAACTCACCCCCACTAAGCAAGAATCTCGTCCCGAGATTCAAGACGTGAGGTAAGAAGACAGAGGGGGCACAAGCTAACACAATCTTCATGATCCAACTGCCCTTCTCGAGGAAGTAGCTTCATTGCATCATATTGATCTTGACGTCTTTGCTTTCGAGATCTTCATCCATGCGATGACGTCGGAAAGAAACTCTACTATGAATGATCTTCTCGAAGACCGAGCTATACAAGATAAACTCACGGAATGGGATGTCAACACGTCTCGAGTTGAGACACAAAACACATCGAGAGGGATGGAAGGACAAACGACAGGATTTGATTTGGTGGGCAACAATTCCACGCTTAGAAATATGGTGGATGGCGTCGAGGTGGCGTGGAAATAATTGTCATGATTCCATAACGGGGCTCCTCAGGGAAGGTAACTCGTAGAATCATTCCTTAAGTGGCAAAAAGAATTACTTTTGATCCGTAGATCATTAAAACTCTCTATACCAGCCTAAGGCAATCACAAACGATCGTTTGAACGAATTCTAAAGAAGGGCATACTCACGCCAGAGTGGATGATGTGGACTACCTTGTTGAAGACAACGCAATGGATGACTTTTGCTTATCGTCGGAAATGCATGGGACCCAAGATAGAATGGCACAACGGCGGTGCAAGCTGGGAACAAAATGCAAATGCTGGGAATGATCCTAGTAACTGGGGAAGAAAACTCAACAGTCGAGAGTGATTCCCCTGTTTGAGTGGTTATAGGGTAATCGAAGAAACTGAGAGCACGAGAATCCCTAGGAAGCAACTTCTAGGATAAGTCGCACGAGATCTTCATGGCGAAGATGGTCAAATAGTTCAATCAAGATACTACCATGATAGATCTTCCGGCTAGGTGTGTCGGCCAGACATCAACATTGTCGGGACCTACATAATAGATCTTGGAAAAGTTCCAACCATCATATCTGCCTGAGATTCAGCTCTGGTTGGTAACGGAATATTTTAGACAGCCTGTCTGGAAAAGAAAGTTTGCAACACAAATCGACAAGATGACGTTGCGAGACTCTCGAGAGATGAACTACGATAGCAAGCTCCAAAACATGAGCTGGTTCTGCTACAAACATGTGAACACGCTGTCCAAGACAAGCATGACCACGTAGTAGTCTTATAATAAAACACTACCGAGTTCAGGAGGGAACCATCAACGAGGATATCGAAGTCCTTGCGTAAGTCTAGCTCTTAAGAAGAAACTTCTTCTCCTTGAACAAACCAATCAGTGGCTTGGTCTGCTAGGGACACATATGGAGTGGAGGTAATTAATCTACCAAACCATATAATACTTCGCACGTATGCATGACTGATTTGGGATGATTCCAAGGAAAACAAAAACAAGCTTTCTCGAATTCACGGCGACAACTTTCATCAAATGCACGTGAACTAAAGGAAGTCACTACGTTCATCCAAACATATGCTTCATGAACGGAACACGAAGGCATTGCTTATAAAATTTTCAACACTAGGTTGATGTTCAACATGAATCATGGGGGAGACAAAATGCTGCTGATGGGCTCAACAACAACTCATCGGAATTTTCATATCACTGGACTTCCACCATCATGTGAACACGGTGATAGCATTGGTCAGACCAAAAGATATAATGGTGTATGCTCGAGGGATCAACCACGAGTAAGACAACATTACGAACATCGTCGGTTCTGATTTGACTTGACGATAGCCCATACTCAAGTCTAAGTTTTGACAAGGTAATATATCCAACAACTGATCACGAGGACCAATCGATGGAGATATCATCTTCCTTCAACACACACACGATAAAAAGATATCCCTTAACGTGAACTAAGTCAGACAAGCTTTTATCTTCCAACTATCCAAGTTGTTGTTTAGCTTAACCAACTATCTCAGGGATAACCAACACAGATTCTTGGAGAATGGCTGGTCTAGAGGAAAACCAACTTGATCACGAGCTCAACATAACAGTCAGGGGACAACCTGGTAATACTTCCGAGAAGATATTCGGAAAATCACGAACCACCGATATGTTACTAAGCTCGAGAACAATCTTGCTTTTCAGGGCAAGACGATATTATCAAAAGAGTGAGGGATTGACACAATCCTAACTCATTGATCGAGGAGTGCACCAGAAATAAGGACTAGGTAGCACGATCAATCTTAGGATGATGATTCAATAACCAGCACGCTAAGAATGAGAGTATTGACCATTAACTACCAAGCAACGAGTTACTTGGAGTATAGATTTCACAAATCACAATTCACTTGTCGGCATTCCGGTTACAACAACATGAGGACCGAGGAATGAATGATGATGGTGAGAAGTATCACTACATCAAGAATTCATAAGAGATGGTGCAATTCCTATAATATTCTTGACATGAATAGGGTAATACTCCAAGGTAGAACAGACTAGAAGCTGGATTGGCATTCTTAATCTGCGGAATACAATTGCTTTGACCCAATCCTAGAAATGGATAAGGTACTGGAGTTTGTTTCTCCTAGTCATTCTGAAATAGAACGGCTCGGCGGACCACAGGAGTAATAGGTATCGTTGAACGAATGCACACACACTCTTGACTATCAATTGATAAACAAGGGTCAGAACACAACTAAAGAGGGACAACTCAAAGAACATCTGACTTTCTGAGTTGTGGATACATAGGTTAGTATGTCGAACGAATTCAACAAATTTCTTCCGGATAACCCATGCAAAATGATAGAACTGGAAGAGTCAGAATATGAATGGAGTACTCCTCAGGAGTACTCTGATTGTGAGCTTTTGGTCCAACAAACTTCTGCCATAAGTGGTTCATAGTATTTGGAAGAAGGAAATACCACGGACCTCGAGGACTAATGCAAAGGTTACTAATATCTTAAAGGAACTAGCAAATACTAACAACATGAAGTAAGGTGAATCTCGGGTTCAAAAACCCAGGAGTAGCATACCTACTACTAAAGGGCATCACGGAATGCTTTCGAGAATGGTGGCCAGAATCATCACACCGGGAACACAAAGCATTGCTAGATTACTAGGTGACTCCCTAAAACACCTAGGTCATAATAATAGCTCCAACATATATGTCGAGGCAATAAAGTACCTCAACTGATCGGTTAGTGTGCTTATTCTGACCAAAAGGACAACTGGAACGGGAAGAAAGGATTTGCAAATGCATCAGACTATGTAGAGACCTGGGATGACTTGGACAGCATAATGGCTGTAAATGCTCAAAATGATTTGAGACATCCTGCAAAATGGTGGCATAACCACTTAACATCACAATATCAAAGTTCTGAGATCAACTAAGAACACATGGAAGTAGTAGGAACTAAACTGGGGCTTGAATCCAACAATCTTATAAGTCTATGGATTAGTAACACGTCATCCTGATAGATAGATGAGAAGTCCTAGTTCTTAATCCCCGTAGAAAAGAAGAGGTTGACTCAGATCACAAGGCATGAGGTATAAGGAGTAAAAAGAGCCTTACGTTCCATCCCACAATCAATTCCCTTACATAACTAAGCATTTCTAGACATAACTTCGACCAGTTTGGCTTGGTAATCCTACAGGCAGTCAGGCTCTGATACCAACGCTGTCAGGACCCCGATCCTAAGTCACACAGATCTAGCATGTAACACGTCATATCACTTTGCGGCCTCACGCACGGTATTCCCACGGGTGCCATCTTACCTGGCCCGGGACCGTTTGCGCCTTTTGGCTCACGTATATGATAGTGTCGCTAGCATCCATATGACAGAGAAACCGGGCCGACATGGCTAGTCGTGAACCCAAAGCGGCACTAACCCATGGGGACAGGAATACATGAATCACATCGAGCATGTCGGTCAACAACATATAAATCCGGGCTGTAGCACTGGGCTAACAGGACTCCGGTAACCCGGGCTGTAGCAGGCTAGGCAGGACTCCGGATAACACCGCGTGACATTTCCTCGAAGGGACAGACACAGGAACAAAGTGAAACACATGCTGGCCAGTCAAGTGTGCAAAGCAGTAGTGCTGGGCTAGCAGGACTCCGGTGAACCGGGCTGTAGCGGACTACTATCGCTCAGGAAGCACTAGACTACATTTCCCCATATGAGAGGCTGTCAAGGATAAACAACTAGATTGTCGGATCGCACACATAGCAGCATTTCAATCATACACACAATATGCTCGATATGTGTAAATACAACATGGCATCACAACATAACTCTACGACTCCAGTATTTATTCATTAGGCTCCGAGGAGCGAGATATTACAAACATGGGTCTCATGACCCAACATTCAGAGCATACAAGCAACAAGCACATGTGGACGCTTGACATGTCTGAGTACAGACATCTATAAATGAAAAGGGCTGAGAAGCCTGACTATCTACCAGATCTTGCCGAGGGCACAAGATCGTAGCTGAGGTAACAAGCTAAACGTCAAAGTCCACACGGAACTACTAGCGAGACTGACGTCTCTCTGCAAAACATAAAATAGACAAACATGAGTACAAATGTACCCAGCAAGACTTACATCAGAACTAGCTACATATGCATCAGTATCAAAAGGGGGTGGTGGTGTTTAACTGCAGCAAGCCAGGTTTGACTCGGTGGCTATCCTGAACTACGACTGCAAGTAACTCTTTTGAGGAGGCGCACACGAGTCCACATATTCACCATATCAATACACCACTATGGATCTGCTCCCGTCTCCCTACGAGAACGCCATCCATAGCACTCACGCTTATCTTGCGCATTTTAGAGTATCCACTTTCACTTGTCTATGAACTGTTATAGGCAACCCAGAAGTCCATTACCGCGACACGGCTATTCGAATAGATGATGTTAACCCTGCAGGGGTGTACTTCTTCATACATGTTTCCACCACTTAGCGTCTGCACACGACATGTGCTCGGCAGACTTCAAGCGAAAGCCGACGTGGGTGTAGACCACGACCTACCTAAACACTCAAGTCTCTAGTCCAGGTTTATCACCTATTCAGGTTCCATCCGCAGGGAGTCCGGCCGAGGTTTCCACATACGGCCCCGAACGATGTGTACAGGGTTCCGAGACACCAAACGGGCGCCCGGTTGGCCTGGCCACGTGCCTACCACAACACAGCCCACCCCTACGGTCAGCGCTGCATGCGGCCCCCAGCATACTACAAACACCAGAAACTACTTGCAACTCCTAGACAGAGGACTAGGGTGGTTAAGAAGTCGAGCGGGGTCATATTTCAGGGCCCAATGCATGGTAGTAGCTGTTTCATGGATCACAAACACAGGACTCAGTTCCTGAGGACAGCTTCAATGAGACAACCCACCATGTACTCATACATGGCCTCTCACCAATACCTTTACCAAATCGTGTTCACACACTTAGCTCACACACAGTACGACATGTTCAACACCATTCCAATTCATTCCCGGTGAATCAGACCTGACTCAACTCTAAGCAGTAGCAGGCATGACAAACAAGCATGAATGAGTAGGCACATCAGGGCTCAAACAACATCCTACTCATGCTAGTGGGTTTCATCTATTTACTGTGGCAATGACAGGTCATGCAAAGGATAAAGGGGTTCATCTACCGCAGCAAGTAACAGTTGAATCGATGTTGTCCTAATGCAGTAAAAGAGAGCAGGAGCGAGAGAGTGGGATTGTATCAAAATGAACAAAGGGGTTTTGCTTGCCTAGCACTTCTGAAGATAATATAGTTCTTCATCGGTGTCATCGAACAATCGTCGGAGCGTCGTCTACTGAGAGGGACAGATACCGGCAACAGAGAAAGAAACACAATCAATGCAATGCATAATATGATGCATGATCATGACATGGTAAAATGAGTGTTTTTGGGCTAATGCAACTACAACCAGATGGGTTTGAGCTATTTTGAACCAAAGATTCAAAATTCAAACACATTTGTGATCTTAAATAGTGCTTTATCATAATTTGCATTAAACAACAAGTTAACTTGCTTAAACATGCATGAAACCAGTACAGATGGATAGATTGGATTTTTTTGATAATTTTTCATATATAATTTGTTTGATTTGGAGTTACGATTGAATTACTATGAATTTTAGAAGTTAGCTCTATTTTCTGGAATTTCCTGAATAAGAATAAATTCAGAAAATAATTAACTGCGTCAGCATGACATCACCCTGACGTCAGCAGGTCAACTGGGCGCCTCCAGGTCAAACCTGACCAGTGGGGTCCACTGGTCAGTGTGTCCAACTAAACTAACCAAGTTTAATTAGCACTAACCTAGGTTAAACTAATAAAATTTAAACCTAAACTAGATTAATTAGCCGGGCGGGGCCCGTATGTCATAAACCAGTGAGTCAAACAGGGCCCACCCAGGTCAACACGGTCAACGGGCGGGTCAAACCTGCCGGCGACATGACGTCGGCGAGGCCAGACGCGGCGGAGCAGCGCGGGTTTCGCGCTCCGGCGACCAAAACGACGGCGGAGGCGTGCTACGTGCTGCTGGTGGACTCGCGCATCCAGAGGTGTAGGCGGTGGGTGCGGGGGTGGCCGGAGCTGACGCCGGCGTCGAGGTTTGCGGTGGCCGGAGTTCGGGTGACGATGGATTCGTCGCTACGATGGATGAATGGAGCAGCGGTTGGTCGTGTTAGGATCCTAGGGTTGCCCTGAGCATGTTAGGGTGCTCGGCTGCGAGCTTGCGTGGCCGTGGTCACGGTGGCGGCATGGCCGGCGGAGCCAAGCTCTCGGGCTCGACGGGAACGGCGGCTAGAGAGGGAGATAGAGCACGGGGAGAAGGGGAAAAGGCGACAGAGCTCACATGGATTCCAATGGAGGGCTCAGCAGGGTCGGGGAGGCACCGTGGACGACGGATAGCGCCGGCGATCTCGGTTTCCTGAGGTAGAAGACGGTCGCGGTGACGACGTTCGGGGGCATCCGGTGCCGCGTGGCTCGGCGGAGGGGTCCAGGGCGACGAGGCGGAGCTCTGGAACTGATCAAGGAGGCAAGGGGGAGGCGGTGGCTATGGTGAACTGCGTCGGTGGCGACGAGCTCCGCTCGGGCGGCGCGGAGCAGAGAGCAGAGGAGGGGGAAGGAGTCCAGGGAGAAGTGAGAGGGGTCAGGGGAGTGCGTGGCGCCCCCAGGGTGTCGAGGAAGCGGCGGGAAGCAGGAGGTGGCCCGGCGCGTGGCCAGCGCGCGACGGCACGCGCCCTCCTGCCCACTCGCAGGAAGTTGGGGACGACTGGCACCTGGGCCTGCTGGGCAGGGCCGGCCAGCTAGGGTGCTGGGCCGGTTGTTGGGCGCTAGGTAAGGGCCTGGTAAGTCTTCTGCCTTTCAATTTGTTTCTGTTTTCTACTATTGCAATTTGTTTTTGATTTAGTAAAAACACCAAATCATTTCTATAAATTCTGAAATTAATTATGGGCAATAACTGAATTTTCTCAGAGGCCCTTAGCTATTTTCAGAATTGTTGGAGCATTTAATAATATGTATAGAAATTAAATGCCCCAATTCAAATACTTTATGGATTAATTCAAATATCTAGAATGGCCTGAAAATTATTGCATCATTTTTGGCAGAGGTTTTCACCTTTAACGAAATCATGAACATTTTCAAAGGCATTTTGGGTTCTTTGAAAAAGATTTTATTTGAACCTATTTGATTTCTTTTAGGTGCTAGGGTTTGATAAATCCCCATTTCAACTTTCTGAGAATTTAAACATGATGACATGAATGCCTTAATGCAACTAATGACAATCAAATTCTGGGGCTGTGACAAAAACGCCGCGTTAACAGCGACATCAATGAGGATACGACAGTCAATGCCGGATTCAGAGGCTACAAATCGGGTCAGCGGAAAAAGCCATTCAAAAGAAATACTCATGGCCCGTCCAGTTTGGACCGAATACTCGACCGCTTGTGCCAGATACATGGCACCCCCGAAAAGCCAGCCAATCACACCAACAGGGATTGTTGGGTGTTCAAGCAGGCAGGCAAGTTAAATGCCTAAAATAGAGACAAGGGGCTGCGTAGCGACGACGAGGAGGTGCCCAGGTTGCCGAACAACAGTGGAAAGAAGGGTTTTCCCCCACAAGTGTGGACGGTGAACATGATATACGCAACCCACATCCCCAAAAGGGAGCGGAAGCGTGCATTACAGGACGTATATGCGCTGGAGCCAGTCGCCCCAAAGTTCAACCCATGGTCCTCCTGCCCGATCACTTTTCATCGAAGGGACCACCCCACTAGCATCCGTCATGGCGGGTTCGCCGCATTGGTTCTAGACCCAATTATTGACGGATTTCATCTCACAAGAGTCCTTATGGATGGCGGCAGCAGCCTGAACCTGCTTTACCAGGATACAGTGCGGAAAATGGGCATAGATCCCTCAAGGATTAAGCCCACCAAAACGACCTTTAAAGGCGTCATACCAGGTGTAGAGGCCAACTGTACAGGTTCAGTCACACTTGAAGTGGTCTTCGGATCTCCGGATAACTTCTGAAGCGAGGAGTTAATCTTCGATATAGTCCGGTTCCGCAGTGGCTATCATGCACTGCTCGGGCGAACCGCATTTGCGAAGTTCAATGCGGTACCGCACTACGCATACCTTAAGCTCAAGATGGCAGGCCCTCGAGGAGTAATCACGGTCAATGGAAACACCGAACGCTCCCTCCAAACGGAGGAGCACACGGCGGCGCTCGTAGCAGAACTACAAAGCAGCCTCTCTAGGCAATTCTCCAGTCCGGCCATTAAAAGGCCGGACATTGTCAAGCGCGCCCGGAGTAACCTACAACAAGACCGCCTGGCACATTCTGAGCAGGCGTAGCAATGCGGCCCCAACCCCAGCCCTCGCGAAATAGCAAAACTAGCGCTTCACGTACATAACTACGCTCTCGAAATACCATGGGCGCAGGGGAAGGGGCACCATCACGGCACGCCCAAAACACGGCTTAAACCGTACTAGGGGATGCCGAATTCTTTTTTAATTTTCTCTTACTTTCAGGACTCCATACTTCGGATGACTTGTTCGGCAATTCAACTGCCGCACAAACGATGCAAGAACCAGGGAAGTAGACAAGCCATGCCGCATTATGGAACTCCCAGGTGGTCTCTATCACGAGCAGTATACCTGTTTTGCATACAATTCCGTGGCATGCCCCTGAACCGGACATGTTAAATAGTCCAACCCTTTGCTTATCACGCTATCTGTATCGTTCTTCTTTGATTGCAGCCTTTTTAAACAATGCATAGTCTTTATCTATTTTTGCATTACCTTTCTTACAAATATATGTTCATTCATGACATGTTGCACCCGTACACTATGGTATGGCAAATACGCTAGGGGCTTCAGTACCCCCAATATGGTGTAAGAAGTCCGAACACTTTCACAAGTGCGACACCCCGAACTTATAGCATTATATGCATCGGCTCCGAATCATGTCTTGGGTCAATAGTTGGGTTTGCCCGGCTCCTATGTTTTGGTACCTTACGTTCCGCTATATCGTCTAAGGTAGCACTAGGAGAACTACTGCCATTGTGCCCCAGTTGAGCTGGGCTGAGCACCTCAGTAGAGAAAGCTAAAACTGACTGTCATGATGAAGCGAGAGACCGGTCGCTGTTCGAGAGGTTTTTCGAGTCCCTAAAGACTTATGCCGCTTAGAGCGAGGAACCGGCTTTGTCCGGCCAAGGCTTGGATAGCGCCCCTAACTCGGTCTTCCGAATATTAGGAGCTTCGCCGAAATTTAAAATTATAGAGTTCTATGGCTAAGTGAGAGTGTTCAAGCATTATAGTCTGATTGCCTTGTTCATTGTGCTGAGCGCCTCCCTCGAAGGACCCAAACATGGGAAAAAGAGCGCTCAGGTTTATCCCGAACACCCCAGCACTAGTGGCATGGGGGCAGAAGCCGACGACCGGCCATCTCTCAATTTTTGATAAACGGCCGCACAGAAAGTAATATTTTAAATTCAACAAGCATTGCTTAGCGCACATGAACAAGTTTTCAGCGCACAGGACGATACGAGCGAGTTTACTCAAAAATTACATCCTTCGTACATTCATCCGCCATAAGGCGGGAACCCTTCAGAACATCCTTATAATAATTCTTGGGCTTGCGATGCTCTTTCCCCGGCGGTGGCCCGTCCTTCACAAGCTTCTCACCATCCTGTGCACCTTAGCGCGGGCAAGGGCCGTCCGGGCACCTTCGATGTAGACGGAGCGCTTGATGACCTCGAGCCTTGGACAGGATTCCACCAACCACCGCACCAATCCGAAGTAGCTCCCAGGCAGGGCCTCTCTGGGCCACAACCGAACTATGAGGCCCTTCATGGCCTGTTCGGCCGCCTTGTGGAGCTCGACCAGCTGCTTCAGCTGGTCGCTCAAGGGCACAGGGTGTCCGGCCTCAGTAAACTGAGCCCAGAACACCTTCTCCGTCGAGCTGCCCTCCTCGGCTCGGTAGAAAGCAGCGACATTGGATACGCTACGGGGAAGATCTGCGAACGCTCCTGGAGAGCTCCGGATTCGGGTAAGTAACAAGTAGCTTACTTTTGTATGTTTGCTTTGCATAAAGAATGCCTTACCCGCCGCTATCTTTTTCACCGCATCCGATTCCTGGAGGGCCTTCTGGGATTCGGCCTTGGCAGACTTGGCAGTCTCGATGGCCGCCGCGAGCTCGGACGCTCGCGTCTTCGAGTCAAGCTCCAAACTCTCATGTTTTTTCATGAGAGCCTGAAGCTCTTGCCGCACCTCGCCGACCTGTGCCTCAAATTTCTCCCGCTCGGTGCACTCTGAGGCTGCTCTCTTCTCGGCCTCGGACAGCGCCTGCTTGAGGTTCACCACCTCAGTTGTGGCCCTGCAATAAGCAGCATAATCCTGTCATTTTTTGCAATTGCATCTTTTTGTATATTTTTTCTATAAGGTATCTCTTACCTTCTTTCTCCTCAAGCTGCCGCTTGGCAAGGCCGAGCTCTTGCTCGGACCGCTCGAGACCCTGCTTCAGGGTGCCCACCTCCGCAGTCAGTGTGGCGGTCGCAAGCAGCGAAGCCTGCATACGCATATTGACTCTTTTTGTTAGACTCCTGCGAAATTTATTAGATCCTCTATTCGTCTTTTGTTTCCGAATGCCAAACAGAGCATCAGGGGCTACTGTCTATGTGGTAATATTTTTACATATTTTTACTTACCTTGAAGCCTGTTAGAAGGCTAGCACAAGCTTTAGTCAGTCCGCTCTTGGCGGACTGAACCTTCTGGAGCACTGTACTCATGATAGTACGGTGATCCTCGTCGATGGAGGCGTCGTTAAGCACCTCCAGCAAATTGTCCGGCGCCTCAGGTTGGACGGGGGCCGCCGGCTTAGTAGGCTTGATCCTCTTAGAAGGAGGTCTCATGCCGCAGTCCAGAACCGTTGAGGATTCCGGCGCGGTGTCCGGCGCAAAACCGGACTTGGGGCCCTGGGGGTTCTTGTCCCCTTTACTCCCGGAGTCCGGGAGGTCGCCTCGCGGCTCCTCTAGGACCACCTCCTCTTGGCCCGGAGCTTGTCGCGACGCCACTTCGGCGTCGTCCGCAGTGCGGGGGGAGGCAGCGGGCGGAACTGAATTCACGTCCGGTGAATCCAGGGAGCCGCTCGACGACTCGTCGAGCCCGGCCTTGGGCGGGCTGCATAATTATGTTTGACATAAGGAAAAGCTGTGCAACAAAGGAATATCATGAGTTACTCTAGTATCCGAATACTTACGATTCCGCCGGACGTTTGGCCCTGTGCGGCCACTCCTCTTCGCCCTCGTCGGCGTCGGTGGAGTAGTCCGGAAGGAGGGTCTTCCCCTTCTTGGACCCTTCGGCCTCCCCCGTTGGGGCGGCCTTCCTCTTCTTTCCTCCCCCCGCTGGAGGGGGAGACTTTTCTTCTTCCTCCTCCTCATCTTCACGGGAGGAGTGCGTCTCGGATTCGTCGGATGATGAATCCGACACCTCCATACGCCGGGCACTCTTGCTAGTCCCCGTGGCCTTCTTCTTGGCCTTCTTCTCCGGCACCACATAATGTGCCGGAACCAGCAGCTTCGATAAACGAGCATCGGCTGGGTCTTCGGGCAAAGGAGCCGGACAGTCGATCTGTCCGGACTTCGCCTGCCACTCCTGTCAAAGGTAAGGGAGTTTAGATCCCGCATAGAGTCAAACTATGAGAAACAAATGTCCTGTAAAAGGTAAAGATAACTCACCGCACTAGCTGGACGCTGCGTGCTGAATCTGCGATCCTCGAATGCAGATGCGGGAGCCTCGGCGCCCTTGAACAGCACCTTCCAGGCATCTTCGTATGTCGTGTCGAAGAGCCTATTCAAAGTTCGGTGTTGCGCCGGGTCGAACTCCCACAGATTGAAGGCCCGTTGTTGACACGGGAGGATCCGGCGGACGAGCAAAACCTGGACTATATTGACAAGCTTGAGCTGCTTGTTCACCAGGGATTGGATGCATGTTTGCAGTCCAGTCACCTCTCCCTCGTTGCCCCATGGCAGGCCCATCTTATTCCAGGACATGAGCCGCATAGGGGGTCCGGACCAGAACTCGGGGGCTGCGACCCAATCAAGCTCGCGCGGCTCGGTGATGTAAAACCACCCCGATTGCAACCCCTTCAGGGTCTCCACAAAGGAGCCCTCGAGCCATAGGACGTTGGCTATCTTGCCCGCCATGGAGCCTCCGCATTCCGCCTGGTTGCCGCGCACCACCTTCGGCTTGACGTTGATGGTCTTGAGCCAAAGGCCGAAATGGGGGAGGATGCGGAGGAAGGCCTCGCACACGACGATAAACGCCGATATGTTGAGGACGAAGTTCGGGGCCAGATCGTGGAAATCCAGGCCATAGTAGAACATGAGCCCCCGGACGAATGGGTGGAGAGGGAAACCCGGTCCGCGGAGGAAGTGGGGAAGTAATACGACCCTCTCATGGGGCCTTGGGGTGAGGAGGAGCTGCCCCTTTTCGGGAAGCCGGTGCGCGATGTCGTTAGACAAGTATCCGGCCTTCCGTAGCTTTTTGATATGGCCCTCCGTGACGGAGGAGACCATCCACTTTCCTCCCGCTCCGGACATGGCTGGAGAAGGTTGAGGTGGGAAGTGCGGGCTTGGGCGCTGGAGCTCGAGTGAGCAGAAGATGGATAGGCAAAGGAGGAAGAAGGCGTAGGTAAAAAGGTGTATCCTTATCCCCTTATATTGGCGGATGCGACTATGCGTCCCCAACTGCTTGGTAAAACTCGCTTATCTCCCAAGCACCGTGATAAATGGCGCGGTTGGGTTACCCACATCCGTATGGATGAGAATCCCGTAAATGAGGGACATGATCTCTGCTTTGACAAGACGTGCCAAGGAAACCGCCTCGCAAAATGCGCTGAGGTGGGGAAGTAAAAACGATTCAAATAAAGGCTTGGCCGTAGTGTGATGTCACGCAATGGAATATGTCAGCAGATTAGATTTGTGTTAATATTATTCTCTCTATGGAAATATGTGGAAACTTGTTTTGCAGAGCCGGACACTATCCTTAGTGTTTACAATCTTTTATGAAGTAGTTGGAGGAGGAACCCGCCTTGCAATGCCGAAGACAATCTGCGCGCCGGACTCGTCATCATTGAAGCCTGGTTCAGGGGCTACTGAGGGAGTCCTGGATTAGGGGGTGTCCGGGTAGCCGGACTATACCTTCAGCCGGACTCCTGGACTGTGAAGATACAAGATTGAAGACTTCGTCCCGTGTCCGGATGGGAATTTCCTTGGCGTGGAAGACAAGCTTGGCGATGCGGATATTTAGATCTCCTACCATTGTAACCGACTTTGTGTAACCCTAACCCTCTCCGGTGCCTATATAAACCGGAGGGTTTTAGTCCGTAGGACAACACAACATACAACCATCATACCATAGGCTAGCTTCTAGGGTTTAGCCTCTTTGATCTCGTGGTATATCTACTCTTGTACTACCCATATCATCAATATTTATCAAGCAGGACGTAGGGTTTTACCTCCATCAAGAGGGCCCGAACCTTGGTAGAACTTCGTCTCACTTGTCTCCTGTTACCATCCGCCTAGACGCACAGTTCGGTACCCCCTACCTGAGATCCGTCGGTTTTGACACCGACAGTCCCCGGCAGAACAACTCTGCCGGAGCCCTAGATTGGTTCCGCAAAGGTTCCGCCTCGTGGCGGCGGAGTCTTGTACCGAAAGGTTGCTTATGATTTTTTCCTTGATGAAAGACCTCATATAGCAGAAGATGGCCACCGGAGAGCCAACAGGGGGCCCACGAGGCAGGAGGCGCGCCCTGGGGGGTAGGGCGCGCCCCCCACCCTCGTGGCCAGGTGGGTCCCCCTCTGGCGTACTTCTTCCGCTCAATATTTTTTATTATTTCCACAAATAATTTCGTGGAGTTTCAGGACTTTTGGAGTTGTGCAGAATAGGTCTCTAATATTTGCTCCTTTTCCAGCCCAGAATTCCAGCTGCCGGCATTCTCCCTCCTTATGTAAACCTTGTAAAATAAGAGAGAATAGGCATAAGTATTGTGACATAAAGTGTAATAACAGCCCATAATGCAATAAATATCGATATAAAGGCATGATGCAAAATGGACGTTTCAAATCCCTCAAGCTTAGATCTCGCTTGTCCTCAAGCGGAAGCCGATAACGATAAATATGTCCACATGTTTAGAGGTAGAGGTGTCGATAAAATAAAATACGGACATGAGGGCATCATGATTATTTTCATAACAACAACATATAAGGATATTGTCATATGATTTCTTATGCTCAAGTAATAATCTATTCACAAAGGAAAGTGTGAATCAAAAACTTTATTGAGAACTAACAAACTATAATCTCAGTCATTGAAGCAATTGGAATTTATCATAACATCAGAAAGAGTCTATGTCAGAGCTTTCTAGCAAGTCCACATACTCAACTATCATTTAGTCTTTCATAATCACTAACACTCACGCAATACTTGTGGTTACGGAGTTTTAATCGGACACAGAGAAAGATAGGGGCTTATTGTTTCGCCTCCCAACCTTTTACCTCAAGGGTAATGTCAACAATAATAACTCATGCTCCCCTACATCCAATTAGATATATCTATCAGGATCTTTCCAACACCCTGTGCTTGCCAAAGGATAAGTTATAAAAAGGAAAGGTGAAGATCACCATGACTCTTGCATAAGGTAGAAGATAATAGTAAAAGATAGGCCCTTCGCAGAGGGAAGCAGAGGTTGCCATGCACTTTTAGGGTTGGATGCACAAAATCTTAATGCGAAAGAACGTCACTTTATATTGCCATTTGTGATATGAACCTTTATTATGCAGTCCGTCGCTTTTATTTCTTCCACATCACAAGATCGTATAAAGCTTATTTCCTCCACACCAATCAATCATACATATTTAGAGAGCAATTTTTTAGCTTGCACCGATGACAACTTACTTGAAGGATCTTACTCAATCCATAGGTAGATATGGTGGACTCTCATGGCAAAAATGGTTGAAGGGTTTTTGGAAGCACAAGTAGTATCTCTACTTGGTGTTGAGAATTTGGCTAGCATGAGGGCAAAAGGCAAGCTCAACATGTTGGATGATCCATGACAATATACTTTATCTCGCATATAAGAAAACATAACCCATTACATTGTCTTCCTTGTCCAACATCAACTCTTTAGCATGTCATATTTTAATGAGTGCTCCCAATCATAAAAGATGTCCATGATAGTATATTTATATGTTAAACCTCTCTTTCCTTATTACTTCCTATTAATTGCAATGATGACCAAAACTATGTTTGCCTACCCGCAACAATTTTTAATCATCATACTCTTTTGATGTGAAGTCATTACTCTCAATAAGATCAGTATGAAATTTTTGTTTCGTTTTTATTCTTTTCCCTTTTCTTTTATTCACCCAAGATCATAGCAAAATAATCAAGCCCTCGACTCAACACTAATCTTCATTATATAGCTCACGGACTCGATTACATAGAGGGATCATAAAGCAAAACTCAAAACTAGATCATCCCATAAACTTTATTCTACTAGATCAAGATACTACTAACAGGATCGAACTAAGAAAAACGATAAAGATAGGAGTGTGATGGTGATACGATACCGGGGCATCTCCCCCAAGCTTGGCAGTTGCCAAGGGGAGTGCCCATACCCATGTGATTATATCTCCTTTGTTGGTGATGGTGATGATGCACTACTAGAAAAAGGGCTACTAATGGCGCACCTAATTTGGCCATTAATGGCGCATTAGTGGTGCGCCATTAGTAGCATGCCATTAGTAATATTTACTAATGGCGCACCACCGGTGCGCCATTAGTATCTGGTATACTAATGGCGCACCACGAGTGCGCCATTAGTATGGGGCACGGTGCGCCATTAGTATGCCTACCAGCACCATGTATAGCCAGGTGCTTTGGTATACTAATGGCGCACCACTGGGTGATGCGCCATTAGTAACCTAGGCATACTAATGGCGCACTTGTTGGGGATGCGCCATTAGTATCCTCTGGAATACTAATGGCGCACTTTTGTGTGATGCGCCATTAGTATGAATATTAGGTTTTTTTTTATTTTTTATTTTTCTGTTTTTTTGCACAGGTTACAAAATGTATAATTGGACAAAATATAAACAGCACACATCAACAACAGATTCATCGAATACAATAAAAGATTAGTCTCTGAATACAATTCATCATATTAGTCTCCGAATACAATTCATCATATTAGTCTCCGAATACAATTCATCATATTAGTCTCTGAATACAATTCATCATATTAGTCTCCAAATTGAAAAGACCGAACAAAGATAGAACATTATATTACAAGTCTCGAGACCGCGAGTAGCGAGTTTGTCTTCACATTACAAGTCGATATCGATCATCTAAACTACCATCACATAGAAGAGAGCTGCGGTCATCACGATGAGCATCATCACGATGGAACTCGTCTTCATCCGGTTCCTCCAACGCTCCCTCCCCTCCCCCGCTAGATAGCGGGCGTATCTAGATTCGGCCTCGGCCCTAGTGGTGTACCCTTTGTAACTGTTTCCGCTGAATCGGTGAACCTGTCTCCGACACTCCTCCCAGTCGTCGTAGACTCCGGGAACCTTACCCTTGTAGACGACATACGATGGCATCGCTATGCACTAGCCAAACGTTAGTACCAATTCACAAACAATACATAAGCAATATATAAGTATGCAACAGAACGATCGGAAGAGAAAAGCAAGACATTAATAGCATCGATTACATCTAAGTTTAACGACTCTCGAAACCAAAGATACATACTACAAGTTCATTAAAGTTTAATTACAAGGAGCGACTCTCGACTCAAGGGACCGGAGCGTGGATGAAGCCGCCGTCTATCGTGGGAGTCATGAAATTACGGGCGTTGTCAGCCTGCATTTGTAGCATTCCGTCTATCTCACTGTTGGACGGTTGATTTTTGAGGTAGAACTGCCCCGAGGTACGAAGGACATCTTGATGGATGATTTCCGCAAACTCCGACTGGATGCGAAAGAATTCTTGTCTGATGTCCGCGTCCTGGATTGCCGGCCTTCTTGATATTTGTGTAGTCTACGTTCGACTGACGGTCCGGGTCGAAATACGTGGCCATGGAATATTTGGGGCTTAGGAGGATGAGCGTGCAATGTGTGTCACTGCAGAAAACACGGAATGTTAAAAAAAAACGATCGAAATCTAAGAATTCGTATGTTAGGGGCTGTTGAGGGGAGGACTTACTCGGGAAAGTAAGGCACGAGGAAGTTATCCTTATCTGGGTTTGCCAGAATGACGCCTTCGAGGTAAGAACTCGCAACTTGCCGGTCCCCAGCGCTGCCCAAGATCTTGGCACGCATGTAGAAGGGTTCGACTATCACGATGTCCGGGGTCTTGTCGCGAATGATCCGCATCTCCATACTCAGCGAAAATAGCCGAACGAAGGTGTAGTGCAGCGGATGAAGGTTCAACATAGCGTGGATGTCATCAAACCGCAGGACGATCGTACCCCCGATGGAGTTATCCACAAAGCCCTTGCCCTCTGGCACCTTGGCCACGAAAACCGGGTATGCCACATCCTTCTCTCTGAGACGCCGCTTCTCCAAAGCAAGAACACTGTCATGCAGACTCCGCATAGAACCGGTTGCAACATCGAGCAGATTTCTCGGTAGCATCGGCCTACCGGCCACATGCACCCTCCTCATTAAATCCTCAGGTGAAGGTGGCCCGTCCTGAGCACGGATCGTACTCGTTGCCGGCTGGCCCGCACCCTTGTTTGTCTTTCTTTTGCGTGCCTTCTTCTTCTCCTGTAATGGGACCGAGTTCTGCTCACAGACCGCCTTCTTGAGTGTGTTGGGGCTGAGAATATTTCGCACCTCGCCTATCTGAGGCTCGGTGAAGTCGGCAGCTGGAGGCGTCTCCTGAGAGCTGAACGGCAGACGACGCCTGTTGCAACTTGGCTTCCCCGCGGTACCAGCTACATCGCGCACGTCTTTTGTTGGGTTGGGTTCTTGAGAAGCAGGCCCCATGAAGTCGCCATCGTACCCATGATCGGCAAAGTACCGATCGACGTTGACAAATGTATCGTCGTCGTCGTTGTTCTGATCCTGTGCCATATGCATGTTTGGATCCAGTGGCATAGGGATGTCCGGCACCGTTGCGGCGGTCTTGCCATGGGGCCGACTTGGCGCCGGCGCGACTGGCGGTGTTGTCTTTGGGGTGGTGTCCCCCGCCCCCAAACGAATCTGGCTCTTCGGCCAAAGCAGGGGCCAGCCGATCAGGCAGGCGCTGAGGGTCATCACGTCATCATCGTCGGCCCCGACAGGTCGAATCGGAGGTAGCAACTCATCGCAGCCTGGCAGCACCCGAACCAGTTGAACCCTAAACAAGTTGGGTGGCATCTGCGTACCGTGGAACAAGGGGTTGCCCGGTTGAACGATTTTGCCCTTGGCGACATCGACCAACTCATTGTTCACGAAGTGCAGGATAGTGCACGGAACGTCGGCGGCGCCCTGCGAAAACATGTAGGGCGTCAGGGATGCCCAGTCAAAGGCAAGGAGATGAAGTCCTCGGCCGAGAGAGGCTTAATTAGTTACCGTGATGATGGCGTCGAGCTCGGCTAATGTCGAGGCACCGCCAACGGCGGGCGTGCAGTTGACGGAGGGGCCGCTTGCTGCAGAGGTGCCGGCCGGCGTACACCCGGGTGCATTAAGCTCCCGTGCCGGCGTCGGAGACACCAATGCCGCCTCCGCTGGAGACCCCAATGGCCCCGCCATCGCGTTCTGCGAGTTGCTGGCCGTGAAGCTAGGAATCGGGGGCGGCCCCTGTTGGCCGCCCGCAATCCACGCACTCAACCCTGCATCAAGGTAGGCACAATGGCGGTGATCGTCGCTCCGAGTTGTTGTTGCACTTGCTCTTGGACAATCTCCGGAATCCGCGCCACCTGTGCCCTGAGTTCTTGAACCTCGCGCGCCTGGCTTTCCGAGCTGGTCTTTTTCTCCTTTCGTCCACCAGTGTTATAGTATGACCCCCATTTTGTCGACAAGCCTTTGCCGGCCACACGACCAGCTGACGTCGGCTTACTGAGCTTATCCTTGTTCTTCATTACATTCAACGCCCTATTTAGAGTGGTGTCCCAAGGGTTGCTCTTAGTCGAACCCGCGCTACTGCTTTCACTCGCCTGCGGAAGGAATGTGAACCATTTAGAAATTCGGCTTCATTAATTAGAATGCAACCATATGGAGCTAATTACGCGGGGGTGTATTCCTTACCAGAACAAGCTCAAGCGCCCTGGTCTTCGGATCCGTGGTAAGCTCCTTTGTTTTCGGGTCCTTCTTGTACCGGGCCCTGACATAGTTCCTGGTCTGCTTGTCACCGTATTTATCGAAGAGGGGCGGTAGGCCTTGCTCGGCACGGTCCGCCTCCTCCTTGTCCCATATAGGCTCCGCCACTCTATAACCGCCGGGACCGAGTGTGTGTTCCCCTAAGTTCAGCTCCCGCATTTCTTTCCCCCACTGACTTGATTGGGAGTGTGCGGTGCTCGAGCAATTGATCTTGAAGTCATTGTAGTCATCTTCGGTGATCGAAGGATTTTTCTCCTTGATCTTCTCATAACTCTCACCTTTCTCGATCATTCTCTTCACATTGCTTTTCCAAGTAGACAGGGCCTTGCTCATCTTCGTGAGGGCAGCATTGTTCACTTTATTCCCTTTGAGGCTTGTGTTTTCAAATTCAGCGGGGAACTTGTATCGTTCGTGCAGCTTCGTGAAGAGGAGGTTGCGCAAATTCCCTCGGTCAGGATGCCTCAGGTTCTCGGTGTTGATCGAGACGGTGCTCCGGAGAATGCACCCGAGCTGAAGCGAGTACCCCTTGACTATTCGTGCGGGCGCCGTTGGATTCCCGTCGCAGTCCACTTCAGTAACTTCCTCCTTGAGGGTGCGGAGCACGGTCGGGCGCCGGTCCTTCCGTTGCCTCTTCTGGCTGCCATCTGTGCGTGCGCCGCCATCATCAGTGGTGGCATCCTCGGCGGCACCATCAGTGGTGGCATCAGTGGGGTCATCCTCGGCGGCACCATCAGTGGTCTCAGGATCGGTGGGGAAGGCGGTGTCCTCATACAAGTGAGGTTGTTCCTCCATCTCCTGGGACAGCTCCCAGAATGACTTGCCGCCCGAACCCCCTGCCTCATCGTTGTTTGCCATGTTTCTCTCTAAATAGAAACAAAGTTTGGTCAAAAAGTTGGTTATTATCAAGGAAAAAGATCATGGTCTCATCATTTAGGGTTTGTCGACACCGAGGCATCCTAAAATCTAA
The DNA here is from genome assembly GCA_032464435.1 of Aegilops umbellulata. Classification (NCBI taxonomy): domain Eukaryota; kingdom Viridiplantae; phylum Streptophyta; class Magnoliopsida; order Poales; family Poaceae; genus Aegilops; species Aegilops umbellulata. The sequence goes on along the minus strand of CP136058.1, from coordinate 33,899,793 downwards.
GCTTGTATCATTGAGGGTTTTTCGACGCCAAGGCACCCTAAAAGCCTAAGCTTTCATCATTTCAGTTTTTATCGATACCGAGGCACCCTAAAAGCCAAGGTTGTATAATTAATGGTTTGTCGACACCGAGGCATCCTAAAAGCTAAGCTGGGAAGGAGAATTCTAAGTTAATTAACTACTAAAATACCCCGGCCCATGCATTAGTCAGAAGTACCCCATATGTCCTATTTTTAGCAAAGTCATGCTAAAATTCACGAAAAATTTCAGCATGACCTTTGCTGAAAATAGGACATATGGAGTACCCGAATTTGCCGGAACGGAAGTTAATCGACATTCCGGCAAACTCAAGGGCCTCTCGGGGTACCTGCAAAATTTCAGCATGATCCAATGCTCTATTTACAAGACAAACAACACGTGGCAAAGCCCAGTGTTAAAAAAAAGGGCCTGTGCTGATTCAGTTCTACCATCATGCTCACAAAAATATGGTCAATCATTGGGCCAGACCCATCAATAAACGTAGGCCACCCTAAATTGAGACTCATTGAGGATCACACTTGTTGCTTCAATTTGAAATTTGTTGTACGTCTTTATATAATTAACAAAGCGTGTATAGTTTTTTTCCTTCAAGTGCTGAACATAAATTCAGATTGCATGACTATATAGAAGGTCTATATATTCGGATTACATGAACATAAATGCAGCATCCGTTCTTTATCAGATTGGAGAAGAAAATGATTGATAAAGAGATGCTTCTATATATTCAGATTATATATAGAAATGCTTCAGTGAGCGTATAAAAAATAACTTGTTCCTAAACAACCTAAATGTTACATCAAAGGCCTTCAGTTCCTGTGCATGACAAATTCCTAAGCAAAATGTTAGTGTACCTGTCCTGTGCCTTCAATCAAACAATATAATGTGCAAGGAACTAAGCTTTATGTGCTATTGTAAAAAAACTACCTGAATTATATTCAGATGTTTTTTTAGGAATTAATTCAGAGGTTAGAAAATTAGTATATTATCTGAAAAGGTGAAATGAGATGACTGAACTTGATTTGCCTATCTATCTATGAGCAAATGTTCCAGAATGGAACTGAATTATCTGAATCAAGGACTGAACAAATCCACATGGCAAATCCAACTACTTTTACTCTTGTATAAAACTGCAACAGTTTCAGGCAACTACCAAATTCTAAATGAAGTACTTTTACTCTTCTATAATATCCTTTTTCCAAGCACGATCGGATTAGCACTCAACTAAAGAAAGATTCTACATATTTTCATGCAGTAAAATAGTATCTACACCAACATCAGTTTAGACTACAAGAGTTTCAGTAAACTGTTTCTTCAGACTACAACAGTTTCAGTAAACTATTTCTGGGACTAAAACAGTTTCAGTAAACTGTATCAAGCCCAAGCAGATTAGCACACAAAAAAAAGATGCAATGCAGCAAATAGCATCTACACCAAAATCTGAATGTTGTTCATGACAAATTTCTGAGCAAATCATAGTGTACCTGTCCTGTACCCTGACGAAACCCGTGAAGGACCTCTGCTGATGCTCGAACTGAACCCGTATGAACACCGGAGGGCTCGACGTGAACGAGTAGCCGTGGAACTAGAATGGTGCGTGGGCGTGGCTGTGCGGCGCCGCGAGCTGGAAATGTTGGGGACCTGCAAGCGATAACAGTCAATGAAATTGTCAAGACAAGTCTAACAACTGACTGAACCTGTTCTGAGAGGTAGGTTTAAGTGGAGTGCTAGGACTATTGAGACAGAAGAACTAGTGTAAAAAAACTATCACCAGAAGAAATGCGAAAAATACTGTTGTACTTAATAATAGGTTGTCATTGCTTAGGATGCACTGCCACTGAAGCATTGGGTACAAGACTGTTACATGAAAGTAAATGCAGCAGTTGAAGCAGAGATTGGTGTACAAGCAAGAACAGAGCAAGTTCTTCTTATCCTCTGCAATTGTAATAGGAGCCAATCAAATGGATAAAAGGAGAATTGGTTGATTGGGCATGAAAACTAAAGCAGCAGCAGCCAAATCTTCTCTAATTTCATAAAAAGAAGAAGTAGAAGAAGAGAATATATGCTTGTTTTCAAAGTCTGCTATTCTAATAATGGAGCTAAACTACACAGCACATGGCAAGTCTCTGGCAACATAGAAATTTTCTAGATAATTGCTTCCTGTGTAAACAAAATGAACGTCTCCTTTTGTCCAAACAACTAAACCTCCTGATTTTATCTGATAAAAAAGGAAGACCAACAAACAAAATAATTGCATGTTCCGTTTGAAACCGGATGAATTATGAGTCCCATGGAAGCTGGCACATGGTGGAATAGGCCCAGGAACTAAACATGGGCCACCTTCATTGGACCCACCACGCTCGCAAATTATAGCAAAACTACAAGCAAATAAGATCATTCTGAACATGATCATTCTGACTGAATGTTAGGAACAGCCGGACAGGACTACAGCTACCACCACTAGGGGTCTCTCACTACATATGTGTTGTCAAGTGTTCATACAGTAATGGCCAGGAAGGATGTGCTCCAAATGAGTGCTGCTACCACTCATCAGATTTTAGTCTCTTATCAGAACACACGGTATGAAGTTGCTAGGTTTCTTGCCTAAGCAAATGTTCATCTCATAGGCGGTTTTTGGCGTCTGAACCTTAGACAAAGTGCCAAAAAAAAACACTGTCAGACTTCCGTTCCTGCATTGCGCCATAGTCAAGATCGGTGTGCACTGGCATGTGGTATGGTTCATTCAATCGTATTGACAGTGTGCGCCATGAGTAGAGCAGAGTAGTAGAGTAGGGCAATGTCAGCAGCAGAATCTAATGCGCGGTTGACGGCCAGACCGCGTTCGCAGCTCAGCTGGCCGACGAAGGGCAGCGGCGGGAGCGACGCGGCTTGGCAGGGCGGCAGGTGTGCGCGGGCCTGGGAAAGGACGCGATCGAGGCGGGGCAGAGCTGCGGTGGCGCAGGCGAGGCCGGGCTGGGCCACGGCGGCGCGGCTTGGCAGGACGACGGACGCGCACGGGCCCAGGAAAGGACGCGAGCGAGGCTGGGCAGGGCTGCGGTGGTGCAGGCGAGGCCGGGCAGGACCACGGCGACGCGGGCGAGTCCGGGCATGGAGGCGGGCTCGGGGGCGGCCGGCGGCGCCGCAAGCGGAGCAGGGCGGGCGCGGGCAACCGGAAGCTTGCAGGGCGGCAGGCGCGTGCAGCTTGCGGGGGGGGGGGGGATCCGCACGAGGACGGATCCGGGGCCGCGCGGCGGCGGGGGAGGATGGGATGGGAGGGGAAGGGAAGGGCGGCGGTTGCTCACCTGCGCTTGGCGGCGGGAGGGAAGCGGCGATGAGGAGGCCGGCTACGAGGGCGGCGGGGCGATGGCGTCCAACAAGGTGGGGCGACGGGGAGAGCGGCGCCGACGTCGGGGCGGCGTCGAGGCGGCGGGGCAGCAGCGTTGGAAGAGGAGAGGGGAAGGGGATCGAGGGCGAGGGCGAGGGAGAGAGAGGGGAGAGAGAGGGGAGGGAATATGGATGGGGGGGGGGCACAATATTAATGGCGCACCAACCCTCGGTGCGCCATAAGTATATACATGCTAATGGCGCACCTCGACCAGGTGCGCCATTAGTATTTTTTTTATTTCCGCTCGAGCCAACAGGTTATCTCCCACCTGACCTTATCCACATCAAATCCCCTCTACTAGCTTGACTGGTCAGGTGCTAGTTCTCACACCAGGAGGTCCTGGGTTCAATTCCCAGGCTCCACAAATTTTTTTATGCATTTAAAATGCTGTTTGATACTTATTTGTGTTTAAATATGTTCAAACTTGTTTAAATCATAACAGTAATTTTTTTTATAAGACAGTAATAATTTTTTAAAAAATATCATCAAACAGTAATGCCGGTGGAGCGGGGAGGGTGCGGGGGGTCGGTGGCGGCGGTTGAGTAGGGGAGGGGTGCGGGGGGTCGGTGGCGGCGGTTGAGTAGGGGAGGGGTGCGGGGGGTCGGCGGCGGCGGTTGAGTAGGGGAATCGAGGGTGCGGGGGGTCGGCGGCGGCGGCCGGTGGACCGGGGGGTGCTCGGCGGCGAGGGGGACCGGATCTGGCGAGGTGGGATAGCGATCGAGATGGAGGGGGATCGAGATCGAGTGTCCATGAAATTTAAAAATATTCATGATAGTTTAAAAAGTGCCCATGAAATACAATCGAGAAATGAAGTCTACGATTTAAATACAATCGATCATAGCTAGCTATCTGTTCACAATCTTCTTGACCTTCTTTTTCGCAAATGGATTTCTTCTGTGGAACGGACGTCCTTTAGGTAGGGTGGTCCTGCTTCTTCTTGTGGTGTATGCTGCTACTTCATCATCGTCGTCATGTTCGATCCTCGGGTCGCCGTACTTGTCGAAGTCTTGCTCATTGGCTACTCCATCCATTCCGATGATCTTCCTTTTGCCTCTCCTCACGACAACACGACTGGGCTTTGGCGGGTCGGTAATGAAGAAGCATTGGTCCACTTGGGAAGCCAGTACCCATGGCTCATTTTTCGCGGTGACGTTTGCGCCCGCGGTCTTGGATTTGGCTTCGGGTATAACCATGGTGGTGAAATACCGGTCTTCTTTTAGGACGCTCTTGGCCCATCTGACACGGAACATAGGGACCTTCTCTCCAGCGTAGCTCAGCTCCCAGATCTCCTCGATCCTTCCGTAGTATCTGTCCTTGTCGTTACCGGTGTAGGATTCCATCGTTACCCCGGAGTTCTGATAACCATCGCTCTTCATGTCCTTGGCCTCCGTGTAGAATGTGTAGCCGTTGATATCGTACGCCTCATAGGTCATCAGGTTGTGCTCGGCGCCCTGTGACAAGGCGAATATGAGTTGTTCTTCCGCGGAAGAATCCTCATGTAAAGGGTACGACAGAAGCTTCTGCTTGAACCAACGCGTGAAACATGAGTTGTGCTCTTTGAGTGTATCTCCGTCCGTCCTCTGTTGGCCTCGGTCATTGTACGTCTTCTTAATAAAGGTTTTGTGCTCTACCACCCAAGGATCGACCACGTCTATGTGTTGTAGCGCGACTAGGTTTTCTCTTTCAAAGTCGGCGAGTCGACCCTCGAAGTCGACATGCATTTCGCGGCGACCCTCACGGTGACCCCATCCAGCGAGCCTGCCGAGGTGCCTGTTGACGGGCAGACCAACGGGGTTCTCGATGCCTAGATAATTCGTGCAGTACGAGATGCACTCTTCGGTTAGAAAGCCCCTGGCTATGCTTCCCTCTGGACGTGACATGTTACGAACGTATCCTTTGATGACACCATTCATCCTTTCGAACGGCATCATGCTGTGCAGGAACGTCGGCCCGAGTTGGATGATATCCTCCACTATATGGACCAGCAGATGCACCATAACGTCGAAGAATGCGGGCGGGAAGTACATCTCAAGCTCGCATAGTATCACCACGATCTCTTCCTGTAGCCTTCTGAGTTGCCTCACGCCAATCGACTTCCGAGAGATGACGTCGAAGAAGTTGCATAGGCCAAATAGCGTTTCACGGACGTGAGCGTCCATGATCCCACGGATTGCAACTGGAAGTATCTGCGTCATCAGCACATGACAGTCGTGAGACTTCATCCCGCTGAACTTCTGCTTCGCTGGGTCTAGGTATCTGCTTATCTTCCCCGCGTAACCGTAAGGAAGTTTTACTCCTAGGAGGCAGGTGAAAAACTGCTCGATCTCCTCCTGACTTAGAGTGAAGCACGCGGGAGGGTAGTCATTTCCGGTCTTCTTGGCCTTTTTGCCTTTGCGACGACATTCTGTGTCCTGCTTCGCCTCATCATCATCATCATCATCATCATCATCATATATAGCGTGAAGCTCCTGCCTGATGCCCATTGATTTCAAGTCTGCCCTTGCTTTCGGCCCATCTTTGGTCCTCTCTGGCATGTTGAGCAGGGTACTAAGCAGACTCTCGCACACGTTCTTCGTGATATGCATGACATCAAGGCTGTGAGGCACACGGTGGATCTTCCAGTACGGCAAGTCCCAGAAAACAGACCTCGTTTTCCATACCTTCAGTAGCGGCTCTGGCGCCTTTCGCTTCTTTCCCGGCTCTGGCGCCTTTTGCTTCTTTCCCGGCAGTGGGCAGTCTTTCCAATTTTTCAACAGCTTGTCTATTTCCTCGCCGCTCCTCGTACACGGGCGTTTTCGGGGTTCGGTTTCACCATCGAACAGATCCTTGCGTTTCCTCCACGGGTCATCGTCGCGAAGCCACCTTCGATGTCCCATGAACACGGTTTTCGAAGACCCGGGATCTCTATCTAGCTGGCGATACGTTGTGTCGTCCATGCACCGTACGCATCCAGAAAATCCGTGGACTACCTGCCCCGCGAGATATCCATAACCGAGATAGTCGTGCACCGTCGTGAGCAGTGCGGCTCTCATAGGGAAATATTCTTTCTCTGCGGCGTCCCACGTATTGGCTGGCGTTTTCCACAGCGTGTCTAGCTCCTCCTTCAGCAGCCCCAGATACAGATTGATGTCGTTCCCTGGTTGTTTCGGCCCTTCAGTTAGCATACTCATGTGAATGTACTTCCTCTTCATGCACAACCAGGGGGGAAGGTTGTACATCCACACAAACACAGGCCAGGTGCTATGTGTGCTTCTCTGGCTGCCAAACGGATTGACTCCATCGGTGCTCGCGCCCAGCACGATGTTCCTTGGATCCTTCCCAAATTCTGGGTATTCAAAATTCAACGCTTGCCACTGGCTCGCATCCTTAGGGTGACTCAGCATCTTGTCTTTTTTATCTATCTCTGGATCATTTGCGTCATCTTCTCGCTTCTTCTCCTCCCTATCCGCGTGCCAACGCAGGAGCTTTGCTACCTTAGGATCCGCGAAATACCGCTGCAGACGAGGAGTGATCGGAAAGTACCACACCACTTTTCGAGGAGCTTTCTTCCTCTTCTTGTATCGAGTGACGCCGCACACCGGACATATGGTAGACTCCGCGTGCTCGCCCCGATAAATGATGCAATTGTTCATGCAGACATGGTATTTCACGTGCGGTAAATCCAGAGGACACACGATTTTCTTCGCCTCCTCCAAACTGGTCGGGCACTTGTTCCCCTTTGGAAGACGTTCGTGCCAGAATGACATATTCTCGTCGAAGCATGCGTCCGTCATTTTGTGTTTTACCTTCATCTCCAGAGCCATGAGCGTTACTTTCAGGCGAGTATCCTCGGGCCTGCATCCTTCATACAATGGAGTAACCGCGTCTAACTCAAGTTGATCCACCTTGGCTTTCTCTCGGGAGGCAGCTCTTGCGTTATCCGTCTGCTTGAGAAGCAGCTTTTGAATATAAGGGTCCTGCACCCAGCCCATCGATGGTCCACCGTCGTCTGCTCCGCCGGCATCATCATCTTCATGATCATGCCCGTCGTCTGCTCCGGCATCTTCCTCATCATCATGACTGTGTACAGCATCACCGTCATGATCATCTCCTGGGGATTCTTCGTCTTCTCGCCCGCCCGAGCCGCGGTGGTTGTCTTGCTGCCCTTCCTCATTTCTTGCCCGGCCCCCATGGACGACTTCGTAGTCATCTTCATTACCTTGCCACCGATAGCCATCCATGAAACCACCCAAGAGCAGGTGGTCCCGCACCTGCCCGGAATCCGGGTCCGCAATAAGGCTCTGCAGCTTGCATCTTCGACACGGACATCTTATCTCCGTCTCGTTCTTTTGAAGCATCTCGGCCTTCGCGGACCTCAAAAACCTATTCACGATGCCTTCGGTCATCGTGCGGACCATGGTTGCCTGCGGGGTAGAGCAAAACAATATTTTAGAACCAAGAAAAAATTTGGCATGACTTTCCCTAAAAATAGGACCAAAAAGAATGCTTAATGCCAAAATTATCGCCGAAACGGAAATGAATCAACATTCCGGCAAAATATTGGCAACTATCGCATTTCAAATACCGGTACACCTCCAACCACAAACACATATGCAACACCACTAACATATGCAACACCACGAACATACATAGATCTAGCTAGGCCATAAAAAGTGCATGTGCACATTGTTGTAGGAAGAAAAATGTAAATATAGCTTCCCCTTACTTACCTATCAAAACAAGGTAATTTAACCACTTAATTTGAATGAATCTATGGCGGAAATGAGGAGAAAGAGAGGAGGCACCCGAGACAAGGAGGAGGTGGAGAATGAAGTGGGGGAGAAAGTGAGTGTGGGTAGGAGAGGCTGCCCAAAATATCTTGTTGCTGCCCACTTACTAATGGCGCACCTGACATAAATGCGCCATTAGTAATCCAGGTTACTAATGGCGCACCAGCGCCTGATGCGCCATTAGTAGTTTTGCGAAAAAAGTAAATCATACTAATGGCGCACTACGTCATAGTGCGCCATTAGTAGTTTGAACTAGTAATGGCGCACTTTGGGACAGTGCGCCATTAGTAGTTTTCCAACAAAAGGAATAAAAAATATAATTAAAAAAAAGTCATTAGTGGCGCACCCTGTCACTGGTGCGCCATTACTAGTTACAACTAGTAATGGCGCACCGTACCAGGATGCGCCATTAGTATGTTTGGCCAGATGCGCTAGTTCAAAAAAAAAATTTAGGACACTAATGGCGCACCCCAGGCCGGGTGCGCCATTAGTAGTTTCAACACTAATGGCGTATCAGAAGGTGGTGCGCCATTAGTATATACTAATGGCGCACCACTTGTCTGGTGTGCCATTAGTGTCAATCCCATCTATAGCCCTTTTTCTAGTAGTGATGGATAGTCACACATCGAGCGTAAGAGGTCCTCCAGCTTGCGGATAATGCCCTTGAGTGCAATAATATGCTCCTTCAATAAGATATTTTCATGTGTGAGATACTTGTTGTGTATACGAGCTAACTCAATCATCTTGAAAGCTTCGATCTCAGTTGGGGTAAGAAGATTATGAACAAGTTGTAGGATGTCTTCTGCTGCAGAAGCTTGATCCTCCGTGGCCACCCTTGTTGATCTCCATGGGTTCTTCCCTGCTCAGCTCTATCTTCATTAGCCAAGCATCGTTGTCACCATTGTTGGAGGAGGGGGGCGACATGATGCCTGGCCTTGATAACCCTGACAGAAAACAGCTCGAAACAAGAACAGAGGATAATTGCGTGATACAGGAGTCAAAACCTTCGGGAGATTATATAATGAATTTTTACCGACCAAAATACGTATCGTGCAAGAAAACGGGGTCCGGAGAGCACACGAGGTGCCCAAGAGGTAGGGGGCGCGCCCTCCACCCTCGTGGAGGCCTCGTGTCCTTCCCGGAGTGCTTCTTATTTTTCTATTTTTCTAAATATTCCAAAACGGAGAAATATTGCCTTAAAAACTGTTTTGGAGTCGGTTTACTTACCGTACCACATACCTATTCCTTTTCGGAGTCTAAAACATTCCGGAAAGTGTCCCTTAGGTATTCCTCCGGGGTTACGGTTTCAATAACATTGGTTTCAACATTTATAGGATTACCTGAGATATAATGTTTGATTCTTTGACCGTTCACCACCTTTGGATTTGTGCCTTCGAAGTTGTTGATTTTTATGGCACCGGAACGATAGACCTCCTTGATAACGTAAGGGCCTTCCCATTTAGAGAGAATTTTTCCTCCAAAAAATCTTAAACGAGAGTTGTTTAGCAATACATAATCACCTACATTAAACTCATGCCTTTGTATTCTTTTGTCATGCCATCTTTTAACTTTTTCTCTAAACAACTTGGCATTTTCATAAGCTTGGGTTCTCCATTCATCAAGTGAGCTAATGTAAAATAACCTCTTCTCACCGGCAAGTTTGAAATCATTGTTGAGCCCTCCATAAGCCTCGGAGTGTAATACCTTATGTGCAGTTCTATCTCTAGTGTGGTGCCCTCCATAAGCCTCGGAGTGTCACTTGCGTAGGATATGCTCCTGTTCATGCTCGGGTACACAACGTCTAATAACACCATCTACACCTTCTTATAAAGATGTGGGTCATCCCAAAAGTAATGTCTCAAATCATAGAAAAACTTTTTCTTTTGCTGGTATGTGAAACTAGGTGGTAAATTTAGCAACCATGTAATTAGCATACCACGGAGTAGTATGAGAAGTATTTATGACATTTAATTGCTCATCAGGAAAGCTATCATCAATAGGTAGTGGATCATCAAGAACATTTTCTAACCTAGACAAGTTGTCCGCAACGGGGTTCTCAGCTCCCTTTCTATCAACAATATGCAAATCAAATTCTTGTAGCAAGAGAACCCATCTAATAAGTCTAGGTTTAGCATCTTTCTTTTCCATAAGATATTTAATAGCAGCATGATCAGTGTGAATAGTTACTTTGGAATCAATAATATAAGTTCTGAACTTATCACAAGCAAATACAACTGCTAAGAATTCTTTTTCAGTAGTAGCATTATTTCTCTAAGCATTGTCTAGAGTTTTACTAGCATATTGAATAACATTTAATTTCTTATCAACTCTTTGCCCTAGAACAGCACCTACAGCATAATCACTGGCATCACACATAATTTCAAAGGGTAAATTCCAATCAGGTGGCTGAACAATAGGTGCGGATATCAATGCTTTCTTAAGTTTTTGAAATGCTTCTACACAATCATCATCAAAGACAAATGGTATATATTTTTGTAATAAATTAGTCAGAAGCCGAGAATTTTTTAGAAGTCCTTAATGAACCTCCTATAAAATCCGGCGTGACCAAGGAAACTTCTTATACCTTTGATGTCCTTAGGACATGGCATCTTTTCAATAGCATCAACCTTGGCTTTGTCAACCTCAATACCTCTTTCAGAAACTTTATGCCCCAAGACAATACCTGCATTAACCATAAAGTGACACTTTTCCCAATTCAAGACAAGATTAGTTTCTTCACATCTCTGCAAAACTCGATCAAGGTTGCTCAAGCAATCATCAAAAGAGGATCTGTAGACGGAGAAATCGTCCATGAAAACCTCACAAATCTTTTCACAAAAGTCAGAGAATATAGCTATCATGCATCTTTGAAAGGTAGCTAGTGCATTACATAAACCAAAAGTCATACGTGTATAAGCAAAAGTACCAAAAGGGCAAGTAAAAGTAGTCTTTGATTGATCGTTGGCTGACACAGGTATTTGAGAGAAACCAGAATAACCATCTAGAAAGCAAAAATGAGTATGTTTAGATAATCTTTCTAGCATTTTGATCGATAAAAGTTAAGGGGTAATGATCTTTCTTAGTAGCTTTATTTAATTTGCGGAAATCAATTACCATCCTATAACCTGTAATAATTCTTTGCGGAACCAATTCATCTTTATCATTAGGAACGACGGTAATACCCCCTTCTTAGGGACATAGTTTACAGGACTTACCCACTGACTATCAGCAACGGAATAAATTATACCTGCCTCAAGGAGCTTTAGTATTTCTTTTTTTACCACTTCTTTCATTTTAGGATTCAGACGTCGTTGATGATCACGAACTGATTTAGCATCTTCTTCCAGATTTATTTTATGTTGACATAGAGTGGGGCTAATGCCCTTAAGATCATCAAGAGTATATCCAATAGCAGCACGGTGCTTCCTCAGAGTTTTCAATAATCTTTCTTCTTCATGCTCTGAAAGGTTAGCACTAATAATAACATGATATATCTTCTTCTCTTCAAGACAAGCATATTTAAGTGTATCAGGCAATAGATTAAGCTCAAACACGGGATCACCCTTGGGTGGAGGAGGATCCCCTAGGATTTCAATAGGCAAGTTGTGTTTCAGGATAGGTTCCTGTTTAAAGAATACTTCATCTATTTCCCTTCTTTCATTCATAAATATATCATTCTCATGGTCTAGCAAATATTGTTCTAAAGGATCACTAGGAGGTACGACAATAGAAGCAAGACCAATAATTTCATCCTTACTATGCAATTCTTCTTCACGGTGTTGTCTACTAAATTTAGAGAAATTAAACTCATGAGACATATCACCCAAGCCAATAGTAACACTAGTAGAAATACGACCTTTAGTGTCGGTTCGTAAGGACCTTTAGTACCGGTTCTGGAACCGGTACTAAAGGGTGGGCACTAAAGGTACCCCCCTTTAATGCCGGTTCAACACGAACCCGTGCTAAAGGCCCACCACGTGGCACCAGCCCGCGTCGTGGTCTGGGCGACCTTTAGTACTAGTTGGTAACACCAACCGGTACTAAAGGATTTTTTTTTTTTGAAATTTTGTTTTCAATTTTTTGAATTTTTTTATTTTTTATTTCAGTTTTTTGAATTATTTGATGATTTAGCCTCTAATCACCCCTCATAACTTGTCAAGTGTACACCACTAATTCCAAATCATCTAACTTTCCGGTCGGTCACCCATCCTCTCACTACTCCAGCCTGAGCACGCTTAACTTCCGAGTTCTATTCCCCCTAATCTCCAAGTCAGCACTTGTTGTTTTCCTAACAATAGTAAGCTATCAATCCTATTAACCCTCAAGATTTTAGCTCGATTACAAAGTCACAAGTATCACTGTTTGAGCTTGAAACTATTATTTTAAAATACAATAATTATTTAGTAACACTAATATTTCTCGAATAAGTAGTTTGACCATAGTTTGACCATAGTTTGACCAGATTTGACTAAAATTCAAAAAAACTGAACTAATTATTTATTAACTCTAATATTATTGAATAATTATTTAGTAACACTAATATTTATTGAATAAGTAGTTTGACCACAGTTTGACCAAAAATTCAAAAAACTGAAATTTGAGCATGACTTTTTTTCCTTTGTGAATTTGAGGATTCTAGAAATCTTCAACAGGGTCTCCCCCGTTGAAATCGGATGCGGATTTTAATTCCCTACATTTTGATATATTATACATTTTTTTCCAACATCGTATGCAAAAGTTATAGCCGTTTTACGTTTTAATTACACTTTTTTGCAAAACATGTCCAAATTTATATTTTTAAATTTCCCTAACTACTAGATGTAGTAACATAACTACATCTCGAAAGATTTTAATTTTTGAAGTTTTTTTAATTTTCTTTTGGTTTTTTTGCAAGACTGAAAAGGTGATAGGGGGTAGAGTTTGAAAATTGCCCCCTTTAGTGTGGGTTCGTGGCACGAACCCACACTAAAGGCTTGTCCCCTTTAGTGTGGGTTCGTGGCACGAACCGGTACTATAGGTTAGACCTTTAGTACCGGTTTGTGTCACAAACCGGTACTAAAGGGGCTCGTGGGGACCCGGCCTGACGCCAGCCTGCCACTACCCCTTTAGTACCGGTTCGTGGCACGAACCGGTACTAAAGGCTCAACATGAACCGGTACTAATGCATATGGTGCCTTTAGTGCCGAGCCAACTTCAAACCCACACTAATGTGTCTCACATTAGACCCTTTTTCTACTAGTGTAACAACCTTCTTTTCGCAGTCTATCCTAGCATTAACAGTGTTCAAGAAGGGTCTACCAAATATAATGGGACAAAATCTATCTTGTGAGGAACCAAGAATAAGAAAATCAGTAGGATATTTAGTTTTCCCACACAAGACTTCAACATCTCTAACAATCCCCATTGCTGATATAGTATCTCTATTGGCAAGTTTAATTGTAACATCGATATCTTCTAACTCAACAGGTGCAATCTCATGCTTAATTTCTTTGTATAAGTCATGAGGTATAACACTAGCACTAGCACCCATATCACACAAGCCATGATAACAATGATCTCCTATTTTAACAGAAATAACAGGCATGCCTACCACAGGTCTATGTTTATCTTTAGTACAAGGTTTAGCAATTCTAGCAGTTTCACCACAGAAATAAATAACATTCCCATCAATATTATCAGCCAAGAGATCTTTAACAATAGCATTATTAGGTTCAACTTTAATTTGCTCAGGAGGTGTATAAGTTCTAATATTACTTTTACGAACCACAGTTGAAGCTTTATCATGATCCTTTGTCCTAACAGGGAAAGGTGGTTTCTGAACATAAGAAGTAGGAACAACAGGATCAGTATAATTGACAGTTTTTTCTTCAACTTTAGTAGGTGCAGCTACTTTTACTTCTATGGGAGGATGATATTTAAACCACTTCTCCTTGGGGAGATCAACATAAGTAGCAAAATATTCACAAAAAGAAGCTACCATCTCAGAGTCAAGTCCATATTTAGTGCTAAATTTATGGAAAACATCGGTATCCATAAAAGATTTAACTCAATCAAACTTAGGTGTCATACCTGACTCCTTACCTTCGTCAAGATCCCAATCTTCAGAGTTGCATTTAATTTTATCCAATAAATTCCATTTGAATTCAATAGTCTTCATCATAAAAGAGCCAGCACAAGAAGTATCGAGCATGGATTGATTATTACGAGAAAGCCGAGCATAATTTTTTTAAAGAATTATTTCTCTTGAGAGCTCATGATTTGGGCATGAATATAACATTGACTTAAGCCTCCCCCAAGCTTGAGCGATGCTTTCTCCTTCGCGAGGCCAAAAATTATATATATAATTGCGATCACGATGAACAAGATGCATAGGATAATACTTCTGATGAAATTCCAATTTCAATCGTTTATAGTTCCGTGACCTCGTATCATAACATAGCCTATACCATGTCGATGCATCTCCCTTAAAAGATAAAGGGAAGACCTTCTTCTTAACGACATCATTGGGTATACCAGCAAGCTTAAATAATCCACAAACTTCATCCACATATATTAGGTGCTCATCAGGATGCTTTGTTCCCTCTCCTGCAAAAGGATTATCTAGCAGTTTTTCTAACATACCTGAAGGAACTTTAAAGGGAACATTTTCATTTGCAATAGGTTCAGTAGGTTGAGGAGCAACTCTTTGCTCTACTGTTCGGGGTAAATATACCCCGAACAAGCCCCTCAGAGGATTACTTTCCATAGTAACAAGTGACAGTAAATTTCAGCACACTATATAATTTTTTCCTTACCAAAGGCGCTTCACTCCCCGGCAACGGCGCCAGAAAAGAGTCTTGATGACCCACAAGTATAGGGGATCTATCATAGTCCTTTCGATAAGTAAGAGTGTCGAACCCAACGAGGAGCAGAAGGAAATGATAAGCGGTTTTCAGCAAGGTATTCTCTGCAAGTACTAAAATAAGTGGTAACAGATAGTTTTGTGATAGGATAATTTGTAACGAGCAATAAGTAACAAATGTAAATAAAGTGCAGCAAGTTGGCCCAATCCTTTTTGTAGAAAAGGACAAGCCTGGACAAACTCTTATATGGAGAAAAGTGCTCCCGAGGACACATGGGAATTATCGTCAAGCTAGTTTTCATCACGTTCATATGGTTCGCATTCGGTACTTTGATAATTTGATATGTGGGTGGACCGATGCTTGGGTGCTGTTCTTACTTGAACAAGCATCCCACTTATGATTAACCTCTATTGCAAGCATCCGCAACTACAACAAAAGTATTAAGGTAAACCTAACCATAGCATGAAACATATGGATCCAAATCAGCCCCTTACGAAGCAATGCATAAACTAGGGTTTAAGCTTCTGTCACTCTAGCAACCCATCATCTACTTATTACTTCCCAATGCCTTCCTCTAGGCCCAAATAATGGTGAAGTGTTATGTAGTCGACGTTCACATAACACCACTAGAGGCTAGACAACATACATCTCATCAAAATATCGAACGAATACCAAATTCACATGACTACTAATAGCAAGACTTCTCCCATGTCCTCAGGAACAAACGTAACTACTCACAAAGCATATTCATGTTCATAATCAGAGGGGTATTAATATGCATATAGGATCTGAACATAGGATCTTCCACCAAATAAACCAACTAGCATCAACTACAAGGAGTAATCAACACTACTAGCAACCCTACTAGTACCAATCCCGGACTTGGAGACAAGAATTGGATACAAGAGATGAACTAGGGTTTTGAAAGGAGATGGTGCTAGTGAAGATGTTGATGGAGATTGCCCTCTCCCGATGAGAGGAGCATTGGTGATGACGATGGCGATGATTTCCCCCTCCCGGAGGGAAGTGTCCCCGGCAGAACAGCTCTGTCGGAGCCCTAGATTGGTTCCGCCAAGGTTCCGCCTCGTGGCGGTGGAGTCTCGTCCCGAAAGGTTGCTTATGATTTTTTCCTCGATGAAAGACCTCATATAGCAGAAGATGGCCACCGGAGAGCCAACAGGGGGCCCACGAGGCAGGGGGCGCGCCCTAGGGGGTAGGACGCGCCCCCCACCCTCGTGGCCAGGTGGATCCCCCTCTAACGTACTTCTTCCGCTCAATATTTTTTATTATTTACAAAAATAACTTTCGTGGAGTTTCAGGACTTTTGGAGTTGTGCAGAATAGGTCTCTAATATTTGCTCCTTTTCCAGCCCAGAATTCCAGCTGCCGGCATTCTCCCTCCTTATGTAAACCTTGTAAAATAAGAGAGAATAGGCATAAGTATTGTGACATATCGTGTAATAACAGCCCATAATGCAATAAAAATTGATATAAAAGAATTATGCAAAATGGACATATCAGCTATACGTGCTGGATTATCGGACTGGTCGAATGTGATGGCAATCTGGGACCACTTCAAATATGGTGTTGCCGGAGCAACCATGTTCACCTCTCTGTTGATAACTTTCAGTCGACTTTATCTTTCAACATCAGCAAAAATCATCAGAGTGGAATTGACGTTGGGAAGTCCATCATCATCTTCTTCCATATCCTCTTCCTTTTCCAACTCCCTTTCCTTCTCCTTGGGATGTTTCTCTCGGAACTGCTAGATCAGGAGCCGACACTGTCGAGTGGTGTGTTTAGGGTAAATCAGATTACCCTCTTCATCCTTCTTGATGTGAATGTGACAGGGTAAATCCAACACATCATTTCCGTCTTGATCTTTCACTTTCTTGGGGTTCCAGGGCCCTTTGGGCTTCCCCTTGAACTTTCCTTGAGCCACAACTAAAGCCTCACTAGGAGCGGCCTGTTCGGCCTTGCGCTTCTGCTTCCGATTGGAATTCCCTCCTCCGGTTTCCTGGGCGACTGTTTTATGCTTGCCACTTCGGAGTCAGTCCTCCTCTTCACCATTAGCATACTTGGTGGCAATCTCCATCATCCGAGTCAGGGACATATCTCCTGTCCGACCAAATTTCAGATTCAACTCTCGATACTTAACACCCTTCTTGAAGGCACAAACTGCTTGGTGATCTGACACATTCTCCACTGTATGGTGCAATGTGATCCATCTTTGGATGTAATCTCTCAAGGTCTCATTCGGTTTCTGCACGCAGGGCTGCAATTCTGTTAACCCTGCCGGCTGTTTGCAAGTACCCTCAAAGGTTCTGACAAACACTCGGGTGAGTTCTTCCCAACTGTATATGCTGCCAGGCACTAACTGATTCAACCACGCTCTGGCTGATCCTTCCAACATCAGTGGAAGGTGCTTCATGGCCACTTCATCGTTGCCACCACCGATCTGTACGGCCACCTAGTAGTCCTCAAGCCAAGTATCAGGTTTGGAATCACCAGTGAACTTGCTGACTCCAGTCGCCAACCTGAAGTTGGGAGGAATCACCACAGCCCTGATGGCTCTGTTGAAGCATTCTGGGCCTAAAACATATATTCTGCTGCCAGTCGGGTGATCTCTGTCATGACACTCTCTGTGAGCTCTGTTCTTGTCGACCGAACCTTCAACAAGAATAGACCTCGCATCAAAGCCTGGCTCTCTGGGGTCGACTGGAATTCTTCGCCCACAACTATGAGGGCGTCTGTCATCGTGCTGTCGAGGCACATATGACCCACTCCTCGGGGAAGGTGTGGGCACTCGACGACAGTCATCATGGTCGAGTCGGTGATCATACTGCTCACGGTTTCTGTACTGATCTCGCCGGTCCACACGCCCCTCATGCCGCGGGGGCGATCTTGGGCTGTGAGCCGACTGAACTGTGTCTGCTCTCACAGACCTGCTATGAATTCTATTCCACGACTGAGACACCGCTGAGTTTTGTTCTCCGGCTGCCCGGAGCAAAGCCCGGATCTATATCAAACCTCGGCCAGCTTCCGACTAGGAAGGCTGAATTGACTCTGCTATGCGGGCTGCTGCCGTGAGATTTTGAATCGGAGTTCGATATACCTGAGTTGGAGGCAGAAAAGTTGTCATCGACTGGACTTAGGAATCCGCTGCCAAGCACGCTCGTCGAGTGCATGCTGGAGATTCTCCAGTCGAGTGCGCTCAGCCAAGTTGGCCAGGCGCACCTCCTCCAAGGCCCGGGCCTCGGGGGTTTCTCCAACGATAGGAGTGTGAAGTACATCCATATTGCGGCGGCGGAGCTCTTCCCTCTGCTGCGAAGAAAGAGGCTCGGGACGGTACTCCTCGTGAGCGTGCGACGGATCGCCACCGCCATCGCCACCGCCGTCGCGGGTGAAGCCAAGAGGACTGCATGGTCAATTGACCATCAGGACTTCCGCTGCGGGGTCACTGCTGTCGCACTCGGATGCGGTCTCGATGGAGCCAGTCGAACAGGCCGTAGAGAGTTTCGTTGGGCTCAATTGCGGCGACTTGTGGGGTGGCCGATTGGCGGGCCAGCGCATTGAAGGAAATATGCCCTAGAGGCAATAATAAATTTATTATTTATTTCCTTATTTCATGATAAATGTTTATTATTCATGCTAGAATTGTATTAACCGGAAACATAATACATGTGTGAATACATAGACAAACAAGAGAGTCACTAGTATGCCTCTACTTGACTAGCTCATTAATCAAAGATGGTTATGTTTCCTAACCATAAACAAAGAGTTGTTATTTGATTAATGGGATCACATCATTAGATGAACAATCTGATTGACTTGACCCATTCCGTTAACTTAGCACTTGATCGTTTAGTTTGTTGCTATTGCTTTCTTCATGACTTATACATGTTCCTATGACTATGAGATTATTTAACTCCCGTTTACCGGAAGAACACTTTGTGTGCTACCAAACGTCACAACGTAACTGGGTGATTATAAAGGTGCTCTACAGGTGTCTCCGTAGGTACTTGTTGGGTTTGATGCGTAGGTAAGAACGGTTCTTGCTAAGCCCGTAGCAGCCACGTAAAATTTGCAACAACAAAGTAGAGGACGTCTAACTTGTTTTTGCAGGGCATGTTGTGATGTGATATGGTCAAGACATGATGAGATATAAGTTGTTGTATGAGATGTTCATGTTTTATTGAAGTTATCGATAACTGGCAAAAGCCTTATGGTTGTCTCTCTATCGCATAAGATGCAAGCGCCAAATAATTGTTTTACTTTATCGCTATGCGATAGCAAGAGTTGCAAGGGCAATTGTTGGCGAGACAACCATTTGAAGACACATTGATATAGATCAAGATGATGGAGATCATGGTGTCATGCCGGTGACGATGGAAATCATGACGATGCTTTGGACATGGATATCAAAGGCGCAAGATGATCATGGCCATATCATGTCACATATTTTGATTGCATGTGATGTTTATCTTTTATACATCTTATTTTCCTTAGTTCGACGGTAGCTTTATAAGATGATCTCTCACTAATTATCAAGGTACAAGTGTTCTCCCTGAGTATGCACCGTTGCGAAAGTTCTTCGTGCTGAGACACCACGTGATGATCGGGTGTGATAGGCTCTACATTCAAATACAACAGGTGCAAAACAGTTGCACACGCGGAATACTCAGGTTAAACTTGACGAGCCTAGCATATAACAGATATGGCCTCGGAACACGGAGACCGAAAGGTCGAGCGTGAATCATATAGTAGATATGATCAACATAGTGATGTTCACCATTGAAACTACTCCATCTCACGTGATGATCGGACATGGTTTAGTTGATATGGATCACGTGATCACTTAGAGGATTAGAGGGATGTCTATCTAAGTGGGAGTTCTTAAGTAATATGATTAATTGAACTTTAATTTATCATGAACTTAGTCCTACTAGTATTAGCATATCTATGTTGTAGATCAATAGCTCGCGTTGTTGCTTGCCTGTGTTTATTTTGATATGTTCCTAGAGAAAATTGTGTTGAAAAATGTTAGTAGCAATGATGCGGATTGGATCCATGATGTGAGGTTTATCCTCATTGCTGCACAGAAGAATTATGTCCTTGATGCACCGCTAGGTGACGGACCTATTGCAGGAGCAGATGCAGACGTTATGAACGTTCGGCTAGCTCAATATGATGACTACTTGAT
Organism: Aegilops umbellulata; assembly: GCA_032464435.1. NCBI lineage: Eukaryota > Viridiplantae > Streptophyta > Magnoliopsida > Poales > Poaceae > Aegilops > Aegilops umbellulata. The sequence continues at coordinate 33,879,562 of CP136058.1, read as the reverse complement.
AGTTTAGTGCACCATGCTTAACGGCTTAGAATCGGGACTTCAAAGACGTTTTGAACGTCATGGACCATATGAGATGTTCCAGGAGTTGAAGTTAATATTTCAAGCAAATACCCGAGTTGAGAGATATGAAGTCTCCAACAAGTTCTATAGCTAAAAGATGGAGGAGAATCGCTCAACTAGTGAGCATGTGCTCAGATTGTCTGGGTACTACAATTGCTTGAATCAAGTGGGAGTTAAGCTTACAGATAAGATAGTGATTGACATAATTCTCTAGTCACCATCACCAAGTTAGTAGAACTTCGTGATGAACTATGATATGCAAGGGACAACGGAAACGATTCCCAAGCTCTTCGTAATGCTGAAATTGACGAAGGTAGAAATCGAGAAAAACATCAAGTGTTGATGGTTGACAAGATCACTAGTTACAAGAAAAGGGCAAAGGGAAAAAGGGGAACTTCAAAAGGAACAGCAAGCAAGTTGCTGCTCAAGTGAAGAAGCCCAAGTCTGGACCTAAGCCTGAGACTGAGTGCTTCTACTGCAAAGGGACTGGTCACTAGAAGCGGAACTAGCCCAAGTAATTGTTGGATAAGAAGGATGGCAAAGTGAACAAAGGTATATTGGATATACATGTTATTGATGTGTACTTTCCTAGTGTTTATAGCAACCCCTCGGTATTTGATACTGGTTCAGTTGCTAAGAGTAGTAACTCGAAACAGGAGTTGCAGAATAAACAGAGACTAGTTAAGGGTGAAGTGACGAAGAGAGTTGGAAGTGGTTCCAAGATTGATATTGTTGGAGAACGTTGCAAAAAACAAAAATTTTCCTACGGTTTCACCAAGATCCATCTATGATTTCATCTAGCAACGAGTGATCGGATGCATCTACATACCTTTGTAGATCGCGAGCGGAAGCGTTCAAAAGAACTGGGATGAGGTAGTCGTACGCGACGTGATCGAAATCACCGGAGATCCTAGCACCGAACGGACGGCACCTCCGCGTTCAAAACACGTACGGTCAGCATGACGTCTCCTCCTTCTTGATCCAGCAAGGGGGAAGGAGAAGTTGATGAAGATCCAGCAGCACGACGGCGTGGTGGTGGATGCAGGGCCTCACAGCAGCAGGGCTTCGCCGAGTACTGCGAGAGGAAGGGGTGTAGCAGGGAGAGAGGGAGGCGCCAGGGGCAAGGGTGTGGCTGCCCCTCCCTCCCCCCCTTTATATAGGCCCCCTGGGGGGGCGCCGGCCCCTGGAGATCCCATCTCCAGAGGGGGGCGGCGGCCAAGGGTGGTGGAGTGCCCCCCAAGGCAAGTGGGCGCCCCCCCACCCTAGGGTTCCAACCCTAGGCGCAGGGGGTGGGCCTTGGGGGGCGCACCAGCCCACTAAGGGCTGGTCCCCCTCCCACTTCAGCCCATGGGGACCTCCGGGATGGGTGGCCCCATCCGGTGGACCCCCGGGACCCATCTGGTGGTCCCGGTACAATACCGGTGACCCCCAGATCACTCCCGATGGCTGAAACTGTACTTCCTATATATAATTCTTCACCTCCGGACCAATCCGGAACTGCTCGTGACGTCCGGGATCTCATCCGGGACTCCGAACAACATTCGGGTTACTGCATATACTTATCTTCACAGCCCTAGCGTCACCGAACCTTAAGTGTGTAGACCCTACGGGTTCGGGAGACATGCAGACATGACCGAGACGGCTCTCGGGCAATAACCAACAACGGGATCTGGATACCCATGTTGGCTCCCACATGCTCCATGATGATCTCATCGGATGAACCACGATGTCGAGGATTCAATTAATCCCGTATACGATTCCCTTTGTCAATCGGTATTTTACTTGCCCGAGATTCGATCGTCGGTATCCCAATACCTCGTTCAATCTCGTTACCGGCAAGTCACTTTACTCGTACCGTAATGCATGATCCCGTGATCAACCACTTTGATCACATTGAGCTCATTATGATGATGCATTACCGAGTGGGCCCGGTGATACCTCTCCGTCATGCGCAGTGACAAATCCCAGTCTCGATCCGTGTGAACCCAACAAACATTTTCGGAGATACCCGTAGTATTCCTTTATAGTCACCCAGTTACGTTGTGACGTTTGGCACACCCAAAGCACTCCTACGGCATCCGGGAGTTACACGATCTCATGGTCTAAGGAAAGGACACTTGACATTGGAAAACTCTAGCAAACGAACTATACGATCTTGTGCTATGTTTAGGATTGGGTCTTGTCCATCACATCATTCTCCTAATCATGTGATCTCGTTATCAATGACATCCAATGTCCATAGTCAGGAAACCATGACTATCTGTTGATCAACGAGCTAGTCAACTAGAGGCTTACTAGGGACATGTTGGTGTCTATTATTCACACATGTATTACGATTTCCGGATAACACAATTATAGCATGAATAAAGACAATTATCATGAACAAGGTAATATAATAATAATGCTTTTATTATTGCCTCTAGGGCATAATTCCAACAAATATGATCATCATCGTACACTCCCTATACTTTCGAGATTAGTGTTGAACCTAAATAAGTGTTATTTGGTGTTTGTGTTGAGCATGAATATGATTTGATCATGTTTATTGCAATACGGTTATTCATTTAAGTATGAGAATAAATTGTTGTTCTGTTTACATGAATAAAACCTTATATGGTTACACACCCAATGAAAATGGTTCATTGGATCTCGATTGTAGTGATACACATATTCATAATATTGAAGCCAAAAGATGCAAAGTTAATAATGATAGTGCAACTTATTTGTGGCACTGCCGTTTAAGTCATATTGGTGTGAAGCGCATGAAGAAACTCCATGCTGATGGGATTTTGGAATCACTTGATTATGAATCACTTGATGCTTGCGAACCATGTCTCTTGGGCAAGATGATTAAAACGCTGTTCTCCGGAACAATGGAGCAAGCAACAGATTTGTTGGAAATCATACATACTGATGTATGTGGTCCGATGAATATTAAAGGTCGCGACAAGTATCATTATTTTCTAACCTTCACAGATTATTTAAGCAGATATGAGTATATCTACATAATGAAATAAGAAGTCTGAAACATTTGAAAAGTTCATATAATTTCAGAGTGAAGTGGAAAATCATCATAACAAGAAAATAAAGTTTATACGATCTGATCGTGGAGAAGAGTATTAGAGTTACGAGTTTGGTCTTCAGTTAAAACAATGTGAAATAGTTTCACTACTCACGCCACCTGGAACACCACAGCATAATGGTGTGTCCGAACGTCATAACTGTACTTTATTGGATATAGTGCAATCTATGATGTTTCTTACAGATTTACCAACATCATTTTGGGCTTATGCATTAAAGACAGCTGCATTCACGTTAAAAAAGGGGCACCATCTAAGTCCGTTGAGACGACACAATATGAACTATGGTTTGGCAGGAAACCAAAGTTGTCGTTTCTTAAAGTTTGGGGTTGTGATGCTTATATGAAAAGGTTTCATCCTGATAAGCTCAAACCCAAATCGGAGAAATATGTCTTCATAGGATACCCAACGGAGACTGTTGGGTACACCTTCTATCACAGATCCGAAGGCAAGATATTCATTGCTGAGAATGGATCCTTTCTAGAGAAGGAGTTTCTCTCGAAAGAAGTGAGTGGGAGGAAAGTAGAAAACTTGATAAGGTAATTGTACCGTCTCCTTTATTGGAAAGTAGTTCATCACAGAAATCTTTTCTTGTGACTACTGCACCAATTAGTGAGGAAGCTAATGATGATGATCAAGTAACTTCAGGTCAAGTTACTACCGAATCTCGTAAGTAAACCAGAGTGAGATCCGCACCAGAGTGGTACAGTAAACCTGTTCTGGAAGTCATGTTACTAGACCATGACGAACTTGCGAACTATGAGGAAGCGATGATGAGCCTAGATTCCGCGAAATGGTTTGAGGCCATGAAATCTGAGATATGATCCATGTATGAGAACAAAGTATGGACTTTGATGGATTTGCCCGATGATCGGCAAGCCATAGAAAATAAATGGATCTTCAAGAGGAAGACATACGCTGATAGTAGTGTTACTATCTACAAAGCTAGAATTGTCGCAAAAGGTTTTCGACAAGTTCAAGGTGTTGACTACGATGAGAGTTTCTCACTCGTATCTATGCTTAAGTCTGTCCGAATCATGTTAGCAATTGCCGCATTTTATGAAATCTGGCAAATGGATAAACAAAACTGCATTCCTTAATGGATTTATTAAAGAAGAGTTGTATACGATGCAACTAGAAGGTTTTGTCGATCCTAAAGGTGTTAACAAAATATGCAAGCTCCAGCGATCCATCTATGGACTGGTGCAAGCATCTCGGAGTTGGAATATACACTTTGATAAGTTGAACAAAGCATATAGTTTTATACAGACTTGCGGTGAAGCCTGTATTTACAAGAAAGTGAGTGGGAGCACTACAGTATTTCTGATAAGTATATGTAAATGAAATATTGTTGATCGGAAATAATGTAGAATTATTCTGCGAAGCATAAAGGAGTATTTGAAAGGAGTTTTTCGAAGAAGGACCTCGGGAAGCCGCTTACATATTAAGCATCAAGATCTATAGAGATAGATCAAGACGCTTGATATGTTTTCAATGAGTACATACCTTGACAAGATTTTGAAGTAGTTCAAAATGGAACAGTCAAAGAAAGAGTTCTTACCTGTGTTACAAGGTGTGAAATTGAGTAAGACTCAAAACCCGACCTCGGCAGAATATAGAAAGAGAATGAAAGTCATTCCCTATGCCTTGGCCATAGGTTCTATAAAGTATGCCATGCTGTGTACCAGATCTATTGTATACCCTACACTGTGTTTAGCAAGGGAGTACAATAGTGATCTAGGAGTAGATCACTAGACAGCAGTCAAAATTATCCTTAGTGGAATAAGGATATGTTTCTCGATTATGGAGGTGACAAAAGGTTCGTCGTAAAGGGTTACGTCGATGCAAGTTTTGACACTAATCTAGATGACTCTAAGTCTCGGTCTAGATACATATTGAAAGTGGGAGCAATTAGCTAGAGTAGCTCCTTGCAGAGTATTGTTGACATAGAAATTTGCAAAATACTTAAGGGTCTGAATATGACAGGCCAGTTGACTAAAATTATCTCACAAGCAAAACATGATCACACCTTAGTACTCTTTGGGTGTTAATCACATAGCGATGTGAACTAGATTACTGACTCTAGTAAACCCTATTGCTGTTGGTCACATATCGATGTGAACTATGGGTGTTAATCACATGGTGATGTGAACTATTGGTGTTAAATCACATGGCGATGTGAACTAGATTATTGACTCTAGTGCAAGTGGGAGACTGAAGGAAATATGCCCTAGAGGCAATAATAAAGTTGTTATTTTATATTTCCTTATATCATGGTAAATGTTTATTATTCATGCTAGAATTGTATTAACCGCAAACATAATACATGTATGAATACATAGACAAACAAGAGTGTCACTAGTATGCCTCTACTTGACTAGCTCATTAATCAAAGATGGTTATGTTTCCTAACCATAGACAAAGAGTTGTTATTTGATTAATGGGATCACATCATTAGATGAATGATCTGATTGACTCCATTCCGTTAGCTTAGCACTTGATCGTTTAGTTTGTTGCTATTGCTTTCTTCATGACTTATACATGTTCCTATGACTATGAGATTATGCAACTCCCGTTTACCGGAGGAACACTTTGTGTGCTACCAAACGTCACAACGTAACTGGGTGATTATAAAGGTGCTCTACAGGTGTCTCCGAAGGTACTTGTTGGGTTGGCGTATTTTGAGATTAGGATTTGTCACTCCGAATGTCGGAGAGGTATCTATGGGCCCTCTCGGTAATGCACATCACTTAAGCATTGCAAGCATTGCAACTAATGAGTTAGTTGCGGGATGATGTATTACGAAACGAGTAAAGGGACTTGCCGGTAACAAGATTGAACTAGGTATAGGATACCGACAATCGGATCTCGGGCAAGTAACATACCGATGACAAGGGGAACAAACGTATGTTGTTATGCGGTCTGACCGATAAAGATCTTCGTAGAATATGTGGGAGCCAATATGAGCATCCAGGTTCCGCTATTGGTTATTGACCGAGAATGGTTCTAGGTCATGTCTACATAGTTCTCGAACCCGTAGGGTCCGCACGCTTAAGGTTTTGATGACAGTTATATTATGAGTTTATGAGTTTTGATGTACCGAAGGAGTTCGGAGTCCGGGATGAGATCGGGGACATGACAAGGAGTCTCGAAATGGTCGAGACGTAAAGATCGATATATTGGACGACTATATTCGGACATCGGAAAGGTTCTGAGTGGTTCGGGTATTTTTCGGAGTACCGGAGAGTTACGGGAATACGGAGGAAAAGTATTGGGCCTTATTGGGCCATACGGGAAAGAGAGGGGGCTGCTTAGGGCAGGCCGCGCCCCCCCAAGGCCTAGTCCGAATTGGACTAGGGGGAGGGGCTGCGCCCCCTCCTTCCTTCCCATCTCCTTTCCCCTTCCTTGTCTCCTACTCCTACTACATGGAAGGACTCCTAGTTGGACTAGGAAAGGGGGAATCCTACTCCCGGTGGGAGTAGGACTCCCTAGGGCGCGCCGAGAGGGCCGGCCCTCCCCTCCTCCACTCCTTTATATACGGGGGCAGGGGGCACCCCATAGACACACAAGTTCATCCTCGTGATCATTCCTTAGCCGTGTGCGGTGCCCCCCTCCGCGATATTACACCTCAGTCATATTGTAGCGGTGCTTAGGCGAAGCCCTGCTACAGTGGAACATCAAGATCGTCACCACGCCGTCGTGCTGACGGAACTCCCCCCGAAGCTTTGCTGGATCGGAGCCCGGGGTGCGTCATCGAGCTGAACGTGTGTAGAACTCGGAGGTACCGTCCGTTCGGTGCTTGGATCGGTCGGACCGGGAAGATGTACGACTACTTCCTCTACGTTGTGTCAACGCTTCCGCTTAGGTCTATGAGGGTACGTAGACAACACTCTCCCCTCTCGTTGCTATGCATCACCATGATCTTGCGTGTGCGTAGGAAAATTTTGAAATTATTACATTCCCCAACACGCATGCCTCACCCACCGCTGGAGCCGCGACCGACCGGAACGTTTGCGCCAGCGGATAGCGGGGAGCGAGGACGCCACAGGAGCCGACAAATACTGAGTCGACGGCTGCCGATGAAGGACGCCGCGTACGCACGCGCGAAAGTGCTCGCCTCATGGAAGGGGAGCGCCTTGACGTCGAGTGGAGCTTCTTGGAGCCAAGCGGAGTCATCGGCGACGAAGACGAGCGCGCTGAGATGGATCTAGCGGCCCTCCGCCCATCCTCCGCCAGAAACCATGATGATGGGAATCGGAAAATCGCAACTCCACCAAAAAGTCGCTAAGACACCTGCCCCAAGGTGGGCGCCAACCGTCGTGGATCTAAGACTGACAGTAGAATGGGGGTAGGTATGAGGAGGCAAGATCCTAGCTATGGCGAAGTTGTACACACGAGTTTTACGAGTTCAGGCCCTTCACGGAGGAAGTAATAGCCCTACGTCTCGGAGCCCGGGGGCCGTCGACTGGATTATGCGTGTGTGAGTTACAGGGGGTGCGAACCCTTGTCCCAGAGGAGGAGGGCGGCTTATATAGAGTGCGCCAGGACCCCAGCTCCCCTCCGTTACACAGGGTTCAATGTACATAAAGAGGGAGCGTTACAGGTAACATCCGCAATAAAGTGTTCTAAATGATAATTAAGTCTATGAGTAAACGCCGACCGTTGCTGTGTAGAGTGACTTTAGATCTTCTACATGTCGAGTGGTTTCTGTGACGGTCGAGTGACATTGATTCTTCCGAGTGGAATGTCTCTGGTCGAGTGGATGATGGTACCCTTCGAATGCTTCTGACTTCAGGGTGATGTCTTTGGGGAGGGTATCTAGGTCAGGCCTATAACACTACCCTAGGTACATAACTTCATCAGCGCCCCCTCTTTCCCTTCCTCTCTCCCTCTCCTTCCTTCCCCCTCCTAGTAGGACTAGGAAAGGAGGAATCCTACTCCTACCAGGAGGAGGATTCCTCCTCCCTTGGCGCACCCCCTAGGGCCGGCCGGCCTCCTCCTCCCCTCCTTTATATATGGGGGAGGGGGGCACCCCATAGACACACAAATTGATTGTTTAACCGTGTGCGGTGCCCCCCCTCCACAGATTTCCACCTCGGTCATATCGTTGTAGTGCTTAGGCGAAGCCCTGCATCAGTAACTTCATCATCACCATCATCAGGCCGTCGTGCTGACGAAGCTCTCCCTCAACACTCAGCTGGATCTAGAGTTCGTGGGACGTCACCGAGCTAAACGTGTGCAGATCGCGGAGGTGTCGTAATTTCGGTACTAGGATCGGTCAGATCGTGAAGATGTACGACTACATCAACCGCGTTGTCATAACGCTTCCACTTTCGGTCTACGAGGGTACGTGGACAACACTCTCCCCTCTCGTTGCTATGCATCACCTAGATGGATCTTGCGTGTGCGTAGGAATTTTATTGAAATTACTGCGTTCCCAAACAGTGGCATCCGAGCCAGGTCTATGCGTAGATGTTATATGCACCAGTAGAACACGAAGAGTTGTCGGCGATAATAGTCATACTGCTTACCAGCATGTCATACTTTGATTCAGCGATATTGTTGGATGAAGCGGCCGGGCCGACATTACGTGCACGCTTACGCGAGACTGGTTCTACCGACGTGCTTTGCACACAGGTGGCTGGCGGGTGTCAGTTTCTCCAAGTTTAGTTGAATCGAGTGTGACTACGCCCGGTCCTTGTTGAAGGTTAAAACATCACATTGGCGAAAAATCGTTGTGGTTTTGATGCGTAGGCGTAGCAGCCACGTAAAACTTGCAACAACTAAGTAGAGGATGTCTAACTTGTTTTTGTAGGGCATGTTGTGATGTAATATGGTCAAGACATGATGCTAAATTTTATTATATGAGATGATCATGTTTTGTAACAGAGTTATCGACAACTGGCAGGAGCCATATGGTTGTCACTTTATTGTATGAAATGCAATTGCCATGTAATTGCTTTACTTTATCACTAAGCAGTAGCGATAGTCATGGAAGCAATAGTTGACGAGACGACAATGATGCTACGATGGAGATCAAGGTGTCGCGCCAGTGATGATGGTGATCATGACGGTGCTTTGGAGATGGAGATCAAAGGCACAAGATGATGATGGCCATATCATATCACTTATATTGATTGCATGTGATGTTTATCCTTTATGCATCTTATTTTTCTTAGTTCGGCAGTAGCATTATAAGATGATCTCTCACTAAATTTCAAGGTACAAGTGTTCTCCCTGAGTATGCACCGTTGCGAAAGTTCGTCGTGTCGAGACACCACGTGATCATCGGGTGTGATAATCTCTACATTCACATACAACGGGTGCAAGCCAGTCTTGCACACGCAGAATACTCGGGTTAAACTTGACGAGCCTAGCTTATGCATATATGGCCTCGGAACATTGAGACCGAAAGGCCGGGCGTGAATCATATAGTAGATATGATCAACATAGTGATGTTCACCATTGAAAACTACTCCATATCACGTGATGATCGGACATGATTTAGTTGATTTGGATCACGTGATCACTTAGATGATTAGAGGGATGTCTATCTAAGTGGGAGTTCTTAAGTAATATGATTAATTGAATTTTAACTTATCATGAACTTAGTACCTGATAGTATTTTGCATATCTATGTTGTTGTAGATCAATGGCCTGTGCTACTATTCCTTTGAATTTCAATGCGTTCCTAGAGAAAGCTAAGTTGAAAGATGATGGTATAGCAACTACACGAACTGAGACCGTAACTTGAGGATTATCCTCATTGCTGCACAGAAGAATTATGTCCTGGAAGCACTGCTAGGTGGACCTGCTACAGGAGCAACACCAGAGGTTGTGAATGCCTGGCAGAGCAAAGCTGATGACTACTTGAGAGTTCAGTGTGCCATGCTTTACGGCTTAGAACCGGGACTTCAACGACGTTTTGAACGTTATGGAGCATATGAGATGTTCCAGGAGTTGAAGTTAATATTTCAAGCAACTGCCTGGATTGAGAGATATGAAGTCTCTAATAAGTTCTATAGCTGAAAAATGGAGGAGAATAGTTCTGTCAGTGAGCATATACTCAAAATGTCTGGGTATCATAATCACTTGACTCAGCTGGGAGTTAATCTTCCGGTTGACAGTGTCATTGACAGAGTCATTCAATCACTGCCACCAAGCTACAAAAGCTTTGTGATGAACTATAACATGCAAGGGATGGATAAGACGATACCCGAGCTCTTCACAATTCTAAAGGCTACGGAGGTAGAAATCAAGAAGGAGCATCAAGTGCTGATGGTCAACAAGACCACCAGTTTCAAGAAAAGGGTAAAGGGAAAAAGGGGAACTTCAAAAAGAATAGAAAGCAAGTTGCTACTCAAGTGAAGAAACCCAAGTCTGGATCTAAGCCTGAGACTGAGTGCTTCTACTACAAAGGGACTGGTCACTGGAAGCAGAACTGCACCAAGTATTTGGCGGACAAGAGGGATGGCAAGGTGAACAAAGGTATATGTGATATACATGGTATTGATGTGTACCTTAATAATGCTTACAGTAGTACCTGGGTATTTGATACTGGCTCTGTTGCTAATATTTTCACCTCGCAACAGGGACTACGGACTAAGAGAAGATTGGCTAAGGACGAGGTGACGATGCACGTGGGAAATGGTTCCGAAGTCGATGTGATCGCCGTCGGCACGCTACCTCTACATCTACCTTCGGGATTAGTTTTAGACCTGAATAATTGTTATTTGGTGCCAACATTAAGCATGAACATTATATCTGGATCTTGTTTGATGCGAGACGGTCCGGGATAATGTTGAAGCCAAAAGATGCAAAGTTGATAATGATAATGCAACTTATTTGTGGCACTACCGTTTGGGTCATATTGGTGTAAAGCGCATGAAGAACTCCATTCTGATGGACTTTTGGAATCACTTGATTATGAATCACTTGGTACTTGTGAACCATGCCTCACGGGCATGATGACTAAAACTCCATTCTCTGGAACAATGGAGCGAGCAACAGATTTATTGGAAATAATACATACTGATGTATGTGGTCCGATGAATATTGAGGCTCGCAGCGGGTATCGTTATTTTCTGACCTTCACAGATCATTTGAGCAGATATGAGTTTGGTCTTCATTTGAAACAATGCAGAATAGTTTCGCAACTCACGCCACCCGGAACACCACAGCGTAATGGTGTGTCCGAACGTCATAACCGCACTTTATAAGATATGGTGCGATCTATGATGTCTCTTACTGATTTACCGCTATCATTTTGGGGTTAAGCTATAGAGACGGCTGCATCCACATTAAATAGGGCACCTTAAATCTGTTGAGACGACACCTTATGAACTGTGGTTTGGCAAGAAACCCAAGTTGTCGTTTCTTAAAGTTTGGGGCTGCCATGCTTATGTGAAAAGACTTCAATCTGATAAGCTCGAACCCAAATCGGAGAAATGTGTCTTCATAGGATACCCAAAAGAGACTGTTGGGTAGACCTTCTATCACAGATCCGAAGGCAAGACATTTGTTGCTAAGAATGGATCCTTTCTGGAGAAGGAGTTTCTCTCGAAAAAGTGAGTGGGAGGAAAGTAGAACTTGATGAGGTAACTGTACCTTCTCCCTTATTGGAAAGTAGTTCGTCACAAAAATCAGTTCCTGTGACTCCTACACCAATTAGTGGGGAAGCAAATGATGATGATCATGTAACTTCAGATCAAGTTACTACCGAACCTGATAGGTCAACCAGAGTAAGATCCGCACCAGAGTGGTACGGTAATCCTGTTCTGGAGGTCATGTTACTTGTCCATCATGAACCTACGAATTATGAGGAAATGATGATGAGCCCAGATTCCACAAAATGGCTTGAGGCCATGAAATCTGAGATGGGATCCATGTATGAGAACAAAGTGTGGACTTTGGTTGACTTGCCCATTGATCGGCAAGCCATCGAGAGTAAGTGGATCTTAAAGAAGAAGACAGACGCTGACGGTAATGTTACTGTCTACAAAGCTCGACTTGACAAGTTCAAGGAGTTGACTATGATGAGACCTTCTCACCCATAGCGATGCTTAAGTCCGTCTGAATCATGTTAGCTATTGCTGCATTTTATGATTATGAAATTTGGCAAATGGATGTAAAGACTGCATTCCTGAATGGATTTCTAGAAGAAGAGTTGTATATTATGCAACTCGAAGGTTTTATAAATCCAAAGGATGCTAACAAAGTGTGCAAGCTCTAGCGATCCATTTATGGACTGGTGCAAGCATCTCTGAGTTGCAATAAACGTTTTGATAGTGTGATCAAAGCATATGGTTTTATACAGACTTTTGGAGAAGCCTGTATTTACAAGAAAGTGAGTGGGAGCTCTGTAGCATTTCTAATATTATATGTGGATGACATATTGTTGATTGGAAATGATATAGAATTTCTGGATAGCATAAAAGGATACTTGAATAAGAGATTTTCAATAAAACACCTTTGTGAAGCTGCTTATATATTGGGCATCAAGATCTATAGTAATAGATCAAGACGCTTAATTGGACTTTCACAAGGCACGTACCTTGATAAAGTTTTTAAGAAGTTCAAAATGGATCAAGCAAATAAAGGGTTCTTGCCTATGTTACAAGGTGTGAAGTTGAGTCAGACTCAATGCCCGACCACTGCAGAAGATAGAGAGAAAATGAAAGCCATTCCCTATGCTTCAGCCATAGGTTCTATCATGTATGCAATGCTGTGTACCAGACCTGATGTGTGCCTTGCTATTAGTTTAGCAGGGAGTTACCAAAGTAATCCAGGAGTGGATCACTGGACAGCGGTCAAGAACATCCTGAAATACCTGAAAAGGACTACGGATATGTTTCTCGTTTATGGAGGTGACAAAGAGCTCGTCGTAAATGGTTACGTTGATGCAAGCTTTGACACTGATCCGGGTGACTCTAAGTCACAAACCGGATACATATTTATATTGAACGGCGGAGCTGTAAGTTCGTGCAGTTCTAAGCAAAGCATCGTGGTGGGATCTACGTGTCAAGCGGAGTACATAGATGCTTCGGAAGCAGCAAATGAAGGAGTCTGGATGAAGGAGTTCATATCCGATCTAGGTGGCATACCTAGTGCATCGGGTCCAATGAAAATCTTTTGTGACAATACTGGTGCAATTGCCTTGGCAAAGGAATCCAGGTTTCACAAGAGAACCAAGCACATCAAGAGACTCTTCAATTCCATCCGCGATCAAGTCAAGGAGGGAGACATAGAGATTTGCAAGATACATACGGATCTGAATGTTGCAGACCCGTTGACTTAGCCTCTCTCATGAGCAAAACATGATCAGCACCAAGACTCCATGGGTGTTAGAATCATTACTGTGTAATCTAGATTATTGACTCTAGTGCAAGTGGGAGACTGAAGGAAATATGCCCTAGAGGCAATAATAAAGTTTTTATTTATATTTCCTTATATCATGATAAATGTTTATTATTCATGCAAGAATTGTATTAACCGGAAACTTAGTACATGTGTGAATACATAGACAAATAGAATGTCACTAGTATGCCTCTACTTGACTAGCTCGTTGAATCAAAGATGGTTAAGTTTTCTAGCCATAAACATGAGTTGTCATTTGATTAACGGGATCACATCATTAGAGAATGATGTGATTGACCTGACCCATTCCATTAGCTTAGCACTTGATCATTTAGTTTGTTGCTATTTCTTTCTTCATGACTTATACATGTCGTTATGACTATGAGATTATGCAACTCCCGAATACCGGAGGAACACTTAGTGAGCTATCAAACGTCACAACGTAACTAGGTGATTATAAAGATGCCCTACAGGTTTCTACGATGCTGTTTGTTGAGTTGGCATAGATCGATATTAGAATTTGTCACTCTGAGTATCGGAGAGGTATCTCTGGGCCCTCTCGGTAATACACATCACTATAAGCCTTGCAAGCAATGTGACTAATGAGTTAGTTGCGGGATGATGTATTACGGAATGAGTAAAGAGACTTGCCGGTAACGAGATTGAACTAGGTATTGAGATACCGACAATCGAATCTCGGGCAAGTAACACACCGATGACAAAGGGAACAACGTATGTTGTTATGCGGTTTGACCGATAAAGATCTTCGTAGAATATGTAGGTACCAATATGAGCATCCAGGTTCCGCTATTGGTTATTGACCGGAGATGAGTCTTGGTCATGTCTACATAGTTCTCGAACCCATAGGGTCCGCACGCTTAATATCGGTGATGATCGGTATTATGAGTTTATGTGTTTCGATGTACCGAAGGTAGTTCAGAGTCCCAGATGTAACCACGGACATGACGAGGAGTCTCAAAATGGTCGAGACATAAAGATTGATATATAGAATGACTATATTCGGACACCGGATGAGTTCCGGGGGTCACCGGATAATTATAGGAGTGTCGCGGGGTTATCGAAACCCTCGGGGGAACTAATGAGCCAACAGGGGCCTTGTGAGAGAGAGAGGAGGGGGCCTTAGGGCTGGCCGCACACCCCCCATTGAGGAGTCCAAATTGGACAAGGAGGGGGGTGGTGCCCCCTCTTTCCCTCCCTCTCTCCCTCTCCTTCCTTCCCCCCTCCTAGTAGAACTTGGAAAGGAGGAATCCTACTCCTACTAGGAGGAGGATTCCTCCTCCCTTGGCGCGCCCCCTAGGGCCGGCCGACCTCCTCCTCCCCTCCTTTATATACGGGGGAGGGGGCACCCCATGGACACACAAGTTGATTGTTTAACCGTGTGCGGTGCCCCCCTCCATAGATTTCCACCTCGGTCATATCGTGGTTGTGCTTAGGCGAAGCCCTGTGTCGGTAACTTCATCAACACCGTCATCACGCCATCGTGCTGACGAAGCTCTCCCTCGACACTCAGCTGGATCTAGAGTTTGTGCGACGTCACCGAGCTGAACATGTGCAGATCGCGGAGGTGTCGTACTTTCAGTACTAGGATCAGTCGGATTGTGAAGACGTACGACTAAATCAACCGCGTTGTCATAACTCTTCTGCTTTCGGTCTATGAGGGTACGTGGACAACACTCTCCCCTCTTGTTTCTATGCATCACCTAGATGGATCTTGCGTGTGCATAGGAATTTTTTTGAAATTACTGTGTTCCCCAACAAGCACCTCTCCGGTCTCCTTGTCTTCACCAGCCTTGAAGGCATTTTTTGCTCGTCTTTAGGGTGCATCTAGATCTAGTGATATCCATCACAGATCAAGGCTAGTGAACAAGTTGGATCCACAAGTTCATCAAGAGACTCATCGATGATCGACAATGGGTATCGGTTCTTCACCGTGATTGCGTTGAGATGTTGGTAGATGACACCAAGAGAGGTCTTTCTTTTGCACCAATTATATAGGTGAGGCGAAGGGACTCAATCTTGGCTGGATAATACCTTGTGCTAACATATCTGCCACTTGTGCTTTTGTCTTTCTGGTTTGGATTGTAAAGATAGGGGCGGAGGTTCACACACAACAAATTTTGTCTATTCGGTGACAAAAAAGCTGGCGACGAAACAGGAAACTTCGCCTGCTGTGCATTACCGAGAGGGCCCAGAGATACCTCTCCGATACTCGGAGTGACGGTCCATCGTCACGAGGTGTTTTCCTCAGCAGCCTAGCCAATTTCGGTGACGTTCTGGCCTGCAATTCTATGACGCTTTTGGACGTCAATAGGCATGTCCATTTCCTGGATGATTTGTAGTGTCATAGAAAATGTTTCGTGTCACAAACAATGTTTGGCGGGTTTAGAAAAATGGATAACAAAATGGCTTGTTGGTGTTTAGATTGTAGTACCTTATGAATTCTACCATGGCAGAGTTTATAACATATTAGAATGAAATTTTCGGTGTTTAGGGTTGATATGCTTGTATCGAAATCCATTGAGTATTTCTCTGTGCGTGCTCGCAGTTTTACAGAAGGGTATAATCTCTTAATACTACTTCATAGAACATACATGTTAGTCATCATCATCACATCAGTACCAACAGTAGTATAAAACATGACATACAGAGATGGACGATCATTGAGGAAACATGACAGAGAGTGAGAACTACTCCCCATCTGGTCCAACAGTAATGAAACTGAGGAAGAGAAGGTCCCTGCACGTCCATGCTGTAGCATGAAGATCATCCTGTCTCCAATATCCATGTCGTACACATCGACTACTTTGCTCCACCCATTAAGGATGATGCTTCCATCCGAAGGAAGTATGCCCTAGATGTTGGGAAACGTAGCATGCAATTTCAAAAATTCCTACGCTCACGCAAGACCTATCTAGGAGATGCATAGAAACGAGAGGGGGAGAGTGTGTCCACGTACCCTCGTAGACCGAAAGCAGAAGCGTTTGACAATGCGGTTGATGTAGTGGAATTCTCTATCTGATCGATCAAGCACCGAACGTACGGCATCTCCGAGTTCTGCACACGTTCATCTCGATGACGTCCCTCGAACTCTTGATCCAGCAAAGTGTCGAGGGAGAGTTTCATTTGCACGATGGCGTGGTGGCGGTGATGGTGAAGTGATCCGCATAGGGCTTTGCCTAAGCACTACGACAATATGACCAGAGGCGTAAACTTTGGAGGGGACGCCACACACGGCTAACAATCTTTGTTGTGTGTTGTAGCGGTTCCCCCCTCATATATATAGGTTGGAGGGAAGGAGAAGCAACCAAGGGGCGCCCCAAGTAGGAGGAATCCTACTTGGGCGCTTCCCAATTCGGCCTCCCCCCTTCCATATTCATCCGGAGGGGGAAGGAAGGAGGAGGGAGGAGAGAAGGAAGGGGAGGTCAAATTGCTCCCCTTTCTTTCTCTCTTCCCCTTTTTCCTTCCCCAATATTTTGGCCTACATGGGGTTCACCAGCTCCTTAGGGGCTGGTCTGTCCCCTTCTTGGCCCATTAGGCCCATGTAGTTGTCGGGGGGATGCCTGGAACCCCTTCCGGTGACCCGATATGTACCCTGTACCCCCAGAACACTTCCGGTGTCCGAATATGATCATCCTATATATGAATCTTTACCTCTCGACCATTTTGAGACTCCTCGTCATGTCCGTGATCTCAACCAGGGACACTGAACAACATTCAGTCACCAAATCACATAACTCATATAATATAAAATCGTCATCGAACGTTAAGCGTGCGGACCCTACGGGTTTGAGAACTATGTAGACATGACCGAGACACCTCTCCGGTCAATAACCAATAGCGGAACCTGGATGCTCATATTGGTTCTCACATATTCTACGAAAATCTTTATCGATCGTACCGTAATGACAACATACGTTATTCCCTTTGTCATCGGTATGTTACTTGCCCGAGATTCGGTCGTCGGTATCTTCATACCTAGTTCAATCTCGTTACCGGCAAGTTTCTTTACTCATTCTGTAATACATCATCCCATTACTAACTCATTAGTCACATTGCTTGCAAGTCTTATTGTGATGTGCATTACCGAGAGGGCTCAGAGATACCTCTCCGATACTCGGAGTGACAAATCCTAATCTCAGTCTATGCCAACCCAACAAACACCTTCAGAGATACCTGTAGAGTATATTTATAATCACCCAGTTACGTTGTGACGTTTGATAGCACACAAGGTATTTCTCCGATATCCAGGAGTTGCATAATCTCATAGTCGAAGGAATATGTATTTGACATGAAGAAAGCAATAGCAATAAAACTGAACGATCAATATGCTATGCTAACGGATGGGTCTTGTCCATCACATCATTCTGCTAATGATGTGATCCTGTTCATCAAATGAAAACACATGTCTATGGTTAGGAAAATTAACCATCTTTGATTAACGAGCTAGTCTAGTAGAGGCTTACTAGGGACACGGTGTTTTGTCTATGTATCCACACATGTATCAAGTGTCTGTTTAATACAATTCTAGCATGAATAATAAACATTTACCATGACATAAGGAAATATAAAATAACAACTTTATTATTGCCTCTAGGGCATATTTCCTTCAGTCTCCCACTTGCACTAGAGTCAATAATCCAGTTCACATCGCCATGTGATTTAACACCAATAGTTCACATATTTGTGTGATTAACACCCATAGTTCACATCGCCATGTGACCAACACCCCAAGGGTTTACTAGAGTCAATAATCTAGTTCACATCGCTATGTGATTAACACCCAAAGAGTACTAAGGTGTGATCATGTTTTTCTTGTGAGAGAAGTTTAGTCAACGGGTCTGTCACATTCAGATCTGTATGTATTTTGCAAATTTCTATGTCTACAATGCTCTGCATGGAGATACTCTAGCTAATTTCTCCCACTTTCAATATGTATCCAGATTGAAACTCAGAGTCATTTGGATTGGTGTCAAAGCTTGCATCGACGTAACTCTTTACGACGAACTCTTATCACCTCCATAATCAAGAAGTATTTCCTTAGTCCTCTAAGGATAAATTTGACCGCTGTCCAGTGATCTACTCATGGATCACTATTGTACCCCTTGCCAAACTCATGGCAAAGTACACAATAGGTCTGGTACACAACATGGCATACTTTATAGAACCTATGGATGTCGCATAGGGAATGACTTTCATTCTCTCACTATCTTATGTTGTGGTCGGGCTTTGAGTCTTACTCAACTTCACAACTTGCAATACAGGCAATAACTCTTTCTTTGACTGATCCATTTTGAACTGCTTCAAAATCTTGTCAAGGTATGTACTCATTAAAAGTCTTATCAAGCGTCTTGATCTATCTCTATAGATTTTGATGCCCAATATGTAAGCAACTTCAGCATGGTCTTTCATTGAAAAACTCTTATTCAAGTATCCTTTTATGCTATCCAGAAATTCTATATCATTTCCAATCAACAAAATGTCATCCACATATAATATCAGAAATGCTACAGCGCTCCCACTCACTTTCTTGTAAATACAGGCTTCACCATAAGTGTATATAAAACTATATGCTTTGATCACTTTATCAGAGTGTATATTCCAACTCTGAGATGCTTGCACCAGTCCATAGATAGATTGCTGGAGTTTGCACACTTTGTTAGCACCTTTAGGATCGACAAAAACCTTCTGGTTGCATCATATACAACTTAGTTTTGACATCCATTTGCTAGATTTCATAAAATGCGGCAATTGCTAACATGATTCGGATAGACTTAAGCATCGCTATGAGTGAGAAAATCTCATCATAGTGAACACCTTGAACTTGTCAAAAACCTTTTGTGACAAGTCGAGCTTTGTAGATAGTAATAGTACCATCAGTGTTCGTCTTCCTCTTGAAGATCCATTTATTGTCAATGGCTCGCCGATCATCGGGCAAGTCCACCAAAGTTCACACTTTGTTTCATACATGGATCCTATGTCCGATTTCATGGCCTCGAGCCATTTGTCGGAATCTAGGCTCATCATAGCTTCCTCATAGTTCGTAGGTTCGTCATGGTCTAGTAACATGACTTCCAGAATAGGATTAACGTACCACTTCTAGTGTGGAACATGCTTTGTTCGACCTACAAGGTCCAGTAGTAACTTGATTTGAAGTTTCATGATCATTATCGTTAGCTTCCTCTCTAGTTGGTGTAGGCATCACATGAGCAAATTTCTATGATGAGCTACTTTCAATTCGAGAGAAGGTACAATTACCTCATCAAGTTATACTTTTCTCCCACTCACTTCTTTCAAGAGAAACTCCTTCTCTAGCAAGGACCCATTCTCAGCAACAAAGATATTGCCTTCAGATCTATGGTAGAATGTGTACCCAATTGTTTTCCTAGGGTATCCTATGAAGACACATTTCTTCGATTTATGTTCAAGCTTATCAGGCTGAAGCCTTTTGTCATAAGCGTCGTATCCCCAAATTTTAAGAAACGACATCTTAGGTTTCTAGCCAAACCCAGTTCATACGTTGTCGTTTCAACGGATTTAGTCGGTGCCCTATTTAACATGAATTTAGCTGTCTCTAATGCATAACCCCAAAATGATAGTGGTAAATCGGTAAGAGATATCATAGATCATCGCGAAAGTTTCATTTCGTTTGGATTCCGTTTGGTATTCCTTTTCTGAAAACCACTAAAATAGGCAAAAAAACAGAAACTGGCACTGGGCCTTTGGTTAATAGGTTAGTCCCAAAAAACATATAAAAGATCATATTAAAGCCCATTAAAAATCCAAAACACATAATATAATAGCATGTAACAATAAAAAATTATAGATACGTTGGAGACGTATCAAGCATCTCCAAGCTTAATTCCTACTCGTCCTCGAGTAGGTAAATGATAAAAACAGAATTTTTGATGTGAAATGCTACGTAACATAATTTTAAATGTAATTTTATTTATTGTGGCATGAATGTTCAAATCCGAAAGATTCACAAAAGTTTAATATTGACATAAAAATAATAATACTTCAAGCATACTAACAAAGCAATTATGTCTTCTCAAAATAACATGGCCAAAGAAAGTTCATCCCTACAAAATCATATAGTTTGGCTATGCTCCATCTCGGTCACACAAAATGTTCAAATCATGCACAACCCCGATGACAAGCCAAGCAATTGTTTCATACTTTAGTATTCTCAAACTTTTTCAAACCACGCAATACATGAGCGTGAGCCATGGACATAGCACTATAGGTGGAATAAAATGGTGGTTGTGGAGAAGACAAAAAGAGGAAGATGGTCTCACATCAAATAGGCTTATTAATGGGCTATGGAGATGCCCATCAATAGATATCAATGTGAGTGAGTAAGGATTGCCATACAACGGATGCACTAGAGCTATAAATGTATGAAAGCTCCACAAAAGAAACTAAGTGGGTGTGCATCCAACTTGCTTGCTCACGAAGACCTAGGGCATTTGAGGAAGCCCATTGCTGGAATATACAAACCAAGTTCTATAACGAAAATTCCCACTAGTATATGAAAGTGACAAAATAAGAGACTCTCTATCATGAAGATCATGGTGCTACTTTGAAGCACAGGTGTGGAAAAGGGATAGTAGCATTGTCCCTTCTCTCTTTTTCTCTCATTTTTTCCTTTTTTTCTTTTTGTGCATTGGCTTCTTGACCTTTTTTATTGGCTTCTTTGGCCTCTTTTTTTTACTTCCTCACATGGGACAATGCTCTAATAATGATGATCATCACACTTCTATTTATTTGCAACTCAAGAATTACAACTCGATACTTAGAACAAAATATGACTCTATATGAGTGCCTCCGGCGGTGTACCGGGACGTGCAATGAATCAAGAGTGACATGTATGAAAAATTATGAATGGTGGCCTTGCCACAAATACGATGTCAACTAGATGATCATGCAAGGCAATATGACAATGATGAAGCATGTCATAATAAATGGAACGGTGGAAAGTTGCATGGAAATATATCTTGGAATGGCTGTGGAAATGCCATAATTGGTAGGAATGGTGGCTGTTATGAGGAAGGTAAATGGTGGGTTTATGGTACAGGCGGAAGTTGCACGGCACTAGAGAGGCTAGCAATGGTGGAAGGGTGAGAGTGAGTATAATCCATGTACTCAACATTAGTCATAAAGAACTCACATACTTATTGCACAAATATACAAGTCATCAAAACCAAGCACTATGCGCATGCTCCTAGGGGATAGATTGGTAGGAAAAGACCATCGCTCGTCCCTGACCGCCACTCATAAGGAAGACAATCAAAGAAACACCTCATGTTCCAAATTTGTTACACAACAATTACCATACATGCATGCTACGGGACATGCAAACCTCAACACAAGTATTTCTCAAATTCACAATTACTCAACTAGCATGACTCTAATATCACCATCTTCATATCACAAAACAATCATCAAGCATCAAAGTTCTCATAGTATTGATTGCACTTTATATGAAAGTTTTATTATACCCATTTTGGATGCCTATCATATTAGGACTAGTATTATAGCCAAAACAAATTACCATGCTGTTATAAAAGACTCTCAAAATAATATAAGTGAAGCATTAGAGATCAATAATTTCTATAAAATAAAACCACCACCGTGCTCTAAAAAGATATAAGTGAAGCACTAGAGCAAAATTATCTAGCTCAAAAGATATAAGTGAAGCACATACAGTATTCTAATAAATTCCGATTCATAAGTGTCTCTCCCAAAAGGTGTGTACAGAAAGGATGCTAGTGGTAAACTAATAAGCAAACACTCAAATCATACAAGACGCTCCAAGCAAAACACATATCATGTGGTGAATAAAAATATAGCCTCAAGTAAAGTTACCAATAGACGAAGGCAAAAGAGGGGATGCCCTCCGGGGCATCACCAAGCTTAGGATTTTGGTTGTCCTTGAATTTTACCTTGGGGTGCCTTGGGAATCCCCAAGCTTAGTCTCTTGCCACTCCTTATTCCAAAATCCATCAAATCTTTACCCAAAAACTTGAAAACTTCAAAACACAAAACTTCAAAAGAAATCCTCGTGAGCTCCGTTAGTATAAGAAAATAAACCACCACTTAAGTTACTGTAATAAACTCATTATTTATTTATATTGGTGTTAAACCTACTGTATTCCAACTTCTCTATGGTTCATACCCCCCGATACTACTCATAGATTCATCAAAATAAGCAAACAACACACGAAAAACAGAATCTGTCAAAACAGAACGGTCTGTAGCAATCTGTATCATTCGAATACTTATGTAACTCCAAAAGTTCTGAAATAAATTGATGGACGTGAGGAATTTGTCTATTACTCATCTGCAAAAAGAATCAACCTAAAAGCACTCTCCAGTAAAAAATGGCAGCTAATCTCATGAGTGCAAAAGTTTCTGTTTTTTAGAGCAAAATCGCAAAGTCTTCACCCAAGTCTTCCCAAAGGTTGTAATTGGAAAAAACACTAATTAAAACATAAAACCACATCTAAACAGAGGCTAGATGAATTATTTATTACTAAACAGGGACAAAAATAAAAGGACAAAAATAAAATTGGGTTGCCTCACAACAAGCGCTATCGTTTTACGCCCCTAGCTAGGCATAAAAGCAAGAATAGATCTAGGTATTGTCATATTTGGCCTTTATCTTTTTAATGGAGTTATGCTCAAATCCGGGAGGTTCCATACGTTTCCCTTCATACTCGGAGATTTTTAGATCTAGAGCATCCAACCGCTTATTGCAAAGAGTGATCAACATATTCATGCGGTGAAGGTTCCCGCTAACATTTAAGAGGTTCAAGAGATTTTTGCACTTCGCATATTTTCTCAAAAACTTGGGTTCCTTCTTGAGTAAGATGTAGTACCTTTTGTGGGGGTAGTACTCCTACTATTCCCTCTATAATCTCATAAGAAGTACTGGGATCAATTTCAATAAAATTCCCTTTAGCGGCAAAATCCAAGAGTTGTCTATGGGATATGGTTAGCCCAACATAAAAATTACGAAGCAAAATGTTGAAATCTCCCTCTATAGTGCGACTATCATTGGATTCTATCATCCTATACCACGCATCTTTTAGGTTTTCTCCTTGTCTTTGTTTGAAGCGAAGAACTTCAAAATCGGGAGACAAAGGAAGGGAGAGAGGGCTAGCCATGATGGCGAAACAACCGATCTAACACACAGACCCACAAGAAGCAAGCGGAAAGAGGCGAACGGAAGAGGGGCGAAGAAAAGGCAAAGGTTTTCGAAAATCATTTTAGAAGTGGGAGAGAGGAAAACGAGAGGCGAGTGGCAAATAATGTAATGTGAGGGATAAGAGTTTATGATGGGTACTTGGTATGTCTTGACTTGGCGTAGATCTTCCTGGCAATGGCGCCAGAAATCCTTCTTGCTACCTCTTGAGCATGCGTTGGTTTTCCCTTGAAGAGGAAAGGGAGATGCAACAAAGTAGCGTAAGTATTTCCCTCAGTTTTTGAGAACCAAGATATCAATCCAGTAGGACACAACACACAAGTCACCTAGTACCTGCACAAACAATCAAGAACCTTGCAACCAACGCGATAAAGGGGTTGTCAATCCCTTCACGGTCACTCGCAAAAGTGAGATCTAATAAAGATAGTAAAGTAAATATTTTTGGTATTTTTGTTGTATAGATTGGAAAGTAAAGATTGCAAAATAAAAGAATGGCAACTGAAATAGGCAAGTTGACGGAAAATTAATATGATGTAAAATAGACCCGGGGGCCATAGGTTTCACTAGTGGCTTCTCTCTAGATAGCATGTATTACGGTGGGTGAACAAATTACTGTCGAGCAATTGATAGAAAAGTGCATAGTTATGAAGTTATATAAGGCAATGATCATGAATATAGGCATCACGTCCGTGTCAAGTAGACTGAAACGATTCTGCATCTACTACTATTACTCAACACGTCGACCGCTATCCAGCATGCATCTAGAGTATGAAGTTCATAAGAACAGAGTAACGCATTAGGAAACATGACATGATGTAGAGGGATAAACTGAAGCAATATGATATAAACCCCATCTTTTTATCCTCGATGGCAACAATACAATACGTGCCTTGCTGCCCCTACTGTCACTGGGAAAGGACACCACAAGATTGAACCCAAAGCTAAACACTTCTCCCATTGCAAGAAAGATCGATCTAGTAGGCCAAACTAAACCGATAATTCGAAGAGACTTGCAAAGATATCAAATCATGCATATAATAATTCAGAGAAGAACCAAATAATATTAATAGATAATCTTGTTCATAAATCCACAACTCAACTTCACACCTTACAATACAGGCAAGAATTCTTTCTTTGACTGATCCATTTTGAACCGCTTCAAAATCTTGTCACGGTATGTACTCATTAAAAGTCTTATCAAGCGTCTTGATCTATCTCTATAGATTTTGATGCCCAATATGTAATCAGCTTCACTGAGGTCTTTCATTGAAAAACACTTATTCAAGTATCCTTTTATGCTATCCAGAAATTCTATATCATTTTCAATCAACAATATGTCATCCACATATAATATCAGAAATGCTACAGAGCTCCCACTCACTTTCTTGTAAATACAGGCTTCACCATAATTCTGTATAAAACCATATGCTTTGATCATGTTATCAAAGCGTATATTCCAACTCCGTGATGCTTGCGCCAGTCCATAGATGGATCATTGGAGTTTGCACACTTTGTTAGCACCTTTAGGATCGACAAAAACCTTCTGGTTGCATCATATACAACTCTTCTTTAAGAAATCCATTAAGGAATGCAATTTTTACATCCATTTGTAAGATTTCATAAAATGCGGACAGACTTAAGCATCGCTATGAGTGAGAAAATCTCATCATAGTCAACACACTTGAACTTGTCGAAAACCTTTCGTGACAAGTCGAGCTTTGTAGATAGTAACACTACCATCAATGTCCGTGCCGGGGGAAATCGGCCTCCACGAGCACCTATGGGGACGGAGCCCCTTGTCGGTTCGGCGGGGGGTGGAGATTGCACAAAGAGCAGATCGAGGCGACACACACACAACGATTTTACCCAGCTTCGGGCCGCACGGATGCGTAAAACCCTACTGCTGCTTGTCTGGTTGATTCGAGTTCTTGCTCTGGAGCGCAAGAAGCTACCGTAAGTTGGAGCTGGACGTAGACGAGGGTCTACTGGGTGTCCTCCTCCGGGCCTCCTCCTTCCAGGTCCCCCTCCTACGTGCGCATGGGCCTCCTTTTATATGCTAAGGGGTTTCCCACAGGTAGCGACGCAGGTGAGGGTAAAAATGGCAAGGAACTGTGCGAACAGTGGCCGCACAGTGCTATCGCACCTAACTCTGACGGCGGGGGACAAAGGCATTAAATGCCCGTCTGGATCGCCCGAACAGTACCGGGGGGGACCGTTGGGGGCGCCTCCGCTTGCCACGGGGGTGACTCTGCCAACGTTGCATGCCACCGCGCGCCTCAGGTTGCGCGGCGCCCCGCCACGTGCCTCTGGGGAAGCTCCAGAGTGACGCGTGGTCAGGTGAGCTGGAGCGCAGGCCTGAGGTGGTGGTTTGCCGCGGCAAGTGGCTTGCCGCGGTGGTTGTCTTGCCGCACCTTGCCGCTCGTCAGGCCTTGCCGGGGCGCGCGGCGCGCCGCGGCGGGCTTTTCGTGGGGTGCCTTTGCTTGGCCGTCCCTGCGAGCTTCTCCCGCCGGGGCCTTGGTGCTTCGGCTTAGTCATCCCGGCAAGCTCCTCTTGCCGGGGCCTTGTCGCCTTGGCCCTGCAAGCTCCTCTTGCCGGACCTCGCCTCCTTGGCCCGGCAAGCTCCTCTTGCCGGGGCCTGGTCTTCTAGGCTCGATCACTTGGCCTTCGTCCGGCCCAGAAAGGGCCGTGGAGACTCTTGTCGCTCCCCTGGCAAGCCTTGCCTCGGGACGCTACTACTGCCCGTGCACAGGTTCGGGGTACTAAGGTACCCCTACTTTAGTACACCGACAGGAGCCCCCGGGTCTGGGCCATACACGGTGCCGAGCGTTGTTGGGCCAGGCCCTAACAGTGCACGGGCACGCATGGCCTGGGTTGCGCTGCTCCTTAACTCCGTGTCCGTCGCGCCCTCCCCAAGTGGCGCGCGCTTATCGCGGCATCGTGGGGGGGGGGGGGGTGGGCGAGGCGTGCGAGGCGTGCGCGACGTGGGTGGCGTGCGCGGGGCTCCTGTTCTCTTTGTGGTTGACATGTGGCTGTTGTTGTTGGGTAGGAGCAGAGCAGCCCCAGCAGGCGACCCCGGGGGGCACTCCTGCCGCGCCGTCTGCGTCGACCACCCCGCCTAGGGAGAAATCTCCGGCAAGGGAGGAGCCCCCGGCAGGGGAGACCTCTCCGGCAAGGGAGGAGGCCCCGGCAAGGGAGGGATCTCTGGCGAGGGACGCGGCCAGCGATCCCCCAGCAGCGGAGGCCGCGGCCATGGACCCTGCCACCGGTAAGCCCCCCTGCACGGAAAACTTCCCCTGGTTATCTTTCCTTATGAGCCTTTTTGTCGGCTGTTCGGTTGACTCTTCTCCCCTCTTCCGGCCATCAGACCCGCCCACCGCGGACCCGATGGAGACCGAGGCCGTCGTCGGGGAGGGCGCGCGCGGCGACGCCGACGACGTCGTCGTCATCGAGGAGGCGGACGGCACCGATGACCCCGCAGGCGGCGGGGAGGCCAAAGCCGCCAAGGCCGCCGCGGCGGCAGACGGCGAGGGGACCGGCGACCGTGCCGACGGCCCCGGGGAGGCAGGGGCACCAAGCACTCCGTCGTCCGGCGATCCCGCTGCTGCCACCGCGTCGGGCCCCGAGGAGCCCCCGGCGGGTGCCTACCTGAGGTCCGGCGATGGCGTCTTCATCAGGCTCCCCTGGGAGCCTAGCTCCAGGGCGCTGGTCGAGGGGGAGGCCTTGGACGGAGAAGTGCTCGTCTCCGTCGGGCTGACAGTGGTCGACGCGCCAAGCACCAGCAGCGGCGAGCCCGAGGAGGAGCGGCTGCTCCGGAAGCTTGTGTCGCTCTACCGCGCCCGGTAGGCTAAGGTGGAGCGCCAGGAGGCACTCGTCGCGCGTGCCGGCGCGGACATGGAGAAGCGTGCCGGGGAGCTCCGGGAGCTCAACCAGGAGGCTCTCCGGTCTTTGGCGGAGGAGCGGAGGCTGCTCGACGAGGCGCGGACGGCCTTTCTCCTCGAGAAGGCAGAGGCCGAAGAGCAGCAGAGGCTTGCCGCTGCGGGGCTATCCGCGCGGGAAAGCGAACTGGTGCAGCAGAAGGCCAGCCTCGCCAGCCACGAGGAGGAGGTTGCCGCACGCGAGCAGGCGCTTGGCGGGGCCCTGCAGAAAGCGCAGGACGCTGCCGCGGCCGCCGAGGTTGTCAAGGGGGAGCTGGAGACGAGGGTGGCGCAGCTCGTCAGCGACCTCAAGGCGAGCGGCGAAGAGCTTGCCGCGCTCAAACTGGAGCGCGAGAAGGGCTCTCACACCCTTGGCGAACTGCAGGGCCGCTTCGCCGAGAAGATCCGGGAGCTCGACGCCGCCAAGGATTCCAAGGCCGACCTCGAGCTGAAGCTGGACACCCTGGCCAAGGCGCTGGAGAGCGCCAAGGGGCAGGAAGCGAACTTGCGGAAGGAGGTTGCTGACAACGAGGAGCTATTGAAGCGCGCCGCCTTTACCCAGAACGCCTTCCAGGAGACGGTGGAGCGGTGGACCGAAGGCCTCGTCGACGTCGCCACCACCATCGACAAGGAGCTGAAGCTGCTGGGGATGGAGGGCCACGAGTACCCCTCCGGTGAGAATGTCTCGCCGAGCGTCAAGCTCACTTCCTTCTTCAAGGGCTTGGTGGAGGTGCTCCAGCATCTCCGGGAAACGATCCCAGAGCAGCTGGCCGAGGAGATGCGGGAAGCCGTCTCCGGGGCCCTCGAGAGGGTGCTGGTGAAGATCGTCTTCCGCAACCCCACCATCAGGCTTACCAACGTCCTCAGGCACCTGCCGGAAGACGCCGACCTGACGGAGATCAGGGCCCTCGTCACCCCCATTGTGGAAAAGGTGGCCGGGATCAGGAGGGTCGAGGGCGACCGCTCGGATTAGGCCGCCCACCTCTTTCTTTTCTTCTCTTGTCGCTGCTGAGCATGTCATAGAAACAGCTGATTAGAGCAGCGGCAAGTCGTTTTGGAATATAACTTTTATCTTTAGGCAAGTCATTGCGCTGTTATCTCCCTCGTTCGACTTTGTGCTTCGTACGTTCGCGCCCTACGCTCCCAGGAACTTGTCGGCGCAAGCCTCCGCCTTGCCACGGGTGCCGAGTGCGGGACATCAGCAACCCGCTGGCGGTGCCTCCACCGGCAAGAAACCTTGCCGCGGCTGGCGCAACTCACTTAAAATGTTGAGCAGGCTCAGGGCGAGGTAAGCGTTGCGACTGCAGTCGCAGCACACTTAAGCTCCCGAGCAAGCTCGAAACAAAGTAAGGATGCCACTCTAGATGTAGCACACTTAAGTCGTTGAGCGGACTCGAAACGAAATAAGGGCGCAACCAGCCACGAGCCGGCCCCTCCGCGCACAGGTTTCCCATACGAAGCTCGGCCGTTCGAGGAAGATAACTTAAGGGTAAAAAGGAGCTTAATTGCTCAAATTTTGGCAACTTAGCTTTTCTGTTGTTTGCAGTCCGGCAAGACGCAGCTTCCTCGGGCGACGCAGCCTATCCTGTCATCCCCCCTTCTCGAGGTAAGGGAATAACGAGGGCTCGGGGCTTCACGGCCTGCCATCGCTTGCCGGAGCCGAGTGCTGCACAATCGTGTCAAATAATGCATGCGCAAAGCGGAGAGGCGCGAAATCGACAAGATGTGCGGGGCACATAAGCTATGCTTGGGATCTGCGCTCGTCTCTGTACCAAGGATTACATGCAACTGCGGCAAGACTTGGACAGAGAGGATGGCCGACGGAATGGGTTCCGACTACCGCGCTGGCAAGGTCCCTCCCACGGTCGGCATCGACTCGTTTGGATCTTGGCGGCCTGGGCGCGCCGAAGAACGAGGTTGCCTTTCCCGCAACTTCCGGCGCTAACTTCTGCGGCTACGGGAGCGGCGCAGAGTTTGCTGGAGGCGAGAAACTCGCTCAGCGGCCGGAAGGCGGTCCTCCTCAAGGAGCAGCTTCTCTTGCCCGGGCTCTGCGTGAGTGGGTACTCGAGGATGGCCGTGCACGAGTCCGTGAGGAGGAATGCCTCCGCTCCGCGGGTTGGAGCGGAAAGGTACCTGGCCATACCTGAGCTTACCTGTGGTCGCCAAATCTGGTTTGCACAACCTCGACGCAGCCCCCTACCTAGCGCGCCAAAGATGTCGGGGGAAATCGGCCTCCACGAGCACCTATGGGGACGGAGCCCCTTGTCGGTTCGGCGGGGGGCGGAGATTGCACAAAGAGCAGATCGAGGCGACACACACGCAACGATTTTACCCAGCTTCGGGCCGCACGGATGCGTAAAACCCTACTGCTGCTTGTCTGGTTGATTCGAGTTCTTGCTCTGGAGCGCAAGAAGCTACCGTAAGTTGGAGCTGGACGTAGACGAGGGTCTACTGGGTGTCCTCCTCCGGGCCTCCTCCTTCCAGGTCCCCCTCCTACGTGCGCATGGGCCTCCTTTTATATGCTAAGGGGTTTCCCACAGGTAGCGACGCAGGTGAGGGTAAAAATGGCAAGGAACTGTGCGAACAGTGGCCACACAGTGCTATCGCACCTAACTCTGACGGCGGGGGACAAAGGCATTAAATGCCCGTCTGGATCGCCCGAACAGTACCGAGGCGGACCGTTGGGGGCGCCTCCGCTTGCCACGGGGGTGACTCTGCCAACGTCGCATGCCACCGCGCGCCTCAGGTTGCGCGGCGCCCCGCCACGTGCCTCTGGGGAAGCTCCAGAGTGACGCGTGGTCAGGTGAGCTGGAGCGCAGGCCTGAGGTGTTGGTTTGCCGCGGCAAGTGGCTTGCCGCGGTGGTTGTCTTGCCGCACCTTGCCGCTCGTCAGGCCTTGCCGGGGCGCGCGGCGCGCCGCGGCGGGCTTTTCGTGGGGAACCTTGGCTTGGCCGTCCCGGCGAGCTCCTCCTGCCGGGGCCTTGGTGCTTCGGCTTAGTCGTCCCGGCAAGCTCCTCTTGCCGGGGCCTTGTCGCCTTGGCCCGGCAAGCTCCTCTTGCCGGACCTCGCCTCCTTGGCCCGGCAAGCTCCTCTTGCCGGACCTCGCCTCCTTGGACCGGCAAGCTCCTCTTGCCGGGGCCTGGTCTTCTAGGCTCGATCACTTGGCCTTCGTCCGGCCCAGAAAGGGCCGTGGAGACTCTTGTCGCTCCCCTGGCAAGCCTTGCCGCGGGACGCTACTACTGCCCATGCACAGGTTCGGGGTACTAAGGTACCCCTACTTTAGTACACCGACAGTCCGTCTTCCTCTTGAAGATCCATTTATTCTCAATGGATTGCCGATCATCGGGCAAGTCCACCAAAGTCCACACTTTGTTTCATAGATGGATCCTATCTCAGATTTCATGGCCTCAAGCCATCTATCGGAATATGGGCTCATCATAGCTTCTTCATAGTTCGTAGGTTCGTCATGGTCTAGTAACATGACTTCCAAAATAGGATTACGGTACCACTTCTGGTGTGGAATGTGCTCTGTTCGATCTATGACATCCAGTAGTAACTTGATCTGAAGTCTCATGATCATTATCATTAGCTTCCTCTCTAGTTGGTGTAGGCATCACGGGAACGGATTTCTCTGATGAGCTACTTTCCAATTCGAGAGAAGGTACAATTACCTCATCAAGTTCTACTTTCCTCCGACTCATTTCTTTTGAGAGAAACTCCTTCTCTTGAAAGGACCCATTCTCAGCAACAAAGATATTGCCTTCTGATCTGCGGTAGATGGTGTACCCAATTGTTTCCCTAGGGTATCCTACGAAGACGCACTTCTTCAATTTAGGTTCGAGCTTATGAGGCTGAAGCCTTTTGACATAAGCGTCATATCCCCAAATTTTAAGAAACGACATCTTAGGTTTCTAGCCAAACCACAGTTCATACGGTGTCGTCTCAACGGATTTAGACGGTGCCATATTTAACATGAATGTAGCTATCTCTAATGCATAACCCCAAAACGATAGTGGTAAATCGGTAAGAGACATCATAGATCGCACCATATCTAATAAAGTACTGTTATGATGTTCGGACACACCATTACACTATGGTGTTCCAGGTGGCGTGAGTTGTGAAACTATTCCACATTGTTTTAAATGAAGGCCAAACTCGTAACTCAAATATTCGCCTCTGCGATCAGATCATAGAAACTTTATTTTCTTGTTTATGATGATTCTCCACTTCACTCTGAAATTCTTTGAACTTTTAAAATGTTTCAGACTTGTGTTTCATTAAGTAGATATACCCATATCTGCTCAAATCATATGTCAAGGTCAGAATATAACGATACCCACCGCGAGCCGCAACACTTATCGGACCGCATACATCGGTATGTATTATTTCCAATAAGTCATTAGCTCGGTCCATTGTTCCGAAGAACGGAGTTTTAGTCATCTTGCCCATGAGGCATGGTTCGCAAGTATCAAATGATTCATAATCAAGTGGTTCCAAAAGCCCATATGCATGGAATTTCTTCATGCGCTTTACACCAATATGACATAAACGGCTGTGCCTCAAATATTTTGCACTATCATTATCAACTTTGGATCTTTTGGTATTAATATTATGAATATGTGTATCACTACGATCGAGATTCAATAAACCATTTATATTGGGTGCATGACCATAGAAGGTTTTATTCATGTAAACAGAACAACAATTATTCTCTGACTTAAATGAATAACCGTATTCATGCTCAACGCAAACACCAAATAACATTTATTTAGGTCCAACACTAATCCAGAAGGTAGAGAGAGTGTGCGATGGTGATCGTATCAACCTTGGAATTACGTCCAACACGTCTTGTCACCTCGTCCTTAACTAGTCTCTGTTCATTCTGCAATTCCCGTTTTGAGTTACTAATCTTAACAACTAAACTGGTATCAAATACCCTGTGGTTACTATGAACACTAGTAAAATACACATCAATAGCATGCATATCATATATACCTTTCTTCACTTTGCCATCCTTCTTATCCACCAAGTATTTGGGGTAGTTCCGCTTCTAGTGACCATTTCCTTTGCAGTAGAAGCACTCAATTTCAGGCTTAGGTCTAGCTTTGGGCTTCTTCACGGGAGTGGCAACTTGCTTTGCCATTCTTCTTGAAGTTCCCGTTCTTTCCCTTGCCCTTTTTCTTGAAACTAGTGGTCTTGTTAACCATCAATACTTGATGCTATTTGTTGATTTCTACCTTCGCCGATTTTAGCATCGCGAAGAGCTTGGGAATTGTTTTCGTCATCCCTTGCATGTTATAGTTCATCACGAAGTTCTAGTAACTTGGTGATAGCGACTAGAGAACTCTGTCAATCAATATCTTATCTGTAAGATTAACTCCCACTTGATTCAAGAGATTGTAGTACCAGACATTCTGAGCACATGCTCACTTCATGAGCTATTCTCCTCCATCTTGTAGGCAAAGTACTTGTCAGAGGTATCATACCTCTCGACACGGCCATGAGTCTGAAATACCAATTTCAGCTCTTGGAACATCTCATAGGCTCTGTGGCGTTCAAAACATTTTTGAAGTCCCGGTTCTAAGCCGTAAAGCACGGTGCACTAAACTATCAAGTAGTCATCATACCGAGCTTGTCAAACGTTCATAACGTCTACATCTGCTCCTGTAATAGGTCTATCACCTAGCGGTGCATCAAGGACATAATTCTTCGGTGCAGCAATGAGGATAATCCTCAGATCACGGACCTAGTCCGTATCATTGCTACTATCATCTTTCAACTTAGTTTTCTCTAGGAACATATCAAAAATAAAACAGGGGAGCTATACGCGAGCTATTGATCTACAACATAGATATGCGAATACTATCAGGACTAAGTTCATGATAAATTAAGTTCAATTAATGAAATTACTTAAGAACTGCCAATTACATAGTGATACGTCTCCAACATATCTATAATTTTTTATTGTTCCATGTTGTTTTATTATCAATCTTGGAAGTTTTATAATCATTTTATAGTCATTTTATATCATTTTTTGGTACTAACCTATTGACATAGTGCCAGTTGCTGTTTTCCCCATGTTTTTTACATCGCAAGAAATCAATATCAGATGGAGTCCAAATGCCACGAAACTCCACGATGATTTTTTATGGGACAGAAGGAAATAAATGGGCCCTGGTTGCACCTTGGGGGAGTCCCGAGGAGGGGATAACCCACCAGGGCGCGCCAGGAGGCCCTGGCGCGCCCTGGTGCGTTGTGCCCACCTCGGGTACCCCACCCCCCCCCCGGACCGCCTCTTTGCTCTGTAAATACCCCAAAAATACCAGAACCCTAAGGGCATCGACGAAATATTCATCCATCAACCGCAGAGTCCAGAACCACCAGATCCAATCTAGACACCATCACGGAGGGGTTCACCACTTCCATTGGTGCCTCTCCGATGATGCGGGAGTAGTTCTTTGTAGACCTTCGGGTCCGTAGTTAGTAGCTAGATGGCTTCCTCTCTCTCGCTGAATTCTCAATACAATGGTCTCTTGGAGATCCATATGATGTAACTCTTTTGCGGTGTGTTTGTTGGAATCTGATGAACTTCGAGTTTGTGGTCAGTTATATCTTTTTATATCCATGAAATTTATTTGAGTTTCTTTGATCTCTTATAGCCTTGTATTTCTTCTCCGATATTTGGGTTTTGTTTGGCCAACTTGATCTATTTATCTTGCAATGAGATGAGGTGCCTGGTAGTGGGTTCGATCTTACGGTGCTTCATCCCAGTGATAGAAAGGGAACCGACACGTATGTATCATTGTTGCTGCTAAGGATAAAAAGACGAGATCCCTATCTGCCGTAATAGATAATGGATCTTGTCTACATCATGTCACCGTTCTTATTGCATTACTCCATTTCTCCATGAACTTAATACACTAGATGCATGCTGGATAGCGGTCGATGTGGGGAGTAATAGTAGTAGATGCAGGCAGGAGTCGGTCTACTAATCTTGGACGTGATGCCTATGTAATGATCATTGCCTGGATATCGTCATGATTATTTGAAGTTCTATCAATTGCCCAACAGTAATTTGTTTACCCACCGTTTGTTGTTTTTCTTGAGAGAAGCCACTCGTGAAACCTACGGCCCCCGGGTCTTATTTCTCATATATTTGCCTTGCGATCTACTTTTCCTTTGTGTTTTTATTCAGATCTATTAATCCAAAAATACAAAAATACCTTGCTGCATTTTATCTTTATTTATTTTATCTAGCCTTCGATCTATCAATCTACTACAATTTACCTCACGTCGGTTTGCCTATCTTGAGGCGCCGTACCCCGGAAGGGATTGACAACCCCTTTAACTCGTCGGGTTGCGAGGTGTTGTTGTTTGTGTGTAGGTGTTATTTACATTGTGTTGCTTGGTTCTCCTACTGGTTCGATACCTTGGTTTCATAATTGAGGGAAATACCTACCGTCGCTGTGCTACATCATCCCTCCCTCTCCGGGGAAATACCGACGTAGTTTCAGTTACCATCAGATAGACATCCCTAAAGTCATCTAAATGATACGTGATCCAAATCAACTAAACCATGTCCGATCATCACGTGAGATGGA
The DNA here is from genome assembly GCA_032464435.1 of Aegilops umbellulata. Lineage (NCBI taxonomy): Eukaryota > Viridiplantae > Streptophyta > Magnoliopsida > Poales > Poaceae > Aegilops > Aegilops umbellulata. The sequence goes on along the minus strand of CP136058.1, from coordinate 33,844,327 downwards.
CTAGTCTTCAATGGTGAACATCTCCATGTTGATCATATCTATGATTCACGTTCGACCTTTCGGTACACAGTGTTTCGAGGCCATGTCTGTACATGCTAGGCTCGTCAAGTTTAACCTGAGTATTCCGCATGTGCGAAACTGTCTTTCACCTGTTGTATGTGAACATAGAGCTTATCACACCCGATCATGATGTGGTGTCTCAGCATGACGAACTGTCGCAACAGTGCATACTCAGGGAGAACAATTACACCTTGAAATTTTAGTAAGGGATCATCTTATAATGCTACTGCCGTACTAAGCAAAATAAAATGCATAAAAGATAAACATCACATGCAATCTAAATATGTGACATGATATGGCCATCATCATCTTGTGCCTTTGATCTCCATCTCCAAAGCACCGTCATGATCTCCATCATCACTGGCTTGACAACTTGATCTCCAACGTAGCGTCGTGGTCATCTCGCCAACTATTGCTTCTACAACTATTGCTAATGCATAGTGATAAAGTAAAGCAATTACATGGCGTTTGCATTTCATACAATAAAGTGACAACCATAAGGCTCCTGCTAGTTGCCGATAACTTTTACAAAACATGATCATCTCATACAATAATGTATATCACATCATTTCTTGATGTTATCACATCACAGCATGCCCTGCAAAAACAAGTTAAACGTCCTCTACTTTGTTTTTGCAAGTTTTACGTGGCTGCTACGGGCTTCTAGTAAGAACCGTTCTTACTTACGCATCAAAACCATAACAGTAATTTATCAAGTTTGTTGTTTTAAGATCCAACAAGGACCGGTTGCAGTCAAATTCGATTCAACTAAAGTTGGAGAAACAGACAGCCGTCAGCCACCTTTATGCAAAACTAGTTGCATGTCTGTCGGTGGAACCGGTCTCATGAATGTGGTCATGTAAGGTTGGTCCGGGCCGCTTCATCCAACAATACCGATGAATCAAAATAAGACATTGGTGGTAAGCAGTAGCATGATCACCACCCACAACTCTTTGTGTTCTACTCGTGCATATCATCTATAGATAGACCTGGCTCGGATGCCACTCTAGGGAAATGTAGCATGCAATTTCAAAAATTTCCTACGCTCATCCAAGATCTATCTAGGAGATGCATAGCAACGAGAGGGGGAGAGTGTGTCCACGTACCCTAGTAGAAAGCGGAAGCGTTTGACAATGCGGTTGATGTAGTCGAACTTCTTCTTGATCCGACCAATCAAGCACCGAACGTACGGCACCTCCGAGTTCTGAACACGTTCATCTCGATGACGTCCCCTTGAACTCTTGATCCAGAAAAGTGTCGAGGGATAGTTTCGTCAGCACGAAGGCGTGGTGACGGTGATGGTGAAGTGATCCGCGCAGGGTGTCGGTGTCAAAACCGGCGGATCTCGGGTAGGGGTCCCAAACTGTGCGTCTAAGGAGGATCGTAACAGGAGGCGGGGGAGACGATGTTTACCCAGGTTCGGGCCCTCTCGACGGAGGTAATACCCTACTTCCTGCTTGATTGATCTTGATGATATGAGTATTACAAGAGTTGATCTACCACGAGATCGTAGAGACTAAACCCTAAAAGCTAGCCTATGGTATGATTGTTGTTGTCCTACGGACTAAACCCTCCGGTTTATATAGACACCAGAGTGGGCTAGGGTTACACAGAGTCGGTTACAAGGGAGGAGATCTACATATCCGTATTGCCAAGCTTGGCTTCCACGCCAAGGAGAGTCCCATCCAGACACGGGACGAAGTCTTCAATCGTGTATATTCATAGTCCAACAGTTCGGCCAAAGGTTATAGTCCGGCTGTCCGGAGACCCCCTAATCCAGCACTCCCTCAGTAGCCCCTGAACCAGGCTTCAATGATGATGAGTCCGGCGCACAGATTGTCTTCGGCATTGCAAGGCGGGTTCCTCCTCCGAATACTCCATAGAAGACTTTGAACACAAGGATAGTGTCCGACTCTGCAAAACAAGTTCCACATACCATCGTAGAGAGAATAATATTTCCACAAATCCAATCTGCCAACCGTTTCTCATAATGTGACGTATGGCCGTGGTCTGGCCATGACGGACCGTCTTTTTCAATCATCCTGCCACTGCATGTTTTGCGAGTCAATTTTAGTGGCATGTCTTGTCGAAGCAGAGATCGTGTCCCCCTTATTACGAGATTCTCATCAATACGGATACAAGTAACCCAATCGTGCCCGTTGGTATGACTCCTCGGTTTTAGGCAAGTCCCCAAACGGCCACGCGGAGGACGCTTGATATCCATCCCCTTTATAAAGAGACAAGGCCTGTCCTTTTTCTTATTGCACTCAATCGAATCGTTCCCCCCACCTCGAGTTGCAACACCCAAGGATTAGGTCAGGCACTTTGGACCTTCAACCATGTCCGGATCCAACCTTCAAGGTCAGTGGATGCCTTCCTCTGTCACAGAGGAAGACATCAAGAAGCTAAGAGAGGCCCGGTATTTGACCGGCGAAATCTCGCACAGGTTGCCTGCTCGAGGGCAGGTCATTCCGACTCCCGAACCCGGCGAGAGAGTTGCATTCATCTCTCACTTCCTCCGAGGGCTAGGCCTTGCTTTAGATCCCTTTGTTAGGGGGCTCATGTTCTATTATGGGCTGGAGTTCCATGACCTGGACCCGGATTCCGTCCTTCACATCTCATCGTTCGTCATCGTGTGTGAAGCCTTCCTCCACATCACCCCACACTTCGGCATGTGGCTCAAAACCTTCAATGTGATGCTGAAGATGATCGAGGGGCGACACGCAGAGTGCGGAGGTGCCGTAATAAGCAAAGGTGCCGATGTTCCATGGCCAAAGGGTTCCTTCACGGAGGTGTCCAGTTTATGGCAACGGGAGTGGTTTTATATCACTACTCCTCGAGGTACCAAGTGGGCGGCCGCCCTGCCTTTCGCTCGGGTCCCCCACCACAACTGACGTCATGGATCAACAAGGGGCTGGACTGGGGGCCAGCAAATGATGTGCCGATATTGCAGAGTCGCATCCGAGATCTCCTCGAGAGAGACGTCGGCATGGTCACGGTAATGCAAGTCATGCTAGTTCATTGAGTCCTGCCTTGCAAATGCCGACCCCTCCGTATGTGGGAGTTCAACCCGGAAGGACCGCGAGCTATTCAGCACTTCCTCGGCATGACGCTCGAAGAGATGTACAAAATTTTCTTCGGACCACAAATAAGGTGTCCGGACCTCATCGAGGATGCGGGCCTGAGCTGCAATCGCTCAGACACCCAAGTAAGTAATCCCATGGCCGAATACGCTATCTTTTTATTTATCACAACATCATTCTAAAAAGCCGCTCTTTGACCAGGACTGGGTAACAAAGGCGAAGATGATCAGGTGTTCGGCTCCCCTTCCCGAAGCCTCAGCAGATCCAGTACTGGCCAGGATGCTCGATCTGGCGCCTTTTCAGGCGCCCTCGGGGGAAGATAAAGGGGGGACTAAAGAGGCTGAAAGCGGGCCTCACTCATTATTCATCCAAACCAGGGTAATTAGCGCCTCCACGAAGGAGGACAACCGGGGAGAAGGATCTGAAATTCCCTCTCCCCAAGCAAGGAAGAGGACCACCTCTGAAGACCTGGAAACAAAGGTTTCCAAACGGGGGAAGAAATCTTCGCCAGAGGGTCCTGCCTCGGAGGGTACCCTTGCCGCACAGTGTCTGCAAGGGGATCAGCCTCCCACCGAGCTGTAAGTAAACAAAAAGTACTTAATAGTAAAAATATCCTGCTTTACCTCTCACGACAATAACCGAAACATATATCTTGTAGTTCGGATCGTAGCCCTTCTCAACAGAGTTCGTCTTTGGGGGATCTTCTTCCGGAGATGATGGAGAGCGAAACACCTCCCCAAGCCACCCCGCCTCATGAAGCGGGCGACGCTGAAGTGTCTTCGCAAAGGGTTTCTCCTGATCCGCCAAGGCCAGAGGGTAATCCCTCGGCCACCCGAAGTCCTCAGTATTCGGCTCCTGAGGAGAGTAACAGAAAGAGTCTGGAACTGTCCGGTGTGAGATCGGACGCACTGAAGGATCTTCTGGAGCAAGCGGCTATCTCAGAAGCGCATCGTACGCTAATGGGTATGGTGATTAAGAGGATTTCATCCACCAAAAGTGGGTTGCATGAAGCTTGTATGAGCCTGCTGAAGTTATGTGTGCCCTATGCGGATAGTAGCCCCTGAGACTCTGGTTGCCGTCGAGAACGGCGGCAAACAGAGGATCATAATCCCAGGTAATAATCAGGCCGCGTTCATGTGCAGGTGGCTGAAGGTCCGGTGGCTAGCCTGACAGGTGAGTTTGCCGAGATGAAGTGGCAACTTGATGTGGCAGATGCCGACATCATGTTTGTCAACAAGCGGCTCGACAAGGCATAGGGTATGTGATTTCTCCGGTGATCAACACATAGTAAGAGGAGCATGATGCTAGTATCTTTAATGTGTGTGACTGCAGATGGAGCTGCCGCTGTGGAGACCCTTTGGGCGGAACTTGCCCAAGGCAAGGAACAAGCCAGGAATAGTGATGCGGCCGCTCTAATGGCGGTAAAAGAGCTACAAGCCGAACAGTCTGCGCATTGCCAAAGCAAGGAAAAAATGGCCAAGATGGCCGTGGAGTTGAAAGATGTCGCCGACCGTTACCATCTTCTTGAAAAAGAGAGTCGAGCGAAGGCGACGGACCTAGAGTAGGCCATGGTAGCAGCCAAGGAAGCCCGCTCTAAAATCAGAGCGGCGAAGGAGGAGTTGCGTCAAGCTGGAGATATCGCGGCTGGGAAGCCCTTTTTATTGCGGACGAAGTTCGGAGATCCGAAGTATGCCGCTCTTCATCAACTATGGAGTTCTGCAGACGCGTACGTGGATTTGGCAGCTAGTGCTGTTGATGCGGCCGAGTACTTCAAGGATCAGAAAGATCGTGAAGTAGAAAGGCTGTTTCGGTCACAGTTCAATGGTCTAGTGTGTCCGCTGCTGTTGAATGAGCGAATGGCCGAGTGGGCCGAGCTCCATAGGTTGTCCGGGCTTGCCATGAGGTCTGTTGTGGATCATCTGTGTCCGGAAGGGCCAAGGCCGAATAGTTATTTTAGTTTAGTGCAACGGTTCCTTGGTGATGTGCCGCACATAGACGCTATGAAGAGGTCGGCATGCATAGAGGGTGCGCGGATGGCACTTGCCCGCGTCAAAACATACTGGGCAGAGATGGAGGCCACCGCTATCGCAACCCAGAGTCCGGCCGTGGGCCAAGTATCTGCCGAGCACTACTTTGAAGAAGTCCTTGAAGGCGCTCGTTCAATAGAGGCTCAGTACTCGAAGAATATTATGTTCTAGTGACATGTACTCCCATTGTAAAAACAATGTTTTATTGAATTATAAAGGTTGTGTTTATATTTTTTCCTAAAAGTATTATGATGCCTCCTATGCGGCCGTTTAAGTATATATGTATATAACCTGAAAGTTTGCAGTCATCGGCTTCAGCCCCCATGCATATAATGCGGGGGTGTTCGCAAAAAACGCGTATTCACACTTGATCCAACGTCTTGGTCCATTAAGGAGGTGGTAGCGCAGCGAACGAGGCAATCGGACTATATTGCTTTAACACTTTCACTTAGCCATAGGAGTTTGGCGGTGGGACTACTATATAGCCCCTAGTACGTCCGCGCTCGTTCGAATACAGGGCGCGTACGTACATGACCGGGAAACGGCCCTTCATTAATGCGGAGGAATCCCGAAGATTCCGCTAAGTCATTGAGTGGTTGACCAGTCTCACGTTTATCATGACAGTCAGTTTTCGGCTTTCTCTACTGAGTTGCTCATCCGGACGAACCAGGTCACAATCGCAGTAGTTCTCCCGGTGCCACCTTAGCCGATAGAGCGGAACGTAAGGTAGCAAAACACGGGAGCCGGGCAAACCCAACATTTGACCAAAGACATGATTCGAAGCTAATGCATATAAGGCCAAACTCGCGACAGCGAACACTCCCTAAGGTATTCGGTCTTTATAACATATGTCGGGCTGAGCGATGCCCTTGATAATGAACCCCGAGGGTCCAGGTACGTGCGAAGCTATGACATGGCGAAATGCCAATAATTTTAGCATCCTTCTCGGTTATACTAAGTATCCGGAGGATGTGAACAACAAAAGACAGTAAAAAAAGGTTTAGGGTCTTAATCTAAAAAGAACCCTTTGAGCGGGTCCCTGCTGCATGTTTGCGCATGTGTCTCTGTCGTGCCGTATCCTGGACAGGTGTGGCATGATTGTCATCTGCAAAAGAGAAGAAATTAGGTGAAATTTGTCGTGCCAAAAAATAGGTTATTTGCAATAAACCGTTAAAATTCAAGATAAGTCAAGTTGAGCCGAACTAGCCCTGATTACACGCGGGAAGCCCCTGGTGCCGTCTATGGAGGTATAACCCTCAAACCATTCTCGGGTTTATCCGAGTTGTTATAGCTAGTGATGCGCCGGACTCGTCTAGCCGTGTCTGCGGTCTTGACGACCAATCCTTTATTCTGGTTGGAGGGTTCTTTTAGTGTTCGGCTATTAAAGCCATCGCACATTCTTCCTTTGTAAGGAATGTTCAACGTTTCCACTAATGGTGATGATGCCACGTGGACCGGGCATCTTAAGCTTGAGGGAAGCGTAATGCGGTACTGCATTAAAACGAGTGAAAGCCGCTCTTCCGAGTAGTGCTTGATAGCCACTTCGGAATGGAGCGATGTCGAAGGTTAACTTTTCGCTTCGGAAGTTGTCGGGAGAACCGAATACAACCTCTAGTAATAGAGAGCCCGTGCAGCAGGCCTCTGGGCCTGGTATTACTCCCTCGAAGGTAGTATTACTGTGGCTGATTTTTGTCAGGTCTATCCCCATTTTCCGGAATGTGTCCTGATATATCAGATTTAGACTACTGCCGCCGTCTGTAAGGACTCGTGTGAGATGGTATCCATTTATTATTGGGTCTAACACCAAAGCAGCCAATCCTGCGTGTCGGATGCTTGTCGGGTGATCCCTGTGATCAAAAGTGATCGGGCAGGCCAACCAGGGGTTTAACTTGGGGGTGACGGGCTCTACGACGCATGTGTCTCGGAGTGCGTGTTTGCTTCTCCTCTTCATCACGTGGATCATGTTTACTATTTTAACCTTTGGTGGGAATTTTTTCTGTCCCCCAGTGCTTTCCTGGTGAGGCTCGTCCTCGTCTTCACTTGGTGTATCCCTCCCCTTGTGTTCAGCGTTTAGCTTACCGGCCTGCTTGAAGACCAAGCATTCTCTGTCGGTGTGATTTGCAGGTTTATCGGGGGTACCGCGAATCTGACATAGTTTGTCTAAATCTTGTTTAGGCTGGACAGTCCATCTCTGCTGCCTTTGAAAGGCTTCTTCCGTTGTCCTAGTCGAGAGCCCCTGAATCCGGCGTTTACCGCCGTATTATCTGGGTTGTCTTCTGTATTTGGACGCTTGCTTTTATTGCGTCGTGGTTTTCCATTGCCATCCCTGACTTCAGATGTGCTTGGGTCGCTGGTGCTACTGCGGGCTAACCAGCTATCTTCGCCCGCACAAAAGCGGGTCATGAGGCTTGTCAGGGCTGCCATTGTTCTCGGTTTTTCTTGGCCGAGGTGTCTGGCGAGCCATTCGTCTCGGACGCTGTGCTTGAAAGCTACTAAGGCTTCGGCGTCCGGGTAGTCGACGATTTGGTTCTTCTTCATGACAAACCTGTTCCAAACCTTTCGGGCTGACTCTCCGGGCTGTTGAATTATATGACTTAAGTCATGTGCATCCGGAGGTCGGACATAGGTCCCTTGAAAATTAGCCCAAAAAGCATCCTCGAGCTCCTCCCAACTTCCAATTGAATTTTTGGGGATGCTTTTCAGCCAGTGCCGAGCTGGTCCTTTAAGCTTGAGGGGCAAGTACTTGATGGCGTGGAGATCGTCTCCGCGAGCCATATGTATATGGAGGATAAAGTCCTTAATCCAGACCCCAGGGTCTGTGGTCCCGTCGTACGCCTCTATGTTCACTGGTCTGAATACTTCTAGAAATTCGTGGTCCAGCGCCTCATTGGTGAAACAGAGGGGGTGTGCGGCACCCCTGTATTTAGATGTATCATGGCGTTCGGATAGTTGTAGTATTCGGTTTTGATTTTGCGTCGTAGCGCGCTTCCTAGATCCATAGATGGATCTGGTTATACTGGATTTTTGGCGCAAGTCCTCGCGTAGATCATGTGTTGACTTTTGTGTGGCCTTGTTAGCCGCTCTATCGCGGCCACAAGGTGGTTGATCCGACCGGTTGACCGTTTTATTTTTTGGCTGTGTGGGCTCTAAGGCCTCATCATCGAATTCGGGCAACAGCTTGTGCTTTGGATAGCTCTTTGTATGGTAACTACCACCATACTTTTCTTCATTGTCGAGCACTTTGTTCCATCTATTGTTGAGCATATTCGGCGTGACCTTAAGCCTTTGCTTCTGCTTCTTCAGACTCCTACCTGTGGCAATAAGCCTTTCGCGGAGGTTCTCTTGTTCCAAGCGCCTTTCCGGGATGATGTGTGCATCTTCGTCTGGACTGTTTTCCTCCCCGGAGGGATGTTGATGAGCTTTATCCTCAGCGTTGCCGTGTTCGGACATCAGATCCATACTATGTTCGCCGTTTGCAGGTTCATCCTGCTCTGCCGCTGGGTCAATGTGGTCGTCTTTACCTCTGGAGTCAACTGGGGTGTTATTTTCTATTTCGTTGTTATCGCTATTTTTGTCGAGGCGGGATTTGGAGCGGCGCCTACGCCGGCGCTTTCTTTGCTTCTCGATGGAGCTGTTCTTCGCTGCGTCCTTCCATTCCTCGTCATTGTTTTCTTTTGGTGTATCCACCATGTATATGTCATGTGATAAAGTGGCTGTCCAGTGCCCTGTGGGCGATGGTTCTTGTTCTTCTCCTGCATCGTCATCCATGCCGTCGATGTCTTCGGAGTCGAAATCGAGCATGTCGGTTAAATCGTCGACAGTGGCTACTAAGTGGGTGGTGGGTGGGCAGCGAATTTCTTTGTCGTCTGCATCCCATTCTAGCCAGACATAGTTCGGCCAGGGCTCTCCCGACAAGGAGAGAGACCTTAACGAATTTAGCACATCACCGACAGGCAAGTGCTGAAAGATATCCGCGGAGGTAAACTCCATGATCAACGCCCAATCGGATTCGATAGGCACGGACGCATGCGGCTCGAAGCCCGTGGCCGGGGACCGTGGTTCGGCAAGGCGGCTCTCATAAGGGTGAAGTCAGTATCTGGCTCTATCGCCATTGAGAGCGCAACCTTCATGGTGGGGACTATCCACCCGACCTTGGATGGCGCAATTTGCTCCGGACTGAGGGCCGGAGTAGTTGCAGGTGTGATCTCCCGAACACCGTCCGACGGTAGAGCTAGATCATGCTCGTCGTGATCGTGCGGCGCACCTGACATTTGCTCGAATCCGTCGAAGATCAAGTCTCCGCGGATGTCGGCCATGTAGTTCAAATTTCCGAACCTGACCTGGTGGCCAGGGGCATAGCTCTGGATCTGCTCCAGATGGCCAAGAGAGTTGGCCCGCAGTGCAAAGCCGCCGAATATGAAAATCTGTCTGGGGAGGTGTCGGTGTCAAAACCGGCGGATCTCGGGTAGGGGGTCCCGAACTGTGCGTCAAGGTCGGATGGTAACAGGAGACAAGGGACACTTTATTTTACCCAGGTTCGGGCCCTCTCGATGGAGGTAAAACCCTACTCCTGCTAGATTAATATTGATGATATGGGTAGTACAAGAGTGGATCTACCACGAGATCAAGGAGGCTAAACCCTAGAAGCTAGCCTATGGTATGATTGTGTATGATGATGGTCGTCCTACGGACTACAACCCTCCGGTTTATATAGACACCGGATAGGGTTAGGGTTACACAGAGTCGGTTACAGTGGTAGAAGATCTTGAATATCCGCACACCTAGCTTGCCTTCCACACCAAGGAAAGATCCTTCCGGACACGGGACGAAGTCTTCAACTTTGTATCTTCATAGTCTTGGAGTCCGGCTGAAGATATAGTTCGGCTATCAGAACACCCCCTAATCCAGGACTCCCTTATTAGCCCCTGAACCAGGCTTCAATGACGACGAGTCCGGCGCGCAGATTGTCTTCGGCATTGCAAGGCGGGTTCCTCCTCCAAGTTCATCAATAAGATTATAAACACCACAAAATAGTGTTTGGCTCTGCAAAATAAGTTTCCACATATTGCCTTACAGAGAACAATATTAAGACAAATCAAATCTGCTGACGTATCCCACAGTGCGTCATAACACTGCGGCCAAGCCTTCTATATAAATTGTTTTCACTGTTCCACCTCAGCTCGCTCAGCGAGGCGGTTTCCTTGGCACGTCTTGTCGAAGCAGAGATCGTGTGCCCCCTTTAGCGGGATTCTCATTAATACGGACGTGGGTAACCCAATCGTGCCTGCTAGCACGTCTTGCCTTAATTAAAGGCTAGTCCAAGACGGTTACGGGGGGGGGGGGCGCTTGCTATTCTGCCTCTTATAAAGAGACCAAGGCCCTGTTCCCCGTCTCTATTCTCAAAACAAGCTCTCCCGTCGCCTCGAGTTCCAGCACCCTAGGCTTCCAGATTCCGAGCGCACCGGATCTTCGATAATGTCCGGTTCCGACCTCCAAGGCCGATGGATGCCCTCCTCTGTTACGGAGGAGGACGTATCAAGATTGAGGGAAGCTAGATTCCTGACCAGGGAGATTCCACATAGGCTGCCTGTTCAAGGACAGGTGATCCCTAGCCCTCAGCTCAGCGAGAGTGTGGTATTCATCTCCCACTTCCTTCGGGGATTAGGCTTCCCCGTGGATCCCTTCGTAAGGGGGCTGATGTTTTATTACGGGCTGGAATTCCACGACTTAGCTCCGGAGTCCATCCTCCATATCTCCTCGTTCATAGTTGTGTGCGAAGCATTCCTCCGTGTTACCCCTCACTTCGGATTGTGGCTCAATACCTTCAAAGTAGAACCGAAGATAATCGAAGGGCGCCACGCAGAGTGCGGAGGCGCTGTTATAAAAAGAAATGCCGACGCTCCATGGCCCGAGGGCGCATTTCAAGAGGAGCTCGGCTTTGGCAACAGGAGTGGTTCTACATCACCGCTCCTCGGGGCACCGCGTGGGTGGCGCCTCCGGCCTTTCGCTCAGGTCCCCCACCACGGTTAGCATCGTGGATTAACACGGGGTTAGATCGGGGCTTGCCCAAAGACGTTCCTCTGCTGCAGGGCCGCATTAAGGATATCTTGAAGGGAGACTTCGACCTGGTCAAGGTGACACAAGTCATGATGATTCACCGGACACTGCCCGGCCAACGTCGCCCCCTTTGCTTGTGGGAATTCAATCCGGAGGGACCACGAACTCTCCAGAATTTTATGGGCGTGACGCCTGTGGAGATGTATAAACTATTCTTTGGATCACAAGAGGTGAGTCCGGATTTGACCGAGGATGCTGGTTTAAGCCGCAATCGCCCGGATACTCAAGTAGGTGACCTTGCGACCGGACCTTCTGTCCGCATAATTAACTTGCTTTTAACAGCGCTTCTCCTTTTATGCAGGAGTGGATAGCGAAGGCGAAGCTGATCAGGTGTCCGGCTCCCCTTCCCGAAACCAGGCTGGATCCCGTGCTAGTCAGGATGCTGGAGGAAGTTCCTTTGGAGGGAAATAAGGGGGAGGACAAGGAAACCATGGCCTCTTCGAAAGAGGCCCTTCCGAAGGGGGGAATCAATAATTCCTCTCGTAAGGGAAAGAAAAGGGCCGCCTTTGATGACCCGGAGACCGTAGCCTCGAAGCGGGGGAAAGAATCCTTGTCAGAGGACCGAACGCCGGGGAGCCCCTCGGCCGAACTAAGCCCTAAAAGGGACCAGCTCTCCAGCGAGCTGTAAGTAGAGGAAGAGTTTTTCTTTTAAGAGAAATCCTTGATTTATATCTGAGAAGTTTTAACCGAAACCTTATTTTGTAGTTCGGACCTCAACCCTTCTGTATCGCCTAGCAAGGCGGGCGACACTGTAGTGTCATCGCGGGGGATTTCTCCGGATCCGCTAAGGGCGGATGGTGCTGCCCCCCAAGGTTCTCCGTGTCCGGCCTTTGAGGAAGGCCATGGGACGAGTCCAGCACCGTCTGGTGTTCGGTCGGAGGAGCTAAAGACTCTGTTGGGGCGAGCGTCTGTCTCAGAGGAGCACCGTGCGTTAATGAGCACGGTGATTGAAAAGATTTCATCCGCAGAAAGCGGGCTGCACGAGGCCGTCAAGAGTTTAGTTGCTGGCCTTGAGGTACATTTTAAATAACGTATATTTGTATTAATTGCGCATCAATAAAGTACGCCCTGTGTAGATAGTAGCCCCTGAGACTCTGTGCGTCGTAAAGATGTACGACACGCAGAGGATCTTAATCCCAGGTCCTTTAAGTGGCACCTTTATATGTAGGTGGCTGATTGTCCGGAGTCAAGCCGGACTTGTGGATATGCTGAACTAAAGCGACAACTGGATGCGGTAGAAGCCGACATCATGCTTGTTAACAAGCGGCTTGATGGTGCTCAAGGTATTGAAATCATTAGGCGATTGTTAGTAAGACGAGCTGTATGTCAATATCTTACCGTGTGTGTGCTTGACGCAGATGGTGCGGCCGCCGTGGAAGGTCTTAAGGCCGAAGTCGCCCGAGCGAAGGAACAAGCCAGAAAAAGCGATGCGGCTGCCGTAAAAGCCCTTGAAGAGCTGAAAGCCGAACAGGCTGCCCATTGCCGAAGCAAGGATGAAATGGCCGATATGGCCATAAAGTTAAAGAGTGCTACTGACCGTTGCAAGCTTCTTGAAGAAGAAGATCGGGCGAAGCAAACGAGCTTGGAGAAGGCTATTGCTGACGCCAAGGACGCCCGCTTTATAATGAGAGCGGCGAAGGAAGAGCTGCGTAAAGCCGGACAGATTGCGGATGGAAAGCCCTTCTCGCTGCAGAGAAAATTTTGTGATCCGAAGTTTGCCCCGTTAAACCGGATGTGGAGTATAGAGGACACCTATCTGGATTTGGCGGCTAGTGCCACTGATGCGACCGAACACTTTCGAGATAAAAAGGATCATGAAGTGGAGAAGCTCTTTTGGTCGCAATTCGTCAATCCAGAGCGTCCGCTGGCAGTTGACGATCGCCTGGCCCAATGGGCCGAGCTGAATAGGTTGTCCGGACTCGCCATGAAGTACGTCATGGATCGTCTGTGTCTGGGGAAAACGAAGCCGAGAGTTATTTCAGCTTGGTGCAGCAATTGCTAGACGTGGTGCCACGTGTCGATGCTATGAAGAGGTCAGCGTGCGTAGAGGGCGCTCGGCTGGCTCTTGCCCGTGCCAAGACATACTGGGCAGATATGGAGCCCACCATTGTTGCGTCTCGGGATTCGGATAAAAGCCGAACACCTGCCGAGCACTATTTTGAGGAAGTCCTCGAAGGCGCTCGCGTAATAGAGATGTAGTGCTCGAAGGATGCTATATTATGATAGCATATGTAATCATAAAACAGTATTTTGATAAATTGTAGTGGCATTTTTTAGACTTGTGCCTTCAAGTATTAAGAACACCTCCTGTGCGGCCGTTTTAATATATAAATTCTGAAAGATTGCAGTCATTGACTTCAGCCCCCACGCACATAGTGCGGGGGTGCGCGCAAAAGACGCATTTTCACACTTAACCCAACGTCTTGGTCCTACAAAGGAGGTGATAGCGCAGCGGGCTAGGCAACCGGACTATAATGCTTTAACACTTTCACTTAGCCATAGGAGCTTGACAGTGGGACTCTTTAGGTAGCCCTTTAGTGGCGATTGCGCTTTGCCCGAGTTCGGAGCGCGTACGTGCCTGACCGGGAAACGACCCTTCGTCAAAGCGGAGGAATTCGATAAATCCCTATGAGTCATCGAGTGGCGACCAGTCTCGCGCTACATCATGACAGTCGGTTTTCGGCTTTCTCTACTGAGGTGCTCACCTGGCCGAACCGGGGCACAATCGCAGTAGTTCTCCTGGTGCTACCTTAGCCGATAGAGCGGAATGTAAGGTTGTCGAACTCAGGAGCCGGGCAACCCAACATATGACCAAAATCATGATTCGGAGCTGATGCATATAGTGCCAAAACTCGTGACGCCGGACACTCCCTAAGGTGTTCGGTCTTTATAAGTGCGGGTGAGACAACACCCTTTTAAAAAAAGAGCCCCTAGTGTCCAGGTACGAGCAATAATTCTGGCATGGCCACATGCCAAAACGCCAGCCTCCTCCTTGGTTATAGTAGAAAAAACCAGGGGATGTATAGCAGCAAGAGACAGTAAAAAAAGGTTTACGCAGGGTCTTATTCTAAAAAGAAACCTTAAGACGGGTCCCTACTGAACGTCTGCGCCTGTGTCTCCGTTGTGCCGTGTCCTGGACGGGCGTCGCACGACGTTCATCTGTAAAAGAGAGGAACTGAATTGAAAATGGGTTGTGCGGAATAAAAAGATAATAAACAAAATATAAAGTAAAAAATATATTAAGTTGAGCTTTATTGTCTCTGCATATAGCCCCTGGTACGGGGGTATATGGCGTTTATGAGCCTGCGTTGATGACGGACTTGTGCCGAACTTGTTGAGTCCGGGTCCATGGCCTTTGATGACTTATAAAAAAAGTCTTTTGGCTAGCGAGGCCACTTTATTGTGCGGTTGTTTAAGCGGCTGCGCAGTCCTCCGTTTGGAGGAGGAGTATTTTAGTGCGCTCCCTTTAAAGAGATGATGCCTCGTGGACCGGGCATCTTAAGTGTGAGAGATGCGTATTGCGGTATGGCGTTAAAGCAAGCGAAAGCTCCGCGTCCCATTAGTGCTTGATAGCGACCTGAAAACGGGACTACATGGAAGGTCAGCCTTTCGCGACGAAAGTTATTGGGAGAGCCACATATGACCACAAGCCGGAGAAAACCCATACAATGGGTGTCCGGGCCTTGTGCTACCCCTTGAAAGGAGGTTTTGCTGTGGCAGATTCTTGCTGGGTTTATGCCCATGCGGTGGATTGTATCCTGATATATCAGGTTTAGTCCACTGCCTCCGTCCATAAGGACATTGGTAAACTGGAATCCATTGATTATTGGATCCAGTATCAGGGCAGTCCGGCCTGCGTTTTTGATATTTCTAGAATAATCTAGCTGATAAAAAATGATTGGCTTTAGTGACCAGTGGCGGGATTCCTGAGGGGAAAGTTTGATTGTACGTACCTTTATGGGTGTCATACATTTTGTTACGTGAAGTAAGTTCACTGTTTTGACTTCTTGCGGGAAGTTCTTTTGTTTCCTGGTACTCTGCCTTTGGGGTTCGTCCTCTTCTTCACTTGGTGTGTCGAGCCCCTTGTGTTCGGCGTTAAGCTGTCCAGATTGTTTAAAAACCCAACAATCTATGTGGGTGTGATTGGCAGGCTTCCCAGGAGTACTGTGTATCTGACATATTCTGCCCAGGATTCTATTTAAGCTGGACGGATCATCCCTGTTATCCTGAGGGGGTGGTTTTGTTTGATTTTGCCGCGAGCTTTTGAATCCGGCATTGACTGACGCGCTCTTCGGACTTTTTCCTTTGATTCGGCGACGATCCTTATTTCGTCACGGTTTTCCATTTCCATCCCTGATTTCGGATGTACTTGGGTCGCTGGGGCTGCATCGTGCTAGCCAGCTGTCCTCTCGTGCGCAAAAGCGGGCCATGAGGCTTGTGAGTGCGGCCATTGTTCTTGGCATTTCCTGGCCGAGGTGTCTGGCGAGCCATTCGTCTCGGACATTATGCCTGAAAGCTGCTAAGGCTTCGGCGTCCGGACAATCCACTATCTGATTCTTTTTAGTAAGGAATCTGTTCCAGAATTGTCGTGCTGATTCTCCGGGTTGTTGAGTTATGTGACTGAGATCGTGTGCGTACGAAGGGCGGACGTAGGTCCCTTGAAAATTTGCTCGGAAAGCGTCCTCGAGCTCTTCCCAACTTCCAATTGTGTTTTCGGGGAGGCTTTTAAGCCAGTGCCGGGCTGGCCCTTTAAGCTTAAGGGGTAAATATTTGATGGCGTGGAGATCATCTCCTCTAGCCATATGTATGTGGAGGATATAATCCTCAATCCAGACTCCGGGGTCTGTTGTTCCATCGTACGCCTCTATGTTGACAGGTTTGAATCCCTCTGGAAATTCATATTCCAGGAGCTCATCGGTGAAACATAGGGGGTGTGCGGCGCCCCTGTATTTGGGTGTGCCGGATTCTGACGATGCCTTTTTTGCATTGCTTGCGATAGCTTGCTTTCTTGGCCCGTAAATGGACCTGGCTGGGCCATGATGCGAGTCTTTAATTGGGTCGCATGCCGCATTGAATGCGGCGCCGTTTGCCGTTTTATGGTGGCCGTGTGGTCGCCTATCCGACCGTATGGCTTTTTTATTTTTCGAATGCGAGGGCTCTAGGGCCTCTTGATCGAACTCGGGCAGTAGTTTTCTTTTCGGATAGCTTTTAGTGCGGCGGCTGCCGCTGTATTTGTCTGCGGTCTTGATTACCTTGCTCCATCTTATTCTGAGTGCATCTTCCGCCGTCTTTAGCTTCCGCTTCTGCTTTTTCAGGCTGCGTGCTGTAGCGACGAGCCTTTCGTGGAGATTCTTCTGCTCCGTGGTTTTATTCGGTGTGAGATCATCCGGAGTTCTGTTATGGCCGGGGGAGGGCTGTCTGTTTCCCTGTTCGGACGGTTGCTCTGAGGCGAGCTCGTCGTCTATCGGCTCATCCTGCTCTATGGCTGGGTCTTGATCGAGGCGGGGCTTGGCTCGGCGTTTTTGTCGCCGCTTTGATTGCTTTTCGGAGGGTTTGTCCCTTTCTTCGTCCCCTTTTTCCTCATTGTCGTTTCCTTTAGGGGTATCCACCATGAATACGTCATTAGATGGGGTGGTGGTCCAGCGCCTTATAGGTGCTGGTTCCTCTTCGTCTCCATCTTCGTCGTCCGTACCGTCAAAGTCTTCGGATCTGAAGTCAAGCATGTCGGTTAAATCATCGACAGTAGCTATCAAGTGGGTGGTGGGTGGGCTTTGAATTTCTTCGTAGTCCGAATCCCAACCTCGCAGACCATAGTCCGGCCTGGGCTCTCCTGATAAAGAGAGAGACTTGAGAGAATTCAGGATATCACCGAAAGGTGAGCACTGAAAGATGTCCGCGGCGGTGAATTCCATTACAGGCGCCCAATCAGATTCGATCGGCAGGGGCGCAGGAGGCTCGGAGTTCGGGGAAGAGTCCGGCTCCTTGTAGTCCTGGGCCGTGCGGAGTACAGGGCTGGCGTTCGGCTCGATCTCCTTTGAGATCGCAGCCCCCGAGGTGACGTCCAACCGTTCATCCTCAGAGAACGCAGCGGGCTCAGAGTCAAAGATCGGGGCCAGAGCGTGTGCGGCCTCCAGGGTGCTATTCGGAGGCAGAGCTATATCGTGCCCCTCGAAATAGTGCGGCGCGCTTGGCTGCGGCTCGAACCCATCAAAGATCAAGTCTCCACGGATATCAGCCGTGTAGTTTAAACTTCCAAACCTTACTTGATGGCCAGGGGAGTAGCTTTCGATCTGCTCCAGATGACCAAGCGAATTGGCCGGCAGAGCGAAGCCGCCGAAGACGAAGATTTGTCCGGGGAGAAAAGTCTCACCCTGGACCTCATCATTGTCGATGATCAAAGGAGCCATCGGGCCTAAAAGCGACGACACAGAGGAACTCTCAGTGAAAGCACCAATGTCGGTGTCAAAACCGGCGGATCTCGGGTAGGGGGTCCCGAACTGTGGGTCAAGGTCGGATGGTAACAGGATACAAGGGACACTTTATTTTACCCAGGTTCGGGCCCTCTCGATGGAGGTAAAACCCTACTCCTGCTAGATTAATATTGATGATATGGGTAGTACAAGAGTGGATCTACCACGAGATCAAGGAGGCTAAACCCTAGAAGCTAGCCTATGGTATGACTGTGTATGATGATGGTCGTCCTACGGACTACAACCCTCCGGTTTATATAGACACCGGATAGGGTTAGGGTTACACAGAGTCGGTTACAATGGTAGGAGATCTTGAATATCCGCACACCTAGCCTGCCTTCCACGCCAAGAAAAGGTCCTTCCGGACACGGGATGAAGTCTTCAACTTTGTATCTTCATAGTCTTGGAGTCCGGCTGAAGGTATAGTTCGGCTATCCGAACACCCCCTAATCCAGGACTCCCTTAGGAGGAAAACCTCACCCTGGACCGCATTGTTACCGATGATCGAAGGAGCCATCAAGCCTTACGGTGACGGCACAGTGGAACTCTCAATGAAAGCACCAATGTCGGTGTCAAAACCGGCGGATCTCGGGTAGGGGGACCCGAACTGTGTGTCTAAGGTGGATGGTAACAGGAGGCGGGGGAGACGATGTTTACCCAGGTTCGGGCCCTCTCGATGGAGGTAATACCCTACTTCCTTCTTGATTGATCTTGATGATATGAGTATTACAAGAGTTGATCTACCACGAGATCGTAGAGACTAAACCCTAAAAGCTAGCCTATGGTATGATTGTTGTTGTCCTACAGACTAAACCCTCCGGTTTATATAGACACCGGTGCGGGCTAGGGTTACACAGAGTCGGTTACAAGGGAGGAGATCTACATATCCGTATTGCCAAGCTGGCCTTCCACGCCAAGGAGAGTCCCATTCGGACACAGGACGAAGTCTTCAATCTTGTATCTTCGTAGTCCAACAGTCCGGCCAAAGGATATAGTCCGGCTGTCCGTAGACCCCCTAATTCAGGACTCCCTCACAGGGCTTCGCCTAAGCACTATGACGATATGACCGGAGGCGTAAACTATGGAGGGGGGCACCGCACACAGCTAACAATCGTTGTTGTGTGTTCTAGCGGTGCCCCCCCTCATATATATAGGTTGGAAGGGAGGAGAGGCCGCCAAGGGGGCGCCCCAATTAGGAGGAATCCTACTTGGGCGCCTCCTAGTTCGGCCTCCCCCCTTTCCATATTCTTCCGGAGGGGAAAGGAAGGAGGAGGGAGGAGAGAAGGAAGGGGGAGGCCAAATTGCTCCCCTTCCTTTCTCTCTTCCCCTCTTTCGTTCCCCCTTATTTTGGCCTAAGGCGCACTAGCTCCTTACGGGCTGGTGTGTCTCCTTCTTGGCCCATTAGCCCATGTAGTTGCGGGGGGATGCCCGGAACCCCTTTCGATGACCCGATATGTACCCGGTACCCCCAGAACACTTCAAGTGTACAAATATCATCCTCATATATATGAATCTTTACTTCTCGACCATTTCAAGACTCCTCGTCATCTCCGTGGTCTGAGCTGGGAATCCGAATAACATTCGGTCACCAAATCACATAACTCATATAATACAAAATCGTCATTGAACGTTAAGCGTGCAGACACTACGGGTTCGAGAACTATGTAGACATGACCCTACGGGTTCGATAACTATGTATACATGAACGATACACCTCTCCGGTCAATGACCAATAGCGGAACCTGGATGCTCATATTCGTTCCCACATATTCTTCGAAGATCTTTATCGGTCGTACTATAATGACAACATACGTTATTCCCTTTTGCCATCGGTATGTTACTTATCTGAGATTCGATCGTCGGTATTTTCATACCTAGTTCAATCTCGTTACCGGCAAGTCTCTTTACTCGTTTCGTAATACATCATCTTGTAACTAACTCATTAGTCACATTGCTTGCAAGGCTTATTATGTTGTGCATTACCGAGAGGGCCCAGAGATACCTATTCGATACTCAGAGTGACAAATCCTAATCTCGTTCTATGCCAACCCAACAAACACCTTCGGAGATACCTATAGAGTATCTTTATAATCACCCTGTTATGTTGTGACGTTTGATAGCACACAAGGTATTCCTCCGGTATCCAGGAGTTGCATAATCTCATAGTCGAAGGAATATGTGTTTGACATGAAGAAAGCAATAGCAATAAAACTAAAAAATCAATATGCTATGCTAACGGATGGGTCTTGTCCATCACATCATTCTGCTAATGAAGTGATCCTTTTCATCAAATGACAACACATGTATATGGTTAGGAAACTTAACCATCTTTCATTAACGAGCTAGTCTAGTAGAGGCTTACTAGGGACATGGTGTTTTGTCCATGTATGCACACATGTATCAAGTTTCCGGTTAATACAATTCTAGCATGAATAATACACATTTATCATGATATAAGGAAATATAAAATAACAACTTTATTACTGCCTCTAGGGCATATTTCCTTCACTAGAGGAAACAATAAATTTGTTATTTTATATTTCCTTATTCATGATAAAGGTTTATTATTCATACTAGAATTGTATTGATAGGAAACTTAAATACATGTGTGGATACATAAACAAATACCGTGTCCCTAGTGAGCCTCTACTTGACTAGCTCGTTGATAAAAAATGGTTAAGGTTTCCTAACCATAGACATGAGTTGTTATTTGATAACGGGATCACATCATTAGGAGAATGATGTGATGGACAAGACCCATCCGTTAGCTTAGCATATTGATCGTTCAGTTTATTTCCATTGCTTTCTTAATGTCAAATACATATTCCTTCGACTATGAGATTATGCAACCCCCGGATACCGGAGGAATACCTTGTGTGCTATCAAAAGTCACAACGTAACTGGGTGATCATAAACATGCTCTACAGGTATCTCTGAAGGTGTTTTTTGAGTTGGCATAGATCGAGATTAGGATTTGTCACTCCGAGTATCGGAGAGGTTACTCTGGGCCCTCTCGTAATACATATCATAAGAAGCCTTGCAAGCAAAGTGACTAATGAGTTAGTTATAGGATGATGTATTACAGAATGAGTACAAAGACCTGCCGGTAACAAGATTGAACTAGGTATGAAGATACCGATGATCAAATCTCGGGCAAGTAACATACCGGTGGACAAAGGGAATTACATATATTGTCATAACGGTTCGACCGATAAAGATCTTCGTAGAATATGTAGGAGCAAATATGGGCATCCAGGTTCCGCTATTGGTTATTGACCGGAGAGGTGTCTCGGTCCTGTCTACATAGTTCTCGAACCCGTAGGGTCTGCATGCTTAACTTTCATTGACGATATAGTGTTATATGAGTTATATGATTTGGTGACCGAATATTGTTGGAGTTCCGGATGGGATCATGGACATGACGAGGAGTCTTGAAATGGTCGAGAGGTAAAGATTGATATGTAGGATGATGGTATTGGACACCCCTGGATAGTCATTAGAGTACCGGAGGGGGTACTGGACACCCCTGGGAGGATAGTGGGCCTATTTGGCCATAAGAGGGGAGCACAGTAGCCCACAAGGGGCTGGCGCACCCCCCATGGCAGCCTTCCAAGTTGAGGAAAGTAAAGGGGGGATTCGGCCTCCCCCTTCCTTCCCTCTTCCCCCTTTCCTTCCCTCTTCCCCCTTTCCTCCCCCCCCCCACCGACAAATATGGCAGGGGGGCATGGCCAAGGGCAGGATCTCAAGTAGGATTCATACCTACTTGGGGCGCCCCTTGGCCTCTCCCCTCTCCCTCCCACCTATATATATGTGGGAGGGGGCGCCTAGCACACTGTCGGTGTCAAAACCAGCGGATCTCGGGTAGGGGGTCCCGAACTGTGCGTCTAAGGTTGATGGTAACAGGAGACAAGGGACACAATGTTTACCTAGGTTCGGGCCCTCTCTACGGAGGTAATACCCTACTTCCTTATTGATGGACCTTGATGAATATGAGTGTTACAAGAGTTGATCTACCACGAGATCGTAATGGCTAAAACTCTAGAAGTCTAGCCTGTATGACTATGATTGCATATATCCTCTACGGACTAAGCCCTTCGGTTTATATAGACACTGGAGGGGACTTGGGTTACACAAAGTCGGTTATAGAGAAAGGAATCTTCATATTTGGTAGCCAAGCTTGCGTTCCACGCCAAGGAGAGTCCTATCCGGACACAGGAGAAAGTCTTCGGTCTTCGTATCTTCACAGCCCATCAGTCCGGCCCATGTCTAACAGGTCAGACGCCCGAGGACCCCTTAGTCCAGGAGTAGGCATGTTTTAAGGCTTAGGAGGAGGCGTTTGATATTCATCGCCTTTATAAAGGGTTTAAGACCCGTCCCTCCCCTCTACGCTAGATCTTTTCTCAACCTTTCCAACCTTGAGTTCCACCCCCCAAGGTTCAACTTAGTTGCGTCAAGCTTTCCAGTCATGTTTGGACCCAGCCCTCAAGGCCGGTGGGTGGCTTCTTCTGTCATAGAAGAGGATATTGCGAAGCTCCGGGTAGCAAGATACCTGACCATGGAGATCCCCCACAGGCTTCCTGCCCAAGGGCAAGTTATTCCCACTCCCAGATCTAGTGAGAGGGTCGTGTTTATCACCCACTTCCTCCGAGGGATAGGGTTTGCTCTCCACCCCTTTGTTCGAGGGCTCATGTTCTATTATGGGCTAGATTTTCACGATCTAACTCTGGATTCCTTCTTTCATATCTCGGTGTACATCATCACATGCTAGGCCTTCCTCCGTGTTCCCCCACACTTCGTCTTGTGGCTCAAGACCTTTAATGTGAAGCCTAAGGTAGTCGATGGGAAACAAGCCGAGTGCGGTGGTGCTGTAGTGAACAAACTCGTCAACACTCCTTGGCCTAAAGGATCCTTCTCAGAATCTTCCGACTTATGGTAGCGGGAGTGCTTTTACATCACTGAACCCCGTGGTACCTAAACCTGCGTTCCGATCTGGCCCTGCAATTCAGCTTGCATCATGGGTTAATAAGGGATTGGACTAGGGATCAATTGATGAAGTGCAAACTCTACAGAGCCGCATATGAAGTCTCCTTGAGAAGAACACCGAACTCATCAACGTGATTCAAGTAATGTTAGTCTGCCGGGTCCTCGCGTGCCAGCGACGGCCACTCCGTATGTGGGAGTTCAATCCGGAAGGACCACGAACCCTCCAGCACTTCTTTGGTGCGACGCACAAAGGAATGTGGAAACTATTTTTCAGGACATGAAAACAGTGGCCGGATACAACAGAGGACATAGGCCTAGATTGTAACCATCCGGATACCTCGGTAAGCACTTGACTCCCGAACACAGTTTGAGTTAAACATCTCATAATAGGATACTGAGAAAACCACCTTTTTCCAGGGCTGGATAAAGAAGGCAGAGCGAATCCGGTGTTCGGCCCCTCTCCCTAAAGACTCAGCTAGTCCCGTGCTAACAAGGATGTTGGTCCCGGCGCCATGCCAAGTGCTAGTGAGGGAGGACAATAATGAGAGCAAGGGAGTCAATGGTAGCCTGGGAGGTACACCAAACACTGTGTCCGGGGAGATTAAGGCTCCTTTTTCCGAAGACAAAAGAGAAGGAGAAGTTGTCATCCTTTCTCCTCATAGTAAGAAAAGGGCCACCTCCGAAGGTTGGGAGGCAATGGCTCCTAAGCGAGGCAAGACGCCCCTGTCAGGCGTTTCGGGTTCGGAGGGTGACGTTGTCGCACAGTTCCTCAGAAGGACAAGCCTTCAGCCGAATCGTAAGTGAATCAAGGTGTTTTAAACATATCTCATTCCTCTTCTTGTTACCAGGGTGACATTTAATATACACATTTGCAGTCCGGCGCGCAGTCTTCCTCAATAGTCCTCCTCCTCGGGGGATCTGCTTCCAGAGATGATGGAGAGCGAAACGCCTCCACCGGTTTCCTCGCCCAATAGTGCGGACGACATCGAGGTGTCATCCCGGAGGATCCTTCCCGATCAACAAGTGGTGCGGGGGAGATCGAAGACAACGCCCGAAGGTGAGACTTCGGTCGCCCAGGCCCAAGGGTGTGTGGCCCCGATGGGGGTCAAACATAAAGGTCTTGGGCTATCCGGTTTACAACCGGGGGCGACTCCAGAGTCGAGTGAATACGCCCCTTCAAAGAGAGTCTGCGCTCCCACGGCCGCCCCCAGGAATCCAGAGGCACCGGATACAATGATGGGCATGCTGCAACATGCATCCATCTGGGAGGAACGACGTACCTTAATGAGTACGGTGGTTGAATGGATTCTGTCCGCGAAAAGCGGGTTGAACAAAGCCTTCATGAGCTTGCTAAGAGGCTTCGAGGTATGTACTATAATATTTTCAATTTGTGCTTTATACGCAAAATGCACCTGTGTATAGGTAGTAGACCGTGAGACTCTGGTTGGCATCCAAAGGAAGGCAATCAGAGGATCGAAAGATATGCCCAGGAGATAGTCTAATTAATTGAAACATAGGCTGTTACCTTCATGACGACTTCCCACGCTACGGAGGTTGCAGGTCTGAAGGAAAAACTTGATGTGGCGGATGATGACATCACGCTTATTAACAGGCGGCTCGAGGAGGCACAAGGTATGTGTTCGGGGCAATCAGTATATGTATGTATGATAACATGAGCACGAAGTTAGGGTTGTATACTGAGACATGCATAACTGCAGATGGTGCTGCCATGGTGGAAACCCTTCGGGCTGAACTTGCCCGAGCCAAGGAGCAAGCCCGGATGAGGAATTTGGCTGCCAATAAGACAGCTGATGAGTTAAAAGCCGAACAGGCTGCTCGGCGCCAGTGTGAGGAGATAATTTCTATGATGGCGCGCGAGCTAAAATAAACCACTGCCCGGTGCGAATTCCTCGAGAGGGATAGCAAAGCCAAAGCGGGAGACCTTGACAAGGCCTTACGAGAGGTGAAAGAAGCCTGATTCGAGTCTAGAGCAGCTCGGGAGGAGATCCGGGAAGCTGGGGAGATAGCGGCCGGTAAGCCTTTCTTATTACAGACTAAATTTGGCGATCCGAAGTATGCCCCGCTTAATCAGATGTGGAGCTCCCCAGACGCATTCTTGGACTTGCCAAAGAGTGCCTCCGATGCGGCGCAATTTTACCAAGCGCAGGAAGGGTGCGCAACAGAGAAGCTTTTGTGGTCACAATTCGGCGCGCCAACGCGTCTGCTGTTACTGAACGAGTAGATGGCCCCGTGGGCCGAGCTCCACAAGATATCCGGCTCTACCATGAAGGACGTCATAGTCCGGCTGTGGCCGGCTGAGCCAATTCCGAATTGTTATTTTGGTTTAGTGCAGCGACTTGTTGATGCGGTGCCGCGTATCGATGTCGTTAAGCGGTCGACGTGCATTGAAGGTGCACGGATGGCCTTTGCCCACGTCAAGACGTACTGGATGAAGATGAAGGCCACCGATATTGCAGCGAAGAGTCCACCCAAAGGCAAGGACCATCACATGCCGGAGCTTTATTTCGAGGACGTCTTAGAGGGTGCCCGCTTAATAGAGGGCCAGTGCTCGAAATATATGATATTCGAGTGAAATGTATTGGGATTGTAAAAACAATATTATAATCCTTTAATTTTGGCTCCTCCTGAGCGGCCATTATTTGTATGTAATTTGAAAGTTTTCCAGTCGTCGGCTTCAGCCCCGTCGCATAAAATGCGAGGGTGTTCGGAAAAGTGCTTGATCACTCTTAATCCAACGTCTTGGTCCGTAAAGGAGGTGTCAATGCAGCGAACTAGGCAATCGAACTATAGGGCGTTAACACTTTCACTTAGCCATAGGAGTTTTATGGTGGGTCTACGATATAGCCCCTAGTATGTACGCAGTTTATCCGAATACGGCGCGTTACATGGGTGACCTTAAGAACAGCCCTTCGTCTAGTACGGAAAGAATCGCGAAAGATTCTAGTGAGTCATCGAGTGGTTGACCAGCTCTCGCCATATCATCACAGTCAATTTTCGGCTTTCTCTACTGAGGTGCTCATCCGGATGAACCGAGACACAATCGCAGTAGTTCTCCCTTTACTAGCCTAGCCGATATAGCGGAACGTAAGGAAGTAAGCACAGGAGTCGGGCAACCCAACTATTGACCAAAGACATGATTCAGAGCTGGTGCATATAAGGCCAAACTCGAGACGCCGAAGTGTGCTATAAAGCTGTTCGGACTTTGTCGGCAACTCATTTGTTCCCATATCGAGCTCCTGGCGATTGTGCCGAGGTGCGAGTGTGAAACAACCAGAAATTTTTAGCTCTTTAAAAGAAGCAACTACTGGATACAGATTATGTTCACTGGAACTTGATTGATATGTCAATTGCCATTGTACAAATAACAACGCCACGACCTAGGCTATTTGACATGCCAGTGGTCGAAGGCTGAGGAAGAAGGTACTTTACAGGCTCGAAATAGACAGTGCGGTCTACACAAAATTATTTGGACCTCCTGTCGCATGTCTGCGTTGCCTTGCCTCGGTGGAAGGATTCCTTAACAGGAATGACCTTTGGGTGACTGTATGAAGCCGAACTCCGAAAGAGTCCGTAAGATGACCAATGTTCGAGCCACCTGTAATAAGAGATGAAAAGTGGTTAGAAGAGAAAAGGAGGAAATGGGAGTGCTTGTAGGCTATTCCGTATTGTGCCTCCGCCGATGACCAAGGTATTTTGAATGCATAGTTATGCATGCGCGGTGTAAACCTCGCGAGTGTGTAGGGAGAACGGCGGAGGCCGAACTGCTAATCCAGCTCGGAGATTAATCGATTCCATTTAATGGAGACCGGCAGCTTAATGGCCAATGATTTATGTGGCTCTCTGAGGCCGCTTTGTACTGCGGCCGTAATAGCCATAGTTTGGTCATCTATACGAAGGGAGTATTCCGTATTTCCATTTACTGTTATGACGCCGTGTGGACCGGGCATTTTGAGTTTAGTGCGGGTGTAGAGTGGGATGCTGACCCACAAGTATAGGGGATCTATCGTAGTCCTTTCGATAAGTAAGCGTGTCGAACCCAACAAGGAGCAGAAGGAAATGATAAGCGGTTTTCAGCAAGGTATTCTCTGCAAATACTGAAATAAGTGGTAACAGATAGTTTTGTGATAGGATAATTTGTAACGAGCAACAAGCAACAAAAGTAAATAAAGTGCAGCAAGGTGGCCCAATCCTTTTTGTAGCAAAGGACAAGCCTGGATAAACTCTTTTATAAGGAAAAGCGCTCCCGAGGACACATGGGAATACCATCAAGCTAGTTTTCATCATGTTCATATGATTCACGTTCGGTACTTTGATAATTTGATATGTGGGTGGACCGGTGCTTGGGTGATGTTATTACTTGAACAAGCATCCCACTTATGATTAACCTCTATTGCAAGCATCCGCAACTACAAAAAAAGTATTAAGGTAAACCTAACCATAGCATGAAACAAGTGGATCCAAATCAGCCCCTTACGAAGCAACGCATAAACTAGGGTTTAAGCTTCTGTCACTCTAGAAACCCATCATCTACTTATTACTTCCTAATGCCTTCCTCTAGGCCCAAATAATGGTGAAGTGTATGTAGTCGACATTCACATAACACCACTAGAGGATAGACAACATGCATCTCATCAAAATATCGAACGAATACCAAATTCACATGACTACTAATAGCAAGACTTCTCCCGTGTCCTCAGGAACAAACGTAACTACTCACAAAGCATATTCATGTTCATAATCAGAGGGGTAATAATATGCATATAGGATCTGAACATATGATCTTCCACCAAATAAACCAACTAGCATCAACTACAACGAGTAATCAACACTACTAGCAACCTACTAGCACCAATCCCGTACTTGGAGACAAGAATTGGATACAAGAGATGAACTAGGGTTTGGAGATGAGATGGTGCTGGTGAAGATGTTGATGGAGATTGCCCTCTCTCAATGAGAGGAACGTTGGTGATGACGATGGCGATGATTTCCCCCTCCCGGAGGGAAGTGTCCCCGGCAGAACAGCTCTGCCGGAGCCCTGGATTGGTTCCGCCAAGGTTCCGCCTCGTGGCGGCGGAGTCTCGTCCCGAAAGGTTGCTTCTTCTTTTTTCCTCCACGAAAGACTTCATATACCAGAAGATGGGCATAGGACAGCCACCAGGGGGCCCACGAGGTAGGGGCGCGCCCTAGGGGGGCGCCCCCCACCCTCGTGGATAGGATGTGGGCCCCGGGCCTTCATCTTTGGCAAGGATTTTTTATTATTTATTATAAGATATTCTGAGTTTCAGGACTTTTGGAGTTGTGAAGAATAGGTCTCTAATATTTGCTCCTTTTCCAGCATAGAATTCCAGCTACCGGCATTCTCCTTCCTGATGTAAACCTTGTAAAATAAGAGAGAATAGCCATAAGTATTGTGACATAATGTGAAGTAACAGCCCATAATGCAATAAATATCGATATAAGATCATGATGCAAAATGGACGTATCAACTCCCCCAAGCTTAGACCTCGCTTGTCCTCAAGCGAAAGCCGATAACGATAAATATGTCCCCATGTTTAGAGGTAGAGGTGTCGATAAAAATAAAATACAGACATGAAGGCATCATGATTATTCTCATAACAGCAACATATATAGATATTGTCATATGATTACTTATGTTCAAGTGATGATCTATTCACAATGCAAAAGTATGAATCAGAAACCTTATTGAGAACCAACAAACTATAACCTCAGTCATTGAAACAATTGCAATTTATCATAACATCAGAAAGTGTCTATGTCAGAGCTTAAAAGCAAGTCCACATACTCAACTATCATCTAGTCCTTCATAATTGCTAACGCTCACGCAATACTTGTGTTTACGGAGTTTTAATCGGACACAGAGAAAGATACGGGCTTATAGTTTCGCCCCACGACCTTTTACCTCAAGGGTAATGTCAACAATAATAACTCATGCTCCCCTGCATCCAATTAGTTATATATATCAGGTTCTTTCCAACATGTTGGGCTTGCCAAAGGATAAAATGAAAAAGGAAAGGTGAAGATCACCGTGACACTTGCATAAGGTAGAAGATAATAATAAAAGATAGGCCCTTCGCAATGGGAAGCAGAGGTTGCCATGCGCTTTTATGGTTGGATGCACAAAATCTCAATGCGAAAGAATGTCACTTTATATTGCCCCTTGTGATATGAACATTTATTATGCAGTCCGTCGCTTTTACTACTTCCATATCACAAGATCGTATAAAGCTTATTTCTCCCACACCAATCAATCATACATATTTAGAGCAATTTTTATTGCTTTGCACCGATGAAAACTTACTTGAAGGATTTTACTCAATCCATAGGTAGATATGGTGGACTCTCATGGAAAAACTGGTTTAAGGGTATTTGGAAGCACAAGTAGTATATCTACTTGGTGCTGAGAATTTGGCTCGCATGAGGGAGAAAGGCAAGCTCAACAAGTTAGAGGATCCATGACAACATATTTTATCTCAGATATAAGAAAACATAAATCATTACGTTGTCTTCCTTGTCCAACATCAACTCTTTAGCATGTCATATTTTAATGAGTGCTCCCAATCATAAAAGATGTCATATGTGAAACCTCTCTTTCCTTATTACTTCCTATTAATTGCAACGATGACCAAAGCTATGTCTGCCAACTCCCAACGACTTATAAATCATCATACTCTTCCTATGTGAAGTCATTACTCTCAATAAGATCCTTATGAACTTTTGTTTCTTTTTATTCTTTTTCTCTTTTCTTTTATTCACCCAAGATCATAGCAAGAAAATCAAGCCCTTGACTCAACACTAATCTTTATTATATAGCTCACGGACTCGATTACATAAAAGGATCATAAAGCAAAACTCAAAACTAGATCATGCCATAAACTTTATTCTACGAGATCAAAATACTACTAATAGGATCGAACTAAGAAAAACGGTAAAGATAGGAGTGTGATCGTGATACGATACTGGGGCACCTCCCCCAAGCTTGGCAGTTGCCGAGGGGAGTGCTCATACCCATGTGATTATTTTTCCTTCTTTGTTGTTGGTGTAGTATTCTTGGCGATAATTCCTCTCAGGATACGGTTCTCCTCCTCGAGCTTGTTGACCTGCTGCTTGAGGTCCATTATTTCCTTATGAAGCTTTCCTGTAACGGCTAAAGCTCCTTGCACCCAAGGGTGTTTCATAGCTGCGGGAGAACAAGTGACACTCCTCTTCATATTTTCATAAGAAAGAAATCTAACATTGGAAGGAATAACCGAGTTTGGAATAGCTGAGCTCTATAGTTCCCCCATCGTGAACCCAGCTCGGGAGCGAGAGGTGACTTCTTGGTCCTCCATGGCATCTACCCTCATCAAGTTAGCCTCCATCTCTTCCTCCATTGCTGGCCCAAAGTGGTCAGCGTCGCTGTTTGCCCTTGGTTCCGATGCCGGATTAGATACCCGACTCTCCCCGACTGACTCTTGAGAAGACATCTTGCTCTAATCTGCAGCGGCAACAGCTCGAAACAAAAACAGAGGATATTTGCGTGATACGGGAGTCAAAACCTTCGGGAGAATATATAATGAATTTATACCGACCAAAATACGTACCGTGCAAGAAAACGGAGTCCGGAAGGCACACGAGGTGCTCACGAGGTAGGGGGCGCGCCCAGGGGGTAGGGCGCGCCCTCCACCCTCATGGGGCCCTCGTGTCCTTCCCAGACTTCTACTTATTTTTCTATTTTTCTAAATTTTCCAAAACGGAGAAATATTGCCTTAAAAACTGTTTTGGAGTCGGTTTACTTACCGTACCACATACCTATTCCTTTTCGGAGTCTGAAACAGTCTGGAAAGTGTCCCTTATGTATTCCTCCGGGGTTACGGTTTCAATAATATTGGTTTCAACATTTATGGGATTACCTGAGATATAATGTTTAATTCTTTGGCCGTTTACCACCTTCGGATTTGTGCCTTCGAAGTTGTTAATTTTTATGGCACTGGAACGATAGACCTCCTCGATAACGTAGGGGCCTTCCCATTTAGAGAGAAGTTTTCCTGCAAAAAACTTAAACGAGAGTTGTATAGCAATACATAATCACCTACGTTAAACTCACGCTTTTGTATTCTTTTGTCATGCCATCTTTTGACTTTTTCTTTAAACAACTTGGCATTTTCGTAAGCTTGGGTTCTCCATTCATCAAATGAGCTAATATCAAATAACCTCTTCTCACCGGCAAGTTTGAAATCATAGTTGAGCTCTTTAATAGCCCAACATGCCTTATGTTCTAGTTCGAGAGGTAAGTGACATGCTTTTCCATAAACCATTTTATACGGAGACATACCCATAGGAATTTTGTATGCAGTTCTATAGGCCCATAATGCATCATCAAGTTTCTTGGACCAATTCTTTCTGGACCTATTAACCGTCTTTTGCAAAATTAATTTGAGCTCTCTATTACTCAATTCTACTTGACCACTAGACTCTGGGTGATACGGAGATGCAATTCTATGATTAACGTCATACTTAGTAAGCATTTTACGGAAAGCACCATGAATAAAATGTGAACCACCATCAGTCATTAAATATCTAGGGACTCCAAAGCTCGGAAAATAAACTTCCTTAAGCATTTTAATAGAAGTGTTATGGTCAGCACTACTAGTTGGAATAGCTTCTACCCGCTTAGTAACGTAATCAGCAGCAACTAGAATATGTGTATATCCATTAGAGGCAGGAAAAGGTCCCATATAATCAAAGGCCCAAACATCAAATGGTTAAATAACGAGGGAATAAATCATACGCATTTCTTGACGTCTACTAATATTACCAATTCTTTGGCATTCATCACAAGATAAGACGAACTTACGGGCATCCTTGAAGAGAGTAGGCCAATAAAACCCGGATTGCAATACCTTATGTGCAGTTCTATCTCCAGCGTGGTGTCCTCCATTAGGTTCGGAGTGGCACTTGCGTAGGATCTGTTCCTGTTCATGCTCAGGTACACAATGTCTAATAAGACCATCTACTCCTTCTTTATAAAGGTGTGGGTCATCCCAAAAGTAATGTCTCAAATCATAGAAAAAGTTTTTCTTTTGCTCGTATGTGAAACGAGGCGGTATAAATTTAGCAACAATGTAATTCATAATCAGCATACCATGGAGTACTACGAGAAGTACTTATGACATTTAATTGTTCATCAGGAAAGCTATCATCAATAGGTAGTGGGTCATCAAGAACATTCTCTAACCTAGATAAGTTGTCTGCAACGGGATTCTCAGCTCCTTTTCTATCAACAATATGCAAATCAAATTCTTGTAGCAAGAGAACCCATCTAATAAGTCTAGGTTTAGCATCTTTATTTTCCATCAGATATTTAATAGCAGCATGATCAGTGTGAATAGTTACTTTAGAATCAATAATACAAAGTCTAAACTTATCACAAGCAAATACAACTGCTAAGAATTCTTTTTCAGTAGTAGCATAATGTCTTTGAGCATTGTCTCGAGTCTTACTAGCATAATGGATAACATTTCATTTCTTATCGACTCTTTGCCCTAGAACATCACCTACAGCATAATAACTAGCATCACACATGATTTCAAGGGGTAAATTCCAATCAGGTGGATGAACAATAGGTGCAGAGACTAATGCTTTCTTAAGTATTTCAAATGCTTCTACACAATCATCATCAAAGACAAATGGTATATCTTTTTGTAATAAATTAGTCAGAGGCCAAGAAATCTTTGAGAAGTCCTTAATGAACCTCCTATAAAATCCGGCATGCCAAGGAAACTTCTTATACCTTTGATGTCCTTGGGACATGGCATCTTTTTAATAGCATCAACCTTAGCTTTATCAACTTCAATACCTCTTTCAGAAACTTTATGCCCCAAGACAATACGCTCATTAACCATAAAGTGGCACTTTTCCCAATTCAAGACAAGATTAGTTTCTTCACATCTCTGCAAAACTCGATCAAGATTGCTCAAGCAATCATCAAAAGAGGATCCATAGACGGAAAAATCGTCCATGAAATCCTCACAAATCTTTTCACAAAAGTCAGAGAATATAGCCATCATGCATCTTTGAAAGGTAGCAGGTGCATTACATAAACCAAAAGGCATACGTCTATAAGAAAAAGTACCAAAAGGGCATGTAAAAGTAGTCTTTGATTGATCCTTAGCCGACACCGGTATTTGAGAGAAACCAGAATAACCATCTAGAAAGCAATAGTGTGTATGTTTGCATAATCTTTCCAGCATTTGATCAATAAAAGGTAAGGGGTAATGATCTTTCTTAGTAGCCTTATTTAATTTGCGAAAATCAATTACCATCCTATAACCTGTAATAATTCTTTATGGAATTAATTCATCTTTATCATTAGGAACAATAGTAATACCTCCCTTCTTAGGGACACAATGGACAGGACTTACCCACTGACTATCAGCAACGGGATAAATTATACCTGCCTCCAGAAGCTTCAGTATTTCTTTTCTCACCACTTCTTTCATTTTAGGATTCAAACGTCATTAAGGATCACGAACTGGTTTGGCATCTGCCTCCAAATTTATGTTATGTTGACATAGAGTGGGACTAATGCCCTTAAGGTCATCGAGAGTATATCCAATAGCAGCACGGTGCTTCTTTAGAGTTTTCAATAATCTTTCTTCTTCATGCTCTGAAAGGTTAGCACTAATAATAACAGGATATATCTTCTTTTCATCAAGATAAGCATATTTAAGATTATCAGGCAATGGTTTAAGCTCAAACATGGGATCACCCTTAGGTGGAGGGGGATCCCCTAGGATTTCAACTGGCAGATTGTGTTTTAGAATAGGTTCCTGTTTAAAGAATACTTCATCTAATTCCCTTCTTTCATTCATAAACATATCGTTTTCGTGGTCTAGCAAATAATGTTCTAACGGATCACTAGGAGGTACAACAATAGAAGCAAGACCAATAATTACATCCTTACTAGGCAATTCTTCTTCATGATGTTGTTTACTAAATTTAGAGAAATTAAACTCATGAACCATATCATCCAAGCCAATAGTAACAACATTCTTTTTGCAATCAATCTTAGCATTAACAGTATTCAAGAAGGGTCTACCAAATATAATGGGACAAAAGCTATCTTGTGGAGAACCAAGAACAAGGAAATCAGCAGGATATTTAGTTTTCCCACACAAGACTTGAACATCTCTAACAATTCCCACTGGTGATATAGTATCTCTATTGGCAAGTTTAATTGTGACATCAATATCTTCTAACTCAATAGGTGCAATTTCATGCATAATTTCTTTGTATAAATCAATGGGTATTGCACTAGCACTAGCACCCATGTCACATAAGCCATGATAACAATGATCTCCTATTTTAACAGAAATAACAGGCACGCCTACCACATGTCTATGTTTATCTTTAGCACAAGGTTTAGCAATTCTAGCAGTTTCACCGCAGAACTGAATAACATGCCCATCAATATTATCAAACAAGAGATCTTTAACAATAGCAATATTAGGTTCCACTTTAACTTGCTCAGGAGGTGTATAAGTTCTAATATTGCTTTTGCGAACCACAGTTGAAGGTTTGGCATGATCCTTTATTCTAACAGGGAAAGGTGGTTTCTCAACATAAGAAGTAGGAACAATAGGATCGTTATAAGTGACAGTATTTTCTTCAACATTAATAGGTGCAACTACTTTTACTTCTATGGGAGGATGATATTTAAACCACTTCTCCTTAGGGAGATCAACATAAGTGGCAAAAGATTCACAGAAAGAAGCTACTATCTCAGAGTCAAGTTGATATTTAGTGCTAAACTTACGGAAAATATTGGTATCCATAAAAG
The DNA here is from genome assembly GCA_032464435.1 of Aegilops umbellulata. Lineage (NCBI taxonomy): Eukaryota > Viridiplantae > Streptophyta > Magnoliopsida > Poales > Poaceae > Aegilops > Aegilops umbellulata. The sequence goes on along the minus strand of CP136058.1, from coordinate 33,809,727 downwards.
ATTTAACACAATCAAACTTAGGTGTCATACCTGACTCCTTACCTTCATTGAGATCCCAATCATCAGAGTTGTGTTTAATTCTATCCAATAAATCCCAGTTAAATTCAATAGTCTTCATCATAAAAGAGCCAGCACAAGAAGTATCGAGCATGGTGCGATTATTTTCAGAAAGCCGAGCATAAAGATTTTGAATAATTGTTTCTCTTGGGAGCTCATGATCGGGGAATGAATATAACCTTCATTTAAGCCTCCCCCAAGCTTGAGCGATGCTTTCTCCTTCGCGAGGCCAAAAATTATCTATATAATTTCGATCACGATGAACAAGATGCATAGGGTAATACTTTTGGTGAAATTCCAATTTCAGTCTTCTATAGTTCCATGATGTCGTATCATCACATAGCCTATACCATGTCAATGCATCTCCCTTCAAAGATAAAGGGAAGACCTTCTTCTTCACAACATCATCGGGTATACCTGCAAGCTTAAATAATCCACAAACCTCATCCACATATATTAAGTGCTCATCAGGATGCTTTGTCCCATCTCCTGCAAAAGGATTAGCTAGCAGTTTTTCTATCATACCTGAAGGAACTTAAAAGGGAACATTTTCATTTTCAGTAGGTTCATTAGGTTGAGGAGCAATTCTTTGCTCTGCAGGTCAGGGTGAAGATACCCAGAACAAGCCTCTCACAGGATTACTTTCCATAGTAACAAGTGACAGTAAATTTCAGCACACTATATAAATTTTCCCTTACCAAATTCCACCTACCAAAGGCGCTTCACTCCCCGGCCACGGCGCAAAAAAAGAGTCTTGATGACCCACAAGTATAGGGGATCTATCATAGTCCTTTCAATAAGTAAGAGTGTCGAACCCAACGACGAGCAGAAGGAAATGATAAGCGGTTTTCAGCAAGGTATTCTCTGCAAGTACTGAAATAAGTGGTAACAGATAGTTTTGTGATAGGATAATTTGTAACGAGCAACAAGCAACCAAAGTAAATAAAGTGCAGCAAGGTGGCCCAATTCTTTTTGTAGCAAAGTACAAGCCTGGACAAACTCTTATATAAGGAAAAGCGCTCCCGAGGACACATGGGAATATCATCAAGCTAGTTTTCATCACGTTCATATGATTCGCGTTCGGTACTTTGACAATTTGATATGTGGGTGGACGGGTGCTTGGGTGCTGTTCTTACATGAACAAGCATCCCACTTATGATTAACCTCTATTGCAAGCATCCGCAAGTACAACAAAAGTATTAAGGTAAACCTAACCATAGCATGAAACAAGTGGATCCAAATCAGCCCCTTACGAAGCAACGCATAAACTAGGGTTTAAGCTTCTGTCACTCTAGCAACCCATCATCTACTTATTACTTCCCAATGCCTTCCTCTAGGCCCAAATAATGGTGAAGTGTTATGTAGTCGACATTCACATAACACCACTAGAGGCTAGACAACATGCATCTCATCAAAATATCGAACGAATACCAAATTCACATGACTACTAATAGCAAGACTTCTCTCGTGTCCTCAGGAACAAACGTAACTACTCACAAAGCATATTCATGTTCATAATCAGAGGGGTAATAATATGCATATAGGATCTGAACATATGATCTTCCACCAAATAAACCAACTAGCATCAACCACAAGGAGTAATCAACACTACTAGCAACCTACTAGCACCAATCCCGGACTTGGAGACAAGAATTGGATACAAGAGATGAACTAGGGTTTGGAGATGAGATGGTGCTGGTGAAGATGTTGATGGAGATTGCCCTCTCCCGATGAGAGGAGCGTTGGTGATGACGATGGATATGATTCCCCCCTCCCGGAGGGAAGTGTCCCCGGCAGAACAGCTCTACCGGAGCCCTAGATTGGTTCCGCCAAGGTTCCGCCTCGTGGCGGCGGAGTCTCGTCCTGAAAGGTTGCTTCTTCTTTTTTCTCGACAAAAGACTTAATATACCAGAAGATGGGCATTGGAGAGCCACTAGGGGGCCCACGAGGTAGGGGGCGGGCGCCCCCCACCCTCGTGGACAGGGTGTGGGCCCCCTGGCCTTCATCTTTGGCGAGGATTTTTTATTATTTATTATAAGATATTCCGTGGAGTTTCAGGACTTTTGGAGTTGTGGAGAATAGGTCTCTAATATTTGCTCCTTTTCCAGCCCAGAATTCCAGCTACCGGCATTCTCCCTCCTTATGTAAACCTTGTAAAATAGGAGAGAATAGGCATAAGTATTGTGACATATCGTGTAATAACAGCCCATAATGCAATAAAAATTGATATAAAAGAATTATGCAAAATGGACATATCAGCTATACGTGCTGGATTATCGGACTGGTCGAATGTGATGGCAATCTGGGACCACTTCAAATATGGTGTTGCGACATAATGTGAAGTAACAACCCATAATGCAATAAATATCGATATAAAAGCATGATGCAAAATGGACGTATCATGGGACCGCATTAAAACGAGCAAGAGCGGTATGCCCCAAAAGTGCATGGTAGCTGGGCGATATCAAAGGTCAAGCCCTCGCTTCAGGAGTTGTTCGACGAACAGAAAACTACTTCCAATGTGATAGAGCACGTGCAGTGAGTTTCTATGTCGGGTATTGCTCCCTTGAGAATAGTTGTGGTGGGCTTGATTCTTGAAGGATCAATGCACATTTTGCAGACAGTGTCTTGTAGAGTAGATTAAGGCTGCTACCGCCGTCCATAAGGACTTTTGTGAGATGGAAACCATCGATAATTGGATCGATGATCAGAGCTGCCAGACCGTCGGGGCGGATATGACTAATTTTTGGGGGGATCGGCTCTATGGCGGATATGTCCCGTGGTGCGCGCGTGCGCTCCCTTGTAGGGGTGTGCGTCACATATACCATGTTTACGGTTTTTACTTGGGGGGGAAATTGCTTCTGAACCCTGGTGTTCGGCTGGCGAGTCTCTTCGTCATCACTGTCACTGGGTGGCCGCTTCCCCTTGTGTTCGGCATTAAGTTTGCCGACTTGTTTGAAGACCTAGCAGCTTCTGTTTGTATGAGTAGCTGTTTTATCGGAGGTGCCATGAATCTGGCAGGGCCAGTCCAGTATCTTGTATAGATTGGATGGTCCGTCTCTATTTGCCATGAATGGCTTTTTCCGTTGCGGGATTTGGAGCCGCTAAACCCGGCGTTAACCGCCGTGTCTCACGTTATTTCATTATTATTGCGGCGCTTATATTTATCGCATCGTGGCTTGCCGTTGCCGTCTCGGGCTTCTGAAGTACCCGGATCGATGGCGCTATGAGCGAGCCAACTGTCCTCTCCCGCACAAAAGTGGGTCATTAAAGCGATAAGGGCTGCTGTCGGTGTCAAAACCGGCGGATCTCGGGTAGGGGGTCCCGAACTGTGCGTCAAGGTCGGATGTTAACAGGAGACAAGGGACACTTTATTTTACCCAGGTTCGGGCCCTCTCGATGGAGGTAAAACCCTACTCCTGCTAGATTAATATTGATGATATGGGTAGTACAAGACTGGATCTACCACGAGATCAAGGAGGCTAAACCCTAGAAGCTAGCCTATGGTATGATTGTGTATGATGATGGTTGTCCTACGGACTACAACCCTCCGGTTTATATAGACACCGGATAGGGTTAGGGTTACACAGAGTCGGTTACAATGGTAGGAGATCTCGAATATCCGCACGCCTAGCTTGCCTTCCACGCTAAGAAAAGATCCTTCCGGACACAGGACGAAGTCTTCAATCTTGTATCTTCATAGTCCTGGAGTCCGGCTGAAGGTATAGTTCGGCTATCCGAACACCCCCTAATCCAGGACTCCCTCAGTAGCCCCCTGAACCAGGCTTCAATGACGACGAGTCCGGCGCGCAGATTGTCTTCGGCATTGCAAGGCGGGTTCCTCCTCCAAGTTCTTCAAGAAGATTATAAACACCACAAAATAGTGTCCGGCTCTGCAAAATAAGTTTCCACATATTGCCATATAGAGAATAATATTAACACAAATTGAATCTGCTGACGTATTCCGCGGTGCGTCATAACACTGCGGCCAAGCCCTTTATATAAACTGTTTTCATTGTTCCACCTCAGCTCGTCTAGCGAGGCGGTTTCCTTGGCACGTCTTGTCGAAGCAGAGATCATGTGCCCCCCTTTAACGGGATTCTCATTAATACGAACATGGGTAACCCAACCACGCCATTTACCATGGCATTTGGGAGGCAAGTGAGTTTTATTAGGTAGGTGAGGACGCCTAACCGTACCTGCTTATATAAAGGGATAAGGATTCGCCTTTTTAACCTACGCCTTCTTCCTCCTTTTCCCATCCATCTCTCGCGCACTGAAGCTCCAGCGCCCAAGTCCGCTCTTCCTTCCTCAACCTTCTCCAACAATGTCCGGAGCGGGAGGCAAGTGGATGGTCTCCTCCGTTTCGGAGGCTCAAGTGAAAAGGCTAAGGAAAGCTGGATACTTGTCCAAGGACATCCCGCATCGGCTTCCTGATAAGGGGCAGCTTCTTCCTACCCCAAGGCCCCATGAGAGGGTAGTCTTTCTTCCCCACTTCCTCCGCGGACTGGGCTTTCCACTTCACCCATTTGTCCGGGGGCTCATGTTCTCATGAGGCGGAGTGCGGAGGCGCTATGGTTGGCAAGATAGCCAACGTCCTCTGGTTTGATGGCTCCCTCGTGGAGTCCCTAAAGGGGTGGCAGGCTGGGTGGTTTTACATCACCGAGCCTCGCGATCCGAAATGGGTCGCGGCCCCTGAGTTCAGATCCAGATCCCCCACGCGGCTCATGTCCTGGAAAGAGACAGGCCTGTCGTGGGGCAACGAGGAAGAAGTGACTGGGTTGCAAACATGCATCCAGTCCCTGGTGAACAAGCCAATCCGGCTTGCCAACATAGTCCAGGTCATGCTCGTTCGCCTGATCCTCCCGTGCCAAGAACGGGATTTTACTTTGTGGGAATTCGACCTGGCGCAGCACCAAACCCTCAGTAGGCTCTTCGACACGACGTATGAAGACGTCTGGAAGGTGCTGACCAAAGGCGCCGAGTCCCCCATGTCCGCCTTCGAGGATCGCGGATACTGCTCGCAGCGTAACGCTAGCGAGGTAAGCTATCTATACCTTTAACAGGTTCGTTAAGCTTTTCTTCATAGATTGACTCTATGTGGGATCTAAACTCCCTTTTACCTTTGACAGGCTTGGCAGGAGATATCCGGACCAATTAACTGTCCGGCTCCTCTGCCCGAAGACCCGGCCCCAGCTCTCCGGCACCTTACGTGGTGCCGAAGAGGAAGGCCAAGAAGAAGAAAACCACCGGGACTCGAAAAAGTTCCCGCAACATGGTGGTGTCAGACTCGTCATCCGACGAGTCCGCAATGCCCTCCTCTCGTGAAAATGAGGAGGAGGAACAAGGAAGCTCTCCCCCTCCAGCGAGGGGAGCAAAGAAGAAGAAGGCCACCCCAACAGGGGAGGCCGAGGGGTCAAGGAAAAGGAAGACCCCTCCGCCGGGCTACTCCCACGACGCCGAAGAGGGCGGAGAGGAGTGGACGGACAGAACCAAGCGTCCGGTGAAATCGTAAGTATTTATATACCAGGGTGATTCATGATATCCTTTTAGTGTGCGGCTTTCCCTGATATCGCACGTAATTTGTGCAGCCTGCCCCGGGCCGAACTCGACGACTCGTCGAGCGGCTTCCTGGATTCGTCGGACGTGAACTCTGTTCCGCCCGCAGTCTCCCCCCGCGGGGCGGACGACGCCGAAGTGGCGCCCCGCCAAGCTTCGGGGCAGGAGGAGATGGTCCTGGAGGAGCCACAAGGCAATCCTCCGGACCCCAGGAGTGAAGGGGATGAAACCCCCCAGGGCTCCAAGTCCGGCTTTGTGCCGGACACCGCGCCGGACTCAACAGTCCCGGTCCGCGGTGGGCGAACTCCTTCCAAGAGGAGTAAGCCATCTGAGCCGGCGGCCTCCGTCCAACCGGAAGCGCCGGACGATCTGCTGGAGGTGCTTAAGGGCGCCGCCATCGATGAGGAGCACCGTACTGTTATGAGTACGGTGATCCAAAGGATTCAGTCCGCCAAGAGCGGACTGAATGAAGCTTGCGCTAGCCTTCTAACAGGCTTCGAGGTAAGTAAAAATATGTCAATTTATTTGCCGCATAGACAGTAGCCCTTGATGCTCTGTTCGGTGTTCGGAAAGAAAATCCGGATAGAGGATCTAATAATTTTCGTAGGAGTCTAACAAAAAAGGTCAAACATGCGTATGCAGGCTTCACTGTTGTCCACCTCCGCACTGACTGCGCAGGTGGATGTCCTAAAACAGGACCTCGGGCGGACCGAGCAAGAGCTCGGCCTTGCCAAACGGCAGCTCGAGGAGAAGGAAGGGTAGGAAATACCTAAAAAAAGAAGAAAAAGAAGAAAAAAGGTGCCTATAGAGAGGCTTGATTGCAGAAAGAAATAACAGGATTGTACTGCTTATTGTAGGGGCCACAACCGAGGTGACAACCCTGAAGCAGGCGCTGGCTGAGGCCGAAAAGAAAACGGCCTAGGAGCGCGCCGAGTGAGAGAGGCTTGGGGTTCAAGTTGGCGAGGTGCAGCAAGAGCTGCAAACTCTCATGAAAAAACATGAGGGTTTGGAGCTTGAGGCGAAAGCGCAAGCATCCGAGCTCGCGTCGGCCGTCGAGACCGCCAAGAGTGCCAAGGCCAAAGCCCAAAAGGCCCTCCAAGAGTTGGAGGATGTGAAAAAGATAGCAATGGGTAAGGCATTCTCAATGCAGAGTAGGAATATAAAAGTAAACTACCTATTACTTACCCGAATCCGGAGTTCTCCAGGAGCGTTCGCCGATCTTCCCCGTAGTGTATCCGACGCCGCCGCATTCTACCGAGCTGAAGAGGGCAGCTCGACGGAGAGTATGTTCTGGTCTCAGTATTCTGAGGCCGGACACCCTGTGCCCCTAAGCGATCAGCTGAAACAGCTGGTCGAGCTCCACAAGGCGGCCGAACAGGCCATGAAGGGCTTACTAGTTCGGCTGTGGCCTGGAGAAGCCCTGCCTGGGAGCTATTTCGGGCTGGTGTGGCGGCTTGTGGAGGCCTGTCCATGGCTTGAGGTCATCAAGCCCTCCGTCTGCATTGAAGGTGCCCGGAGGGCCCTTGCCCGTGTAAGGGTACACTGGGGTAAGCTGGACGGAGAGAAGCTGGTGAAGGACGGGCCGCCGCAGGGGAAGGAGCATCGCAAGCCCGAGAACTACTACAAGGACGTTCTTGCCGGAGCCCGCCTTGTCGCGGATGAATGTGCTAAAGATGTAATATTTGAGTGAACTCGCTCGTTTGTATCCTGTGCGCTGAAAACTTGTTCATATGCACAAAGCAATGCTTGTTTAATTTAAAATATTATTTTCTGTGCGGCCGTTTATCAAAAATTGAGAGATGGCGACTCGTCGGCTTCTGCCCCCATGCCACTAGTGCTGGGGTGTTCGGGATAAACCTAAGGGCTCTTGTTCCCATAGTTGGGTCCTTCGAGGGAGGCGCTCAGCACAACGAACCAGGCAATCGGACTATAATGCTTGAACACTCTCACTTAGCCATAGAACGTTATAATTTTAAATTTCGGCGAAGCCCCTAGTTCGGAAGGCCGAATTCGGGGCGCTATCCACGCCTTTGGCCGGACATAGCTAGCTCCTCGCTCAAAGCGGCATAAGCCTTTAAGGACTCAAAAAACCTCTCGAACAGCGACCGGTCTCACGCCTTATCATGACAGTCTGTTTTAGCTTTCTCCACTGAGGTGCTCAACCCACCTGATCTGGGGCACAATTGCAGTGGTTCTCCTAGTGCTACCTTAGCCGATAGAGCGGAACGTAAGGTACCAAAACTTAGGAGCCGGGCAAACCCAACATGTGACCAAAATCATGACTCGGAGCCGATGCATATAGTGTTATAAGTTCGGGGTGCCGCACTTGTGAAAGTGTACGGACTTCTCACACCAGATAAAAGGGTAATGAAGGCCCTGGCGTGGTTTGCCGTACCATGGTGTACGGGTGCGATCATGTTATGTAATAAACACATATATTCAAAGGGGATAATGCAAAAAAATAGACAAAAAGCTATGCATTGTTTATAAAGAGGCTATTTATCAAAGTCGAACGATACAAGTAGTGCGATAAGCAAAAAAGATATTAGACTATTTAACATGTCCTGACCAGGCACAGGCCGCGGAATTTAGAAACAGATATATTGCTCGAAATAGAGACCACCTAAGAGTTCTGAAATGCGGCATAGCTTTGTCTGCTATCCTGGATCTTGCATCGTCTGTGTGGCAATACTGCCGAGCAGGTTATCCAGAGTATGGAGTCCTGAAAGTAAAAAAGAAAAAATCTGGCAGCCCCTAGTACGTTTGACGCCGTGTTGTAGGCATGTCGTTAATGTGCCCCCCCCCCCCGTGCCCATGGAATTTTAAGTTCGTAATTGTGTACTCGAGGTACTTGCTCCACTATGTTGCGATGGCTGGGATCGGGGCCGTATTGCTACGCTTGCTCTGATCGTGCCAGGTGGTCTTGTTGCAGGTTACTCCGGGCGCGCATTGCATTGTCCGGTTTTTTAACGGCCGGACTGGAGAGTTGCCCTGAAAGGCTGCTTTGTACTTCCGCTGCGAGGGCCGCCGTGTGCTCTTCCGTTCGGATGGAGCGTTCTGTGTTTCCGCTGACCGTAATTACTCCTCGAGGGCCTGGCATCTTGAGCTTGAGATATGCGTAGTGTGGCACCGCATTGAATTTAGCGAATGCGGTTCGTCCGAGCAGGGCATGATAGCCACTGCGGAACGACACTATATCAAAGATTAACTCTTTGCTTCGGAAGTTATCCGGAGATCCGAAGACCACATCAAGTGTTATCGAGCCTGTGCAATTGGCCTCTACAGCTGGTATGACGCCTTTAAAGGTCGTCCTTGTGGGCTTGATCCTTGATGGATCTATGCCCATTTTCCGCAGTGTATCCTGATAAAGCAGGTTCAGGCTACTGCCGCCTCCATGAGGACTCTTGTGAGATGAAATCCGTCCATGATTGTGTCGAGGACCAGTGCGGCAAAACCGTCGTGACAGATGCTAGTGGGGTGGTCCCTTCGATCGAAAGTGATCGGGCAGGAGGACCATGGGTTGAACTTTGGGGCGACTGGCTCCATCGCGTATACGTCCCGTAACGCACGCTTCCTTTCCCGCTTGGGAATGTGGGTCACGTATATCATGTTCACCGTCCGCACTTGTGGGGGAAACCCTTTCTGTCCATTGTTGTTCGGCGGCCTGGGCTCCTCCTCGTCGTCGCTGTTCAGCCCCTTGTCCTTGTGTTCGGCTCTTAACTTGCCTGCCTGCTTGAACACCCAGCAATCCCTGTTGGTGTGATTGGCTCGCCTTTCGGGGGTGCCGTGAATCTGGCACGAGCGATCGAGTATCCGGTCCAAACTGGACGGGCCCTGGGTATTCTTCTTAAATGGCTTTTTCCGCTGACCGGATTTATAGCCTCTGAATCCGGCATTGACTGGCGTATCCTCATTGCTGTCGCTGCTAACGCGACGCTTTTGATTATTTCGACGTGACCTGCCACTTTTGTCCTTGGTATCCGAATTACCGGGCTTCTTCGATAAGTTGGTGCTGCGAGCCACCCAGCTATCTTCGCCCGTGCAAAAGCGGGTCATGAGTGTCGTGAGGGCTGCCATGGTTTTCGTCTTCTCCTGTCCCAGGTGCCGGGCAAGCCACTCGTCACGGATGTTATGTTTGAAGGCTGCTAGGTCCTCTGCGTCCGGACAATCGACTATCTGATTTTTCTTTGTTAGGAACCATGTCCAGAATTGCCTGGCCGATTCTTCTGGCTACTGAATTATGTGGCTTAGGTTGTCGGCATCCGGTGGCCGCACATAGGTCCCCTGAAAGTTGTCGAGGAATGCGGCTTCCAGGTCCTCCCAAGAACCGATTGAGTCCGCTGGTAGGCTGTTAAGCCAGTCCGGGCTCGTCCTTTAAGCTTGAGGGTAGGTATTTGATGGCGTGCAGATCATCGCCACGTGCCATGTGGATGTGAAGGAGATAATCCTCAATCCATAATGCCGGATCTGTCATACCATCGTACGACTCGATATTGACGGGTTTAAAACCCTCTGGGATTTTATGATCCATTACTTCGTCTGTGAAGCATAGTGGGTGTGGGGCGCCCCTGTACTGGGCTATGTCGCGACGTAGTTCAGAAGAATTGTGCCTGCTGTGTTTGGCCCGGCCGGATTTATTGTGTCCGGAGTGACGATCATCACGTGTCGTCGGGCGTCCGCGCGATCCATAGATCGACCTTGTTTGCTTTGCTTTATCCTCTAGTACGTCTCGCAGGTCTGGCTCATTTTCCCGTGCCTTATTCGAGCGGCACCGGGGCATGGCTTGCTGAGGGGCTCGACAGGCCTCTCTGTCGCGGCCACGGGGTAGCCGGTCTGCCATGTCATATGCTTCCCCCTCTGATTGGGGTAGCGGCCTGCGCTTAGGATAATTTTTTGAGGGGCGCACGAGTTCATACTCTTCGGCCGCAAGGACTTCCGTCCATCTATCAGCTAGCAGATCTTGATCAGCTCTAAGTTGTTGCTGCTTTTTCATTAGGCTGTTGGCTGTGGCTAGAAGCCTGCGTTGAAAACGCTCTTGTTCGGCGGGGTCTGATGGTACGATGAATTGGTCGTTGTCGAGGCTTGCCTCGTCTTGGGAGGGATGCATGTAGTTATCATCCTCAATCTCTTGCTCTGCCGCTCTCTCCTGAGGGCTGGCTTTTCCATCTTCCTGCGCCGAATCTTGCTGGTTCAGGTGTTCTTCGGCGCTGTCCGGGGTAGTATTGTCTCCCGTGCCGGAATCACCGTTTCTGCTGTGGCGGGATTTAGAGCGGCGCCGTTGGCGCCGACGCTTTTGCGGTTTTTTCGATTTGTTGTCTTCCGCTGTTCCATCGCCATCTACATCCTTTGGAGCATCCACCATATATATATGTCATATGATGAGGTGGCGGTCCAGCGCCCTACAGGTGCTGGGTCTTGTTCGTCTCCTCCTTCGTTGTCCATACCGTCGAAGTCTTCGGAGTCGAAGTCAAGCATGTTGGTTAAATCGTCGACAGTGGCTATTAAGTGGGTGGTGAGTGGGCTTTGAATTTCGTCGTCGCCCGAATCCCAACCTCGCAGACCATAGTCCGGCCTGGGCTCTCCTGATAAAGAGAGAGACTTGAGAGAATTCAGGATATCACCGAAAGGTGAGCACTGAAAGATGTCCGCGGCGGTGAACTCCATTACAGGCGCCCAATCAGATTCGATCGGCGGGGGCGCGGAAGGCTCGGAGTTCGGAGAAGAGTCCGGATCCTTGGAGTCCTGGGCCGTGCGGAGTACGGGGCTGGTGTTCGGCTCGATCGCCTTTGAGATCACAACCCCCGAGGTGACGTCCAACCGTTCATCCTCAGAGAACGCAGCGGGCTCCGAATCAAAGATCGGGGCCGGAGCGTGTGCGGCCTCCAGGGTGCTATTCGGAGGCAGAGCTATATCATGCCCCTCGAAATAGTACGGCGCGCTTGGCTGTGGCTCGAACCCGTCGAAGATCAAGTCTCCACGGATATCAGCCGTGTAGTTTAAGCTTCCAAACCTGACTTGATGGCCAAGGGCGTAGCTTTCGATCTGCTCCAGATGACCCAACGAATTGGCCCGCAGAGCGAAGCCGCCGAAGACGAAGATTTGTCCGGGGAGGAAAGTCTCACCCTGGACCTCATCGTTGTTGATGATCAAAGGAGCCATCGGTCCTAGAAGCGACGACACAGAGGAGCTCTCAATGAAAGCACCAATGCGGTATCAAAACCGGCGGATCTTGGGTAGGGGGTCCCGAACTGTGCGTCAAGGTCGGATGGTAACAGGAGACAAGGGACACTTTATTTTACCCAGGTTCGGGCCCTCTCGATGGAGGTAAAACCCTACTCCTGCTAGATTAATATTGATGATATGGGTAGTACAAGAGTGGATCTACGACGAGATCAAGGAGGTTAAACCCTAGAAGCTAGCCTATGGTACGATTGTGTATGATGATGGTTGTCCTATGGACTACAACCCTCCGGTTTATATAGACACCGGATAGGGTTAGGGTTACACAGAGTCGGTTACAATGGTAGGAGATCTCGAATATCCGCACGCCTAGCTTGCCTTCCACGCCAAGAAAAGATCCTTCCGGACACGGGACGAAGTATTCAATCTTGTATCTTCATAGTCCTGGAGTCCGGCTGAAGGTATAGTTCGGCTATCTGAACACCCCCTAATCCAGGACTCCCTCAGCTGCCATGGATTTTGGTTTTTCTTGACCGAGGTGGCGGGCGAGCCATTCGTCCCGGACGCTGTGTTTGAAGGCCGCGAGGGCTTCGGCGTCTGGACAATCGACGATTTGGTTCTTTTTAATTAAGAACCTAGTCCAGAGCTTCCTGGCTGACTCTCTGGGCTGTTGGACAATCTGACTTATGTCATCGGCATCTGGTGGCCGGACATATGTACCCTGGAAGTTGTCGCGGAAGGCGTCTTCCAGATCTTCCCAGCTGCCAATGGAGTTTTTAGGCAGATTGTTTAACTAGTACCGAGCTGGTCCTTTGAGTTTTAGCAGGAGGTATTTTATGGCGTGAAGGTAATCTCCGTGGGCCATATGGATATGGAGAAGAAAATCCTTGATCCATACCGCGGGGTCTGTTGTCCCATCATATGATTCATGGTTTACGGGTTAAAACCCTTCTCGGAATTCATGATCCATTACCTCATTAGTAAAGCAAAGAGGGTGTGCGGCGCCTCTATATCGGGCCACATTGCGCCATAGCTCCAATGGAGTCCGTTTGGGGTTTTCGGCCCGGGCGTGAGAAGGCTTGTCATGTCCGAATAGGGAGCCGTTGTCGCGTGTCTGTGCACGCCCTCGTGATCCGTAGATCGATCTGGTATGTCCTGCTCTATTGTCCAGGTTTTGCCGAAAGTCATATATATGACCCCGAGCTGGTTTATCTCTACCTTTACGGTGAGGTGGAGTGGGCTGGTGTTTGGCTTGAGTTGCCGCATTGTCCCGACCACGTGGTGGTCGGTCAGTGTAAGTGCATCTAGTACCCCTTAATTATTTTGGTGTATTGAAGACTTATAGGTTAAGGATCTAACGTGTTTGTGAGTGTACACGGGTCTATAAGTCTATGAGGAGTTTGATATTTACAGAGAAAGTCGACCCCTAAAAATGAAGTTCTTCGACTGAAGACTTTGGTATTTTGAAGACTTTCTGAAGACTTTGGAAGTGAAGAATTTGGTGTGACCTTGAAGACTTAATATTCATTAGAGGAACATGAAGCGTGAAGACTTTTGTTTTCGTAGTTTAATTTTATCTTTCTTGAGTCATAGGAAACACCGTACTGTTAAAGGGGGTCGAGGAAATACTAAGGAAAAATTTCCATTTGATGCTCAACTCGAATCCTACACCTACCAATCCCTTCGAGTGAAGCCATTGGAAATCTCAGACAGTTCAGTCAATTTCTTCAGTGACAGAGACGCAGTTCTTCTGGTCACTGAGGACTTTGTTCTGACTGAGGAGTTAGGAATTCGCCAGTGCGGATTGCCTACACAGTGAGGAACATGATAGCCCTGAGGAATTTGTACCTCAAAATTCCGACCGTTGTTGTGCTACGCGCCAGCTGTCTCAAAATATCTTATCCATCCAACGGTCATATCATTGAAGGGCATTTATGTCTTATCATGTCGGGCTGCTCCCTAGGCTATAAATAGCTTCCCCCTACAACCACTAGCTGGTTGGCTGCTCCGAGAGAAACTGACACTTGTCATTTGAGAGCAATCCATCCTCCGAGGACTTTGAGCGAAAATCATCAAGTGAGGAAAATCCAAACCCAAACCCAAACACCTACAAACCCAAAGTGATTGAGCATCACTGAAGAGATTGATCCTGTGTGGATGCGACGCTTGTTACCTTTGAAGACTGTGCTTCTTCCAGACGGTTAGGCGCCATGGTCTAGAGCATCCAAGAGGAATTGTGGATCGCCGAGTGACCGAGTTTGTCAAGGTTCGGAAGTCACCTGAAGACTTACCACGAGTGATTGGACGAGGACTGTGTGTCCTTAGTTCAAGGAGAATACAGTGAGGACTCGGTGTCCCGAGCTGCGTGCTCAGGACTGTGTGTCCGGGACTGTGTGTCCTCGAGTTTAAATACTCAGCCGCTCCAACCAGATGTACAACTGAGACAGCAGTTGGAACTGGTCTACCAAATCATTGTCTTCACCAAGCTTACTGGTTTCTTTTCCTCTGTATTGTGCTGCTTGTTTATCATATCTGTGTTTGAAGACTTTGACTGAAGACTTTCTCAATTTCCTCAGTTCAAATTCTTCAGTCGGTTTGTCTTCATCTTGTGTTATCCTGTGATTACGCTTTTTGTACTCAGTGCTAGTCTTCATTTCATCATGATGACCATGCTTGTGTTCTGTTTTATTTTCATCTGAGTACTTATTCCGCTGCTAGTAGTTCTTCGCTAAGGAATTCCCTCACTAGCAAATTCCTCAGTGAAGAATTTCATAAAGATCACCTATTCACCCCCCCCTCTAGTCGATATAACGCACTTTCAATTGGTATCAGAGCAAGGTACTCCCTTGTTCTGTGTGATTTTGGTTTAACCACCTGGAGTTTTAGTTATGTCGACCGCAGGTATGATCAAGGTCTCTGCTGGGTGTCCTACCTTCGATGGGACGGACTACCCCTACTAGAAGAATAAGATGCGAATGCATCTTGAGTCAATTGATAATGATCTGTGGTATGTTGTGTAAAATGGTGTTCCCTCAGTCACACCTTCTCTGAATGCTGCTGATGTGAAGAGATTCAAGCAACTCAACTCTCAAGCGAAGAATATCATATGTGGCCATCTGAGCAAAGGACAGTATGGAAGAGTGAGTGCTTTGGAGACTGCTAAGCTTATCTGGGATAGGTTGTCCAAAGTCAATGAAGGAGTTTCAACTCAGCGTGATTCTCGAGTTGATGTTCTTCGCAATCTTTTCAACCGCTTCAAAAGACTCGACAATGAAAATGTTCAGCAAACCTTCGATCGCCTCACTGACATCTCAAATGAGCTTCAAGCACTTGGTGCCACTGACATCACCGACCATGAGGTGGTGAAGAAATTGCTGAGGTTGCTTGATTCCTCATTTGATACTCTGGCACTGATGAAACAAGAGCGTGCTGATTACAAGTCACTTGACCCCGCTGATATCCTCGAGAGGCTAAATACCCATGTGGTCCAGCTTGCTGAAAAGAGAGATCTCTATGGTTCGAGCTATGGAAGATCACGTGCACTGAAGGCCAAGGTAGTATCTGAGGCCGAAGATGAAGACTCTGGTAGCAGCCTTGGCGACCCTGAAGAACGAAGTCATGATCTAGCGCTACTCGTGAAGAAATTTCGAAAGTTCTCAAGACGTGGTCGCTTTGGAAGACCCTCAAATAGCAATGATTCCTCATCCAGTGACTACAAGAGAAGGCTTTGTCACAAGTGCAAAAAGCCTGGACACTACATTCAAGATTCTCCTTAGTGGGAAAAGGAATCAAAGAAGAAGAAATACAAGGATTACAGTTCTGATGATGCGAAGAAAAAGAATAAGTCCTCAAAATCTTCATCATCAAAATCCTCGAAGTCTTCGTCTCACAAGGAGAGCAGATCCAAGAAGGCTCGGGCATTCATTGGCAAGGAAATGGACTCTGAGGCTGAATCTGAAGAAAATGAGGAAGAAGAGGAATCTGAAGATTCCGAGTCTGGTGTGGCGAGCCTAGCCCTCGCTACTGCATTCGTCAGCAAGCCCATCTTCACCTCTGAAGAAAGTAATCTCACCAACAAGGCTGATGAAGGCAGTGATGACTACGCTCCCACCTATTGCATCATGGCAAAAGGTGCCAAGGTACTCAAATATGCCTCCTCTGAATCCAGTGAGGATGAATCTGATAAAAATCTTAAGCCTAGCTACTCTAAACTTGCTAAGATTGCTATGCAACAACAAAAGGCTTTTGAAAAGGTTCAAAACATGCTAGACAAAAGTGATGATATGTTGGGTGAAGAAATGGATCGCACTAAAGCCTTAACTGAAAATCTTCAAAGACTTCAGACCAGGTTTGACAACCTTCAAGGTCATCATAACACTCTCTTGTCTGATCATGAGAAGCTTTCTTATGAATTTCTTCAAAAGAAGCAAGATCTTGAGAAGCTAAGAGTGAGTTATGAAGATCTTCAGAAGGAGCGCGATTCATTACTTGCTCAACAAATCAGCGCTGCTCAGGAAGAATTTATTCCTCCATGTTTGAAATGCATTGAACGAGAATCTGCTAATTCCTCACCTGGATGTTCAAATGCTTCTAATGTTATAAATTCTTCACCTGCCTCTGCTATCACTAATTCCTCCTCTGAGGACATTGCTAGTATCACTGACGATGCAGGGCTGAAGGAATTGTACATGACAGGCATGTACAAAAGCCTCAAAGGGCATCAGACTCTTAGTGATGTGCTTAAAAAGAAGATCCTCAACTGGAACCCTAGGAAAGAGGGTATTGCCTTTAAGAGGAAACTCAATGCTGATGGTACATATTGGAAGCCTGAGCAGTACCCCAAAACCTCATGGGTTGCTGCAAAGGGACCTCCAGTTGATCCATCTAATTTATCTGGCTATACATGTGAATCTTCACATTCTTCTGATGAGTCATTGAAGTATTTGCTCGATATGTTGGCACTAGCTGCAGGAATGGTTCCCCTATGAAGAAAATCTGGGTTCCCAAAAGGTGCCTTGAAAGTCTTCATGTGAATGTCCTCATGACACCACCTGTGAAGAATAGGAACCCCAGATCAAATTCTTAATATGGACCATATTCCTCAAGGGGATGAAATTCCTCACATGGATCAAAGTCCTCATATGAACATCATCGTGCTAACAACTATGTTTCGCAGGGAAGAACCAAGGGCTATGAATATGAGCACTATTCTTCTAATTATTATGTTCATAAGACCTCGAAGAATTTCTCTGCTTACTCATATGCTTACCCTAACCACTCTTATGTGAAACGAAATGGTTTGGCCTCTATGCCACCATTCTCATATGGAGCTCACAGAGTGATGAACTCTTTGCCACCCCTTCAGATGTGGGTGGTCAAGAAAAAGAACTAATCTCTTGTGCAGGGTCAGGTCTCCAGACGTACTGTAACGTCTGAAGAATTTGCCAGGGACCTGACAAAGTGCCTGAAAGGACGTAGGCTAATCATGAAGAAATGAACTTTCATTTCACACGTCCTCCTACTGCTTTATTTGTCTTACTACTTGATGAGATTGATCTGATGAATTGTGATATCATATTCTTCACTGCTTAAGTATATGAGGTTCGTAAGTTGCACTAATTCATCTGCAGGATGATCAACCCAAAGCCACTGAGTGGGTCCTCGATAGTGGATGTACAAATCACATGACTGGTGAAAAGAACCTATTGATGGATGCTCCCTTATCATCATCACATCTGAGGCATATCATCTTCGCTGACAAAAGCAAAAGTCAGGTATTGGGTCTAGGTAAGGTTGCTATCCCAAAGGATCGACACATGGACAAAGTCATGCTTGTTGAGTCCTTAGGATACAACCTTATGTCTGTCTCAATGCTTTGTGATCTCGATATGGTTGTTGTCTTTGGCAAGTATCGTTGTGTCGTGATTATGGTAGCTAACAATTCCAAAGTCTTCGAAGGCTTTAGGAGAGGAGACTTGTATATTGTTGATTTCTCTACAGATTCACAACCAGCCATGTGCCTACTTGCAAAAGCTTCAGAAGGATGGTTATGGCATCGACGACTTGGTCATGCAGGCATGAGGAATTTGCACACGCTTGCGAAGAAGAAGCATGTCATTGGCATCGAGAATTTCAAATTCCTCAAGGATCACTTATGCGGTGCCTGTGAAGCTGGAAAGATGACCAAGGCCAAGCATCCAGCAAAGACTATCATGACCACCACTCGTCCATTTGAATTGCTTCACATGGATCTCTTCGGTCCTAATCATTATTCTTCTGTTTCAAATGAAGCATCTCAATATGGCTTTGTTATTGTTGATGATTACTCTCGTTACACATGGGTACACCTTGTCTCTTACAAACATGAAGTGCAGGAAGTCTTCAAACGATTCTCCTCGAGGGCTTCAACCAACTTTGGTGTGAAGATCAAGCACATCAGAAGTGACAATGGCACTGAGTTCAAGAATTCGGGTCCCGATGACTATCTTGATGAACTTGGTATTACTCATGAGTTATCTGCTCCTTATACTCCTCAACAGAATGGCGTCGTGGAGCGCAAGAACAGGACTCTTGCTGAGATGGCTCGCACTATGCTCGATGAGTACAAAACCCCTCGTCGTTTCTGCGTTATTGCAATTGATACTGCATGCCATATCATCAACAGAGTATATCTTCACAAATTCTTCAAGAAGACTGCCTATGAACTCCTCACTGACAAGAAACCCAATGTGAGTTATTTCAAAGTCTTCGGTGTTAAATGCTGGATTAGAGATCCTCATCACAACTCAAAATTTGCACCGAAAGGACATGAAGGTTTTATGCTTGGTTACGGAAAGGACTCGCACACCTACAGAGTCTTCAACAATGTTCTTCACAAAATTGTTGAAACTGTAGATGTGCGGTTCGATGAAACTAATGTCTCGCAAAGAGAGCACCTACCTTCTGTGTTAGATGAACCAGCACCTCAGGATTCTATCAAGCACAAGGCTACTGAAGATGTTATTCCTACTGAAGAATCTGCTGAAGAATTCATTCTAGAACGTGAAGAATGTCGAGCTGATGCATCTAAAGAAAATGCTGAGGAAATTAATGCTGAAGAAAATGCTCATCAAATTCCTCAACGACAACCAGCTCATC